>CAXKWD010000009.1:109476670-110887779 GCA_964059195.1 Ectobius pallidus
CAGGAATGCTCAGAACAAAGCGTTTGAGATTGGGAATGTGTTCTTTGACAATCTCCTGAATAATTTTCTTCCATTTCATACTCATACTTAGTCTCTCCTTCTGTATAGTTCACTTTAGTAGCATTTATTATATCTGAACTAAAGCAGAATTCCTCATATAGGCCTAACTCATCCAAATTAACATCAGATGCTACTTTATGTGCCTTCACAGAGTCTTTGAGATGTTTGAAAGATAGTGAACTCTTAAGATTCAAGTTCTTCAGTGTGCCGTAAAGATTGTTTTCTGTGAAGTCAAATACTTTCTCTAAGGAACTTAAAGCTTTCTAATAGAATTTCAAAAAACAATGTAAACTCATAGACATGTTTCGAAAAAATTATGAACATTGGCAATCCAGACTCTGACTAGATAATGGCTTACCACTAAGTTTAGGAAAAGGCCTAACAGGAGAAATATTTAATTTGTTCTTACTCAACGAACGACACATAAAACACACAGAGAACGTGGATTCAAATTTCAACTGATAACACTACACAGGTCTTGCTGTGCTATAATTCCAGAAGGAACTGTAGGCCTACTTGGCAAATCAGTGCAGGGTGTCATATGATCTGTTTTCGGTACTTCCCCGGCGGATCACCAGTTAATGGCTCGCACGCTGGTTGTACAGATCACGGACATACTCAAGAATGCCCGCGCGACTTATACAAATAAATGACAAAGAATAACATCATGGGCGGTGATTTCAATGCTGCCAACACGATACATTTTAGCGATGGAACGACATCGTTATCTTGACCATGAGACGAAATTCACAAAAGATGCCACCAAGAATTGCTGTCTCATATTTTGTTTTGGAATAATTTGGCGTCCCGCAATATAATGCGTCCCTCTTAGGCATAATTCGGGACGCTGAAAATGTCCTTAAAATGCGGGATGTCACGCCTAATTCGGGACAGGTGGCAACCCCGATTCGTAGTCTCATGAATGTATTTTTCATGAATGTTGTAACTGTACCAGTCGCCCGTACCTTATTAAATCCGATGACTTCGAGTTCTTTCATATGGTACTTCTCTCAAAAGTAGGGTTATAGATATCATGTTTTACCTTGTTGATTTCTTGGGGATGGAATTTTAAATGTTTGGAATTTTCTTGTTGTTCCCCTGGCTCCTTTGAAAATACCTACAAATGTAATATTATTGACGTTATATTTTTCTTTAAAATAGGGTATTATTGGCTCATGTATAATATTTTTCTCCTCTTCGACCTCTCCTGACTGATTAAAGTCGATTTCACATCAGATAGTTGAATCCAGTATACCACTTTATCCGATCGATTGCTATGATGTGAATTCTTCGTTTTGATCCTCCAGCAAGATTCTGTGAGCTCACCTTGGCCGATTCGTGTGTTTATAATGACAAATACAATAAAGGCGCTTGCTAATCGTGGAATGCACTCCAAAGCCGGATTTTTAGCTGTTTCATTATAATTATTAACCGTTTAGTTTATGAATGATTCGCATGTAAGTGTTAAAAATAAAATAGTTTAATTATTTTGCTTTTATTTTTTTAATTTTCGGATTAATTATGATGGGAGAAGCCGCGGGTATATGCTAGTTGAAAAATAACTGGAAACTAAAATTTATAATCCTATACGGAGCACTTTTTCCCCCCATTTGCCAGAACTGGGTGCATTTCTCTGAATATTATTTCCGTATTTATAAATAAACCATGTTTGTTATTCACCACTGTGTTATTAAAAGCTTCCAATGGAAGAGGAGATAAACAAAAGGTAATACTGTATGAAGTAATGGTTTTTTCCTTAAGTGGTTAAGTGATATTCTCCGGGTTCACGACCGATATGAACTAGATAAACTTCATTCGATGAGACGACAACTCCCACTGAGTAGGTGAATGTCCCAGGTCATATAACAGGTCCCAACAGAGCAAATCACCTCACGGATGAAGAACGTGACACAGTAGCTTCTCACATTACCTTCGTAGATAATGCCATGAAGGCTTTCAAAATATTGCCTAAACATTATTTGAGTGAAGGAAATAAAACTACAATGCCAATTCTACAACGTCTAATACAGCGATGGGCGAAACATTGGGGAAATAAGCCTACAGATGTCCAAGTTCAAAACTTCCACAGTATTTTTACTTCCTCTGCTCGTACCATAGGTACTAGGCTATAGATAGAGGAAGTATTGTGCTCGACCCGAAATTCGAAGTTGGGTTTTTTAACATAAATACACGTTCTGAGGTCCCCTGAATCCAAAAATACTATTTTCAGAAACATGTATGTGTGTGTGTGTCTGTGAACAGCCTAGCTCCAGAACAGAAAATCGTATAAAAACAACATTTTGAATTTGAGTTAGGTACCTTCTGAGGATATGACACGAATATTGGCGACGGCGTTCTCTTTTTTTAAGGGGACATTACATAATGAAATTTTCGTTTTTCGCGATTTTCTCGAAAACAGCTCTAACGATTTTAAAAAAAAATGTTGTACGTTCGTTGCTTATACCAAGAGCTAAAACTTTTATTTGAAAAAAAAATTTCGAAAAATTTCTCTGAACGATAGTTGTAAGCCACCCACTCTAAATACCACTGTAATACCTCTTGTAACGGAAAATCGCACAAAAATAAAATTTTGTATTTGGATTAGATATCTTCTGGAGATGTGACACGAAGATTGGTGACAACTCTCTGTTATTTTTAATGGGACTTTACATGAAGAAAATTTCGTTTTTCGCGATTTTCTCGAAAACAGCTCTTACGATTTTGTTTAAATTTTACACATGGGGTGCTTATATTAAGAGCAAAAACTTTTATTGAAACATTTTTTCGAAACATTTGCTCAGTTAGGCAAAGAAGAATATAGTTAAGAATAACCAGACTCATAATGGGACACATAAGGTCTATTTCTCAGTGCTCCTAGTACGTTTGCATTTCTATGGATGAGCATTTCCAGAATAAAAATTCATGGTTACTGTGTTTCCCGAATCACAACCATCTGAGGTCTCCACTAATGTGCCTTTCCCCGCATGATACCGGAGGGGAAGTAGTAGCTTGCTTTTATTTATTAATTTTAATAAACAGCAAAGGGTGTGGAACGAAGTTTAATATTACTAAAGCAGGCCGCCCCTAAAATTCCATATTAAGCTTATGGAAGCGTTCCATTATTCATATGGGGTTCACATGTGTTTTCCCCTGTCCAGTTTAGATCGTGAAGATTTCCACGGAAGATAATGAGATTAACTATAAATCAATAATAACTTCTCCACGTGTTGGCAGTTGATATGGGCGGGGGGAGGGGTATTACTAACATGGTGGGAAATGTCTCACTTCTGTGAAAGTTCATTATCCGGCACAACCTACGTGTAAAAGTACAACTAAAATATGTGCGGGATACTTTAAACTCCTGCACAATTATTATCTTTTGTTCTGGTACGTCTTTACTTCACTAGGCGTGAGATTTTCTCTACTTGTAGACAGTAAAATTCTGGCGATTTTAATAATAATAATTTGTATGTAGCGTGGAGAAGGTAATCAAAGCACTAGAATAAAATCCTAACAGAATCTATCAGAAAATATGAATGCTGGAGACGTAGAAAATTACAGATTTAGATGCAATTTATTGATGAGAGCACAGTGTAAGTTACAAATACGTTAATCTTCAGTGTAACTTACACTATTTGCAATATTTCCTCACTTTCGGTACTTTACGCAGATGATACAACTATAATAGAATCAGATAATGACATCTTAAATGTCCGAACCGAACTAGATAGATCTTTAGAGCAAGCAAAAGCCTGGTATTCAGCAAACAAACTAATTGTAAATAAGAATAAAACAGAACATATCATATTTTCCTTAAAACAAACATTAGAATTAAATGATGAACTTCTTAAACCAGTCAAACTGCTGGGTATTTATCTAGATAGGAAATTTTCATGGGATGAGCATATAAACAATTTGTGTAAAAAATTAGCTAGGGTCGTCTTCCTTCTAAGAAAATTAAAAACCTGTATAAGCCCAGCAATACTAAAGATGATTTACTTTGGACTATTCCACACTCACTTAATCTATGGGATCCGTCTCTGGGGCAACTCACCCTCAGCATTAAAGGTTTTCATATGGCAAAAAAAAGCAATTAGAACTATAGATGGATTAGGGCCTAGAGACTCGTGTAGAACAGCCTTTCAACGATTAAACATAATGACACTGGCAGGTATTTATATATACTATAATTTAATGTTTATTAAAGAAAATATAGAAGATTTCGAAGAGCAGAATACACAACACAACTATAATACAAGACAAAAATCAAACCTCGTAAAACCTAGTATTAGACTGGATAAGTATTATAAAAGTTTTAAATATCAACAACTACTGTTTTTTAACAAACTGCCAAACACAATTAAACACTTACCTACAAACAATTTTAGTAAGACTATGTCCAAATGGCTTAACAATAAGGCCTTCTACACCATTGAGGATTTCCTAAATGAAAATATAGATGAGAAAGTAATAGTTTAAATTTGTAAGATAAGAACTTGTATTTTATTTTTATTATTATGTGTATTTTTTTAATTATGTATATATTTTTATGATTTGACGATGCCTATTGTAATCTATTTATTTAATGGCAAATAAAAATTCTTGATTCCTGATTCTTGATTCAGTGCTCTCTTCAATAAATTGCATTTAAACCTGTAATTTTCTACATCTCCGGCATTCAGATTTTCTGATAGATTCTGTTAGTGCTTTGAGGCTGATTACCTTCTCCACTTGACTTATAATCAGCACTAGTGGAATGAAATTCATTAATAATAATTAGTATGTTCTCTTCCCGTACAATACTATGTAATTAAGTTCGACGCTGAAATTCCATGCCCGGTCTTCAGGATTAATACATGTATTGAGGTACCCTGAATAAAAACAAGTACAACTTTAGGTAGCATTACCACGTATCTGTCAGTGCGTGTGTATATTTATGTTTATGTGTGTTAGTGTATGCTGTAAACATCATAGCTCAGAAACTAAACAGCGTAAGATCGAAATTTTACATTTCACTTAATAGCTTGACAAGTTAATGCTATTAAATTTAACTAATTCTTCTCATCAGAAGTAGGTGCTAATTTAATATTAATTGGTTTAAGAGACCATTACTTGCTTTCAGTCATCTGATGAATTCTGTTAACGTTGAAATTCAATTAATAAATTTAATTTTGGATGCCCTTTCGATTAGAACTGGTATAAAGCTATGATTTGCTCCAGAAATTTCTGAACATTCTAGGGATGCTACCTTAAAATGGCGACGACTTTGTCTGAACCCATTACTTCTACTTTACAGATTGAATATTTCATTTCCCGTAGTGTTCAAGAAAACTGTTTTTACGATTTTTCTTAAATATTAGATACAATTTACAAAGAGCTAAAGCATTTGTTTGAAACATTTTCCCTTTGTATTTTCTGGTTACAATAGCTATAAGCTACTGACTTTGTCGACGAACTTAGATGTTTAGTCTTGCCGCGCGAGTATTCGTCTCTGAATGAGACTAGACTTAACTGAATGTGCACTTCCTAAATGCTGCTTACTCTTGAAGAATAAGGAAAGGCACGGGGGCATTTCAAGAGTTTCAGACAAAACTTTTAACCCGACAATCTGACATCAGACTTTTCGAACATCATTTGGGCATCAGAAAAAGAGGATAAAACCCCACAACCGCTCTAAAGTAATTTAACTCATCAGGCTACTTTATTATTGCAGTGCAATTTCAAAATAGCATAATACACTCGAACCGGTAGCCACGTGCGGACGATGTTTACAACTATGGTGACGTTGCTCATGACGACAGTAGATTCAAGGTAATGAAAACATGCTATTGTACAGTTCACATAATTTTTTTCGCTTATTTATGCATTTTTCCCTATTGTAATTGCATGTATTGCGATACAATAATGGTAAGTGCACAATGGACAGTTGAGGAAGAATTTGAAAGACGAGTTGAAGGCGAATATTTTTAAATTTCTTAGATTCTCCAATCCACTTAATGTATGTGTATTGCATACAATTTTTTTCTACAATAGCTAAGTAAAAAAAAATTCTTACAGGTGTACGAAATGATCAAGATGCAAGAATATAACCCTAAAAAAATAGTGATACATTTATCATAGGTAATCCCATGAGAGATTACAAGCTTATCGATATATTTGCGAGAACGAAGTTCGAGCAAATTTATCTGATGAAACTCGTTGTCTCGAGTAGGATTTATTAAGACTATTCCATGAATAAAATGTAACGGATTATGTAAACAGTAACTATTTTCTTACATCGTTCTGACATCCGTAAGATATTGCATACTAGATGAATGAACAATCCACGAATCGATTCGATGATTTCGATCCGAGTTCCCATTAATACCAGTAGCGAGCATCAAATGATTGAGGGCGTAGTGGTAATTGCTTACAACAAAACGCTATAAAATCGTGCTAACTGGCTTGCATCGAATCGAAATTGTGTTTTTAATCAATGGACATTTATATTATTTCAATTTCCAAATAATTATGTTGTATAAAATAATGTGTTTTCATTCTGCTCAGATGTAGCATGTGACGTATTAATCACCACACTTGCTTTACGTAACGAGCTGATGTTTTATCAGATAAAACTGCATCCTTGCGATCCGAGGAAGGATATTATAAGATAAACGATCGTGATTGGCCTATATCCGAGGAACTGCTAAATGTTATTGGTCCATATCAAACATGCGGCGTATGAATGGATTAGTGTCATTGTAAGCGAGATAGACGATGGCGAGACAATCATATCGGGTGGTAGCGCTACGTAGACAGTTATTACTAGGGCTCGGATTCTTAGGCTTTAAACTATTTTGTTCCTTGCTAGCTAACTGATATCTTAACATAATTATCAGCAGGGCCCGGATTCTAATGACATGTCATCTTTTTATTGATGCTGCCTAGACATTGCCAACTTGTAGATAAATCTTAACCAAGGCCTCTAGATTATAGAAATGCATTTTTATTAGGTCATTTTTTGTCATTTTATGCAATTTTATATTTTTAGGGCATTTATTTCAATTTTACGTCATTATTTTTTTCATTTTCGTGTCATTTGCTTCCTTATTTTGTCTTTTTCATGCATTTACTTTAAATAAATGACTAGGTTACTATAATGCAACATTTTTGTAGAATCTACTTTAAAAACAATTTTCTTAATTTTCTTCTCAAATGTTCCAATCAAGAACAAAGTTTTTAGACCTACAACATCCTTCCTACATTTACAGTTTTTACAATTATGTGCACAATTGTGTGCACAGTAATAATTTTTATAAATAAAATATCAGTTTTTAAGTCATTCTTTGTAATTATTAAGTCCTTTCCTTTAAAATGTAGGGTCATTTTATAGGTCATTTTTCACACAATTTTAGTTCATCAGAATCCGGGCCCTGATTATCAGTTTCATTGTCATGTCAGTCATATAGTCTAATCTTATAAAACATAAAAATGGCTAAATAAGATGTTAAAAACTAAAAATGGCTAAAACAGCTTTTCAAGTGAAATACGATAAAATAACAGTAATAATTAGGTAATAATTAATTTAGTTATTATTGTTCTTATAAAATTACTTTTTAAATGTCTGCCTATATTTTGCATTTTGCTCATTGTTGCCAGTATATTACGGTATTTTGTAAGATAAAACATAGTATTACGTTTTGTAATTTTGTCACTTTATACCCACCCCATTGTCCCGGTAAAGGAAATCTTAAGTGAACCGGAATCCCAGTTTCTTTGTAAGCAAATTAAAGGCATTCTTACAAAGCTTACACTTGCAGTTTCTTCAAATTGTTTCCTCCAGCAAGACACCGAAAGTGAATTACAGTATTCTAAAAGTTGAATGATTAATAGAAAAACGTTCTTGCTGAGTTTGTGGTGGAGTGCGAAATGACAGGGGTAGTTCTACAGTATAACTATGGTAAAAGTTTTGTAGTTCAGAGCCATGGAAATTTAAGTGAAAATTTAATGAATAATATTTTTCAATGTGTTTATTTTACTTATTAAAGTGAAACTTGAAAAATTGTCTGAAAATGCTAAAAAAATAAAATAAAACTATTTTAATATGTTTTTAAAACTAAAACAGGGTTCATAAAAAAACTTAAAATCCGCGCCCTAGTTATTACCAACACCTTTCGCTAATATTAGCTGTTTTTTTTATTTCACTCCTTGGTACTACTACTAATAATATCTAGTGATATTAATATTGTATTTATTATAATATGAGATGTATAAGGCTTCACCACATAAATTGAACGAGTTCGTTTACCCACTCGCTGAGTTCAGTGATTTTTTTAAGTGAAACATCTTTAGCCGCGGTAGGGGTAAATCGAGAGCTTGTGTCACGCTCAAAATCGTCACGAAATTAGTGATTTGTGACTGAACGGACTGCACAGAGAACAATCAACTCAATGATTAGGCTTATCCAAAATTTAAAAAATCCAAAAATTAAAATTAAAAATCCAAAATCCAACATTTAAAAATCTAAAAAAATAAAAAATTCAAAGATTCAAAATTTAAAAAGTCTAAAATTAAAAAATCCAAAATTCCAAAATTAAAAAAAACGAAGATTCAAAATTAAAAAGTCCAAAAATCCAAAATTGAAAAATTAAAAATCCAAAATTAAAAATCCAAATATTTAAAATTTAATGATTAAAAAATTAAAAATCCAAAATTTAAAATATAAAAATTCCAAAATTTAAAAATAAAAAATCCAAAATTATAAAAAAATAAAAGATAAAAAAAATCCAACATCTAATATTAAAAAGTCCAAAAACCCAATACTAAAAAAGTCCAACAATTCAAAATTGAAAAAACCAATAATCCAAAATTGAAAAAAATCCAAAAAAATTAAAACAAGTTTCACTTCTGTCGCGTGGCGTTCCACGCACACTTTTCTTTTTATCAAAGAAACTATAGATGTTTCAGTGTTAAATCCTATGAATTTAGATCAAAACAAGTGGATGTAGATGCAATAAAATGAAAATGATAAAAATAAAACGATAAAATTATGATTGTAAAGACTTGCGAACGGTTGAAATTCCCAGTATTGGTCGCTGATTCATTAGCTAAAAGGTCATCCTTATCATCACCATCATTATTATTATTATTATTATTATTATTATTATTATTATTATTAGTATTATTATTATTATTGAACATCCAAATGGAACGAACATGTTTTTGTATGAATCTTGATACTGGATTGAAAGCGAGAAAGAGCAGTGAGTGGTGTCACATATAGAGTGGGTCATGGCCAGGGCCTGTCTTTCAATTCGAGTGATAACTTCTCTCTGGTTCCCGCGCTCGTTCATTCGCTCACGTGTAGTATTGGGGTCAGGACCATAATAGCGATTCCATTTTTACGAGTCACTTCAAGGAAAATAAAAGTCACGTGTCAACAAACAATAAAGTAATAAATTAGTACATACGTGTCATCTTCTTAAACAGAATATTCGTTGCCACAATTCTTAGGACATAAGCACGAAATACGAGGCGCGTCTCCATAAAGTAACTTTCCCACAGGCCATTAACGCAAACAAAACACAATTTAATGGAAACATTTATTGTAACAGATATAGGATGTGTTGAGCTATTTTTTGACATATTCGCCACCGGAATTCAGACATTTGTCATACCATGGGACAACTTTTGTATCCCTGTGTCATAAACGTCTTCCCCCTAAGATTTGAACCATTGTGTGATAGTCTTCTCCTTTTCTCTGTCAGTCTCTACCATTCTCTGTCAGTTCTTCAGAGATAGAAAAAAATTTAATCCCCTAGGTGCGCGGTCCGAGCTGTAAGGATGGAGACTTCAACACCTTCCTGCAAGCCTCCTGCCAAAGTTCGGCTAGGAGATGTTTTGAAATCCAGCTTACAGCCCGGACCTCACTCCCAGTGGGAAATGCGTATTCTTATGGCGAGAATATTCCAAAATAGTGGAGTGATGGTGTGAGAGAGACATTCCAAACCCTCCTCTGACGAGACCTCTTGCTATTTTAACTGCCAAAAGAAGCAGGGCTTGTGTTCTTTTTTATGTGTTGCTATCATATTTTGAATTATGCTAAAAGACAGTTTGAAGTGAAATAGTAAAATATACAGACAGACAATCATTACTATGGGGCGGATTTCTATGACCTAAAAAATAGGATATATGCACGCATTTATGACCTAAAAAACATTAAAATATGACCAATAAAATTTAAAATATAACTTTACCACTTACACATTATGTATATTTTTTAAGTTTCATTACAATTGATTTTATTAAAATATAATGTTAATTATTTAAAATATCTGTAAATTCTCAAAAAGTATCATTATAATGTAAAATTTACAAAATATGACATGAAACTTCAAAATTCCTTTAATATGCACACAAATATGCCAGAAATATGACCTAAACATGCATATTCATATTAAATATGCTACAATAGTTGAAAATTTCCTAAATCTGCAGTTATATGCTCAATAAAAGCCGTTCCATTTCCACCAGGGTGCTTGGAATCGGGTTTAAATTGGTCGGAAACCTGAAATAATGCAAAGGGGAATAATATGACATGTCATAGAAATCCGCCCCCTAATCATTAGCAATTCCTTCACATTAACAGATGAATAAGAACAATCGGAATAATTCAATTTGAAATAACAGTATAATAATAATTTCTAGTTAAGAATGTGTTACGTAAACTTTCTCTATTTTAAAATTACTTAATTACATAAAAATGAATTCCCCCTATTAACTGACCACCCCTCTGAAAGATCAGTTTCCTCTGGAACCATCTTTAAACAGAGATTAAGCTGTATTTCTATTAAAATGACAAATCACTATCGAGCGAATCGTGAGTGCAGGGATTGAATTCGCTAATATTTAAGAAAACGATCTCTCGATCAGATCCAAGATTTGTACAGCATTGGATCGATTTCGACCACTTCGATATGGTTATGGCTCCGTCCTTGTAAACTGTATATTGTATAATATATCTGGTGAGTTCTGGTGAGTTATTCACACTTCTATTGAAGTTTATAGCTGAAAAGAAATTCAAACGAAATTGGTAAACTTTAGCCTACATAAGATGATCATGCAGATTGCCTGGAGACTAGGCGGCATTGAATCTGTGCAAGGCAATTTATTTTCATTTCATTTCCCGCACATGAGACGCAAGGTCACACGTGATCAGCAAACCGGCCCCGTGCTCTCCAGTCCTGGCATCTCATTGAATGTTCTTATTCCTCTCAAATTTCAAAATGGAAAAATAAAGCATTGTATGATCTTTAAAAAGAACTCCAAAATAGATCAATTCTTAAATGTTCAAAATGTTCAATTTCTGAAATACCGAGTTACAAATAAATTATGAACTCATTTGTCAACAATGTAAAGGGACTTACTCTCCGTCTTCCTTAAATTCTTATATAATTATTACATTATGGGTAGAGCCAATGCCTTCTTTATTTTGAGTAAACTTAGAATACCGGGGTTTTTCAGGACGTAAAAATCCTGGGCACGGAGTTCTCCAGGAGGGACTTTAAGCTGGGGGGGGGGGCGTGTCGTAGATTTACTGCACGTAAAACAACTCCAAGACTAAATTGGAGCCTCTGGACAAAATTTCTCGGCCTTTTCACTTCCAAGTAATACCTTAGTTTCCGGATGGGGGTTGAAAGGCGATGGGCTTACCACCTGTCCCTCTCCCCTCTCTCGGAAAATAAGCGTAACAAAATGAGTATAGGTAATGAAATCTCCACTTGGAAACCCTATTCCCCACCATAGGGGTTACAGGAAACAGTCAGTCAGGGTACCGGGATAAAATGCGCATTATCCAAAAGCAATGGGTAAAGTTGGAATAAAATATAGTTTTACCCGGGTAATCTTAGGTTTAAGTAACTTAGTCCACTGGATAAATATGAATTTAAAACCAACTGTTTCAAATAGCAATAATAAATTATATTGTATTTTACATTATTATTTCAAAACTATCAGAGCAAAGAGTATCGAGACAAAAACATAATTATATTGGTTTAAAATGATGACAAATACTTATATCGACCCATTTCTAATAATATATAATTAATTACCCCTGACGACAGAATTATTCAAATCACTCCAAAATTCAGACTACCTGTATATGGATATTATTATTATTATTATTATTATTATTATTATTATTATTATTATTATTATTATTATTATATTATTATTCAGCATTGTTATTATTAGCAGCTGCCTAGTAATTGATCACTATATTATCGGCGCCTTGCTTTCATCCTTGCCTTCTTCCTTGTTTTTGTTCAGTCTCTCCCTATAAGATCTGTCGCAAGAGGGATATATACTTTTTTCACCAGATAAGGACAAGGAAGGCCTCCTGGATGGGTGATCCTCCCAATGCCGGGGCCACCTCCGAGACAACACGAACACATAAGACGAGACACACCAGTCGCACACACACTCATTCCGAACAAGGCGCGGATGGGATGAAGATGATAGTGACTGCCAGGTGATGTCCGGGGATCACAAGGGCCTAAAGTTTCCCGACATTCGTCTTTCAGATGAGGAAAACTCTACCTAGGAAACTTGTCCCCGCCAGAAATCGAACATGGGCCCGCTGTGTGAAGAGAGCAAACGCATCCCCTTCACAACAGGTGTACTTTGTTCTCGTTTCTTCGTTATTTATTCATTTACGAGGGCCATTTCAAAAGTTCTGCACACTGTAAGATAAAATTAAAGAAAATAATTTATTTTACAAAATACCTTTACAGGCCTTCAATATAATCTTCATTCTTGCTTATGACAGCTTCCCAACGTTTTGGCAAATTCTGTATTCCGGATAGGGCACCTTCATTGTTGAGCTGTCTGATTACTCAGGTCACCTCACTGGATGCTTCATCAATTGTAACAAAACGTTTTCCACGGAGTGGTTCCTTCAATTTGGGAAACAAATCAAGTCTGGTGGGCTCAGATCAGGACTGTATGATGGGTGGGGAAGTCTTTCGCATCCATAGACTTGGAAAACGTTTTGTTACAATTGATGAAGCTTCCAGGTGATGTGACCTGAGTAATCAGACAGCTCAACAATGAAGGTGCCCTATCCAGAATAAAAAAAATTACCAAAACGTAGGGAAGCTGTCATAAGCAAGAATGAAGATTATATTGAAGGCCTGTAAAGGTATTTTGCAAAATAAATTATTTTCTTCCATTCTATCTTAAAGTGTGCAGAACTTTTTTAATGACCCTCGTACTTATTATTTAGTCATTTCCTCCTTTCTTCCTTTTTCTGGTTTATTTCGATGATCTCATTACTAGAGAGAGGAAACTTTCATGCGTGGAATACATTGTTGCTGCAAGAGGTGAACGTTCTCTTTCTTATCTACATCACATGGCAATATAAACAAAGACATGTGACCAGGAGCGCGAATTTGTGACGTCGCCTGATTTCGCATTCTAGTTTTAAAATAGCGTCTCATATTTCCTTGTACTGATAATGATGAGTGGTGATTTGATCCGTTTTCATAAATACACACACCAACTGAGTAGTTATAAACAGGCTTGCCAGACGTCCCGGTTTTCAGACAAAATCCCGGTGTCCCGGTGTCCCGGCCGGTTTACTTCACGTCCCGGTAAAAATTTTCTAGATGACCAAAAAAGTCTAAAAATAATTAACTATGAAGGATTATTTAGGATAATTACTTTGTCATTTATTTCTGTGCTGTATGAAAAGTGAAAACAGTGGAACAGTGGGAACAATGGAAGCAAGAAGAGACTACCAGAGATATGATTATTTCAAGTGAAGAAAAATGGCTCAGGCTGTTAGATCACTTCAAGGAGAATCGCATAGCAGCCCCCAATCTGATCAAGATTGATGAGTCTGCCTTCTGCTTACCTGGGACATCAGCACCAGTTGAGAGAGTATTTTCTTTGATGAACAAAGCATGGACTGATGATAGGGGTTTGATGAAGGAAACTACGGTTAAAGGCTTGATGACATGTAAAATTAATATCAGATTAGCTTGTGAAGATTTTTACAACAAGATTAAAACCAAAAATACTTTCTACAAAATTCCTAGCCAATGAAAAGTATATATAAATATTGTTCAAGTTTTTATTCCTCATTCAAAGTGTTTCTTCTTACTTAAGAATCTTTTAAATATTAACATGTAAGAAATCCAATGTTTAAATTTATATGCTTATGTCATTTATTATTACCCCTGGTTTAGGTTCCTAATCAGTAACCATTTATTCATAGCATTGAGAATAAACTACCCTCTAAAACACTCTAAAAACCCGCCAAGGGTGTGTACCCTTGTATATCCGCGACGCTGGGGGGCATTCCGGTGTCCCGGTTGAACATTTCAGAAATCTGGCAAGCCTTGTTATAAAGAAACCATTGTCTGTAGCTTACAAAGAACGCAAGTTACCATAATCCTATTTGATGCAAGTTTTTATTTACCGGTACAGTAAAATCTCTCACGTCCAAACTAGAGATATCAATATCATAGAATAAAATATAGTCATCAGTAGGGCCCGCAAGTTTATGCAACAACATATTTTTAATAATGCACTCTATACAATATATGAAGACAGAATAGAAAGATGATGGTCGAAATAATTGGTGAAGTCTGAGCGGAATATTAATATTACCATCCCCAAAACATATTACTAATTCTGCTGCTAGGGATCTACAGAATTTTAGTCGTGCATTCAGAATTAATGAATTTGAAAATAATGTGGAATAATTTAACTTTACAGTACTTTTTGGGTATTCATTTCATTCACTAATTCATACTGGTTTTTTTTCAGATGGCAACGCTACCACCTTTTATGGTAAGTACCATTCTATAAATATTTTTTTCCTCTCATCCCTAACCCCTTAATTTCATGACTCTTCAAAACGTGCAGAGATATGATTGAAACATGGTTTAATGTACTATTTATTTGCAGCTATTCAACCCCGTGATTTAAAAATGTTAAGGAAACAAAACAATTTAGATTGGATAAATATTTTTAAAACAATCCCGTACAGATATCTCTCAACGCCGCAGATCATTTCGTTGGACAGTCAAGCAGAAGATACAAGGCCTATACCTTCGCCTAACTTATACCACTGAAATTGAATATACTGTATATAAAACAATCATACATTTAGTCGCCCTATATGGATGGGAAATAAGATCTTTAAGCAAGAAAATTTGATACCAGAGTTTTGAGAAAGATTTTCGCATCCAACGGGATGAACTCGCAGACCAATGGAGAAAACTATTACATGACGAATTTCAACTTTTATAATGCTACCACACACTGTATTGATTATTACATTATGGAGCCTGAGATGGACAGAACAAGTAGCTCTTCTTTTTCTTCTTCTTCTTTTCCTTACTTTACTTCTTCCTTTTAGGGACGCACAAGTAGGCTACTGTAGCTCAAATGGGAAATAGAAACCGTGTGGTGGAAAACCCAATGAGGGATATCTGTAGCCACCCTAATCCTCTTCGACCTGTCAATCAGTGAATAGAAAGGTAATTGGTGTATTCACACTTGTCTGCAGTCCATTACAATGTTGCCAAATACGTACCATTGCACGTTTACTTCACTTGAGAAGTGGTGAATGACAGCGGCAACACTGGGGAAACCCATGCGACTGCAAGAAGACCTGTTTTATGTCAGTGTCGGCGTGAATTAGGGAACAATACTATTATATTATTTTGTAGAGAGACGATGGTCTTCTTAAAATGGCTCGAACAGTACTTGCTCTCATCCAGTTAAAGGAGGCGGGCACTTGTTTGAAGTCGGCTACTATGCCACCAAGTTAAATCTGCACGGCGATAGGGGAAGTGTTTTAGCGCTAGTGTCGTCCAGCTACCACTATACGGAAGGGATGTGGGGGAAGCAGGTGGCGAAAGATCATAACATGGTTGCCAGATTATTCATTTGGACAGTGACTGTCTTAGGTGTCAGGTCATTTAAAAACACGGTAATTCTCAGCGCCCCTCTTCCAACCAAATAACCCAACACAGTGGACAGGAAGTGGCAGCGTGGCGGCGGGGGTGGAAGAAGGGACAGCTCATTTTCTCCAGTTGGGACATGGTTGCCAGATTATTCATTTCAACGGCGATTGCTGAAGATGAGAGGTCATTTAAAAACACAGGAATTCTCAGCCCTCCTCTTGTAGCCAAATGACTGAACTCAGTGAATAGGAAGTGGCAACGTCAAAGGAGGGAGATCGAGATTTAAGGCACATTCCTAACATATTTTCTGCATGCAGAGATAACTTGGTGGCGTAGTACAATTCAGAACGATCTCTTGCGGTCATGCTCTATCCACAATAAATATATCGTTTCAGAAAACGCAAATTGAAGACATAGCGATCATATTAGTAGATCTCGAAGTGTCTGTTTTCGGATTAGGGAATAATACTTATAATACTTTATATATAAGGCTCTTTTTCCAAGAATGTCTCAACCTGCTGCCACCCTAATCATCCTCGACCTGTCAATCACTGAATAGAAAGGTAATTAGGCGTATTCACACTTGTCTGCAGTCCAGTACAATGGTGCCAAATACGTACCACAGCACGTTTACTTCACTTAAGAAATAGTGAATGATAGCGGCAACACTGTGGAAACCACGCGACTACAAGAGTATGAGAAGAGGTCGTCTCAACCTGGCTAGGAAGAATAATGTTAAGGTCGATCTCAGGAAGATCTAATGGGATAAGCAGCTTATAGACAGTAGAAACTTGGAATAAGAAACGATGGCGAATGATTGTGCTGTGGTTTTGAACTAAGATCTTGACTGCAATTGTGGTGATTTTTTTCTTCGTCATATTATATTTTTTACAAAATTAAGAATATTATCTGATAGGACTTTTACAAAAATCTTTTCTATGCTTGGTGACCTACATATTATGTAAATTCTTAGAAAATTCTTAGAAACATTTTCTTGGCAGTGGAGGGAGGGGGACAAGGCCTTCTCTGGACACCACTTCCGGTAACCTCCCCGCCAGTGGTCGATGACCTTCCAAACAATGGACACGTGTTGCGAACCCCCACGTGTTGGACATTGCACAACAACACAGAATGGCTACGAGCCAGTGGCTCTTACATCAGAGCCGCGCAGAATTTAAATAGCTGCCTGCGTACGTGCGGGTTCAAATCCCGACTATCTATTGAGAAATCGAGATTAATAATACGTTTCAAAATCCGTGGAACGATTATTAACTATGGTTTCTGTTTCTTGTTGTTTTCCGGGTTTCTTGTATACAGTAGAGTTTCTTAACTCGACACGGTTTGGCTGAGAGGGCGATGAAATGGTAGTGAAACCTCTGTTGCTATTATCTGTCAGTTAGCTGTCAGGAAGAGACAAAAACCTTCACTCCTATAAAAACTCGACAGGTTCACGGAATTAGCATCCCTTTAGACTTTTATTTTTGTGCTGACTATTAATTCATCTTTAAAAATACAGATGTTATTTAGATGTTCTGGATCTGAGCTTTCCACATTTAAGAATATTCTTCTACACAAAGTAGACCTATTACCAACAAGGCCCAAACTATTTATTCAAGAGAACTTCCTTAGAAAGCTACAAATTCAAATTCCATGAAAACCTCTCGAGACCCGGTAAAAATCATACTGCCCCGGCTGCTGTACTGCCGGCATTTTTTTAATATATAAATTTAGCCGGCCATAGGCCAATTTTCCTGAATTGTTTGTCTTGTTTGACAGGTTGCTATTTTTTCTATTTGTTTACCATTTTTCTTATCACATACCCATGCCCAAGGTGGGACTCGAACCCACAGCCTCCTTCACCACGGCTCCAAGACAGCTGCATTCACTGCTACTGGCGTATATATGCGTCACCGAAAATATTGCATAAAAACAGAGAAATAGAATTAATGCTCTATGTTCCAATATCAGAAAATTTATCAACGCGTTAGAATGACCCATTTAAGAAAATAATCATAAATAAAAAAATAAATAATAATAAAAAAAGCTATTTCATTTTTTTTTTTTTTTTTTTTTTTTCATTGATTTCAAGCTTATAAACTCTCTGACATCAGTTGATAAATGGTTACATTAATATAAATTCAACTCGAAAAGGGTTCAGTAAAACCAGATTTTCACAAATTGGTTCAGCTAACAAAAAGGCTGAGCAAGTGGCTGAAAAAATGTGTGTACGTAAAACGAGAGGATAAAAACGTCTGGATTTAATTTTTTCCTGCGGCTGCTTGCCTCCCCCGCATTTAATTCCAGCCTCGGACGCCTATGCAAACTTGATTACACAGAGTCTGCTCTTCCCATGCCGTCACATGTCTAGCGTTTCGTGACGTCATGCATGGCGTACACGTGGCCGACACGTGTCCAGCACATCACACAGTGACCTCAAGTGTGACAAGCTATATCAAATCAAGGTTTCTTGATACAAATTATCTAAAATAATATTGAATAACTTGTTGGGTAGAACTATAAATGTCTTCTAGATACCACGTGTTATTGTGAGAACAACCTTGGTCGTGACGTTTTTCGTACTGTTTACTGTTAATGGGCATTATATTATTATTACGAACAGCAGCAACAACAACAACAATAATAATAATAATAATAATAATAATAACAAAAGGCCCAAGTATCGATGAAAATTCTAGTGGGACATCCACAGGGTACAAATTCTAGAGTGATAGGGAAAAAGCTAATAAGTCAAAATACCAAAGTTTCAGGAAAGACAAAAAAGAATTTATTTCCACAGCATTGTTGCACTATTTAGATCAGCCCACCCAGATATTTTACATAGTATAAGATACTGTGTAAAAATACCCGGTGAACTGAACTAAATATTATAACAATGCTGTGAAAATAAATTGTTAATTCTCTGTCCTAAAACTTTGGTATTTTGACTTATTTGCTTCTTCCCTATCACTCTAGAATTGATGGGTGGATGCCTGGGATAGTCCCCCTAATTTTACTCTTGTAATTTTGCCATTGAAAATCGTGAAAAAAATGAAACCAATTTTTTAAAAATTGAGATCAATTTTTAGGTCCTCAAAACGGGACATTCCCGATTAATCGGGATATTTCGTGTCTAGTTGCAAATGAGTGACGCAGGTGTACCCAGAGGTACGAACACCACAGATTGAGAGCCACTGTATTACCGGATGTATCGACTCAAGGGCAACGGTGCCGTCAGAAAAGAATGTAACAATTTGAAATAAAACAACATCAGAATACGTCAATATTGTTAATTATAATATGGTAATCATCTTCAATGCAAAAACTATTTTCAAATTCGCTTACTAATACAATAGATTTAACATATAAGGTCAACTTTCTGACTTCTGTATCATTTGTCTCAGTAAGCCTTCGATTTGTTTTGGGAAAAAAGGGGATGGCCTCTATTGAAATCACATTTATTATCCCAGGATGGCAAGTACATTATATATGTTTACTTTCTCTACCCGTACCATAGATTTTAAGGACCCCTGGATTTTCAAAGATATGTCTGATATCTGTGTATGTGTATGTTTGTTTTGTGTGTGATTGTAAACAGTATAGCTCGAAAGTGATAAACTGAATAGAAAAAAATAATCTTATATCTTTGTTAGGTAACTTCCAAGAATATGACAAGACGTATGGTGACGACTTTCACTTACTTTTACCACTTTATATGATGAAAAAATATTTTTTCACAATTTAAATGTTGTACACTGCGACCTAAAACTTTTATTTAAAACCTACCTTCCTGAACTCATCCACAAACTTAGATTTTGCCCTGCCTTGCGAAAAATGCCCAGCGTGTAAATGAGGTTTACACAACTGAATATGGATTAACGCAATCCAAACCCTTAGTCTATGTTGGAATATAAAGGGTAGAAAAAATCATGTGAGAGTTTCACATCATGCTTTTATATCTGTTTGATTCGCAAATTGAAATATTATGCACAGTCGTTTAGGAATATCAGCGAATCTTTTTAATCCCCTTAAATGTAACAACCAAGTTGGTATTTCAAACGCAACATATGCCTATTTCTTTATTGGAGATGGTCTGCGGTTATTTGCGATGCCTGCTGCAGCTGTACAACAAAAGATATGTACAGATATACCGACACTAAAGTTAACATATGAACTAAAACCAGTTAAACAATTTTTACAAAAGATAGGCTATCTATACAGGGTGTTAATAAATAACATCGAAATATATTACCTGCTTATAGAGGAGACTTAGACAAGCAACTTTTATTAGGAGATTTTTGCTCTATGATGTAAAATGTGTATGCTACAGGGCATTAAACTCATAATTTGTTGCTCACAAATCAATAATTACGCAAAATAGGGTTAAAATATTCATTAAATTGACTTCATCCCTTCCTAGTGACCGATAAAAACCTGACTTTTAATCAATCGTCAACAGCTATATCATAATTTAGTGTTTCCATAATCTGCAAAATTGACAGACTAATCACATGACTGGTCGCCACTGCATTAGTCTCTTCTTTATTCGTAACTACTGACTACAGTGTTAACGAAGTTCCTTTGTTTTGCATTTTTTTTCTAATGTTAGAAGTCAGTGGCGGCCATGCCCTGGGAGATTTTATGTTGTAACAGGAAAAATTGAATCCATAGAGCAAAAATCTCCTAATAAAAGTTGCTTGTCTATTTCCCCTCTTTACACAGGTAAAATATTTCGGTGTTATTCGTTAACACCCTGTATAGGGAGTTCAAAATTACAACAACAAGAACTATCTTATCACATGTCTGTATTTATGACAGTAATTTAAAAATAGAACATTTCTCATCTCTAATATATGCCCAGTTTATGTCAAGTAAAGATTATCATGTAATAAAAAGAAATAATTCAAGTAAAGAGAACTAGTTAATGTAGAAGATGATTCGTAATATAGGAAAAGAGGGAGTAATTTGCTCCTTACGAGATGAAAATCTGCGGCCACTCCTGCACAGACTAGGACTGGATTCTATTTACTCGTAATAAGACTATATTGCGGAATGTCATTGCCCCTAACCTCCTGGACTGCGTGATTCTCTTGCATAATTTCAGCTGATAGTGAAGTGCTCTGAATGTGAAATAATACTGTCCATGCAATTATTATAAAAAAAACAACGGCCTTCATACGTCACATCAGTAAACAAACGTTAGGTAATATTCTGAAGGTCTTGTGTCTCTTGAAAACTTCATGTCATATTTTAACCATTTAAATAATATCTAAACAACTTTTTCCACTTCATATTTTCTTACGAAATATAAACTATACTCAATGGTGCTGCATCCCATTGATGGGCAAGGCATACCATCAGACAGCTGTATCTTCTACCTCCGTCTAACGATTTCATTGGCACATGGCAGGATTTGGGGGACATGTTGTATTGGAAGAACGAAATTATTCCTCGCAATAATTAAAACCAGTCAATTATTTTATGTGATCATGTCACATCTGTAATTTTGTCAGCTATTTGCCTGATCCTACAATTTGTTCAAAACGTCATCACGTAATACGTATAAATCGCTTATCCGATAGCCTATCTGCCTAATTTTTAGAATTGAATTGAGGAGATGGAAGTCTAGGTTAATAAACCAGATCTACCATTAAGGAACTACGTTAAAAAAACTGTGTCTTACCCTACTTAACATTACGTTGCGTCATAGCCGGATAAAACATGTATTTTTTCTCGTTGTCAAAGGGACTAAAATTATTCAATAAATATAATAACTGTTCGCCGGTTTCCTTATTGTATTAACATGGACTAATTTAATAATTTATTTGCCTGAAGAAATCTGAAGTAGTGGTTATGCTTGACAGAGGATACTTGTGAATTAACCAGACTTCTCAAATAAGCAAAGTTTTGCTTGTAGGATTACTTTCGTAGACATGGGGTTAGGAGAACAGCTAACGATTTCATATTTTAATTTTCCGAAGCATCTAAAGTTTCTACTGTCGTAAATTACAACACATTATTATGTAAAGCATTGCGTAAGCAGAAATTCAGGTAAACCCTGTTGATTCATGAAAGGTATTGATCCTTGATAGTTAAAGAGAGGATTTGTTCAATATTGAACTGGAAAGAGAATGTAACGTAAGTCTTCTTAATAGACTCCTCGCATGTAGTGCTAGAACCTTCGGGCAGTTAGACAACAGACAGGATTTCTTACTGCACGAATTATTCGTAGGAGTCCATCGTACATAATATGATGTGTTTTGATGTACGCCTACTGCTGAGGGCTGAAATAGATTTTCTCTTACGTCTGACGAGGACACACTCATACCCTCTCACTTTCCAACATAATTGAATAACATCATTAGCAGGCGACGTCCAAACTACTTGCCGAGGGAAATTAATTTTCTCAGGTGTGCTCACCCTGATGAAATTACCCGGATCTGTTGGCGACATACCTGTATATAACAGCATGGTAGTTCTGGATTTTTCACTTCTCGAATATAATATACTACAGTCTGATTTAAACATCCTGCGACTTGAGACAGATCACTTAAAGTTGAAAACTGGGAGAACTGGGCTGTATTACGTTGTATTGCTTGCATTTGAGTGTCTGTCAGCTGTTGACCTGTGCTCGAAATTGAAAACATTTCACGTATCTTTAGCAGAGCCATAGAAAAATACATTTCCAACAGTTGTTACAAGTCGCATGTTGTTTAAATCAGACTGTAGGCTATGTGCAAAGTAAAGGAGATTTCTGCTTATTACAGGTCCTAAAATGTGTCCACGTCTACAGTTCTACCTTATTAAATGTGTATTGATTTTGTACAGGGCACAAGTAACAAAAGAACAATTCCCTAATGATATTACATAAGCCACAAAGTCTTAAATATTTACGAAAAATGTTTCCGCTGAAAATGAACAGTTATGTCAGATTTTTTATATCTTCTTAACCCTTATAATTCGGTTGTTATATGGGGGTATTATTGTTATTTAACATAAAGTTGATTGGTACATAAACACATACCGGACTACTTTGACACAATGATTGGGCCCTTATTTTATTTGTTGTGCTTTATTCTTTAAACTTACATTTTTCTTCCTGTCATTTTATTAGAAGTTTTTAAGACAAATTAACGTAATCTATAGGCTTAACACATTCATTGTTATCCATTGTTATTCTGACGTCTAAACGTGTTTAAACTCTATCCCATGGGAGGGGTCTCTTGCTAAAACACACCCCCCAAGTCTCGATAAATTAATGTAGAAACCACGGCCTCAGTAGGTTAGTTAGTTAATTATACGGTTATTTAACGACGGGGGTGTACTGCAACTTAGGCCTGTGACCGTCGCAGGTATGCCGGAATTTTGTCCCGCAGGAGTTCTTTTATGTCCCTTATGTCTACAGACATGAGCCTATCACATTTGTGCACACATAAAATGCCAACTTCTTGGGCCGGGATCGAACCCATGATCTTGAGTACAGAAATCTCAGTAGTCTTATTCCATTCCTGTTATTGACAATGTAAACTAATAAGATATTTATACGTTTATTATGTCACACTGTTTGAGATGTAAAAATTTAACAGGAAATGTATGTTATATTATAGGCCTACTGTAGCTATTTTAATTTTAAAATATGAACAAAATAGTAGGCTACCATATAGCCTACATTCTGCCTGTACAAATTTAACAGAAAGATGGTGTATTAAATTATAGCTAAAGCCTAATAATTTTAATATGTTAACTAAATAATAGGGTATGACATACGAGAAGCCATTAGGGCTATTCATACTGCATTTTTTGTTTTTTGTAAATATGAAAACAATCATAACGTACGGAGTGTGCTAGATTTATGTTGCACGCACAAGAAGTTTGACGGCCCCGGTACAGCCTATCCGATGCAGCAGACTTTCAAACTTGCATAACTTAGTTATTTAATCTTCGTATTCAGTAAGAGAAGTGCAAATCGGAATGGGTAATAATGGCAAAAATAATTGTCAAGTACTGGTGGAACAATAATTTATTAACTCTCATTGATATTTGCACCCAAAATTATAAAAATTCATAGAAGTAATCTACTATAAAGTGCCGTAATTAGTGCAAATAAACATCGTTTTATTTCGTTAATATAGAAACACTTTTTCTAATTATCGGTATTTTGAAATTTTTATCATAGTTGATTGGTAACGCTGCATGTAGCCTAAAAATTGGTGATAATATTGCTCACATAAGTTATCTTTATTGTTATAAGATTTAATTATTTTTTTGCACGACGTAACTAATTAGTGGTACTTACGAATATTGTATCCGTGGATCGTAACTTGACATTCCCACACGCAATCTAGTTGCTATGAAAACAAAAGAAATCTCAGTGCTGTAAAAATTACTAAAAGCACACGTGCCGTAAGTAAAACCATCACAATACAAGCCTTTATCGAAGACCGGAACCAAGGCCCCCCCCCCCCAGTTTGTGGCGACTTTAACAGGACAAATATTCAGTCCCCATAACAACCAACACATGTGAATCACTTTCTGAAATATAACATCTATCTTCAGTAATGTATATACATAATATTTTCAGCTAATATATCAATTAATATAATTAAATTGATATAAATAATCATCGTGCAAAAAATTGCATGCAATACTGAACTACAGTGTTTTGCAGATGACAAGCCGTTTTGTCCTTCTCCTGCATAGATACGCGGTCCAATCAGAGACGGCGAGACTGAGGGAAGACTCTTATTGCTAGCGGAGCTCCTTTAGCTCGTGCACGTGATTGGCGGTGAAGGAAATGGCTTCTCATTTGAAAAGTACTGTAGGAACGGAACTAGTATCGCAATATACTATAGGGGGTTCATTAACTACTGATTCTATTCTTTACATTTTTGGAATTGCGGGATTAAACAGTTGAGAAACACTGATTTACATAATTTTTTTTTAAGTTACATTAGTGTGTTTGTATTTTTTTTTTTCTTAAGTTTTGCTAGCACAAGCAGTCCGTTAAGATTTGACTAACAGTAGACCTAATTGTGTTCACGTATGTCATATGAGGATGAGGCTTGGAGATGTATACCACGTGATGTGGTGTACGATTTCGCGGGGACTTGGACATTTGAGCTGCTTGCCAGGAGTCAGAAGGCCTCGTGCGGCTCCACGTGATCTCCACCCAACATGAGATGTCAAGTCACGTGTCACACTAGCTTATTTTTGAGAATCACACATTCCATCTCCAAAATACCGACCTACACCCATGTCCACCCCGTGTTTATGTATGACTCAATTCCAGTGACAAATATTTGAAAACCCATCGAGCTTATCACCTGTCGAGTTGGCTTCGCAATATCATGTAGCCCGTGAACCCGAGGAGCTCTAAAATGTCTAACAAATTTTACGGGCCATAATTTTACATCCCATTTTTAAAAGGAGGCCTATATTCTTAATATTTGGGGTATTAATCATAGGTCATTATAACGAAATATGTGAAAAAATTTTACTTATTTACTTTCCACTTGCTTTATGATATTTTTTAATTATGTCTACGGACCATCTGCACCATCTTCGCGGACAGGTTGAGAAACGGTGATGAAGCCTATATCGTTTCTTTCTTTTTACATTTTTCAAAGGGAATACTGGGTCAATATGTACGAGTGAGGTTTCAATCGAATGATTTTTTTACTTCGGTTTGATTAAAAATAAAATTAATTCGTCAGATTTTCTATTTTGATACATCATATTTATTTGGATAGCACCATCTGCGTGGTTTTGTGGTAAGCGTCGTTGATTATAGATCCGCAGACCCGGATTCGGTCACCGGTACCTTCTCCGATTTTTGTGAGAAGTTTGGAACGTGATTCAAACCGAAGGAGCCACTTGATTGAGAAGTAGCGACTCAGGTCACGGGAACCATCGATAACGGCCGTGCTGTCCACATGCTTCCCAATACTGCCCTCTGCCTACGGTAGGTGACGCAGTGGTTGGATGGTGGGCCTAGTCCCTTCAAGGATGCAGCGCCACGAAGTTTAGGTTTTTTAATACAATTTTAGATTTCGAAACAAATGATATAACCTGTGTAACCTGTTATAAAGGAAAAGGGATTAATAGTAGGCCCAATTGAAATAATTATATATTTTATCTTATACGAGGGGCGTTCGGAAATGATTTACAGTAGTAGTTTTTTTGTACCTTATTTATTAATGAACATGAATCAATGTACATGGGATCTCTCAATATACTCTCCACCGACATAAATACACCGCTGCCACCTTCCTGGCAAGTTCATTATTGCGTCAAGGAACCATTGTTTGGGGGTACTATGCACCCATTCGTGACAGCTGCCTGCAATTCCTCGTTGTTGCCGAACCTTTTCCCTGGATTGGATTTTCTTCTCAGGTGTATAGTAGTGACCCCATGATTCGTCACCAGTCACCAGTTTCTCCAAAAAATCTGGATCATCATTGTCCATTTCCAATACTAGACGACAGACTTCATCTCTGTTCTCCTTCTGGGCAACCATGCTCATTCGGGTGTATTTCTTTATATATATTTATATTATATTATGTATTCAAATTTGTAATTTTTGTGGTTTTCTCTATCTTTTTCCCATAGCAGAATTTTTTTAACTTGGATTTTTGTAATTTGAAATGTTGTAATATTAAACATTTGTAATTTGTAAATATATATATATATTCATGAAACCGTTTCATGGATATGTATCTACAGCTTACATGATGCTGTAACTTACAATAACAGTGAAACCGGGTCACAAACCCACTAAATTAGTAACTTATACCTTACAATTCAGTATTTGACATAGGCCTAAATGTCTTTCAGTGAGGTCAACTATTAAGGGTAGGCCTATCTATCTATCTATCTTGTGCCCCTTAAGGCGGGGAGGCGGGGTGGGAACGCCCCTAAGCACCGCAGCCGTTGCCGACTTATTGTACCTACCTCCGGGATGGGATGAGTTGCGTGCCCACAGGCCGCCCCGGACCGCAAAGCCCCCCGTGGGCCCCCACGGAACTCCCCTACATCCATCAAGCCCTTACCATGCCACGTGTGCGCCACCCCCTGCGGTACCTCCAACCGGGAGCCCCGACAGGTTCGTGACACACACCACAAACAACCTCTTGACCACAAGCAGCGGGGAGAACGGGAGAGGCCCCCAAAGGGCTCTGACTGCCGAAGCAGACCCGATACCAGAAGTGGAAACGGGATTAGGATGAAAAGGGGGAAAGGTGAGATGAAGTGGAGAGTGTTGGTGGAATGAAAGGGGGAAACGGGAGAACCCCGAGAAAAACCCCCAAAGCACGGCTTCGTCCACCACGAATGACACACCCGCCGGCCCCGAGATTTGAACTCAGGACAGCAAGCATGCCGGGCTCACGCACTACAGCATGAGCCACCGCGCCGGAAAAAGGGTAGGCCTAATCATAGGAGTTAGATTCAATCTGGCTTTTTGAAACAAACTCAGCCTAACTCGATTGGTAAAGCATTAGCACATAAAGCCAAAGGTCCGGATTCGAATCCCGGCGTCAGAAGAATTTTTCTCCTATTATAAAAATCATATTTGAGATCTAAAGTATAATCTGACTGTGGCTTTTCGAAAGTATTCCCTGTTGTTAAGATAAACGAAGAATATCGATTCCCCTAATCTGTTTCTGTTCGTTCTCTTCAATGTTGGTGCTGTGTTTAAAGGATGGTTTGCCGTAGAGCTAAGCACATTCATTGCATAAGGTTCTCTCAATTTAGTTTTGTTTATGTACTGTACGTAATCAAGTAATCGTGCAAAAGGCTTTTTCCCCTTCTTAGATATAGAGGTGTAAAGTGTTTTATTATTACTGCATGTCATACTAATACTCCTTAATATAACTTAATCGCAAAATGTACTACACTGATAGAGCTAAATTGGAACAGACAGACAGAAATGAATCATTACATTTTTATTTAATTATACTATGTATACAACTTCCTCGGATTTTTCTGAGGTAGGGAGTTCTGGTAGGTGTGCACTCATTCTCGTGATTCAAATTGAGGAGCTACTTGATAGAGAAGTAGCGGCTCCGGTCATGGAAACCACCATTAACGGCAGTGAGTGTCGGCATACTGACCACATGCCCCCAATCCTGCCATCTGCCTATGGTAGATGATGCAGCGGTCGGGTGGTAGGCCTTGTTCCTTCAGGGATGTAGCACCACGGAGTTTAGAGTTATGTATACAACTAATAAAAATATACAGTATGTACGAAACCAATAAGTTGGTAAAATTTTTAATATCTTATTGACATAATATTGGATTGTGTAAGCTATTTGTACTTTATTTGTTTTAATTAATTTATTTATTTACAGTATTCAATTGTTTATTTAATTTTTCGATATTTAAAAGAAATATATGTTGTAAAATTTTTAATGTAAAGAACAAGTAAGGGAGGAGGTAGTTCTTCATAATTTTCTGCCCAAAAACTGTAATGCTATTCCATATCATTTATAATAATTATGGGGACTAAAATTCATGGTTTGACTACAGCCTTTTTGTCGTGGCTTACGCTATCTTGATTGGTCTCGCCAAAGAGTATGTTTTGTTTTGCAACTTGTTATTGTTATATTTACAATGGTAAGACATGTGATGTTTTTCTACTGACGTCAGGATGTGTCATCTGTTTGTAGTTTCATGCCAGACAGGAAATTCTCGTCTACATAAGCACACAAAGCAGAGCAAACATCATCAACTTCCTGGACTTGTTCAAGGAAATACGCAAATCTATTCTAAATTGAACGCTTTTAAAAAATCTCAAATAAATCCATTATCTTGAAATCTAGCGTGCCCATGCGTATTCCTTAGACCTGTGTAGTTGGACTCGATCGGTAAGACCTGAGCCAAACAAACGGCTGCGCAGGAGGATACGATAATGTAATCTAGACCTGCCTGACCTTCACATCACGTAATGTTCCCTGCTGTACAGACCGTGTAAAAACATCTTAGTTAGCCTCACAGCATTCAATAGTGAAGACCCAACAGCGATATTCTGTGAGTTACATTCCATTACTGAAATAATATTTCATAACTAAAAAGCAAATACTTTATTCACTTTATTTTTGTTTTCAATAGTTATGGGCTATTATGAACCAAATAGTTTGGAATGAATAGTACAGTATATGCATTCTTTTATGCGCTCAGCTCCATTGCTACCGGCGGACGATAAGCTATCTGCGCGTGTTTGGTTCAGGTCCTAGCGTCCCAGTTATAACACGTTCACGGTTCGAATCCTGCCAAGGAAGGAAACTTTTTGTTTCCTTAATGCACATTGTTTTACCACTACTTTTCGATTCCCGCAATATTTAAACATTTGATTAACGGATTATTCCCAGAGAATGAATTTTACTAACTTATTTTCTAATGGGTTTCGAAATGGGCTAAGTCAACAGTCGACACTAGAACAAATTTCAATACATTCCCTGCTATGCCTAGCGGCATTCACCTTCAATAAATAGCCTACATATACTAATAAATCTTCCTTCTAACATACACTACAGTATTTTTCAAATGGGAAGCGTTTTGTTCTTCCTCTCGCTTAGATACGCGGTCCAATCAGAGACGGCGAGACGGAAGGAAGACCCTTCCTGATAGCGGTACTCCTTTAGCCTATACACGTGATTGGCGGTGAAGGAAAACGCTTCCCATTTGAAAATTACTGTAGTTTATGGCGCAGTTGGTTGAGCCAGTGAGCTACAAACTAGAAGGTCGTGGGTTCGATCCCCGATCAGATCATTGGGATTATTCAATTGTCCTAGTCATTCTGACGCCACTATGGCCCAGGGGACGACTCAGCCTCTAATTGAAATGAGTATAGGAGTAGGCTACTCCTGGATATAAAAGCTGCTAGTGCGTAAGGTTGGCAGCCTTATCGTGTGCCGAATGTCTCTAAATATGTGGGCCTCACTTCCTGGAACCCTGAGGGCCTCCACGGCCTGTGTAGGTATCACATCGCCTTATAATTTGCCATGAACTGGAAACCAATATTTATTTATTTATTTATTTATTTTATTCTGTCAACTACAGGAATAAATCCCAATTACAGTTGGCGTAATTACAATATAAAGGTTGTAGGCTACTTACCACGCATGACATCCAGGTTTTCAGGATATAGCTGACTCCGGGTTGGATTGCTCGTCATTTCTGACATATACACAGTCGGCGCCATGACAGCACACCACCTGCACAGACAATACACGTGGCGTTAGTTCATAGGATCTACATTTTTTTCAGTTTTCCTCAACATAAATTTCTTATGTCCAGAAAATGAACTAGAGTACAGGCATGGAACAAACTCGTATAACATTCTGAATGCAATAATTACAGACATTTTCGCAATCGCGATAAATGCTAAATGTTCCCAAATGCTATCAATTTTTTTTTTTTAAACATATGAAATATATAATTTTGCGTTTTTCAATCCACGAAAAATTCTAAATTAGTATAAAATGCGAAATGTATGTATTTCTGCAAAATAATTTTAAATAATAAATTTATTTTAAATAAATAATTTTAAGGGTCATTTATGTATTTTTAAAGTCAAAGATAGTGTCTTTCTTTTTCTAAAAATTGCATGGCGCTTTATGCCTATTTATATGCTTGAAATTACTGGAAAATCAATAAAATGCACTTAATAACGCACTGAATTAGTAAAACCTAATTTTCTAATAATGGAAATTGTTCCATCCCAAATAGCAACAAAATGCTAAAATGTAACATTAAAATTTCTATAAAGTGCTAAATTTTATTTCAAAATGCTAAATCTTTACTTTTTAGTTGCTAAAATCTACCATCCCTATCAATAATTTTGCGTAGTTCTGTACCCGTCCATACGTATTAAACAGAAACGAAATATGCATGTAAATATTCTTTAAATTTTGTAAAATATGCTCCGTTACCAGTGAAATATGCTCTATAATTTAAATAACAACAATGTTTTACGTTCTCTTGAATTACATTATAAATTACAGAAAATACAGTATGAATTGCATTACAAAACTTTTTTTTTAAACGAGATCAAAAATAAATTGAAACGAATAAACTGAAACGTCACTTTAATATAATTCAATCAGTTCCAAAAACATTAGGCTAATACTATAAAGTATTGCACAGTCCGTTCTCAAAACGTTTAATTATTTAAATATAATGTTGTAAATGTTTGAATTAACAGAGATATGTACAATATTTAAAACCAATCATAAATATGCCGTTAAAAGTATAATACATTTATAAAATATGCACAAATATATTAATATCAAGCGAATATGATGCATTATCGCAAAACTAACAGAATATACACAATATGCATAATGAAACCATCAATTTTCTGCATTTTTATTCATGTCTTGTACTCATTTTAACATTAGCATGTAATAGGGCGAATTATTAAAAATATGATTTTTCATGAACTTTCGGGCCCTATAAATAAGAAATGACTTTTTAAAAAGAATTAGTCTTTCAATTCTTACTAGTGAAGCTATGCATAATGAAGTAACCCAATTGGACACTTGTTTTAAGGGGAGAGGACATAACAGTGAAGTATGTGATTTAACTATAGATTACTGTGAGACAAACGTTATATCATATAGGCTATAGGCAATGTGGTTTCCTACAGAATTGGAAATTATATGAACTACAATTAGTTTCAATTGTTTTACAGCACCCAAAAAGTTTTAAAAAATCAACAAAGAACTTCAACTAAGAAAAGTTGAAAACTGTCAAAGGTATTTTCGTTTCCTTCGCGTTTAAAATGTTTATAAATCTTATACTTTTGAATTATAGCCGTTTATAAATTCTGCATAATGTATTATATTCGGAATATATTAAATCAATCGGTCTTTCAAACATTTATTAAGCTAATAAATTTGATTAATTATTTTGTTATTAATTTGTGTTATTACCATCATCATCTTCATCATCATAATCATTATCTTCAAATATCATGTACCGGTATTGTTTGTTTTAGGTGTCTGATTTTCTGATTAAATATAAATATTATTTTCTAGTACCTGTTAAGAATTATGTGTGTGTCTCGTATTGACAATGTACTGGCACTAATATTATGCGGGCCCCTAATAGAATTGGAAATTTATTTGCACCAGCTCTTTGTTGAGTGAGAGTGACCTTGAAGAGGAGCTCCACGTGTCGAGTTGCAGTGCGGAATTCCTGGTACACGTGTAGGAGAGAGCTTTGACCTGCGGAAATTGCAAGCGAAACACGGCAGGGAAGTGAGCGAATCAAAACTCGTTGGATATACCATCCTAGGGAATCAGGAACTAAAATGACGATGAAGCAAATGCACAAAAAAACAAACGAAGATAAAAAGATTAAAAGACAGGTAGAAGCAGGAGAGAAAATGAAGCAAGAAGCAAGCAGGCAAATAAAAATGGTTTAGAGTTTCACAGAGAGACAGAGAACAAGAAAAAAAGAATAGAATTATAAAAAGAACGAAACAAGGAGAGAAAGAAACGAAACGAATGAGAACAGGAGAATAGAATAAAAATAAAATTAAATAGGAAGAAAAATAAAAGAAACTGAGGAAGACAGACGGCATTACGAAAAAGAGGGGTTGTAAGGAATAAAAAAAGTAATTAAAAAGTAATAAAGGAAGAAAATATGAAATAAGAAAATAGTGAGAAGTATAGAAAGGCCGAACGAACGAATGAACGGTGGATAAATAGAAGATGGGTTCTAAGAAAGAAAGGCTGCCAGGGGAAATGAAAGAAGTAAACAAAAAAATAAAAAATAGAGAAAGAGAAAGGATAGTGAAAAAATAAAAAAAAAGTGAACAAAAAACGGTAGATGGGCATAAAGAAAAGAGGCAGCAGATAGAATGATAGAAAAGATACAAAATCAACGAAAGAAAAGGGAGAAAGATAGAAGAAAATTGATTGTATTTCAGGGAGAATAACTATACATTTTGTGATCTTCAAATCCTCCAATTACAAACTATCATTTATTTGGGTTTAATTAATTTCCTAGCTTTAAATGTTCTCTAAAAAATTTTAAAATATTATAGGAAAGTAATGATCGTACCTTTATTTAAATACTAGTGTAGGAAGATACAGTACCTGCTAGTACAGTACAATACAGTCCATTAAATCCCAATTTGAAATATTGTACTGTATTTGCCTCCTAAATATGGAATGTACGGTTCTAAATGTAATTTATTTTCTTTATCCGTTCCCTTAATTTGATCTTAGTTCTTTTCGAAGCGAACTACAGGGTCAAGAATTAATCGTCTTAATAATAATAATAATAATAATAATAATAATAATAATAATAATAATAATAATAATAATACTTATATTCCTTTTCAGAACGTTTTGAAAAGTGAAGGCTTAAATCAAATTGATGTGAATTTCTCCTGTAAAAGTGTTTTAAAGCGTTCCGTAGTGAGATTATAAGTGTTTAGCTATTATTTCTGAGGTTTTAGTGCATAGTTGCATGCGTAAATTAGCTGTTTTCCTGCATAACTAAATAAGGTATGATAGGTGATTTTTTATTTTTATTTCTAATACTTTAGTGAAAGATGAAACTGTAAGTTTTTATGAAAAATATCTTAAACACAGAAGGAAATATGACAAAATTAAAAATGTTCGAAGATTGCTTCAAGTAGGTTTCAACTTGCAAGAAATTATCAAACCTTTTCGAAACTTCATGTACTCCTCGGTTGTTCGGCAATTTCTCCGACAGCTGAGTATTGCACGTAGCCTAGTCGTTCTTAACAGGCGGAGCTCGCTATACTCCTCGGTTCTGCGGCAACTTCTCCGACAGCTGAGTATTGCACGTAGTCTAACCGTTCTTAACAGGTGAAGCCCGCTGTACTCCTCGGTTGTGCGACAATTTCTCCGACAGCTGACTATTGCACGTAGTCTAATCGTTCTTAACAGGCGTAGCCCGCTATACTGCAAAGGGATATAATTTCCTTTCTGAAGATAGCCCACAGGATATATGTCATGGTGATTTACATAGTTTGTTCGGTATGATTGTTCACTTCTAATGTCGTCTGTGTTATCTCCCAGCAATTAATTTAAAAGAGATAATGTGGCAGTTGATAGTATGATATGGATAAAGTAGTTTTTTCAAACTTGTAAATGTATCCTGTGGGATACAGTGATTTGCCTAAACGTTTTAGATAAAATAATTGTAGGGAAATTTAAAGAAACATTACCTAGGTATATTTCAAGTAAACTTACAGAATAGTTTTCTGCCTTTACCCTTTAATTGTGTGTTAGATTCTAGTTGGTCCCAGGGAAATAGTGCTTCTATAAATTATAGAGGGATTTTGACAAATCAAAAACCTGTTATGGGAGTAAAACCCGTGACTTTCTGGTTTGTAGCGCCGTACCTAAACCAATTCACCTGTACCAAGAGCAATCCTAGCAATAAAGCTCGCCGATGTGTACTTTCATATTATGTTGATTATTTAAAAAGCAAGAAGCCTCAAGCCTTAGGGGCACTAAGCGTGTAATAGGGAAGACTTTTCGTCATCTCAAGCAACTGCACAAAAGCGAATCTCTTTATGGCTACGATCATAGGCGTAACGAGGGGGGGGGGTTTGGGGGTTTGAACCCTCCCCCCCCCCCATTGATTAAAAAAAAAAGGAAAATTGTACAATTTTTTAAAGTCTGCTTATAAATTACTTAATGTGAGTATAAAGCGTGGGAAGCTTAAAACTCGTTATTGTGCATCTTAATTTTTAAAATTTTCCGGGAGAGGACCCCCGAACCCCCCTCTCGCTGGAGGGTATTCCATACCCCAAGATGTTATAACCCCCCCATATGGTCGGCCTGGTTACGCCTATGGCTACGATCATGGGAAATTTCGTGAGTTGCGACTCACATTGTCTATGACATCAAAGCGAATGTAAAGCACGATACGATACTGTCACTGCATGAATAATTCGAATTTTAAATAAAGTTGTCAGCGTGGGACATCTTCAACATAATGACACCTAACGAGTCCATTTCATTTTATGTCAGGTCCTTCTATACAGGTAGCCCCGAGTATGAATTGTAGAATAATAGAAACAGCGATGGAAGGTTGTTTAACGTGTTCTCCCTCCTATGTCGTTTTCAATACAACATCCCACAATATAAGGGGGAACAGCTATAGCAAAGAATTGCTTTCATCACCTTCGTATACTGTAAATGGGATAGGAGGTGAGAACGGAGAAGCCTTGCAGGTCGGCATCCCTTCCGCCTCGTTCCGCTTGTTGGGTTGCGTTGAAAGCAGGCGCGCTGGTCCACATGTTTTGTCGAACCACAGCATTGTTTTGCCAGTCGTAAACCTCTCGGCTGTAAGTACTGCATTCAGATAACGATCAAGAGAGAGAAACCATTTCCAGGGGGGAAGTATCGAATTTGAATCCTATAAACATTCGTGACTAGGGTTTGGATGTTTATGACCTAAAAAGTGGAAAATATGACCTTAAATATTACTAAATATGACCAAAACATCCTAAATATGACCTAATAAAGGAACGCATTTTCTAAAAATATATGTTCTAATTTAAAATGCTTAATGACGCTAAATTAATACATCTGATTGATTCAATTGAATAATCACTTTTAACAATTTTACAGGTGATTTACAGTTTTACGTGCAAACAACGTCCAGTCTGTTAATGTTTCCAGAAACCACTGCAAATGTGAATAGAAAGTATTTTAAAAAGTTGTCTATTGGATGTTGTTAAGAACAAGAAGGAAGAGGTAATTGTGCTATTACTTATTTTTGTCCCTTCACATTTCAGTTACAGTAAAACCAAAATATTCGTGGCTCTTTTTCGGGAAAAAATATGAAGTCGATAATTTAATGCACATACTGCATAATTGTGCTTTTGTTTACCGAATTTATAACTGAAATATGACGTTAAATTACAACCAATCATTTTTTTATGCAAAACAATTCGTTACATCTTATTACGAGATTGCGAGTTTCATCAGATAAATTTGCTCGAACTTCGTTCTCACAAATATTTCGATAAACTCGCCATTTTCTCGTGGGATTAGCTATGAAGAAACTTGTGAATGTCGGTATAAAAAGTAGGCTCAAAGCTGAATAAAAGCAGTGAAATAAAATGCCAAATATTACTGTACTAATTAAATTTTCAAATGTTTTATTTAGCCTGTTCACTTAAATAATAAGTTAGCATAATTTCTAGGTTCCCTGCTATAAGATTAGTTCTTTTGTCGGAATAAATAATTATCATCGTATGCTAAAAGGGCTCTTTCACAATCAAGGTTTGAAATTCAATTGTGCATCCACTGGAGACCTACTGTATTATACGAGTACAAGGAGGAATTTTTAAAATTTTGTCTCCTAAACAAGAATACACTACAGCAATTTTTAACTGTGGCAAGTTAAACAATGCTGCAACATAACAAACAAATCCAGAATCTTTTAAAACTAAATTACAAAGCTTATTAATGTATACCATGCCAGTGTCGTTTATCCTTTTATTTACACTTTTTTTCGTATCTTTGACAGACTTATCAAACTTATAAACTATTTTTTTTTCAAAGGAGTCCACAAGTTTATAGTCTTCAATAAGAAGGGGCCTAATTTTTCCTTACAGGCCTTAAGGGTTAGGGAAACCCCCATCCAGAAAAGTTACCCTGGTCAGGAATCGAACCCAGGTTCGCTGCGTGAGAAGAGCAAACGCGTTCCCTACGCCACAGCGGTGGTAGATTCGAAAAAACTTATAAAACTAAATTATTTTCTTCACGCAAAGTGACACATTCCCCTAAAAAAAATCGTTCTGATTCGATTATTCGTGTTCGAACACACACGGGGCTGAACGCAAGGCTTCCTTTACTTTACCGGTACTACGAGTAGAGTTATAAAAATAAAGAGAAGATTTTAAAATTAACATTCATGAAATGTGTAGGTGAATCGTCAGGAATGTGTAGGTGGAATGATAGAATGTGACGCGCATCCTTACAGCATATCGCGATACCAGGAGAATATGAACACTAGGAGGTATTACACGGAGAGCGGAAATGTTTCCTGTTAATTTCTCCGCTGTTGTGAGAATATTCCCAAGGCAAGTTAGCATGGCACGTGAACTGCATTCATCAGCCCAAGGTCTTAACGGGAAACTATGTCACTCCCATCATCAGAACGTCTTCCATTAACCGTTGCAATAATGCATTATATCTTTTTGATATAAATTTTGAGTTGTACAGGACCTCCATCTGAAACGAAAGTAAATTTCTCCGCAACACACATAGTCGGTGCAAGAAGATTCGACAGGGTATCAATTTTATGTACCGGTCTCTTTTACTCCCCGAATTGTTTTTGGTAGAAGCTAAGCGACCCTAAAGTCAAAGTTCCATCACAGGAACTAGGCCAACTGAAAAATGATCGAATCTGCGACCCTCCGGTTAGGGCCTAAGTAACTGCAGTACGGCTTCGAGCCTATTATATATTTCTTGATATCCAAATACCGACTGAATTTATTTTTATTTTTTCCTGTAACACTTACACTTATATAGGATATATATATACATGAATATATATATATATATATATATATATATATATATATATATATATATATACGTAACTGTGAATATATATATATATATATATATATATCAGTGCACTCATCCAAACACCGACTGAATTTATTTTTATTTTTTCCTGTAACACTTACACTTATATGTATACACTATATATATATCAGTGCACTCTGCTTATTGTGATCACTTCGGGACGCAGTTAATCTGATAATATTAACCGATTGATAACAGTAGCCGAAGGAATTAAATGAAGGATATTTATTCATGTATAAGATAATACACTACAAAACAGAATTAAAAATATTTATTCATAAAATAATACGTAACTGTGAATCATAGAACCACTCATAGGCTAATACCGTAATAGACTGCAAGCAACTATTTTTTAACCAGTAGCAAAGTTTTAAATTGTTTTTTTACTTTCCTTTAGGAGTCCATTAACCAATACTCCATACTCAGTTACGAGTTACGAATGATTTTTGAAAGTCTGTACTGATCTGTGGTGAACACCGCGTAGCAAAACATCTAACGCCTGTCTGTTCAAGTCTTTTCATTTTACACTAGCCAATACAGCATGCCAACACTATTATTTTCATAAATCAAAAGCCGCAGCTTAACTGTGGGGTGAAACCTGTTTTGCTTAAAAGAGAAAGGCAATGCCGGTAGTGATGAGCAAATGCAAGACCAAGACCAAGACCAAGGCGGTCTTGGTCTTGGTCTTGGTATTGCACTCTCAGTCTTGGTCTTGGTCTTGCATAGGTAACCCTGGTCTTGGTCTTGGTCTCGGTCTTGCATCAGTGGTCTTGGTCTTGGTCTCGGTCTTGCATACTCGGTCTTGGTCTCGTTGCAAGAGTCTTGCAGTCTTCTTTTACGCATCTTACAATATTTAAAGTTACACCGATTACATGTGTGTTATTGCTTGCGAAAGTAACGAAAGCTAATTGCTTTTAGTTGCAGTAAACAGTAATGTGATGTCACGCTGTTTGCCGAAACGTCCATGGTGATATAAGCTAGAACAGTAAACTTTGAGTGTAAATTTAAATATTCTCTGTTATCCTATTGCAGAACTTTAAACCCAAAATCCACGAGATGCTATACTTTATTTGAGAGTGTAAAATTATGAATATTATATTGTAAAGTTTCAAATTGAACGGCTGTGGAGACAAGAAGTAATATTAACAGGATTTGTATGAAATGTTTAAAAGACTTCCGCATAGGAGAGAGGTTCTATCTGACCTGTTTAAAACAGTATAATATAGTAAAAAAACATAACGACATTGAAGCAGATGCTTTAGAAATTGTGCAATCTATAGCAAATGACACAATGTCCATTCGAAACCCAAACCCATAGGCTGCAATAAATAATATTTCTCTTTTCATATACCCTAGTTCTAATTTATAAAACATTGTGAAAAGATCATTTCTGCACTTTAAAGATTTCCGCTACCTCCCATAACTTACTTTCAAGTTTAGGCCCTTCAATTAATTGGGTCATAAATAATTATAATTATTCTTCATGCAAGCAAATATTTCTAGACCAGGCATTTACTACTTTTAGTATCTTTTCCCATTCGATATGCATCCTTAATATGAATCAGCAGCAAGAACTTAAACACCGCCACCGTCATGTGTCAATAACAAAATTGTAGTAGTAAAAAATGGTTTTCAGTGGATCTCCTATCTATCATCAGCAAAATGTAGGCCTGTATAGCTACAGTACAATCAGATACGTAACAGTAATGTAATAACTAGCAAATACCCGTCAAATAAGTTCCTGTTTTAATTAATCTACGGTTTAATTGTGTTTTATTGAATAATTATGAAGAATACCGGGCGTATAACCTGATTTTTTCAGACTTCACTTTATTTTGAAATTATCTGCAAAGAGAATGGAATGAGCTGAATAGCTCTGTTATATTTTGTTCAAGTAGGCAGGAAAGATTCTATGTGAGAGTAGGCTATGAATATTAATGATAGGTGTAAAAAAGGATACCATCGTTAATGATTAGGATACTGAGCATGTTAATAGGCGTTTTAAGTTACGGGGGCTACTGTTTAAAGTTTCAATTCCTCAGTCATAGGCCGCCCCCATGGCTGAATGGTTAGAACGCTCGTCCTCCACCGCTGGGACCAGGGATCGGATCTCGATGGATCCATGTGGAATTTGTGGTGGACAAAGTGGGGTTGGGGCAGGCTTTCTCGGGGTGCTCCGTTTTCCCCTGCCATATGTAATTCCATCGTTGCTCCATTCATCGTAGTATGACCATTTGGTTGTAATAAAGAATTATTATAAATCCTCAGTCATAGCTTTCTTTTAACCCAGTGAGAGGTTAGAGAAACTAGTTATTAAATAACTGTATGGCAGAATTTTTAAGTTTTATTGATAAATTATGTGATCAGTTTTTATATTGTACGCAAAATGAAATTTCATATATGGCTTTGGACCTTTGTTACACCTGTTTGTCTTTCGTATTTTAATACTAGAGAACTATTGCAATTAAACATTTTAAAAATGAATATGGAGTGTTTATCGTGAATTTAACTCCCACCAATTGAAGGAACTAGCTGTATGGAATGTCATTCATGGAAATCCGTCAGATTAATTGTAAGTTTTCATTGCAGTAATTTGGTTTAACGTAGTGGTGAGAGAGGTAGTATACGGATTTCATATGTATTATTTGAATGGTGCGCTCGTTTTTGGATACGGACAGCGTCACGCACCGGGTCTGCTCTCATTGGTTACCGCACGATGAGGCAACCTCTACATTATAGGCCTACCAGCCTTGGGACTACCCCGGCTAGCGACACTGCGGCGCCTTTGAGTAGCAATCGCTGGCTCGCTGCATACACAATGGGGCTTTATAAAACTTTTTCAAATAGCAAGACTGCAAGAGTCTTGCAGTTAGGTCTTGTTCTTGCCAGAGTCTTGCAGGGTTGGTCTTGGTCTTGGTCTCGGTCTTGCATGGTCGGTCTTGGTCTTGGTCTTGCTAACGCTGATGCGGTCTTGGTCTTGGTCTCGGTCTTGCATTTTCTGCAAGACCAAGACCAAGACTGCAAGACCAAGACTGGTCTCGCTCATCACTAAATGCCGGTAATGCCATGCCCTCAAAATGGTCATCCTGTGAGCTGGGAACAGAATTGTTACCTCCAGTGTAACACAATATAGTTGACTTAGAAATGAAACCCTTATAAACGAAATTTTGAATGACGTACAGTACTTGGAAATAAAGCCGCAAAAAGGAAAATGGTGATAACTGATAACATAAACTTAATCTTTGAACACAATAAACAGCATTTTTTCAATGTATCAGTATTAATCCGTACGGGACTTCATAAGAGTGATAACGTTACCCGATTGATAACATTATTCGCGATTACATTAAGCGGCGTTCACTGTATGTATACTTCTTTAGGTAGGGTAATTCCGGGAGAGACAGCCACGCGGGGGAGACGACCAATCGCTCTGATTTCAAGGCCGATAAACATATTTGAACGTAACTTGGTAGGCGGCAAGCTTTTGATACTAAGAGTCGATTGTTGAACACCTGCGCTGTTTATATTTAGAATTACGCGATTAATTTAACGTTATTGTTTTCCAACTGGCCGTTTATTTTAGGTATGTTGAATGAAATAAGCAGAAGTCCGTCATTATTACTAACTAGTTAAACGATACTTACTGTGTGAGGTGAGCGAACCTTATATATTTCACTTGTATTGCGTGTTCTGTTCCAAACCTTTCCATTTTTAACTACTGACTATGGCCATCTCACCTTTACAAATGGGAGAGATGGCCCACTTTTTTCCAGGAGAGTTGGCCAACAACTTAAGAGTAATATTTTCAAGATCTTCTGATTTTTTCTAACACGAATTGTAAAAATGTTCACTTAAGACTAATTTCCATCAAACTGGAAACCCAAGGCTTCGATTCTCAATTAATTATTTATTTTTATTGCTATGGAAATGAAATAAACGAATATATTAATACGTATACCTTAATAAAACAATTTTGAAAATCCAATCCAGAAAGGTGTATGCAAATAGAAACGACTTTGACAGTGTAGCCTACCCCTAATTAAATAATTATTCAATTCATTTTCAAAATTATTTGTGCTTAAAAAGTGGATTATACTCATGTTTCTATGCCAAAGATGGCTCCATAATATTGTATTATTTTTCATATTTACGTTTATTCGTGGAAGATTAAACCTAATTACTTCTATAAGAAACATTAACAATGTTGGCGTTTTGGAGACCTCTGCCCATATCTATTGCTGAGTCAGGTTCTGGTGGCCCGAATTCCACCCCGGCATCATCTCTGATTTTTGTGAGATAGTGGAATCCAGAACGGGAAGCAATCAGCCTCGTTAGGACAACTGAGGATTTAATCCTATTTGATAGAGAAGTACATTACGGATCTGGTGAAGAAAACCATGAAAACCGGTCAAGGAAGTCGGCATGCCGACCAAGTGCTCTCGATCCTGCCATCAACTAACGAAGTCGAAAGATGGAGATAAATTATATAGAGGTTAGATGGTATGCCCTTCCCCTCCATCGGATGTAGTGGCATGCAGTAGAGTTTAGTTATCTTTTCATAAATGTATCAGAACTTTTCAGTTACTCAGAATTGATTCTGTTTTCCAAAATATGTTTATTTTTACGTTGTGATAACTTATTTTAGCACTCTAGTTCATTTTATTGGTATAGATTTATAGAAGTGCAGCTACCTAGTCTTTCTACTTTGTTACCTGTACCTTCTAGCTTCGAAAATGGTGTGGCCAACTGTCCCTATGTCCTATGGCAATCTCCCCCAGACACCTCGGGTGAGATGGCCAAAGCACCATTTTTTTTTAATGTTGTGATTTCTCACCCTAAATTACTTTTTTTCTCCATAAAACATTATGTTATGAGAATGTGACATCCAAGGACCTGATTGAACATTTTTCACACGAATTATCTTTAAAATCCTTCAAGTTATTGAGCATTTAAAAAAGCATGGCCATCTCACCCGGATTTACCCTATATTGTATACTAGAAAAATAAGTAGTTCTTTGAACGGGAGCTAGTGATGATGTTTTACATAAGGTATTTGTACCGGTGCGGTGTAAATAAGTTAATAGTCCGACACATGTCATAACAAACTGCTTTTCCCAAGAAAAATATAATGTAGCGCCCTCTCTCCAGCATTGTAGAGTTGAGTGGAAATGGGATGGGATATATTTGTTAATGGAAGTCCCATAGTCCCAAAGGGTACTATTACTGTTGGCGATTAGGTTATAACTACTCTTTGTTTTAAATAAAATTGTAGTTTTTAAAAATCAAAATTACCAAAAATGCATAATTTGAACACAATTGTTACCTATAGTAGGTATATGCTATCTAAGATGCGGCTTGAGTAAGTAAAAAGCCTGTATCAAATGTACCGTACATTTGGATGCTAGGCTGTATGTTGATTATGAGCAGGGCCCGGATTCTGATGACCTAAAATTGTTTGAAAAATGACCTATAAAATTACCCTAAATTTTAAAGAAAATGACTTAATAATTATAAAAAATGACCTAAAAGCTGATATTTCATTTATAAAAAATTGTTATTGTACACACAAAGTTATATACTAGTTTGTACATAATTGTAAAAACTGTACAAAACTGTAATGTTGTGAATGTTCTTTTCTCATGGAAATTTAAACTGGTACTGAGGCACTGGCGAGTCAAAATTCGCCATTTCCTTTTGTGGTCTGCCGGATTATATTGTTGTTTATTGAGGGTAAACAGTAGTTTGCACTCTGAGATCCAAGCAGGTGGCAGACTCTGGTGCCAAGTCAATCTAATAACAACAGAAATATAATACAAAATTTTGGCGTTTCTTTGATTCCCACTTCCTACTGAGACATGACAACACTTAACGCCGATTTTTTCCTTCTTGCATTAAACAAACAACACTTCAAAGACAGCACCGCTAGCGACGAAAAAAAGTTAATACAATCAATGTAAATACATGAAAATGACTAAATAAGGAAGCAAATGACATGAAAATGACAAAATAATGACCTAAAATTTAAATAAATGCCCTAAAAATATAAAATTGCATAAAATGACAAAAATGACCTAATAAAAATGCATTTCTATAATCTAGAGTCCATGACCAGGATTTATGTACAAGTTGGCAATATCTATGCAGCATCAATAAAAAGATGACATTTCATTAGAATCCGGGCCCTGATTATGAGAATATCATGAAAGATCTTAGACTGATAAGCCTGTCGTGCGAAATACGTGACACATTCACATTCACGGCCGCACGCGCAAAGCTAATGACACTGCCTCGTGTATTTCTCAAATATCGGGACCTCGAGTGGAACGAGGTCGCCGCTTCTTCCCACATGGAAGCGTTCGTGAATTGAGAAACAAAGTTGGCTATTTTATGAGACAGCTGGAATTTAATAAAGTGTATCAACTCCCCCTGGTCCTGAAAGTTTTGAAACTAGAACTCTCGGAATATTGTTTACATATTGTCTCACATGTCTGTTTTGAAGTAGGCCTACATTGATTGTGTTTTCATGGAATGACCTCAAATCGAGATTCGGATTAAATTAAGCAAATCTTGTTTGACAAATATGAGTACAGCAGTACCTCAAGGTTCAATTCTGGGACCTTCTCTGTTTCCAATTGCTTAATGACTTGCCAAGTAAACTGCTTGGGGTCCGAAAGTGGCATTTTCTTTAGGACTGGTAAAGTTCCAAACCGTATTGAATACTGTTGATATTAAAATCTCTGCTCTTAGTCCGAATAGCTCAAATTATACGAGTAGTTGTATGATCTTGATTAACAACTGTAAATTAATTTTATTGTCATTTTATTAGTGCTGCGTCTGCTTTATATGGAATGAAATATTGGATCATTGGCTAATTAGACAGTCATATAGAATAACAAGGTTTACACACTATAAGCCTCTTTTTGTTAAGTTGGAAATTTTACTGCCACGAATCTATTGGCCTATGTGCTTGGCTTGTAGCCGGAAGTGTAGTTAGCAAAAACTTAACTAAATATTAAAGTATGAAGTAATTGATATATGTTTCAATTGTTCTTATCTATTTACTCCTTTGTTTGTAGGATTTTGTAAAACAGATTGTGTACATTTAGTGGTTTTTGTTTGATTCTCTGTATGTGTGAAAATTGACAATTAAAATATTACTTGATTACATAACTATTTATAAGGAATTTTATAATTTTTATTTTAATTAGCAAAGATAATTGTGATTTGAAATATTTAGAAGCTATTATTCTTTGCTCACAGTCTGAGATTTGTTAGTGATTTCAAGATAGTGTTATAAAGTTACAAACTGCAAATATTTTCAATTTTCAGGTCAATCACAAATAAACTTTGGAGAACATTTAATGAAGCCTAGAGGAATCTTGGTTTTATAGTAATTCAACAGTTGTTATTTAATTGATTTGCTGTGCTAGTTAAAAAATAATACAGATAATACAGAATAGATTCTCAAAATAAATTATTTTAGAAAGTTTAGTTACTATCCAAAGCTCCCTCCAAAGTTATTGAAATTTTTACATGCACGAACTAAATCATAAAGAAATAATATATTTTTAATATTCCTATACAAAGTGTCTATAATAAATTACAAAGTTCACGATTTGGACATAACATATTGTGTATCACATTAGAGGACTTAGAACTTTTTTTTTGTTAATTCAAAATCAAACGAAAACTCTTTCTTTATAAAACATTGAATTTATGTAATAAATTATATCCTTTATTCATTAATACTTTTATTATGGCAGAAAAAACAGTTCAGAATTGCATGAAACAAGTCATTTTAAGATTCCATTGCCGTTAATGGTTGAGAGTAATTCAATTGTATTTAGTTACTCCACCAAGTTCCTTTATGATTCTGGATTCATTGCTAAACACGACAAAATTTGTTTTCAGCAATGAATCCAGAATCATAAAGGAACTTATATTTTAGTCAATGGGCCAGTCCAAGCTTACGTGTGTGACATTTAGACTTCATAATCTATCATTTAAAGCTTTGTATCTTAATTATATAACAGCAAATAAAAGTATAGTCACTAAAACTGGATATCAGAAGCCTATAAGCACCACTAAATGTTAAAATCACTGGCCATTTTATTACAGTACCAAATTCTATGTAATAAAACATTCCTTTCGGGTGTGACATTTAAAGTGGCTCACACACTGCATCTTATTACTTAAGAAGTTTTGAAATATTACTTAACAAGTTTTTGAATTGAAATGTAAAAATAAAATTGTATTATTTTGTAATGAAAGGAAGACAATAATTCAACAGTGTTCATTAAAAGCAAACCCAAAACTCATTTTTCAAAATTGTACAGACATTTTATTTCCATCCCGGGAACAAAATTTATTTCGGCTATGACAGAGTGCACCCAGGTGGAACTATGTACTATGAATTGAAAATGATTATTTTAATATTCTTGGACATAAAATGAACATAGATCTACTCAATATTTTTATCTTTATCTTTATTTTTATCTTTGTACCAGTAACTTGTCCACGCATCCAATGGGTCGATTGTATTTCATTCTGAAAATTGTAAAGTCTATCTGTAATATTAATAACTCATTGTGATATTGAAAAAAAATAGTTCTCTTTTGGTTAGACATTCTTGACGAAACAAGTTCTGCTTACTAGAAAATAATTCATGTTTCTCCTTCTCCTTTCTCTCTCTGTCACGCTCCCACTCTCTCCCCAACCTAATTCTTGTACTTCTCTGGATTTTTCTAAGTTTTTCCCTTCACTTTTTTACATAAATCTGTGAATTTATCTTGAGATGGATGCCACTATTGCATAAATGAACTTCACTTTCATACTTTCATTAAACTCTGAAGTTAATTAATAATTATTTATTCTCAGTCTGTATTTATTACAACAAGTTCAGCAACTAAATATGCTTAAAACAGTAAGGTCATGTTTCAACTAATGAGGGTTTTGTATACATATGAAATAATTAGGATTTGTGAGGTCAGCATAAATGCCTACTCTAGTCTTACGGGTGTGACAGATTTTGTTTTCAATCTACTTTAATTACAAATCAAACTGTTAGATCTTCTTTTTCTATCCTATCATTATTATACATTAACTCTTATTCTGGAAAGTTACAACATTTTGTTAATATAAGTTATTCTCTTATCAAATTATTTTTAACTTTTCCTTACGAGTGTAACAGTGTGACACACATTCGTAACACATATTATACATTTATAAATCTGAGAGAAATAAAGCTCACTTTTAAGATGGAGACTTCAGCATTACTCCTAGTGAATTGAAGGGGAAAATGTAGTGCTGCTAATTTACACGTAGAATTACTCTTCGATCTGTCTTGTGTTTTTTACTGCTAACTGAAAATATAATGGAATAATGCCAAATATTCCTATAGGAACTAACTATCTAACTAACGAACAATAGCTCAAGCAACAAAAATAACGTTTAAAAAATATTTAAAATTTAGCATAGAGTGACCCTAATGGTATATTGGCAGAGCATTTAAATACAATATTGAAGTTATTACAAACTACAAAGTGAATTAACTCTGAAATATTAATTAATGTAGATCCATTTACCACATCATATTGACTTTGATTTATTCAGTTGTGTTATTTTGAGTTAGCCTATAGCCGTTTTTCATTTCAATTTGTCTATGTGTTTGATATTTTATTATCACATAACATATTTACATACCAGACTATGAAAAAGTTGTACAAATTTGTCAGCCTAAGGCATTATTTTTAGTTTTCGGAGTGGCGATGGGCTTACCACCTGTCCCTCTGCCCTCTCTAGGAAAATAAGCGTAACAAAATTCACATCGGTAAACAGAAACCTTCACTTGGAGGCCCTTCGCCCCAACATGGGGGCATAGGAGGAGAGAGAGAGAGAGGGAGAGGGAGAGAGAGAGAGAGAGAGAGAGAGAGAGAGAGAGAGAGAGAGAGAGAGAGAGAGAAGGCATTATTCACCGACTGAGTCTTACGGATAGTCTACTTAGCTCTAGGAATAATACAATCTGTCATCCAATACGGTATCATTGACTGGGGAGGAAGTGGCACTTCTGTATTGACTCCTCTGAATCTAATACAGAAGAGAATAATCAAAATTTGCTTTAAAAGCCTACAGAGTATGCAACAGAATTGTTTTTTTTCCCGAATTTAATGCTATGAGTATGACAATAAAACAGATTTATAAGCTCACACTTCTAAAATGCTTTCACAAATACCGTAACGTACACGTATCTGATCCACATATGCACAATACAAGATGAAATAAGACTTTGCCTTTAATAGAACCCAAATACCCTTTTCTTGATCTAAACATAGCAATTATTATGGTCCAAGACTCTATAAGTCCATAATTAGGTCAAGTCCAGAACAGTAAATATGAGCAGCAAAAAATTCTATAAGTATGTCAAAATCTGATTTCAGACGTTATAATTTACTTCATTCTGTAATTACTAGATATTTAAAGAACTATTTTATTAGTTATACCACAGAATTTCTTTTTTTTTTCTTCCCACTTTGCATTTTGTCTTCTTTTTTATTGGTTTTATTCTAGGTATAGGATTTTAAGTTAGAGTTAAAATAAAATAAAATATGTAATTGTGTATTGTGTAATAAAAATAACTGAACTCAACCCGAACACGAGCTCATTCGGGTAATTATTTGAAGTAGGGCCTACCTCTCTTGTGTTCTGTAATATTCATAGATTAAAATAAAATAACACATAAAATAAACAAAAACATCTGTACTCAAGATCTACGAACAAAATTGGTCCTAAAATCCGAAGTCTACACCATTTCAACCTCAATTTCGGAAAAAAGTAATTACAATTTCGGAAAAAGTAATTTCAATTTCGGAAAAAGTAAATTAAATTTTGGAAAAAGTAATTTCAATTTCGGAAAAAGTAACTTCAATTTCGGAAATACGAGGGCTATTTTTTCAACCTCCGATGGGGCATAAAATGAAAACCTCAGTGAAAATCAAAACTGTTTTATTTGGAACATTTAGGTACACCTTCTAGCTACTTCTCTACCTAGTCGCGCTCCGATTAAGACATTTGTTGAAGCGTGGTACAACTTTCAAGTACCCTTTTCATAGAAGCTTGCCGCCAGCCTATTGAAGAGGGTACTTGAAAGTTGCACCACGCTTCAACAAATGTCTCAATCGGAGCGCGACTAGGTAGAGAAGTAGCTAGAAGGTGTATAGTGTTCCAAAGCAAAGAACTTCTCTGTGAGGAATGCGAGGAATGTGGCCGTTACGTTACGAGTCGGAACCGTGCCGTGCTATTATTAACATTGTAGTACAGTACAGTATCTGTTATGAAAACATTCTCCTCCTAGACCATGGGCCACTAATATGAAACCCTCCCCCCCCCCCGTGGGAATTTCCGACACATATTTTTTTGTTGGTATTGCCATCTAGTTTAAGTTTTTAGTTGTTTGCCTCTTGTCAATTACAGCATTTACCCGGAGAATCCGGAAAACCACGGAAATCCGGAGAAAATGAATTTGTTTTAATTTTTCATTGTTCTTTGCTCCTAGTATTCCCAGGGAATTTCTGACTCACACATTTGGTTGATATTGGCATCTAGTTTAAGGTTTCAGTTGTTTGCCCCTTACAAATTACAACATATCCCCGGAAAACCACGTATATACGGAGAAAATGACTATGTTTTATATTTTAAATCTTTGTTCTTTGCTCCTAATATTCAAAGCTAATTTCTGACTCATGTTTTTTACTGGCATTACCATCTAGATTAAGGTTTGAGTTGTTTGCCACTTATCAATTACAGCATAAGCCCGGAAAACTCCGAAAACTACTGACATCCGGAGAAAATGGCTTCGTTTAAATTTTTAAAAATATTTGTTCTTTCCTCCTAGTATTCAAAGGAAATTGGTGAATCATATGTTTTTGTGTTGGTATTGCCATCTAGATTAAGGTTTCAGTTATTTTCCCCTTACCAATTACAGCATACACCCGGAAAACCACGTATAGACGGAGAAAATGACTATGTTTTATTTTTAAATCTTTGTTCTTTACTCCTAATAATCAAAGGGAATTTCTGGTTCGTATGTTTTTTGTTGGTATTGCCATCTAGATTAAGGTTTCAGTTGTTTGCCCCTTATGAATTATAGCAAATCTCCAAAAAACTCCTAAAACGACGGCAATCCAGAGAAATTGACTTTTTAAAAATTTCTTTAAATTCTTTGTTCTTTGCTCCTAATATTCCAAGGGATTTTTGTTTCTTGGTATTGCCATCTAGTTCTAGGTTTAAGTTGTTTGCCCGTTATCAATTACATCTTATCTCCGGAAAACTCCGAAAACCACGAAAATCCGGAGAAAATGAGATTGTTTTAATTTTTTTAAACCGTAGTTCTTTGCTCCTAATATTCAAAGAGAATGTGTGACTCATATGCTTTTGTGTTGGTATTGCCATCTATATTAAGGGGTCAGTTGTTTCCCCCTTATCAATTACATCTTATCTCCGGAAAACTCCGAAAACCACGAAAATCCGGAGAAAATGAGTTTGTTTTAATTTTTTTTTTTTTTAAATCTTTGCTCTTTGATACCAATATTCCCAGGGAATTTCTGAATTACATAATTTTTGTTTAAGGTTTCAGTTTTTTCCCCCTCAACAATTACAGCATGACAAAGAATACTGGAAAAAATCCTGATGCTGAAGGGATGAAAGCGATTGAAAACCTGGCAAAACACCCTTCATATTCTAATTTTAAATCTGTGAATGATAATTTATCTTGCCAAACCTTCCACAGTAACTACCCTACTTTCTTGACTGAAGTTAGAGAAGGGACATTGGGTATAACAGCACAATTTTGGATTGGTAATATGGACAAATTAGTGTCATTGATTTTAAGATTTCAGCGAGCAACTAAGAAAAAGAACTTTAACTTACACCTGGCATGTTTAGAAGTTATGATTCCCCTTTTCTTTGCATGTGACCATTACAATTATGGCAGATATCTCGTAGTCCACATACTCACTCTTTTGTACCTGCAAAGGACACACCTGAAGTAGAAGAATTATTTCGCAATAACGGTTACAGTGACTGTACATCACAAGTTTCGAGTTCTAGAAATTCTGTGGATTTCCGTGTTTTATGGGGATATGCTGTAATTGATAAGAGGCAAACAACTGAAACCTTAACCTAGATTGCAATACTAACACAAAACCATATGAGTCGCCAATTCCCTTTGAATACTAGGAGCAAAGAACAAAGATAAAAAAAAAATTGTCATTTTCTCCGTATATACGTGGTTTTCCGCTTTTCCGGAGATATGTTGTAATTGGTAAGAGGGAAACAACTGAAACCTTAAACTATATGACAATACCAACAAAAAATATGTGAGTCAGAAATTCCCTGGGCATATTAGGAGCAAAGAACAAAGAAAAACTCATTTTCTCCGGATTTTCGTAGTTTTCCGGGGTTTCCGGGTAAATGCTGTAATTGATAAAGGGCAAAAAACTAAAAACTGAAACTAGATGGCAATACCAACAAAAAAATATATGAGTAGGAAATTATAATAAAACTAATTGCACAGAAATTATAAGAAAATTAAAATAAAACTGCACAGAAATTATAAGCAACTGAAGTGCTTGCCAAATATTTTTAACTTTGCTAATAGAGCATCTCGGCACGTGCGGTGGCAACAATCACGCGCACGGCAGCCAATAAGCAATCGTTTAGCCACCTGTGATTGCAGCCCTCACGGCCTCCTCCACTACCACCTCCTCTTGCCCCTCTAATTAGCAGTGCACCCCGCAGAGAAGTTCTCTGCTTTGGCCAACTATACCTAAATGTTCCAAATAAAACAGTTTTGATTTTCACTGTGGTTTTCATTTTATGCACCATCGGAGGTTGAAAAAATAGCCCTCGTATTTCCGAAATTGAAGTTACTTTTTCCGAAATTGAAATTACTTTTTCCGAAATTGAATTTACTTTTTCCGAAATTGAAATTACTTTTTCCGAAATTGAAATTACGTTTTCCGAAATTGAGGTTGAAAAGGTGTAGATCAACTCAACTTACTTTTTTCCGTATATATATATATATATTTTTTTTTTGTTTTTAATCACTGAATGAAACAGAATAATCATTGCTGTCGACTCCCTCTTCTCTACAAGCACGCACGATTCCAAACAACATGTAGGGGCATGCAAATTATATTAGTAAACAACCAGGGATGTGAATTCTCTGATTTGACTCCGGTTGTCGTGATTACGAAAGCGTGTTAACAAAAGAGTGGCGGAGAGCGACAGCTGTGAAATCTGCACACGTGTGTCAAGAGTACACGTGTGTGACCGCGCGGTCTACTTTCTAGTCCGGCGTTCGTTGCCCGCTCATCTCCTAACGAATCGTGCACAAGTTAATGACCCATCATTATATTTGCTACGTTGCAAAAATACATCAGCCTCACGTTCTACCGATAACTTCGGTGATACGGGTCTGCTATTTGTTTGGTAAACACGTCATCCAGCCCGAGGGTAAATGTAAAACATTCGAAGTAAACGGTTTAGAGCAGGAATTTGAAATTAATGTGAAATGGTATTTAGGTGGTTTTAAAAATAGATATTAGCTACATTTTTACATCTCTACCCTTCTGTATAGATAGAGGATCATGTATTTAGGATTGCCCCTCTACTCTGAGTCTATAGTTTTAGTACCTCATCACCGGTCTCCGCGTGAAACCAGTGGCGGACGCAGAGGGGGGGATAGGGGGGTTATATCCCCCCGAAATTTGAAAAAAGGCTATATATTATATATGTAAGTTAATTAATTTTTTTAGTATTCTTTCTACCTATTCAAATCCCCCCCCCCGAAAAAAATTCTGCGTCCGCCACTGCGTGAAACCATTATTTTTAAACCATATGCTTAGAAAAGTAAGTACGTATGTGTTCCAGCAATGTCAAGCGTGAAGAATAAATTTTAAAAAAATTAAGAAAAAAAAACTATGCATTTCGCTGTGTTCTGTTACAGAACCAACGAGTATAGACTGCTATTCTGGGCTCGTTATAGACAACACCGTGATTTTAAATTAACGAATTTTCCCCAAATTTTGAAGTTGGTATAAAAAATAATGTCCATACCTGTTAGCAATGAATATGCCGAACGTGTATTTTCATTCATGTCAAATCTATTGTCTGGTGAGCGCAAGGAATTAAGTGTAAACTTAGTTATGTGCCAAACTAAATTGCAATATGACTCACCAGCAATTTCCTGTATATCTAGTCAAAGAGGAGCAACAAATATTGCTTTAGTTTGCCAAAGTAATCAAAAGTATAGCTTTAAGTTTAAAAAAAAATGCATTGTGATTTTTAAAATCAGTTATATTCATTATTCAGTATATGCCTATGTTCTACTAAATGTTGTTGGAGAGTAACATTTTAAGTTTAAAGAGATTGCAAGATTTTCAATATTAACCTATTGCGTTTACATTAAAACATTCATTTTTAGGTTACTTTATGTCCAGTGTTGAATACTTACGGTACATATTTACATCTATGTTTGTATAAATAATTAAGGGTTATGGATTTTTTTTCTCAGTGTTAAGCTTAACGAAAAGGTCGTAACTCTAGAAGTGCGCACTGCATTCGACCCTATTTCACATAGAGTTTTCAGCGATAGTCGTATAACTTATAGGTAATATCTCCCTAAATTTAATATTTTTTGTTGTTATCTCTACTGATAATATAGCCTGCCTGCATATCATTTAGTTTTCAAAAATGTCTGGTTTATGTACGTAACTCCAATAAAAAAATATTTATTGTATAGAAGCGTTCTGCTGTCACATTCTTTTTCTTGTCAAAGAAATATGCATCTTTCCCTGAACAAAATATTCTACATTTTGTATTTCCGCTCATTTTGATGTAGCTGGGAGCGTGTTCGCCCTATTTCACATCCTCTCAGTCAGATAATAGCACCTGTTACTGCTTCTGTAGATAGACACTATTCCGGGGCAACACAACTCAATCCAGTTTTGCGTATTCAGCGTAAAAGGTTTGCATGCTATTTACCGCAAAGTAATTTTCCCAGCATATTTTTAACTTCTGAAAGTAGATTGTATATTTGCAAGCTCTTCTTTTTAGTTAAAGCTAATTCAATGTTACATTTCCCAAGCCCCAGGAACTAAGAAACTTCAAAATAGTAGTTTAAAATAATTTTAAACAATGTAACTGACCTGAATGTGCACAAAGTTAAAATTAAGCTAAATCCAATGTTGAAACTTACTTTTTAACAGATTTTGATAAAAGTGGTAGGGGACATTTCATATTTATTACAGATTGTTCTGTAAAATTTCATGCAGAGAAATGAAGAATGGTACGGGTAGAGAAAACAAAAAGGAAGAAAGAATATAAAAAAGAAAGGGTGAATTAAAGAATAAAGTTGCAACAAATTTCAAATACATAATCTGCAGTCTATGACTTGGGAAGAAAGAATGTAAAAAATAGGATGAATTAAAGAATAAAATGGCAACAAATTTCAAATACATAATCTGCAGTATATGACTTTGGAAGAAAGAATGTAAAAATAAAAATGGATGAATTAACGAATAAAATGGCAACAAATTTCAAATACAGAATCTGCATCTATGACTTGAAGCTTAGAAACCACCTGCTTCAAATCCCCCCACCCTAGAAAGCTGCCTGATATGCCTATGCCTGAATACGCCCTGCAGGGATCTCAAGTGTGAATTTATACAGAAAACACGAAAGCCGAAATAAATGGTAGCTACCTATTATTATAGTCCCAGACTCTTTGCACTCCAACCGACAATCTGAAACTTCCCAAGTTTTGCTGCAGAGGGTCAGAATCAAATTTCCTTTGAAACATAAGAATATATTCCGTATTCATCAGTGTCGACAGCGTAGATTTCTCGTTATCAGGCAAGAACGCTTGTTGTGTGAACTTTGGCCTTTCTTTCTGTTTTTCTAGAATCTGGCAGATACTCATCAGCAGTGAATAGCTAATTTCGTATTCACGGACAGCCCAGGTTATTGAGAGCTAGCACAACAAAGCTCTATGCTAATTTTGTTATTGAACACAAACTGACTGTGGAAATCAGCTTCCTCTGTTATCTTTTATTGCTGTTGTGACCTCTTTTACGTAACTAGTTCTGTCTCTACGTCTTGTTAAGCAATATTATACAACCTTTTGTGAGTCTTCCATATCCAGCTGCCTATCTTAGATGTTCCATAATCTCTAAATAATCTAGATCCAATCTAGGATCATTTATCAGACCTACCTGGTGACTCTCGTCAACACTATCAATCCATTTTTTACGAATTTGGAATTTTAACTGTGGCGTCTCTGTATGTTTTAGCAAGTTTACTTTTTGTACGTGTGCATCATAGAAACGAGCTTTTCTCTGAAGCTATGTTCACACTGAGGCATTGTTGCAGACACAAATACTCCATACAGATCCCAGATACATTTCCTTGTTTCTTGTTTCAGGAAACTTATCCTATCTACATGTTTCTTGCACAAATATTTCATGTGAGTGTTTATACTGAGGAATTTGTTGTCAGACACAAAAATGGCTTCAAATGAAGAACTTTTGCTTCTTTGCGCGAGTGGTACTATAATATTAAAAGAAAAAAGCAAAAAGAGGCAGCGTAGATGGTGGGCTCGAAATTTTTTGCAAAAACGTTCGAGTCATTGCGCTTACAATCCATAGCGATTTCGTACAAAATAGCTGCGTTTAAAATACAAAAACGACCGCCATTAAAAATCGATAGAAAACTATCGATAATTTGCAAGAGTCATCTGTTGAAACGTCACTACAGCACATGCGCAATGAACATTCTCGCTGGGATCTGTTCGATGTTTTCGCTTTCGTAGCGTAAACAAGAACTTGTGGCGAAACCTTGTTTCTGGTACATTTTATTGACTGTTTGTGTCCGGGAACTAGGAATATGTTCAATAGGTTTACGACTTGTGGCAAATAGGTTGCTATAGCCTACATGTACCCGGGCACATATTCTTGCAACAAATTCCTCAGTGTGAACGTACCATGATATACACTCCCACGATACGCGGGGAAGAAATAATTTTGTGTCTCCAAAATTCCGATTGCAGAAATCTCTTGATTCTCAATTATATAAGTATTTTGGTGTGGAACTGTATAATAAATTACCTTTAGATTTAAGACGAAATGACAATTTGAACGATTTTAAATACAGAGTTAAAAATATTAATTATCAATCAACTAAACTTTTATACTGTACAGGAATATTTGAAAACGGATTTTATTTAATGACTAGCTGACGAAACCTACTGCATTGTGTGCTTAATGGTTAAATAAATATTATTATTATATATTTTTTTAAATTAATAAGGACCATGTATTTTACTTTGTAAAAATTATTAAAACTTATCAATCGGTAAAGTTGAGTTGCGGCCCAGCCTTACATTTCCATAGGAATTGCGGCCCATCATATTGAAAGGGACGTCTGAGTTGCGGCCAGGTAATAAGGTGTTGGCCAGACTATTATCTTTACCCTGGTGACACTGCGGGGAGGCTCGCTGAGTAGTTTCCCAAAATGTGTGCTTATAGTCAATTTAAAAAGCTATATACAAGACAATGTGACTATCCTAAAAGTAGTGGGAATTCATACTTTAAGTGTAGTTCCAGTAAAGTGTAGGCCTATATTGATTTAAATATAATATTGCAATAGAATTAATGGAGAGCTTCTAAGCTATTTAGAGACAGAGGACGTCATAGTTTGATGGAAGAAACTTATGAATATAATGACAAGTTCCACCTAACCTTAAGTAAGTTCAACCAATCACTCTTGCCATTGAACCATTTCTAGAGAACAACACTTTGAGGAATATAAGGCTCGAAACGCCAAATGAGAAATTGCAGGGATTTTAAAAGCAAATATAATGTCGAGTAAGATAGAACATGTTATTTGACCAAATAGTATACCATGGGTAACTGTAATCTTCATGTTAAAAGTACTATGCCCATTGCTACAGTATAGGCCTAATAATATATTTATCCCCTGGTTTCTTCATCAAATTTTTCCATTTTAAAAGCTGAAAAATCTCATGTTTTATGATTACCTGCTCCTTCCTGGCCATCATGTTTTCACAGCCTATCAATATGGATACAGTGCAAACAGAGGGCCATGGAATTTGACAGAGATAATTATTTTTGGTTTATGCCACCATGATCTTTGATTCCCAAAACACTTTTAACTGGTCCAAAAAATGTAGGGAATTCAAAAGTGTTGATATCTGTTTATGAAACAATTTATCACACTAATAACTACTCATTTTTACACTCCTAACAAATAATTTCTAAAAACATCATTTATATGACATGAGAGAAAACAGAAAAACAGTAGCTTTGGTTTGTTTACCAGTAGACATATATTGTTAAGTTTCCGTGGCGAATGTTTATGTGAACTGATATTGGATTTTATTTGTAATATTAGAAAAAGTAGGGAAGGGGAGTCGACGACTATAGTCTTAGGCCTATATCCTTTCTGAGTATAAAAACTATGTCCGTGCAGAATTTCAGCCCTATCAAGTTAGTGATTTTTGCAACTAATCGGAACAGACAGAGATGAACTATTAGATTTTTGTGTAAGTGTAAGGTATTATTATTATTATTTTATTATCATCATCATCATCATCATCATCAGGGCCCGGTTTTTGATTACCTAAAGTGCTTAAAAATGAGCTATAAAATGACTGCAAAAGTACAAAAAAAAATTACCCGAAAACTTAAAAAATGACCCAACAATCTGTATAAAAATACCACCATATTCATCAGATTTGTGTCTATTCTACATTACTTTATGTTGTCGATCCAATTATAGCCTTGTAATTAGTTAATTGGTACACAGTTGAATGCAAACAGCAAACCCAGTCTTTTCTGTACTCAAATTAAGGCTTATTAATTTTATTAATTTATATTTGTTTATTTATGCACAAAGCTCTATATAATGGAAGAAACAGCAAACGACAAAATGAATCCATATTTCAAACAATTACCTGAAAATATGAATTGTGGAAAAAAATACCATAAACTGGCAAAAAAAAGACCAAATAATGACATTTATTTTAAAAAGACTTAAAAATTTTAAATTTAAAAAATTACCAAAAAGATCTAATAATTACCATTTATTTCATCTACGAGATATGTCATCAAAATCCGGACCCTGTTTATTATTATTATTATTATTATTATGTTCATAATTTATAGGCCTATTACAAAATATTTCAGATCAACCTTTGGCCCTACAGAGGAAACCTAGGCCTATGAATGTGAGGAAAACATGTAATTAATAGGTAAGTCATGTGAAGGCTACAGAAACCCTGACTGAGGCCAGCGTGACTAAGCAGGTGGGCTGACACGTGTCTACACCCCCGGAACAAAGGCGTGTTCGCATAAAGGACGTGAGCGGGGCGAATGGATTGCAAGGTCTTTTTAATTCACACCAACCAATCACAGCTAGTTTTTACAGCATTGTTCTTGCGTTATGATCCATGAAGAGTGATGTGTATAAATCTTTGTTTGATTTCTGTGTTGTCCGAGGAAGTTTATCTTTCAGCTTCGCGTCTAAGTGTTAATAGAATAAATAAATATAGTATAAATAGTAAATCCATTAAAGCGGAACAAAACTTCCCATTTACAATGATGAAAAATTGACTCCCAAAATAAAGTGTTTGCATTTTTTTTCATTTAAGCCAAAAAAAAAAAAGTTCCGGAGTTAACTTAGCTGAATGCAACAATTTAACATATGAAATATAATTTTTCGTCGAATATTTTTTCCCTCCCATCCATTTACCGTTCATGACGTCATGCTGGAAACCTGCGTTCCCTGCACCCAGTGCCGGCAATCTAACCCACTAGTGTTAGAAAAACGGATAAACCTAGGTCTACCAGGGTAGAGCCATTGGATTTTTTTTTTACACATAAATCGGTAAACTAAATTGCTACAAGCAACTAATATGAAGTGAGGCCTAGATGTCCACTTATTATAATATGAGTTTTTTTTCACGAAAACGAGAAAAACGAGCGGTAACTGCTGACTACCTTAGATATGAGTATGTAGAATAATAATTATTTTTACTAAACTCGAAAACATTTCCAGACAAGTAATTTATTGCCTAATGAAGGTAAAGCAATGGATGTAGTCTGTCCCTTTTTATATGAATAGTATATTTTATACTATTTAGTATAGAATCTGTGAAATTTTAAGGGGTAGAAAAAGTCATGAGTGTACTTCCGTACATTTTACAGTGTATCCATAGTCATAGGTCCAACTACAGTAAATCAATAATGTGGATGATGGTAGTAATGATATTGATGATAATAATAACAATAATAATAATAATAATAATAATAAAGTGGTTTTACTAATAACATACTAATACTAACATTATACTAACACATTACTAACTTATTACTAACATTAGTAATACTAATCTATTATTACATAGTAATAATAACATAGTAATACTAATAACATAGTAATGGTTCTGGTGGCAGTAATTTGTTCATTTGCCTACCCTTGGCAAAATTTCTACGGACGTCCATGCAAGAATTATAAGTAAATTTCCTTCAATACGGGCTATATCCGGGTATAACGCGATCTACCCTCATGCTTCTGGGTAAAGCTGGTTCCTTATTTTAGGGGGTCTGGTCATGCATTGGTTGGGTTAGGTTAATTCCAAGTGCCATTCAACAGCATCCTGTTCAAACAAATATTAAATATAATTTGAAGTTATTATAACTGCATTAATAGTAATTTGAAAGTGTTGTTTGTTTGAAATTCACCTTTACCCAATAGGTTGGGTAAACCTAAGATTACCCGGGTAAAGCTAGAAATGTATATTTTATTCCAAGTTTACCCAGTACTTTTGGATAATGCGCATTTTGCCCGGGTAAAGCTAAGTTGACAACATTTCAAGCTCTATTTGTAACATAATAGTGACTTGGTTGTAAAAGGGACAATGTCAATTTCTTGCAAAATTGATATTTATGCATTATTTAGCTCGGTTAGTCTTTATCTTTCGTATACTAAAAAGTCCCGATGTATGTTGCTATTAATAGGCACAATACAGAAGCCCTAGAGACTAATGTCAGAAGTTCTCAGCAAAAAATATTACTTCTATAAAGGATTCAAAGTCATTTATCTCAAAAGCAAGTTTTATGACATTGGCTCTTTTAGACCCAAGTCACAGTGACTGTGGCTTGGTTCTATAAGGGCCAATGTCAATTTCTTGCAAAAATGATATCTATGCATTATTGAGCTCGGCTGGTCTTTATCTTTCGTATAATAGGCTATAAGTGCCAATGTATGTTGTTATTAATAGACATAATACAGAAACCTTAGAGGTCAATTTCGGAAGTTCTCAGCAAAAATGTTACTTCTACAAAAGATTCAAAGTAAATTATCTCAAAAGCAAGTTTTATGCCATTGGCCCTTTTAGAACCAAGCCACAGGGTCACCATATTATTTAATATTACGTTAACTTTTTTCTTTATATTTCAAACTAGCATGTGCCCGCGGCTTCGCCCGCGATAAAAAAGAGCATAAAGTTAGAGCATAATAGTTAAATCATTATATTTATTAACACCTAAATCACGTGGACTACATGTCACGATTAGATAGCGTCGCCTGGTAAAAGCGATCTCAGATTCGAGTTCCTTGGCCCAGAAAATCTCTGTATAGTGAGTTTCGTCCAAATCGAACGATGTTTAACCATATTTAGGTCTATGTTGATTATCCCTCTTCCGTGTAGGTTGAAAAATTTCATATGTCTAAGGGCCTTGACATTCTAAACAAATGAATCGACCAGCGTGGGCTTACAACATTCTAGCGACCGCGATGCTTTTATTACCACGGTATGACAAAAATAGCCAAAGCCAACTGCAATTGATTTGACATTGAAATGTATTACTGAAATCTGATACTTCGACAGCGCTAAAATCACGTTTTCTGCCAGTTTTTCACTCACTACTCGCGAACGAAAGCTAAAATTAAAAATCCGGCTTCGATGCGCATTCGCCCACCTTTCAGCCCATCTATGTTTAAAATTTCAGATCTCTGCGTTCAGTAGATTTCGCTGGGCATCGTGGAAAGGCAGACAAATGCGTCCTTTTATTATTTTAAGATAGCATGTGCCCGCGGCTTCGCCCGCGATAATTATTTCAAAAATTAAAAATTTAGAGCATAATAGTTAAATCATTATATTAACACCTAAATCATGTGGACTACATATCACGATTAGATAGCGTCACCTGATAAAAGCAACCTCAGATTCGAGTACCTTGGCCCGGAAAACCCCTGAATAGTGAGTTTCGTCCAAATCGAACAACGTTTGACCATATTTAGGCTAATATTGATTATCCCTATAATAATAATAATAATAATAATAATAATAATCCTCTTCGGTGTAGGTTGAAAATTTCACATTATGTTTGCTTGCCTTGACATTAAAAACAAATGAATCGACCAGCGTGAGCTACAACATTCAAGAGATCGCGATGCTTTTATGTCGAAGGTTTGACAAAAATAGCCAAAGCCTAGTGTAATTGATTTGTATTACTGAAAACTCATGCTTCGAAAACGGAATAAATACACGTTTTCTGCCCGTTTTTCACTCATAACTCACGAACTAAAGCGAAAATTAAAATTCCGGCTTCGAGGTGCACATTCCGACCCTTTAGTCCGCCTATGTTTAAAATTTCAGATCTCTGCGTTGAGTAGATTTCGCTGAGGATCGCGGACAGACAGACGGAAGACAGACAGACGGAAGACAGACAGACGGAGGACAGACACTTCCTTTTATTAATATAGATTTACTAACAGCGCAAAAGCTTATTACGGTACCTTCTACGAGGTCCGTAGGGGAAAACGAACCCCAATTACAATGGATACGTAGCCTAAGTCCTTGTGCTGTAAGACACTGTTACTCTCACGTTTGTTTTCAATCTCACAGTGTAAATGGCGCATCGCTTTCTCCTCCCCCTCTCTCATTTCTGCACGTGGAGCACGATTACATAAATGTAACATTCTTCCCGCCCTCTTCTACCAAAATCTATCGCTCTCTTTTTCTTTTTTCTCAAAGGAGGTCCTCAGATCAAGGTCGTGCAGAGCAGATACAAAATTCCGGCATCACTTTGTTACGAAATTGCGGACGTGTGTATACCATGGAGCTATAGCAACTATTTTGTTCCCAGTTTATTTATTACAGTTTCACAACAATGCTTGCTTAATAACAGTGAAGAAACTATGAATCATTCAAAACTTTGTGTTCTATTCACTTTATCACCAGGGCCCGGATTTTTATGCTTTTTTAAAATAATCTTTATGCTCATGCTCTTAAGCACATTAAAATAGCTTTTTTTATTTTAATTTTTTTGCATTTTCAGACAAGTTTGTTTTAAGTATTGCTTTAATAATTCCAACAAACACAAATAAACATATGAAGTAATGTTATTTTTTACTTTCAATGACCCAACGTTCTGTGAATAATTTGCAAGTTTAAGCTTAAGAATGCCTTTAATATGCTTCTAAGAAACCGGAAATACCGGCACAATGGGTTAGAAAATGGAAAAATTAGGAAATACAATGCTATATTTTCTCTTACAATTGTACTGGCAGCAATTAGCAAGATGCAAAATGTAGGCAGATATATTTTAAAAGTAATTTTTAGTAAAACAACAATAATGGATTATGTTTCTTTTTTCACAGTGATATAAATGCACTGGCCATGCTTAAAGTAAAGAACGTTACGAGAGTACATTAATCAGATTTTATTTGGGTTATGTGTCCTTTAGGGAAGCGATGTGATGTAGTAAGGACATTCTCTTTGTTTTTAAAACCAAATTACATGAAGAGAATGTCATACATAATAATTACATTATACTAAGAGGCTAACATTTATCAGGGCAGAGGAAGTTATGTGAATTTCACATCATATTTTTCTTATTTCAATCATTGTTTTAAAAAAGTATATTGTTGTTCAATAGGCAATTGTTTATTCACTCGAACCAAGACTCGTCTCTGGTCTGGTAAAAATAATTTTGAAACCTATGTTCAAAGCGGGTACGTCATTGAATAATAATAATAATAAAATTATTATTATTATTATTATTATTATTATTATTATTAAATGTAGACAACAAGCAAACAAATTAATGGTATTAGAAATGGATTTTTGGAGGCGTTCAGCAAGGAAATCCAGGAAAGAAAAATTTCGGAATAATAGAATAAGGGAAATAATGCAAGTTGAAAAGAATATTTTGGAAATTGTAGAAGAAAGACGCTTGATATGGTATGGACATGTACTCAGAATGACAGAGGATAGAATACCCAAGAAAATTTTGGATTGGAAAGTAGAAGGAAAAAGAAGAAGAGGGAAGCCCAAAGAGTGCTGGATGGATGGGGTGAAAAGGAGTATGGGGAGAAAAGGATTAAGTGAAAAAGATGCTATGGACAGGGACTTATGGAGGCAAAAGATTGTTGTGGGATATTCATTAATAAAAAAAATTATTATAATGAGGGGGTGGAGGCAACCTGGAGCAGAATCTTAAATCCAGCCTCAACGCTGTGAATCTAAAAATTTTGAAAATAATAATAATAATAATAATAATAATAATCTATTGATGAAAATAATAATAATAATAATAATAATAATAATAATAATAATAATAATAATAATAATAATAATAATAATAATAATAATAACCTATTGATGAAAATAATAAAGTTACACGGCTAATTCATTGTATTTGAGATGCAGATAACTGGCCCCTCTCTATCCAGTCATCCCGCCGTCCTCCGATTGGTTGAGCGTCGTTACGTAAGAGAGGCGGGCGATGTGGAAAGTGATTCACGAATAAGGCAGTGTTTGTTTTCATAAAAATAGCTTGGGTCACTATGTTCCAAGGCCTCTCCACGTGCATGCACAGCGTTGTGAAATGGACGCTACTCCACGTGTAGCAATTATCGTGACGTTTTGCGTGAGTGATGCAATATCAAGTTCAGGTCATCAGCCTCCCCGGCCTTGACTCTATCTTCCTCTTTTTTTTTCTATTTAACTTGGCTCCCATAAGCAATCCATAGAACCCATACATCATTTTCTTCTTCTTTCACTTTTTCTTCGCTTGCTTTTCTCCAGTCTCCACCGTTTTTCTTGCATGCTATTTTCTTGTACTATAAAAGAAACTAGCTTCATTCATGCGTTGACTCCTCCGCATAGTTTACTTCCACTCTCGTTTTCTTTCTTCTTCTCCGTTTCACCCAACTTTGGGGTACGTTGAATCAATCACTTTTTTAGTGTTTTGTTTTAATTTTATCCCAGTATTGCTCCGTTCTTTCTGATCTTGCTTTTCTTTCGTCTTCATTGATCTGGATCATTCGTTTGGTTTTCATTTTGACTTGGAACCTCTCTTTCTTGATTTTTTTTTTTTTTTTTTTTTTTTTTTTGCAGTTTTATCTATGAGCATTTTTTCTGTGATTTTGAGTTCTTTTAAGTCCTTTTCTGTTTCCTTAAACCAATTTGGTTTGGTCTTTTTGTTACGGAAATATTCAAAGATTTTTTTGGTCAGTCTATTTGGGTTCATTCTGAGGATGTGTCCATAAAAATCAATTCTTCTTTTCCTCATTGTGTCTGAGAGTTTTCAGTCTTCTGGTAGAGTGTTTCGTTTCTGATGCGGATGAGTTTGTTGATGAAGTATAAAGTAGGCCTATGGATGAAGGATGGATTATAGGTGGGTCGGGCTTGCGACTGGTCAGAATTTGTTTAACTTTTGCAATTGCTCCCATTTCTGAGGAAATGATCTGATTAAAAAAAAAAAATTGATAGGAGAAATAGGTTAATCCGTCTTTTGCAAATTTTAAAGTTTGTATTTAATTTATTTAAAACTTTAATTACACTTTCAGCAAGTTTTCCCCTCATCAGGTGTGATCTGTTCTTTCTTCACTCCACAGTGCTGCGAACAGCCGGATTTTTTTTTTCTTCAATTTTATTTTGGATATTAAATGCCTTATTTGACGCTGGATATCCGTGGGTGAACAATCTCGCAAGATTCAGTACTAATCAGAATAACCATCAATGCTTCTTCCCTCGGTTACTAGTGACAGGTAGCTCAAGGTTAGTGGCAGTTAGGTTGGCAGCAGTGATATTAGTTTAACAGTAGCAATTGCAAAAGTCACATTGGCAACAGACTCAGGGGCGGGATGGTAAAGACCCTAAGTACCGAAACCTATATGGAAGCTTTCTATATTTATTTATTTATTAATATTTCCCTCTGGTGTAGTTAAGGTCTTAAGGCCTTCTCTTCCACTAACTAGAGATGGATACATTCAAACTTTGCCAAATTAAGAATTAAAAAAGAAAGACATGATTATATTATATGAATGTAAATTATGCTAGTGAAACAATAATTACAACTATATTAAATTATAATAATTAAAGTTCAAAATTGTAAGTACAAAAATTAAAGAAAAAGTATTAATAATAGGTAGAAAAATAAAAATAAATGAAAACAAACAAAAAAACACTTTTTAACATGAAAGCAGTATGTAATATAAATGGTCAAGTGGTCAACTAATTTCATTTTCAACGTTCTGGGTGTTCGGCAGCCTTTTATATCCTCAGGTAAGGAATTCCACAGACGAGCTGTCCCAACAGTGAAGGTTGAAGAATAAAATACAGTATTGTGAGGGGGAATAGATCAAGTAGTATTCTGATGGGATCTTGTTCCGAGGTTGTAATATTCTGACAGGTAGTGAAAACGGCAAGTCTATACATTTCCGCATGGCGCAGATTACACTACCTAGATGAGCCAAAATGCCATTAACCGTGGCGCAGTGTGCACTATACCAGACATACTGTATCAGTGACATACTTTGTATTGCAATGAGGATATAAGGGGACTTGAAGAATCAGCAGTTACTGTCGGATCAGCTGAAGCAACATTGTAAGTTATAGACTCTGTATTGACATGCAAAGTAGCCAGACAGGCAGACGTGTCACGTAACAACTTCCTCACCTGTCAGCAGCCTTATTAATAGCTGACAGCAACTCATCACCTGCTGGTCAGCAATACGTGGAACGGTCATCATTGTGATCGCATGGTTATCCTAATACAGGCTAACCAGACATCGCTGATTTTGGAGGACAGTCCTTGATTTTGAGTTGGTGTCCCAGAAAAGCAAACATACCCTGTTTTATCCCCAGAAGTTTCTAATTTAAAAAATTATATTAATGTGACAAACCAACAGATAAAAAGTGGTGTGAGCTATTTCCACATTTCAGAAAATAAGCCATTTCATTACTAGCAAACCCACCTAGCTTGCATAGAGCTCTTACAATAAGAAAGAAATGTGTCGCAAATATGAAAATGTCAAATTCATCTCTACAGAACAAAATACGATTTAAAAACGACGGAAAAAGCTGAACCGATGGCGTTATATGAGCAACATGCGCGAGATTGTCACTTCGAAGCTCCTTAACAAGCTTATATTGCTACTGCGCACCTTCAATCCAAGCTTCTTGTCTCGTCTACGCAGTTATACTTATTAACAGAAAATTGCGCGTTAGGTACTCCACACAAAACCTTGTGGGGAGAGGGAGGTAAGAAGAAAGAAAGCTGTACGACAGCGAGACGTAAAAGAAGCAATTGCTTCCGTCAAAGTTTTAGCCCTTATTATAAGAACTTCATGCACAAAATTTTAACAAACTCGTTAAGCCATTTTTCGAAAGAAAGAAAGAAAGAAAAAAAAAAAGTGAGAAATTTTATATTCTTCGTGTAAAGTGGTAGTAAAACAAGAGAAAGTCGTCGCCAATCTTTGTGTCAAATTCTCAAAAGGTATAGGCCTATAACTCAAATATAAAATTCTGTTTTATAGACTTTTCGTTCTCAAGCTCAGGGCCGTAGCTAGGTGGTGGCGAGATGGGCCCCCGCCAAGGGCGCAGGTACAAAGAGGGCGCAAATTAACCATGGATAACCTCGATTTTTTAGACTGGTGCAATTTATAAATAAATACTATGCATTTTTCATTTTCTCATTGCATGTTGCAGAAGCTGTTTTAAAAAGTTTCTATTGGAAAAAAATATTTTTACCTATATTAATGTGTTTTTTTAAGTAGTTCAATCGTCTGAAAATAAGGTTTTAGTGCCTTGAAAGTTCAACACTTAGTTCATTTTCAAATTGAGGTTGAGGTTTTCTTTGATATTAACAGTGTTTTTATGTTGAAATAATAAACAATTTTACAGAAATTAAAAAAAAATTGTTCAGGGAGGGCGCAGATTTGTCAAACTCGCCAAGAGCACAGAAGGACCTTGATACGGCCCTGTGACAAGCTATTGGTGTTCAGACAGACATGTTTCTGAAAAGAGCTTTTCTGGATTCATGGCATCTCAGAAGGTGTATTTACAGTACTTCTTGTACCTGTAGTGCCTACTGCTTATGGACAGAGCAAAGGAAATAAAAATGATAAAAAAAAGTGATTTTTAAATTTAAAAAGTCAACTTTGTCAAATATTTACTCTCTTCATTTAAAGTTTTTTTTTTTAATGGAATTGAATACGTTATCAAAAAATATTGAAAAGAAAAAGGCGTAATCCCCCAAAATGAAAAAAAAAATTCTAAAACGTGGATTAATGTATTTCTGAAATAAAATAGTTTAATTTAACTGCCAAATCAAATTCCAGTGTAAGAGGGTTTAATTATTTAATTCCCAGGTCTCCGTATAACTCGATCTCCTGGGAACGGCTCTCACCATAATTAACTATAGTTAAAATGATGGCCTACCGTTTTTGGTATAAGTGAGCGGTGACAATGACACCTCGGTTTGCAGATTTGACGGGGAGCACCAGGAAGAAATGCGTACGCACGTGCGGGAGGTGTTGTCAGCTGATGCCCATGGACACGTGGAGCCGATCGAAACGTGCGCACAAGAACGGCACAAGTACATCTTCCGGGTCTAATTATTCACCACGCACGCGGTTCAGCAGGCCAAGGCCTTATGAGTCTCCTCAAGCTCTTTCAAAATATGGTCTCTTGGAAGTCGTCGGTTCTCAAACTTCTTTCTAACCTCTATGTCTGGCTAAACATAGGTGCGGATTATAATGGCAACGGGGCACATTGAACTACAGTGTATGGAGCATGGCCCCATATGAACTGTCATTAGTAGGGACCGGATTCTTAGGTTTTTACCTATTTTTTTCCTTACTTCCAAAACAAAAAGCGATTATACACTTTTTCGAATCATGTCCATAGGATTCACCCACATTAATTCTGTGGCACCTAAAAATACCTAAATGGGGTATAAAAACCTAAATGTACCTAAACGGGATATAAAACCTAAAATACCTAATTTAGGCTACTTTTTGTCTTTTTTGTTTGTCAGTTGATAAATCGATATTTTGCGGAGAGACAATATAGAGAGATATAAAACCTAAAATACCTCATTTAGGCTACTTTTTTGTCTTTTTTGTTTGTCAGTTGATAAATCGATATTTTGCGGAGAGACAAGTTTTGTCGAGTTGAAATTAATAGCACCAGCGTTTCGTTCAATCCAGTGTCGTCTAGGATGACAGTATCAAGAGAGGAAGTGTAAGAGTACCGGCGTATTCCTTTTAAAATATTCGTACGAACAACTATTGCTGAAGTCATGTGAGTTTGAAAGTACATTTTCTGCCTTCAAATGTATTCTAAGAGATAACGGGAAGAACTTCACAGTTGAGAATCTTGAAAGATATTTAGTGATATACTGTAACCAGGAAATGTGAGACAATCTTATTTTCACTGCTTCTTTTGATTGTTTATGCTTTCTTTCTTCAATTGTATAATATTGTCCTAAAGCAAGTTTACACTTATTTAAGTCAATTTTGTTAAGTTAAACTTTACAAGTATTATGTATTGAATCCTATGTAGCATATTCAAATTCATTAAACCAATTATTCTACCCGAAAACGATATTTTGGACAAAAACCTAAAAAAAACTATTTCACCTAATGGAAAACCTAAAACAGTGTTTTTAAAAACCTAAAAATCCGGTCCCTAGTCATTAGGTAATTATGATTAGGCCAATTGCCGTACGGAAATTGAAAATCGAAGTCGACATGAAAGTTTAGGAGTTTGTAAGATCTCCCTCCTCAATGAAAGGCATTGCTTTTGTCATTGATACCGAACTGAAATTAATTAGAGTACAATATCGATTAACCGAACCAATGTGGACCAGGGCCATCTTGTTTAACTGGAAAATAGAATAACAGGATGATTGCTTTGTACTTATTTTGTTCTTTACCTTTAATACCTAAGAAACGAGTAGAGAAATTAAAAAATGGTAGAAAATTTAAACTTTATGCAATATAATAATAATAAGCCCGGGCGGCTTGGGTCGCTTAAATCCTAAAAGGGAGAGGTAAAACTACGACAAAGAGAGAAGAGAGAATAATAATAATAATAATAATAATAATAATAATAATAATAATAATAATAATAATAATAATGTACAGGAGAAATACAATTTATTTCTATAACTTCCCCAACTTAGGGGTAGCCGTTACAACTAAGTATTGTATACCGAACAATGAAGATAATAAAGTATTTATTTATTATTTATTGAATACTTTTATTATTTATTGGCCCCTGTCCTGGATTCCTATCAGAGGCCTCTTTATGCACTATACAATTTTCAACTTATTCATTTATATTTACATAGGTTATCTAAATTATTTATAACTTAATCTAAAGAATATACATAAAGAAGAAAGAAAAAAGTTAAACCGAGATAATAAATTTCATTTTGCCCCTCTAGTGCTAATAGTAAGTTTATAATTATGAATTCTTTTCCATAAGAAAGAATTCGTAATTATAAAAAAAAGATAATAAAGTAACAAATTATTGACAAATTATTATAACCCTATGTAAATTATAAACTATTTATGAAGGACAAATCTCGTATAAAAATTGACAAAATAATTAGCACTTATCATGAGTCCTATCGCTTAAAAGTCTGTCAGTTTGTGTTTATCCATTTAATGTTTGACAGTTGGTTCGTAAGTGGCTTTCTTTTCACAGTTTACTTCTCAGGCTGTGCGAATCGATTATAAAGCCTTTTCTTGAACATGATTTGAAGGCAATTATGCCAGCCTGTCAAATGAAGACATGCTCTGGAAAAGGGTTAACCCACATTTTTTGTAAAATGGAAAATAATAATCTCCTTTCACTAATATATAAAAAAAAACTTCATTTAATACCTGCTTATTTTAAGACGCTACTTAAATTATTTTTGGAACTTTCTTCTTAGTGACAAGTTTCTCTCTCTCTCTCTCTCTCTCTCTCTCTCTCTTTCTTGCATAGGGCATGACAAGCATAATGTCAGTGCATTATCTCCAATGATTAGAATAGTTTGTGTTTCCCCCCCCCCCCAAAAAAAGTGCATGAATCTTCAGCATAGGGAGCAGAATACGTGCTTCTTCGCACGCACATTGGAAAATGCATAGCTTGTCTTCGCATTTTGAGAGCGATAAGGGTGAAGGGGAGAGAAGTTTCGACCCACTTCCAATCTTACACGTATCGAAAGTGCTGTTAAGCACACGTCGTTTTGTGTCTGAATGTGAGCTTTGCGAAGAAATAACAGTAAAGAGGAGATCAGCGAGGTTTTCTCAGATTTCATACCAGATTACATTCCCTTCAGAGGGAAACCCGATTCCTTCATTTGAGTGGATTAAGCATAGAATACATGTTGTAATTTAGTTGATTCACTAAACTGCTGGAGCATCTGACTTCAATGTGAAGAAAACTTATTATTATTTAGACCTACCGCTACTTCAAAAATGCAATAGTCTGCCGATGGAGCAAATGCTCTTCCTTAGAAGCAGTTCAGTTTGAACTTTGAACTTTGGACTTAAAGATTTTTTAATGAAATAATTAAGTGTAAATTAAATATAAGAAAGAATAAATTAATAATACAATAATAATAAAAATAATGAAAAGAATATACTGGTAGTAAATTCTTGATTATTGACGGGCCATGTACCTCCGTTTTGTATTATTTCTTTTATGAGAATGGATCTTTGATTTTCTGTGTTTGTACATTCGTAAATACGATGATTAACGTAATGTAAATAACGTCTATGTTAGACAATACATCTCAAAATGCTGAAAATGTTAAATTTCTTGGTTTTATACCGGAACATCAAGTAGAATTGGAGATATCCTGATTTTGCAAAAGAGGATTCTTAGAATCGTTAAAATATGTCCCAGTAGGTCTCATTGTAAACCTCTCTTCGTTGAGTATGAAATTTTGACAATTATCTTTATTTATTCCTATCTCTTAGTACACGTCCATGATAACAGTAAAGATTATAATCTTCAAAAAGATGTAAATGGATGCTACACTAGAAGAAATCCTTGCGTTAACATTGCAAAATTTAGAGTAAGCAAAAACAGTACATTCACATTTATATTTAGGTCTCATATGTCATAACTGGGGCCCGGATTTGAAGGTTTTAACCTATTTTTCCCCATCTTCCTAATTAGAGCATTTTAACATACTTTCCCGTTTCATGCCCCTTGCTTCCGAATACATGAATCTTATAGAACCTAAAAAGGACTAAATTGGACTGAAGGACCTAAAAGGGGCTAAAGATAACTTTTGCTAAAAAACTATGGGCTAAAGAGGACTTTTGCTGAAAAAGTAGGGGCTTAAGAGGACTTTTGCAGAAAAAGCAAGTTTTTAAAATAGATTTTCCAATTAATGAAGAGGAATAAATATGTGAATTTGTGCATTTTAAGAAAAGACATAATAAAAATGAATTTGTCTTTGTAACTCGAAAATGTTCCCCCTCGCCGTCGCAGGAAATGAAACTTGAGCCGTCTGCAATAGGCCTACTAATCCATTGTAGTTTCAACTTTAAAATTACAGGTGGCAACTAACAGAGAAGTATTTAACGGAACAAATTCATGACCCTCGAGTCTACTTATCTTTATAGATCGGAAGTGAATTGAGTGGTATATTGAATAATTGTATCATGAAAGGGTAAATATTTCAATTTTTTATGTTATTTTTCGAGTGCCGATTATTTTGTAAAAAAAAACTAGAATAACTGTGTCAAATTTATAATACAATTTTCGGTGTCAATATTAGTGTTCATTATATGTTTTATTAAGACGGCTAAAATCGTTTAAAGCCTAAAAAGGGCTATTTCACGAAAATAAAAGGCTAAAATACCTTTTAGAAAAGCCTAAAAATCCGGGCCCTAGTCATAACACGTTACCTGAATAAATTAAAAAAAAACTACAACTAGCAAAGATTTTACAATCTCCTCAAATTTTTGAATTTTTAAACTTAACTTATAAGTGGTCGTAAATATTGTAATTTTTCTTCTTTCTGTTTTATTAGTAAACTGTCAAATGTCTGTTTTTCTGCCTAAAGCCAATATATTAAATATACATCAAATGACAATCAAGCGTATGAGGATTGAAGATCCTAATTACCTAGGGCCCTAGGAGGAGAATGTACATTTTAATCCTAGGTGTGCTGGAGGTAATTTTTCACATTTATAATTCCTGTACAGCAGTCGTGTGAAATAAAAAGATCTCGTAAGTTGAGCTCGGGACGTTTTATGAGGGGCTAAAGAGAGAAGTAGGGAATAGTCCTATGAGACTCCGTGCAGGCTAATCTCAAACTTCCTTTTTAAGTAAGATTTTTATAGCAAACAAGAAGATAATGCAGTGGTTCTGAAACTGTGTACGCATACCCCTGGGTGTACGCGTGGGATTTGAAAGGGCGCAAAATTAACAATAAGAAAAATCTGTAGGCTATACGTAATACGCCTGAAATTGAAAATGACGAAGAATCTTAATCTTTTTACAAATTTAGAGTTTGAAGCTACAAAAATGGTCTAAAGCCAACGTGAGCATTAAAACTGTTTGAAGCAGCCTGCTAAAAGACACAATACTAGAATACCATCTCTAGTGAAATGGATATTTTAATTAAGTTACTGTCGGCTAAGTGGAGAAGTATGTACATTTGTAGTGGCTTTCCTAGTGGCTTTCCTAGTGGTAAACGGTAAAGTCTTCGCGCCCAAACGAACCCCACTCGGCTACAAAGCGAGCGGAACGCTTTTAAGTCGGACCACTCCCCTCATCTGGAAAAGATTATTAGGGTCTACCCACCCCTAAACGCTTTTAAGTCGGACCACTTACCTCATCTGGAAAAGATTATTAGGGTCTACCCACCCCTAAACAAATGCGGTGGTCCCTGCCACCAGGTCAGGCCTTGTTGCAATGTCACTTGTGTTGTTTCTCCAGATTTGTGGAAATCAGCTGCAAGGTTTTTAAACTGTGGCAACAATGCGCATCTTATGCTTAGGCACGCGCCAACATTTCCCTTCCTTCCATTTCGGCTTTTCAACCCCAAGATGTTTATGGGGTGTTTATGGAGGGTTTGGTCAGGGTTGGGGTTGAGATACTAAATTAGAGGGTTGCCGCCTGAGGATCCTTTAAAAGCGGTGACTTTATATAGAGGATTAGTTAAAAGTCCAGCACCACCTACCTAAGTTTTGAAGTATGCGATTCAGTGATACGTAACTAGAGTGCGTTGGGATACCTGTATAGCCATGTTATATTTTGCCATTTATATATGTTTTAAAGGTAATCATTATTAATTTAACTTACTACTCTGATCTATATATAAAAATGAATGTATGTGTGTGTGTGTGTCCTTTATGCATTACTACACCATTCATCCGATCGCCATGAAACTTTGGGAAGTTGTTGAGTGCATTCCCGGGAAGGTTTCTGGCATATTACATTTTTAATTTTTCCTTTTGTTCGTGAGTTATGAGTGAAAAACGGGCAAAAAACGTGTATTTTTTTAGTTTTCGAAGCATCGTTTTCAGTAATACCATTCAATGTCAAATCAATTACAGTAGGCTTTGGCTATTTTTGTCATTCCTTGGACATAAAACTACCGCGATCGCTTGAATGTTGTAGCTCACGCTGGTCGATTCATTTGTTTATAATGTCAAGGCACGCAGACATATGAAATTTTCAACCTACACCGAAGAGGATTATTATTATTATTATTATTATTATTATTATTATAAAAGGGATAATCAATATAGGCCTCAATATGGTCAAACGTTGTTCGATTTGGACGAAACTCACTATACAGGGGTTTTCTGGGCCAAGGACCTCGAATCTGAGGTCGCTTTTACCAGTCGACGCTATCTAATCGTGGTATGCAATTCACGTGATTTAGGTGTTAATAAATATAATGATTTAACTATTATGCTTTTAATTTTTAATTTTTGAAATAATTATTGCGTGCGAAGCCGCGGGCACACGCTAGTAATAAATAAACTTCAACTCTTTTTCCACTAAGCAATTTTAGAATATAACATTTATTTTTTGTCATTTTTTCACAGTTTTGAAAGATGTTAAATGCCATGTTCATGTGACATTTTGGGTAATTTATAGGTTATTAAAATCCTATGAAATTGTAGGACATGTATAAAAAAATTCAAGTTTTTAACTTTAAAATATGGAATATAGATATTTCTCGCATCTTTCTCCTTCTCCTTAGGAATATGCTTTTATTTAATGCAGAGGTACACGTTTTCTTGGAAAATGGGTTTTCAGCTTACACAGATTGCAAATTCTGCAAAATGGAATTTCAGCGACCGGGATTGGAGGGGGGCGGAGATGTGCGCCACATGCAGACCTTGGCCTTGGGGGGAGGGCGCCGCGCCGGCACAAGTACCTGCATCTCTTCCCGCATCCCAGCTTCCGGGAAAATCGGCATCAGACACGTGGGTCATGCGCATCTGACCCGCATTCCGCTCCTTCCCGGGCGACACAATACCATCATCCCGGCCGCCGGCATAATAATAGTAATAGTAATAATTATGGTATTAAACAGCTGGAAATAGTACGTTAATGTCTAAAACATTATACAACAAGAAATATATTAAATACTTTCTCAACCTAGATGCTCATCTTGCTAATTCCTCACTTAAGATAAGTGGTCGCAATCAACTGCTTCAGCTTCATGGAAAGCCATGTTGTATAGACTGTGCCATAACTTAAAAGCCTCGACTCACTCCACCGCTCGAGGCCCGGGCTGACTTTGCTGAATGGTTTCACAATGAGTCCCTTCCTAATGAGAGTCGCTTATTGTTCGCTAATCCCAGAGGCAGTGTACATAGAGAGTACAAGTTCGTACGATGTACGGCCGATTACCATTTTTACACCTGGGTCGGAAAATGGACATATTGTTATTATTAGGGAAAGGCATTTGATGATTTTGCATCTTTTTTACATGGAGGTTAAAAGATAGCTCGAATATATATAAAAGTGTATTGTGAAAGAATTGATTAAATAAGGGCAGTTTGTTTTTGCATTTCTTTTCTTTAGCTTGCATTTTTCGTCATTTTGAAGAGATAGGTAATTTTTTGGCAATTTTTAGGTAATGTTTGGCATTTTAAGTCATGTTTCAGTGGGGGTGGAGACGAGTTTTTCCAAGCACAAATTGTTACTTTCACACAAAAGACAATCGTTTTTATTTGAAAATCTCTGCCAAGTGTTCATAGTTAATTTTAATTCCGGTTTATTGTAAACACCATAGCGGTTTGTCTTGTATCAATAAATAATATTTTTTCTTTCTTTTTAAATGCCACATATTATGGGCAATTTGCTATGGGCAATTTAATGGGTATGCCAGTTCAGAAAGATTTTTTTTTTCTTCGCTAAGGGTGTCCAAGTATTTACTTACTGTTTCAGTAATAAAATAAGTGTGTTTTATATAAATTCATATATAACGCATTGTCATCCGTTAAATTGCTTTTAGCAATTCATTATTTTATAAAAACTAAATACAAGTAATAATGAATTTATTGTTATTGTTCTTTTTTTAAATTTTGTACCTTTTTTCACTATTTTTAGGTCATAAATGCATTTTTTATTTGCATTTTTCACTATTTTATGGTCATTAAATACCTTGCCCTAGTTTTTATACACTAACACAGCGGGACTTCCTTTAAATTCTAGACAAGATAGAGAAAATAAAAGAAGTTAAGGATGCTACTTTACTATAGAGATTATTGAACAATAGGCTAACCTCATTAAAGATCTAAAAGCAATACTGTCAAGTTTTAGGTCTTATGAATTGGAACAGTCTATAATAATATATTCAAAGCACTGTGTTAAACTACATGTTAAATGGCACCATCGAGCTCTATCAATAAAATAAAATGGACAAGTGATAGCATTAGCTTCACTTCTTTATCATTGTATTAATGAATAGAGTTTCGTTGCGTTTGCATCATCTTAATGACATCTTGTTTTAATAATTAAAAATTAATAACATTGTCTTCCAGTTCATTAGCTATATAAAGAAATTAAAACATTAAAAGTTTTATTTTAACATTGACACACTTCCTGACTTTTTTCTTCTTCTTGTATTCACCGTTTTGTGTTTTAATAACACTTTAAAGTTTACAATTATTTTATTTTATTTTATTTTATGTACTGCTTCCACAAAATAATTCCTATCTCTGTAGTAGTTTTGATTCAAATAGCGAAAGTAAAATATGCTTTATTTGTTCCTATGAAAAGCTTATGGTGTTCCTAACTTCATAATTCCCCCCACAGCATATTTTAAAACTGTGTCAAGCCTTAATTACATAGTTTCCACTACAGACTTTATTTTATTGTTCTGGTTTTATTTTATTTAGGACGGGTGATTTACAGTCTCGGCCAGAAGTACAGTACGCGCAAAAATGTAAGTCCTAAAAGAGAAAAGACTACAGTCTTCTTTGTACGGATCTCTCAGTGGTGGGTAAAAGCGAATTAGTCTTTAAGGTCATCAGGAAAGAACAGAGCGGATATTTATTCGTGAGCGATTAGTTCCAGGGATAGAAAACATTTAATTAACCCTGGAGACCGTTTCACACGGTTTGCCCTCGTTTCCTTCAGTTGCTGTGTCCTCCTTTACAGCACGACACGTGGACCTCGTATTAGTACGAAAATCTGCCCTCCCTTTCTCTTCACCCCTCTCTCCCTCCCTCCCAACCGCACGTGGAGCAAGGTCGGGCCGGAATCCGTCACGTGTCCTCTTTCCCCTCTCGGCTGCTACACGTGCGTACGCACTGTGACGTCATAGTAACGAGTTTCCTTTGTTTAACTGCACTCGGTTGGCAGTTACCAAATTCTTAACTTATTTTATTTTCTCTAGCTTGTCTAGAATTTAAAGGAAGTCTCTGTGAAGAAATGTTATATTTATGTTTTGTTGTGGGGTTGTCACCTGCACTCCCGATTTAAACATCTGACACGCGGAAATATGTAACAATTTGCAGAAAATAGACATTTCAATTTTTACGATCAGACAATGCGTTCTTCACAAGGTTTCTATTAATAGTGATGATTCACAAAAAGACAAGTATTATCCTATCAGAAAGAATGACATAACTTTTTTCTTGTGCGAAATTTCAATGATTCTATAATTTACATGTATTAATATTATTATTATTATTATTATTATTATTATTAAGAGAACAGACAAGTGAATTGGTCAGATTTATAAACTTATGCAAAAAAATGTAAAAAAAATAATAAAAAACAAAATTAAAAAAAAACTTAATGGGACGTAGAACATAGAGTGAGGTTAACAAATTATAGTTATATAACTAGTTGGTTACCTGCCCTTCGCAAGGATGAAAAACTTTTTTCTTAGGGTACACTGAACTTCGTTTCACAGTAGTAATTTTTTTTTAATTTTCGCACAGACGGTATTGTTCTTTCTTTTGTAGACTTTGCAAAATGATTGCTACGCCTATTCCTGGGAATTTTGTCTTATTTGTATAAAAGCAAAGAGCTATCCACTTCACAGCATTTGGCCGTGTCGCTAGATGTCGGCAAGGAAGGTACCGGTTGTTACCACAAATCATTAAATGGTCATCAACTTGAAACGGTGAAACATTTCGAAACGGCTGTAGTCCTGTGTTCTTTCCTGGCATAGGTCCATGCATAGTTTCAGAACTATCAGTTTTGTAATTTTTGTTTGAAAGAGCAACAAACTACAAGAACCACGAAATATACGGGCTTGCACAGTATAACAAGACTACAGGTCGAATAAATGCAGTACAGTCCAGCTATTCCGAAAATCCGCCTATTCCAAACAGAGTTCAGAAAAAATACCAATTTTTTAAACTTAAAAACAGGAGAAATTTAAAAGACGTTCGTGAAAAAACGTACATTTATTGTTATACAAAGAAGTTAAATAGAGCCTAAGTTTGATGAAAACGTCTGAAACTAAATTGGAATGAAAGCTGGCACTTAATTTACGCCTTAACAAGTCAATACATTGATATTATTCATGAAATCCGCCTAGTCCGAATTCCCGCTAAACCGAACGGTGTTCGGTCCCAGTTCGGAATAGCGGGACTCTACTGTGTTTCGCCTTTTCTATAAAATGAACATCTGCGAGCACCCCTGGATGGGAACATAAATCGCTTATGCAAGGCTTTTTTATTTATTTAGACCTATATTATTCCTCACCTGTGTCATTCCTCATATGAGAGTTATAACACGGTTATGCCCAACAGTATCCAAAGCCCTACAAACAATAAAATAAAATAAAAATGCGATACCTTTCATTCAACTTTTTATTATTGCCTCGGCCAAGCACGTATTTAGAAATCAGTTTCCCGGGGGATCCTAAACTGATTAACCATAAATTATTGATATCTTCCCTTCCTGATACAAAAAAATTACTTTTAAACTAATGCTTTAAAGTCTCACTTTTTTGGGGGTCCGGAACCCTAGGACCTCTCCCCTTAAATATGTAAGTCCTTGGCCTCGGCCCAGGCCTTTCGGTGTAGTGGGACCATCGTCAGGGCATCTTGCTTTGGAGTCATGTTGATGACGCATGGTTTAAAATGAATAAAGTCTTATAATAGTTTGATCTTTATTAAAATTCATAGCCTCGAAGACTTCTTCAACACCATGTAATCAAGTTTAGGAAGTAAGACGGTGACAGTGTACCTCAGTTCTGATTAGACAATTTATCAATGTAGTATAGATAAAGAGTGCTTTATCAGGAAGAGTACATCATATTTCGCTAAGTAAGGTCTGTACTACGTCATATTTCGCTAAGTAAGGTCTGTCCTACGAGTATTTATTGACATACAATACAATATTTGAGAAATGCTTTGATCAGCAAAGATACTGGGAGTTGGATTTCCGGACGGAGTCCTTTTAGTATTTTAGCGAGCACGTGTAGTGAGGAAGTGCAACATCCAGCACGTGTGCACAGTATTTAGTTGCTAACTTCATCCTGTTATTTATTTAGTTATTCTTATTTATTTATTCTTATTTTTGAAGAGACATAAGTCGGCTGATAATTAGACTTTATATAAATAAATGAAAAAAGTCGATACTCCAAAAAATTCGCAACTGTCCCATTCTAGAAAAATCTACTACCAAGCTCTGGAATAGAACATACACTTGAATTATATCTTAGACCTTATTAGATTATAATGCCTGAAATGGGTTCATTGGAATTTTAGTTGTAGCGAGTATTTCAGCATAGGGTTATAATAATTTTTTCTGCATGTAGAACACTCAAGCGGCCCACACAAGATCAATTATTTTGCGGAAATCGCGATGTTGTAGAAGGCCCTAATATAGTCATCTCAAAAACGACTGAAATTAGATAAATTATAGTCTTATATAATCTATCGTATATTCTCCTGTTCTTAAAATCTGTTAGTATCTTATGAGTATACTACTACTACTACTACTACAACTACTACTACTACTACTACTACTATTACTAATAATAATAATAATAATAATAATAATAACAACAACAATAATCTAGAAGAAGGTTAATCTGACTTGTTCGAGATGAGTTTTCACTGCAAATAATATGGTCACCATACTCTAAAAGCGGTGGTCTTCAACTTTTTTTTCACTAGAGGGCTCATTTCTTTCTGGTGAAAGACTGACGGGCCTCATTGATTTATTGAATTATTAATAACGATACTTACGTAGCACAGATATACCAAATTATATTACAGTAACAGCTGCAGGGATTACATAACATTATATCCTCCTAACGCCAACCCTAACGTACTGAAGAGCTGTTTCAGAATGCGGCCCCATTACTTCGGGTTGAAGACCACTGATCTACAGTGAAGTAAAATTGTTACTTTTTAGACTAAAAATCAAATTGCTATATAAAGAATCAGCGGGACGGCCTATTTAGTCAAAGTTGTATTCGTAAAGCAAAAGCAATATAGTTAAGAAAAAGAAGTAAAGTACGGTTCAGAAATTTGGTCAATTAAAAAGGGAGAGGAAAGAACATTATTAGCAACAGAAATGGATTTTTGGAGAAGAGCAAATAGAACATCTAGGATGGAAAGAATTAGAAATGAAGAAATTCTGGAACAAATGGAAATACAACACACTACAATAGATGAAATTAAAGAAAAGCAACTCATGTGATATGGTCATGTCAGAAGGATGGGGAGGAGAGATTACCAAAGATCATCTTCAGATGGAATCCTCCGGGCAGAAAGAAGAGAGGCAGACCAAAGGAGACATGGTTTAATGGAATACAAGGAGACATGAAGGAGAAAAACATTCCTGAGAATCTATGGGAGGATAGAGAGGAAGGCTTGGAGATTAAGAATACGAAGATGTAGACATACATTTAAAAAACCGTGATTATGATGTTTCCAAAAAGTGCTGTGCTCTTCTCCTAACCTTGGAAATATAAAAGCGATTAATTTAATTCGTACATAGCTGTATACATTAAAGTAATAAAATCAGGAAAGCTGATAAAACAAAGTGTCAGATGGCGTTAATAGGCCAAACTTCAGAAACTACCGAGCAAGGTACTGCGCGCATTGCAATTTTTTATGCCATTCGGAGATTGAGATTTCAGATCTAACAGCATCCACCATACAGCCCTGATCTCGCTCCTTCGGATTATCATGTGTCTGGAACTCTGAAGAACGATTTGGAAGTGATGATGAGGTTAATGAAGCGGTGCATTCTTGGTGCAATGGTGTGCATAGGCGTACCGAGGGGGGGGTTGTTTTGGGGGTTTGAACCCCCCCCCCCCATTGATTAAAAAAAGGAAAATTATATAATTTTTTTAAGTCTGCCCATAAATTACTTAATACAAATATAAAGCGTGGGAAGCTTAAAACTCGTTATTTTGCGTCTTAATTTTTAAAATTTTCCAGGGGAGGACCCCCGGAAGCTTAAAATTCGTTATTTTGCATCTTAATTTTTAAAATTTTCCGGGGGTGAACCCCCGGAAGCTTAAAACTCGTTATTTTGCATCTTAATTTTTAAAATTTTCCGGGGGAGGACCCCCGGACCGCCCTCTCCCTGGGGGGTATTCCATACCCCGCGGATGTTATAACCCCCCCCCATATGGTCGGCCTGGTTACGCCTATGATGGTGTGAGACTTGTCTCGGAAAGCAGGGTGATTCTGTTGAAAATTATATCTTGTTTGTATCTGTAATTGAAATATATAACTTCGTAAAAATTAGTTTGCTGTTACTTTTTGAAACACCTTGGTAGTTCTTGAGAAAAGGAGAGAGGCTATATTAACGTTTGGAGACAATAACACTGTTCTTGCAAAGCGCTTGGCATAATGGCTATGACGCTGTTGGTGAACGCCGGAAGTTGCAAGTTGCATGAGGGGACGTTGACCCCCTTCCTCAGCTGCAGGTGACGGTCATTGTTGCGTTCCGGGGTCATCTGACCGTGACCGGGTCACGTGGTCTTTGACCTGCTTTACCAACGGATTTCGACTTGACGGCACGGTCCTTTCTTATTCAAAGAATATTCTTATCTGTCGGGATTCTGTTTATGGGGAATGAAGATAATTGAATTTTGGTATAGAAAATTAGAAATATTCCTGTGCAGTTAGCCTATATTTTACTAAGAAACAGAACATTGGTGTAATTTCACGCATCGATAGTTAAACCATCGATGTTAAAATCGGCGGTAACCATCGATATGACGATAATACCGTCCTGAAAACATCGATGTAATTTGATGGAAAACATCGATGAATAACCTATTAAAAAAGGTCATGGTTTCAGGAAATTAAGCAAAATTCATAAACAAACTTAAATATTTCCATGAAAACTATCTGTGTAAAAAAGTCGATGTTTTGTGCAATTAGGATGCTCTAATAAAATTATATCGTAGGTATCAACGTGCAGTGACTACTACGTGACACACTGTCAGTGAACAGAATGAAAACACATTATTTTATACAGCATAAACTTGTTTGGAAATCGAAATAAAATAAATGTAAATGTTGGTTTACAAGATCAATATTTTATTTAAATTATTAAAACTAATGATGATTAATTTATTCTCAAATTTTTGTGGTATTTGGGTGTTTTCTTAAATCGAAAGCTTTGGTTGATTAGAAACCCAATTTCGATTCGGCGCAAGCCAGTTCGTGTGCTTTTATTCTGTTCTGCTGTTAGCTTACCTGAATGAAGTTAACTATGTCTTATGTGCACCATTGGTAGCACTGGTTACAACATGTTAACTCGGATCGATTCGTGGATGGTTGATTCACAGTATGCCGTGATCTCGCAGCTGTTAGTTTTGTTTTTATACAACAATGCACAAAAGTAATTATTATTTGTATAATCCATTACACTTTTTCGTGGAATGGTATTAATAAATATCACTCCAGATTACGAGTTTATAAATTCTCTCCTGTGTATCTCTTTTTCTTTTTAATTTACATTCAGTGGCTTTTCACGGATTACTTATTTAGGCCTATGCTAAATTCTTATTCCCAGGAACTTTTTTTTAGCTGTGGAATACATGGAGACGCCGCCCAATGAAACAGAACTGGTCTTATTACTTCAATTAGTTGTTTCCTTGGAAACCTGTCCGATCTTGAACAGCGCCTCCTTTATAAAACTAAGAAGAAATCGGTGATTTGTTTGCTTAAGATGGTAGGCATATTCAATCCCTAAGCTTTTTTGAGAACTTCAGCGTAAGTTCATCTTGCACAGTGCACTTTTGTACACAATCATCGCTCATGTGACGGGAAATGAGTACAATATCTCATCTCTATTCTGTTCCTTTATGTTAAGGGGAGACTGTCGGAGATTTACATTGAGATATTTGCAATTCCATATCTCCTACATTTTGGGACATATTATACTGAAATTTTAAACACATACTTAGGGAACTTTTCTCTACTTTTGCTAATTTTTACAAAATTTTTAAATTTTTAAATAGTGAAATTTTGATTTTTTTCGCATTTCTATCTTTCGGTACACATTTTACCTACTTCCAAATAAAAATGTTAAGCTCTCTCCACAGGAAAATGATCTACACTAATTGGGACACATTTAAGTGCAGTAACTTTCTGACACATTTTTCAACTATTCTCTGAGATTTTTTGAATATGAAAATTGTTTATTTAAAAAATGTTCCATGCTGTTTCAATCATAATATTCTTTATATTTTTTACACTTAAATCCTGTTCCACTTAAATGTGCAAGCTATTTCTAGAAACAGGTGTGCAAAATTTCATCAAAATCCTTCCAGTAGTTCCTGAGTAATATGTACTTAAATCATGAAAATTTTAAATGTCAGAAAACGGCAAAATACAAAAATTTAATGGATACTTTTTTTTTAAGTAAAGTAAGAGCAAAATGACGGGAAATGAGTACAATTTCTCATTTTTATTCCGTTCACTAGCATTTGTGCAATGCGTGTTGTCTAAACACCACTGTGCAGGCGACGTGACTTTGAAGCATAATCGTCTGCCCCTGATTTCGTCCGGCAACTTCTCCTGCTTCGCTGTACTGCGTGTAGTATAACCGAACGCGTCAGGCGTTTTCAATGCAGAGCTGCAATTCCTGTGTTTGATGTTTCATTTTTCAAGCCTTGGGTTTACAGCTATTAAGAATTACTATTTAAAATCGTTAGTAAATCAAATTGAAATTACGATTCAATAGATTGTTCCTACTCTTCCCTTCCCCCCAGAAATATGTAACGCTACAAAAATTCTGCAGTCTTCATCGGAACTAATTGAACTTATTATATACTTACTTGCTCAATGAGAATAGAGAATTCCTAAGCAAGTTAAAGGAATATTATCTATTTTAGGGAACCCGGAGGTTCATTGCTGCGCTTACCTGAGCCCGCCATTTAACCTTATTTTGTGCTAGCTCCATCCAACCATCCCTCGCAAATCCTAATTTCCTTAAATCCATCCTAATATTATCCTCCCACCTAGGTTTAGGTCTTCCAAGTGGTTTTTTCCCTTCCGGTCTCCCAGTCAATACTTTTGAGATATGTCTTTCCTCCCCTATTTCATCCTCCGTGATTTAATTACCCTTATTATCTGATAAAACGTCAGCTCGTTACTGGAAATGTAGGTAACAACGTGCAGTGACTATTACGTGATACGTTGCGAGTGAACAGAATGAAAACACATTATTTTATACAGCATAAACTTGTTTGGAAATCGAAATAATATAAATGTAAATTTTGGTTTACAAGACCAATATTTTATTTAAATTATTAAAACTAATTATGATTAATTTATTCTCAAATTTTTGTGGTATTTGGGTGTTTTCTTCAAATCGAAAGCTTTGGTTGATTAGAAACCCAATTTCGATTCGGTGCAAGCCAGTTCGTGTGCTTTTATTCTGTTCTGCTCTTAGCTCACCTGAATGAAGTTAACTATGTCTTGTATGCACCATTGGTAGCACTGATTACACCATGGTAGCTTGAATCGATTCATGGATGGTTGATTAACAGTATGCCGTGATCTCACAACTGTTAGTTTTGTTTTTGTACAACAACGCACGAAAGTAATTATTATTTATATAATCCGTTACATTTTATTCATGGAATAGTCTTAATAAACCCAACTCGAGTCGACGAGTTTCATCAGATAAATTCTATCGATAAACTCGTCAACTCTCGTGGGATTGCCTATGATAAATCCCCAGATAGGTGATAAACAGTAGGCTTTGAACCAGCTGCTGCGTGGTTTGTGAATATAGTCTGTGCATCCAATAGCTTGAGTCAACAGGAGGAAGTGGTGTACTATATAGCATATTCGCTAATGCGGCGGGTGCTGTCAAGCGGTATGAGTAATTATATCATGGCGCCGCGTGCATATGACGTAGTTCTCACCTCCTCGTGACTTGGATCATCTCATCTGACGTAAGCTGCACATGTCTTCCCGAATGCACCCTTAAATAACGGTATTGTACGAGGGCGTAACTATTTATGAAAATCTGTAAAAATATATTACGAGGGCTGTCCAGAAACTAACAGACGTTTTGAAATAAAAATAACAGACGTTTTGAAATAAAAAAAATCTGATGTGAAAGTCACATAACTTCCTCTGCCCAAATAAAAGTTAGCAGTATTCACATATCCTTGTACAGAATCGCAAGACACAATTTTACGCTAATTATCCTATAAATACCTCTTATTTCAATGATGCGACTAAAAGCGCAGGCTATATAGGCCTAACAAACTTAAAAAAAGAACAAGTGACTGCAGACGTTTATTGAACTTTCCGCCGTAAAGAATAATTTCCGAAATTTATCGAATATTTCCCTCAGATACTTCTTTACTCTATACCTGGCCAACAATACATCTTTCTCACTTCACATTCTTATATAGAATAAGATGCCGTGAAAGAGCGCGAATTCAGTTGTTCATCACGTAAGACAAACTTTCTACAAACAGTGGGTGAACAGTGGGTGGCTTGTAACTACCCTCAGAGAATTTTCTCGAAAAAATGTTTCAAATAAAAGTTTTAGCTCTTAGTATAAGCAACCTATGTGCAAAATTTAAAGAAAATCGTTAGAGCCGTTTTCGAGAAAATCGCGAAAAACGAAAATTTCTTCATGTAAAGTCCCCTTAAAAATAAGAGAAAATAGTCGCCAATCTTATCCTCACATCTTCAGAAGGTACCTGACCCAAATACGAAATTTTGTTTTCATACGATTTTCCGTTTTGGAGCTAGCTTGTTCACAGATATTTTCCACACAGACACACAGACACACAGACACACAGACACACAGACACACAGACATGTTTCCAAAAATAGTATTTTTGGATTCAGGGGGCCTTGAAACGTGTATATATGCTAAAAACTCAACTTCGAATTTTGGGGTCGAAAACAATACTTCCTCTACCTATAGTACCTATGGTACGGGCAGAGGAAGTAATAAACAAAGTGAAAAAAAATTATTACATATATTTTGAAGGTAGACTCTTAGGCTATTTTTCTATATAACCGCCATTCAAATTAAGACATACCGTGCCACAAGCATTTCGATGCCCTCTCTGTAGAAATCCTCCGCCTGCGATTTCAACCACTTCAGAGAATTTATTGGGAAAAATGTTTCAAAAAAAAGCTTTAGACTTTTGTAATATGCAATTCGTGCAGAAAATTCAAACAAAATCTTAGTGCAACAAATTTCTCTTCATTTTGACAATCACTCTGCTTGAAGATAATTTCATTTTCGCGATTTTCTCGACAACGGCTTTAAAGATTTTGTATGAATTTTCTTTTTGAATGAATATTACAAAAGTCTTTTCCCAGCTTCAGTGATCCTATTTTCAACCCCTCATGACCTTTCTTTTCTGGAATTTCTAAGAAATGTAACAGTTTTCAGGCCCCCAGAAAACATTATTGATGGCTGGGAAGGATATTAATCTGATGCCAGCTACCAACCACAGAGCCAAGCTCAGCAATAACAATTCAACCTCCAAATATTGTTAAAAAGAGTGTTTCAAAAATAGCTTCACCGTTGTAGTGAGTTACATTTAACATTAATAAGATAGGAAATTCGCTGGAACCAAAGAAAAAATATTGCTATATACGGGTTTATCGATAAATCGATTTTCGTTATACAGAGGTTTGACTGTATTAATTATTCTCGGAGTCAGCACGTGTGTGGAGTGAAAGTGTTACATCCCACACTCTGCCGTGTATTCCACGTACAAATAACACGCGTCGCCTTGACAACAGACACATCTTGCTTGCGAAAGTCGAGATGTTTCTTCTCTTCTGTTTGAAAATGATAACAGCAATGCTTAGACTGCTGACACGGTTATTGTTCTAATGTATCTCGTATGCAGGAAGCCCAAGTTCTAGATACAGTGTCCAGTTTATTGTTATGCTTCTCAAATTGGATTCCATGTATTCTCGCGAATAAAAACCAGGATCTTTCCATCACATGCACGTGCTCTGTTCCTTGTCTATAGAGGATACGCTTATAGCGGGAGGATAGAAGGAGCGAACACAGGCAAAAAAAAAAAGTTTTTGAAAACTTTTTAAAAGTTAATATGTGATTCTTATGGTATTTTTGTTGCTGATTCCATATCTGACCTCATTTTTTTTTCCAAAAAATCCATTTATGATCTAAAAATAGTAAAAGTAATACAAAATTTAAAATATGTTATTAAATAAACCATTATTTCTTGTTAATTAGTCTTTTAGAAGTAACGAGTTGACATTTGAGAGCAATTTAATGGATGCCAGTGCATTATATTTAAATTTATAATACAAAATACTCTTATTTTGTTACTAACGAAGAACCGGTCAGAAAATTAATGCTACTTGGCCACTCTTTGCGAAAAAATATTATTTCATAAATATTTCATTTTGGTATGCCCTTCAAAATGCCCCTAGAAAATATCTGCCATTTAAAATAAATTTATATATATATACTGTACAATTCTTTATTGCTAGAACATAAACTGCAATGGTGAAGTGAATTATTAAAACTTGACGGAGATTCTCAAATGAAAAGTTTATCTGCTGTCTTATAGTAATGTTTTTTTCCTCCACTATAGGTTTTCTTGGGAATGTAGTAGAGTTCATATTCACATTTAAAAAGAAATCGGTTAGCTTTTGTGCTCAAAATCGGCTTTCTTTCCTTTTTGCTTTTAAAGTTATAATAAACAAGCATTAAAACAGAAATAATGAAAAATTCAAAATACTGTATAATGCAATGTAACACTTTATTTTTAAAAAAATTCCGAAAATGGCCTAAAAATATCAGAAAAATAATCTATATTTTGAAAATGACGAAAAATATCAAATAATGTCAAAACATGTTGCCCTTATTTAATTAATTCATTATATTCATTTGTATATTCGAGCAATATTTCAACCTCCATATAAAAAAGATGCAAAATAATCAGATCCTTAATATAATTAACATAATTATTTATATATATATTTATATATATATAATAATTTTTTTTAATCGATTATTAAAGCTTATCCCTCACAGCATTCATCATAATTCACTATTAATTACGTGGCTTTTCAGACGTAAAAAACAGCTACAATTCTTCCTTCTGGATTATTAACTTATTACAGCTACCGAGCCTACAGTTTAACGTGGAATTCTACCCACGTTAGGATCCTAGAACACATGGCTAAGTCAGGTGTCAATCGGGGTTTGCTAGCCTGTAAAATCCGAAAGGGGATTTACTTGGACTGATAATTTTTATAAGTTCAGTGGTTTCCACTAGATTATGTAATTTCAGTATCTACATAATTATTTGTCTACATATATCTACATAAATATTTTATTGTTATAGGGTCAAAATTCAAGAGAAATTCATTAGCGATTCCCTATTTTGTTCTGCATTTTTTGTTTTTTCTTTCTTGCATCACCTGATAGTGCAAATCTATTACAACACAATTTCAGTAATGTAGAGAATGGGTGTTTAATTGAGCCTATTCAGTTCTTTCATTTATTGACGTATGGGTGAAAAATGACTATGTGAAAATGTTTGAAGTCCTTGTTTACAATAAACAAAACGATTTATTACTTTGCTGTGGCGTTTATACTCTTGTTTTCGCTACTATGTTGATGTCGTATTTGCAGCTCTGTGGCTTTTATAGTCAATTTATTTATAAGTGAGTCTTTTATGACAATAACTTATATGCTTAAAAACGTTAAACTAATCGTAAACCTATTCTTTGAACTTGGCTGCATTCAAAGATAATTAGTTCGGCAATGTAATTCAGTTAGGGATCCCGACGTCCCGATTTTCTCGGTTTACCCGGTTTTTTGTGGTTTTTATTGGATTGTCCTAGTGCCCGAAGAGTTTTATGCGGAATATCCTAATGTCAAATATCTCGAAAATCTCGATGTAAATGGATAAGCTACATCACATCAGGGGAAATTGTATTTGCTTGAAAATGTTGCTGGAACTCCTAAGTTAATATAATTATATTATGCACCTTAGACTCACACCAAAAAAAAAGTTCGTTTTGGCCGGGGAGTAACTGTAGACTGTGATCTGTAAACAGTGCTTGTGCGAAGTAAAAATTAGGAGCAATTGATGTTTCTCTTAAATTCTTAAGCATAAAGTGTTTTTTTAGTAACCTTTTTGAAAGAACAAAAGTGAACAACAGTGTAGTTTTTGCTGCCTGATGTTTAATTATTGTGGGCGCCCCTGAATCTCTCAATCAAGGAGGGAAAGCCGATATCCCAGACCACATAAATACACTTCTGCGGTTAGAAGAAATTCGGTCAAGAATTAATATTATTTTTTTTTTTAACAAAAAGGATACTGAGACGGAGAAGAAAAGCTTGCTGTACAATATGCAACATTGATGTTTGATAACAGTTTTCAGTCGTCGAAAAGTTGGTAATTAAGAAAATTCACCTGCTTAGCCAAAATAATAAAAGAAACAAATTATATTTTCCTTCTGTGCATCGCCTTTTCTGTTTCCTAGAACCTCCCTTCAATATTTCGTAAACTTTTTTAAAAATTTAGAATCTGGGATCCCTAAATGAGTAGATAAGAAAATTGGCCTACCAATATTTAGGTAGAAAAGTCTGAAAATACGAATTGCAATTATAATATTAATTTATGGATTTGTAATGTAAAATACTAGGAGGTGCCCGCGGCTTCGCCCACGATAATTAATTGAAAAATTAAAAATTAATAGTATAATAATTATTAAAGCAGTATATTTATTAACACTTGCACGCGAATCATTCATAAACTAAACCATTAATAATTAATGAAACAGCTAAAATTCCGAGTACATTCCACGATTAGAAATCGCTACCTGGGAAAACGATCTCAGATTCGATTATGCAGTTCCAGAGATAACTGTGAACCACTGCCTTCTAAACTGTATAATTCTCGTGCGTAATTCTCGAGACGGCGGTGGAAAATACGTATCGTTTCTCAACTGTTTGTTGACAGATGAATATGATGTGAATTTTATTTGATAAATTCAGTGTAATTTTCAGAAATCATATAATTTTTTAAGGGAAGGAGTGATTGATTTGGATTTTTTCTGTCCGCGATACTTCGAGGATTAAACTATCAATATATTAAAGCTCAAGCCCGCGGCTTCACCCGCCATTATTAATTGACTCCAGGATTTTAAAGAAATTTACACTGACAGTGTATTAAAAATGTTTGTGGTTCAGAGGTATGAAAATTGTAAGTAAAAATAAAATTAGAATATTTGTTCATTGTGTTCATTTCACTTAGGCCTTATATAATAAAGAAACGGTTTTCCTAATTTTGTAGTCGTCATGAAAGTTTACACTGCGAGAGACGAACATCGCCGAGTATACCCGATGTCTCACGAAGCGGGCGAGCGAGCAAGCACGCTATTTAGGGCCGTTGAATTGTATAAGAGTAGATAATAATATAGAAATACCTTGCATTACAATGACCATAATAACGAGAGAGACTACATTATGTTGTATCTTCTTATTCTTATTACAAACAATTATATTTTATTAATTTATATTTATAGAAATTCAAGCTCAAACCACATCCATATATCTATGACGAAACCAAACACATGCAAAGAGGCAAGCAGCTTCATTTGTGTTTATAATAATAATGATTTTCTTCTTATATTATTATTAATTATTATTATTATTATGTTCCCAAGCTCATAAGTTCGATTCCGGCCTAGGTCGATGTGCGTAAACTTGACAGTCCCATGTCTGTATATTTCTAGGCACGCAGAAACTTATGCGGCAGAAACTTTACGCATAGGCCTATTGATGACGGTTACAGACTTATGTACGTAGCAGAATACAACCGTCATTAAAAATGTCTGCATAATTGACAGAGTCACACAATAATTGCACAATAAATTAATAACAGAATACGGTCGACGGTGTGGTTGAATCTGTAAGGCGACCGACTGTGATCTGAATAACCCAAGTTCGATCCCGGGCAGAGGCTTAGTATTTGTTTCCTCATGTTATTTCTTCAAAAGTAGAAATAGATAAAGGTAGGCTTATTTGTGAAGGAAGGACAATTAATTGTAATATTAAACTCGTAAATATGGAGAAATAATATCATGGTCCAAACAAAAGTATTTTTATTCAAATCAATAGTGGAAAGTATAATGTTATACGAACAGAAAATAGTAAACAAAAAGTAAAATTAAGCCACAGAAATGGATTACTCGAGGACATCAGCAAGGAAATCTAGGAGAGAAAAATAAGGAATATTGTAATAAAATAATGAATAAATGTAGATAAAGGTGTTGTAGAAATTGTTAAACGAAAAACAATATGATGGCATAGGCACGATGGTTGCCCAAGATGGCACCTGATGGATGAAGAAGGAAAGGAAGGCCGAAAGATACCTGGGCCTTGTTTCATTGAACTTTGGAACTCACATTCTTAGCAAATACATAATAATATTAGTTTATATTATTAGTTTCATGTTTCATAAGAACATTAGCTAATATTATTAGTTATGCGTTCATGTTACTAAATTATTAGTAAATGTTACTAATATTAGTAGAAACTATTTCATAGACTCCAAAGGTAATAAAACTTAGTCATAATATTAGGAGTTTTTCTATGAGTGTATTTGGACTAATAAGTTATTCTCAAATCCATGTGACAAATATTTCGTGATCTTAAAATTGTGAAAATGTATTCCTCTGCCCTTGTGGTCCCCGGATATCATCTGCAATTACTGGAAACATGCACTATGTTTCTTCATAATACCGTTTTTGAACATAAGGGCATCACCTGCAAATTACGTACGTAGCAACAACGTGACAAGCATTTGACGTGTAACGGTGTAACAGAAGTGCGACATTGGACATTATTAAAGAATATTTATATCCAGGGGCGCCAAGTTTTTTAAAAACATTGGGTGGGCTCAAAGATTTAAAAACTATTATAACTCCCTCCCCTTACCTGGTTCTTCCCTCTGTTTTATTGTCCCTTGCTGATTTACCCAGTCTTTCTTAATTCATTATTTCTACATGTTCATTTCACTTTGGCATCCTTCTTTTTCCTGTCGCCAATGTCTTGTCCTCCACACTTTTATCCTTACTTTGTTATTAGTACCTTCCTGTGATTAGCATCGTTTAATTTCAAAATCTAACTTTTCTACGCTCACCTTTTATATATTTAGAACAGCAATACGATTAAATTTTTCTGAACACAAAAAAGTCTATAGTATTTTCAAAGTGTAAAAATATCTTTCGGCGGTGGCTGTGGAAACTGTATTGAAAGAGAAAGACAAAAATTTGTAGCAAACATATGTCAATATTAGCCCGATTTTAGCTTCATAGCAATCCAGCAATGAAACACAATTTCTAGTAATAGCAATAAATCATTATAATAGTAATAGAAGACAAATTATTGGGTGGGCTTGAGCCCCAGGGGCCCATATAAGTTGGCGCCACTGTTTATATCCATTCTAAAAGTTTTCTTTTCAGCTGTTTGGTATTACTACATGTATTTTGATATAAGGTTAAATACAATTATGTTAGTACATTGGATCCCCCTCGTCAAAATGTTTGATTCGAACCCTCACTCAAACAACAATCCACACTTAAGGTCTCCAAATCAGTCATCTGGCTAAACTAAACTCCGTGGCGCTACATCCCTGGAGGGAGTCAGCTGTGTAATGAACTAACATTATTACTGAACAGATTCTATGAGTAGTGTACGTATCTCTATGAAACAAGATTTTGCTAATTAATAAATAATATTATTAGCTAATATTATTAGCAAGTTCTGTGAAATAAGATCCTGGATGGATGGTGAGGGAGGTGGTTGGTGTGATAGGACTACAAGATGCCGATGCGATGATAGTCGAAGTTAGTTAAAATTATAAATTTGATTTGGAATTTATAATTATTGTTATTGTTCGGTTGAGGGAGACTATAGCATTTAGTATAAAAAACCATGAATAAAAAATGTGTTTCCACAACCGTTATGGTCGAACCATTCCTTTGTTCACGTTAGGATCTAGGAATGTGCATTTTCATAACAACTCCGTAAAGAGAAGAAAAAAGTAAAAGAGGGCAGAGACGCAGTGCTGGCCACACTACCACTATCATAAGCTGAACGGTTGGGTTGTTGGAAGTCTTACCCTACAACTTACACGACATTGGGTTGGATCCATGAAACTTGAAGCGTGAACAGTTAAGAAGAAAACACTTCAAAGGCATCTTATATTAAGGAATGTAACTAAATACGATCCACGAAACTGGCATGTTCTGGGGCTAGGTCTGCTGTTTTCTGAGCATCATATTACAAAGTGCTCTTAAATTTCACCCGTGAAGTGTAGAAGATTTTTACGTCGGGTATAAGACCTGTTCCCTTTATGATCTACTTCATTTAACTGCAATACCATTACCTAATAGGATTCCATATAAATAACATAGTAAAGGATCGCCGTCTGTATTTCCTTCTGTTTTGAAAATGTTTACGATATTCGTTATAGAGGGAAACACTGTGTTATCACCAGGGCCCGGATTCTGATGACCTAAATTTGTTTGAAAAATGACCTATAAAAGACCCTGAATTTTTAAGAAAATAACTGAATAATTATAAAGAATGACCTAAAAACTTATATTTTATTTATAAAAATTATTATTGTACATGCATGCATAATTGTAAAAACTGTAAATGCAGAAAGGATGATGTAGGTCTAAAAGCTTTGTTCTTCATGGGAGCATCCGAGAAGAAAAGTAAGAAAATTGTTTTTAAAGTAGATCCTATAAAAATGTTGCATTATTTTAACCTAGTAATTTATTTAAATACATAAGAATATACTCAATGTAAATGCATGAAAATGACAAAATAAGGAAGCAAATGCCACGAAAATGACAAAATAATGACGTAAAATTGAAATAATGCCATAAAAGTATAAAATGGCATAAAATGACAAAAAAAAAAGACCCAATAAAAATCCATTTCTGTAATCTAGAATTCTAGAGGACATGATTAGGATTTATCTACAAGTTGGCAATGTCTATGCAGCAAAAAATAAAAGGATGACATGTCATTAAAATCTGGGCCCTGGTTATCACTATGTTTTCACTGTGCAGTTTTTGCATTTTATTTATGAAGTTATATATTGTTACCTATAACTAGGGCCCAGATTCTTAAGTTTTAAACACTAATTTATTCCTTGTTATGTAACTGTGGTATTTTAACATGATTATCCATTTCATTCTCATGGCAGTCACAAAGTCTATTATAAAACCTAAAAATTGTTAAATTAGACGTTGAATACTAAAAATCGCTAAAACTGTTTTTAACAATTAAAATATGATAAAATGCTTAACAAATTAATAAAATATAATTAATTTCTTTTTTATTGTGGTGCTAAAATTAATTTTTAAATATCTGCCTGCGTTTTGCTCATTGTTGCCAGTACATTTGTAAGAGAAAATAAAGCATTATTTTTGTCGCTTTGTTCCCAGCTGTCCCGGTAAAGGAAACCATTAATGAACCGATTTTTAGAAGCAAACTGAAGGCACTCCTCAGTTTACACTTGCAGTTTATTCACAGTGTTTGCTCCAGCAAAGTTGAAAATGCCGGGGTAATTCTAAAATTGTGTTCTAAGTTATAAGCCACAAACTGTTGAAAATAAATTAAGCAAAATGCGTTGTGGTTGTAAGTAAAAACCTAATTAATTAATAGACTTATTATGTTTCAACGTGTTTATTGTAACTTATAAAGTGAAACTTTTAAAAAATGGTAAAAAGCTAAAATAAAACTACCTTAATATGTTATAAAACTAATATACGGTCTATAAAAAGTAAAAATCTGGGCCCTTCCTATTACATATTGAAGACCTTTTTAAAATCTTAAATATGAACCTGGTTTCAAAGCTCCCAGGGGAACAAGGCTCGTGTTTAGGGGCTGCAAGCCACATAGGCCTGTCTGTTAATAAGAGAGGAAAAAAGATAAATATACATATTTACACAAAAATAAACATTTAAACTAAAACAAAATTTTAACAATTTTTACAAAAATAAATTAAATGCTATCAATACAAAACAGAACTCTATTTTACAAACAGGTCAATATTTATGTTAGCCATTAAGAAAATGATTCATTTGAAAAAATTGCAAAACAAAGGAACTTCGTTGTTAACACTGGATTTATGAATAAAGTAACTAATGCAGTGACGGTCAGTCATGTGATTAATCTGTACATTTTGCAGATTATGGAAACACTAAATTGTGATATAGTTGTTGATGGATGATTAGGGGCCGTATTTTTTGGTAACAACGATAAGCGCGAAATTTTATAAAAACAACCTCCCTTAGCTATATTTAGCTTTTATATGCTTAAAATACCAATATGAACCAAATTGAATCCACGAAATATCGCGAAATTTACTCGATTCCGCGAAATGTCTATGTCTATAAGCGCGAAATATGCCCCTTCTGTCCGTAAAGTGAGAAATGAGCACGAAAATGTGCCTTAAAATCACAATATTGTGTTTTGGAGTACTGTATTTTTTATTTCTTAGCAGCATGCTTTTTTTCTGCTGTTTCTGTGGCTGTCGAAGATTTACAGATATATCGATTACAAAGATTACAGAATTTACGCAAAGATTGTCTGTGACCTGGTTTGTACTATTGAGTAGGCCTACACTCCTTTCCTGCTATGTCTTTGCCAAGTTAGCGATGTCTATGATCGATTACAGCAGAAGAGGGTATGGGTAGAATGTTTGCTACTTGTATTCAACAGATTTCGTCTTTTATCCACAGTGGTATGGTTGGCACTTATGTTTGCAAATGCCTATCTGATGGTGTTTAGTAGAAATTGCGATAATATTTATGGTCATTATATTCGAACATTAACTCTAATCATGCCTAAAGCGAAAGTTACTTCAGTTCTTACAAGGGCAGAAGAATATAGAAAAACGGGGGGTGTTAGTTCATGTAAATAAAGAACCAAAGTTTATTATTACGCAATGTTCCCATTGTAGTATAAGTAATTTATTTCACGAAATACCCACCGAAATAGAAGGAAGTTAACACCGAAATCAACCATTTTATTTCACCAATAAATCAGGGCCCTATGGATGATTAAGAATCAGGTTTTTGTCGATCACTAGGAAGGCATGAAGTCGATGTAACGAAAATTTTAACCCTATTTTGCTTCATTATTGACTATGAGCACCAAATTGTAATGTCTTTAATGCCCTGTAGCATACACATTTTACGTCATAGAGCAAAAATATCCTAATAAAAGTTGCTTGTCTATGTCCCCTCTATACACAGGTAAAACATTTCGGTGTTATTAATTAAAGCTCTGTATAAATATATGGTCTACCGGTTCTCAGCCATTCTATTAGTAATGGATGTGACATGTATACGAGGTAACTGCTAATTTAAAAAAAAAAATGTAAATTCATTTGTAGAATATTCCATACTTGCCCACTTACTTTATGGTCCCCTTTGCAATCATGTGAATTTTCATTATTATTGCACTGAAAAATTACAGAAATAACTAATTATACTGGGTAATGGATGTGACAAAAATTACACCTGTCTCTTCACTTAGTTCTACATAAGCTCCAAAATCTGTTAAAATATTTGAATAAAAATTAACGTTACCTGCCAAAGTAGGTGATTATCATAATTTTTATTACATTTTTTAGAAAATATATGTTTTGCAGTGTAAAGGATGTGACATAAATTTGTAAATTGTAGACCATATTCTTATACAGAGCTTTATTTAATTAATAACATCGAAACCTTTTACCTGTGTACAGAGGGGACATAGACAACCAACTTTTATTAGGAGATTTCTGCTTTATGGCATAAAATGTGACAGATATGCATAAAAATCAAGCTCCTTCTTTATTTAACATGAAATATTAGTTCCATCCAAAGAATTCAATTACTACCTTACCACATAAGAAGTTACAACATGATCAGAATACTCAATCTGATGCAATTTAAACTTTCCATGTTTCTTGTAACGCATTTGACACACTGTACTCTATTTTAAAATCCTATAAAAAATATACTTTTACTTATCATAGCTGGTTGAAAATTTGTGGAGATAATAACAATTATATAAGTTTTGTTCCTTTATACACAAAGACCACAACAACTTACAATTTTCAATTTAATTGTTAATCTAAAACAGCTAATTTTGTCTTAAATCCTAAACTTTTCTGAACTTCTGATTTTCCACTGTAAATACTATAATTTTGAACAAAATTATATCAAAGAAGCACCCGTTCTTGTACATTTAGACATTTTACTTTGTAGTAAGCCTTCCTGATTTTAACACTAGAAATAGCAGTTTTATTTTATTTTTCTAAATTTATTTATTATTATTATTTTTTGCTATGAGGTATATGTTATAAACAGTGTTTTTAGGCACTTACCGGCGGAGTTGGATTGGTTGACGTCCTGATAGCGAAGTTGCACACAGCTGCGGTAGTCACACGTGCTACCGGTCTGTAGCGAGAAGCAACACTGAGCCATCTCCCAGCCACCACGTGCTAACTTGTCCCCTCGCCTCTCACGCCCCGCTACCGCCTTTCCAGCTTTGTGTGTTTACCCTATACTTCTCTTTTCCCCTCTCCCTCTCGTGCTCCTTTTATCAGCTTCTCACGAGTTGCAATTATAATGATTACTTAACGAGCAATATGTAATGCATAATTAATAAAATATATTGAAATTGAATTATTTTAATAGCATTTTAAATTGACACAGTACTATTTGACGGCTGTGACAGCTACTCGTCAACTCCACGTGGAGCGAAACGCCGGGTTCCAAGATCTAGTTACAGTCAACACTAACACGTGTGAATTGATTAAAGCGAGGGAAGAACTGAGGTCAATGATAACAATGAGAGAATGTTGCAATGTTGCTTTTGTTTTGGAAAGCGGAAACCAAGACGGACTTGGTCAAATCAATTATTAACATAAAGAAACACCGACTTAATGGTTTATTCCTTTGAAACCGCCTGGGTATGTAATGAAAAACTCTACTATATCTTACGTTATATTAATCGTCACCTATATGCCCGAACCACGAATGTGCAAACATTGAGATTTTGAAGTTTATTGCTGGCATCTACTGACTTTTATCTTTGTTCTGCAAGAACCGCGAATGTTGTCTCTTCTTTCCTCAGGGGCGGATCCAGAGAGACATTTGGGGGGGGGGGGACCAAAGTAGAGAGGGAAGTTTTTACTCAGAAAAATTAATTATTCCCAGTACACAATTGAAATCAAAATGAACATTTTCTAATAATTTTTTAATAATTTGTGCTCAATGTAACAATTTTTTTTGGGTGGGGGATTTCCCCATCCCCCCCTTCCCGTGGATCCGCCCCTGTCTTTCCTTGGCGAGTAATAGCTAGTTCCATTTTCATGGAAGTGCAAGTTCTGCTTTATTTGTTGTGCCAGTGTTTTTATTCTGTTCTGTACTTCTCTATTATACCTATATCACGAATGTGCCATATTCGAGAATTTAGCAGAACAGGCGCAGCACTTGAAGAAAGATGATACAGTGTGTTTGCGCCACATTCGTTAATATAGCAGTTAAATAAACATTCGCGAATACAATGGTAACGGGCAATGGAGATCTATGTATCTGAAGTACGCGAGTGGCCATGGAAATTTTTATATTGACTCAAAGGGTTGATTTCTCATGAGTTAGCTTTTATAATTTAGGTTATGGGTTAGGAAACATTGTCATTTATGATTGGATAAAAAGTGTGTATTCTCCTTGGATTCTTTACTCTCTTAAATCCTTTTATTATTACATTTTTTGTTTAAAACAATGACAACATTATCCAGTTTTGTTTTGGTTTTCACTGAAAAGAGGGGAAAAAAACGTATTTGTCACCGGCTCTTGTGGAATGACGAAATTATTAATATAGAAATTATAGTACATAATATTGTATGGTTGTATGCATACCATTTTACAGATGTTCTTAGTTATACTGAATGCAATAAATAATATGTGAAGACTATCTACGAAGCAAACATTTTTAAAAATACATTAATTGCAGCAAAAATTGTAGTGCTCTTGGTGCTAAATAGTGCCCTATTCAATGCATTTAAGGTCTGTAAATTTCACAACTTGTCATCAATCTGTCATAGAATAATTCCTAGAGAATAAATTATAGAAAGAAAAGGGGCCGAGTTAATAATGCACGAGAAGAGGGAAATTCGATGCATATGCTCTTATTGCACTGTGGCATTTCATAACGAAGAATGTTTTGAATGGTGCCATACTTGGAAGAATTTTTAGCAGACCTGTTTAGTGCATTATAAAATTTGTATTTCAGCGTTTAATTTTCTTTATTTTGAAAAATTTAGGACCAGTTAAATAGAACAGAAGGGTGGCATATTTTGAGGACAGGTATACCACGCGAGAGTGAATGTCCGATCTATAAAATTGACCTGTCCACAACAGCAGTCGGTCACGACTGTGTGAATAAAAATGCATTTGTTCAACTTGCTGTTATGCCAAAACGACGAATGTGACAAAATCAAGCCATAGAGAAGATTGTAATCACATTTAAATGGACATTATGATATTCGTAATATACTAATTGCCGATATGACATATTCCAGTACAAATATTCACTTATTTTTTAATTATATAATTTTACTTAAGCTCGAAAGAGGGTCGCGATTGTGTGAATAAAAATGCATTTGTTCAATTGGATGTTCTGCCAAAACCACGAATGTGACAAAATCAAGCCATGGAAAGGGTTGTAATCACATTTAAATGAACATTATGGAAAAAATACTATTTTAACTACTGGTATGACATATTCCAGCACAAATATTCACTTATTTTTATTTATGTAATTTTACTTAAGCTCTAAAGTTTCATTTACGTTTTTCTCAAAACTAGTAAAATGTACATTCGTGGTTCTGGCATATAGGTGACGATATTAGTACTATCGCTGCTACTGCCTACAATACCTAACCTCTTTATCCTTACATACTTTCTAATTATGCTTAATGATCTAATATACTACAGTATTGTGTTTGTTTATTGTGAGTCAAACAGTCTGGATTTCGCGGCTTCGCACGTGTCAAGGTCATCTTGTCCTGTACAGGGTATGGGAGGAGCAGTGGAGAACCGAGGGGGATCTGGACCACAATGCACAAGGCAGGCGCACATTTTTGCAGTTTGCACAGGTTCCTTGCAAACCCAGGGCCAGGGTCGATCAGTGTCTCGCATCTCTGTTTTGATTGGATTCAAAGGAAGAGGACCTGAAATAACCATAATAATAAATAATTTGGAATCCCAATAATTTAACCCTTAAATTGATAATTTGGTTTAAATTTTTATCAAAATGACGAAAAATTATCTAATTGCATGTAAAATTACAAAATAAGAACAAGAAATAAACTTTAGACACTGTAACGAATTAAATATCAAGTCAAAATACAGACCATTTTACATAATTTTACATCACTACTTGCAATTAACGCTTCAAAATTGAACCTCAGTTTAATAAAATTTAAAACACACACTCTCACATAGTCATATCATGTATAGTAATGGTCTTTTTTAAATTACGATAAAAAATATGAAGATTTGCAGATGGTGTTCATTGGCCACTTGGTAGGCCAAGTCCCTCCAGGGATGTAGCGCCACGGAGTTTAGTTTTTTTTTTAGTTCATTGTCATTACTTACTTACTCAATGGCAATACACAATTCATAACCAAGCTAAAGGAATATTATCTTTTTTATGGAACCCGAAGATTCATTGTCGCGCTTTCCTGAGCCCGCCATTCAACTTTATTCTGTGCTAACTCCATCCAACCATCCCTCTCAAATCCTACTTCTCTTAAATATATCATAACATTGTCTTCCCACCTACGTCTAGGTCTTCCAAGTAGTGTTTTCCCTCCGGACCTCCCAGTCAATATTTTTTAGATATGTCTTTCCTCCCCCATGCGCGCAACATACCCAGCCCATTTCATCCTCTGTGATTTAATTATCGATTTAATTACTCCGCTGACGAGTACAGGTTATGAAGCTCGTCGTTATGCATTTTCTCCAGTCTTAGGCCCAAGTATTTTCCCAAGCACCCTGTTTTCGACTACTCTCAGGTTATGTTCATCCCGAAGAGTAAGCGACCATGTCTCACATCCATATAATACAACCGGCAGGATAATTGTCTTATACATTTTTTATTTTTATATTTTTGGACGGAAGATGAGAAGATAAGAGTTTCTGAACTGCATAGAAACAGACATTTCCTAATTTGAGTCTACACTTAACTTTTGCCTTAATATTATTTGTATCTGTAATTATTGCTCCCAGATATTTAAATTTCTCCACTTGTTAGAACGATTTACCCGCTATTCTAATATTTTGACGTTTCATGACTATGTACTTTTTTTTTCTGCATTAATTTCCAATCCAACATTCCTGCAGGCATCCAAAAGACTTTCTGCATTTCTCTCCATTGTGTTTCGTGAGCATTTGTATTGTACTTCTGAATACTTTCTCCTTCAGCTTCCATCTGTACTTGAACATAATATAGTGGTATGTTAGGCGGAACCTGTTAAGATTATTCACCTAATTTTTAGCTTGTATTTGAAACCAATATTATGTATGTGAAAATAGACTTTAATCAGGTTCTCCTAACTCTTTCTTATTGTATTACGTGTATTTTATTGAGTGTTTTATAGCAAATACTCTAGTGAGCCAAGCTGGCGGCTGGGCGCTGAGACACAGTTTGCCGGGCTGTGGTTTAAACGGAACATTTTTGTTGTTGGCGTTGGCGACACTGGACTCACTACTTCAAAGTCAATATGGCGACACTGGCGACTCACTACCGCAAAGTCAATATGGCGACAGTGCGTGTAATATAAAAGAAAGTGTTAGAATGAAGAAATCTTTCCGGAGAAGGAAATACGTTTTATTTAAACTATTCTGTGAAGAGAATCTCAGGCGAATGGAAAAATGATCAAAGTGAGAACCACAAGGGGGACTATACATCTAGTACCGGTACCGGTAAGTTTTTTTTAATACACTCAATGCAATTACCTGGCCAGTGTTCTATAAGCAAATTTTAGTGGAAGTCATATTTTTGGACTGCATAAAAGCAGTTAATACGAGGCACTGATGTTAAGAATGGAGGCAATACGCACTCCGCACACTACATACCAACATCTGATTCTAGTTAAATGGCAATTAGGTTAGGAATAATTATTACTGTTAAGTTACATGTAGAGCTAGATTGGTGGCAGTTAGCTCTATCCACAATGTGCAGTCTGCAGTTGGTAGTTGGTAGTCGGCAGTTGCAGTCTGCCGCTTGGGAGCAGCACTCGAGCTGTCCATAATATGCAGTCGACATTGGGGTTAGGGAAATATTGGGAGCCGAAATATTTTACTGTATAAAAAATGTGGAGGAATCGATTCATGATTCCATAATATATGTAATAAGTTAAATGGGAAAAGAGTACTTTATGCTGTACACTGGTCCCTCTACCACTCGCTGCCTGCCTGATCGACCCACTTCCTCGCCTGGCCGCTTCCCCTGTCTTCTACACACCTGCCACCCACTGCCTGCTCTTACGCACCTACTGGCCACTCCGTCCTACGCACCCGCTGGCCGCCATCCTATACATCTGCTGGCCACTCAGTAATGCAGCTCACTGTGTTCTATTGAGCGAAAGTTACATTGAATGCAATTGCAATCACCAGAGTCTTTAGCATTACTCACGACCTGCCACGTGACGGTAGAGGTTGATTTGGGAAGGAGCAACAAAATAGGTGGCAGTATTTCACAATAAAAAGATCCTTGCACCAAACATAATACTTCACAATTATAAAAAACGCCGTGTAGGCCTATATGCCAAAAGAACATTTCAAATTATAAAAAACAAAATAATATAATATAGCCTACAATAATATAATATAATATTTCACAATTAACAAAGAACCTTCCACCATACGTAAAATATCACAATTATAAAAAATGCCGTATTATAACATAAAACATGGCTTAATTGATGCAGGAAATTTCCCTTGCACCAGCACTGCTCTTTTCATAACTAACAAAATATTTCAAAATGATAAAAAGAGACTTTTGCGTTAAAACTGATCATATGTATGCCAGCTATCATAACTAAAATATACCAGAGCTTCCTTCACAGCTCAGCGTTAACTCGTGGCGTAATGGTTAAGGCTCCTAGCTACGAAGCAAGGGGTCACGAGTTCGAATCCCGGTCAATCCAAAATATGGTTAAGAATAGGCGTCGGATAGGTAGGTAGGGAGAAGAGAGGATGGAGACGGGAAACGAAGAGAAGAAGAGAATAAAGGAGAAATAACTAATTTTTCTGTTTCACCATTTGCGTTCTAGATGGCACTACCGTCGCTGCTAGTACTTAGTTCAAATGCCACCGCTAGATGTCTCCACTGTTTTAATTTTCTCCCCACCCAAAACCCCTACTTTCCAGGCGGGTCCCGTTAGCGAGTTGGAGTGATGGACTTGTGCACGGCATAAATTACTTTTTTCCCTAATAAACACATCGTGCTTTCTCGTAGTATGCTAATATGTTTATTTGCACTAGTAAATCATTTTAATCTCGTAATATGTTACTTGCAGTCGTAGAGTCAGTAGTCGAAGATGAATTTCTCGACTGCTGACCACCAACTGCCGACTGCCTGCTGTCGACTGCAACTGCACATTGTAAATGGTGTCCATTACTCATCACATGTTATACTTCGACCTCCAACTACCAACTACCGACTGCACATTGTGGATGGAGCTTTAGGAACAGTAATATTAAGTGGTGTTTGCCATTGCCTTCTTTCTGGATCACATGACCCATGAGCAACTCATTGCCAGTTGTAATTCTCGCCTTCCAACCAGTGAGGAGAATAGCTATTTTCTGTTCAGAGACTGCCATTTATGGGTTAGAAAAGTGACATCTTTATTCTCATTTCCCCAGTGTTTTGGACACTTTCCAGACAAACTAAATTGCTATAGGGTTCTATGGTTTATGAAGAACACCACAAGCTAAAAATCACCAATTTTGAACTGGCTCTTTTGTCCACGCAGGAAAGCAGTCTCTCTCTAGTTTATTTTATGGCCCGCCAGTCATTGTTCATCAAGGAAGCAGTGAAAGGACGTATTCAACAAAACAAATGGAATTACACTATACATCAGCCAAAACATAATGGAAAACACTAAAAATATAAACATGTAATTCTATCCTTACAAACATACAACTTCCTCTGCCCTATGTACTTTACGTCTCACTCTCGTCCCCCTTCCACTCGGCCACTTCCCCGCCTGGCCACTATACTGTCTTCTACCCGCTTCCCCGCCTGGCCACTACACTGTCTTCTCCTAACCACCTGCTGGCCGCTGCCTGCAGCTTGCTATGTTATGCAGCGCTATAGTTGTAGCCTATTGCATGCAATTAAGATGTCACCATTTTCCCTTGCACCAAACATAATATTTCACAACCTGTGATTTGGAATATGTTAAATGTAAAACTATTCAAATTATTATTGTCCGTAACCTATATGAAAATTCTTTCAGTGCTTAATGTTGTATTATCACCTTTACTTTATAATTTTGAAATGCCATATTAATGAACTACAAAATATTAGAATAGCAGATAAGCATCCGAACAAGTGGAGAAATCATATATCTTTGAGCAATAATTACAGATACAAATATTATTAAGGTATAAATTAAGTGTCAATTAAAATCAGGAAATGCTTGTTTTTGTGGAATTTAGATACTTTTATCTTCTCATTTTCTACCACAAAACTAAAAATAATTTTTTTAAGACAATTATCCTGCTGGTTGTGTTTATCCATGAGACACGGTCCCTTACTCTTTGGGAAGAACATAATCTGTGAGCGTTTAAAAACAGGGTGCTTAGGAAAATATTCGGACCCCACAGAGATGAAAATGGTAACTGAATAAAACTGCATAATGAGCTTCATAGCCTGTAGGCCTACTCTTCTCTGAATATACCTGGTAGTAAGGGTAATTAGCCTTCAGAGGATGAAATGTGTTGGACATATGTGTATATGGGGTAGGAAAGACATGTCTTAAAAATATTGACTGGGAGACCTGAAGGGAAAGGACCTATTGGATGACCTAGACGTAGGACAATATTAGAATAGATTTAGGGGAAGTAGGATTTGCGAGGGATGGTAGGATGAAGTAAGATTTTCCCATTCATTAATGAAAACATTAACATTAACATGTCCTTATGTCACCGATTAGCAATCAGTGACTGCTTATCTTTTCGAGTTAGCTGAATTTTTCAGACAGATTTGCAATAGAAAAGCACGACTTATTGTCTATGATATTAGAGGAATAAAGTAACATTATTTTTAAATTTGAATAGATATTAGCAAAACAAAATTAGCCTTAAAGTTCAGGCAATTATCAAAATATAGGTATCCTTTCTGAGGTACCGGTAGGCTACTTAATAAAAAAAATCCCTTTAGGCAGGCCTACAGGCTGAGGTAGATTTCGAAGTGCTTTTGGTTTAATTTATTGTCGCTGCGCAGCACTCTTCTTCTTTAGCCTTGGCATGACAAACCAGCAATAATAACTGCAAAAAGAGGAAAGAGCACTTTTTCAAACATTCAAATCTCGCCTTATATGAGAGCTATCGAGAAACTGGTTATTGATTTGTAGAGTACTCGTCAAGAGCTTTTCAGCGATCCCCCACAAAACGTGGTTTCAAAAATTTCAAATTTCCATCCCCCCCGCCCCCACTCGTACCCCTAAAACCCCGAATAGTTGGTGCCACTGTGAACTCCATAGGGAGTACTCTAATTTATTCAAACAAAGTTTCCCTCTATACTTCATAGGGGCCTAGATATAAAGTTTTCAAAATTTCAACCCCCTCCCCGACCCACCCCCCCTTGGGCCAATTTTGCTCATTAACGAACTTGTCCGAACTATTGTGTCTAGGAATAACATAATAACATTTTTACTTCAAATGTCTTCAAAATTACGGCCGCTAGCGTGTCAAGATATATATAAATATCACATTTTTTTTTAACGGGCGGTGGTTTCGTACTTAGGGAGGCATGAAACGTAAAGTTATGAAAGAATTTTTCGAAAATCATGACATGGTATCGATTGCAATAGGTAGATTTTTCTTCGAAATCTACCTAAAAAGTCTGTTGGAAAATATAAACATTAGCTATAAATGGAGCTAGAAGAATGAACTAGTAAGAGAAATTGAACAAATCTGGCAGTGTTGAGTGGACTTTCAACTACAGTAGAAGCTCGAAATAGCGCGGTTCGAAATACCGCGGATTCGGATGTAACGCGGGGTAAAGTATGTCCCCCAATAAAAAAATACCGTAGTTTTATAAATATTTTTTTTTATTTTGGAAGTTGAGTTAAAACAATAAAAATTCTGAAAGAGCGATTCTGCAGTACATTTTTTTTACCGTTAGACCCGCCCTCACCCGCTAGTTGACCGCCACCCCCGCATTCCAAAGGATTTAGAAGAAGTAACGGGTCATGGAATGAATAGTGTAGTTCTATAAGGATTTTAAAAAATCTGCACCTGCCAGAAATTCTTAAAACCTAGGAAAGTTGAAATATGATTTTAGTTTGAATCACGCATTCGGAGTTCGGAATACAAAACGTCGCAGAAGCGGAAAGCTTATTCAGTATGAGATAAACTGAAAATTATTGATGTGTAAAAAACGGCGAAACGGGATTATTGTACCTGAATGTTACAGTGTATGTTTTAGTACTGTAAATGTTGTACGTTACTCTCGGGAAATAGAAAAATTCTCGCGCCCCATCTGCGAAGGAAGAGCCGTAAATTGAGATCATTTACAGGACTGGATTAAATAGCATAACTGGTGAGTAATTTTTAAGACTATTGTATTTTATATTGCTGTATAACAATGGTCTCCTCCGCGGGGTCGATTTTTGTCATTTCTTCGGTCACATTTCGATATAACGCGGGGGTAAAGCATGTCCCCCATCATCGGCGTTATATCGGGCTTCTACTGTATCAGTAATTATGTATTATTGTTTCTCGGGCTTCCCAACCGGGTGAGCTGGAGGTTTGGTTCCAAGCTTTCGATAGCTATCTCCGCTACCATCGTCTGGGAGAAACAATATATTCTCAACATCGGGAAAGCCTCAAGTCACATATTATCAGTAGGGCAAGGCATTTGATGATTTTGCATCTTTTTTTGTATGATGGTTAAAAGATAGCTCGAATATTTAGAAATGTGTATCATGAAATAAATGATTAAATAAGGGCAATTTGTTTTTGCATTTTTTGTTTTATTTTGCATTTTTCGTCATTTTCAAGAGAAGGGTCATTTTTGGGCAATTCTTAGGTCATTTTCTGCATTTTTAGGTCTTTTTGGCATTTATAGGTCTATTTTTGGCATTTTATGTCATGTTTAAGTGGAGGTAGAAATCGTTAGTAGAGTAGGATTACCTCCACAACGTCTCTGGGGTTTTACGTATATACCTTAGGAGCGAGTCTCACCGCTCGTAGAGTTCCTGGCTAGGGGAGGTAGCTGCACCCTGATTGGCTCAGCTCTCCTATCCCACTCCACGTGTTGTCTGTCTCTCTCGCAGCGGCATTATCCCTCCACTCAACTATTATAGTATTTTCTACGACTGGCGACATGCTGCATGATGTTCACTCTCTGCCCAGCGGTAGCTTACTGATCTTACGCGCACCGAATTCGCGCATCTTGGTAACGAGACGTAACGAGAAGCTCGCTGGCTGGGTTTGTCTTCAAGGCCAGAGACTTTGTGGGAATAATCCAACTCTATCAGACAATCGATCGCCAAGTGATCATAGTTGATTTTAATTCAGGTTTGTAGTAACCACCACAGCGGTTTGTCTTGTAGCAATAAATAATTTTTCTTTCTTTATAAATGGCACATATTTACTAGGGGCAATTTGATGGGCATGCTAATTCAGGAAGAATTATTTTTTGCTAAGGATGTCGAAGTAGTATAGATTTACTTACATTTTTAGTAATAAAATAAGTGTGTTTTATATTGTAAATTCATATATAACGCCCTGCCATCCGTTAAATTGTTTTTAGCAATTCATTACCCTTAAAAAAACAAAATATAAATAACGATGGAAAATTTATTGGTCTTTTATTTTTAATTTTGTGTCATTTTTTCACTATTTTAGGTCATAAATGCATCTTTTATTTTGCATTTTTTCACTATTTTATGGTCATTGCCCTAATGCCCTAATGGCCTTGCCCTAATTATCAGTAATTTAGATAGTCCATGCCAAATTTGATTTCTTCCTTGCTTTATACAGTTCTGTGGGTATAAGGCATATAAATTAAAGGGATCGGGGGAAGATTCTGCTAACTCACACGAACCTCACTTTAGATTTTAATATTTTTTTTTGGTACATATTTTGTCACTAACAAGACTTATTGACAGAAATATTTTAAGCTCAGAAACATTGGAATAAATAGTGACTACGAAAAAATATAAATAGTACAACAATCTCAACTTTTTAGAGGCTTTTTAGACCCCTTCAATTCATAATACATCGTCAGTAGGCTACCAGGGAACTAGTCACCTCGCACCCGATTTTGGTAGAATTTTAAGGTTAAATAATAATGACGTAAGAATTATAAATTATATGAATTTCGTTAAGAGTGCCGTTCATTTGTAAATTATTAAGTTAACTAGCTCACCTACAGAGTGACCTCGAGCTACTCTGACAGCGGGCAGGTAGTGGTGTAGGGAAGGAGGGGTCCAGATGGTCTGGACCTCCCCTGAAATCAAAATCTAAATTCTATTTAAGTTATTTACGCTCTGTTTTGTCTAATATTTAATTATTTAATTTAATAATGAAATACTGTACTTGTAATTGTGGGCCTATTATTTTCACTGTTCTCTGTGTTAAGTTCTTAAGAACAATTTCTTGTTTAAGTTGGCAGTCTTAAGAGTATAGTAAACAAATTTGCTAACATATTTTTCAGTGCTATAATAGCGGTAAAATGTGATTTTCATTAGTACCGTACAATATTTTAACATTTTCCGGGGGTGAGACCCCAAAACCCCCGGCACTTTCGACCTTCCTTGAAATTACTTTTGGTTATGCCACTGTGTGCAGGAGCCTTATGTTAGCCATCGTGGGATGATATAGGCTACATTCAAATTTAAGTTTAGTTCAGGTTCGTGTTTACAGTATTCGTCATTATTTCATATCATAGGAACTATGTAGATGTAGATATATCGTCCTGTAGATCCTGTGTTAAGCGGGGCTCAAGGATATAGAACACGTCAGGTCAAAAAATACATGCATGTTATAACAATAATATACAGAGACTGCAAGCTGCCAAATTTATCTAAGCTGGAAATATTCCTCCAAATTGTAGAAGGTGTGAGTTATTAAAAATTCCTTGACAGATGTTTTGAAAGATTTGCTCTTTCTTTGAATTGGGGTGGCCATTTCTAAAATGTCATAAAGGAGGACACACTTCTTCAGTAATCTAGCATGGTATAAAACTTCGGGCATGGACGGCTGGACAGCAGATATTACATGGTATAACCCTGACTAATTTTACTTAATAACTGCATTTATATAAAATAAATGATAGTACGCTATCATCGTATGGACAAGCGTGCCATTCTTAGGAATAGATTCAGATTTTTCCGCGGCAACAACTAAACAAATGATAGTATCGACAAGCGTGCCAACTTTAGGATTGGCAGGAACATACGGGAAAATAAATTTTTTATTAATATGCCATCAGAGTCTCGAAAAGGGGGACAAATCAACGTCCGGCATTAAGCCGCGCCGCATGGAGGACTGCTTAGCAAAAAGCGACGTCTGGCCACCCTACTTTGAATACATAATAATATTGGTTCCGCAATGTTCTTAACCGTTCCTACAGACAAGCACAAATCACGGGACAGTTAATAAATCGAACATGCGCAGTACAATAAATCCTCAAGCAATCACGGTTTGTCTCAAGGAACAAACGCGTCTCCGAATGTTTGACAAAGAGGAGATCGGAATTTCTTCCATGGCTTCAAAACCATACAGGAACCGGAAGTTTGAATATTAATAAAGTTCCGGTATTTGATCATTCACTCTTTCACTTCCAGCGGAACCCTTACCGAGTGAAGTTGTGATTTATAATGACTCCGCGTTTACGAAAGTTAGACGGAACAGCTAATCGTCAAGCGATCACGGCTGAGTTGTATTTCTCAGATATTTTCTGCAGAAAGTAAGTTCACAGCTTTAATACATCGGAATATAATTAAATCTCCCAGGAGGGTTGGGACTTGGCGTTCATCATCGCTTATATAATTAGGGAACAGATATTAACTGACCAACCCATTGACCGCCGCCATAACTGACACAGTGAAAACGCCCCTCAGTTCTAACCCAACCGAGAAGTACTGTAACCAGCTGACAGGAATGGGTAATGTATGCTGTGTTCTAAACCTATTTTGCACGGCTTCTAACGGTAAATTTCATTATTTTATTCTGCTCATGCTCGTCTCTTAATGTATTTCATTTTGAGGATTTCCTAAAAGTTTCATGATTGTCTTTCTTTGCAGAGGCTACGGCTGAATAGACGTTTCTTCACTAGAGAATCAGGCGATTAATTTAATTCATTATATTTCAGCATGCCCAGTATGTATTACAGCCCCGGTATTTGCTGTTCTTACTGAATAATTCATTCACTAACCCGTGCCGTTTATTGGGTCACCATGGATCGCATGTGATCTGATGGACCTACCGAATTCCGTAGGCCTATTTGAAAGGTTAGGTTAGAGTACAGAAAAGTGGGCACTTAATTTAGAATAAGTCTCCCTCGAGAATTTATTGTAAATCCAATGAAATTTTGTCGAAAATAAAAGTTGCTCTGATAAGATCCGCCCTCTCTCACCTGCTTTTCAGTGTGTTGTCATGGTGACAGCTTGCTTCTCCTACTTCTAGCCATCATGCAACTTAATGAGGCAATGCAGGCGGGTCCCAATAGTGATTAGGAGTGGGGGACTGGTGTAGGAAGTATTTGGTTTTACCAAATCATAGGCCTAGAATTCGAAAATGATTCTTGTACCAAATAAAAAATACAATCACCAGAGCCTCTTTAGTGTTACTCAGGACCCGCCATGTGACCGTAGTGATTGGTTTGGGGATGTATTAAAACTCCTTAACTTGAGTAAATAAATTTTCACTTCACCGCTCAGCAGTCACTCGTGGCGTAGTGGTTAAGGCTACTGACCCGTCTTTGGATACTGCTCGATGTGAAAAAATAGTTTTATGCTGTGCACTAGGCTCCTCCCACCAACTCTCTAATGGGACCCGCCTCGGAAGGTGGGGTTTAGGGTTTCATCGCAGAAGAGATTCAGTGGGAGGCTTAATAAACCTCACGCTATTCAGTGTATTGCTTCTAAACTAACATAACATTGCTAACCTAACAAAGCCTGTCACTGACCTAGAATTTACCTATCATTATTTAACTAAGCGCAGAAGCTTTTTACCCTTCCATACCTTTCATAAAACATAGTTACAACTGTCATGAAAGCCATGGTACAATTGTGAGGTGCGTGCGCAGGCTCGGAAGTGAGGGGAAGGAACCGGCAGGCAGATCTTGCCTGGTGTGAGGGATAAATCTATCTTTTACCAATTTACGCTTAGGAAAATTTTCTCCATTTTACCTTCTTGCGTTGCCAGTAGTAGCCTATACCTGTGAGGTAGGTACCAATTCCAAGTGGTATAACAAATTGCTGACAGCATGATAATTGATTATCTTTGCTCATTGTCGGCCCATCAAAGCATTGAGGGGCTGACCAGGTGCTTGAGAATTTTCTCAAAGTCTTACATGTCACTACATTTTAGATCTGTTTGGATTAGTTTATTTGCAAGGTACCAGTAATGCATAAACTTAGAAATTTCATTACCATGCATGTGTCAACATTGCTGGATTGTGTAGCCTGTGCCATGCGTGATTTAAGTTGAGCAATTCCTATAAACTTAAGCCTAGTGTCCACATGCTAGAAACTCTCGAGAGTTGCATTTCAGTATGTGGATACGCATCTGAGAGGTAGTGGAGAGACGAGCCTTTGCAATCAATCTCACACTGTAACAATTTGTTTGGTATAGCTGAGACTTCTTTCCCTGTGGATAATGTGTATACTATGCCATATTATAAAACCGATACAAAAAAATTTCATGATTGTCTATTTTAGGGCCTATACATAATAATGTAGTATTTAATTTAATATGTCTGTATAATTTTATACAGGGTGTTAATAAATAGCACCGAAATATTTCACCTATGTATAGAGGGGACATAGACAAGCAACTTTTATTAGTGGATTCAATTTTTCCTGTTACAGCATAAAATCTCCCAGAGCATGGCCGCCACTGACTTCTAACATTAGGAAAAAATGCAAAACAAAGGAGCATCGTTCTTAACACTGGAGTCAGTAATTATGAATAAAAAAAAAAAGACAATGCAGTGGCGACCGGTCATGTGATTAGTCTGTAGGCTAAATTTTGCAGATTATGGAAACACTAAATTATGATATAGCTGTTGACAAATGATTAAGAGTCAGGTTTTTATCGATCACTAGGAAAGCATGAAGTCAATTTAATGAACATTTAAACCCTATTTTGCGTAATTCTTCATTTATGAACACGAAATTGTAATGACTTTAATGCCCCGTAGCATGGACATTTTACGTTATAGAGCAAAAATCCCATAACAAAAGTTGCTTGTCTAAGTCCCCTCTATATACAGGTAAAATATTTCGTTGTTATTTATTAACACTCTGTATAGGCTATTTATATATAAAATATTTATTGGTTTTTAAAATTGATTGACCTATACATAGTCCAGCCATTTCATAAAATATGGGCATTTTTCCCTCAAAGAGAGATGGTACAAAACTATCATAATTGTTTGGTCTAATATAAGTTGAAAACCTCAAATTCACTGACTATTAAGGAATTATGTGTATTTGAAGTTGTTTCATGTGTAAAATCTGTTGATTTACTTATTTATTGCATTGAGTTACTTTTTTTTTCCATTTTTAGCATGATTTTAACACTCCTTAATACCAGGTAGTCAAGAGTAATCAGCTATGTCCATTTTGATTTGAGAAAATATGCATCTTAATCTAAAATTTGGTAGGCTATAAGATTAACTTCAAAAAGTATGTGTGGTTAATTACTATATGTAAAATAACAGTGTCTTTTTGTCCCACCTGTAATGGTGATAGTTTTATTAATTATTATTGATGAGTTAAATAATTGTTCTGACAATCTGGGGAAAAAATAGTTTTATGCTGCACCCTAGGCTCCTCTCTAATGGGGCCTGCCTGGGAAGGTGGGGTTTAGGGTTTCGTCACAGAAGAAATTCAATGTGAGACATAATAAACCTCGTGCTATTCAGTATATTGCTCCTAACCTAACATAAACATTCCTAACCTAACAAAACGGCGGAGCTTGGCTGTGGTGCAGCATAAATCTATCTTTTGCCATAATTTGTATTTAATCCATCATACCTTCATTAATAACAACATTAAGACCCCAACAGTAATAGCAGAACAGCAAATGATCTGTTTTTTGTATCATTAAAATCATTGTCCAAATTATGTCCCACCCGTAATAGATTTTGGAAAATAAATTTAAAGTCAATTTTAAATAATGCTCTCCATGTAGTATGAAGGAGAAGGCATAGTAGATTTTACAGAATGTGCAGAACCAGTACTAATTCATTATTTATGAGATGTAATGAACAAAGATAGTTGTCATAATTTGCTAGTATGTCCCACCCGTAATTATGAAATGGCTGAGTCCCTAAATATTCAGTAATTTAATTTGCCTTCCATATTTATTTAAATTTTCTAAAAACGAAAAATTACACAATACCAATGGATTATAATATCCTTTAATGTTCATATGTAGTAAGCTTATGAGGGAATAATTGAACAATAATACATTTATTTAAGAAGCATAATGAAATATTGATAATCTCCCTGGTTCAGCAGTTTTACATTGCTCACTACGGGCGATCATTGATTCTTCTATAGAATATTCTGAGGCAGTACCTCTCACGTAGAAGCATGTAGGGATCTCCTGCGGGACAAAATTGTGGAACAGAGGTGACGGTCATAGGCCTAACCCCATCGTTAAACGACCGCAATCTGTTACGTTGAGTATTTCCAAATCAGAGTTTAGAAACACGGTGCCTGCAGCCTAATCAGTCTTGGTGCATGTCTCTGTACTCTTGCTGTCTTGCATGAGTCTATTGCATATAAAAGTAGAGACATGTAACAGCAATGCACAAAATGCTTTTGCTTTAGTGGTAAAGGACCAACCAACAAGGGGTAGGGTGGACCTATTAGTCCATGTAGATGCATGGAGTTTAGATTCAAAGTTTTATAGGATCACTCCGCTCGATTTGACATGCTATAAATTAAAAATCACACGATTAATGCCAGAAAAGCACAGAGTCACAATTAGTTTATATTTAACAAGAATCTAATATCAGATTTACACAGTGCTTTTTTTTCTAACTAAAAAGGTGGCGGTACTCACAGAATCTTTTTAACTGAATCTCACGGGAGCTCCCACACTTCTCCCAGAAGTCATTTTTCTGAGTTAATGTCAAACAATCGGGCCTGTCATGGCCAGAAATGTTTCTCCCCTGAATTGCAGTACTTGCGACGTACTCTTCAGATTCAGTTTATTCACAGTTGGTAGGTTTATGAGATATTTCAAAAACATCGTCATGCTCTCTTTTACTATGCACCGGTACAAAATAATTACTTATTTTACTCATTTCACCTCTTGTTCCTACAACCGTACTAAACAATTATGAATTCACTTGTCTATGCAACAGAAACCAAGGGTTTTCTTTTCAAATTATATGTAAACAATGAATGCAGTTAAATTTAAACCTGCACTAACCCCTGATTAACTATGCAGCCATTTCATAAAATATAGGAATTTTTCCCTCAAAGAGAGAAGTTATAAAATTATTGTAATTGGGTGGTCAAAAATAAGTTTAAAACCTCAAATTATCTGAATTTTAAGGACTTGGGTGTATTTGAAGTGGTTTCATGTGTAGAATCTGTCGATTTGCTTATTTATAGCATTGAGTTACTTTTTTTTGCCATTTTTAGCATGATTTAACACTCTTTAATACCAAGTAGTCAAGAGTAATCAGATATGTCCATTTTCATTTGAGAAAATATACATCTTAAGGTACAATTTGATATAAGATTAACTTAAAAAAATATGTGTGGTTAATTACTATGTAAAATAACAAGCAAGGGAATTTTTGTCCCACCCGTAACAGTGATAGTTTTGTTAAATTATTATTGATCAGTTAAATAAATGTTCTGACAACCTGGAAACAGTTTATAATTTGCATTGAAACCCTCATACCTTCACTAATAACAACATTAAGACCCTAACAGTAATAGCAGAACAGAAAATGAGCTTTTGTTTTGAATCATTAAAATCAGTGTCCAAATTATGTCCCACCCATAACAGATTTTGAAAAACAAATTTAAAATATTTAAAATAAATTCTTAAAAATGCTTTGCATGTAGAACGAAGGAGAAGCCATAGTAGATTTTACAGAATGTGCAGAACAAGTTCTAATTAATTATTTATGACATGTAATAAACAAAAATAGCTGTTATAATTGCTAGAATGTCCCACCCGAAATTATGAAACGGCTGTTGCTCTAGTGATTACCATATATTGTTCGTCTCGTATTTTCTGTGTTGGGATCATTATTATTAAGTTCATTTCAAAATCCCAACAGATGATAAATCATGGCTTCTTGGTATATGAATATTGATGCCACGTCTTGTAAATTGATTATTACATATCTTACGCACAGCAAAATCAGTTGGAGAACCTGAAGATTCACTTGGATTATCACGTACATGCATTTGTATGGGTAACCAATGTAAACAAAGTAAGCTCAATCAATCACATTTTCCAATGGAGAAATAATACATGAAAACACTTATTCCATAAGATCCATACAGTTTGTACTCTTTATAAATATCAATATGTTTCCATTTGATTGGTATCAAACACATTAATTAGAATAATTTAAACAAGCACCATGCAAGACTCCTTATACACATTCCATGGCCCACTGTTTTCTTTACTAGAAATGGAGAAAGAAATTCAATCGTGACTTTTTTTTCCACATACATGGCAATCAGCTCTTCGTGTTTATAACCACTATAACCACATTGTTTAAGGAGACATTCTACTAATTTGTGGGGCTATTTTCTTATGAGGCTAATCTTTTTTTCTAATTATAAAGTAGACAAAAGACACAACATACAATCTTTCAACTAATTAATTAGCTGTGATAGTCTTAAAAATAATTTTTAGTGTTTTATTAATTGTTATTTAAAATAAAGACTTTTAATAGTTAAATTTAATTTTACCAACCTGTGAATTTGGCCATTCATTCACTTTGATAAGGGAGTTGGTACTGTGTACTGCATTCAGAAACATAGTTTAAGACAATTAAAATTATATTATAAAAGTATGTTTTGGTGGAAAAATTAATTTAAATTCATGCATATGAATATGAATGCAAGATACTACCTGCGTAATTACTCGGAGCGTTTTTAATTGCATAGGTAGCCAACTTCAGCAACTGACTCCCATGTGGTCAGGAAAATGTTTGTGTATAGTTTTGTAGTATAGTGCATGTGATTTAAACTGTAGTTGTTTGTGGTGTGTGTTTGTTTGTATATTTATTGGTTGCCCACATGGGAATCAGTTGCTGCAGTTGAAATGTTCCACCGAGGGAATTAGCATTGCTTCATCCTAGTACGGTATGTGTTTCAATTAATGAAGTTGAATTGTTAAACTAAGATATAATAATAATAATAATAATAATAATAATAATAATAATAATAATAATAATAATAATAATAATAATAATAATAATAATAATAATAATAATAATAATAATAATAATATACTAGTGCCATGCCACTTCTCAACTGTTCTAGCCATGTAGGCCGATTCAACTTCTAACTACTTGCTATTGTGTAATATGGATACCACACTGCAACATGAAACATGTTTTAAGAATTAAAATTTGCAACAACAACAAAAAAATATATATACGGTATATATATTTTTAAGCATTTTCTTTAGTAGTGTGTGCCCTAATTTGTTGCTATAATGAACGAAAATTAAATTTTCCTGTACGCTTATACTGATTTTTAAAAATGTCTCCCCTTTAAGGGGTAATCAGTGAAATATTAACCCTTTCCGGTTAAACTTGGCATTATTTGTTTTTTGTGTTAAAATAAACTTTGCTCCCTATTTTATATGTTGGCTAAGTTCCAGGTCCTCTCACACTTTTAAGTTTAAGTAAGTCACACACTTTTAATTAATTAAGAAAACAGTTGTGAGGCTGCATCTACACATGCAAAGGTTTAAAGTCATTTTCCCATACTTCTATTTTAATCTATTTGTATATTATATTCAGAACTAAATGAGTTCTACAGATTCAACGCAAGGAGTTGACTGTAAGTTGTATGGGGCATAACCAACAAAATAGCGCATGGGTTTTTGTTTTACAGTTTAAAAAAAATGTTTGGTGACCATGATTTTTCTTAAACTTTAGACTTGCATTGAATATTAATTTTCTTCTCCATTTGTAGTAAAGATACAGAAAAGAAATTCGTGATATTTCTCTAAATACTCCGTTGGTACTATAAAAAACATTAAGGTATCTTGCTGCAAAAATTTTCGTTTTGTAAATACAAATTTTTCAATATTAATTTTCGAATAACTATGAAACTTTCTTCCCAGCATTATCTGTTGCACCACTGTACGAAAATCAAGAACGTAGCTTTAAAATTGTACAAAATATAAGTTTCATTCATTACCCTTAAGGGACTCATACGCTAGGAAATATTAGCAAAAAAATTATTTTTATCATATCAAGTGATAGAGTATGCCTCTGTACACGATTCTAAATTTTCATACAATATTCCATTTAATAACGGTATTATCAAATCTTTGGAGGATTAAGTAAAAGTGGATATCATAACTTGAGACTCATTTATCCGAAGTTTCAGTTCTAATTTAAAAAAAAAAGGTAATATTTAAATAGGTAATACCAGGAAGATCATAATCTGAGAGTGTTCGAAAACAGGGGGCTGATGAAAATATTCGGACATAAGAGAGATGAAAATGGGGACTGGAGAAAACTGTATAACTACGAGCTTCATAACCTGTACTCTTCACCAAATATAGTAAGGCTAATTAAATCATGGAGGATTAGATGGGCTGGACATATCTCAAAAATATTGACTGGGAGACCCGAAGGGAAGAGACCACTTGGAAGACCTAGACGTAGGTGGGAGGACAAATTATAATAGATTTAAGGGAAGTAAGATTTGTGAGGGATGGTTGGATGGAGTTAGCACAGAATAGGGTTGAATGGCGGGCTCAGGTAAGCGCGGCAATGAACCTCCAGGTACCATAAAATAGATAATATTCCTTTAGCTTCCTGAAGAATTGTCTATTGCCATTGAGTAAGTAAGTAAGTAATATCTAAAATCTTTGTCTGATTTGAAATGTTGCAGTTTGGTTTGGATTACCTTATTTTACAAACTATAAGACGCTCCGGACCATAAGACGCACCTTGATTTTAGGATGGAAATTCAAGAAAAAAGAAATTTAATGTGATTATAAATGAAAAAAATTAAAGGGAAAGGTATAGGCCTACTTCATTGCATAAACAAATTATTACCTTGTACAATGGAATCAGTGTAAATCACTTCTAACTTAAAATCTACTTTGTACGAAAATCTCTTCTGGTCTGGTGGCATCGGCTAAATTTTAACAACTGAACTGATTTCTCATGAAAGACTAAAAATACCTTTTACACCCTCTGACCCTCCATTTAGCGTATGGTTAGTGTAACGGGACAAGGCTGTTTATAAAGGTTTTTGCCTTCATTTAAACCACCCGGCGGAGACAACTCCTTTTGTATAAAAGAACTCAACATTCCTTTCTTTACGCATTGTATACCCTCATTTTACGATTGTGACAAGTTCACTGATGTACAGTCTGTTTATAATTATATTATTCTGGCAATATTTACCATTATTTTAATTTTTTAATGTACTTTGGACCATTAGACGCACCCAACTTTCAAGGCTCTCTTTTCACGGTAAAAAAGTGCGTCTTTTGGTCCGTAAAATACGGTAATCTACAAAGAATGAATCTGAATAGCAGAGATTGGTTTAAAATTAACTGGAAAATAAAAACATCTTTGAAAATAAAGTAAAAATTGTAATGCAAATCTAAAAAACAATCTAGATAGAATGCCCAATGAGGTCCACCCTTTAGAAAACTTTTCTAGGATTTAAAAATAAAATTTCCTTACTTTAGAACAGGGCTGCAAGTGTCCCAAGGGCTGCTTTAAAGAAAATGCGGTTTGGAGTTCCGCATTATAAAATACTTCGTATGTAACTTTATCAGTGAGTTTTAATAGGTATGGTATACAAAGAAACGCATTTGTATTATTATTTTAATTTATTCAAAAAATGTCAAATTACAAAAATATTAGTGGGAAATTTGAGGATGCTGGTTTTCACTAACCAATGCATCAATATTAACTTTAATAATTGTTGTTGATAAATGAAGCAACTGTGTAAGTGACTTATCAGAGAGGGAATATCTATATTTTGACTTTATAAATTTCATATTTGAGGGTAATTTATACATTTGTGATGTAGTTTTCGAAGAAAATATTAGAATAATGTGTCCAGACAAAGTTAAAATTATACAAAACACTTGTGTATAAGACACTGCATATTTACTATTCCTGTACATAAGATGAGGGAAGAGATACACCCACAACTTTGTTGAATATTAATGTCCCACATGGCAATATTAGCTATTACATCTGTAAGCAGATGGCAGTGACATCGTGTGTTGTGATGGATTAACTATTCCACAGGCTTCTTGGTTTCCATTCTTGATTTCTCAGTTAAAATTTTCAATTTTATTTAGGCCTATATCTGGAGATTATGGTGCTGTTTCAAAGCGCTGGGTTACGTTGTAGAGTTGAATACCGATAACCACAGTTTCACAAAATGGGTTGTATGAAGATCATCTTGCTGAACTCATGACCCCAAGCCCAATTTCTCAGCATTTTCTTGAAGCTTTCAGTATTGAAGTAATTGTATGTGCCTATTGTTCCATTACAGATAATAATAAAAAATCTATACAATATTAAATTCAATTAACAGGTTCTTAGGTAACAAATTGTAGTTAAGGGTTCAGTGGAACATCTCGAAGGTGTATAAGCACCATAGTTTTATATATAGTGTACACTGCTTAATGTAATCGCGGATCATTTTTATGAAGTCCCATATGGATTAATACTGATACATTGAAAAAATGCTGTTTATTATGATCAAAGATTTGGTTTATGTTATCACATTATCCTTTTTGCGGCTTTATTTCCAATACTGTACGTCATTCAAAACTTTGTTTTTAAGGGTTTCGTTTCTAACTCAACTGTGTTGTGTTGTACTGGAGGTAGCAATTCTGTTCCCAGTTCACAGGATGACCAATTCGAGGGGATGGCATTACCCCTAATTTTCTCTTAAGTAATAAAACGTTTCACCCCACAGTTGAGCTGCAGGTTTTGATTTATGAAGATAACAGTGTTGACATGGAGTGTTTGCTTAGTGTAAAATTAAAAGACTTGAACAGGCGTTAAATATTTTGCTATGCGGTGTCCACTACAGATCAGTATAGACTTCCAGAAACACTCATAACTCGTAACTGAGTATGGCGTATTGGTTAGTGGACTCCTAAAGGAAAGTAAAAGCAATTAAAAACTTTTTACTGGTTGAAAAAAACAGTTGCTTGCAGCCTATTACTGTATTAGCCTATGAGTTGTTCAATTATTCAGTTACTTATTATTTTATGAATAAACATTTTAAAATTCTGTTTTGTAGTGTATTATATGAATAAATAACCTTCTTTTAATTCCTTTGGCTACTGTTATGTCGGTTAATTTTATCAGATTATCTGTGTCCTGAAGTGATCACATTAAGTGGCGTGCACTGTGGTCTCGTAGGCCTACATTTATAGCAAGTATTAGTACTGACGTAAGAAGAGTACTTCTATGCCTTTAATTTTGAGACACTGTAGACCGTACCATACATTGTCACAGTGACGTACGAGACAAACACGATCAGCGCCATGCACCCTACGAAAATTGGGAAAAAGGTTGTTTAATGAAAATTTTGACAAACTTCAGTAGGCCTACACACTTTCACCCCACACTACAAACAAACTTCCTATTATAGGTAAGTGGCAGTTAGGTTAGGAGTAGTGATATTGGTTTTAATGAAATGTACGGTAGAGGTAGGTTTTTTGCAGTTAATACGAGTATTATTAGTGTTAGTGACATGTAGAGCTAGGTTGGTGGCAGTTAGGTTAGGAACAGTGATATTAGTGTTGATCACCATAAAGTTTACAATTGTGGCCTTGTTTGTGGATCACGTTACCCATGCACAATTCATTGCTAGTCGTAATTCTTGCCTTTTAACAGCCACCATCTATTTAGAGACTGCCATTTATAGGTTAGAAAAGTGAATATTCATTCTCATTTTTCTCAGCGTTTTGTGTACTTTCCAGAAAAACTAAATTACTGTATGGTTTTTATGGTTTATGAAGAACACAAGCTAAAATCACCGATTTTGATATTTTTCTATGAATAAACATAATGCATAATCATGGAAACTATCCCCAGAAATTTAACAGATAACAATATTTCAATAGTGTCAAGATATATAACTCACTTCCAGCCTACATTCTGTATGAACCTTGTGTGATGAAGTTTAAGCGTTTTGCTGAAGCAATATTTATTGGACAAAGCATATTATAATATAAAATAATTTTTTGACAGTTTTGGTATTTGATTTATGTATGCTAACAACCGCATCCGTCACCTTGTGTGTTTCCAGCAGGGTTAAAATACAAATACAAATACAAGAGGGGTTGAGTGCAAGAGGAGAAATGAGGAAAATAAGAGGGGGAAGAAAAGGGAAGGGAGGAATAGAAAAAAGATAATTGAAGTATTTTATGGTATGTTTCAGTTGCTGTAGCACTTCCTTCAGTAGTCTTTGGAATATGAAATGTCTTCCAGTCTGCCCAAGTCATTATGCTGTTGGCAGTATTTCAACACTGGTTCAGAAGAGTCAGCACCAAGTCATCTGAATTTTTCAGAAGTACAACATGGAACTTTACTGAGAGCTGGAATGGACACAAGCAGCAGTATTGGCTGTTCTAATTGTTAGGTAAGTCAAAATTTGAAACTAGCTTCAATGATTTAATACTCGCAGCCTATATTGAGAACATAACTTAATCAGATTTTTTTCTTTGGTTTCAGTGGCTAGCATTCCTTGGAAGATTGAGATGTCTTCAAGTCTGTCCTTATGCTGTTGGCAGTATTTCAACACTGGTTTCAGAAGAGTCAGCACCAACTCATCTGAAATCTTCAGAAGTACTGATAAAACACGTAATTTTACCGAGAGCTTTAGAGCTGAGCTTAAATGATTTAATACACAGCCGATATTGAGAACATAATTGAAGGAATTCCATCACATTTTTTCTTTGGTTTCAGTTACTAGCATTCCTTGGAAGGTTGAGATGTATTCCAGCCAGTACAAGTCGTCATGCTGTTGGCAGTATTTCAACACTGGTTCAGAAAAGTCAGCACAAAGTCATCTGAATATTTTAGAAGTACAACATGGAACTTGACTGAGAGCTGTGTTGGCTGTTGTAATTGTCAGGTAAGTCAAAATTTGAAATTAGGTTCAATGATTTAGGCTAAATCTGTAGTTTTATTGGATTGCCCATCATTTGCTTGTACAGGCAGGGAAAAAAAAGCGGACCTATAAGATATACAAACCTGTCTCATGGATTTCGTTGTATTAAGTTGGAGAACTCTGTGTTAGATATTTGTGAAGATTACGACCTTGGTTATTATCTTTTATTTCTATAAAAAGTCTCTATAGTTATTTACTTAATACAGTGAAAATATGTAAAAGAAGTTTATTGATTTAAAAATGGGTTAAATCCAAACCAAATGATCTTACTTTTCCTTGATTTTTTCACTCTCGTATCTAAATTTTTGATGGATAAAAGAATAACATTGCCAAAAATTAAACAAATTTAGTTTCTTTTTTGAAAACCTCTCTTGTGAAAATTTTGATTTCTTTGAGCATTTTCGAAATAGGGTCCTCAAGTGGAGCACTAAAATAGAGAAGGTACAAAATAGTGCGGAACCCACAAGAACTGATAGAAAAACACAGTCTTTTCTTGAAAAATATATAACAAAATCTTTGATCTAAAATGCATTGTGTTAGCCTAAAATGGGATAGGTATACAGTGCACACCGCTTACTGTGATCACTTTGGTACACAGGTAATCTGATATTAACATACTGATAACAGTAGCCGAAATTCATACATCAGATAATTCACTACAACTGAATTAAAAACTATTTATTCATACATACAAAATAATAAACTGTGAATCATTCAACTACTCATAATAGCCTGAAAATAACTATTTTTGCAATCAATAAAAAGTTTTTGTTTTCTCTTTGAAGGCCATTAATCAGTACTTCATACACATACTAGTGTTTTTTTGGAATTTTACTGACCTGTGGTGAACACCGCTAAGCAAAACTTCTAACGCCTGTCTGTTCAAGTCTTTTCATTTTACACTAACCATCACTACCATCACTGTGACGTTCACAAATCAAAAGCAACAGTTAAACTGAGGGGTGAAATATGTTTTGCTGGTTAAAAGAGAAACTTAAGGGAATGCCACCCCCTTGAATAGGTCATCCTATGAACTGGGAACATTACCCTTCAACTTCTAATACAACACAATACAGTTGAGATAGAAACAAAATATGACGTACAATACTTGGTAATAAAGCCGCAAAACAGAAAATGTGATAACATAAACAGAGTCTTTGATCACATTTTTTCATTGTATGAGTATTAATCTGTATGGGACATCTTAAAAGTGATAACATTACCCGACTGATAGCATTAACTGCGATTACATGAAGCGGCATTCACTGTATATGTATAATTTTTTTTTTTACTTTAATTTTGTCAAATTAAACTCTAATAGATAAAAACTAATACTTGCATAAAACAACTACAGTGAACTCTCGATAATTCGGACCTCAATATGCCGGACTTTGGATAACTCGGACAGATTCTTGATGATCCAGACCCAGACTACAGTCATTCTACGGCCATTTCAGGACTGCAAGAGAAGTAATTGTTCAAAAGCAACAGAAAAAGTGTACACAGAAGAACATTTACAGTGTCTCTCGGCCTAAATCTCCTAAGAAAAATATGCTCAAAATGCCCATATCAATCATCATTTTGTCCTAATAATGTAATATTGTGTATTTCAGACTCTGACTAGTAATTTTATTACAGTATTGCAGTGTTATTTGTTTTTGTTCCAACTGGAAGTTGCCTATATTCTGCCTCATGCATTTTTCTTGTGGCTTAAACTTGAAATTTCATTACTTAGGTACCATTTCTTCATTTCCCCTCCATAAGCCGGACATTTCATAACTCGCACAGACCCCTGCCCACTTTAGTCCGGTTTATCGAGAGTTCACTGTACGACACTTTCAGATTCTTCTAGGTAATCAACATGAGTACATTGTTATGGTATACGTCATGGTTTTTGGTGGGGGGGACAATCTAAATTTTGAGCTTTTTTTCACTTACATGCCACAACTGTCTGAAGATAATTTCACTTACATTTTCTCCAAATTTGGACCAATAATCTGAAAAGTCAGTGTCCTACAATCCAATTTTTTGATCAGAAGACATAATCTGCACGTGTTATTGTGCTTTTGTTATTGCATACAACTGTCCATTTCACTGCAATGAGTGCAATTAATGAAGAATTGATGATAGAAATCATACTTTATTACAGTGGAAGGCAGCGTAGTCTCTTGATGATGTTTGTGAAGGATGTGCATGCAAGTCACTATGTGAGATGTCAGGCAAGAGTTCTCCGCTGCTCGCAAGACTCTCTTCTCCCCTGTGGTGCCTACATTTCACAAATTCTTTGCAGAAGTCTACTACACGAAGCAATTGACTGCATTGATGTCACAGAGCAACACCTGCTCTATTACATAGAGGTAAATATTATTATAATTTGATAATCTAAATAAAGTAATTTAACATTTAGCAGTAGATTTCTACTCGAGACATATTTTCAATAAATGAATCTCCTTTCATCTTTTACAAACTTTTCTAACTTAAGTTAATCATGTAAATTACTTCCCTTTCTTAATAAAACTTTCTGTTGATTAATTTAACCAATATTGTTTTATTCACGGTATGATGAAAGCCGATGTTGATTCATTAAATTTTGTGATGTTAATTATTCATAGCGTGCTCAAAAGGTATGCCCTTTGATGTTTCTCTTCGTAAGTCATCTTTTTTCCTGTCTATTTTATTTTATTATTTTTTCTCTTTATTTTATGTCTACACATACCTCCAATCAAAAAGTGTTACTGTTTTTTTAAGATGTCTACTGGTAAAATGACAGGCATCGAATCCAGTAGGCTCTTATTAAAAATATAATTCTCAATTCAGTACGTATTATCTAAATAATCACAATTACTATATATTGAGGTACGAATTCTCTCAAAATAGGTTTCGGATCTCTCATTATGACAGGTTTAACGTATTTAAATATTTCTAATGGAGTGCTATCTTGCCATAATTTTTTAACAAGGCAAGGAAAGCTTTAGTTCTTTAAAACTTTTTGAAGTCACCAAATTCGTTTACAGTTTTCATCAAAATACCTTTCACTTCGTTGTAATCAAAATGTTACTTGTCTTTGTAGAAGAGAACTGTGGGAAGAAAAATAGGTTCTTCATCCTCCTCGATGTCTAGAGTTTTACTTACAGTCTGATTTTCATTTTGCAGGTTTAATGACAATTACATCGATCCTTGGAGAACTACCGTTAGTTGCCAAACCAGGAACTTCAAGGCTTAACCCTTTGCTAAGCAGCGTGACAATCTTATGGTGCCTGATATTACGAAGACAAGAACCTAGAACATGAGGTAAGGTTTCAGTCTCACTACATTTTTTGCAGTGTTTGTTTTTGCTTGTACCGGGCCCTGTTTCATAGAACTTTACACTGATGTTATTAGCAAATACATAATGATGTTAGTTTTTATTATTAGTCTTCTGTTTCATAAGAGTATTTTCTAATAATATTAGATATGAGTTCATGGCACTAAATTATTAGTAAATATTACTAATATTATTACTAAACTGTTCACAGAATGCAGAACTAGCAAAATTTACTGATAATATTAGGTGTTTTTCTATAAGTGTTTTAGGACCAATAACTTATTCTCAAACCATGTAATTCAGATTTCGTGATCTTAACTTTGTGTAAAATGAATCACTCTGATTTAATTATCAATTAAGAAAAACCTTGCATACGCTATCAAAGGAATTTTTCTCATAAGTTTTAGGTTTTGAGGTTAAATTTAGTCTACTGTTATCTTGAATAAGTGCCTGGCAGATTTATTCATTTCTTAGAGCTAATTATTATGCTGCTTTGAAATAGTATTGACGAAAAGACTAAAGCTCCATCCACAATGTGCAGTCGGTAGGTGGTAGTCGAAGTATAATGTGTGGTGAGTAATGGATGCAATGTGCAGTTGCAGTCGGTAGTCTGGAAATCCATCTTCGACTATCGACTGCACATATTACGAGATTGAAATTGAAAATTATTTACTAGTGCAAATAAACAGGTTAGCTTACTACGAGAAAGCAAGATGTGTTTATTACACATATTATGCATTATAAAGTGATCCTCCAAATTTTTTGTACCTGTAAAATGTTTCCCTAACGTCAATGCCGACTGCATATTGTGGACAGCTCGAGTGCTGCTCCGAAGCAGCCTACTGCAACTGCCAACTTCAGACTACCGACTGCACATTGTGGATAGAGCTTTAGAAGGGAGAAAACCTCCAAATCAATCAGCTGACTAATGAACTAATAATATTAGTGAAGAGATTATATGAGCAGTGTGCACATCTCTATGAAATAAGATTTTGATAACTACCTATTGAATAATATTATGAGTTCTAATATTATTAACCAATATTATTAGAAAATTCTATGCAACAGGGCCCTGGGGCCACATTGGCTGTCCTTTTCAAAGCTGCTTCTCAATATAATGTCTGCATGGTCTTTTTCTGGAATTCCTGGCCCAGAATCTTCGGAATTTTTTTCTTTTGCTCAACCAAACTCTGGTCAATTTTCAGATTCACTTGCCAGAATGTTAATTTTGTAAATCTGTACAGTGCAAGGGCAATACTTCTCTTATTTTCTATTATTCGATGCTTGCCTGTTCAAACAAATATTAACAAGTGCAAACAAATCAGGCTGTCATTTTAAAAGTACTGCCTTATTGTAGGCTCAGTTATGCTTTGTCTGTCAATTATTTCTGAAGTGTTAAAATTCATGTTATTGCACCGTTAGCTCAATTAATACAACAAAATGAAACCTGTACTATTTATTTACTTAATTTGAATTAGGCCTTTCGATACTTGGAATCATCTTCAGGGCATTTTACTGTGCAGATGTACTTACTCAATGGCAATAGACAATTCCTAAGCAAGCTAAGGGAATATTATCTATTTTATGGTACCCGGAGGTTCATTGCCGTGCTTACATAAGCCCGCCATTAAACCTTATTCTGTGCTACTCCATCCAATCATCCCTCGCAAATCCTACTTCCCTTAAATCTATCCTAATATTGTCCTCGAACCTACGTCAGGTCTTCCACGTGGTCTTTTTCCTTCGGATCTCCCAGTCAATACTTTTGAGATATGTCTTTCCTCCCCCATTTAATATTCCGTGATTTAATTACCCTTACTATATCCGGTGAAGAGTTCAAGTTATGAAGCTCGTCATTATGTAGTTTTCTCCAGTCTCCATTTTCATCTCACTTAGGCCTGAATATTTTCCTAAGCACCCCGTTCTCGAACACACTCAGATTATGTTCTTCCCGAAGAGTAAGGGACCAGATATAGATGTAGATATCTGAATAATTAAAAATTATAATGGCTTTGTCTTCTAGCCCTGTGAGTGCGATAAAACGATTCTATCCTTTAAATACATTCACTAAACACTAACACATCTCCCACCTTGTGTTCTTATTCTTTTTATTGCATGTTCATCATTATGTTCTTTTAGTTGTGTTATCAGAATAATAGTATATATATACTATAACACGCTTATACATGTGACATAACTGTATCATTTCGAAACAGATTTTCATTATAAGACGATTGTGGTCTATTGATATCGAACAAGAAAAGCTCTTGAAACCACGAGGGTAGCAAATGAAACTGCATTTAAAGTAAAATCAATTCTGTTTCGTGTTAATTTTAATAATATACTAGACTCAGGTAATTTCTTCTTGTAAAAATCCGTTCTTTTCAAGAAAATGGCAAAGAAGCAGCTTAGATTTGACTGTACGCCATCAACTGCCATCTATCGCAGATGACAGAAACTACGTGAACTTTCTAACAGCTGATTTTCATCGCCAGCCAATTTTTTCACAAATCTAAAATGTCAAAACTTACACTTACGATCAGACAAATTCAGTCGTATGCAACTTGCCTGTATTGGTAATTAAGATACTCGTATGACAATTATGAAACTCGCATTGCTCATTTAATAAACATACCCGTTTCTTAATTAATGCCATTTTAGGCTCCTTGCATAATGTACTATTAATTATTAGGGTTCGGATGCTATGACCTAAAAAAGTGGAAAATATGACTGCAAATATTACCTTAAAAATAACCAAATATGACCCAAAAATTGTAAATATGATGTAATAAAATATGTTGTAATAAAATATGTTTTCAAAAACTAAAAGTTCCCATTTAAATCATTTGAAGACACTAAATTTTTACTTCACATGAATTCAATCACTTTCTAACAATTCTGGTGATTTGCAGTTTTACTGTAATGAACTTCTATTTTTAAAGAATTTTGCTCCTGTTTGCTCGGCTTCATCAGCTCCAAATACTCATAATATTTTGTAGACCATGCGTGTCCCTGTAAAATATGAACAATTACATTAATTTTGATAATTAAGATACTATTAATTTGGCATGAACATTAAATGACTTAAAAAATTTCAAATATAACTCAACCTTGTAGTACATACATTGTATAATTGTGCTTTTTTTACCGAATTTATGACTGAAATATGATGTTAAATTACAAATTTTACCGAAATATGACCAAGACCATGAAAATGACCAAAATATGACTTTATATCCAAAATAAAAGCAGTCCAATTAGGATAAGAAATGTGCAAATCGTGTTTAATTTGTGTTTGCGGCAAGAGTGGAGGTCAGGATAAAAATATGACATGTCATAAACATCCGAACCCTAGTAATTATCAATACATCTACATCTGCGTAACAAGATGCTCTGAAGATGGTTGAAAAGTATCGAAAGGCCAAGGCAAAAAATAACTATTGTTGAGCTGAAGTTATTTTGTTTCCTATTTTTTTTGTTTCTATTTACTATCTAATACCACTCGCCAGTATTTTCAGTCTTGAATTTTTTCTCTTTTAGGCAAGGACTCGAACAACACACATCTTATACAAGGAGGAGCAACGGATGCATGGAGAAAGCATGTGGAGCAACTTCTGCACAGATCAACGCAATCATGGAGCAAGACAGCGAGGTAGGTTGCATCAGCAGAAGAAGAGATCTCCAGTAGATATAGTCGCCATAACAGAGATGACAATAAGTGTGTAACACATTAGAAGAGGAGAGAATTCTATCTACCAACCCCGTATTTCTTTCTTTAGTTCCCCCTGCCGATTGTACTTTATTGAAAATACTGTTTAGAGTTTCATTAGTAGAGATAACTAGTGACAGATTCACAAAATACCATTAATAAAGTGAAAATATATAGCAGTAGAATTTGGAAACCGAACATAAGATGAAACAACACTGAGGTTCAAAAACAGAAAATATCGATGTGCTCACAACACTACAATTTAGCGCTTAGATTATGTTCATAACATGACCGTACGGAACTGCATAAAGCACAACAAATAACCTTTAATATAAAATTAAATTTTGACCGAACCGACTGAGCTATCATGATGAAATTTGAAATACACACTCCCCAGGACATGTAGATCTTATGGTGGAAGTTCCAGACATCTAGATCAAGTAGTCTTGGAGAGGTACGCAAGCACATACACATTTTAGGTTGCTTTTAATATAGTACAGATAGTATAGAACAGAATAGATATATGTAAACACAGGCGATGTAACTTTTTTATTGACACGATAACTGCAGTAATTTTCCAAAAATGTATTACAATTTATTATAATATAATATAGATAGAACATTTTTGTAGAGCTCGTTATTGGGCAGGGTGTTCAGGTTGGGAAGGTTTCTTTAAAAACTGAAAATTCACTGTAACTCACGTATTATTACAAAAATTATACATCATGTGTTTAAAGTTAAAGTGCCAGCATTAGATGAAGGTGTGGGAAAAGAAGGGCTCAAGTACAAAAAAATCCTAACTACCTTAGTAGGCAAGTTCTTTTAGACCTTATAAATGTTATTTAAATCTTTCCTCTGAAAAAATTTTTATACGACCAACCCTCAGAGCAAGGGGTGACCAATATGACATCGCAAAACAAAACTATATTATTCGCTTAGTAGATACAGTAAAACCCCGATAATACATGCCCGTTTGTTACTCTATCCTGCGTTATATGCTCTTTTCATTGTCTCTTGACATCACTATGTAAAACTATATAAAATCCACCTCTTAATGTGCTCATCATCCTGTTTAATACACTCTTTCATCTCCAAAAATTCTAAAATATTGTGTTTTTAAGGATACTGAGAAAATATTTTCCAGACTTCTACATTTACTGTTAGCGCCCGCACGTTCAGTAGAATGGAATGCAACTCTTGAGTACCTGAAAGACTGTTCATAGCACGGATTCAGTCCTCCATGGCCCTCCTAGCTGCCAGTTTTAAATCGCATTGTGACTTAATCTTAAGTAGAAGTGCGAAGTGATTTGTTAGTGCCAACACGAGTAATGGAGTGAAACAGAAAACTTTGTCGATATTGGAGAAATTAGAAATTCTCCGTAAACATGATGAAAACACCAGTATTGATCAGAAACATTTGGTGGAATCAATTACGAATCCTTTCTTCGACGCTTAGAACAATAGTGTAAAATCGTGAAGCGGTTTACAAATTGTACTACAGTACTGTAGAGTTTTTTCTTACTTTTTTCTGAAAGGAAAGAATATAAAATACCCCACAGCATAATTACTGTATTCAATCCTTAATTTGATTGAACAAATGTTTATTTTGATTCATATCTTGGTATTAAAATTTTTAAAATCTAAAAATGTCCCACTCGTGCTAATATGCGGTCCCGTGTAGAACACTATTTTTGCTAAAACGCTGTCCCGTGTATTACACTATTTTTACATGGCCCCTTGAAGAGTGTCTTGCCAAGGTTTCACTGTATAATTTGCACATTCATAACTGCTGTAAATTTTGTAAACGTTATCTAAATCTTACAGAAATACTAACTTTAAAATCTACCTACGCCTTTGGGCCAACCAGAAATTAATTTTATAATGTAAAATTGATAAATCTTATGGCAGAATTGTTCACTAGAAGATGTTATAGATTCAATGTAAATGTAATGGAATTTATATTCAGTAGTGTCTCAGATATTTCATCTTGAAGATTGAAAAGTTTTAAATTTTGCTTTACTGGAAATGGAGAAAGAAATTCAATCGTGATTTAATTTTCCACATAAATGGCAATCAGCTCTTCGCATCATATAACCACATTGTTTAAGGGGACATTCTACTAATTTATGGGACTATTTTCTTCTGGGGCTAATCTTTTTTTCTAATTATAAAGTACACAGAAGACACAACATACAATCTTTCAACTAATTAATTAGCTGCTATAGTCTTAAAAATAAATGTTTTAGTGTTTTAACAAGACTTTTAATATTTTTAATTTTATCAACCTGTGTATTCGGCCATTCATTCACTTTGATGAAGGGGTTGGTACTGCTTACTGCATTCAGAAACATAGTTTAAAGAAAATTTTATTAACTACACTTGCAACTATGATTAAGTGATGCTAATTACCTCATTGGAGCGTCTTTTAATTGCATAGGTAGCCAACTTCAGGAACTGACTCCCATGTGGTCAGGAAAATGTTTTGTAGTGTAGTGCATGCGATTTGAACTGTAGTTGTTGAAGTTGTTCGTGTTGTGGGTTTATATATTTGTTACTGGTTGCCCACATGGGAGTCAGTTGCTGAAGATGGCTGCCTATGCAGTTGAAACGTTCCACCAAAGAAATTAGCATTGATTCATCCTAGTATGTGTGCTAATTAATGAAGTTGAATTGTTAAACTAAGATTTAATAATATACTAGTGCCACGCCACTTCTCAGCTGTTCTAGCCATGTAGGCCGATTCAACTTCTTACCAACATGCTATTGCGTTATATGGATACCACTCAGCATCATGAAACGCGTTTTAAGGATTCAATTGCCTCAGCCTCTGCCTGTATTACTCGACACGCAAGTCTTGTCCTGAGTTTTTATGGTTGATGTCTGGCTTATAACTACCCTTCAGGGATTTTTTTATGATCAAATGTCTTAAATAAAAGTCTAGCCCTCAGTATGTTTATCTTCTGAACACAATTTAAACAAAATCGTTATGACAGTTTTAGAGAAAATCGCGAGAAATGAAATTTCCTTTATACTAGAGTGGTAGGTAGTAAATGCAAGTAAAAGTCGTTAATCTTTGTGTCACATTCCCAAAACGCACATAAAACAAACTTAATTTTTTTATTAGAACGAGCTATGGTATTCACACACACAAACAGGTTTCTGAAATAGCATTTTTATATTTTTGTGGAAAACTCGACATGGCATTTCATGATCAAACTTTGCCCTACTTATAGTATTTATGATACAAGTACATGGCACAGTTCCCTGTTAAATTAAAGTGGATTGTATTTTTGCTCTTATCGACACCAGTGTCCCATTTCTATGAGCCTATTCTCGTGAGAGTGGTGGCTAGCCGAGAGAAACTCCCATTATTGTGGATTAACGATTGCTGTAGGTTTTTCTTTGATAACTGGGAACTATAGCTTTATGTGGAATCCGAACCAAGGTGGTGTTTCACTTGACAGGAAATGTCAGAGGTAAGGCAGAGTTCTGTTCCAAGTAAGCGAAAGTTGGCTTTATACCTCAGAAATTGTTATTGCATAAATTGATTCATTCTGTCTTTGTACGAACAAATATTTGGAAATTAAGTGGGTAAAATTAAACACTTGAAAAAAGTACATTAATTGTTGGGAAGAAGTTCTATACCACAAGAAAAACTACAGATTTTTTAATGTGTGTAAATTGAAGGCTATTTACTTAAACTTGGAAATTTTCATGACTCATTTCCTAGTCTGAATTTTCATGGGAAACTTTCGCATTTTTTCCCATTTTGACAAATGCCAGAGAAACTGAAATTTAGCTAAGTAATTAGATTCACCGTTATACAGTCGTTTATAATCACATAACAAATGCCGATTTCACAGAATGCACTGGCAATTAATGATGCTCACTGAACATGTAGGATGTTCCGTAGCTTTAGCATGGCCGTACAGGTTATAATAATACAGCACAGCGAAACCCCCTTCAATCTGTAAACAATCTGACAGCAAATATCTTAATGCTGGCACATAAATAAGTAAGGAGTGTTTAAAATTAAAAATAGTCTACTCACATTAATTTAACATTAATCTTATCTTCTAAGTCAGCCATATATCGCTAGCATTTATCTTTTGTTTCATTGTTATGAACTGCTTATTGAATAAATTGCGTATAGGGCTTTGGATCGAGATATCGATTAGAAATTTATATTTTAATATCTTAGCTCAAATAATTTGCTTATATCTTAAGCTTAGTTAAATCTTTCATGTGATACCTGATGCTCATGTAATGACCCAGTATTGGCTTTAATCATTGTAATTCATTTACCATTTTGTGGCAGCTGTCTTCACAAGCCAATAAAAATGCTTGGAGGCACCGAACATCGGATAATATAATATATGCATGGATTCTGATTGTCTCCATTAGTATTTAGTGAGATAGAGTTTGAAAATCATGTCGGACTGCCAGGAAAACATTTTGCTCAATTATATTTAGACAATATACACAATTTTCCTCTACAGGGTGATAATGCATTTATAACACCGAAATATTTTGCCTTTGTATTCAGGGGACATAGACAACCAATTTTTGTTAGGAGATTTTTGCTGTACAGGGCATTAAAGTCATAATTTGGTGCTCATAAGTCAATAATGAAGCAAAATAGTGTTAACATGTTCATTAAATTGACTTCGTGCCTTCTTAGCGATTGATAAAAATCTGATTCTTAATCATTCATCAACAGCTATACCATAATTTAGTGTTTCCATAACGTGCAAAATTACAGACTAATCACATGATTGGTCACCCCTGCATTAGTGTTTTTAAAATTCATAACTCCAGTGTTAACAACAAAGTTCCTTTGTTTTGCATTTTTCAAATGTTAGAAGTTAGTGGCTGCCATGCCCTGGGAGATTTTGTGCTGTAACAGGAAAAATTGAATTCATAGAGTAAAAATCTCCTAATAAAAGTTGCTTGTCTATGTCCCCTCTATATATGGGTAAAATATTTTGGTGTTATTCATTAACACTCTGTATAAGTACACACTTATGTCACGGATAAAGAAAGTAAAAGTTGTCCTCCCTTTGTCGGGTATATTGCTTCTCAAAGTTTGTCTGTGGTGCTGGTCAGCTGAACAATGTCTCTGTAGCTCTCACTTCCACGGTTGGCTACAAATGCAGCCAGTCAGAAGTGAAACCCTGTATTGCACACTTGCTAATAGAGTAATCAAGCTATACCGAACCCCTCGCATCTTGCAGTCTACATCTAGTGCATATTCATACTTGCATATTTTACGTCATAGTGTTTTTTGGGGGGGGGCTATGGTTTTTTCATCCGTTTCCCATTTATTCTATCATTGTGGAAACACTAATTTCCTGTATTCTGATCAGGTCTGTGATTTATGCATACGTCACAATTGTCGTGGTACGTTAATAACTATTTGTGTATCAAGTAATAATAGAATGAGTCTTGTCATTGTGTTAGCTGTTTTCTTCGCAGTCCGCCACGAATTTATAATTGGCATGAAAAACTGAGTTTCGTGCATTTAAGGGTTAAAATAGAAAACTTGAATGGCAAATCCCTATTTCCTACATACATGAGCAAACAAGCTATGGTTGGTTGGTAGATAGTTCTCTTTTCCTTGTCTTCTTCTTTCTGTTGATCTACATCTGTCTCAAATCTAATGTTTTTAAAAAATCTATTCACATTAACGTCGCTTTAACTAAAGGGCCATTCTCCAAAAAAAGGGCAAATTCATGTCACATTTGATTTTATGGTATAAAATAAGTATTTATGGATTATGAATTATTATGATAAGTTAGGTTGAAATAAGGTCTATTTGATCCCATAGTCCACTTTTTAAACAAAAGTTACAATTTCTGCATTTTAGGGCGCAGTATGTGAGCTCTCACCTCTGTGGCATGTCCGTATGCCTGACTTTCATAATTCAACAGACTTTAATTTGCATCCCATTTTAGTGTTATAACAAGAACAAACAGCTCAAAAAATGAGTCATTAATAACTGAAAAGCAAATATTTCATTTTGTAGAGAGAACTTTTTGCACTAAACATCCCTGTCCCCAGGTGAGACCTCACCTCCGTGAAACATTATAAAAGTTCAATTATTCCCAAAGAGATGGCACTGTAAGTCTTTCTATCTTCTATTTTTTTATATTTACTTTTGCTATAAATTAAAATAATAATATGGAATGCAGACTTAAACTCTAAAAATGATCTTTTCTAACCTCAAATGTTCTCAAGCTGTTTGACATATTAGAGAAAAATCTCACCTCCATTACTGTTACTCTTGAGTCCTATCCATACTGGTGTAATTAATGTCGTAATTGAAGACATATTTGTCTGCATTTATTATTTTTGTTTAAAGAAGAAACTGGTATACCGGTAGCCTAATATATCATGACAATGTATAATGTTTTGGTTTAAAGTTTTGATTTGAAGGTGATAATCTATTTCAACATAGATTAAAATAAGTATAATCCCCTTCTTTGGTAATAAATATTGTTCTTTTTCATGATAACATTTAATGCAGTAAATTTAATCTAATTCTCACAGAACTTCCTCTCCCTTACTATTTCCTCTCTCCATGAATGTGCCATTTTCTAACCTTGTTAATTTAATGCAAAATACCACTCGGTAAGTAGGACCAGTACCTTAGTAGTACTCTGCAGAATAAAATATTACATTAAAAAAATTTAAAAATCTAACATTGAAATCTGCCCTTTTTTGGAGAATGACCCTAAAAAGTCATATCTCAACTATAACACTAAAATACATTCAATTCACAAAATCAAGATGTGGTATTTTGGTTGGCCCAGAGCCATGGAGAGATTGACAGTATACCTGGTGCTGTATATCATTAGATGTTTGGTCTAGTATGTATAAATATATTTAGTTATAATTAACTGTTTAGAATATTTAAAATGTGTTACACAGTTATTGTTATAGGCCTATGTGCAGGTAATGCTGTAAAACATGTAGGCCTATTTTAATTAATCATGACAGCCTGAGTTGATTTTTCTCCTTTCATTCGTCCCCCATATGGCAAACTAGCAAAAGTGAAAATTATTAATTTTACAGGAGAGCTAAAACAAGTTTCATTTACTTCTATAAAATCCAGCTATTGACTTTTTCAGTTACTTTTACTGTCAAGTACACTCATTAACGGAACAAGATACAGATACAAAACTTTGCCAGACTGTAGACCTTGTATAAAGTGTAATGTTGTGATATTTATTGCAGATTCTCTATTTTTGCACTTTCGCTAGTTTGCCATACATATTATATAATTAACTTTCCAGTATTTTGGTTTCAATAATCTAAGGCAGCGGTTCCCAAACTTTTTTGTCCTGGGGCCCACCTTCACCTAGACATTTTTTTCGCGACCCACTACTACATAACGATAACCAATATAGGCTATATAAAATACAGCACATGTTTTTCATATGCCTTTCAATAGTTTTATTGTGTCCAAATGCCCTGCTGAGAAAACACAGTTGAAATAAAAATCGTAAAGGTTATTCTATTTCAATAAAGAACATTGTCCAACTAGTACATTTTATTTATAAAAAATTAATGATATTTGTGAAACTGCTGTTTTTTATTTAAAAGAGATTCGATTATGTTTTATAAATAGATTTAGTTATTAACTTTGTAATTGGTAGCAATAAAAGTTTCCTTCAGCTATGGAGGTTTGGTTTGGATTCTTTAAATTAAACACTCTTTCCTTATATTGAAAACAAGTTTAATTTTTCCCGCCTTTTTCGCAACCCACCAAAATTGATCCCGCGACCCATAGTTTGGGAACCACTGATCTAAGGTGTTTTCAGCAGTAAATTGTGTATTGTTGTTAATGTTAGCTTATTTCAAATAACACGGCTTAGTGAAACTGGTTTCTGTATTGAATACCAGTTGTTCACAATTCCTCTTCCTTCTTACATATTACATTTAGGGGGAAATATACCTTTTCACTTTTTAAAAAGTCATTTTATAATCAAGAAAGAACTTTTAGCTTTAATACTGTGAAAGAATTTTCTTAATTTACCTGTAAAAACTCTGGACTTCAGCTCTCCACAAGTTTACCAAAAACTGTTTTTCTTTTTTTCGAACTTACCCGAAATAACCTAACAATTTTTAATATCTGTCCATCAAATTTTGCACGTTTTTTTTTATTTATTACGAAGTTGATGGCCTATACATCATTAATAGAATAAATAAAATCAGGTAAACTGATGTAACAAAGTGCCAGAATGCTTTTGTTTAATCACTGATAATTGCAGTTATGAGTTGCAGAAAATAAGTTTTTTCGTTATCTATCTCAGAGTTAAGCTCCAGATTGATTCAATAAGCAGGGCTTATGGAAGAACAAAGGTCTAAAGTTTGGTACTTAATCTTAATTCATACTCGTATGCACTGATGTAAGAAATTATTTAAATATGTCAACTTTTCACAAATTGCACTGGCAAAGAACTCCTCTTAATGTACGTTGGCCTAATTATTTCACAGTAATATACCTTCTGTATATAACAGTATTGATGTAGTACTCATTTCAAATTGATCAACGAAATAAACATCTAACTGCATTGAGTCATAGCCCTCAATGATTAGAAATGTGGCATTGTAGTATAGACATGATTTTCCATTTAAAAAGCATGTGGCCTTTAATTAGTCGTTACTCCGGTACCGGTCAACCGATATGGTCCAATATCAATAGGCTTCTTCCCATGGAAGTTATAAATTCGTATACAAAGTATCATGAACATCTGATAACGCCCACTTGAATTATCGCGTGAAAAAACACATGGATAGACGGACAGACATTTCCCTGTAACGTACATAATCTCATCAAGTACCATTCTGGCACTTAAAAATATTTTCTTATTGAAATAAAATATTACTATTGTAAAAAGAATGATCATAATACATGCAAAATTTGGAACTAAAATCAGTTGATGGGACATAGATTTAAAAATGTAAATTCTTGCATGTCCAATGCTGTAAAGGTATATGTATCCCCTTAATTTGTACATAGCAATGTTTACATACAATATGTTTGATTTTAAGTTTTGACCATTACATATTAGCTGATTATGTTATGCCTTATTACGAGGGTTTATGCCCTTGCAGATCTCTGCCTGCTCCTGGTTGTGTATTTAAGGGGTCATTGCAGTAAAGTTAGGTTAGTAATTAAGTTCCAGTAATTATAATACAGATCACTAACTGCTTATATCGTAATAGCAAATGTCAGTGTTAATTGGTGTTATTTTAATATTTAATCTTTTGCTTATAAAAAGTCCTTTAGTCCACAGTTTTCATTATTTTTAATTAGGAATTAGCCCACAAGCATCCCATAGCGGGCAAGGGCCTCCTGGCATACCAGGGTGGCTGACTCGTTAAGTAAGAAAGTTTCAGGCTAGCCTCACCTGAGAACGCTAAAATAGTACTAATTGTCAAGAGTTTTCCACTTCTTTCTGTCTCTGGCACTCCTAGACCACAAGTTCCCCACAACACTCTTAAACTCGTCCTCCCATCGCGATTTCTGTCTTCCAACACTTCTTTTCCCAGTTCTGGGCTCCCACACTGTCACCGCATGTGCCCATCTCTCCGGGTTCATTCTCATGACATGCCCTGCCCACATCCGTTTTAATCTAGAAGCAGTAACCATCACATCCTTTATAGATGTCGCTTTCCTAATGTCTTCATTTCTTCCTACTGTGCATAGTAACAAAAGTTAGCCTACACTTTCTATGAAATATTGACTATAACGTTTTATAGGCTTTCTTCGTGTTTGTCTTTAAAAAACTTGTTCATAAAATATGAATTTTTATTAAGGAAAAACTTTATCGAATATATTGCAATTAAAATTTCACTAGCAACTGCAATATAAAGATTAATAAATCATGTATGGTTCCTGTAGGTACACTGTCACCAAGAACATTTGTTAGTACAAAAATAATGCTTATTGAAAGCCGTTAATAGGCCTACATGCTTGCTTTAGTTTACACAATCTGAATTTTATTGTTTAATCATGATTATTGTAATCTGGTCTATTATATAAGTACAGCTTTTAGATATACTTTACAAGGCTCAATCTAATCACCATATGTGAATAAATTATATTATATATCACTATGAGAAATATGCATCTTTCAAACAGCAGCAGGCAAGGATCAGAAGGGCATTTTTTAAGGACTGCAACAACAAAATCTGGTATGAAGCACTCACATGACTTTTTTCTTTCCTGCATATTTATGCATACATCAGTCAGTTTAAACATGAAAATGCAATTAATTCTATTCACATGGTAAGAGTTTGAGTTGGAATATATTTTACTTCAGTCGCTCATTCATAACCATAATTGTATTTTATGATTACAAATTTGGAAGTTATAAAAAGAATGGAGGAAAGGAAATAGTAAGAGAGGAAAGAAGGGTCAAGAGGACTAAATTAAAGAACAGAAAGGAATATAGGGAGTGTGTGAAGGGAAGGGAAAGGGAATAGAGGACTGAAGAATGGTAGAAGGGAGAGATAGGAGGGAAGGAATGATGAAAGGTGATATTCGTAGAAGCGAGGGGCAGAACTAAAGGTGAGAAATAGAGAAGGAAAGGTTAGCTAAATGACTAGAAAGAAGGAGAAAATGGGTTAAAGTATAAAAGCTAAAAAGTGAGCAATTAAAGGAGGATAGGAGGGAAAGAATAATGAAGAGACAGACAGAGAAAGATGAAGGAAAAGCAAATGGAGAGAAAGGGGAAATTAGAAAGTAAAATAGGGATAGTGTGAAAGGAATGAGAAAAAAGAGGGAGATATGAAGAAAAGAAAAATGAGAGGAGGAATGATGAAAGGAAAGAAATAGGAAGGGGAAAAAGCAAAGAGGGAGGGAAGAATGAAATAATGGAGAAAAACTGAAAAAATATGAATATAAAGGTATCAAACAGACTATTTGCACACCCTGTAGAGTAAGCTTACAGCTACCCCTCAGAAAATTTGAGTTTTCTTAGTAAAAATGGTTAACAGAACTGTTGCGGCAATTTTAGAGAAGTTGACAAAAACGTATAAAACAGTAAAAGTAAGAGAAAGTCGTGTGAGAGCTTCCCAGGAAATATCTATGTAAAATTAATTATATATATAATTCACAGAAACATGTTTCAGAAAATTGTATTTTTGAGTTACAGGGATCTGAAAATTTACATCGATTCTTAAAAATAGATTTGGAATTTCAGATTCAATAACACTTCTACATATACTATGTAAATCAATTGTTCTCAAGCCTTGAATCTAAAGGTCGATGTTTCGAATCCTCACAATTTTGTTATAGTAAAGTTGTTCTTTAAAATAAAAAATAAAAAAAAAAATCGAGCGGGATTCGAGCCAACGACCTTTAGATTGGTAGATTAGAGCTTTAACGATGTCGGCCAAAATTTGTGTTTTGTAAGCATTAATTAGGATAAATAAAATAAAATGAAATTAAAAAAAAAAATTGGTTGTATATGGATTCGAACCAGGTACCCTAGCGTTGTAGCGTTGGGAGGACAGCCCTCCAACGCTTGCAGCCATTTTAAATTTTTTTGCCGGTTGCAATTCAATCATGTCATTCAATTTTCCATCCCATTCAGCAGAAAATTCTAAAAACCCAGCTGGCCGGATTCTGCCAGCTCGCTGGCTCCTGGCTGGAATTTCGCTCAGAATTAGATTTTACAGAAAATCTTGCCAGGAGCGGTATCCGTGCCCTGCACCTTTCCATCCGAAGCACTCCGCACTAACCCACTGCGCCACGAGGCTTCGATACAAGTATAAGGTTTGTATGTCTTCTTATATTCAATTTACCGCCAATTTCCGTCTAGAAAGATTCTGAGAAATCCAAGGCCCTGGGCTTCGAATCTTTGGATTCGAAGCCCAGGGCCTTCAAATCTTTGGATTCGAAGCCCAGGGCCTTCAAGATTTCTAGAAATATATTCTAAGTCCGAAAGTGAACAAGTACTTCACGTCATATACTAGTTTATTACAATTTTTTGCTAACTGATAGAATACATTTTAATGTTTATATGTAAAACTTATCCTTACCGCGACTCGAACCACTCACCTTGCTATCCGAAGACAGTCCCTCTAACGACCTCGGCTATTTCTCATATTGGTATTTATTTTGAGTTTTCACTATCATATATTACTTGTTATGATTTGTATACTTAAAATTTGTCTTCACTGGGACTCGAACCACTGTCCTCAGTGTTCGGAGTCGAACACCAGCCATCTAAACCACTCGGCTATTTCTCAGATTGATATATGAGTTAAATTTTAACTACGTTATACTCCTTTTAATGATTTTTAAACTTAAAATTTGATTTTACTGGGACTCGAACCACTGTCCTCAGTGTTCGGAGTCCGAAGACCAGCCATCTAAACCACTCGGCTATTTCTCATATTGATATATAAGTTAAATTTTAACTACGTTATAGTTCTTTTAATGATTTTTAAACTTAAAATTTGACTTTACTGGGACTCGAACCTCTGTCCTCAGTATTCGGAGTCCGAAGACCAGCCATCTAAACCACTCGGCTATTTCTCATTGATATATAAGTTATATTTTAACTACGTTATACTCCTTTTAATGATTTTTAAACTTAAAATTTGACTCTACTGGGACTAGAACCACTCTCCTCAGTGTTCGGAGTCCGAAGACCAGCCATCTAAACCACTCGGCTATTTCTCATTGATATATAAGTTATATTTTAACTACGTTATACTCCTTTTAATGATTTTTAAACTTAAAATTTGACTCTACTGGGACTAGAACCACTCTCCTCAGTGTTCGGAGTCCGAAGACCAGCCATCTAAACCACTCGGCTATTTCTCGTTGATATATAAGTTATATTTTAACTACGTTATACTCCTTTTAATGATTTTTAAACTTAAAATTTGACTCTACTGGGACTAGAACCACTCTCCTCAGTGTTCGGAGTCCGAAGACCAGCCATCTAAACCACTCGGCTATTTCTCATTGATATATAAGTTATATTTTAACTACGTTATACTCCTTTTAATGATTTTTAAACTTAAAATTTGGCTCTACTGGGACTAGAACCACTCTCCTCAGTGTTCGGAGTCCGAAGACCAGCCATCTAAACCACTCGGCTATTTCTCATTGATATATAAGTTATATTTTAACTACGTTATACTCCTTTTAATGATTTTTAAACTTAAAATTTGACTCTACTGGGACTAGAACCACTCTCCTCAGTGTTCGGAGTCCGAAGACCAGCCATCTAAACCACTCGGCTATTTCTCATTGATATATAAGTTATATTTTAACTACGTTATACTCCTTTTAATGATTTTTAAACTTAAAATTTAACTTTACTGGGACTAGAACCAGTATCTTCAGAGTCCGCCCGCGGCTACTTGTGATATTGGATTTTTAAATGAATTTTAATTATGATATATTGCTTTTTACATTTTTAAACTTAAAAATTTTATCTTTACTGTGACTAGAACCGCTGTCTTCACAGTCCGAACACCAGGCCACTAGCACCCTGCTCTATTTCTCATGTCATTTCCTAATTTGAATTTTAACTATGATATATTTTTAAACTTATAATTGTCTTTGCTGAGAATCGAACCACTGTCTTCGCAGCCCGAACACCAGCCCTCGGCCATTTCTCATGTTATTTCCTAATTTAAACTATGATATATTTTTTTAAAATGATTTTTAAATTTAGAATTGTCTTTACTGGGTCTCGAACCTTTGCATTCAGATTTCGATGACCATCCCTCCACCTCCTTCGGCTATTTCTTATAAATATCCCCAGGAGAGGGCAGAAGCAATCAATCTACTAGTGCTGCCATCTGTTCTGTGTGCAGTGAATTGCTATTCTCAGCCATGTCGTTTTTTAAGTATAAGTTAATATTATAATAAATAAATTACAATATAATCTCTATTGACGGGATTTATTTAAGCTCCTGGTGATAAATATTCCCTGCAGAGGGCAGGAGCAATCAATACCACTCCTGCTGCCATCTGTTGCCCGTGCAGTGAATTCTATTCTCAGCCATGTCATTTTTTAGGTTAATTTTACAATCAATAAATTACAATCTCAATTGACAGGATTTATTTACGCTCCTAGTGATAAATATTCCCAGCAGAGGGCAGGAGCAATCAGTAAATTTCTATTCTGAGCGCTGGTAGTTGGACATCCGAATGCACGTTAGTCCACTCTTATCTTATCTTATCTTATCTTTGCTCTCACTCAAATCGACTTGGCTGCTTGATAGCTTGGCAAACGTGGGAGCAGAGGGCGGTTTCGATTAGGAGGAGTATGTGTTCTGTGAGGAGGACGACACAGCAATGGGAACGCAAACGTGGGTGCGTGCAGAGGGCGGTTTCGATTAGGAGGAGTTTGTGTTCTGTGAGGAGGAGGACACAGCAATGGGAACGCAAACGTGGGAGCAGAGGGCGGTTTCGATTAGGAGGAGTTTGTGTTCTGTGAGGAGTAGGACACACTTTGGCGAATGGTTTTGGTAGCGTAATGACCAGCCCTCAGCGGAAGGATCCATTAAAGAAATTCTGGGAAGGAGAATAAACATTATTAGAAACCATGCAAATTTTTCGCATTTCTCCTGTCATTAAACATTAGGATTTCTTTTAGCTTTTGCAGTCTCCAAGAGAATTTTCTGTAGCTTTTTCAGTCTCCATGATCACAGCAAAAAATGAACTATTTCAGCAGTGTTGCCAACCACAAAAGCTAAAATCTCTTTGACAACTCCATACATTTTCTTTAAATTTCTTTGACGTATTAAAAAATCTTTAATTATATATTTTACCGATAATAATACTAATTAATAATAATTTTATTAATATGAATATTGCCTCAATTTAACTACATGCAATTCACAAAGGAATAAATGCGCTGAGGAGTCGTTTTTAACTCAGTGCTTACATTTAAATAGTTGTAGACTGCTCTCTATATTATTATTTGTCCGAATTTCCGCTTTACCATTATTAATTGTCTATGGAAAACAGTATATTAAATTTTTCTGTAGACTTGGGACGAAATTCTTTGAAGGAAGCAAGATTTCTCTAAATCTACAGAAATTTCTTTGAGGTTGGCAACACTGCGCCATAGGCTGAGATTTTTTTTTTTTTTTTTTTTTGTGATGATAGTTAAATATATTTAAGTACCAGGTCGCCAACTGGACCCATGCCTTTACATTGACATAATACACAATTTGAAAAAGTAGTGAAATGTAACAGTTAATTCACAGCTTGTCTACTAGAAGTAGAGGCCGAGTAATGAGTGTAGAATAGTGTTTATGTATTTCTACAAGTCACATTGTATTTCCCTTAGTAAGGGATTTGAATGAAGTTTTAAGGACTCAAGGTATCTGGATCTGATGCGCTGCAAGTAGACACTCAATAACTCGATGTCGAGATCACTGTAAAGTTGAGTATTACGTATGTAATAATCAGCTCCCGTAATAGTTCTACAGACTGCACGTTGTATGCCGTCTAAACGTTTCAAGTGTCTTGAATGAGCCGTAGCCCAAACTTCACATCCATAAATTATATATGACCTTATTAGTGCAGTATACAACAAGAGTTTGGTCTTAAGTGGAATATAACTCTTGAACATAGGGTATAAAACCATAAACCGCTGAAAAGCCCTATCTCTCACAGTCTGAATATGTGGTCTGAATGTAAGCCTTTTATCCAAGATAACTCCAAGATATTTTGTCGTAATTTCGAGTGGTATTTGTTGGTTTTGAACAGTGAGAGATTGGGTTATGTGAGGGAACCTCTTTGTAAACACAACCAATTGGGACTTTTCACCATTCACTTTCAGTCGCCATCTGGTGGACCACTGTGTAAAATTATCTAAAGCGGACTGTAGTTGTTTACATGCAGTGTATATGTCCTTATTCCGTGTGTACAATACTGTATCGTCCGCATATAATCCATGTAAGCATGCAGGATGGGTAGGCAAATCTTGAACATATATACAATAAAGAGTTGGGGCTAAAACAGAACCCTGTGGAACACCAGCTTCAGCAATTTGCACATTGGAATGATGCCTATTATGTACAACCTTGAATCTTCTGTTTTGTAAGTAACTCGCTATTAGTTTAATATAGACGGTAGGAATCTTGAGTTTGAAAAGTTTAAAGATGAGCCCCTCATGCCAGACAGTGTCAAACGCTTGTTGAATGTCTAAGAAAGTAGCAACTGTATGTTCCTTTAAGCGAAATCCTTCTTCAATAAATGATGTCAGCCGGTATAGAGCATCTCTAGTACCATGATGCTTTTTAAAACCAAACTGTTCATTTTGTATCCTTTCAGGTAGATAAAGAATTGGGAGAAGCCTTTGAAGAATAAGACGCTCTAAAATTTTACCCAGGAAGTCAAGAAGGCTGATTGGTCTATAACTAGACGGAAGAACTGGGTCCTTACCCGGTTTAGCAATCACAACAATGTTAGCATTTTTCCATGCTGTTGGAAAATAAGCGAAGCGGGCACATGCATTATAGATTTTTGTCAAGTGAGTTATTCCTTTCTTTGGTAAACGTTTAAGAGCCATTGGTGTAATGCCATCTGGTCCAGGAGCTTTATTCAATGATAAATTTTGTATTACTTGTTTAACCTCAATAGGCTGGATCGGAGGAAAGATTCCAGACAACGGGTGACAAAGTAGTTTATTAACTTGTCTTCTAATTTCTACTGTAAATTCTTCGTCACAGGGATGATGCTGAGGTTTGAACCTTTCACAGAGAGAATTTGCTAGAATTTGTGTTTTCATCTGTGGATCGTAGACATTGTCACCATTGTTATCTTGAATTGGTGTATTTTTGTCTGGGGAGATTTACCCATAACACGCTTAGTGAAGCTCCAGAAGTCTTTACCGCACGGTTTTAAGCTTTCTACTTTTTCAGCGAAATTATCCATTAAAGCGCGTTTATGAATTCTCCTAATAGCTCTTTGGTAACGATAAAATGCTCTTTTGTATGAAGGGTCACCAGAAATCTGCCAATGTTTCCTTGCTCGTGTTTTGGCTCTTAGAAGGAATTTTAATTCTAGATTTTCATTTTCCTCCGCAGTGAATGAAGATAAAGTTGTTACCTCTTCCAGCGTTGTTTGTATAGTGTCAGTCAAGAGCTTTACTGCAGTATCTATATCACTAATGTTAGATATAAGCGGGTTTCCAGGAACACTAGAGTGTATTCTTTTGCTATATTCATTCCAGTCGATTGATCTGTTAATCTTTCTGGATTTCGAGTAATTTGTGACACGACCCTTGAAGGACAAAAGAACTGGAACGTGGTCAGAATCAAGGGCTGTTAGACAGAACTGTTGGTTTGGTACACACGCAGTTCTATATAGACAAATGTCCAGAACATCAGGTTGATGGGCTGGCGCCCAAGGAAATCTTGTAGGTTCAAGCGGTCCAATAATTGCATAGTGAAACTTGTGTGAATGGTCTAATAAAAATTCTCCCTTTTTTGTATTAATGCGTGAATTCCACGCCCTATGCTTAGCGTTTAGATCACCACAAATTATAAAATTTCTATGGACATTAACAATAGCATTCAAATCGTTTTCGTCCATATGATTATAAGGTGGATAATACACAGATGAAATTAATATTTCACTTCCATCGAAATTAATATATACAGCACTTGCTTCAAGCATGTTGAATTGAGGTAAGTTTGCAAGACGATGTGGAATTGATGTTTTTATTAATATAGCTGTTCCACCTCCATTTCTATTTTGTCGATCTGTACGGTAAATAGTATAGTTTCTTAAGCGAAACTTAGTAGATGGCTTCAAGTGAGTTTCGCTGATACAAGCTACATCTATATCATAATTTGTTAACAGTCGTTGCAATTCATACACTTGATTTATGATTCCATTAGCATTGAAGTTCAATATAGTAAGATCTTTCTTCAAGCAAGGAGAACTACTGGCCATTTTGTTCGGGGTCAGTATCTGTTAAAAGGGCAATGCCTTCAAAAATGTTGATTATTTTTGTCAGAGGGTCCTTTGCCGTCTTAATTTTATGTATTGTAGTACGAATAGTTTGTATTACATTTGTAATATTGAATCCTCTTAACAGATTGACTATATCTTTGATAGAATCTGTTAACGATTCTGTGGTCTCCACGTTATGAAGAAGTGAAGCGTTCCTTGTTACAGGGAGTGAAGGAAAGTCACTCTCTTTCCAAATCGGAGTTTGTCTACTAGCTTGAACCCGTTCTTGAACCTTATTTCTTAGCTTTTCTTGCAGCACTGACCTTTGTTTCATTTGAAACGGGCACTGTCCATAACTAGCGGTATGATTCCCACCACAATTAACACATTTTGGTTCATGATTGAACCCTTTTACTGGGCAGTCAGTAAAGATGTGATCATTGCCACATTTTACACATCGAGTAGGCAAATTGCATCTACGCGATGTATGATTGAAACCTTGGCACTTATGACACTGTACCACATGCGGTTTAGGTCTGTAAGATTCTACTTTTATTATATGATTGTTAATGTCTTGTATTTGATAGATTGATCTTGAATGTTCATTGTTATGGAGTGTGACGACCCATATTGGTATGGGGCGTCTGACAACATTTCCCTCCTGTAGCTTGGAGGGTACGGTCATCTGTCGAACGTGTTCCACGTTGAAATTGAGTTTTACCAGTTCGTCTTTTAGCACACTGGATTCAACAAAAACTGGGAGTCCTTTAACTACAATCTGCAAAAGCTTATTTTCGCGAGGCTCATGAGAATAGAATAGAACTTTTTCCTTCTGTAGTGCATTATATAGTGTGTCAAAATCGCTTCTACACGAAGTGAAGTATTTGATTCCTTCTCCTGAGTAGCTCACCTTCATAGGTTCGCTTAGCAATGCCTGTAGTACACGATTTTGTTCAAAAAAGTTTCCCTCCGGCAGCTTTTTAACTACTATAGGTGGCATTCTGCTCTTCTTCGTAATTTTAGGTTGTTCTTTAGTAATGGATGTGTCTGGTTGCATGTTTTCTGCAGTATTAACTTTAGATAACGGTTCATATGTATTTTTTGTTGGGATATGACTTGCAGTATCCGAAAACAATTTCTTAGCAATGTATGTTTTAGTTGGTTTCTTTGGTAGGATAAACTCGTCATTTGTTTCCGTGCGTCGGATTTTATTTTGTCTTATTGTTGTTACTTCCATATCTTGTTCCAAGTCATGCCGTGATTTGTGAGAAGAATCAGACATTATCCTTGTATCAGCTATTAAATTATCAGTATTACCTGATATTTCCAGTTTCTCCTTTGTGAGTGCAGATTGCATCACATCTGAATACAAGCTGTATGCTTGTTCATTGACTTGACTAGTGTCCATGTTTGAGAAAGGTCTCTCGAAACACTCGCACAAAACACGCTAATTTTAAATGTACAAAATTATGTCCAGCAAAAATAATTCGTAAAACTGAGCTTCAATAACTACGTTTTGTGAAGAATAACCTTACAACACAAAGCGACCACTAATTTCATATAACTAATCAGGCTGAGAACAGGAGGGCCCAGAACAAATAGTGCACACTAATTCTATCAGATGGCAGAAGCAGGCATACTGTCTTCTCCTGCCCTCTGCTGGGAATGTGCGCAACTTCATGCCCTCCTACATCAAATTAACGATAGAACGTAATCATTTTATTTTCGCAATTTAATTTCTTACGAAATGAGAATCTTTTCACAAAATTGTTAGAAATTAGAAAAAGAACAAAAAAATTACGAATAAAAACCGGGTATGCTGTAATGTGAAATGTCTTGTGCATGCTGCCTACATCTTGTTCACAATGAAAATCTACATGATTAAAGTGAAAACATGTAATTACATTCATCAGTAGGCCTAATCCTATAACATAAAAACCTTAGTACTTACCACTGAATGTTATTTGTGATGAAACGCTCGTGCTGTATGAGATATATAATTCCCTTGGGCAGTTTGCAGAAACAAAACACAACTTCACTGGAACTTAATTGCAACAGATACAGCAAGTGTTCAGCTATTTTCCATCACATTCACCACTGGATTGAAACATGTCATAGCTTTGTAACACCTGTCTCGTAGCAGTCTGCCACCAAGGAGCAGGCAGACGTGATCACAGTATAAGTATTAATACAGTAAAGAAACTGTGTGTTAAAAGTCCTATGACAACATGTTGCCTGGACGACACTAGCGCTCCATGCGGAGATTGAGTAAAGCTACATTCTCATCATATGAAATGGCTTGGGAAAATACATAAACACATCGCAAAATATGTTATGTTAAAAGAGAAAAATACAGAATATTTTTATTTAATGCAAATCTAATTTTAAATTTAAGAAATAATAAAACATATAATGTATTATATTCTTAATGATTTATGTATAGCGTAGAGCTTTATCACTGGTACTCACTACTAAATTGTAGTAGTGAGTACCAGTGATAAAGCTCTACTAAACTAAAACTCCGTGGTGCTACATCCCTGGAGGGACTTGGCCTACCACCTGACCGCTGCGTCATCTCCCATAGGCAGATGGCAGGATTGGGGGGCATGTGGTTAGCATGCCGACACCCACGGCCGTTAATGGTGGTTTTCTTGACCGGAGCCGCTACTTCTCTATCAAGTAGCTCCTCAATTTTGAATCACGAGGCTGAGTGCACCCCTACCAGACCTCAGCGACGCTAACCACAAGACCACGCCGGCGGACTGATAAAGCTCTACGCTATACATAAATCATTAAGATTATCGCTACAGAATGGACAAAACTCAAGAATATTATATTCTAGTTAAGAAGAGGTAAACAATACCTAAATAGGCTACTGTTAAGGACTGTACCTAGGCCTAGTATTTTTCCTTTAAAATCATTGCCCTTTAATATAACTTATAATTCAAATTATGATAATAAATAGCCTACATATTAATTACGTAAATTATATTATAGGTCTGTCACGTTGTTCATCCTGCACGTCATTGTTGACAGTGTATTTTGATTCTTTGCCTTATATGGCAATATACGACTTCAATTTATTGTAGGTCTATGTAGCGTCAATTACTGCGGGATGGACTCCATTAAACAAAGCAAAAAATTCTGGAGCATTTGGAATTGAGGACACCGTCGGTACAGCAGTTTTAATTAACAAATTTTTATAGGAATTCATAAACTGTATGTTTTCGGCATGTGTCAAGCATAGACGGTAATTTTCACTCAAATATTTTACATATTTTGTTACTAGGTTTTCTTGTCGACCATTAATGACCTATTTTATACACCAGAAATCATTACAACAGAATAAAATATAAAAATATTGCATTAAAGTAACTTGAAACATAACCACACCAGAATCACGAGTAAACCAGTAGACCTACAATAAATATTACTTATTTTCGTTCTTACTTTTCTGGATGTTTCAAGAAAGTGAAGAAATGCAATTCAGGATTTTGTCTTTTATTATTACTGAAATTTACAGCAGAATAATAAGGTCCTTTCGAATATAGCGTGCTCTGATAAATACAACACTCCTATTTATTTACATACTTCCCGGAGTAGTTTCTGTAGTCTTACTTTATGGCCGCTACGATCGCTAGTAAATGCGCGCGCATGCTCGGCTGGCAGAAAAATGGGCTAAGTTTCTGTACTGTATTAATACTTATACCGTGACGTGATGTGCACACTGTTCTGGGACAGATGGGACAATGTCCTCATCAGAGGTGAGAGGGTGAATGCTGAGCCAGGCAGCAGATTTCAACACTGTCATACCGTTGGGCCAACTTTTGAATAACTAAGTCTGAATTCCAGTGGCGAATGTTTCGAAAAATAGCTTATGTAAATGGCCCCAGGGAAACTTACTTAATGGATGAGCCTCGTATCCATTCTTCATCTTGGGGAAACCTAAAGCCTATATCAATCACCATGATTCGCACTGCAATTAGGCATAACCATAACTTATAACCATAACTAATTGGTATTTTATGTTGTAGGCTGATTTGAAAGTCCACAAATTTTGCTTTTATTCTTGATCCCTGTGAAGACCTGTTTATGTGAGAGGCGTAATATCTACATTCTTTTGTTGAGACTTACGTATTTCAGTTAACCGTTTTAGCAAGTTCTCCTCCTCATAAGACTAATTTCGAGGAAGTTATCAAGGCCAAAAATGATGCCTTATGCACCGGCCGCCTTTACCCCAGGATTGCTCCTGGTACTCATTTCTGTTAGAGGCTGAGTCGGCCCCAGGGCCATAGTGCCACCAGAAGGATTAGGCCATTTGAAAAATCTCAATGACCTCATCGGGAATTGAACCCATCACCTGGTTTGTAGCGCAGCGCCTCAACCACTACACTAAGGCGTACCCCCTACTTTTATTGGTAGATGATATTAATTATAAGGAGGAAATTATAACACACCAAAGAAACCAACTTTTGATGCTTCACAAGGATAATACTCTTTTAGTGGCAAATCCCATTGTCCCGACAAAATTTTAATGAGATGCAAAATGTTACTTTTTTAAAGTTCATTTCGTAATGTCGAAACTGTTATTGTTGGGAGCTGACAAGATGATCCGTGATTTGGTGGTGGCATGCAGGGGGAAGACGGCGTTGTGCTATAACTGCACGTGCAGGGGAGCGCTGCTATTGGCTGCAGATAAGAGCTCCTCGGTCTGGCCAGGGATCATCTCGTCAGCTCCCAACAATAAGGCTATAGTATGGTCAAAATACATTTCAGTGATGTATCTTGCATAAGTTTGTATAAACTTCTGTCAGAACACCCAAAACTTTTGCAGGAAATATATAACTCACAGAAATATCAGTTCCTGGATGCAGAGTAAATCAGATTTTGCCTAAGAAACTTCAATTAAGCTACTTTTAGAATATATTTGTAAGGTTGCCGCATATATTTTTGGAATAAATTTGACAGTGACTGTAGTGATGATGTGGTTTAAAGTTAAAAATTGTTCTCTTTATTGGTTTAAATTAAAATACATGGTATCTGTTCTACAGTGCCTTTTTTTTTTACTCGTGGCCGGGCGGTCGGCTGGAGGTAGCTGCGAGCCCACAGTGCTTCTCACCGTTCCTGGCTCCCGCCTATCTCCCCGTCAGTGCATGTGCGGTCGTTGCTAGCGGAGGTTCTTGTTTTGTTCTTTGTGGTTAAATTGTGATAGTTCTGTTATAATGCCAAGAAGTGTGTATACTTTAGCACACCGCATATTCATGTATGATTCCTATGTGCAAACAGAGTTCTGTAGAGAAGTGACACGGCTATTTGTAGACAGATTCCCTGCTATCCCTGAGCCTCACAGAGAGACAGTTCGTAAACTTGTAAACAGATTCAGAGAAACGGGTTCTGTTCTTGATAACAAATAAAAAAATTTAAAAAATTCGCCGTGTGCTTACAGAGAAAAAAATCGATGAGATAGGACAAAAGTTAGAACGTAGCCCAAGAAAATCTCTGAGTAGGTTATCACAGGAAACGGGGGTTTCACAATTCTCGGCTTCGAAATTCACTAAACTTATCAAATTAAAACCATATAAGATAACCATAGTTCAGGAACTGCAACCACGTGATACTGTGAGTAGAGTAAATTTCTGCAATTGGGTGTTGGGTAAAGTTAATGATGTCTCTATGGACCCAAAGTAATTTTTTTTTCACTGACGAAGCATGGTTTCATTTACATGGTCATGTATCGACACAAAACAACAGATACTGGAGTGCAGAAAAACCCGATATTGTACACGAAATGCCATTGCATGACCAGAAAATTGGTGTTTGGTGAGCTGTGTGTGTGCACTGACGGGGAGAAAGGCGGGAGCCAAGAACGGCGAGAAGCACTGTGGGCTCGCAGCTACCTCCAGCCGACCGCCCGGCCACGAGTAAAAAAAAAAAGGCACTGTATTTACAATGTACAGTCTTTTACAAAAAATTACAACTTTGGTAACAAAAAACATTGTAATTCAACCCAGTTGCAAAAATGAGAAATAGATGACACAGTAATTCAACTATGGACTGTCTTTCAGCGAGTCATTTTGTTAAACGGATCTTCCAATAATTATGTTCAAACAATTTGTACCATAAAAATATAAGCATGTTGTTTCAAAACACAATAAATTAAAATTCTTCAGTTGTTTCATTGTATATAAGAGATAGGAAGATAGTCGTTAATGGCATTATTAATAGACTATTCTTGAATTAATGTAACTTCCGAATTCTGGCAGTTGCGTTCCTGCCACGTGCGTCAGTCAATCGTTCGAGCCGAGCGGAAGAGGAGAGGTAACAATGCATTACTATAAAAAGATTAAAACTGTGATGATGTAACTTTGATATAGCATAGGCCAACTAAAGGTCACAGTAAAAAACAACACACCAGAAACTTTTGGATGATATTCATTTTTCGTGCTGTGTGAGAATAAGGGCATATTTCATTTTAATAACTTTACACCCTATAGTACGTATTTTTACTTCCTCTGCCCGTACCATAGGTACTATAGGTAGAGGAAGTATTGTTTTCGACCCCAAAATTCAAAGTTGAGTTTTTAGCATATACGGTACATGTTTCAAGGCCCTCTGAATCCAAAAATACTATTTTTGGAAACATGTCTGTGTGTGTGTGTGTCTGTCTGTCTATGTGGAAGTTTGTGAACAGGCTAGCTCCGAAACGGAGAATCGTATGAAAACAAAATTTCGTATTTGGGTCAGGTACCTTCTGAAGCTGTGATTCGAAGATTGGCGACAAATTTCCCTTATTTTAAGGGGACTTTACATGAAGAAATTTTCGTTTTTCGCGATTTTCTTTAAATTTTGCCCATGGATTGCTTGTACCAAGAGCTAAAACTTTTATTTGAAACATTTTTTCGAACAAATTCTCTTAAGGGTAGTTATAAGCAACCCACTGTGAATACGTGCTTTTTGCAATACGGCTTCTTGTAAATCGTACGAAAACAAAATTTTGTATTTGGGTTAGGTACCTTCTGAGGCTGTGAAGATTGGCGACAACCTTCTCTTATATTTAAGGGGACTTTACATGAAGAATATATTGTGTTTTGCTATTTTCTCATAAACGGCTCTAACAATTTCCTTTAAATTTTGTACATGGATTGCTTATACCATTTCAAAAACATTCTCTGAAGGGTGGTTGTAATCTACCAACTTGCCTGGTGAACAACTCAATATGCGGACATTTAAGGCATTTTATTCTATATAAGCACTTGAAGTGAGAAAAATGTACTGTTGGCCCTGCTTACAGTAAAGAAATATCTGAGGGGAATATTTGACAGATTTCGGAAATTATTCTTAACAGCGGAAAGTTCAATAAACATTTGCAGTCACTTGTTTTTTTTTTCCATAGCCTGCGTTTTTAGTCGCAACATTCAAAGCAGGGGCTATAAGATATTTATAGCATAATTAGCGTAAATGCTGCAAACTTTTATTTGGGCAGAGGAAGTTATGTGACTTTCACATCAGATTTTTTTACTTCCTCTGCCCGTACCATAGGTAGAGGAAGTATTGTTTTCAACCCCCAAATTCGAAGTTGAGTTTTTAATATACATACACGTTTCAAGGCCCCCTGATCCAAAAATACTATTTTTGGAAACATGTCAGTGTGTGTGTGTGTGTGTCTGTGAACAGGAAAATCGTATGAAAACAAAATTTCTTATTTGAGTCAGGTACCTTCCGAAGATGTGATTCGAAGATTGGCGACAGGTTTCTCTTATTTTTAAGGGGACTTTACATGAAGAATTTTTCGTGATTTTCTCGAAAACGGCTCTTAACGATTTTCTTTAAATTTTGCACATGGGTTGCTTATACTAAGAGCAAAAACTTTTATTTGAAACATTTTTTCGAAAAAATTCTCTGAAGGGTAGTTATAAGCCACCCACTGTGAATATACGCTCTTTGCAATACGGTCTCATGTAAAGGAAAGTCGCGCGATTCTGTAGAAGGATAACATGTTAATACTGCTAATTTTTATTTGGGCATAGGAAGTTATGTGACGTTCACAACAGATTTTTTCACTTTGTATCCGTCACATGATGACAATGGCCACGCAAAATATAACATGATACATTATATAGATAAGTGATTTATGGTACTCACATTATGGTGACAAGGGGCTTACTCCTAGTGACAAATCACTGGTCTCTCCTTCCTCCGAGGTGGAATCGCTGCCAGGAGAGATTATTATTTGTTGGACACACTCTTCCAAAATTCCATCTTTCCTCCAAGCTTCTTCGGTGACTCCTCGAATATGTTCCACCACTTTTGACCAATTCTCTGAAGTGTCATTCTCCACTCCTTCCTTAGTGAGTCGTTCTACTTCAGATACTGTAAATTTTGTGTTATTTCGTGCCACATAGCCTTCACTTGAGCCCATATCATTTCAATAGGGTTCAAATGAGCATGGTAGGGGGGAAGGTGAATAACTTTATGTCCATGTTCTTTTGCCAGTTCATTATCTCATAAAGTGGAACCCTTGGTTTATAAATATTCACAAACTCCATTAGTTCCGCTTTTTTTTAGATCTGGATCAATCTGGATTCCATGTTTTGCAGAGACAAATGTTGTGGACCCACAATAATATGTCTGCCTTCTTCCATCCCATTGTTGGAGCCTTGTTAAGTACCACTGAATGGTATTTTGCATTATCCATTACAATGGTGGAATTTGGAGGAATATTTGGCATTAGGCTGTTAACAAACCAATTTCTAAACGATATCACATTCATTTCCTCGTGGAAATCGACAGTTTTCCTTTGACCTAAACATGAGAAAGCAGTTTGGGACAAAACCTTGCGAAGATCCAGCATGAACAACAATAATCCTACCTCCCTTACCTAATGGGGCATTCATTGGGCTTAGGTTGGTTCCGTCGGTCCATCCTTTGGTTAAAGTATGGCCTGCATTTACCCAGGTCTCATCCAGCCAAACGATGGAGCTGAAGTCTAACTTCCTTATCTCTCGCAAGTACCGACATCTCCAAGCTATAATGTCTGTTCTTTCAGTCAGCACACTTCTGTTGGGATATTTTTCAAAATTAAACCCAAATTCATGCAGGCAAATGCAGAGAGAGGATATGCTTCCATGAAAAAGATCTGCCTCTTTAAGACTAGAATGTAGCTTGTACAAAGTAGGGAACTCTTTTCTTTCATAATAACTATATATATGGCGACGAATAGCATCTACTTGGAAAGCATCTAAATCTGTAACAGTCTTATGGCGATGTCGGGTTTTACCTGGGGTTTCTAAGAGTACTTTTGAAGATTCAGGCTGTGATTTCTCAGCTTCTTCCTCTGTTCTAACTTTTTCTTTCCCTATACTGACAACTGTTTTATTTTAAGTGCAGCTGCTGTTCTATCTAACACTTTATTAACATCAGTAATTGGTCCACCGTTTTCTCTTTCTAGTTCGAAATATGCCCTTAAAGAACATACCATCTCACGAGCTTGACCACGAATAGCCGTTCCTTGTCCAACATTACCATACTTTTTCTTTGGGGAACATGTTCGTGGCCTCCCCTGACGTTTTTGCCCGGGATCAGACATTGTCACTCACACAGCAATTGCAGCAGAGGTTTTAAAGTCTAAAATAATTACCACAATACCTGTCACTACAGTATAGCGGCGACAGTACGTAATAGCACAATTCACCGATTTAATATAATTATAATAGTTCCACAAACTTTATAATATCGCGCCACAGCTCAACGATACGATGTTAAAGTAAACAAACATGTGGCAACACTGACTCAGAGCTTGGGCGAAGGGTGCGGAAGGGACTTAAAAGGCGATTGGCTACTTCAAGGTCAACCTTCATTGTCATGGCAACGGACCCATAAGGCATGTGCGGGACGCATGTGACGGAAAGCTATCAGAATTCGGAAGTTACATTAATTCAAGTATAGCATTGTGTAACTCTATGGCCAATACGGGTATTCTACAACTATTGAGGTGGGGGTTGTGCATTACATGATGAGAAGTAACAGACTGAACTGTTTGTATTTATATATTTTTTTACCATCTGTATCTGGGGCGAAGGGGCCTCCATTGGAGGTTTCATTACCTATACTAATTTTGATATTCTTATTTTCCGAGAGAGGGTAGAGGGACAGGTGGTAAGCCCATCGCCTCGCAACCCCCCTCTGGAAAGTAAGTATTTCTTGGACGTGAAAGGGCCGAGAAATTTTGTCCAGAGGCTCTAATTTAGGCTTGGAGTTCTTTTACGTGCCGTAAATCTACGACACAGGACCCCCAGCTTAAAATCCCTCCCGGAGGACTCCGTGCCCAGGATTTTTACGTCCTGAAAAATCCATCGACCGCGGCCGGGTTTGATCCCGCGCCCTGCGGATCTAGAGGCGGGCACGCTACCTCTAGACCACCGCGGCCGACACTTTTTACCATAGTGTACAATAATTATGAATTTATTTTTCAAAATAGAACACATCAATTTTTATTCTTTGAGTGTGAAATCATAAATATTTTTTAACATAAGTAATACTAGTAGTTAAAAGAAGAAAAGTTTGTTGCTTTTGCATAATACCAAGGACCACTATGAAGAACTGACCTGATTATAAAATTTCATGACCAGGATCACAGTTGGATTATCCCTATAGTGTGACAATCCCCCATAATCAGCTCCTAAACTTTTTAATCCATGGATGTTGCATAACTTCTGGCAATGGCAGGCGTTCCATAGGATTCTTACGAAGTAACTGGAATAAAAATAAAGATGACCGTTACTAAAACACGTTATCTTTAACTACCAGTTTTTTAGCCAGTGGCACAGGAAAGGGGTGAGGGCCACCCTACATATTATCGCTTGGAGTGATGAAATGGCAAAAACATTTGTTTGGAATATATTAAAAAATGGTTCAGGACACTCTAATATGTACTGAAACTTCGTAATGCTGTGCAGACATGAGCATGTGGTTATGAGCCCCCCCTCCACTAGTGCTGTACAGAGCCAACACCAGGGGGGACTTTTTGACGGGATCATAGGCTCCCCACAGTTCAGTTTTATAGTTTAGTTTAGTTTAGTTGCTGGATTGGGTATGTTCAGGGTATGGCACCCTAGCATAAACCTTATTTCATAATACCGGTAATATATATTTCACACTTTCGGTAGTTATTGTGCAGTATATAACTCAATGTGTATTACGTGTACAGTGTAATTTTTTGTTTATGTTTTGAGGGTGTTTTTGCAGATCATCGTTCAGTCTGTGTGTGGATACTATGCGAGTAGGATGTCTCAACACAATCCTGACTGTAACATTCCGAGCTTTGCAAAGTTAGGCCTACGTTGCCTACCAGACCTTTGCGTTTGCCACCAGGAACCTCACCAACCTTCACGGAGGCCCTTTGGCCACGTCCACTCCTTCGAGAGGGACGTACTGATTCTATCTATATGTAAGTTTAAGATAGCAGTCAGCCGTCGGGTGTGGTTGGGTTATTAACCCTTTCACTGCTAACGACGGAACTGTGACGGCGCGGAGAATGGCACCTACGTGTGCTGTTGACGGAACTGTGACGGCCGCGAAGTGGGTGCTATGAACGAGACGATTCCATAAGGCATGGAATTTTTTAACACAGTTTTAACGAAAGGATAGTGTCCTGCCATCTATTGGGGTTAGATAGAACTTAATTTCATTGCTTTCCCTGCTCTGTGGTGCAATTTGTATATGAAAATGTGAGGCCTTGCACAATGTTGCCGCGAAGTTAGTGCTACGAATAAAACAATTGCTCGTAGAATAGAATTCTTTAACAAGGTTTCAACGAAAGGATAGTGTCCTGCCATCTCTTGGGGTTAGATAGAAATTATTTTCATTGCTTTCCTTGCCCTGTGGTGCAATCTGTAGACGGAAAAGTGAGGCCTTGCACAATGTTGTGATGTCTGAAGAAGCCATTGAACTCACGAGTCATATGACAAGCGGGGATTCACGTCAAGGCCATGGTATGTTCAATTTCAACACAGTCATTGCTTTCACGAGCAAGGAAAAACATTTCTAACGTGATGACGAAGTTCTGGCGTATTTTAAAACTGCCTTCTTATTTTTCGGATTTAGCGCCGAGTGACAGTGAAAATATCTCAGCAAGGAGGGTATGTCAGCTTGCCAATATCTCAGCAGTGAAAGGGTTAATGCAACGTCAACATAAAAAAGAAGGGAGTTTTATGTTGTCAGGTATATTCGTTCAGATCATTATCGTATGCAGAATGTCCCCATGATCATGGAAATGTAAAACTGTCACGCCTCAAAATTTACCGCTCTAGGCTGCAGCCTACTTAAAAAAATGACCCTGACATTTTTTCTGACAGTATATGGTAAGCAGATGCTATAGTGCATTTTGTTAATATAGAAGAAGAGTAGTATAATACGTCTGCTAATTTTTCTACATAAGCTGGTACACAGGCCACATCAATTTGAGGCAAGTGTTTGTTGTGCTAATCCTTAATGACATTCTTTTTCAAGGTACCATTTTGCTTGAATTGGAGTAGGAATTGTAGAATGGCACATATGGTTGGTAATTGTTTTACTTTGGAGCTTTTACTCACATTTACCTCGGTTATGGGTATGTTTACTCATCCTTGAAATCCACAACGGGTGCCAACTTGACTTTCATACTCATCTCCGTAGTTGTTTACTTTGCAAGGCTTGTAGTTCGCTGTGCATAGTGAACGTCTGACTGGATGAAGGATATCTTCACTACTGCACATACAATAATATCAGACTTCTCAGATGAGCATGGCAATAAGGCCAAGCATTATTCCTGTGTCTATCCCATATTATGGAACGGAGGGAATAATTATTACGTGTACTGTTCTATTTTTTTTCCTTCTTTTCTATTGTTTAATCTCAGCAAAGGAAGGATAAGGAATAAATTTTCCTTTGCAGTTTTTCAATAAAGTTTGTAGTATTCGTGCAAATTAAATACAAGGATTATTACTTGGACTACATATTGGCACGGTTTGAGAATGATAAAATATATGATTTCCATCACTTTTGTACTAGTGACAGACAATGCCATTGCCTGCACATCAGCGATATGGCAATGCACTGTTGGAATTCCACAAGACTAATAATCTAATTATCTCTTAAAACCATGGACTTAATCACAACAGGCAAAATAGATTAATTATGTTTATGTTATCTACTGTCCTCTTCAATCTACACAGTACTGATGTGTCGAAGCCGAATCTCAAATCTACCAAATTTCCAGAAAAGATTCGGAACCAAGTATTCTCGAATAATAAAACAAAATAAATGCCGTCTGTCTGTGTGATAGTCGATCGATGAATCGATATTGGTATCGGCGATGAATCACGAAGGGAGATGGAAGTGCCTGAGCCGAGCCCACGCAAATTCTGTGCTCTCATTTTGTGCCGCCAGGGAGGTATTCCCTCCTCCGTGTGCCGCTTCGACTATGAATATTATCGATAATGGTGACTATTTAGCGCTGCCGAGCTCATGTGCGATAATAATAATAATAATAATAAAAATAAAATAAAAAGATAAAAAAAAAAAAAAGCCTCGACCCTGACTGGGTGAAAATGCTCGTGTTTTTACACAAAAACTTGCATTAGGCCTAACTTAAAAAGTTAAATGTGTTTTAATTCATGTTCGTGAATAGGCCTAATATAATTACAACTGTGTTAAAAATTAGGTCAATTATAATTAACTTTGGAAAAATTATTGCTAGCTTTTTATACATAACCATTTAAAAGATTAATGTTAATTACACTAAACGTTTCACACTTTCTTTCAGAATGGCAGAAATTAGTTTGGTCAATGATTTTATTCCAATTAAACTTAGGCAAAAAGAATATTTAGGATTCGAGAATCGGGATTAGATTTTTGAAGATTCGAAATTTCTGGATTCGACCATCACTACTACACAGTTATATTAGTTCTACTCTGTATATTATTGTTAGTGATAGCGAAGTCAGAGAGAATTAGACAAATATAGGCCTATTTGAATAGTCAGATTAGGTGAAAAAAGGAACTAGGAATTGAGGACACAGAACCAGCAACACTGGGAAGTTTCTCCATACCAACCTTACAAATGAGATCCCTAGCTTCTTCAGGTACGTGTTTAGGGAAGTGTAGATCTACTTTGCGAATACGGGCATATGTTGAGTTTGCATCATTGGACTCAAATGGGGGACGGCCCACCAGAAATTCATAGCAAAGCACCCCTAGACACCAAAGATCCACGTAATCATTGTAGGTTTTGCCATCTACCATTTCGGGAGGTAAGTAGTCTAGTGTTCCACACATGGTCTTCCTCCTGAAAATGTCAAACAGACTTTATTAATGTCAAATTTGTAGGGCATCTAATTTTGCTAATCACAAAAATATTTTCTTATTTATGCTTTTCATTTTTGTCCAGTTACATACTAATTTCTATTTGCCTTGTAAATGCAGAATCTTGCAAAATGGGCTAATAGGCAAAAAGAAATACAGTCAAACCTGACTAAAGCAGTCACCAGTCGTTTTTCCGAAAAACTGCCATTAGTAAAGGTACTTTGCAACTAAGTAATTCATGAGACCAGTAATTATACTAGAAAAGTTATGTATGGTCTACTGTCTATTATATGCTTTATTTTTAAGAAAATTTGAGCTTATAATTTCAAGATTTCAATGTTTGTACTAATTCAGCAATGCTACTTCAAAATTAAATATATTTTAACCTAGATCAAAACAGAAAATTGTCATACATACCTTGATGAGGGAGCATGGACAGACCAACCAAAGTCAGCAAGAACAATATCACCAGTCAAGGAAAGCAAAATGTTTTCTGGCTTTATATCTCTATGGATCACATTGTTTAAGTGGCAGTAGTGAAGGGCATCAGCTACTTGGTACACATACTTTGCAGACCTGGAAAGGAATGAGATCAAATTAAATATAGTCAAACTTCTGTATAACGAAGAGCATAATCAGGGCCCGGATTCTAATGACATGTCATTTTTTTTATTGATGCTGCATAGATATTGCCAACTTGTGGATAAATCCTAATCATGGCCTCTAGATTACAGAAATGCATTTTTTATTAGGCCATTTTTTGTCATTTTATGCCATTTTATTTTTTTAGGGCATTTCTTTAAAATTTATGTCATTATTTTGTCATTTTCGTGTAATTTGCTTCCTTATTTAGTCATTTTCATGTATTAACTTTTTTCGTCGCTAGCGGTGCTGTCTTTGAAGTGTTGTTTGTTTGTTCGGCGTTAAAGTGTTGACATGTCTCAGTCGAAAGTGAGAATCAAAGAAACACCAAAATTATTTATTAAATTACTATTGTTATCAGACTGGCTTGGCACCAGAATATTCCACCTGCTTGGATTTGAGAGTGAAAACTACTGATTACCCTCAATAAACAACAATATAATCCGGCAGACCACAAAAGGATGTGCCGAATTTTGACTCACCAGTGCCTCAGTGCCAGTATAAATTTCCGCGAGAAAAGAACATTCACAACATTACAGTTGTTTAGTTTTTACAATTTTGTACAAATTAGTTTATAACTTTGTGTGTACAATAATAATTTTTGTAAATAAAATAACAGTTTTTAGGTCATTTTTTATAGTTATTAAGTCATTTTCATTAAAGATTAGGGTCATTTTATAGGTCATTTTTCAAACAATTTTAGGTCATCAGAATCCGGGCCCTGATCATAATGATTAACAGCAACTAGCGGTATTTTTCTTTGGTCCTGGCAAAATTCCTATCTTAATAAACTGATTGTATAGGGTAACTGGGTTGGACTGCATCGGGTTTTTAGTGTCTAACGTTTCGGACATCCTATCGTGTCCTCCTTCAGAGAAATATTCACATTAAAAAGAAATGCCTATGAAGAATAAACAGTCGTAGTTGTCATGACGTCAGTGGGTGCATTCTTTATAAAGTTTTAATTGTTTCCCAACAGATGTCACTGATCTTGTACCCCCTCTTCCCTGTTTATATTATGGGGATGTTTAATAATTTCTATGGCTTCTGTAACAAGTCTAGGGAATCTTCTGTTTTCATGTTTTTTAGATAGCCTATACAATCAGTTTATGTATGTGGAAGCCTACGTACTAATTCCTATCTTAATATTAAAGGTCATTTGCTATAATGATGAAGCTGTTTTAGAAACACCCCTTTACAACAATATTTGAATTAAATTGTTATAACAAATAAGTAGCTTAGCCTTTGGATGGTATTGTAGTTATTCATTGCATACCCAGGAAGCTTCCAAGGAATTAATCATTAGGTCGGTGTTCCTTTATGTTAATTGATCAGACCTAGTTGGACTTTGTTCCCGCTTTCCAAAACAAAAGCAACATTGCAATATTCCCTCCTTCCTTATCAATGACCTCAGTTGTTCCCTCAGTTTAATCAAGACACATATACAGTCACTAGATCTTGCAAACCCACTTTTGACTCCATGCGGAGTAGATTTGTAGCTATTACAAAACATTTCAGGTTTTGATTGGCTGAGGTAATTGACAATAAAAGCATGGGTTGAGCTGGCAGCAAATTTCTCCTCATAACAAAAGAACCGCCTGGATATGCAATGAATAACTGTACTATAGCAACACAATTCTTCCCGACCACCAAAATAGTTTTCTGCAGAATTGATAATTTACATTTTTAGAAATTCTGGAAAAGAATGGGCAGTAGGGGGTGGAGAATAGAGCCAATAGGGTGAAACATCCCTACTAGGGTGTGCAAAAACAAACAATGAGTTTGGTTGCAATCTCATCAAGCACAACATGTCCAGTTAAAATACTATACCAAGCAAATTATTTTAGTTTCGCCTCAGCTATAGGGTGAATTTGCTGTCTTGATTGCTTCCCTCTTCCCACCCTCTACGAGTTTGACATTTTTGCCATAGCCTGGGTTTTAAGCTCATGATACTTGATGTTAAATCAGCCCTCATGTTAGTAATAATTTTTCACTTTGGTCACTCCTCAACGGAAGTCATAAGTGCAGAAACAAAATCAATGGTTTTTTATTAATAATGGTTTCATGGGCTATAACCCGAGTAAAAGGAGTAACAACATCAAGTTGGCCTTTTAGTTATTTGGATTTGTGATTAATAATTTTTAGTTTCTTTGTATATCTGCTGTTTTAAATATCTTGTAGATCACACAGTATTCTACAAACACTTCCTAGGTACGTCACAGTCCCTCAATATAGCAATAACACTATAACAATACAATCTGTTAAGGCCCATACATATTAAAATTAATAATGAGATGGATAATACACTGACTTCACTAAAAATTGCCACTAACCTGGACTGAAGTTTCGTTTAGGCATTCCATCTGGAATCTAGCTGAGGATGTTTAGGGACGCCTAAACGAAACTGCAGTCCAGGTTAGTGGCAATTTTTAGTGAAGTCAGTGTAATATCCATCTCATTATTAATTTTAATTAATAAATACTTCACTGTGTAAACTTCCTGATTATTAAGCCCATACATATCTTTATAGGGAGGTCTGACTGGATTCACCATTATCTGTGATCTTGCAGCCCTTATAGTTTAGCCTTGATCTCCTTAAGAATTGCTGCACAATCCTCTGTCTCAATCTCTTAATTCCTGCTTTAATAAGGTCTTCCTGGACATCATCCAGCCACCGCAATTTGGGCCTTCCAACTTTTCTTTTACCACTTGGTTTGGCATCTAGTAACATTTTAGGAATTCTATTATTGTCAATTCTGATTATGTGGACCAGCCACTCCAACCGTCTGATTTTTATATCAGTGACAATATTTGCATCCTTGTATAATACTCGTATTTCAGAGTTGGTTCTGATTCTCCAGTCTCCCTTATCATTAACAGGGCCATAAACTTTCCTTTCCCAAGCGTTTAGAATAGTTATTGCCCGTTCAGGTAGGGTCCATGTTTCACTTCCAAAAGTAACCGTAAATTTGATAACAGTCTTATAGATTCTCACTTTAACTTTTCTTCAAATATATCTGGCTCTTATAATTCTGCTTAGTGCTCTAAGACATCGGTTACCAGAAGCTATTTTCTCCTTTATCTCAGTTAGTATGTTGTTATCATCAGTAAGTGTCGAACCAAGGTATCAGAAATTAGTGAAATTCTCAAAAGTTATATCATTTAAAACAATTGTGTTCACGGTATTATTTCTTTTAATTGTGTTATCCATGTACTTTGTCTTAGTACTGTTAATTTTACCTGTTCTTAATTAGAATATAATAACTTGCCTGTTTTATTATTATTTTCTTAAATTTAAAATTCAGATTTGCAATAACACAGCGTTTCTCAACCTTTTTAACCCGAGGACCTAAAATGTCTAAAAAATTTTTACAGACCCCTAATTTACATCCCATTTTTAAAAGAAGGCTTATATTCTTAATATTTGGGGTATTAATTATAGGTCATTATAATGAAATATGTGAAAAAATTTTACTTCTTTACTTTCCACTTGCTTTGTGATATTTTTTAATTATGTCTGAGGACCATCTGCACCATCTTCACGGACCACAAGTGGTCCGTGGACCATAGGTTGAGAAGCACTGACATAACATATTTTGTGATGTGTTCATGTATTTCATCAAGTAATTTGATATGACGAGAATGTAGTTTTAGTTACTCTCAGCATGGAGCACTTGTGTCATCCAGTTAACATGTTGTCATAGGACCTTTAACATATAGTTTCTTTACTGTATTAATACTTATACTGTGGTAGAACTAAGAGTGGTTTAGCTTATGTTAAATCCTAGTTTTCGAAGCAATTGGTAAGCCATTCTTTGGTTTAAGGTGCTACATTCTGTACACACAATTAGGATTTTTAAAATACTATTTTGCCCCTTCAGTATGCATTTTGACCTCTTCAGAAATTACAATAACCAGATTTGTTGTTGTTACAATTTACTATTATTGTATAAATGTATATATATTACTTCTTCTCTGAAAATCTCTGTCCTGGTGAATTTTGCAGATGTTTGTAGAGTTCTCCTCCAGCTATGTAGTCCAGCACCAAATAGATTTTCTTGGAATCAAAGAAGTAAGTTTTTAATTCCAAAATGTTAGGATGCCTGAAATGAAATGAAAATCAAAATAATGAACTAAACCTTTAATGTAACCCTCAAGTATGGTATATGGCATTCCACATATAAGAATCATATTACCATTTTCAGGGTATCTTAAAGCATGAACTAATAATGACATAATTTACGTCACATACTTGATTTACTGTTACCATTTTCAGGCCAGAACATGAATTTAATAGGCCTACGACCATTTTTGACTAACTTATATTGACTAGGGAAATATGCCAACTGGTGAACCAATAAGCAATCAATTTTCAATAAATGTGAGACAAGTGACACAGTGAATATAAGCAAAGTTCCATCAGCTGTTAGGAACAGGTTTTAGTATACCTAGGTATAGTGGAGAATTTTTTAGTTGTTATGGTGCAAACAAATTGCATGACTTGTTTACCACAGCACTGAACAGCCAACACATGCGACAAGTGGAAAAGTACACCACTGAGCTTTAAAAACTGATTCCTTATTATTCTTCTATTTTATTAAGCTTTCCTCTATAATTTAGAGAATAGAATACCAAAATACCTCCTAAATGTTTGAGCTATAATAAAATAAGTGAATGTCTCAAAAAACTCTGGTCGGAACGTTCACAGTGGAGTGTAACAACATTTGAAAACGATGCGAGTTGACTACACACTATTTTCTCCACTTACCAAATTTTGTTGGTAGAATATGTTTTGCATATGTTCATATGCATCCTCAACTACTTGTCAACTGCCGAGCAAAATTATTGAAATCAGTCCATACACCGGCAGAACTGTTAGTCTGGGAAAAAATATACATGAGAAAATTTGAAAACCAGCTAATGAATTTTGAAATTCCCGCAGAAGATAATTTGATCAGGAAATACATAAAACCGCCACCAGGGACTCATGGAGATTCTCCTAGCAAGCAAGGCTCGGCAGTTGACAAGTAGTTGAGGATGCATATGAACATATGCGAAACATGTTCTACCAAAAAAATTTGGTAAGTGGAGAAAATAGTGTCTAGTCAACTCACATCATTTTCATAAGTGAATGTGTCGATTTGTTTGGACCTTTAAACTTATTACTGTCATTTCTTCTTTGACAAGTTATGGCTCATATCTGTACCTTACGTTTTCCATTTTTACTTTATCGCATATACTTAGTAAAGAGAAAATATTGTAATATTGACAAAATTAGAAATCAAGATCACAGGAAAGCAATACATTGGAAGTTTACACAGTGAAGCTATATTATACAGGATATAATATTGAGTTAGGTTTAGCACGTATACTTCACTTTTAGTATAAATACCTGAACTAGTTTTGAAGACCATCATCATTCATAATCATCAGATTAACACCAACTGAGAATGGTCTTTGAAACGAGTTCAGGTATTTATACTAAAAGTGAAGTATACGAGCTAAACCCAACTCGGTATTATATTCTGTACAGGAAAGCATGTTTTACAATCGAAAGTGTTTTTGGAATGACGCCTGTCTGTCCATGTACACCTGTAGTAGCTAATTGATTGTTTTTACTTGATTTTTTTAACAAGGACTATTTTGGAATTCGACCACCGGCGTGGTCTTGTGGTTAGCGTCGCTGACTACGGATCCATCAGCCCGGGTTCGATCTCTGGTACCTCCTTGGATTTTTCTGAGGTAGGGAGGTCTGGTAGGGGTGCACTCAGCCTCGTGATTCAAATTGAGGAGCTACTTGATAGAGAAGTAGCGGCTCCAGTCATGAAAACCACCATTAATGGCTGTGGGTGTCGGCGTGCTGACCACATGCCCCCCAATCCTGCCATCTGCCTATAGGTAGATGATGCAGCGGTCGGGTAGTAGGCCTTGTACCTTCGGGGATGTTGCGCCACGGAGTTAATTTTGGAATTCTATTGAACCGCCCAGAATTCGGTTTCTATACATTAAATATTAAGGGGAGTTTTGATGATTTTTTTCCTCCAAATTTCGAATTTTGAAAAAAAAAAAAAGGGTTAAATAATTTTAATAGAAATGCAAATTTTGAAACATCTATTTAAGACAAATAAAATGACTATATTCATTTATCTGTAAAAATTACTTAGGGTACTTTACTCGTGTCCATTTTTTTATTTTCCTACATTATCTCAATTACAGCAGATGATACTTGAAAACTTAGCACAGTGAAGTAAAATTAACATTTTTTGTTTGAAACATTTCTTTGTAAGATTAACGGATACTAAGATAAACACAAAATAAGAATGTCAGAACATAAATTAATTGAAATATAAATTATATTTTTTTGGTTTCCCATAGTAACAAGAAAACCATAATAAACTTATTGTTGTGAAATGCAGTAGGCATATATACAATGAATACAAAAAAACAAACAGAGCTAAGTGGCAGAGGTAAAAAGTCCTGGGTTAAAATCTCAAACCTTGTGGCTGGCCAATTTGACTTGGATTTTTCATGGCTTCCTCATTCACAAAAATCTTTTCTAAGTTGGAGGTTGTACATTTGAATGGTACATATCTGTTTCTTCCGTCAACCTAAAGACCTCAGTAAATGAAATCTTTACAAGCCATGTATTGTGAGAAAGTTTTAAGTGCAACATATTTTGCACCATTTATTTTAAAAATGTTTTTCTCCCAATAACTTGATTTTTTTTTTGTAAATCAAATTTTACAGGCTACTATATTTTAACACCAAAGAACAAACATGATTATTATCTTTTGTTTATAATTTCAATTTTATTTTTTATTCTTTTGTAAACGAAAATACAATTAGGAAAATGTTGTCACAGAAAATCAGACATAATATTTCTAATTATCATGTGAATGATATCTTTTTTGTTAACGTACTGTTACAAATAAAATAAAGCAATTTAAATAATTTTAAAATACTTAAATTAGTGTAAGTTGAGCTATGAACAAAATAGATTTTGTCTGCTTAAGAATGCACCAGCCAATACTGAACTACCGTTATTATGAAACTATTTTACATTTAAAAATCATATGACTGATGTGTGCAGAAGTACTGTGGAACCACCAGACAAATTTTTAGCTCCACAGAATTAAAGGGAACGAAGAAATATTTACTTTTACACTATCTGTGCTAGTTAAAGGTGTACATGGTTCCTTAAGGATATGTAATAACCCACACATGGATTCAGATGAGTATGATTAGCCTTACCTTAACTGAGACTGGATTTCTATTTCTCTGAGCACTTGATGCTGAACATGACCCTTCACTATCTCCTCTTTGTACAGCACTTTGATAGCAACAAACAAATGTGTGCATTTCTCACGAGCCAAGTACACTCTCCCAAATTTTCCTCTTCCCAGGGGACATCCTATTTCAAAGTCATCTATGGTCCATTCTTTTCTGAAAGAAAATATAAACTTTAGAAACATAATGATGATATGATTTATTAGTAACAAATTGTCTGCTCTCCAATGAGGAAGACCGCATGGATCCAGAATACAAAATGCTATATGTAGATGTAGATATCTGTCCTGTAGATCCTGTGTTGAGCGGGGCTCAAGGATATAGAACATGTCAGATCAAAAAATACATGCATGCTATATCAATAATATACAGAAACTGCAAGCTGCCAAATTTATCCAAGCTGGAAATATTCCTCCAAATTGTAGAAAGTGAGTTATTAAAAATTTCTTGACAGATGTTTTGAAAGGTTTGCTTTTTCTTTGAATACATAATAATTAAATGTTGCTTGGAAGCTTGTTATATATCTGTAGCCTATTGCAGAATAATAAGCACTCTTCTGAAAGAGTTTTAACGAGTTAGTTGGCGAGTTTTAACGAGTTAGTTAACATTGTTAAAAAAATTAGGCTACAATTAATTCTACATTTCATATTTTGACAATATTTCAGTTAAAATAAAAAAAGCTTAGTTATTCTGCTTCAAGTATAGATGGACATGTAATATCTGCAACAAGTCTTCCAGTATCTGTATGAGAATTTTCTTGATCTCATGGAAATGAAATCTATGTGTAGATGTAGATGTAGTTATCTCATTCTGTAGATCCTGTGTTGAGAGGGACTCAAGGATATAGAACACGTCAGACGGATTTTTAAACGATGGATTTTCTAGTATGTTCTTTGTGTAGCTTGGAAGGGTACCTCTTGTCCTCTTGACGACCCATCTGTCTTTAGAAATCTTGAACTTCATAGACAGGAATGGAATGCATGGCTCAATTTTTTTGTTTTTCTAACTTACCTCCTCTGCCTGTTTTAGGCCTCTTTCAAAGCAAACAGTACAATCTAATATCAAAACAGACCCTGGCAAAAGAGAATAAGGAAAGAAAATTTACTGCTATGAGAAAGACATCAGTATACATACGGTTTTCCATTTCTTGCGATGACATGCTCATACATGCGCTGATATAGGTTTCCCAGGTATTCTCTGTGTTCTTCTGGGACATCTGAAAGGTCTGTTGGAGGTTTAGGTACTTCATGTGACATTGCTGGAAAAGCAGAATATAAATAAGTTAGGTCTATAAGCTTTCAATAAATTCATAAAATGCAAGCACCTTGATTACGTCACCTGATGTGACGTCATGGCATGTGGTGGTTACCCACATTCATGGCTTTCCCACTTCCTTATAATCAAATTGAAATAATTTTTTTTTAAATATTACAAATCGAGAAATATATTATGCTATATGATTATTTTTAAAATTACCAGTAGGCTACTTAAATATTTTGGAAGGTCTAGTTATCTTTAGGGCAATTCCACGGGTAACGGACTGACAAAGCACAACATTTTTTTTCAATTAAACATCAAATGCTGCTACTTCTAATTTATTTTCTTAAGATGTGTTCATACTGTATTAAAGACTAGACTTTAAGCTTCATTTTGATGTACCACTATTTTGAAATATCCCTCAATAAAAATTATTTTCTCACCTTTGAAATTCAAGTAACGGACTGACAGCTTGTCAACCATAGATTCAGGAATATAAGTTCAATCAATTGATGCTCTGAAATATAGGGAATGAGAATACTGGCTACCACCTTAATTTGTTTGACTAATGTCTGGAAACATCTCATATAAATATCATTTGTCTAATTTAAAATCTTTGTTAGCAATTAATTAGAAAGTCCAAAGTAACGGACTGACATGGTGAGTAACGGACTGACAGTCTCTGAATTTTTTGTTTACAATCTTGTAAATCGGTATGTAATTTCAATAGTTGATTGAAATTCAGTCAGGCTCATTTATTTACTGCTGACACCACTACAAGATACACAATATACTTATAATTATGACATTTAGATATGTCTATAGGCCATAGTTATTTTATTAAATATTTACAAAATTAATTTTGTCAGTCCATTACTGTTTCAGTAGAGAAATGTGTCTAGGGTTATTACTTGCCTAGAATATCTACATATGAAAGTAAATTTCCATTGCAAATTACATTACATATTATATAATCTTTGTTTTTTATTATTATTATTATTATTATTTTATATTTTTTTATTTTTTGTTTGTTTTTGTTTGTTTTGTTTTTTTGTTTCATGTAATATTTCACAAAAATATACATTCTGGGAGTAACAGCTTTCAAGGGACAGTTTTCCAAGTGAAGGCTGATGGTACACATTATTCCACAACTCCTAGAAACTGATGAACTATCCTACATGTAGAGAGAATCGCTGATTTTTGCATCTGGATAAAAGTGTTCCTCAAGAAACCAAGTTGTTCTAGGTTCCTGAGTAGCTCATGAGGAACAACTCCTGTAGCGGATATTATATGAGGGATAATCTGCACGTTCTTTACTTTCCACGGGTGTTTTACTTCTTCAGCCAACTCTATATATTTCCGCTTCTTTTCCTTGGAAGTTTTCATTATGTTCCGAGTGTTTGGTACAGCTACATCAATTATCATTGCAGAGTGCTGTTTCTTGTCCACGAATCGGAAGGTCAAGCTCTACTATGTTAGAAGTATCCTGACTGACCACACGGTGCCACATAACCGGCCTGACGTTGTCGTCATGGAGAAGAAACAGCACTCTGCAATGATAATTGATGTACCAAACACCTGGAACATAATGGAAACTTCCAAGGAAAAGAAGCGGAAATATATAGAGTTGGCTGAAGAAGTAAAACACCTGTGGAAAGTAAAGAACGTGCAGATTATCCCTCTTATAATATCCACTACAGGAGTTGTTCCTCATGAGCTACTCAGGAACCTAGAACAACTTGGTTTGTCGAGGAACACCTTTATCCAATTGCAAAAATCAGCGATTCTCTCTACATGTAGGATAGTTCATCAGTTTCTAGGAGTTGTGGAATAATGTATACCATCAGCCTTCACTTGGAAAACTGTCCCGTGAAAGCTGTTAATCCCAGAATGTATATTTCTGTGAAATATTATATGAAGAAAAGAAAATATATATATATATATATTAATAAAAATAAAAATAATAATAATAATAATAATAAACAAAGATTATATAATATGTAATGTAATTTGCAATGGAAATTTACTTTCATATGTAGATATTCTAGGCAAGTATTAGCCCTAGACACATTTCTTTACTCAAAAGGTAACGGACTGACTAAATTAATTTTGTAAATAATAAAATAACTATGACTTTTCAAATAATTATTACTTCATGGGCTTGAAGGGCACCTAGTATAAGAAGAAAAATGCTATGCATATCATTCATAAGAGTGTTAGGTTTAAAGCAGAAAAACTTTTTTCTAATTTTAAGTAACGGACTGACATTATTTTGGAGCACTCAAAAATTAGTTTTTTAATGCATTTAAATTAATAATTTTGGAAATTTGAAAATAAAATCTTAAAGATTACATATTGCATGTGAAATTAACCCATTTACACCTCCAGAAACCAAATGAATGAAACCTCAGCCATGTTGGGAACTTTTACAAAACTGCACGGTGTGTCAGTGAACTTTTTTAATGTCTCTTTAGGGCAATTTTTGGAAAGGTAAATATTTTTGGGGGACAGTATAAAGTGCATAACCTGAAAGAGCAGGCTTTGCTGATTAATTCTATGTATAATATTGCACCTTTTACTTTGTTTTAAAATTTACTGCTCTGGTTGACATTTCTGTGGAATTGCCCTTTAATAATAGTTAATAATCCAATGAATGATATCAAGCCCATACTCCTTTATGATTAAATCAAAATGGTGGAGTATGTTATGTCCAACTTATTCCACTTTCACCGAGATATTTACTTTTGGGAGTTAAAGTGCTCAATCTTTAAAATAAGGGGGTTAAGGAGGGCTTTCCCCCTCAATTAATAGGAACGAAACAATTTCAGAACAAGAGCCTTGTAAGGTTATGTCATGTAATTGTAATAATGGAAGTTAATAGCATCTATGAAGCAAGTTGCAATTTATTGTATATTTTGTTGTTCATTTCTAGAGCTTTTGACTCAGTGGATAGAGCATTGGATTGGCAATCCGCAGGTTCGTGGACCAACATAAGTTGAAGTTTAAAGACAGATGAAGTCATCAATGAAAATGCTGTACAAAGGGAAAGGAGACATCAGCGACCCTAACTCTTACGTACAGGGGAATTGCTCTACAATGTACATTGCTCAAAATTTTCACTAATTTGATTTGCGAGAGACTAACAAAGGCAGATACTGGATAAACAGTTTGGATTTAGGAAGGACACATCCACAATACAAGCCATCAAATGTTTTCTGACAGACACAGAGGACGCCTTGCCATCCACAGGGAAAATACAGTCTTCTTGGATTACTCCAAAGCTTTCGACACCATCAACAGGCGGATACTGATAGAAAAATTAGAGAACCTTATCAGACAGGGGAACTGCGTGGCGAGTCTCATTAGGAATTTACTGAGCAGCAGCAACGTGGAAATTTGTGACAGCATAACAATACTGTATCCAAAGCCATACAGCAGACAAATGGTGTCCTACAGGGAGATCCCCTAAGCCCCATACTGTTCATCATAGCAACAGCAGATGTTGTAATAATTCTGTCACCAAATGTGAAAATGTATCTCTACGCAGACAATATAGTAATGGCCTCACTGAATCTCATCGACCTGCAACAAGCGCTCGACAGTCGTGGAATGGTCAGAAGAATTAGTGGTAAGTTAAACGAGACAAAAATGGCGATGAGTTTTAGGAAAGGAGGTAAAGGCTCGACCATATGCTACAGAAACCGACCACTTTCTTCTGTGTCTTACTTTAAATATCTTGGAATGACACTAAAGACTACAGGCTATGTGTTCACATTCACATTGAAGAAAGAGTGAATGCCGCCATAAGAATGATGAATGACATAAAACACATACAAGATATGTCATTAAGAACCGCCATAGAACTGTTTAGACTGAAAATCGCTCCTGTAGCCACATATGGGCTGGAAATTATTTGGACAAACCTGAAATACAAACATCAAAAGCCACCTACTGAGCATTGTGCTTGTCAAAATACACACCTTCTCGCCTTGTCTATGTTCTGACCAGGGAGCTGCCATTTATCGAAGAACTTAAGACTACAATTCCTGCGGCCAACTACACCTGGCTACAAAACTCTGATCCGTGTTATAAAGGAGGAAAGAAATTAAATATAAAAGTTCTTCAGTAGGCCTACTGATGCTATGAGAATGGATGCAAGGATCTTATGAATTGTGACATGTATTGACAAGGTTTGCAGTACACGATTTCCATCATAAAGTGTGTAAAACCAAAGGATATTACCAGCTCGAAGACCAGTGTCAGTGCTCATTGTGCAGCATCTCTGTGAGGGTCTTTATAGCTCGTGCTCTTGGAGAATGGAAATCTAGCTTGCAGACAGTAGCCGACATGACATAGAGAAGCGCACACATTTCAGGACACCCTAGTAGCAAAAACAAGAATCATGCCTTGTCACTGCAAATTGACTGCAATGCCCAAAACCTAAAAAGCCAGGAATGTTACTTAGAAGTCAAGCATCTTTCATGTGCTACCCGACTGCAACGTGAGACAGGAAGTCCTTGCAACTGGATTGTGACTACCACTTGCATTTACATATAAGTTTAAATGATTTAAAATTGTAAACATCATGTGAGACATGTTTTCAGTCAATAGGAACCCATCACAAAATCGATTTGGAGGTAGGCCTAGCTTAATAGTTTAAAGGGATAAACTTTGGTATATGTCCCTCGAAAATTTTCTAAGTCCGAAAGTTCACGTTGATATGCTATGAACTGCGAATATTCCTGAAGTTTTTTCCCGAAGTGCCGAGACTAAGAATGGAGGCAACATCTGAAGTCACTGCTGCCAATATATGCACCAAAACCCCAGACATGTGTTCTGCAGATACTAGACTAGAGTTTAAAGTTAAGTAGATTTAGCGCCTTTACTTGTAAATAAATAAATTATTATTATTATAATTATTGTAAATATTGTACTAGTGTTTGAGGTATTGTAGGCCTACTAATTTTAGAATTGCATACATTCATTTCCATCACAAATAGATCAAACAAACATTTCGGTAACTTACATTTAATTTAATTGGAAGTGCTATTCTCTATCCCATTTAAGAACGATCCTGTTCAAAACAAAGAGGCGTGACTGTCATAGCCCGCAAGTGAGAACGCACGTGTTCACTGCGTTTATGTTTGTTTATTCTCAGTACAACTGACCCGCAGGGTCGTTGTGAACAATGAATCCTTTGTTTTGTTTGTTAATTGATATACTATAATGATGACGATGCCAGTGAGAGTTTGTTATTTCACGTGTAAATGCTGATATTATTGTTGCATGAACTTACGAACACTCGTTAGCCACACTCTGCTAATGGCGCATGCTAATGACTAATGACATTAACCAATCACGTTTTGTCACATGATGCGAATTTTCCGCGAACTCTCTGTGAGTTCACCTCCCCTTTGTTTTGACTAGGATCAAACTAGAATGGGATATAGAATAGCTGCAGCTTCACCCGTAGCGTCACGAAATTGCGCATTAGAGTCAGTGTCTTCACGGAAATTGGCAGCGTGACCTAGGGTACACAATTCCAGCAATGTTGGCAGCAGTACATGACGTCTCCAATCCAAAATGGCGCATGCCTGGTAAGTGAAGAATTTGTCGAATGTGCAATTAATCTGTTAATATAAATAAATGATATAAACGTTTGTGTAATTAAAAAAAAAATATGCAGAAAAAATGTCAATGACGCATAGGCCTTAAAAATTCTGAACAACAAGAAAAACGCAGGGACATATTCCAAAGTTGAGTCGTTTAAAGTAAGAAAAAATCTAACAAATTCATTAAAAACTGGTCGTTGTGCAACATGATCAGAGACAGCCACTGGTTCTTACTAGAGTGAATTATCGACTTGAGCTTAGTTAAAATAACTGGTCTAGTCAGCAACTCTGCTACCTTCTGTATGAAGTCTTTCCACCCGGTATGCGGGCCCTGGCTTGAACGTCAACACTTTCATTGGCTGCCAACAATCTTTCATCTTAATTGGTTCTTACCGCACAGGCTTATCCATTGCTGCCAATAGCTTTATGCCTATGCATTTAGTGATATTATGGTTAGGCCCCCTTACTGTTATAATAATTACCATATTTAAAAACTCCCAGTGAAGGGGATAAGTCCAAGAAAAACAGGAAGGAACTATGTGGCTGATACAGTCACTGTACTCGAAGCTCTGATGGATGTATGAAGGAGATCCAGGGGATGCGGGCTAAGTTCCCAATATACAAAAACAAGGAGATCCGGGGCTGTCATTAACTTTCACAGGAAGCAGAGTGACTGACCATCTCGAATATAGCCTAACTTAAAATTGTCGTAAAGAAACACAGGTGGTGTGCGGTATAGACGATAATAATAATAATAATAATAATAATAATAATAATAATAATAATAATAATAATAATAATAATACGTCTTATTGAGGTTATAAGGTGATAAAGAAACTCCATATTATTAATATGGCCCTCATTGGACTACAACTCATTGATCTTGAAATGGAAGTTTGTCGGCGCATTTGAGAATAATGTTAATATTAAATAATAAATAAGGTTCGGCCTATATTTATAATACTTACTCAGAACTTTCTCAAACACGGCAGTGAACAGTCAACAAAGAACGGACTAAAATATTTCTCACTTCGGTAAAACAGGTTTATTTTCTCCCTTAGACTGACCGTTTGAATTTAAAATGAATTTTCACTTTCAGGCTCCAGCAGTCCGACCAATGAGACGGGTTTTCGGGAGTACTTGGCTTTTGTTCGCGTTTACAAAGCTACCAATATTGAAGCAACAATTGTTGATTTCAGTCAAATCTTTTTATTGTAGATTCTACTTGTCAGATTAGCTTTCTTAATGAAATTAGATTCATCTCGATATGTTATGTGTCGTAATTTATAAACGTGTCTTAAAAAGTTTGGATTTTACTAAGTCTTCCTATATTGTTATGTTGTCAGCTATGGGAACAGAGGAAGAACAGCAGATCCTGAGCACAACGTCTAAGCGCAGCCCAAGATCACTCTTGGTTTTCCTCACTAGAGTGTGCTGTGTATCGAAACATCACAAGTGACAGAGAACGAAAGGCGGCTTATTTAAATATTGCTCTTATTATAAGTTCCAGTATACGCTATGCAATTGCAAGGCATGCTATTAGGCATTTAAGAGGGTGATGGGTGATACATTCATCTTGAAATATTGAGGCCTATATAATATCATTAAAAACAATAGTTATGACTTATGAAATATGTAATGGGTGAAAATAGGCAGATTACAAATAGTTTAATGGTAGAGATTGATTATTCTCAAAATTCTGCAACCAATTATACATGCAAAATTCTGCAACCAATTATACATGCAATTACTGAAGTGCGACAATGAAACAAAAGTGATGTGATAATCTCATGATTTTTTCTACCCTAAGCGACATATTCAGGCAAAGAAAAATAACTACTGCAATGCAATAGTGCACATTCAGTTGTCTCGAGTGAAACTCTCTTGGATGCACTCCATTGTCTTTGTTGGTAAATTTCTCACTCGATTAAATCGAAATTTCTCCGGTGGTTGAGGGTAGGGGCTCGTTCTGTGCGCTGGCAGTTGAATTTGTTTCCGCCGCTAATCTTCGGGGCTCTCATAGCTCTCTCTTTTCCTACTTTCCTAGGTGTTGAACTTTGGGGCCTTTTTTGAGTTCTCCTTGAACCGGCTTTCTTCTGATTACCATTTCCGTCGATTCTGATTATATTTTTTGTTTCATATATGCCGACTTTCTCTTAAAATTCGGATTATTCAAATCTTCACATTTATGTAACATTGGTGTTTGTTGTTGAAGCTTTATCGCTTGAGCGTCAAGAGATTTCTACGACCACCTCGTCCTAGCTTTATGTGTTCAAGAGGTGATTGCCCGTAAGGTATTCGTACCCTTAATTTCAACATCTTGCGCATGTGCCCGCCACGTCCTGAGGTTGCATCAGTTACCGCAATAACCTTGCTAGGGAGAATCTTACATAATTATACAAGCTATTTATATTTAGTAGGGCCCTATTTCATAAAAGTTACAATTTTACAGGTGACAGGTATAAGTAAATTGTATTACAGGTTTACATTTTGACAATTGTGTTTTTTAAAAAAGCTGACAACTTTACATAAATGTCATGCCAATTTTGCAGATTTGTATGACAATTTTACATATTTTTGTTTCTCAAAACTTTTGAGTTTGCAGGTAAAAGTCTGACAAATATGTCAAATCTTAGTATACCTACCTTTTATAAAACATTAATTATGACATCTGCGAGAATGACTTTTCGAAGTCACTCTACAAGCTCATATTGCTACCGTGCATCGTCAAACTAAGCTTCTTGTCTCGTCTTCCCAGTTATAGTACATCATGAAATTCTACGGATATTCGTTGCATAGGATTTTGATCTGGTCGCCAAACCGAACTTACAGACGTTTTCACGTAACAAAAATAACAGACCATGGTGTCTAGCTTGTATAATCCACATTCAACAAAGGAATTGTACAACAAATTAAGATAATTATTACATATAAGGAAAATATCATAATGTTCTGTTTAAATTCCTGTCCTGGCTTCAATAATTCTAAAAAAATCTAGAGCATGACGATTTCTAGTTAGAAATTTAAACAAGCCGCTATTATTTTTTCTCTCTCTCAGCTGTGCTGTCGGGACGATGACGTGACAGTCACTAGTCTGTGTACAGACGTTCGTCAGAGAGAAATTGTGATTTGTCAACTCTATGCTTAAAATGGAATAATCACACAAATCTTATCTGAAGCATAATGTTTTGTTACGATAACGTTCGACTAAATAAAAGGCCCGATTAACTGTACTTGGAAGTAATGGCTACGAGTTCAACAAATAAGGTGAGCCAGATAAAGATCAGTTTACTATTGTGATATAGGTTATGTTACAAAATTAGAATGAGCTGTCATTGTTTATTAATAGTTTAATAGCAGGCTACTTAATTCCTTAGTATCAATCCTAAAATAAAGGAGAGTGTACGGTATGCTGCATGGGTATTACTTTTATTCCAGAAAGACCATGGTGTAAATTTGGATGAGCCATTTCGTCGGCAGGGTTCATTTCGCAAAGTTCTTCCGTCTGTTCCTAGTGCTGAGCTTAGTATGTCAGCAAAGATGATTGATCGGCCAGCAATAACTAGTAGAGGTCATCAGAAAGCTTACAGTCAGTACCAACAAGAATACAGTATAATTTCGGAATAGTAAGTTTTACTTTTATTTTCTTTTGCTCTTATTTTCATCGTTTCCACTCAGTGAGTCAAATGTTGGCATTTCCTTTTGTGATTTGCCGGATTATATTATTGTTTGTTGAGGGTTAACAGTAGTTTGCACTCTTAAATTCAAGCAGGTTGCCAAGTCAATCCACAGTAATAACAATTTAGTAATGTAATACAAATTTTGGTGTTTCATTGATTCTCGTTTCTTTCTGAGATATGACAACACTTCAACATGCCGCTATTAATGAGTGTGTCCTTCTTGAGTTAAACAACCCTTCAAAGACACCACTGCTGGGGACGATGATAGTAAGATGACTATACCGGTAGGGTAATTCAGAAGAATATGCCCCTTTTATCTTATTGAAGTAGAGTATAGTTCTCCCCATAAATTCTAGTTAATTTTAATGGAATAGGTCACTAAATGGGCAAGAAAACCCTCCAAAAAAGTTCACTAATTTTCTTTGGAATTATGCTACTTAAAAAGAGGTATGTGAATCCCTTAATTAAAACTGAATAATAGTACCGGTAGGCCTATTATAAATATTGTAATTATGGAACTTGCACAGTAAAGCAACTACAGTAACTTATAATAAAATAAATCCATTAAGTATGAGTTGCTTTACTTAGGCTATCATTATTTTGGTAGAACATCTTTTAAGGAGCCTCACCCTCATTTTCAACTACCATTACTATGTTTGGTAAAATCGCAATGCAAGGGGACCCACTTTTAAAACCAACTTTCTTTTCATAAAACACCTAATACCACCACATGCATTTTGTTACAGATAGTTCTTTGGAGAGGAGATATTGTCGCGACGAATTACTTGGTCCGACCCACCTGCCCTAAACGATACTTTCTTTTATAACACGATCTAGCGAAAGGTAGCGTCAATTCTGCCATATTTTTATCTCCGTAAGGACGTTAGGGGTGTGACATCAAACCAGCAGAACACGTAGAATTCTGGGAAACAGGTTTACAAACACAACCAACCTCGCGGGAGAGATACAATATGGCAAATTTACAAAACAGGAGAATTCAGAATGCTCTACTAAATTAATATCACCGTTCCTAACCTAACTGCCACTAAACTAGAATTTTGGGAGAATTAAAAATGCCCTACTAAATTAATGTTACTGTTCATAACCTAACAGAACCTGTCACTAACACTAATATCACCGTTCCTAACCTAATTGCCACATGTTAGTCAACCTGCTTCGTTAAAAAAAAAAAAAAAAAAAAAAAAAAATCGTTCATGTGTGGAAGACTGCTCACATCGCGAGAAGGGTCCCCCTACATTGCGACTTTGCCCTATGTTTTTATGCAGAATTCAGATCGATCTCTATACGATCGTGTTTTCATGCAAAATTTTCAATATGACATTGAAAACATTTCCAAAAGAATCCACAGAATGAACTAGCCCCACATTCCACAACTAATGAAACCCTTCTAGCCATACACGAGAATCCCGCAAGGACATTTAGAACCAATGAAATATTTGCTTAGCGTGTTGAGATCGAATTGAATACGTAGTAGTGTTTTCATAAGTGTTCTCAAACTGTTCTGATCCTACTTTTTAGACTAACTTATATATCAACCTCGAGACTCAATTCAATCAGAATTCCCGTTTTCATGACAGTTTCAATATATGGTAAGCACATTCAGATCTAATTCATCAATGGGTTTTTATTTTTTAAATTCCAGACTTAAAGAGTACTTTTTTCCCAAAAATTATAGATCTATAAGTTTCTGGGGTGATTTTAGTTATTATCTACAAGTTGTGTTTACATATTTTGATTGAATGAATGTTTATTGAAACAAATATAATTTCTAGCTGTATAAGTGTGACTTATTTATTTTCAAAACTTGTCTTCATAACATGCCGTATTGGCTGATCTTCTGGAAACCATAGAAATAATTCTTTTTTATTACTTTCAAGGCAGACACTAGCAAATGTACTAATTTCCATAATATTTGCACAATTTGGGATCTTTCCAAATTAACTTACTTAAGAAAAACGTTTAATCAGCTTCTGTGATAATTCACATGGAGTGGCACAACTTCTGTAAAATGTCACTAGCGCCCACTAAAGAATGGCTCATTAACTAGTTTAGAGTATTACTAGTGAATGAGGGGTTATTTAGATGACTGTTTGATCCAGGACTAATTACCGTAAGAAGGGCTCCTCAAAGCTTTTATGTTTGGATGATGATTTTGAAAATTATTAGTCATGACTAGGGACCATGTTTTTTGGTAAAATAAAATGACTGATTTTGGTGTACAGTTATCTTCGTGAGAATGATGTGGCATTCTGCACACTGTGCTGTTCTTTAGAACCATGAAAAATGACCATATTTGAGATTATAATGTTCTTTAAACTCTATAGAATTCATATAGCCTATAAACTCAGTTCGCTGCTAAAAGAATGCGCATAAAAGTGCCAACTACTGTGGATAAAATACGAAATATATTGAATCTACATTCTTTGTCACATGTGACATGTGAATGTATTCTAAAGGTCGGCAGCCATAGCATTAGCAGAAAGGGAAGCATGCTTTAAGAACTGAAGAAAGAAAGAAAGAAAGAAAGAAAGAAAAGAAAAGAAAAAAAAACACACACTAAAACAATATGATTTTAAATCCAATTTTTGTACACATTTCTCAATTTACCTACGGAATGGGCCTATTTTGCGCTAATTTAGACATATCACACACTCAAACAAATTTTGTGATATTTCATGGTTTCAGTTTGCTTGATACTGGTATCTTACACATGTACAAAGCTAACCATAGTTAAGGAGAGCTGTTTTGCAAAATTTTGTGCTTATTGCTGTTATCAAAAAGTATAGTCCCTAGCTATGACTAATTTGTTAATTTTTTATTATATTTTTCAGTAATTTGCTGCGGAAACAGGAGCTTCCAGGAATATATGTAATTCCATCTGCCCAAAGTTCTCTTTGTAAGTAGATTATGCTATGCAAGAAACATAAAAGGACTCGTGATTGCTATGAATTCATAGTTAAAGAAACTATACATCTAAGAAACTCCAAACACTTCTTAAATAAATGAGAAAAGAAGACATACAGTCAACCCTCGATATAATGCCCCTCTTTACAGTGCCATCCTCGCATTGCACCAATAAATGCAAGTGAATGGATCTTCATCCATATAAAATACATACGAAACCTCATTACTGTGCCAATTCATTTAATGCCAAGATTTTTACAAAATATAGCTTTTTTTTGGTTGCAGAATACTTTTAAAACTGGGGTAAATGTTAGGAAGATTATTTAAGAAACATACTGTACTGTATTTCCAAGAAGTGAGTGTTTCCCTATCAGTAACTGTAAATGTAGTGCGGTAGAATGAGAAAGCTATGTTAAGAAGTCTGACAGACAGCATGAGGGTGGAGTAGGTAGAAAGAGCCCTTCATAAAATGAGACATTCCAAACTTTCAGTTCTTTTAGTCCAGTGAGAAATGAGAAGTTTGTGAATACAGTAAAAGATTTCCAAAGTTTAACCAGCAGGCTATTGCATCACATTTTTCATTATTGTGGGTGAAAACTGTTAGTCGGAGATGCATAGGCAATATTGTGAGTGAGTGAGAGAGAGAAAAATGATTACTTGCCATTTATTTAATTGTTCTTTTGTAATACAGTACAGTAAATTAATATAGTACTGTATTATGCCATTTTTATTTTAAAAATACAAATTTCGTTTTAGTGCCATCCTCGCTTCGTGCCACGAAATGTTAGAGAATGGATGGTGGCATTATATTGAGGGTTGACTGTATTTTAAAAAAAACTAAGTAATATCAACAGAATGTTTGAAGTAATGTCAACAGAAAGTTCAAGTTATGACTAACAAATTTAATTTATAGACAGGGATTTGAAAAACTAAGCTTATTTTTTTAGGAAAATTTGTGTAAAAATTTTTTCAAATATTTTGTTATAATGCCCTATTTTTAATACCCCAAATATTAAGAATAAAGGCCTTGTTTTAAAAGTGGCATGTAAAATTAGGGGTCCGTAATTTTTTTTAGAAATTTTAGAGGTCCTCAGGTTCAAAAAGGTTGAGAAATGCTGCATTAGGGTATTAGTTTAATGCTTGATTACATCATTCAGATAGTTACAATGTTTTATAAGAGCATTTTGAAATCTAATGAATAAAATGGACGAAGGATTTGTGACAGCAATTTGCTAAAAGATATTACAGGGGTTCATTTGATGAACTGTAAAACATTCTTTTTAGGATTCAAGAAAGGATTTGAGATTATGTCATCACCATTTCTGATCTGTCCCCAATTTTATGTTGAGATAAACTAACACTGTCTGTAGTAAAAAATACAATGCATTATTACCTTTTCCAGTATGGTTTGGAGTTGTCTTTGTCAGGCAAGGAATATACCAAGGTGGAATATTTCGATTTCAAATTCACATTCCCGAAGCATTTCCTGATGGTGGATGCCCAGTAAGTTAACAAACTTAATTAACTTCATAATTGAATTTTAAAATGTTTTATATTGTTGTAGATAACCTAGTAGCCTGTCCTGTTAAAAAATTTGTTTAATCAGTTTGTACTGTTGTACTGAAGTTGTTTGATATATGAGGTGTTACCCAAAAGTTCCCGAAATTCATAAGTAACGCTCGACCAAGTGGTAGTGCAAAAAAATGCCACTAGTTGAGACTTTATACATCTCTTGTGTGCCGGATGACTTTGTTCTGAGTGAATGCATTTAGTATTTGGGAGTATTTTTATGTTGTTTCATGTTGCTTATGTTGGGATTTACACAATATCGGATGTGAGGGAGAAGCATGTCTGTGTTAAGTTTCAAAACTCAGGAAAATAGCTGCAGAAACGTATGAATGTTAAAGCAAGCATTTAGAGACAATGCTCCAGGCCAGACTCAAACCTACAAGTGGTTCGAGCGGTTGAAAAATAGCCAAACATTGGTTGATAGAGATGATCGTTCTGGGTGGCATTTAGCTTGGCAATACACCCGAAAATGTCACTGCTGTTGGGCTGTGATCTTGTTGGGCTATCGTTTGGCACATATCAATGGATTTTGTCCAATGAACTCAATGTGAGAAGAACTATGGCAAAATTCGTTCTGAGTCTACTGAGTGCTAGGAGGAGCAGAATTGCTTTTAGATCTGGAGGGATCTTCAGAATCAGCTTCATGATGACTTACACTTCCTTTCCAATGTTGTAATAGGCTTTCCCGAGTTTGAAACAAAATTTTACGCAAATGCATACAGTCCCTCACATGTCATTGTGAAATTGCAATGTAAGCAAAGGACAACAAGGGAAAAACGCTCACAAATACTAAATGCATGAACACACCACTTATGAATTTCAGGAACTTTTGGGTAGCACCTCGTAATAATCATAATTCTGATTATAAGGTTATTCCCTGTAAGAATATGGGTAGTGTTTACATGGTTTTGAGTTTGATTATGGTCTGATCCTACATTTCTATCAGACTGATCAATCCGAGCAAACTGAGATCAATTACGTGGATAAACATAGTACCAATAATAGTTTGTTATTGTTTTGCAGATTACTGTTTTCATTCAAATGAATTTATTACTGATTTTCACAATGTTTACACATTTTAGTAGACTTTTAAATTAGTAAAAAGGTAAAAGGGTTATGTTCTTCTATCTTTATACTGTGTAAGTTTTAAATATTGCTTTGCTTTACAGCGGGTTGTATTCCAATCAAAAGTGTTTCATCCTTTGATCAGTCCTAATACTGGAGAAATGGATGTTAAAAGTGGTTTCCATGAATGGCGGAAAAACGTAAATCATATATACCAAGTTGTACAGTTAATTCGAAGAGCTTTCTATAAAATAGAAACCAAAGTTCCTTTAAACCAGGAAGCTGCAGAATTGTAAGTATTGATTCTTTTATTGTATCTTCACTTTTGTATCAATTTCCTATTAAAGCATAAGCATCTATTTGGAAGATGTTCTTATATAACAATTTAGAAAAGAAAATAATTAATACATGGAATTCTAAAGTAAGAACAAGAGAGAGATTATTTCAGGTACAGTATAAAGATATTTAATACATTAATGTACATTTTTATGATAATTTTCAGATTTGAGAAAAACAAAGATTCATTCCGGGATCTTGTGAAAGCCTGCGTGAAACTTAGTGAAGATCAAATTTATGATCCAGCTCCAACAGATGACCTGCACTATATAACATTTGAACCATATGACAATGAACTCCACGGGCCAATAAGAGAAGCTGTTTTTAAAGTAAAGGTTTGTATGTTTAAATAAGCATATATTTTGAAGAAATTTTTGTACTTAAGGTTATATAGATAAAAGTTTATTTAGTAAAATAAAGATCTACCTTCTCCCGAGCACAGAGGCTTAACGAGGGGGGGGGGGGGGTTTGGGGGTTTGAACCCCCCCCCCCCATTGATAAAAAAAAGGAAAATTGTAAATTTTTTTAAGTCTGCTTATAAATTACTTAATACGAGTATTTCGCGTGAGAAGCTTAAAACTCGTTATTGTGCATCTAAATTTTTTAAAATTTCTGGGGGAGGACCCCCGAACCCCCCTCTCCCTGGGGGGTATTCCATACCCCCCAGATGTTATAACCCCCCCCCCCATATGGTCGGCCTGGTTACGCCTATGCCCGAGCATATTGAAAAAATCTCATCCAAGCACTAGTGATGCCTCATTCTTATTACTGTAATATTCTGCTGTTAACTTAGAAATTAACCTAGCTGACAGACTTCAGCATGTTGATACTGCTGGTGATTGATTATCTTATCTGTAACATCAGATGATCTGACCCTACAATGTCGTATTTCCAAACTGTGCCTCAAACAACGAAGAATTACAAAGTGCCCTAAATTAGTTTTTATTTCTAGTTAATTTTTTAAATAAAATATTGTAATTAAATTATTTTATAAGACTGTTTTGTTGTTTTGCAATATGTATTGCTGTTTACTGGTGGAGTGGATTATTAGTATAAAAAATAAATAAATAATAATAATAATAATAATTTGTTTACTTACATCCGTGACTGGCTTCTCAGATTCGGGTCTTGGTCAAGTGTGAAGTGAACGAATCTTATATAATTCATCGAATACTGTGCCTCATCATCATCAATAACGTCACAGGGAAATGGATCCTGTGGACCTATTATATCATCCTGCAAACAGAACAAATTTGTGTATGGAGATAATATGCTGTAATAAATTTTACCATGATGCAAAACATAACTTTGAAGAAACATCACGAATTATTACTGGACTGTTTATTACAAAACATAACTTCGAAGAAACATCACGAATTATTACTGGACCGACTTTTTTTGAATGAAACTAATTGATCAAGCAAAGCGAGGACCTGCTTTAACTTTACCATTCGGAATTTCTTATGTTCGCCTGTAAAATTGTGTTACACAGTTATGACCAAATGCATTCTTCGTTTTCCTTCCAAGTTGGCACAATTGTTCCTTGAAATCATTAGAAATGATGTATGTGTAAGGATTTTAATTTTTTTATTCTGTTTCAAGATGGCGGCTATTTTAACTATTCAAGAGCAGATTTCAGATCTTTTTTGGACTGGTTCCCCTGGAAACAATGTTATCTTCATAATGCATGATTTTTTTATGCAACTCTAATGGTTTACTGGCATTTTGTCTGTTTCTCTGTAAATTTATTTTTTATGCAGTTATGATCAAATGCGGTCTTTGATTTTTTTCCAGTTTTGCATAAATGTTCCTTCAAGTCATTAAAAATGATGCATGTGTACCATTTTTACTTTGGATTCCATATCAAAATTGTGGCCATTTTTAATTCCATTTTAATTGGCGAAGATCAAATCTTTGTTTGTTTGTTTGTTTGTTTGTTTTTTTTAACAAGAAGTCTGTTGTTCACAAAACTACTAGTAATACTGATATAAGGTTATAGTACAAGGTAAGTTAAAACTGAGGAAATGTAATGTTCTGTTATTTGCCTGAAATAGAGAAAGCCTTTGCTTAATTTTGCTACTCTAATAAGTTTTCAATTACATATAATAACAATGTATTAATGATGTAATTCGTACTCCAAGAGGAATAATAAAAAAATCGAACTATCCAAATTTTGAATAAGCCAAACTATGACTTTTAAACGAAAATGCTATAGGGCACCTTTAAAATAAACTAATGACAATAAATTATTGCTTTACTGCCTTTATGATGTTAAACAAAACCATTTTTCTCACTAAAATTTGCCACAAAAAAAAAAAACAAACAAACAAACAAACAAACAAAAAACACAATTTGCCACAAAAAAAAAAAAAAACAAAACAAAAAACACAATTTATTTACATTTTAGACATCACATGTATCAGTAGCACATTGATCCAAATGTTCACCTAAAAAGTAAAAGGTCCCTCTGTCCACTTCTCTGAACATTTTAACACTTTTTGTAAGGTTTAAACTAGTGCATGTGCTACACTTTGACATTTTCTAGTCACATTAACACCTTGAAATTCAAACGGTTACTAAAATAAAAGTTTCAGAAAAGTGCGCTCCAAGCTTACTGAGAGAGTGAAGGTCCATTCCAATGAATAAATGCGATAAAATCTTGAATATGTTATGGACATTTTGGATAAAAATTCAAAATTACCCAAGAGGATAGTTTATGTTCAGAGGCTTCTAATGAATTTTCTTGCAGTAGGCCTAGTAAAATTGATGAGAAAAGATTTCAGTGATGATGTTCAAATGTGGAAGATGAGCATCAATTGAGGGAATTTTACCGCTGTTACCAATCTTGAGGGCAATGCACATTTCTTAGATGCCTACAGGTCAATTACCCTGTATAGTGATTTGAATTTTGATCAACACCCCTGTTTGAAATATTAAAACACCATTTTAGACATATAACATCAGACACTGGACTAATAACTGGAGCTAAGGTAATAGTTTTGAAGTTGTTAGTCTTTTTTTTAGGGAGCAAAATCTGCCACCTTTCCTCCTAAAACAATTTTTGTGTGCTTTTTTTTTTTTAAATACACCATAGACTTGTGGAAACCATCTTTATTCATGAATGTTTCATTTCTCAACTTGGATGATTCTAGTCTAGTGAAAGTAGTATTCAGTGACCTTTTCAAATTCATTTACTATACTTTTGTAGTTTCAACATCTAGTTTTGTTATTATCCTGGATCATTTTGGTTATGTACATTTTTGTAGTCAGCTGTCTGTCAATAAACACATTTATCCTCTCCCTTTTAATGGCAAGCTTACAAAATGTTTCCTGATTGGTCAATTGTATTTCTCTAGTCCTTCCCAATGAAATTCCTGCATATGCCCTTGTAGAAAAGTATTTATTTTTTGAGATACCACTGGGATAATCATTGTTGAGTTAAAGAATATCCGGGGTGCACGGGCAAAGAGAGTTAAGTCCACCATCCTAAAAAATTGAGATATGTCCATAGAGTTATAGATAAAAATGTTCTCTACATTTGTGTTAAGTCCAGTAAGTCATATCCAAAACCTCATGGGTTTATCCATCTCTAAAGCTATGTTAGGCTGGTATAGTGTGTTAAGTGACTCTAATTCTCAGTAACAAGAAAGTGGACTTAACTCTCTTTGTCCGCGCACCCCGGATATGACCCGATTTATTGATGTTGCATGCAAATCTGGTTTCACCTTGTATCACAAAGAGGTAGTTCCTCTTTCAGCAAATAGTCACAGACAGTATACATTTTAAATGATTTCTAAAATTAGTTTGTGTTATTTCTGCAGGATCAAGAGGAGGAGTCGAGTTCGCTTGGGCTATCCTGGGTACAACCAGGCTCGTTGCAGCCATTCTCCAAGCCCACTTCTTGATGAGCTTCAATTTGTTAGAAATAACAGTGTATTATCCTTAATTTGGTTTTGTATAATTTAATCCTTTTCAGTATTTATATGTTGTTAAATGAATGTTTTTTAAAACTTTATGAATCTATTAAAACTTTATTCTAAAGACTTCCAACATTCTTCTACTTATTAACTGGTTCACTGGAACATTATTAAATTCTGTAGAAGTTGACAAAGACTTTTACTGGCACTGCAGTAGAATCCCGCTTACCTGAACTCTGATCAACCAAAATCAGTTCTTTTTCCCATTAACTTTGAGGAATTTATTTTTGCTAGACCCGTATTTAAAGCCTCCAAAACACATAAATAAAAGACAGGACAAAGGGATAATATACCTTCTTCTGTCTTCATTTAAGCATTAAATTATTATTAGATTTTATTACATTTTGTCTTCAGTGTCTCCTACAAAAATTGGGTTGAGGAAATTGACAAACAGCACTCTTCTGGGATGTAATTACCATATTTACCTGATTATGAGACCCCCTCCCCTTATTTTGAAGACTCTTTTTGAGAATTTTTGTGTTTCACAAATTCTGACCACCGTTAATCAAAATTACAAATGGTTTTATTGATATAAAATATTCTATGATCCACCAAAAAAATGAAACACTACCTATTGTGGCCTCGGCTTCATTAATGGCCATTAACTTAAAGTTAGCGACGTACTACCTGTGTGAACTGCAAATTCACTTCTCACGTATCTCAACATTATTATTATTGATCGTTACAATTTGCCATCCTTATAGCTTTGACAGTGAAACAAACTGAATGATTCAGTTACATTTTAAGATTATTATCACAAAATTTAAATGCTAACATAACAATGACTGAAAATACAAAGCAATTTAAAATGAAAACAACAATGGCTAGTAATTTTAACATTTGGTAAAAGCTACTACACAATGTAAAAACATTCACTTCATCTACCAAAGCTTAACCTGCGAATGTAAGACGTCCCTGTATTTTTTAAATTAAGAATTTGGGAAAAAAACCTTGTCTTATAATCAGGTAAATATGGTAATTTATTGTATATGCATAGTGAAAGTTCAAGTCATTGTGATATATGTCATTTACACCACGTAGCCTATGCATTCAATTAAAATATTTTGCAATTTGCTACTTGTTGAGCTGGATAAGAAGATACCTTTTACACTACAGCATTTAATGATCTTTTTATTTTAAAAATCGTCTGAAGAGGCTATCTTGGTTATAAATGGATGACATCCATCCTTTTGCAAGGTCAAGTAGATTGCATCAGAATCCAATACACTGAGGTCAATGTATGTGGTTCAATTTAATACAATTAGCACATTGCATTTTAAATAGACATCAATGAAAATTTAATAAATAATAGCATATGGCACTAGGGCTAACTACATTCTATTATTTATTAAGTGCCAGAATTGTACTTTGAGATTGTGTGGCGGATGGGAAAATGTCTATACATGCGTTAACTCAAATACGCTTTATCGGTTTTTCATGAAACTTAGTATACACATTTATAAGTCCATGGGAAGAAGCCTATTGGACCAAATCGGTTGACTTGTACGGAGTAAAGCCCAATTTACTGCCCATTTTATGGTAGCATATTAGAAAGAATTTATCAATTAATGTAAATCAGTTCTCATGGCAACATATTGTTTTATAGTGTTCATATACAACTTTGGAAGTTGCAATACAGGTAGCTTTGACAGATAACACTACTCATATATTCCTTCACATGTGCTTATCAAATTAGACCTTTGTTCTTCCGCAAGCCCTACTTAATGAATTGATCTGGAGCTTAACTCGGAAATCAATTAAAAAATCACTTAATTTCTGAATATCATAATTGCAATTATCACTGATTAAAAGCTTAAATATTTTGAGAATGTTAATATTCCACAATGAGTATCTCTGAAACAGGTGGTAGGCTACTGTGAAATCATCTGACATGACAAAGCAGCAATTGCAAAACTGGAGTACCAGTATTATTGTTGTTGATATTATTATTACTTAGGTTATATAGCAGTTGGCCGCGGTGGTCTAGAGGTAGTGTGCCCATCTCTAGACGCGAAGGTTGCAGGATCAAACGCGGTCGATGGGTCTTACAGGACGTAAAAATCCTGGGCACGGAGTCCTCTGGGAGGGACTTTAAGCGAGGGGCCCATGTCATAGATTTACAACTCGTAAAAGAACTCCAAGCCTAAATTAGAGCCTCTGGACAAAATTTCTCTGCCCTTTTACGTCCAAGTAATACCTTAGTTTCCTGAGTGGGGTTACAATGGGCTTACCACCTGTCCCTCTACCCTCTCTTGGAAAATGAGCGTAATAAAATTCATATATAGGTAACAGAAACCTCCACTTGAAGGCCCCTTCGCCCCAACATAGGGGCTGTAGGGTTCCAGACAGGCAGGTTATATATCAAGCTTTAACTGCATATAGGTTATATCACGTGTTTAGAATGTGTGTGTGAACCAGTAGTCTATTGTAACAACTCATTCGCGTGCATCTGTTTCTATTGTTCTTTTCTGTTATTCAGTTTAAACGATCGTAACATCCAGTGACATAGCAGCGATGAGTTATGGAAAATAAACAAATCCTACAAACCCAGAATTAGCTTTTGTGAATGAGGAAACCATGAAAACCCAAGTCAATTTGGGGGTGGCACGAGGTTGGATTTGAACCTAGGACCTCTTTCCTATTAGCCTATACCACTTCGCTGTAATTGGTTTTGGTGTTTTCATTATGACAAAGCTAAACTGACTGCATGTCCCAACAACAATTAGATTATGGTTTTCTTGTTACTATGGGCAACAAAATTTCATTCATATTTTAATTGACATGTATGTTCTGCAAATCGCATTTAAGCCGTACTTATTTATTTTTTATCTTAATATCTATTAATTGTATAAAGAAATGTATTAAACAAAAAATGTTCATTTTAATTCTCTCTACAACTTTACTGTAATAAGTTTTCATGTATTGCATACGTAATGGAAGTAATCTAGAAAAATTAAAAATTAATACGAGTAAAGTACCCCCTACGTCATTTTTACAGAAAAACGGATATAGCCATTTTATTAGTCACAGATAAGAGTTTTGATTTTTAAATTTTTATTAAAATCATTAAAGCCAATTTTTAATAAATCAAAATTTTTCAAAACATTTTCACGAAAAGTACCCTTAATATTTCAGTTATAAAACTTTTTACCCGCTGTGCTTGTCATTCCAAAAACGCTTTTTTTGGTTTCTAGGCATCGTGAAACATGTATTCCTGGTGTTATCTCGATTTCAATTTTTTGTCACGATCACAATACTTTCTCTATACTGCATATATGCAAGAAAGTAAAAGTGTTCAGGGAAAAGTAAAGAAGTCGCCCCCCCCCCCCCCCCAATCAGAGCTATGCAGAGTGTGGTGTAGGCTAACCTAATAATAAAGCAGTTACTGATTAGTTCTAGGGTATATTTTAAACAAAAATTAAATTGTTGATAGGGAAGCTGAAGCGAGCTGCCCCTGGTTATGTTTAAGATGTGCATTGCAGTATAAAACAAACAACATAGATAGGAAAATCTTTCTTTACTCTTCACTTTGTTTAAATTTTCCAACTTTTACAGGTCCATGTTTATTTAAAATTTTCACCCTAGGACTACGAAAGGGTGGTTTGGTTGAACTCAACATTATTTTTATATTTTACTCTTGTTTCCAAATATCACAATAATAGTGTCCTTTTTTTTTATTTGACTGTAAATAAATTAGTATACAGGTCCAACAGAACTTAAATGTGAAAAGAAAATGGAAAAGTACATGTTCCAAAGGTCATAAAATCATGAAAACTGTGAGTGGAGAGTTTATACACAGAACTTCACTAACTTGGACAGTTGTTTCAAGAAATTCATTCTCCTTCTTAGCATACTCCAACTGCCTCCTGTGTGATCCATGTACACTCTCGTGGACTTCTTAATTAGATCTTCCATTGGGATCTCAAAATTCATTAGATGATCTGCATTTTTCTGGATCAAGTTCTTCTCCCAGATTGTACATTCCTTATGTTCCTGGATGTACTTAAATAGTGCTCTTGTTCAATTTCACGGTCCATTTTCTCAACTTGTGCACATTTAATATATCTGTGGTGTTGCTTCATTTTGGTCTAGAAAATCACCATCTGATGGCAGATAGAGAATTCAAAAAGGTCTTCAACCCATCCCTTCAGAGTCCATGAGACAGAAAAATCCATGGATTAAGGCTAATTGATTCACAAGATAGATGGAGATGAAAACTTTTGTGTATAAAATTATTTTAATAAAATCCATTGTACATACTTAAACTACACTCCTTGTGTGAAGTAATACAGTGCACACCGCTTATTGTGATCACTTTGGGATGCAGCTAATGGAATTAAATGGAGGTTATTTAGTCATATACAAGATAATACACTACAAAACAGAATTAAAAATATTTATTCATAAAATAACACGTAACTGTGAATCACTGAACCACTCGCAGGCTAATACAGTAATAGACTGCAAGCAACTATTTTTTCAACCAGTATCAAAGTTTAAATTATTTTTTACTTTCCTTTATGAGTCCATTAACCAATACTCCATACTCAGTTACGAGTTACGAGTATTTTTGGAAGTCTATAGTGATCAGTGGTGAACACTGCATAGCACAACATTTAACGCCTGTCTGTTCAAATCTTTTCATTTTACACTAGCGATCACTGCATGTCTACACTGTTATCTTCATAAATCAAAAGCTGCAACTTATATGTTGGATGAAACATGTTTTATTGCTTAAAAGAGAACTGGTCAGCCTGTGAACTGGGAACAGAATTGCTACCTCCAGTACAACACAATACAGTTTAATTAGAAACAAAACCCTTAAGAACCAAATTTTGAATGATGTATAGTACTTGAAAATAAAGCCGCAAAAAGGAAAATGTGATAACATAAATTGAATCTTTGATTCCAATAAACAGCATTTTTTTTTTAATGTATAAGTATTAATCTGTACGGGACTTCATGAAAGTGATAACATTATCTGCGATTACATTAAGCGGTGTTCACTGTATATGATTAAAGAGTCAATATATACAATATATATTTATATTATTTACAATACTGAATATTCACAGCTTAAGAAATTCACATAAGTGACAACATAAAGATGCAGTGGAAGAATCATAGCTTTCAGGCCTTGCTTTGCAAAGTCAGCAACTTCTGACGCACAGAGCAGAGCAAGCTGCTTGTTACCAAGCCCAACTCTATGCATGAACATGGCTTCTCTCTGAACACTAAGTGATCGGAAGCTTGCCTGCATGGTCCTTGATCTCGTGACACAAAATTTGGAGTCGATGAGGAACGTCTTGTAAAGACGTGACGATATGCAGGAGTTGGGGGAGGTGCCTCCAGAACCACATCACTTAGAATATAGTCTTGTTTACATCCTTCTGAGTCCTGTAAATACAAGAAAGAAATATGTAGGCTTAATCCCAGTGTAGTAACAACTTGTACTGTACAATCAAAATTGAAGAGCTCTGCTGACTAACATTCCAAACAGCCCTATTCATCAAGTTCCTTAACATATCATAACATAAGCAAGAAAAAGAACCAACCATAAGAGAGTATTGCCACATCGCACCACCATACCCAGGGCAGACCCCAAATGCACGAGAACACACATACACAATTTATAATTTAATTACTTTCTTTTTCCTTGAAGAAAATTATGTCAGTATTCTGGGCCCATTCTTCCTGTACTTCCAGGAAGAAGAAAATAAATATGTTATGTCTCTATATTTTTTTTTAAGGTCAGCATAGAAAAAATAAAAACGAATGCTCTATTTCAAATTCTGGTAAAGAAATGCAATGAACTGACCCAAGGGAAATTTCATTAATTTTGTCATGGTACAATATAATAAGAAGATGAGTGTAAAAGTATTACACGTTAAAAAATTAAAACATAACGTTCTCAGGTGACTTCTCACACAGTACTGACTCGAGTACTGTGTGAGGAGTCACCTGAGGAAGACTCGAGGGCAGAGTTGAAACGTTGTGTTTTAATTTTTTAACGTGTGTCAACTAATTTGTAATAATTTTAAACACATCTTTTTATTATATTTCACTCAGTGGAAATTTGGGACCGATATGGAAGTTTTTGTCATGGTACACCTGTTTGAACTTGGAAGCAATTCTGCAGGCCATTGCTAGTATTTGCCTGCATCTTCGTTGAGTCTTGACTAACACTCTGCATTGCTGGCATCTGCACGCATTGGCTTCCTCACACCAGATCGACCATGGCTTCCCTCAAGCAATGTTGGTGTTGTGTTCGAGTCCGCTTTGGAATTCTGTTTTACTGTGTTTAAGTTTATAGTGATGTCTTAATTTAAATGTAACTTCATTGGGGTTTGTATGTGGCAAGTTTTAGAAGACCTGCTTGTAGGTAAGTAATGAGAAATTACTTAGCGCCTTCCTTGCTTTCCACCTTTGGGGCATGCCTCAGTTAACATAAAATTTTCGTAGTGTAGGTCTTCAGAAAGGCATTCTGATTTGATCCCTGGTAAAAATTGTATTGGTAGAATTAATTATTTTTATTTAGTGGTATTTGTACGCCAAATTAATAGTTAGCGTCTGTCCCACCCTTTCTCGTTGCTTGGACATGCCAAGCCAAGCTTGTAGCTCACCATTTTGAAATTTTTAGTTAACTTGCTTCTACCGCCTCATTTGTACAAATCCCAACTATATATTTTTCTTTAAATGTTTTGATTTAACTATGCGAGTTTTATTCTATTATTTCATTGTAACTTTCTTCATGAGCAGTACCATTCCCCCACAATATCCTGGCCGTGGCTGACTCCTGTTCGTCTGGGCCTGGAGGTTCATTAAACTAAACAGTTTTATGATTAACCTCCATCTAACCTAAAACAAAGCTTATTTTGGGCCCTGTGAATTTTAGAATATATTAAATTAATAAAGCATGTATCTTGAGTTGAAATCAACTTTCCCTGGCTCCCCTAGCTTGATAACTTGTGTCATTCAAAAAAATTTTATTTGTATTAAAAAGATGAAATTATAGTTTCTTAAATGTAAATGGATTATCTGTAACCATAACAAATTAATAATAATTCTGTAAATTAACTATATTCTCGGCTGTAAATAATTGTGTAGATTGATTGTGTTTTCAGGATTTCAATCGCCTCTAAATCTTGTCAAACTAATAATGACATATGAATTTGTGTATAGTTATAGTTTTAGTTTTAATAATCATTTGTTAACAGAAGAAACTGAGTGCTTTCTTGTGTAGTGGCCTGGGAATTTCCCCATGACCTCTGGATAGGGCTTGTTTAATAGGTAGCTTAGCCTTCCATGGGTAGTTCCCTTAGGGCCTGGTACAACTGTCAAATCATTTATCACAATGCAGAAATAAATAAAGAAATCATTTACATATTAATGATATACAGGGTGTTAATGAATAACACCGAAATAATTGACCTTTATATAGAGGGGACATAGACAAGCAACTTTTATAAGGAGATTTTTGCTCTTTGACGTAAAATGAGTATGCTACAGGGCATTAAAGTCATTATAATTTGGTGCTCATAAGTCAATAATTACGCGAAATAGGGTTACAATTTTCATTAAATAGACTTCATGCCTTCCTAGTGATCGATGAAAACCTGATTCTTGATCATTCATCCACAGCTATATCATAATTCAGAGATTTCATAATCTGCAAAATTTACAGACTAATCACATGACTGGCCACCACTGCATTAGTCTTCTTTTATTCTCAACTACTGACTACAGTGTTAACAATGAATTTCCTTTGTTTTGCATTTTTATTCTAATGTTAGAAGCCAGTGGCGGCCATGCCCTGGGAGATCTTATGCTGTAACAGGAAAAATTGAATCTATAGAGCAATAATCTCCTAATAAAAGTTGCTTGTCAATGTCCCCTCTATACACAGGTAAAATATTTCGGTGTTATTCATTAACACCCTGTATAGGGTTTGGATGTTTATGACATGTCATATTTTTATGCTGACCTCCGTTCTCGCCATGAACACAAATTAAACATGAATTGCAAACTTGTTATCCTAATTGAACCGTTTTTATTTTGCATATCAAGTCATATTTTGGTCATTTTCATGGTATTGGACATACTTCGATCATATTTGTAATTTAACGTCATATTTCAGTTATAAATTTGGTAAAACAGCACAAGTTTTCAGTTTGTGCATTAAATTGTCAACTTAAATTTTTTCAAAAAAGGAGTCATGAATATTTTGGTTTTAATGTAACTGAAATGTGAAGGAACAACCAAGTAACAGCACAATTACCTCTTCCTCCTTGTTGTAAACAATTTCCAATAGACATGTTTTAAAAATATTTTCAGTTCACATTAGCAGTGGTATCTGGAAACATTAACAGATTAGAAGTTCTTTAGAAGTAAAACTGTAAAACACCTGTAAAATTGTTAAAAAGTGATTATCTGATTTAATTAATTTGATGTAATAATTTAGTGTCATTAAACGTTTTAAATTGGAACATTTATTTTTAGAAAATAAATTCTTTTATGAGGTCATATTTAGGATTTTTAGGTCATATTTAGTAATTTTTAAGATCATATTTGCAGTCATATTTTCCAGTTTTTAGGCCATAAACATCCGAACCCTAATGATACATAATCAAACTTAACTTAGAAAAGTTAGAAATGAATGTCATGGGATATTTTTTGCTGAGTATGACAATTTCTGTCTGATTCCTCCCTCTTGTGTACATGCCCATGTGCAGTTAGATTTATTTTCAATATGGAGGCGGAAAATGCCTGAAGTTATAGATCAAAAGCAAACACAGTAAAAAAGGGTGGGCATGTTGAACCAAATCATCCGAGTTAACATCCTAAGGGCTGTGTTCAGCTATGCCAATAGTCTGTTTGATCCTGCTTTTTAGACTGAAAAGCTGTGACACTGTTCCTTTTGCGTTTCACCAGCTTGGCTTCCGATAACCTATGTTATCATCAAAACAGGATAAACCAAGTTAATTGTGACATCAAGATGGTGGGTAGGCGACTGGAACATCTGATCAACATGAGAGATGATGACAGTGATGAGGAATATGAAGAACACAGAATAAGGGAACGTGATGGATAAAAAAATATACGTCGTACTTGGACATCTATGATGACATTGATTTCTGCACAAGATTCAGGGGTAAAACAAAATTATCTGCTACTTGCCAAGACCCCACAAACAGTGAGATATCTAGCGACCATTTCTAGAACTACTAGTGACAAACAACATGCAGGAAACTTTTTGTTGCTAACGCAAACGTGTACATTTAGCGTCTGGATGCAAGTCAATAGTCATTTTTCCTCCACTGTTTCACACAATACCCACCAGATGACACTGGTTTCTGTTATAAAAATTTTAAGGGTCAAACAAGTAGTAGACAAAAACCAAGTTTTTGAAAACCGAGGTGACAAACTATGTGTTGAAACCCAAAATAATTGATTAATCATAGTTTTTGTTATCCACAATATCGATAAATTTTATCCATGTTGGTGAACACTGCCCTAAGTAATTTTAGGTGTGTATTCAATTATCCAGAAGTTCAATTTGTTAAGCATTGATTCATTTTATAATGCGGTACAGAGATCTAGTAAACCCCAAATATTTTAGCCTCAAATAATGTAAGACCCAAAATGATAGTTTGTAAGTAAATACAACAGCAAAAACACATCATCTTGAATTTTCTGTAGTATGGTAGTGGTAATGAGTATACTCAAACAAGGGCCGACTTTGTCAAAGGCTCTGACTGAGTTTAAGACCTTAAAAGAGTTCTCATGTATGTTAATGAAATCATGGAAACAGACCAAGCAATCATTGTTAATGCTGAGCACCGCCATCTTGAGAATTACACTGCCTGTCCTATGCTTTATTTTAACATGATTGCTCAATTGCCTAATTTCTCCAGTAGATGAGACACAGTCCGCTTCATGTTTTCTGCTATGACATTGATGATTATAGTGCTGTTCTATGTTCTGTTCTTGCTAGAGGATAATGTATTATTCTAGGTACTCAATTGCAATGAATAAAATTGATTAAAACAATAATTATAAAATTTACTATCAATACATCTAATTAATTTATATTTATTTTAATTATTGCTCCGAAATTTCATTTCAAGGTAAATGTCATATACTGGAATAATATTATGTTCTAAACAAATAACACAAGTATCTGCGTGTGTTTAATGCTTATTTTGATGCAGCAAATGCATAGAAGCAATGTACGGTAATGTATAGGGTATTGCAGCAAGGTGTGGTAGGTGCTGCCATCTATAATGTCGCCGCATACGTAAAATTAGTCAAATAGGACAGGCAGTGTAATTCTCGAGACAGTGGTGATGCTGAGAAATTATTTTTTGTTTGGAAAGGGAAGAAAATCAATGACTTTTTAAAACAAAAGGTTTGAAATTGAAAACACATTTTACATACAGTTAACCAAATGTGGCATCTCAAAAAACCAAGAAAATTGGAGGTTGAATAATCTTACTAATATAAAGCAAATAAATGTAAAAGTTTGGGGCTTAGTTGTATTATTTTCCCACCTCAAATTGTCCTTTAATAAGTATCTATATCAGTATATGACAAAATATGGGTGTTATACAGAATAATAGGCAGTAATTAATCCTGAGCAGTGGCCTAAACTGAAAGTATTCCTTGCAACTTCTAATATTTTAATTCTTACTTGGTGCTCCATTGGAAGACCTAAAATTCCAAAGTCTCCTTTTTCTGCACAGTTTTGCATGTTTGTTCAAATTTAGTTTTGATCATATAGGAAACTGAAACAAGAGATTTTGAAAATATTCTGAAAGTGACTATTAGAATTTACTATGGTGTATAATGTACATTGCCTAGAAACACTTGATAGCAATTAATTCAAAACATAATAATCTAAAACAAAGTATTTATAAAATCATGGATGAAAGTAAAAAAAGTTCTGGACATAAATTTAAGTCTTATTAATTAAATTAACCTCTCAAGCTTGATGTTTAAATGCTGCAAAGCTGACTGTGGGTTTACCCTGCTCCGGTATTTAAATGCCATGCATAACACAAGTCTGCCGGGTAACTTGTACAACAGGTTATTTCTAAACTATTAAACTTGTAATGTTTGGTCCTGATTTCCATCATACAACGTATATGTAGTCGAATCAAAATAAAATTACCTTCAGTGGATCATGTGTTTTTTCAAACCTTCATATATAACTTAACTATCCATATAGATATATAAGCATTCATGAACCACAGATTATTGTCTCTGTTGGACATTACATGAGAATATTGTAGGAGAAAGGTCCAGGGTTCAAGTCCCAGTGTCGCAGGAATTTTTCTCCTATAATATTCTTAACTATTAATGCTGCGTGAGTTTTCAATGATGTGGAAGTAGGTAGCAATATAACATCACACTGACAATAATATGTATCACATCTCCTTTCATTCTGTTTTGTTTCTAACCTTTCCCCATGGGCGTTATTTTTTCTTTTTTAATGAAATGTATTTTTGTAAGATGGTTAGGGGAAGATTTATGGAAGGCCAGCATTGTTTGCGAGAGATTAGTGCCCTCCCATATCTATTAACATGCTGCCTCAGGAACTAAAATATTACTCAGACCAAAAGTGCTTCAAAGCAAAGCTGGCAAATTATTTAGTAAATAAATCATACTGTAGCGTCCAGGAATTTGTGGACGAAAACAGAAGGTCCAGGGAAACGATCAAGCCTTGCTCAGAATTTCCCTGATGTATTTAATGTTTTACGGTAAACTGGGTAGGTGTGGAGTGTGTATATGTGTTGTGGTATGGTAAATTGGATATGAGTTTAGTGTATATATGATCTATAGGATGTATTATGTATGTTATGTTAATGTTATTAAGGTATTTTGCTTTATTTAACACTTATATGTATGTATGTATGTATGTAAACAATGTTCTAAAATGTATTTCGTTATGTAGAACAGCAATAAATCTTCTTCTAGTGAAAAAAGAAACATCTTAAACCAAGAATTTATTTTATATTGCAACCTGTTTATCCCCTCAAATTTACACTTAGAAGAACAAAACGTATTTCTGCTTGTGGACTGAGGATCTAGGTACCTCCTTGTGCAAACAGTTTCAAATTATGTCAAGACATGATGGAGATTTTTTAATTAAAAGACTGCATTGCTCAAAGTGTTTCTGGAACATATAACCGGCTTATAAGTAGACAAACCAGCTGCGTGCTTAGCACGTAAAACCGTCTCTACGGGTTAATGGGTTTTGAGACTTGACATCTTCTACCGTTGCCCTAAACTACAATGCATCAAACTGGTTCTATACAGGTTTCATTTATAAACCTTTTAAGTTCATAGGGGGACAAAGGAAGGCGAATTAATAATCCGCAAACCATGTTGGCACACCATCATGGCCAATTATTGACATGCTTCTAAAAATATAATCTTTGGATTCAGGGCACCTCAAAACTTGTATTTAGACTGAAAATTCGACAATAAATTTCAGAGTTAAACACAATGCTTTCTCTACCTATAGTCAGGGCTGTAGCAAGTCCTTCTGTGACCTTGGCGAGTTTGACAAATCTGCGCCCTCCAATACTGGGGGATCTGAACAATTTTTTTAAATCTCTGTAAAATTGTTTATTATTTTAATATAAAAACACTGTTATTATCAAAGCAAACCTAAACCTCAATTTGAAAATGACGACAGTCACCTGGAAAGGGATTGAGTTGAGCCACTTTCATCCCAATAATAACGTACAGTAGGCTACATTTTAATTTTTATTGTCGTTATATTGTTCCATACTGTTCATGATTTATGTTATCACTTATCATACTCTGGCAATAAGAAACGTGTTAATTAAAGAATGTTGCATGACTGCTTTTTGTTTGCAGACAATCGGCATAATGCTACAGATAGTTCACGTGCAGTAATTCTTAATAACTGGAAAGATTTCTTCCATTAACATGGAATTTTTATTGCTTGATAAATTGCACCAGTCTAAAAAAGCCGGGATTTTTCATGGTTAATTTTGCGCTCTCTTTGTACCTGCGCCCTTGGCGGGGGAACATCTCGCCACCCCCTAGCTACGGCCCTGCCTATAGTACCTACGTAAGGTACAAATAGAAAAGTAATAAAAATAAGTGTAGAGTATGACAAAATCTAAATTTTCAACAGCAGCAAATAGTAAATAATATATATACTGTAGTAACATTATTTCCTTCATACACAAAACAAAGTAACATCATTAAATTGAACATATTCTTTAGTTTATATAGACTGAGATAAAATGTCCAACCTTTGTAGGTTGAAAAGAAAAGAAAAATATAAAACTGAAAAATATAAAACTGATGAGTTGATTTAACTTCACTTACTTTCAATGAGTTGTACAGTCATCCCAACATAACATTTTGTGAGTCTGATACATTCAATTCTTCCATTTCAGTGTCTGAAAAGAAATTACATATTAGTTCCAATAACACTCACAAAACTCTCTCAATTTCTGTAAATAATTTTACAGCTGACATATACTTACTGAAGCTCTGAGGACATTTTCTGCTTGGAAGTAATCTTCTGATTGGGGATGCAGGTTGGCTTTATAAGATATCAAAGCTTGTCTATCCCTTTTTGATACAAACACCTAAAAACAACGAAATATACTTGTGATATATCCTCCTATCACCAGGAGCAGAATGGAAACTAGGATTCTGACATTTGGGTTAAGGTTTGTAGCAAACAAAATAAACGTTGTGAATGGAAATGAAAAATATCATCAGTCGTGATGACATGCATTAGCAGTGTCTATCCCATTCTCAGACCGTTGAGACCGACTTCTCACGCACAGCATTTGTTTACTTTCTGCCAGTAACGAACATCGTTGAGTATCTTCGACATCTCATAAAAAATAGCACCGATTTTGTGCTCCCGAGATGGAAGTTGGCAACAAGGCTTACTAAGTATAGAATATCCCCCCCTTCCACAAGGCCCCAACCACATGGAGCTTAACTGGTTGTCTGTTATGACAATTGTGATGTCACCCACTTCATTTTGTCAGTAGAAAGGGTTGCAGTGAGGTACAGGACATCACATTAGTCTCGCTACTTTGAACGAATGAATGAATATTTAATATTATACATACTACTTTATAAAACTTATATTAATGCTGTTAAGTTTTACTTGGATAGCATTTTTTTCTTCTGGAAATTGTATGGAAATTTTAAATAATCAGTACATTTTTTATGAAATAGTGTGTGTTCATAAACTGCAATAAACAAACTTCCCAGCCACAAGCCGCAACTGACATCAGATTATTTAAGGAGCATCGAATCAAAACAAGATTAGTTAATGAATAATTTTTTTTCAGGAATGACAAAAACTGTGTGTGGCCAAACTATCAAACAAATTCTTTATGTGATTGGATTAAGTCATTAACACAGAGACAAATATACTGGGTATGCAAAATCATTTTTTTTATTATTGAAGGTGAAAGTTTTGAAAGTAATGAACTTCTCTTGTTTTGTTAAGAAAATATAACAGAAAGGGTGTTTAAACAGGTCAAACAGACAAAAACAAATACTCCTGCACTGGAATTGTCATACACCTCCTTCATTGAATCTTGGGATTTCTTTAAAAGCCAGAATAAAAGCTCATGAACCATGTGAGCACTCCTATTTTGCCCCTTGCATCCATTACAGAAAAGCTGTAAAGGTGTTACTTTTTGTCCAAATATTACACTGTCTTAATGGGGGATATTCTAAAAAAGTAAGCATAAAGTATGAGCGACTACTTGCTGAGCAGTGTAGTCACTCACAAGTCCTATGCAAAATAACACTGCAACGACAGAAAGTTCTGACTCACCGGCTATCACTTAATGCTCACCCAACCCACACGAAACATGCACCTGCATAAACAAACTTACGAAAATAAACAAGGGTCTTCTCGCAGTGGGAGATGCCAGATCAGCATTATGAAGAGGAAGACAATTAATTATTTCTGCTCTCTCTGAAGGGACTGCATAGAATGGTCATTTACATCATCATATCAGATACCGCAATGGAAGAAGTACAGGATCACATAATCTATAATATTTTAGGATTAAATTAGTTTAATGAAAGTTCATAACATAATTGCAACATTTAATATAATTAGTATTTTTAAATGTGATATGAAACATTCATATAACTCCCTCTACTCTTAATATAGCCTATTCTAGTGTAGAGTACACGGCTGTATTGCAGTAGTGCGCATTCACTTGTATCTGCCTCGTTTCCAAGTCGTATTATTCGCGAGGCAAGACCAAAAAATCCAAGTCTATATTGTATAAAATGAATGGCTTATAACTAGCCTTCAGAGAATTTCTTGGGAGAAGTTTTTCAAATAGTACTTATTACAATATATTATAGTAGGCCTACATAATAAGCCTATAAAATTGTTAAAACTATTTCGAGAAAATTAAGAAAAATTAAATTTTCGTCAAATAAAGTGCTTGTAAAAATGAAAAGAAAGTCGTTGCCGTACCTCGTGCCGCATCCCTTAAGGATACACAATCCAAATAAAATCTTAATAAATGCACTCGAATACTTTTGTATAACCTAAGCGTGGCAGTACACCTTTCTTCAAATTCTAATATAGAATAAGAGGCCGTGTTGCAGAGAATAGGTATTCAGTTGTATTAGCCTGATGCAAAGCTTTACCGTTCACCAGACAAGATTGAGTTTCTGTGAACGATGCCTGCCTTGTAACTACCCGTCAGAATTTTTTTTTTCCGAAAAAAATATTTCAAATAAAAGTTTAGCTCTTAGCATAAGCACCTCAATTACAAAATTTAAACAGAATTTTTAAATCCCTAGTACCTAGTACTGATAGATGGATTAAAACTAAAAATTTGTAGTTTTCATTCCTTCTGGAATGTCCATATATTCCACGCGAATGATCCTAATAGCATGCTGTGAGAGAAGTGAGTGTGCTGTTTTGGTAGCTCACAAATTCCTACTTAATACTCCCTCCACTCGGTCTTTACTGCATGCGGAATTGAAGCGGGCACTAAGCGACAGAGCACAAAGAGAGTCATGTCACGTGGGCGCAGTGGGTGGGGGAGTCCCCATGCTTTTTATGCATACGAATGCAAGTGCAAACTTGAAATCTGCCAGTAAGAACTTCATACTCCTTTTTTTAGAATATCCCCCAATGAGTCAGCACATCAACTGCTCCTCGCCCAGTCTGATTTTCTATCCAGTAGAAATGAGGTTATTGTCTATAACAGTGATACATCAAGTATTGTGCCTCATCAATAGGACGCTTGGGCAAAGATGAGAAAAGGAATGCGCACAATGTGCAGAGAGTTTGTTTAAAGTGATATAGAATCTCTGTTACTGCAACAAGAAAGATAGATTCCCTTATGCCATGCAGTGAGTTGTGATCTATGTTTATTCTTCTCTTGCCTTTAATAATGACTGCTAATGTAACATCTGTTTCGGCATCTAGTGAAATTTTTCCATTAGAAAAACGAGTGCAACAATCAATGTCTCAGTGTTTACCGCAGCACCTATTTCACGCACGGTTGCATCTTAAAAGATGAACACATCACGTATTGTTCCGAACCAAGCGCTGGATTGATCATGTTTTGAACCAAAACCCAGGCTCAATATTTCAGGCTGAATTATTCTGAAAGGTTCTGATTTGAAACGAAAGCATTTTGTAATATCATGCAGAACACCTCAGAGACAATGATCCATCTATAGTACACATAAACAATATCTTGTGTAGGCTTACACACATTATTGAAGGCAAATCTGTTTATGGCACTTTTTTAGGTGGGACCACCCCATTTTGTACAAGGAAATAAGCCCTGGTATAAGTACTTACATTGATGACAGCTTTGTGGCACTGCAGCTTCTGTGCTAACATGATCCTCCTGTCCACATTCTCAATGAGCTCCAAATACTTGACTAGTACATCTGTGGGGGCTCCATGAGCATGGAGCTGTATAACTACTTGCTCCATGGATACAGCAGCCTTCACCTTCTTACCTCCCAGCCAACTCTGGAAACAATCATCATATACCATATACCCTTTTACTTTCTTGGGTGGTGGGGAGATTGAATGTGCTAAACTTTTTGCATGGGTTAAATATTTTCATTTGCTTTGCCTGTTATTTAAGAGTAATAATTTAACAAAACCATGTTATGAATTACTTTCCTTTGAAATTTTCAATCGAATGGGTGAGACCTCTCAAGAAGAATTCCGATGAGAAGTTATTACTTTCGGAAACATTTCTGATATGCTGTAGGATATTAAAAAATTAAAAACTTTGTTTCTTCACTGATTCTGAATTCCTATCTCAAATTGAAAAATTATATAATAGGCCTGCTGTGCTGGGACTGAACTTGCAAATTTGGAGTATCTTAATTAGGGATGGGTCCTCGATACTTTCGATACCTCGATACTCTCGATACTTGCATGGTATCGGCATCGAACGATACTTCAGAAAACTTGCTCGATACTTTTTTGATACTTTTGTAATTCTGCAATTAAGTGAGAATGCTAGTATTTTTTAACAAAAACTTGTAAGTGGACTGTTTAAAAAACTAATTTTAGTTTTAATGTAAAGTTTAAAAATAATTATAGGCTACTGATGATATTAAATTTTGTCTCATTAAATATGCAGACTTAATTAATTTACTTGGTATTACACAATTCTCTCAAATTTTAATTTTTAATGTACCTATTTATTGAAACTGGAAATGTTGAAGGTATCGAGCATCGAGGAAAAATCATGTATCAGTATCGAGGAAATCTGGTATCGACCCATCCCTAATCTTAATGTTCATCTCAGGTACCAGTGGCAAGATAAATACTAAGCAGGCTTTGAAAACAAGGTTATGGATTAAGTACAATAGCATAAGAGATAAAGAATATGGTATGTACTGATAACTGAGCTTTACCTTAGTGATAAACAATCCCTCGATGTCATCCCAGGATTTTAAAGAAGCTCGCACTGTCAGAACTGTCCACTGGAACTGCCTGTCGCTAATTCCCTGTTGTTGTGTGAGAGTGAGTGGCGAGCTCAATGTTCCTTTCTGCTCACCCCAGTGGTTTGCACAAGTATAAGCAAGAGAAGACAGCACTGACTGGCCTACCAATCTCTTTGCAATCTCAGCATCTGTCCCAGCCATCGCTAGTTGCCAGTCTGAAAAATGCAAGGTATGTTAACATGCTGTCATTCCTAACAAGAAATCTAAAATTCTGATGTAATTCACTTACACAAATTTCTCAACCTTAAGCATGGATAATGCTATTTTCTCACTGCCAGATGGTTGTCTCAGCATCATGCAAATTCTGATTATTTGCAAAGGCAAAACTTTTAGTCTTTGTTTGTGGAAGTGGCTATTTCATATTTATTTGCTAGACCTTTAGGCAGTACAAGCTGCAATCGGTCACATAAGCTATTTACATTAATACCTATCAACAACAACCTAAGCTATGCTAATTCAATCTATAATTATTTACAATCTTATAAACATAATTATATGAGTCAATTGTTATACTAAGTTATACTAATACTATAACCTAAGTGACACTAAATGAACAAAATATACTTACAGATTACACTAATTTCTTACCTTTTTACATCATGTAATTATTTGCACTAAGTTGTTCTATTCTATTTGTATGTCTGGTTCTAGGTATTCTTGAATATTATAAAAAGGATTTTTTTGAAGCCAGGAATATAGTTTTTCTGTAAATAAATTTGGGGACATTTCTTGAAGGTTATCTGGTAATTTGTTATATAATGTTATCCCAATATTGTTATGGTATCCTTTTGTTTTGTTTAGCCTACACCTAATTAGATCAAGTTTATTATGATTTCTAGTCTGATATGTATGTACCGGTACTTGACTTCGTGTTTGATAGTTTTCTATGTTGTTTTTTACTAATGACAAGACATCAAAAATGTATCAAGTTATTATTGTTAGTATACCTGTCTCTATAAATAGTGGCTTGCAGTGCTCTAATTTTTTAGCATTGGTTATTATTCTAATTGCTTTTTTCTGGATAACTAATACCGGCACTTGATTAATTCCTACCCCATTACCCCATACTACAAGACCATACCTTATTATAGTTTACAATATCAGCCAAGAATATCTATGAAAAATGTTTTAAACAAAAAGTTTAGATAATATCACGAACATCTAATGTTTAAGATTTACAATATATAATTAAAATCTGTAGTGATTCTCTAAAAATAAGTTATATCTGCAGAGAGATATTTATACTGTGTCTACTTCCTACTGTTTCTAGTTTTGAAACAAATCTGCAATTTTACCAGTCCAAATTTTTGTTCTTTCCAATTAGCTAAACCTCCTTCCATCAAAAATTTCCTTTTTGGTCAAATGAATAAGAATCGGGGTGATCATTAACCTTTTCTAAGTACTAATTCCAGTAGTATGACATTCAGATTTAATAACTGACTGTTTCCAGTCTCATCTTTTGTCAATTCATTTTTTTACTGATGTAAAGAACTGTATTATTTTCACATTCATTATATAATATAATCTTACATGAAATCTCTTGTTCTATCCCTTTTAATTGTAAATGTCCAAAATTAAGTTCATCAACGCAAGTAAAATACCTAGGTGTTATCATTGATCAAAATTTACGGTGGGAAAAACATGTTCAATATCTGTGTCTTAAACTACGGAAAACTATATATAAATTTGTTATATTAAGAAACATTATGCCACAGAGTACTTTAAGATTAATATATCTAAGTTTAGTCCAATCAGTTATACAATATGGAATAATAGGATGGGGTGGGATATGTCAGACTGCACTTCGTCCATTGTCGTTGTTGCAGAAAAGAATAATCAAGATATATTTAAAAAAATCAATCGACTATCCATCTAAAAGTTTACATAAAGATTTTGACGTATTGAATATTAAACAATTATACTCCTACACTTTAATAAATTATTTCCATAAAGATCATGAAAAATTCATAACACAAAATCACTACTATAATACAAGGAGGTATAATATCTCTTGTCCTCTTTTCGAACCAAAGTGTGCTACAGAAGTAGGTCTAAGGCATAGTATAAATTTCGGACCAAGGCTATACAACAATTTTACTAGAAGAAACCCTAATCTGATACCACTAAACAATAAATTGTTTAAAAAACAAGTACTCGAATTGATTAAAACTAACTTGTAATGGTACTTTTACTCACTTTTTTCCGTTATTCATTCTCAACTGTAAATTTTTAAATTTTAACATTAGGTATTTTGTTTGTGGCTCTGTTATGTTATTGTAATTTATTTTTTCGTATCTTTGTTCATGTATTTATTTCATATAAGCAATCTTATTTATTTTTATTCTTATTTTTGCCTAAAACTATAATATGTATGTTTTTTTTTTTATATAATGCTCAAAATATAACTTTAGTATGACTGAACTGACCCCGAACACGAGCTATGCTCATGCGGGGCAAATAATACTCTTTTGAAATTGTACTAATTGTGTTTATATAATTTATATTTGTATTTGTAATAATTTTGTATTAATTTGTATTTTGTAACCTGTTAAAGAAACATAAAAGAAAGAAAGAAAGAAAAAGAAAGAAAAAAAATTATAATTCATGAAATTGAACTGAATCTAGAGTAGACTCACTTCCCAACATAGGAGATTGAGACTAGCTTCACAACATATCTCTAATCTGCCATTACAGCAAAGAATATATACAAAAAAATAACAGTATAACCAACACAAAAGCTATAAATTCAATTCTTGCACTAAAATATCCAATATTTTGTCTGTTTATCTTATTTTGTTTTATTTTACATAAATAACTGGTAAATTTTAAGCATGAGGCAGCCTATGACCATCCAGAAACTTACCTAGGAGTTTAATATATCCTTCAATCAATTGTCCGTCTCTACTGTCTGGTGAGGAGAAGTGATTTTTGGCACAAGCTTCCAATTTCTGTAGCCTGCGCTGAGGGTTCACAGTACCACAGACAGCAAGTTGAAATTGTTTCATCTGAAAAACAGATAACACAATCATACTCACAGCATTATGGGCATTTATTTTAGAAGAAATCATTAATTCATCTATTAATGCAACAATCTATATTTATAAATATTTTACTTCAGTTCATACCAAATTCACAAGATATTTTACTACCGTATATTTATTTTTGTTTCTTTTCATTTTATTTTACTGACCTACTGACATCAATAACTCAACTATGCTTATGTAATTAACTAAGTTGTTGTCTATTAAACACTTTAGGCTTCACTAAGTGTTTAATAGTCAACAACTTAGTTAATTACATAATTTGTTGTTTCACTGTATTAAGTTCCATTATCTCTTGATTCTTCATAATCAACTATGCTTATTTTCTTTCAACACAATCACTACTCATTACCTCCTGCTAACTCTTTAAATGCTTCAGCTCAGTTAATTTTAAATGACTTTTTTTTTAAATACACAGACTTTCATTACTTCAATAAATATGGTTTATCTCCAAAGGTTTTACCCTCTAACAATGGTTTGTCCCTAGAAAAACATTGATTTCTTGAACCACTCCACATGGAATCTTCATTGCTCACTCCCTAGTGAGACTGGATTTTGCTGCCTATGTTTTCTCGGTAGACTTATTCCAATACCCTTCAATAATTTAAAAATTATCTTATCTTAATATAGGTACATGACATAGGGATTTGAGTTGCTCACATGGATCGAAAAATAAAAATAATAGCAAGAGGCCATCCATCTCTTAGTTCACCGACTAAAATAAAAACTACCTTCACAGTAATAAGTGCCTACGAGACTGCATGCAGTGAGATTCAAGTAATTCAATGCAATTTTTTCTTCCCAACCGATCTCTGTGTTGCAGGCAAATTCTGAATTTAGTGTGTTTACAAAATGCAGGCAGTTATTAATGAAACAACAGAAAGAAACATTCTACAATTTCACTGGTTACTCTTCAGGCATAATAAAAAAGCTAAAATGGAGTCAACCACACTGTTAATTAAAAAATAAAAATAAATAAATAAAAAAAGAGAGAGAGAAAGAGAAAGAGAGGAGAAGATGTTAGCTCTAGTGGGCACTACTGTCAGTATAATTAAATGCTGGCTTAAATGCACTGAATTATAAATATGTACCTTTCCATTTACTGGAGATGTAGTTGAGAAGTGTATTACATTGTGTGAAGCCGCTTTAGGAGTCAAGGCTTTCAAAAGTATTCATGTAAGCCAGAAAAACTGCAATGCAAAAGTAAGAAATGTGCATGTTTTAAAAATGGACAATAATCTAATTCCAAGATTTCAGTGTAAATGCATAAATAAATAGAGATAAATGTTTGACTGACTCCATTCTAGATTTTTAATATGCTTGAAGGGTAAAAAAGGGGGGGGAAAAAATGCAGAATGGATGTTTCAACAATAATTGGCCAAGGTGGACATTCTGTATAAAGACTGAATTTACAATTAACCTGCGTAATCTTTAAGTTCCATTTCCCGATTTTCCTCTTGGCCCCCACTCCACCTAGCAGTTTTCTTTGTCTCTGCTTTATGACGCAGACCTTTTCCAATTAGCTCACTTCTTTCAGAAAATGGCAGTGGAGCAAGCTGCCAAAAGCTCGGGATCAATCCTCCTACTCATATGATTGGAAGACAAAGAAAAGAAACTATCATCCAGGTTTCATTATATAATAAAGTGTTTTAAATTAAGGGGTAATATCTAGAAGAGTTTAATAAAACACCTCGAAAAATATCTGTTCTATGGTGGTTTTTCATAAATATTGTTAGAAGTAAATTAAAAAATATATAATTGTTAGTAGGCTACATTTAAGAAAATGTTTGTACTTACTGCAGCTTCTCTGCTATCTCCGAGCATTCTGGGAAACAAAGAGAACAATAAAATAAAACATTCTGATATAAATAAACACTCAGTTTGAAACATGTTATCTTAACTCATGTTACTCATGAACAACAACACTCACAAAAGCCATCAATCTTGGTACTTAATGAAACAAATTACATACAACTCATTTATTCGACTGAACACTAAGACCATTCAGAAATAAAATATTTGAATAAGCAAAACATTTGTTGCACACATTTGTATGAAAGAATACTGAAAGAAGAAAACTTTTTGAAGTATACAATGCTTTCACATAAATATAATTAGGCCTAATGATAATTCTGTTACTATGCACCTTCAGCAAAGTCCCGACTTTCTCTGTTAATTGGGACAACATAAATGAATAATCGAAAAACACAGATAATCCAAACTGAGTGCGAAATTTTTAATTTCCCGCACTTAATTTAGAGTTTTCTGCATTTTGTTGCCATATTGTGCATATATGACAAAATAAAGTGCAGGAAATTCAAAATTTGTCGATATAAAGTGCAGGAAATTCGAAATGACATGTGTAAAATTCGAAATTAAGTGCGGGAAATTCAAATTTTCATGCAAGGATAATCCACAAACCAGATAATTAGGAATTTGCTGTATAATCATAATCACTTTAGTCTTGCATTTAACTTATGTTCAATATAATAATACAATAATCATATCTTATTTTACTTTTATGTAGATTGTGTCCTGTTTTTGTTCCATTCTTTTAAGTGTCTTCCCCCCCCCCCCTGGAAATCTGGTCACCCTACATTATGACCATGTCTCGCAATACTTTTCTGAACTCCAATCGCTTTGGCTAAATCAAAGACATGAACTTCACTCCCTTTCTCTTCTCTATCAAATCTTAAAATATTCTTCACCTAGTTATCTCGCTTCATGCTTTCATCATCTATCTTCTTAATCACAATTTGGAAACTCAATACTCAACAAAGTAGAATAGTGCACCTTTCAAGCTGTGCCAAGGCAAGAATAAAGTTACAAAGACAAGGTCAAATTCCTCGCCCCTTCCATACAACTTTTGGAAGTACTCTGGGACTGGTGAAAGCAAAATGCAATCACAAGCAAGCATAAAAATGGAAAATAAGAATTTGAGATAGGGAAACTATGCCAGGATATTCCATTTTTTGAAAAACCATTTAAACTGAATTAATGCATGTAATTTGCACGATTAAGTTAAAATTATCTTAATTATGCATTATGCGTGTTTTTTCCTCCAAAAAGGCCAAAACATGCAAACATGCAAGGAAAAAGTACATATACTTGGAACCAGAAAGTAATGACATAGATGAGAACTCAGTTTGAGCTGTGTCACTGTACCAATGCATGCATTTGCATAAAAATCTTGTCTCTAATAATAAAAATGTATATTAAATATATGGCACAATATTTCAATGAATATTTCTCAACACTAAATTTAATTTTGAAAACTGCCATTTATGAACCTTTTACCGGTATTCATTGCTCTTAATTATTGTGCAAAATTCAGTAGAGGTCTGTTAAGTAGTTTAAATATGATGGTATTTTGAATTATTAGCATTTTCAAGGAAATATGGAGCAAAGTGAGCACCAGTTAATACTTACTCTAGTAAATCAGTAAGTTCATGCAGCTGTAATCTTGTGGACAGGTACTGGCAATACTGTGACACTGCTTCTGTTCGGGTCCTAAGAAGTTGGTACACCAGACTCTTCTTCAAAGTACGTACCAAAAACAAAACTACCTGTAAAAAAACACAACATAATTAATAAGATTCGCATCCGCATTCACTCTAACTAACTTTCTACTTTCTTCACCCGAATCATAGGCACTGAAGGTTAAAGCCATTTATTGTACAATATTAAATAACATCCTTCAGTTCTAGTTTTACTGTCACATTTTTTCAAACTATTGTTAAAAAAATATTCTTGGAGATTGCATGCATATATCGAACAATCTTGTCACTACCGTCAATGCATGCCATAACTTGTCTGGTAGGGTAGCAAACATTGTGGTAATTGTCGAGAAATCTAATTCTCCTCATTCTTTCCCTTCGCCAGCCATAGCATAGGTCATAATAGGAATCCCAAAATGTAATGCTGTGAAACAACAGGCATTACACTCACATCTTGGAGTTTTTAGAAGGATGCCCAAAAAAATAAAAGGACATTTACATGTATAAAGACCCAAACGACTTCAGCGAATTACCATCAATTACAATCATGTACCATATATGCAAAATTTTTATAAATCTAAACTACTTTTTTCTTAATTAATTACAATGGACAATTTTTTAAACACTTGTAGCTCTACTTACGTCACAATCTTTGGACTAGTTTCGGGGAAGACTCTCATCCCCATCATCGGCAGTTGGTAGACTGGAATTCGCGCCAACTGCCGATGATGGGATGAGAGTCTTCCCCGAAACTAGTCCAAAAATTGTGACGTAAGTAGAGCTACAAGTGTTTAAAAAATTGTCCATTGTAATTAATGAATCAATAGCTTTACTGTTTATACCACTTCTCTCGTTTTATATATTTATTACTTTTTTCTTATTTTAATCCCTTCATTATATTCTATTTTTTTCATGAAATAACTTTTTTAATGCATCATCTGAAATCCTATCCTACCTTTGTTGTAAGGTATGCAAATACAACAAACTGATAATTATCTGTGCAAGATTCTTCTTCCATTTCTAAAAAGATTTATTGTACTGTGACATGAAGAGTGTCTGCTGGCTCTCAGCGCACAAATCTCCTTCATCCCTAGGCAGACGTCACTGGTGATACCATGCCATATCAGCTGAGAGCATCACAGACTTTTGGCACTTGACATGCAGTTCACCAACATGACTAGAATGACATGTTCAGCAAAGTAGATCTTTGCCTAAGTCAATACAGAAGCATCCCTATAGACTTCTTTTGTATACTAAAAAACTAAAAACTAAATCCCGTACCGCTACATCCCTGAAGGCACTAGGCCTACCACCCGACCACTGCATCTTCAACCATAAGCAGATGGCAGGATTGGGGGGGGGGGGCATGTGGTCAGCATGCCGACACCCACAGCCATTAATGGTGGTTTCCGTGACCAGAGCTGTTACTTTTCTATCAAGTAGCTCCTCAGTTTGAATCAAGGCTGAATTGCACCCCGTTCCAGACCTCCCTACCTCATAAAAATCCGAGGAGGTACCGGGGATCAAACCCGGGTCTACGGATCTGTAGTCAGCGATGCTAAGCACAAGACCATGCAGGTGGTCCCTTTTGTATACACAGGCTATTATTGTTAATGTAAACTTTAAGTACAACAAACATTAAAATGAATTTAGAAAAATTTAGAGCAAAATTAAAATCACATTAGATTATATATATAACATTGCCAGACGTTAGAATAGTAATAATTCTAACATTTAGTTTATAAGTGTTTTTCGATTAATTATTTGTACATGTCACTGTACCAATTAACACAGATAATTGGGAGTTTACTGTATTGTGTTAGGTCAATCCATGTCACTGCAATTCCAAATTTTTCTGAGAGACTTTGCAGAACTGTTACATTTTTCAGTGAATGACTTTTTTCAAAACATTATTGAAATTCTTGATCTCACTGAGCAGAAAATATAAACATTGGGCACAGTCCCAGAATTGACAAGAAACGCTGGGAATGTCGCAATACCTTTAAACGCTTGACACACAATGATCATTATAAAGAAACAAGCATGTGATCCACTGTTGTTAAACTGTCACTGACCCTGAACTTTCTGCCACTAACCTAGAACCAACTGCCACTAACCTAAAACTAACTGCCACTAATCTAGGGATGCTACAAGGAGTATAATTGATCATTCTGCTTCGCATTGTGTATAGCAGCATGGGATTTTTGTGCAAATTAATCTAGCCTCAAGGATCTATCTAGTTGTCACATTTTGAATTAATTCCAGCTGATAGCCAGTTTAGAGATAAACACAGAAAATAAAAATAAACATATTAAATTGTTTTCAAAAACAAATTGGTTGACCTTAACACACGTTAGACTTCACTTTTACCTGTATTCTGCAGGATGATCGTTTTGCGGAAAAAGTCTGTGAAACGATCGTCCTGCAGAATACAGGTAAAAGTGAAGTCTAAAGTGTGTTAAGGGCAACCAATTTGTTTTTGAAAACTTAGTATAGTGCTTCACTGTTAAAAAGTTCCACCAAGATACTGTTTATTAAATATTAAATTGTATTGGAAGTTAACACCTTCACTCCCACGAGCAACATAACTCGCCCTTAAGAATTCTCAGGTTCAACGTACCAAGGGGGAAGTAACTCGCTAAAGGATTGGTGTTCACATTTTGCTGTACATCTCGTGACCGGAAATGAACTGGAATGTCCATATATATATTTATATATATATATATAAAACACAGATAATACAGAACAGTCTAATTTATTAACGTGTAATGATTTTCATTCCAAAGTTTGTAACTTTAAATTGCTCTCTTCCAGCAGTCTGCAAAATCCATTGAAATTTTAAGAATATTCATAAATAATATGTGTCCATCATAATTCAACAAGTTTTTAGGACAATTGCTGACGCAATATGTTTTCAGCATTTTCTGGATGAAAAGACCTGTTAATGTACACCTATGTTAATCTACATCTGTGGACGATGTTTATAAAGCTTGCTTCTTTGGATTCAGATTGTTTAAATGACTCTCTTACTTACTGCCAATATAGCATTCCCATCACCCATAGCAATGGCTTCATCTAGCAAACCACTCTTGCTTTTCAGTGAGCGATACAATTCCAGGGAGTATGGATGTCCCAGTAACATTTTTGTGATTGTTTCCTTTGCAGGTGGGGTCACCCAGCGATTCTGCAATTTAAAAAAAATAAGATAATTAATATGGGAATAACACAATAAAGCCACAAATATTATTTTAAAAAAAAAATTAATTCAAGCATAAATCCATCAATTAACCTGCGATCGCTTGCACCTATGGTTGTCATGCCATCACTTGCACATTAAATATGATCTAACATGCGTTTTTCCCCATTTATAGCTATTAAATGCAATTCTAACGCATGGATTAAACTCACAATATGTTTGTAAGTAACCATTTAACACTTTTAAAAGCAAATACCGTTATATTTTCATTTTCAAAAACATACAATTATAATAAAAGCTCTTTCAAAAAAGTTAAATATTTTACAAATCACTAAATTCAAATAATATATGTGAAATTGATATTAGAGACAATGACCAATAACATGGACATAAAAATGAATTCACACATTTTAAACAAAGCTTGGAAAATCGATACTCGGAAAAATATCACAATAATATGAACATAATGATATAAGTTAGTGTTTATGCTTGGCATGAGAAGTTTGTGAAAGGATGTGAAAAGGTTGAAAATGAGAGCCATGAGCATTGCCCACGGACAAGCATTATGGAGCAGAATGTCAATGCCATTCATGAACTTCTGGAGGGTGACCGGCGTTTGACGGTTTCAGAAATTTGTTCTAATGTAGGAATAAGTTATGGGAGCACTCATGCCATTATCACCGGGGTCTTAGGGTTTCGTAAGGTGTCTGCCCGATGGGTCCCTCGTCTTTTGACTGCTAAACAGAAATTGGCACGTTTGCAGATCTGTGAGCAGCTCCCAGCAAGGTTTACACAAGAAGGGGATGCATTTTTGAACCATATTGTTACCTGTGATGAAACTTGGGTTCACCATTATATGCCAGAGTCGAAACAAACCAGCATGGAGCGGAGAAAGAAGGGAGAAGCTGCCCCTGTGAAGGTCAAGTCTAGGCTGTCGGCTGGCAAGGTACTTTCGACTGTTTTTTGGGACCGGCGGGGCATTTTACACATTGACTTTTTTGCACGAGCGTGTCACTATTAATGCACCTACTGCAACATTTTGAGCACGGTTAAGCTTGCTTATCGCTGCAAAAGACGTAGCCAACCGATACGAGAAGTGATTCTTCTCCATGACAATGCAAGGCCCCACACTGCAGCTGTCACACACACAAAATTGATGGAAACGAAATGGACACCACTTGAACACCCTCCCTATAGTCCTGATTTATTGCTCTGCGATTTTCATCTTTTTGGTCCACTCAAAGAAGCTCTGGGAGGCCAGCGATTCAATGACAACAATGAGGTGGAGCAGTTTGTGAGAAATTGGCTTCTGAGGCAACCAACTTCTTCTTTTTGATGAGGGGATCAAGAAGCTACCAATCCGCTGGGAAAAATGCATTTCCAAAGCAGGAGATTATGTATAAAAATGAAATACACTTGGTTTTGTTTTTACTGCAAATAAAGAGAAATTGTAAAAAAGTCTTGTTCATATTTGATCCACCCTCGTACATACAGAAACAGAAAATGTATACTTAAAAATAAAATAAAATATGTAAGCAAAAAATTATTTTATTATTGGTTGACCCCAATGATTGAGCAAACCAGTAAACTTTTCCCAAGAAAATAAGCACTGGTTATGAATAAACCAACAAGATTAGCAGATTACTAGATAAAGGGTGACAGATACCTCAATTTGCCGACGTAGTATTCTCACTTCTTCTTCTGCACTAAGGTTTCCTTTAGGCTCCTTTTCCTGATAACTACCAGCCTCAAGAACTGTAAAAAAAAAAATATATATATATAAGTTATATATATAAGTTGCTATCATAATTAATAGTGCAAACCAAACAGTGAAAGTATACAATAAAAGAAGCAAAAAAGTACCAGCAAATATAGGTCTGCAAACAAGCTATTTGCAAGATTTATTATTGTGAATGTGTGGTTATGAGCCGCCAATGACTTCATTGCACCTGGATGCCATACTGCACTCATCTCTGCAGTGAGTTTCTAATTCTTTCACACACCCCCGGATCATCTCGCAATTCTTGACAAGCACATACAATTCTTTACTGTTGGTTCCATTTTGACTACGTAGAATTCAGCAAACATGATACTGTTGATATAAGCGACCTGACTGCTTCGACTGTGTACTGTAGCCATTGTCTGTTGTGTATGGTTTGATTACAACTCCATCTTGTGGCAATGTTCAGTTTTGTAAACAAGAGCACACCATGAACCATTTCTAAGTGTGCAACGAGTGAAGCACAACTAAAGACTTCAGTGGCAGCTCATAAATACACATTCCCTATAATAAATTTCGCAAACGGCTTGTTAGCAGACCTATGTTTGCTGGAACTTTTTTGCCTGTTACTGTATACAGTATCGGTCTTACTAATAATCCATTTGTAACATTTATACCAGGAATACACACAGCTGAGGAGAAAAATGTAATAATAATCCTTGCATAATGCTGAATATGTGCAACGCTTTACACAGCCTGACCCCCTTGTATAAGCTTGATGTAAATAAACGAGATGGCTGATATCCGTAACTGCCGGTCATTTCGTAGTTGTCTGAGATTGGATTTTGAAGTTATGCATCCATTCTTATGGTAATTTGTTAGCAAATATTCTGAGCTGCTTTTGCGAAGTTATAAACATTGTTCCTTGTTTGCGGGACATATTGCCATAATTTTACCCATGATTACAGTTTTCTGAAAACAATATAATGAAATACTGAAACTAGATTTTCTCTCGGCAGACGACACACTGCTGTTTGGGCATAAGGGTAAAATATAAGATGCCCGCAAGCTCCCCTTCCACTGAATAATAAAAGACCCTTGCTCTAAACATAATATTTCACAACTATAAAAAACAAAATAATATTTCATAATAAAAAAAGACCCTTGCACCAAAAATCATATTTCACAATTATAGGAGTAGGAGTAGGGGACTCAGGGGCGACCTAATATCCATTTTCCTGTTGTTTGTTCACTGCTCAGACAGATGGAGACATTGGCGTTCTGCAGTCCTTCATAATAGCCGGGGGCTAGTAACGTCATCACCTGTGTGACATGTTTGATGATGTTTCACATTCAAACCCGGTGTAACCCTTGGCAGTTATGCTGCGTTTATTAGTAATGCAGCTTATGTAGAACTTGCACAGTGATCAACCAAACAACCGTTCAATGCAAATATAGGCCTAAGCAGCTTTTATTAGTAAAGCTGTAGATATATAAAACTTGTAACAACTCCACAATTTCTTTTTCTTGAACACAAAACTGAATCCATGTTGCTACATCCCTACAGGGACTAGGGAACATCCAACTGCTGCATCATCTACCATAAACAGATGGCAGGATTCGGGGGGGGGGGGGGGATGTAGTCAGCATACCGACACCCACGGCCATGAATGATGGCTTCCGTGACCACAGCTGTTACTCCCACTAAGTAGCTCCTGAGTTTGTACCACAGTTTAAAATCAAGCCAGCAACCAATAAGAGTCTGCCTAGCCACCTGTAATGGTAGCCTACACCTCACTTTCTCCTCTATCACCGAAGCGATCTCAAACAAAATACGAAATTTTGTTAGATAAAATTTCTCATTCTTGACCTGTGCTCTTCACAGACATATACTGTACAGAGACATGTTTCTGAAAATTGTATTTTTATATTCATGGGACCTTGAAAGTGTACTGATGCTGAAAACTCGACACTGAATTTCAGGGTCAAATACAATAAGTTACTTTCTCTACCTATAGTACCTATGATACAGGTAGAGAATCTTTTGAGTTGAAGGTTGTATATATATATACATACACAGCCAACTCTCGATTATCCGTGGTCGAATTATTTGCATGAAAATTTGAATTTCCTGCAATTAATTTTGTATTTCCTGCACTTAATTTCTTATTATGAACAATATGGTGCCAAAATGAAGGTTGCGTAAACAGAGTGTTAATGAAAAACACCAAAATATTTTACCTGTGTAAGAGGGGCTACAGACAAGCAACTTTTATTGTGAGATGTTTCCTCTATAGATTCAATTTTTCCTGTTATACCATAAAATATCCCTAGGCATGGCCACCCTGACTTCTAACATTTGAAATGATGAAAAACAAAGGAACTTTGTTGTTAACACCGGAGTTCTGAATTAATTTAAAGAAATAAATAAAATAAAAACTAATACTGTGGGGGCCAGTCATGAAATCAGTTGGTAAATTTTTAAATTTTGCAGATTATGAAAACTCTAAATTATGATATAGACTAGCTGTTGATGAATGATTAACAATAAGTTTTTTTATCGATCATTAAGAAGGCCAATTTAATGAAAATTTTAACCCTACTTTGCTTCATTTTTTTACTTATGAGCACTAAATTGTAGTGACTTTAATGCCCTGTAGATACAGGGCATACGTCATAGAGCAAACATCTCCTAATAAAAGTTGCTTGACTATGTCCCCTCTTTACACAGGTAAAATATTTTGGTGATGTTCTTTAACACCCAGTATAGGCCTACATATACAGCCAACTCCCTATTATTTACGGGCAGATTGTCGCACGAAAATTTGAATTTCCTGCACTTAATTCTGAATTTCGTACTTTATTTCGAATTTCCCACACTTAATTTAGTCATACAGTGAACTCTCGATAATTCGGACCTCAGTATGCCGGACTTCAGATAACTCGGACAGATTCTTGGCGATACAGACCTAGATCTACAGCCATTCTACGGCCACTTCAGGACTGCAACAGAAGTAATTAATCAAAAGCAACAGAAACAATTTGTACACAGAACATTTACAGTTTCTTTCGGCCTAAATCTTCTCAGAAAAATATGCACACAGTGGCACATCAATCATAATAATGTAATAATAATGTAACAGTGTGTATTTCAGACTCTGACTAGAAATTTCAATATAGAACTGAAGTGTTATTCTTTTTTGTTCCAATTGTAAGTGTTAATATTATGTTCTGCCTCATAAGTTTTGTTATTGTAGATTAAACACGAAATTTCATTACTTAAATACCATTTCCTAATTTACTCTCCATAAGCCAGACATTTTGTAAGTCGGACAGACCCCCACCCACTTTAGTCCGGATTATCCAGAGTTCACTGTATATGCATAATATGGTGCCAAAATGAGGGAAATTTCGACTATGTCATGGCCCCAATTAACACGGATAATTGGGAGTTGGCTGTATGCTACTTCAATGTGAATGCAAAACAGTGAAATAAACTTACAGTTACAATTACAATTACATGTGAGCAGCAGCACAACTAATTCTGCAGCCTGCATAGAGATAGTCTTCTTTGGTGTGAAACTCTACTAAAACGCTGGGATGCCCATTTTATAGTTCATTCTATTCACTACAGCACAATGAGTGCAAGTTCAGTGCAGATTGTGGTACTTACTGCAGTGCAAACTCTTCTCTGAAATAAGTGTGTTGAGAGGCCTGCTAGAAGACTGAGGAATGTCCAAAATGGTTGCTCTAGACCCTGAAACAGAATAGTTTCATTTTATTACAAATTTCAGTAACCTTCTAGACCAGACTTTGACTTCCATGGTGACTGGAGGACTGCTAACCAACTAGGGCTGTTTTTACAAAACGATAGGTGAGACATGTGACAAGTTCACAGATAACAGGGGACAAGCAACCAATAGTTGTAGACTACATTTTACTAACATTTTCTTTGTACTTGTTAGTAATCATAGCCTGAGTGACAGGTAGACAAGCAGGATGGCTAATGGGTAAACTTCAACATTAGAGTTAGTTGTGATGAGGCGATCACTGCCTCCCAAATACTACGTCAGATGGAGGAGACACTGCGGAAGTCAAACGCGTGCTGAATGTAATATTATAGGGCTGCCAATACTGTAAAAATATAATGTTTTCCATCTTCACCGCCAAATTCGAATGTGTTAAATTCACAATCCACAACAGTATCATAACTTACGTTAAAGTTGAGATTACCAATGAGCAGATGCACACGAAACTAAAATATATTTCCTGGGTGGTGCAGTCAGTAAGGCAGAGTTTCAAAATTGGCAGGAACAGTTCAGAAGATGTACACATAATAAATGAGCGAAAGTCCCATGGCTGTAGATGCACACGGAACTAAAATATATTTCCTGGGTGGTGCAGTCAGTAAGGCAGAGTTTCAAAATTGGCAGGAACAGTTCAGAAGGTGTATACATAATAAATGAGCGACAGTCCCATGGTGGTAGATGCACAAGAATATTAATAAGCAGTTTCTTCCGCACTTCGAGAAAATTCCGATTTTCCATTAGTGTCACACATTTCTCGCAGAAAAAGAGGGAACTATTCAAGAAAAAATCATTCTGTGTAGGATAAATATTTTTCCGACTTGAGTTACATGTGTTATCTATAATTCGACCCTTCTGAACACGAATATAACAATAATAATAAGCACTTCCTTCCGCACTTCGAGAAAATTCCGATTTTCCATTCGTGTCACACATTTCTCGCAGAAAGAGGGAACTATTCAAAGAAAAATTCATTCTGTGTAGGATAATTTTTTTCCGACTTGAGTTACATGTGTTAACTATAATTCGACCCTTCTGAACAGGAATATAACAATAATAATAAGCAGTTCCTTCCGCACTTCGAGAAAATTCCGATTTTTCCATTAGTGTCACACATTTCTCGCAGAAAAAGAGGGACCTATTCAAAGAAAAATTCATTCAGTGTAGGATAAATTTTTTTCCAACTTGAAATCCGTGTGTTATCTATAATTCGACCCTTCTGAACTCGAATATAACAATAATAATAAGCAGTTCCTTCCGCACTTCGAGAAAATTCCGATTTTCCATTAGTGTCACACATTTCTCGCAGAAAAAGAGGGAACTATTCAAAGAAAAATTCATTCTGTGTAGGATAAATTTTTTTCCGACTTGAGTTACATGTGTTATCTATAATTCGACCCTTCTGAACACGAATATAACAATAATAATAAGCAGTTCCTTCCGCACTTCGAGAAAATTCCGATTTTTCCATTAGTGTCACATTTCTCGCAGAAAAAGAGGGACCTATTCAAAGAAAAATTCATTCTGTGTAGGATAAATTTTTTTCCAACTTGAAATCCATGTGTTATCTATAATTCGACCCTTCTGAACACGAATATAACAATAATAATAAGCAGTTCCTTCCGCACTTCGAGAAAATTCCGATTTTCCATTAGTGTCACACATTTCTCGCAGAAAAAGAGGGAACTATTCAAAGAAAAATTCATTCTGTGTAGGATAAATTTTTTCCCGACTTGAGTTACATGTGTTATCTATAATTCGACCCTTCTGAACACGAATACAACAATAATAATAAGCAGTTTCTTCCGCACTTCGAGAAAATTCCGATTTTCCATTAGTGTCACACATTTCTCGCAGAAAAAGAGAGAACTATTCAAAGAAAAATTCATTCTGTGTAGGATAAATTTTTTTCCAACTTGAAATCCGTGTGTTATCTATAATTCGACCCTTCTGAACACGAATATAACAATAATAATAAGCAGTTCCTTCCGCACTTCGAGAAAATTCCGATTTTCCATTAGTGTCACACATTTCTCGCAGAAAAAGAGGGAACTATTCAAAGAAAAATTCATTCTGTGTAGGATAAATTTTTTTCCGACTTGAGTTACATGTGTTATCTATAATTCGACCCTTCTGAACACGAATATAACAATAATAATAAGCAGTTCCTTCCGCACTTCGAGAAAATTCCGATTTTCCATTAGTGTCACACATTTCTCGCAGAAAAAGAGGGAACTATTCAAAGAAAAATTCATTCTGTGTAGGATAAATTTTTTTCCAACTTGAAATCCGTGTGTTATCTATAATTCGACCCTTCTGAACTCGAATATAACAATAATAATAAGCAGTTCCTTCCGCACTTCGAGAAAATTCCGATTTTCCATTAGTGTCACACATTTCTCGCAGAAAAAGAGGGAACTATTCAAAGAAAAATTCATTCTGTGTAGGATAAATTTTTTTCCGACTTGAGTTACATGTGTTATCTATAATTCGACCCTTCTGAACACGAATATAACAGTAATAATAAGCAGTTCCTTCCGCACTTCGAGAAAATTCCGATTTTCCATTAGTGTCACACATTTCTCGCAGAAAAAGAGGGAACTATTCAAAGAAAAATTCATTCTGTGTAGGATAAATTTTTTTCCGACTTGAGTTACATGTGTTATCTATAATTCGACCCTTCTGAACACGAATACAATAATAATAATAAGCAGTGTCTTCCGCACTTCGAGAAAATTCCGATTTTCCATTAGTGTCACACATTTCTCGCAGAAAAAGAGAGAACTATTCAAAGAAAAATTCATTCAGTGTAGGAAAAAATTTTTTCCGACTTGAGTTACATGTCTTATCTATAATTCGACCCTACTAAGCACGAATATAACAATAATAAGCAGTTTCTTTCGCACTTAGAGAAAATGCCGATTTTCCAATAGTGTCGCACAGTTTACGCAAACAAAATAGGAAAGTTTCACACAAAAATTCAATACATGGAGAAAAGAATTTTCTTCCGACTTGAGATACATGTGTAACCTATAATTCGACCATTTTGAACACGAATATAACAATAATAATAACAAGTTCCTTATATACTTCGAGAAAATTTCGATTTTCCATCAATGGAACTTTTCTTTCAATAGTTCCATCTTTTTCTGCGAGAAATGTGTGACACTAATGGAAAATCGGAATTTTCTCGAAGTGCGGAAGGAACTGCTTATTATTATTGTTATATTCGTGTTCAGAAGGGTCAAATTGTAGATAACACATGTAACTCAAGTCGGAAAAAAATTTATCCTACACAGAATAAATTTTTCTTTGATTAGTTCCCTCTTTTCCTGCGAGAAATGTGTGACACTATTGGAAAATACGCATTTTCTCGAAGTGCGGAAGAAACTGCTTATTATTATTGTTATATTCGTCTTTAGAAGGGTCGAATTATAGATAACACACGGATTTTAGTTGGAAAAAAATTTATCCTACACAGAATGAATTTTTCTTTGATTAGTTCCCTCTTTTCCTGCGAGAAATGTGTGACACTATTGGAAAATCGGAATTTTCTCGAAGTGCGAAAGAAACTGCTTATTATTATTGTTATATTAGTGTTTAGAAGGGTCGAAGTATAGATAACACACGGATTTGAAGTTGGAAAAAAATTTATCCTACACAGAATGAATTTTTCTTTGAATAGTTCCCTCTTTTCCTTCGAGAAATGTGTGACACTAATGGAAAATCGGTATTTTCTCCAAGTGCGGAAGGAACTGGTTATTATTATTGTGATATTCTTGGTCAGAAGGGTCTAATTATAAATAACTCATTTAATACAAGTCGGAAAAGAATTTTCTTAGATGTAATGAATTTTTATGTGAAACTTTCCTACTTTGTTTGCGTAAACTGTGTGACACTATTGGAAAATCGGAATTTTCTCGACGTGCGGAAGAAACTGCTTATTATTATTGTTATATTCGTGTTTAGAAGGGTCGAATTATAGATAACACACGGATTACAAGTTGGAAAAAAATTTATCCTACACAGAATGAATTTTTCTTTGAATAGGTCCCTCTTTTTCTGCGAGAAATGTGTGACACTAATGGAAAAATCGGAATTTTCTCGAAGTTCGGAAGGAACTGCTTATTATTATTGTTATATTCGTGTTCAGAAGGGTCGAATTATAGATAACACATGTAACTCAAGTCGGAAAAAAATTTATCCTACACAGAATGAATTTTTCTTTGAATAGTTCCCTCTTTTTCTGCGAGAAATGTGTGACACTAATGGAAAATCGGAATTTTCTCGAAGTGCGGAAGGAAGTGCTTATTATTATTGTTATATTCGTGTTCAGAAGGGTCGAATTATAGATAACACATGTAACTCAAGTCGGAAAAATATTTATCCTACACAGAATGATTTTTTCTTGAATAGTTCCCTCTTTTTCTGCGAGAAATGTGTGACACTAATGGAAAATCGGAATTTTCTCGAAGTGCGGAGGAAACTGCTTATTAATATTCTTGTGCATCTACCGCCATGGGACTGTCGCTCATTTATTATGTGTACACCTTCTGAACTGTTCCTGCCAATTTTGAAACTCTGCCTTACTGACTGCACCACCCAGGATATATATTTTAGTTCCGTGTGCATCTACAGCCATGGGACTTTCGCTCATTTATTATGTGTACATCTTCTGAACTGTTCCTGCCAATTTTGAAACTCTGCCTTACTGACTGCACCACCCAGGAAATATATTTTAGTTTCGTGTGCATCTGCTCATTGGTAATCTCAACTTTAACGTAAGTTATGATACTGTTGTGGATTGTGAATTTAACACATTCGAATTTGGCGGTGAAGATGGAAAACATTATATTTTTACAGTATTGGCAGCCCTATAATATTACATTCAGCACGCGTTTTGACTTCCGCAGTGCCTCCTCCATCTGACGTAGTATTTGGGAGGCAGTGACCGCCTCATCACAACTAACTCTAATGTTGAACATTACCGGCTAATGAAACTTACTCTTGGCACATTCAGAGTGTCTACAGAAATTTCAAAATAAATTTCCACGACTTTCCATGACCAGAAATTTACATTTTCTTGACCACAAGTATAAGAAACAGAAGACTACAGTAATGTGCAAGACCACCAGCTTTACCTGAAATTGAATCGGTGCTGAAATATGAACTGTCTCCTCCTATGTCCTCTCTAACACGTTGTGAGAGTCTTGCTGTACCGCTTTTTGACACTCCACAAAGTTGACTGCCAAACTGGAATAGACAGGCTTAATATAGCCTACATATATCTAATTTGACAGTAGCAGCCTTTTATTTAACAGCTAAATTTCTTATTTCTTAGATTACTTTGACCAAATATTCAATGAACAAAAACATAATTACCTCATCATCTTCAAAATTAAATGCCTTTGCTTCACTGGAATTCCAATAATCTTCATCCTCTAACCTCCCTGCCATGTTGACCGGCACTTGTTCATATACTATTCCTGATAATTTAAAAACTATAGATTAATAATTATTCAAAGTAATAAGTCACTGAACACGGCAACATAATTATTATTATGATTATGTTTTCAACTGGTTATTCTTTTAAGAAACACAAACAATACGCAATTTTACCGACTACTCAAACCCACATTCTTTTAATTTCTAGCACAGGACACAGCTGACGAAGTTGGCCGCAATGATGACACTATTGCCAAGATTTATGTTTTGATATCAATATTATCTATTCTTGCGGGAGATAAATATTTCAAATGAAGATAAGTTACCCTCAGATAGAAGTAAATAGTTAATGAGAAAACAATTGACGGCTCCGAAGTCTACTGCACTATTAAATTATTTGGCTAAGAATGCAAAGTTACATACCAGACGTTGGTAGCCTTATCTATTCACTACCAATCAATCACCGCCGTCTCGAGAATAAACACGAGTGATACAGTCTAGAAGGCAGTGCAATCAATAGAACGAGCTGTGTGAACTGTGATTGGTCGGTTGGTGGCTGCTCCAAGAATCACATTGACCTAACCTAATTTTGATAATAGGTAAATAATAATAAATAGTGCAAGAATGATGTACCGTGCCTGAGTTTGAAAGCATGGCTTGTGACTTCCTACTTGTTAACTTCGAAAAATATCAATGCTGTAATGCCTGTAATATACTTTGTTTAGCAGGTATCTAGTCAAACATGCCCATAAATTGGTTGTGACTTTCACTTTCTTTTCTCTTTCTAGGCAGCATATTGAATAGATTTGCACCAGTATATTCAAGTAACTTTTCAAATAGCTTCAATTTATGAGTGCTGGCTGCAAAATTTATTTTTATTTCTTGTATCATGGTTATGGACATCACACATTTTGGCAGGGTGCCTGTTTATTTAATAAGATTGTGGTTCTGTAAATGCAGAGGCTTGCTAATGCCACAATTTTTAATTCTGTGAAAGCATGTCTATATGTCTCATTGTGCTTCAGTTTTACCAAGTACCTAGCTCTCTTTTGCAACACAAAACTTTTTTGAAAGATGACATAAAACCCTATAGTTCTAATCCGTATGTAATGTGAGATTGGATAAGTAAGAAATAAATAATTTTTGTCATTGCTGTAGGAACCAATAGTATCCTACCGTCTTCGCCAAGTGTTTTCCCCTCTAGTTTTCTGACAGGAAAAGATAGTTTTAAATCACCTCCTAAACTCTGCCCACTCAACTCACTAACAGAACCTGCATGGGAAGGAGGTATTAGGGTGGGGAGTAACTAATTATCAGTGCCATCTATACCGCAAGATGTTGAAAATGGGGAAAATTAAGTAATATTTTCTCCTCTTCTTTCTTCTTAATTCTCCTCTTTCCTCCCTTTCTCTCACCTATTCTTCATCCTACCTACCTATCTATTTAGGACCTGTAAATTTTCGTATCAAGCTGGATTTGAACACGGGTCGCTAGCTTTGTAGTTAGTAGTCTTAACACTGCGCCATCGAGTGATCATTGAATTGTGAAGCAAGAATTCATGTATTCAAGTATAGAGAGCTTAAATACTTAAATGAGAAATGGTGAATTTACCAACAAACATTTTTAATGTGAAATATTTTGGGACAAGGGTCATTTTTGTATTGTAGTAATTAGCACACATAATTTGGTATAAGGGTCATTTTTATATTGTAGTGGTGATTTGGTGAGCTCCATTGCTGGCATTAAGCAGATTGATAGCCAGGGTGAAGGGTAGGAGAAGTAAACTGCCACCATGGCAACGTAGTGGGTGGAGCTTACTGGGGCGACTTAAAATTCTTTTGCCTTTCTGACTAAACCCTCTCAATTTTTCTCCAGTCCTCTGGCTACATGACCTACCCACCTTAATCTCCTGATCCAAGTGACAATGTGGGTGAATGATACATATCATGGAGTTCCTCACTGTGGAACTTACTCTATTCCCTTTCTAGTCTTGCTACATACAGTGTTCCTCATTGTGAAGCTTTTCCATTCCTCATCCTCATATCTCATGTGCTGAATATTTGCTTTAGGATTTAGCTTTCAAATATTCTTAAGGACATTGTAGCAGGTGCAAGTTCAAGTGAATAACATACCAGTCAGTAAGTTTTAATGAGAGTTTAGTTTGTCAGAGAGTCACAATGCTAAGACCATTCACATGGAATAGTTCATCCCTTATTTGATTATATTTCCCAGAAAAAAGTATTCTTTTTTGCTTTCAGTTAAACTGTATGGAGTTGATTAATCAATGGCTTCTTCAGCATGTGAGCAAGGACCAGAGGAGAGTGAAAAAGATATTAACGACATATTTGAATCCATAGTATTGAGTGAAGAACGTTTCTCTAAAGAAGGATTTCAAGAGGGTTTCAAGAAAGGTGTTCTTGAAGGAGAAATAGAGGGTTTCCATTTGGGTTATCATAGAGGAGCTGAAATTGGTGCAGAGTTAGGTTATTATAAAGGTACTGCAGAGACATTGCTGGAAGAAAAGAAAGATGAATTATCTGATAAAGCTACAGATGCACTTCAGAAAGTTCTAGAAGCTGTAAATAATTTCCCAACTACAAATACAGCACATCTGGACATTGTTAATCAGCGTGATAATGTCAGAGCAAGGTTCAAAAAAGCATGTGCGCTATTAAAATTAAATTGTAAATTTCCCGAATTTGATAAATTGTCATTTTGAAAGCTAAATTGTACATTCCCAGAATTTAGTAACTTATAATTTTGAACAAAATGCAAGCAGAAATTTGTGCTAGACTGGAAGACATTACAAAGTATTTAAAGCCTCTTTTACCTATTACAAACTGCCACATGGTTAATTTCATTACGAAAGGAATGTGGGAGGCACATGTTCCTGATATATTAAAAGAGGAAGTCACTTCGGTTGAAGATCAGGATTTGAACAAACTATTCTTACATTATGCAAAATATTCTGAAAATGAGGCAAATAGCGAACTGCTAGTATTGATGGAAAAGGTTCCACAGTTTAATAACTTTTTAAAAACTGCAAGAGACATGTCTTTGAAAGGGTCTTCTTCACTAAAGGTTCTTACTAAACACTCTGGTCTTCAAGAGAAGCTTGTTGCTCTTGGTTGGGATCGATGTGAGAATTTGCGCATGGAGCAGTTTATGTCGTACAAGAAGATGCACGAAGTTGAGGTAATGAGTCAGTTGGTGGCTGCCTTGGCTGATGTAAGTAAGGCATCACATATCATCGACGTGGGAGGAGGGAAGGGATATCTAAGCTCCTTCCTGTCTTTGTATCATGGACTCATGGTGCTTGGTGTGGATTCTTCCCAGTCTAACACACATGGAGCTGCTAAACGAACTAAAAAACTTGAGGTAAATATTAATATTATATATTGGTTCAGTCAAAGCTGTGCTGCTTTTCTAGAGGTCTTTTATGAATAGAAATCTGCAATTTACTATAAATAAGACAATTTTGATCACTGTTTACTAAGGGTATATTCATTCTCATTTATTTTATATGGGACAATAATGTAATAGTTGTTACTCCAAGGGCCGATTGTATAAACATAATTGACTGGAGATTAATTATGATCAAGTTCAGGAAATGATTGAGTTCAGACCAGAGTCGTATTGTATAACACTGATCTAATTGTAAGATCAGCTAATCAAAGTTCAATCTTGATCCCAGTTAATATATGAGCACTTGTAACTTCTCAGAAGTAGCTGAGTATCGCGAGACGAGAGCATTATTACTGTGTTTTCCTTCATATTCAGGCTATGTGTTGTGCAAAAAGAAGGGAAAATATGACCGAAATTAAGCAGAAAAAGGATTGTTCCACTAATTTTTTCAAGGAGGACAAGGATGTCCTGATTGAAATTGTCTTAGTAAAATATAAAGACATTATAGAATCTAGACAGATGCGATAACATCCATACAAAAGCAAAATGCCTGGAAAAAAGTTGTCTCACATTTCACTTCTGGCAATATAAATCGGCTTAATATTTTCACTACTACTGATATGTAAGCACTTTGTCTAAAAAGTTCTCTAAAAGCAGAGATGTAAGATTAATAGAGTAATGCTTTGTAAAACGTGAGGATTTTGTTCATCTGTTACAGGATGGAAACCAACAATTCTACTAAAATTTTCCTTATTGATTTTAAACTGAAGGGCCCATGATGCTTCAGTTTCGGCAGCATTTATTCTTCAGTTGATGTGATTCCCGCATTGTGGAAACAGTTCTTGATAGTAACTGCTTAGTTTTCTGTCCGGTCTGTTCGAATGCAGCAACAATTTTATCCTTGCTATTCCAGATTGTTTGGACTGTGGAATTAACTAGGCCAAATTGGCAACACATGTCGCCCTTTTTAATTCCATTCTCAACTTCATGAATCGCTTTAACTTTTTCTTCCAATGACAGAGACTAATGTCAGGAAGGGAAGGTAAAGAGAAGGTAAAAAATTTGCCAGGTTGCCAGACTTCAACAACAGATTTCCTAAAATATGTTGATTCTTAGAAAATCGCATTGCAAACTGAGGCTGAAAATGATGTTATATGCGTTTGTCGTACTAAGCAAGGCTGATAAACGTATTTCTTATGAGGAATAAGTTCATACCATAGAAAACATAACTCTATATCAGAGTTGATGCTGAAACCAATGTCATTATAACGAATTTCTACTGTAGACCTACAGATTTCAGTTGCAAGTTTCTGCTATGTGCTTCTCTTTGTTTATATGAAGTGTTAATATATTTTATTTTGTGTCTTTCCACAGAAAGTATGGAATGGTTTATGCAGACGAGCTGACTTGATCAAACAAGGATGTGTTCCACCAAGAAGAGGGAAGCACTGGAAATCACAAACAGCTGAGGATGACTCAGAATCATCTGATTCACAAAAATCAAATTCTGTAAAAGCAGGTTTATATAAACAAGTGACCGAGTTTGTAACTCCTCATACAGACATGGATAGGATAGTAGAAGAACAGTTTGGGACTGAAGCATGTCATAATTTAGCAATTGCAGGACTTCATACATGCGGCAACTTGGCTCCATCATGCCTGCAAATATTTACAGAGCAAGATAGATTTTCAACTTTGTCTAATGTCGGCTGTTGTTATCACCTAATGGAAGAGAAATATTCAAGGAACCCCTTCTGGGATGATGTTGATCCACCTTTTCCTGATGGAACAACTTATGGGTTTCCAATGAGCAAATTCTTAGATTCAAAAGAATTTGCCCTGGGACGAAATGCTAGGATGTTGGCTGCTCAGTCATTAGAAAGGATGGGAGAGCACCATCAGGTAATACTATCATATAAAAAAGGTTGCATTTCATAGAATGTTATTTATTTCATTGAATTTATGTAAAGTGTTCCCTATGCAGGTTGTGGAGGACTGAACCCATAAATCATAAATCTACTAATGAAATTCATTTGTTGTCAGGTTCAGAGTGAAAGCCTCTTCTTCAGAGCTGTATTAGAAGTTCTACTCGTTCAGAAGTGTGGGGACAACGTACCATGGGGACAAGTTGGACGACTTACTTCAAAGTGCGAGAGTTTTTCAGATTATGTGGAGAAAGCTATAAGAAAACTCAAACTTAATATAAAAGTAAGTGTTTTCTGAGAATGGATAATTAAATAGAAGCTTTAAATCTATACATTTTGTTAATACAATTGAAGCGTTTACTTTTATAAGGGTCTGTAAGTGCCAAAACCATGATTTTTCAGCTGATAATTTTAAATGGATCTATGTACCCAGACCAATGCATTTCAGAAGGGTCCAAGGTCCAGGGAAAGTCATGTTAGTAGCAATTAATTAGAAGATATAGCATTGGATCTATCTCTGGCATGTCTTTCTGTGGGTCTATATCTTGTTTTCTACACATTATAAAAGTAAATGCTTCAATTTTAAAATATTGTACAGTGTTAAAAATAATTAAAACACCATAAAGAAGATTTGAGTTTATTGTTTATTTCACTGATTGTTTAAATAAAGGAAGTGAAAGGATGGACTCAGTGATTGTAGAGATGTACTAATGCAGTGTTTATGAACAAAATATATTATTTTGAAGTCAAGATAAGTTTCTGCATACGAACCAGAAAAAGCCCAGGTTTGATTCCTGCTCAGTAATAATTTTCTTTTAAAGAATATACAATTGCAAGACCTGCATGGCTAATCATGCTTCTTGAAACTGTAAAAGAATTATCCATTTGGGAGAAAAAATACTAACTGTGGTAGTTTGAACTTGTATGACAGTGTATAATGCTGGTACTAGCCCAAACATGGGACTTCTGGGACAGGTGTTGAAAAAGTGTGGTCAGAATTTATTTCAGTACCTAATATTGTCAACCAGAATGTATTTTCTCAATGCCTGTACATGAGGGAGGATGACATTTTCAGCATCATTTGTAAGGTAATAAAATTTCATCCATGTTCTAAGAAGCGGAGTTTAGGTGCAGGGAAAGCCGGCTCCTGCCTGCCCAGTGGCTGCCAGTGAAACACTGCATGAGCGGCACACCTTTTATTTTAAAGCACTGTATAATGAATTCTTAAAATGTTCTTTTAACAGTTTGTTGAAACTACAATGGCATACATGTGATGAATGTACTGTTTTGTCTTATTTTCAGGTAACTCCTGAGGAAATTGAAAATCTTTACAGAGAGCATCGAGCTCAGCAACAGCAACTGCACATATTTTTCCTCATGAGGGTGTCTCTTGCTCCTGTCATAGAAGCAGTCATTCTCCTTGATCGCTTGCTGTACCTCCATGAGCAGGTAATACCTGATAACTAGGGATGCTATTTTATAACAAATAAAAATGCTATATTTTTGTTATTTTGCAGTTAAAACAGAATTTTCTGTTATGATTTATCATTTCAAACATCAGGGTTTATTAGATGCATAGCTTAAAATAGGTTGTTTTATGTGACCAAATGCACTGGTATATTAAAGAAAACTATTGAAACTTTATGAATGAAGTAACCACATATTAAGAATTATAATGCCTATTTTACTAGCATTTAAGTAACTGTAGAGAGAAAATTTATATAAAATTCCACCACAGAAGATAAAAATTCACCAAAGAAACAATTTGCAGAGGGGACACTACACCCAAAAACTTGAATTAAAAAATATATTTCCCCTTTTTATAATGTTTGTATACATACCACAGAAGGATGTACTCTTTAATTATTAGGTATTTTCTATTTCTAAATTTAACAAAAATTAATGAAATATGAATCTGGTACCAAAACATTGAGTTTCTAGATTTTGCTAAAGTATAAAAAAATTACAGAAAATATATTTTTATTCCTTTCTTTCTGTAACAACTAAAGGCAGCCAAATGTCAGTGAGTACCATAAAGTAATTAATATACGTTGAAAAATATTAACTTATTTGTTAACAGTGCCTAAATAGAAGGGAAGTTTAAACACTCAAACAAAACATAAGGTCCTTATGCATGATTTTAAATGACTGCAGCTGATACTTGTCCAGAACTTGGTTCATGGTAGCTGATGATTCCTTGGAAACTAATTAAAGGCCCTGTTAACTTAAAATCAAGTGACTCTCAGAATAAAGAGTTTGTTTAGTAAAATACAGCAGTGAAAACCCCATGTTTCTACGATGCTTCGTTCTCGCGAAATCGAAGAAAAACTGATGTGACCTTCCAGCGGAGTGACGTCAGAGAGCACTAGCTGTTCACAGCCCGTGCGCCGTTGCTGTAGTGTGATGTGTGGCATCTGTCTAAGTCTCTTGCTAAAAAGCTCAAAGAGATCGGAAAAAATTCACCATTATCTATATTAATAAAAGGAAGTGTCTGTCCTCCGTCTGTCTGTCCGCGATGCCCAGCAAAATCTACTCAACGCAGAGATCTGAAATTTTATACATAGGCGGACTGAAGGGTCGGAAAATGCACCTCGAAGCCGGAATTTTAATTTTCGCTTTCGTTCGTGAGTTATGAGTGAAAAATGAGCAAAAAACGTGCATTTATTGCGTTTTCGAAGCATGAGTTTTCAGTAATACAAATCAATTACACTAGGCTTTGGCTATTTTTGTCATTCCTTCGACATAAAAGCATCGCGATCTCTTGAATGTAGTAGCTCACGCTGGTCAATTCATTTGTTTTTAATGTCAAGGCACGCAAACATAATATGAAATTTTCAACCTACACCGAAGAGGATTATTATTATTATTATTATTATTATTATTATTATTATTATAGGGGTAATCAATATTAGCCTAAATATGGTCAAACGTTGTTCGATTTGGACGAAACTCACTACACAGGGGTTTTCTGGGCCAAGGAACTCGAATCTGAGGTCGCTTTTACCAGGTGACGCTATCTAATCGTGATATGTGGTCCACATGATTTAGGTGTTAATATAATGATTTAACTATTATGCTCTTAATTTTTAATTTTTGAAATAAATATCGCGGGCGAAGCCGCGGGCACCTGCTATCTTAAAATAATAAAAGGACGTGTTTGTCTGTCTGTGTCCACGATGCCCAGCGAAATCTACTGAACGCAGAGATCTGAAATTTTAAACATAGATGGGCTGAAAGGTGGGCGAATGCGCATCGAAGCCGGATTTTTAATTTTAGCTTTCGTTCGCGAGTTGTGAGTGAAAAACTGGCAGAAAACGTGATTTTAGCGGTGTCGAAGCATCAGATTTCAGTAATTCATATCAATGTCAAATCAATTGCAGTTGGCTTTGGCTATTTTTGTCATACCGTGGTAATAAAAGCATCGCGATCGTTAGAATGTTGTAAGCCCACGCTGGTCGATTCATTGTTTAGAATGTCAAGGCCCGTAGACATATGAAATTTTTCAACCTACACGGAAGAGGGATAATCAACATAGACCTAAATATGGTTAAACATCGTTCGATTTGGACGAAACTCACTATACAGGGATTTTCTGGGCCAAGGAACTCGAATCTGAGATCGCTTTTACCAGGCGACGCTATCTAATCGTGACATGTAGTCCACGTGATTTAGGTGTTAATAAATATAATGATTTACCTATTATGCTCTAACTTTATGCTCTTTTTTATCGCGGGCGAGGCCGCGGGCACATGCTAGTTATTATTATTGGAAAGACAGCATTGTTAACCACCTATGGTGGTCATGTCAGACTTGTGGAGGGGACAAACCGTGTTGGTTTAAAAATTTCAATCGGTGTTATTTCATATTTCCAATGTACATAGCTGGACTGGAAATAACGTAATTAATCAGTGCGAACATAAAAAAATTATTGAAGATGAAGCAAGTGAATGGATCAGACCGGAGTCAAACGATTACATGTTACTGTCATCTGTTATAAAAACAGGAATTTCATTGAAGATTTGAAGCACGCAAAGAACTATTGTCATACAGGACATTTAGAGTCTTATCATAATGTAGCACTAAAATACAAGCCGAAAAAGATTCACTTTAGTTACGACGGAATGGTACTACAATCGATGTTGGCGACTATGGATTATAACTATAATGTAAACAGAAACGTTACAAGTGAAAAACTGAAATACTCAAAACCAACAAAAAAAAGTGGGTAATGGTTTCAGTTTATAAAAGTAAAAGTAACGAGTGGCGTAATGACATAGTGAACAGGGTATTACATTACGTGAATAATTCAAACATTGAATTTGTGGAAGATCCCTACCTGGCTAAAGATGTTCCACGATGTATCGCTCCAGTGGCCCATCCTGAATCGCTGGAAGCTTTGGAGAGATTCTCTTTCGAGATTCCAAGAACTTTAAAGATACCGCAGTAACAACTTTGTCCAGTAGTAACTTTCGATATATATTTACAGTACCGGTATTTAATTATTAGTTTAAATTTAGTATACAACTTTGATCTTATTTACAGCAAAATTTAAATTAAATACTTTTTTTTCTAGGATTTAATTGTTCTTTCACTTGCATGAAAATAAATGACCAAAGTAAATATTTTACAGACATAAGCCTAGTACTGTAAAAAGAAGATTGAGTTGACTTTAAAAACTCTGTATAACATGTTTTAACCTCACCGTAGTTGTGGATTCAGGGTTAAAATTTCAATTAATCAAAATACGAAATATCTCTTCCGTCAGCAGGTTGAAATTGTCTGTACTCTTTGTTAGGCTCAGGGTATTCGTCCCTAATCTGTTTAACTATGCATGAAGGTATGATTTTTCTATTGCCTTTTCCGAAGGGCTTCCAAGAATTAATCCAGTAGACGAATTGTCTGTAAGCTACATAACGCATGTTCCTATTGTTCGCTACTCGTAACTGTTCCCTTTCAAAATTGGATTCAGCTCTCACCATCATAAGGGGCCTAGCAGTGTTCAATGTGTCCCTATTTAATACAACAGAACGAAGGGAATTATGAGAATGTAATGCAGTCAGCACGTCCCTTATCATAACACTTTCAGAACAGCAGAAACATTCATTATGAATCGCTGAAAAACACATTCACCACAGTTGCATTGATCAGTACTATTTACACGGTCAGCATTCCCAGTATTTTCTTCATCTGACCTTATAATTTCGGCTCGAATTGATGTGGCCTGATTCCAGACATGACACTAGAAACTTTAAATTTATAATAATTTCAACACACGAGATGACACCAGCCATAGGCGTAACCAGGCCGACCATACTGTATGGGGGGTTATAAGTTATAACATCCGCGGGGTCTGGGGGTCCGGGGATCCTCCCCCGGAAAATTTAAAAAATTAAGATGCACAATAACGAGTTTTAAGCTTCCGGGGGTCCTCCCCCGGAAAATTTTAAAAATTAAGACGCACAACAACGAGTTTTAAGTTTCCCACGCTTTATACTTTTATTTGGTAATTTATGGGCAGACTTAAAAATTATACAATTTTCCTTTTTTAAATCAATGGGGGGGGGTTCAAACCCCCAACCCCCCCCCTCGTTACGCCTATGACACCAGCAATGAATTAGCAAACACAGACTGATGTGTCGGCTACATATGGCTGGCATTCCAATGCTTCCTCACAGTGCAGTGCTGGCTTGGCGCGGTGACGTCATACTGCACTATAGGCGGAACTTCTGTACTTGGATTGCAGGCGAACGGTTAAACATAGAAAGCTCGGGTTTTCGCACAAACTAATCTCTAAATATCCTCTTTTTAAACCAGCTTTCACCTAAAAATGCATTTTTTAAGTTAACAGGGCCTTTAAGTACAGAACTTAAAAGTTTTTGAGTGGGTTAAGTTTTTACATATGAAACGTACATGGGCGTATGGTGGGGGGTTGAAACCCCTCCCGAAATATCTGCGATGTTTGTAAGGATTATAACATAATGTTATGAAATAATTATATTATTATATAATTATTATATTTACTTATGTAACACAGCAGTATTAAAATAACTCTTGTAAATGTTAATTTCTAATTAATGACTGAATGAATTAATGCTGCTGCACATGTCATTCTGAAGTTATACGTGCCCTTTGAAAATGACTCCACTTATATACATGTCAGATGATCAGCAATATCCCACAGTATTCCAAGGTTGGTCACAAACTTATCAGGCCCCAACTCTCGAAAATAGATGTGTAGCTACTTTTCATTTTAAATTTAGCGTCTTCTGGAGAAAGGTGTAAGAAACCCTGTGATCGTGTCATAGACTAAATTTCAGCTTACAGGAAGAATAAATGTGTAAGAACTGAATCCACCTCAGAGGACTTAACTTCGTGTAACATTATGCACATTGTGTGATTCCACTTTCATTCTAAATATGTAAGTCAGGCAGAATTCCATCAGGTCAAAAGAGAGAGTAGGCCTACTCCTTAAATATTTTTGAGAAAAAAAAACACTGATCAGAATAAAACTGTTTAGTTACTAAAAATAGTGTATTACGTTACAATGTGTGCACACACATGGAGCTGAGACATTACATTCAACCCCTTCCAAACAGACTTTCACCGTATGCCCATGGAAACGTATCAAAGTGTTGTTAAGATAAGCCCAATTGGAAAAAGTTAGAACCTTGATTTTTTTTTTGCATTAAATCTCGTTTAATGATAACAAAAATTCATCTTACTTTGGATGTGTAGAACTGTGAACTTCTGACACTTACAGGAGCAAAATACAAACCATATGAAACCGGATGCTAATTCCACTAATTAGTTTGCTTGTTGGGGGGGGGGGGGGTACATTCAATGGTGAGAAACTTACAAAAGGCACAGTGAACTGCATGTTACTTTTTTTTTAAATTTTCAACTAATGAAAGAATATTTTCTTTTACACAGGGCATTGAGAATTCGTATTTAGTCCAGCTCTTTGATCCAGTTATATCTCCAAGGTGTTACTGCATTGCTGCAATGAAGAATGTTTAGTGTCCATTTCTGAGTTTATAAAATAAGTCTTTGTAACATCACTTTCATGTAGATTATCTTATATTTGATTATATTGCAAATCCACATTAATTCTATTTTAGTAAACTTAAATTCTGAACTTTTCCATTATAAGAGAAATGAATGAAGTTAGGTTGAAAAGTGATCCTTTTGTTGAAATCACTGAACTTTTCAGTATTTGAAAAACGAACAAATAATAGGTGCTATAAGTTATTTATTAGACATAACAATTTTATATTATAAAGTAATTTTTTTTCCAAAGTTTTAAAATAAAGCATTTTAAAATTTATTTCTTGCTCTTGGTGTTCATTCTTTGTAATTTAACCTTCCAAGTCTGGCATTTAAATGCTACAGAGCCTCCTTTGGGTGTATCATACCAGTAATTAAATGCCATGTGCAGCAAAGAATCAAATGATCATTCCAATGAAAAAGTTCTCGGATTGAATGCAAGGATCCGATAACTCCTGGTGCAAGATGTGAGAACTTGAGTCAGTGTCCGAAAACTACTAAAGACAAACTCAATTGATAACTCAAATAGTCATTCGAATGTTCAGCTCAGCAATTTCATCATGTTACAAGATCTACTGCTATTGGTTCCCATAATGGTGGGTGTGGCTTCCTTTTATAGTGAACCACAAACCAATTGCAGTTAGTTTCATGCATCCTGTCAGATATTGTGTTTAATGGCATTTTACCACAATCGTTCACAGAGCAAAAATCTATAAGATAATAACGTCTCTTTTGGTTTGCGATGGACTGTTAAAAATCAGCAACACTGAACTGCCATGATAGTTTTGCGTTCTTGCCTGCAAAACCTATACCATGTTAACAAAGATAACCGAAGTAATGCTACTGAGTGATAACTTGAGAACTTGTCCTCACTTCATGCTTCTCATAACATTAAATCATTCAAATGATCATTTGAATACTTTTTATGCACTTGATATCTCAAGAGTTTTCAAGAATTGAATAATTCCAATTTTTCATTCAAGAAATCACTAGCTTTAACCCCAAATTTTGCTGAGTAATCTAACAATTTTTAGTATCCCATCTCCTTTTATTCTTTTGACACACACCACTTTTGTGTGGTGGTATTTATAATAGGTAATCCCACAAGAGTTGACAAATTTATCGATAGATTTGCGACTGAGCAACAGTAGCTAATTTATCTGATGATACTCGTCAACTTGAATTGGATTTATTAAGACTATTCCATGAATAAAAATGTAACGGATTATACAAATAATAATTACCTTCGTGCTTTGTTGCATTAAAAAAAAAAAAACTAACAGCTACAAGATCACAGCATACTATGAATCAATCATCCATGAATCAATTTGTGTTACCATGTTGTGACCAGTGCTCCAATGGTGTATATAAGACATAGTTAACTTCATTCAGGTAAGCTAAGAGCAGAACAGAATAAAAGCACACAACTGGCTTGCACCGAATCGAAATTGTGTTTTTAATCAATGTACATTTATATTATTTCAATTTCCAAACAAGTTATGTTGTATAAAATAATTTGTTTTCATGCTGTTTAATGGCAGCATGTGATGTAATAATCACTGTACACTGATGCTTACGTGTCCAGTAACAAACAGACGATTTTATCAGATAAAATAGCATCCTCATATTAATAGCAAGCATTTTATAAGATAAACGATCGTGATTGGTCTATATCCGAGGAACTGCTAATTGTTATTGGTCAGTATGAAACACGTGGTGTATGAGTGGAATAGTCAATGAAATGACTCTCTATAAGACAAGTTAGGGAGAGGATTTAAGGAAGTCTGACCTGTTTGCAAGGGTTTACTGCTCTCTGATAACTATTGAAAAGGGAAGTAATTAGTTGGAATTTTAATAACTGGTTTGCAGACTTAAGCCAATAATTTCTTCACTAATGGAAGCCGTTTCTCTTCCTCAAATTTATAATCAATGGAACAAGAAATATTTCCACTCATGGACTGAGGAACTATTATAGATTCATCCTTGGGCAAACGTTTCGGAATTGGTCAATTCATGACTGAGATATTTGGGTTGTGGGACTGGCTTGCTGAAGGCATTCCTGGATGACTTATTGCTCCAGCAGTTTGCTTATTGTTAGCAGGTCAAACTGGCTTCAAAGTTCAATATTCACTACTGGTACATTAGATAGATAGATACTATAGTTTGGCCGAGACATATAAAATATGTATAGCACTGTCATAAGTCATAAGATATTAAAAGACACTCAGATTATAAAACTCATCGACAGAATACAGAGGGTTAGATCTCAGTGCTGTTAAAACCGTTCTCCTAAATGTCAGGAAAGAAAGGTTTAATGTTTGTCCTGGTCCTTCTTGCCTATCAAAGGCTTCTACATGTATAAAATACCTTCTTTAATCGACCTTATTTAGATAATTTATTTGTAACTAGCTGGTTTCCAGTCTTTGATATGGATAAAAAAAGTAATCTGTACTTTTTTTAGAGTTACCTGAGAAATTCCACAAGGAAGTAACAGTAGTTCCTTTCTTAGTGGTCCTTACTTTTTCAGGAGTTTGAGAATTACACTACAAGATATACTCCATGCATCATCTTCCAGTGTTGTGCTGGACAATATTTCTTGCAGTATCTAATTGAATTACTAAGTGCAGAAAGGTGACATGTCAACTTCTACAAATTTTACAGGAGCAACAAAAACTGTTTTACTCAATACATAATGATGACCATCAGTTATAAGTATTTTTCTATGTATCTTGTAAGTTATGAGCATTAATCATAGATTGTCATGGTTAGAGGTTCAAGTTGATGAACATATCTGCAATTAACTTTATTGACTTGGAAACATATCTTCGAAGGGCTCTATTTTTTCAGCATTGTCATTACTCATTGTCCAACAAGGGGACGTCATTAATGCCCCTGTCAATTCTGGCATAGAGGGTAACAGTTAATGAGGATTTTCTCCACCCACATTTGCTACTGCTGCAGTCATTGGTGCACTGACAGAAAAGTTTATTAAAACTTCTTTCTGATGTTGCGAGGTCTGTTGTCTGCACAGGAGTGATTACTACTTTTTTTTTTATGGGCACGCTAACTCAGAAAACTGCACAAAGGTAGCTGAAGGGGAATGATGGTTTTGAATGAAGACGTCAATCAATTTCAATTTGGATACCGAAATAACAGTAAAGCAAGACCAATTTATCTCTAATAAGTACAACAAAATGTGGGCTGATTGACTTGCTATTGTCATAATTCAGTGACAATGGGACTGAGACTCTTCGAGTAAGCATTCGATGCTGATGGGTTGATTATTACAAGGCCATTGAAAAATCAGACACTTTCACTGGTAAAGACTTTGATCTGACAGTTCTTCTTAAGGCAAAAATCCCAGCTGACCTGACTAAGGAGAAGTAAGAACCAACGGATACTCTAGATTCATATAGTCTTCTCAACAGATGCAGCACCTGGGACTGAAGATTACTTTGTTCCTACGTGTCTTCACAAACTGTGACACAACATCTGAAGCATAATAGTTATAACAACAGTGCCAGTTTAGTACTCAAGGGGGTTGGAGGTCAAAAACTCCCCAGGTTAGTAAATAAAACATCTTTAAGGTCAGATTTTCTTGATTAATATAATTATACCAGAATATAGTCTATCACTATTAATTGTTTTTTCTTACCAAAACATTTTAGGACTGAAGATGGCTTAGTAAATGCCGAAATGCGCATCTCCTCTAAGATTGTTATCTGATACACGGCTACTAAATTGTTATCAACATCCAACATCAATTCAACTGACAAATTTTAAAGACATCTAGAACATATAATACAAAATAGACACTGTGATCATTTACTTATGGTACCACAGTTTTAATTCCAATATCGAAATACTTGGTGAAATTACTAGAACTATATTGATATATGGACTATAAGTGTAACCAGATACTGTAATTTGTACTATCTTGTAATTACATATATGTTTATGTAAACATCTTAATTGTTTTTAAGGTTTTAATAATTTTATATACATTGTAAAAACTGTGACTTAAACATTTTAATTGTTTTAAGATGTTAATAATTTTGTACACATTGAAAAACTGTGACTATTTAGATTTTAATTCATAACCAGTGTTAAATTGACACTTATTTAGTATAGGCACAAACCAGGAATTTTAAATAAAATTTTATATAAATTCACTTGATGTAAGACATTGAATAGTCCCATAAATACTAGTTCGGCAGTAAGTGAAAACAATATTATTAGCAACTGTGTATCAAGATAAAAACTATCTGCAGTATTAAGTTTGTGGTATAAGGTGGAACTTTTAAAGTAAACTTATAAATTTTACCACAAACGGACATGAAAATATTTATTAATCTGAACCAGTTCATAAACAGATTTAACTTCATTAAACAACACCCAGGCATTCACAAAGCAGCTGAAGTTTGGAAAGCTGGACACAAATGTACCTTGAGATCATATGGCAACCCAGCAAAGGAGAGATCCCTCAACCTCTCCTGCTACCAGTATTTTGTGAAGTTCTTAGCAAACAAACTGACATGTTCTCTTCCACCAACTAAGGAGACATAGACGAAACATTTCTTCAGAACTTATCACCAGGTTAGGAAACAAGCATCCTCTGAATCGTGCGACTAGGAACATCAGGCAGACAACCAGTTTGCTCCTGTGCAGACTGAAGACCTCGCATCACCAAAAGAAGTTTTGAAAATTGTTTTCTGCCAGTCCACCAAAGACTGCAACAGTGGCAAATGTGGGTAGAGGAAATCTTCATGAACAGTTCCCTTCTATGCCAAAAATGTAAGAGGCATTGTGTCCCTGGTGTCCCATTGTGTATCATTGTGGATCAATGAAGATCCCGGTGCAAGCAAGCTCGAAAAATTATTCTTCAATAAGAAAGTTGTATTAGTGATGAAAATGATTTTCATTTGTTCTATTAGAATATATCATTTATTAAAGTTCATTCATTAAATGTAAACGGTTACAAATATTCATATCACAGAAATATAAAGTTCTCAAAATATCAAAATATGCACTTGGTTAAAGAAAACTATTATCATTTACAAAACTAATATTTGTCTTAATTTAGAAAGTTCAATGGATCTCCCACACAACATGAATGGCAGGTAAATCAAATAGCCTCCATTATTTATTTTAACTTGTAAATGTTCCAAAATTTGTGGAGGAATGAATAATCAACTTGAGACTTGCATAATACTTGTTTTTTTATATTTATACAACATAATGTTGAATTACCATACAACCCTTTGTGTGTGGGGAATCTATCGAAAAAATTATTATTATGTCAAACAAGTTGACTCTTTATGTTGAAAAATTTGCTTTAAATTAAAATGTTTGGGTGCTTATAATGGAGATTAAATTTCACTTGGGTCCTGATGAATTCTGCTGCTAAATAATAGGACTGAACCTAAAACCTGTGTGCTAGACAAACACTAACTCAGAACTCATCCTCCTTCAGAGTGACACTGCTAGTTTCTTGCGCTACTTCTTCATAGTCTCTCTCAAGTGCTGCTAAATCATCTCGAGCTTCTGAAAATTCCCCTTCATCCATTCCCTCACCCACATACCAGTGAACAAAAGCTCTCTTATTGTACATAAGGTCAAATTTGTGGTTAAGTTTTCCCCAAGCTTCTTGCATGGCTGTGGTGTTAGATAACATAGAAACAGCTCGCTGAACCTTGGCGAGATCTCCACCAGGGACAACTGTCGGAGGTTGATAGTTAATTCCAACCTGAACAAAAATCAACAAACTGCTGTAATGAAGTAAGTGGTAACACTAAGTGAAAGATTCAGCTGCTTCCAACTTGTTATGAAACATTATTGGTAGTTCCCAGGTGTAACCAAGTTCAAAGCAATTAACAAAGATTGTGCATTATATATGAAATTCTTTCCTTAGTAATAAGTTGATTATGTCTGACACCATGTACCGTATATGGTCTATAGGCAATAAAGAAGATTATTATTATTATTATTGTTGTTGTTTTGTATATGATTGTTTTGTGAAATGAAATGGGGAAGTGATGCAGCAGTGAAAGTGTGTTTGTGGGACTTCAGCGATTTTCCTGAGCAATCATTTATAAAATAGTTTGTTGCTTATACAGACTTTTAGCTATAAGTTTCAGACAGGATGAGATTTCAGAAATTGTACAAATTAAATAAATTAGGAAATGACATATGAATTTAAAATAAAATCAACTATTAAGTCAGTAATTAAATAGTTTAACAATTGTGGTAATCTTTGGGATCTTTACAACTATCAGTTTCACTAAGGTTACAGAAAATCCTAAATGTTATTTTCTCTTTATCCATATCCAAATCCATGCTCATATCTTTCTTAATTTCTTACTTACTAACATAAGTAATAACTGAAGGAAAATACAAAGTTGTCGTGAACCCACAATGCTCCACAAAACACATTCAATGTAATTAGTTTCATGAAATCGATTTCATGCAATCAGTTGCGGAACCAAGTGCCATCATGTTAATTAGGCTTAAAGCAAATCAGAAGATATAAAATAAACAGGAAAATTTCAATTACTTAATCTCAATCTAATTTTCTTACCAAAAATTTGGAAGCAATCTGATTGTAGAGTTTTGTTGGGTCATCTGGTTCCAGAACTTGTCTTCTCCAATTTTTCTGAAACTGAAAAATCGCGAAAAATGTTTTCCATCTTTCCTTTTAATAGACTGATACATTTTACAAACAGTCGTATATTTAAAATAATTTAACTTAAATATGAAGAGCTCGTAAGAACTTGTAACCTAACAGAATTCAAAATCTGTTGGGCAAGGTGAGTTTCAGAAACAACAGATGATAAAGAAGAAATCAAGTTCTGGAGATTAGAAATTCCCATAAATAGTCTATAAAACCTGAATCTGTGCTTGTTTATAGTAATTTATTAACAACTGTGAGGGTGTTGGCTGGCTGGATCTCTAGAGGATAGAGACCATTCGACCATTGTGGGTTAATGACTGCTGAAGCTGTTTTTACAGTAGCTGAGGGCATATAGCTGACAATGATTCTTTAATAGACAGCGTTTACTTCATGGAGCAGAAAATTGATGTTCAGCTTTTTAGATGTATCACTCAACAGAAAAATATTTTAAATTTAACAAAAAAAAATCATAAGCGAATTATGAGATAACATTTTGTTGCTTAGTGACAAAATAGTTCTATTAGAAAAACTTATCGATGCTCAAGTTGATTCACCCTGACAGAAGTTAAAATTTATTTAGAGCAATACTTTCCAGAAGTTTTGTGAGAAAAACTGATATCAAAACATATTGGACAATAGGCATCTTAGTTAGTGTTTTTTATTTTGAAGAAAGCTATGGACCCAGACATATGGCCTAATGAAGCATGTATAAGTAAATTTTTTTACTTGCGTGCAAGAAAATGCCTCAGAGTGGATGATCTTAAAACCTGATACACTTTTGTTGAACGTGGTTTGAATGTTGATAAAGTGAACAGTACTGAAACTGATTATTTATTTATTAAATACTGAAATTTTACTTTTGTTTTATAATGCTGAAGTTGAATCAAGACTTGTTTATGGAATCTGCTTCTAGGGATCTAGTTCTCTGTTCACTGATTTATTAATTGTTCAGAAATGTATTTTACAATGTATGATTAAAATTAGGCCTGGACACTCCTGCAGAAATTATTTTAAGCAACATAGTCTTTCCACAATATATGGTTTATACTGGTATTTTTTTAAAAAGTTAGAATTTATTTATGTAAACATAAATGATTTTAATAATATGAGGGATTGCGTACAATGTGCATTAGATTTTACAAAAATCTATTAAGAAATTTTCTCTTTTGTTGCACAATAGCAGAATGTGGTATTAAAATAATTTATTTTGTACTTCAAACACTACAAAATAAATGATTTTAATACCAATGGAGATTTTCATACATACAGCACTTGGAATAGAGATGCTTTGAACATACCTTCTCATCACATAAGTACATTCAAGAAATCATTTAAAGTGCTTGGTCTAAAACTATAATTACCTGCCTGCTTGGGTTAAACAGATAAATATTGTCAAAGGTTTTAGAAGACTTGTTAAGATTATTTTAAATGATGTCTGTCCATATAATAGTGATGAATTTCTTTAGCAATGGGTTTAATATGACTTTATTTTGTGTGCTCTACAATAAATAGCTTAACATGGATTCTAAACCACAGTGGATCTCCTATAGACTTCACTTAATATAAATTTATTTTGAGAAGTGAAGGCAGCAGACACCCACTTAAGTTCTCACCAAAGTTAGCCATTCTTAACCCGGTGATCAGCTTGGAAGTATTATTATTACTGGTCCACTGGAGATCCACTTTTGTATTGACTTTTGAAAAATAATGTATAATAATATTTGTATGCTAAACTTTCTTTACTTGAAAAAAAAAAAAGTTTTTTTTAAATTGTGGCAGACATGACTTTTAGTTTATAAATTTTATTATTCTTTGCATAGAAGAATGCTGTCATGTGTTTATATTTGGAAGGCAGAATGAACCCAGACAAGAATAAATTGAGGGAATATTACAGCTACAAATTTAATGAAAAATACATTCAAGAGATTAGGAATCCCTTCAGCTGTCATAACTGAAGATACTTTGGCAACCCTCAGAGGATCCGAAGCCATATTGAAGAACCATATAATATATAAAATAGGATAAATTTTTATTGTTCAAGTCTTCTAACTTTGCGTTATCTATTTATTTTGTACTTTTTGTCTCTATGGGCAACCCATAGGTATGGCAAGATGTTAATGTAATAACAACTTAACCTGAACAAAATAAAGTTCATTAACATTGAAGGATATAAGTTGGCAGATCTACCCACCATTAGTCGAACAGTCTGTCAAATAATTAATTCCTCTCATTTAACAAATGCACAATCTATGGTATTAACCGCTTACATGGTCTAGTGGTTAGCGTTGCTGACTATGAATCTGCAGGCTCGGGTTTGATCCTCAGTGCCTCAGGGGTGTATTTAGCCTCATGAAAACAACCGAGGGGCTACTTGATAAGAAATATTGTATATATATTTAGAAGAGAATTGAACTAGCTCACTTACAAAATGTATTTATGATTTGAAAGATTTATAGAATGGCTTAAACAATGAGGCATCAAGTTCCAAAACCCTCTAAATCCACTTTTTAGCAAAAATGTTTCTATAACAGATTATAGTAAAGAATAGTGGTGTCTATCTACCTCTGCATCGATACTGTTTCCAAAGAGCTCTGAAAACAGTAGAAAATCTCGTTTGATAAATATGTACTTTTCCAATATCCCCTATTTCCACTCACAACGTTTACAATGTCCTCTAAATACTAAGCGATTTTTACAGTATCCTCTATATACAACTTCGTCTTTAATGTATATATATGCTTTGAAAGAAAGTCTCAGACAGTTGTACTGCTGCAATTTTACCACAATATACAGTAGAGAAAGTTCCAAGTGTCTCGAGAACAAAGTTACTATAACAATTCATATATGGGTTGAAAATTAATGTCCAAATGCTGTAAAGAGACTGTTTCTGCTGTGCAATGTCGGCTTAAAAATACCAATTTCAACAGAATTTCCAGGTCAGAACTAAAATTATGTCATGTCATTGACTAGAGAAAGAATCGCCTAAAAATATGCAAGAAGTTCTACTGTTTCCACTGGTAGGATTTTCTATTCTTCTCCATATAGTTTCAAATAGAATGGAAGAGGGGGGAGAAAATTAAATATGAACACTGATCCTTCTGTCTATATCAGGATTTATGGAGAAGAAGGAATTATGCAGAAGCTAGGACATAATGTTCCAGTCAATGGCTGGAAGGAAGGAGTGGCAGAGGTGCAAAAATCTTATGGAAATTGGCATTTTAAACTAGCCTCATCTAAGAGAAAGAGTGTGTTCTTTATATTAAAAAAAAAATAATAAATAAATAAAAAAGTCAGGAGTTTTATTGTCAGAATGATTTTAGAGTAGGCTGTATCGAAGTCTACTGAAAATAGGAAAATTCAGAAAACTGAAGAAATTGGTAACTGAAAAACACTTTGGACCTTCTTGAGAAAAGTCAAAAATAAAAATACTTTTAACTCCACTTACGTCAATTTATAAAATCGGACTAAATTGAGAGTGTTAAAAGTGTTTTTATTTTTGGCTTTTCTAAGATTCAGCATGCTCCACTGTTTACATCACTTCGTTTTAATTTATTTTGGACCTTGTCATTCAGTTTTATTAATGAAAATGGAGAGCAAACTGATGAAGCAGAAGAAGACATTTTGAACATTTAAAGTAACGATCTGAAGCTGTAAATGTCCATTTATATGGTGACACATAAATAAATTTAGTTGAAATCGTAGTTTTTATGTTCTTAGCTTTATATAAATGTGTATAAAAGCTGAAATGTCCAAAAGTTTATTTCCAGTGTCCCCTAAATATATTTTTTTCTTTTTCAATATCCTCTAAGAAAAGATTTGCGATCCAAACCCCTCTAAATCCAAAAAAAGGACACATGTTCTTACCTATGAGCTTTAAGATTGGTATGATACACTATACTGATTTTTTAAAATTTCAAGACAATTTGTCAAGTCACATCAGGAGAAGTAAAAAATTTTTTTTTGTATCCTGAAATTTTTTTTCGTATTGAGTTAGAGGCTTCTGGAACTTGATGCCTCAAATGGCAGTTTGAGACTATTGACAATAAATGATTACTATCCAGAAAAGTAATTTCTAAGATTACTTTGTGAACGGGCAAAATGTCTGTCGGTCTGTCTGTACATGTGATAACTCAAATAGGCTTTATCAGATTTTCATGAACTTAGTCCATGGGAAGAACCCCACTGATTTTGGACCAAATCGATTGATTGTTACTGGAGTAATGACCAATTGACAATTGCTTTTTAAAAATAGAAAATTTGCATCAATTGATAGAACTGAATATGCTGTTGGGAACTAAAGACTAGTGACTGCAGGAATTTGTTGTAAATTTGTTCTGTAATATTGTAGTTATCCCACTTATTCCTTCATATATGCTGATCAAATTTTCTCAAGAAATTGTGGTCTAAAACTGAATAGTTCTGGAAATATGGCTTATTGACTCCATCTGGGACTATGTTTTATTAGTTTAACCTGAGTTATTATTATAGAAGTGAAACAAAAACTACCTGTGGTCAAAGAACAAGTACGGTATTGAAAATGAAGATATAAATAGAGCTAGGCCTGGTATGAAATAAAGTTTTTTCGATTTTTTCCCTACATTTTACCAGTTAAACAAAAGTATAATTGAGTTCTTGCACCAATCGTATTACCTGTAGAAGGTAGTAAAATAAAGGTAAAGGTAAAGTGTTCCCTATATAGGCCATGGAGGTCCAGATGGTTCCAGGAGGTTGAGGCTCCCAGATTTTAGACATTCAGCACGTGAAGGTGGTAAGGTTGTCAGCCTTACACACTGGCCGCCTTTAGCCCCAGGATTGCTCCTGGTACTCATTTCTGTTAGAGGCTAAGTCGACCCCAGGGCCATAGTGCACCAGAAGGATGAGGCCAATTGAAAAACTTTAACGACCTCATCGGGGATCGAACCCGTGACCTTCCGGTTTGTAGGGCAGCGTGAAGGTAGTAAAATAGCCATTATAAACAAGTGTGGGTTTTTTGAGAACGAGGAATTAAAATTTTAATTCTTAATTGTTTGTTTTGTAAGAAAAAATGATAGAAGATCAGCCCATTTCAACATTGCAAGGGAATAATATAATCACTTTTTTGATGGACTGAATTGTTTTCATGGATCTTGGATTTTATTTACATTGAAATAATTTTTGTTAACAGTTTTTTGGAACCTCCAAAATACTTTTTAGGATCCATTGCTATTACATTTATTTACCTTAACCCTTCCATGATTGTGCTGTTAATATAACATCAGTGACTAAGATGAAAGATTGTCATTGAGGTGGATTCTGCCCTGCAGGAGTTCTTTTAAATGTCTGTAAATCTGCAGACAGTCTGTCACATATAGGCACAAATTAATGCCATCAATCTAGGTCTGATCGAATGTGCAACCTTGGTGAAAGAAAGCCAGCACCATACAGACTACACTCCCAGGCAGACTAAAATACAGTACATGGTTTTATACTCAAGCATCAATATAGATCAGTCAATCACCTGAATTTGAAAATTTAAAATTGAAGGCATCGTGGGATTTGCATCATACCCCTATACTAGAGAGATTGTTACTATTTCATAGTTATATTGTTTAATGTCTGGAGGAAGATTATGAATCTGACTGAAAAAAAAAGACTGAGAAGTTATTCATAAATATTAGATATTACACTCCCTAGGCCATGGAAGGGTTATGGTTAATAGTATTTGGCTCACTGTCAAAATTTGAAATAAATTTCTAAGAAAATGGGGATTTCTTGTTTGAACATTATATATACTTAATAAAAATTATTGCCTGTTTAAAGAGATAAATTAATATTTTAATCTTTACCTTGAAGCCAGTAGGGCACCAGTCCACAAAGCGTATAGCACTTTTCACCTTCATGGCAGCGATGGCAGCATTCACATCTTTGGGAACAACATCGCCCCTGTACAGCAGGCAACAAGCCATATACTTCCCTTCTCTTGGGTCACACTTCACCATCTGATTGAGTGGTTCGAAGCATTGTGCTGTTATTTCCGCAACTGACATGCCTTCGTGGAAAGCCTTAGCTGCTGATACAACAGGTGCGTATGTTGCCAGGGGGAAATGGATTCGAGGGTAAGGTACCAAGTTTGTTTGGAATTCTGTGAGGTCTACATTGAGGGCTCCATCAAAACGTAGTGATGCAGTTATGGAAGAAACAACCTGACTTATGAGTCTGTTAAGATTTGCATACGAAGGATGTTCGATGCCCAACTTTCTGCGACAGATGTCATATATCGCTTCGTTGTCCACCATAAAAGCACAATCTGTGTGGTTGAGTGTATTATGCGTTGTTAAAATTGCATTGTATGGTTCTACTACTGCAGTAGATACCTACAAAAACAATAGAAATAATCCTTGAAGACCAAACAGAAATATACACTTCTCTTCTTTCATGATAATATTAGTTTTATTTATTCTGATGATAAAACTATGACTATAATTTTTCTGGAAATTCTTTTTGCTTTCTGTTTTCATACCATAGATACTATAGGTGGAGGAAATATTGGGTCCAACTCTGAAATTCAATGTTGAGTTTTTAGCAATTTACAGGTCTACATCAGGATTATTACTGGGTCATCAAAAATGGCTCATTGTAAACCACTGTTCTCTCAAAGTAAAATTATGACTGTAATAAATTTGTTTATTTTTTATGTATTAATCTATACAAGAAAAAATTTGCCTACATTACAGCTCAGGGAACTCCATGGCAGATCGAACATACATGTATATAATACTAGGAGTCGCGAGCAAATATATATACTTCACCATAGACTTTCAAAAACACTCAATAGCTATGAGACAATTGGACATAAATTATATAACAAGCTTCCACCAATGTTACAAAATCAAGATAAACCCTTACCCATTTTTAAACATACTCTGTTTGAATGGTTAGTTAAGCATCCATTCTATGAATTGAAGGAATTTTATGATAGTACAAATAATTAATTGGTCTGCTACATTTTAATGTAAGTGGTGCAATAGTCTAATCTATTTATTGTACAGTGTATTGTATATTTTTATTTGTGTTATAATTTGACTTTGCCTATTGTTAAAACGATCTAATGGCAATCAAATTGATTATTATTATTATTATTATTATCATCATCATCATCATGATTTGAGTTTCCCTGAATCCTGAATCCAATATTCAAACATGAAAAACCAACACTGCCTAATATTACCCAATCTGTTCAATGTCATCCCACTGTACAGTATGTGTACCATTATCTTATATGTTTAGATTTAGTGGACTGAGGACGAAAAAGGGAACAGCAATTCCAAATCTTTTAATGGAGGACACATAGGTTTCAATTCTAAAAAATAAGTGAAGTTCAACTTAGTTTCTCAGGAAACAGCAAGTAATTAACCTTGTAATTTTGTATAATCAGTATACAGTACAGTATATGAACAATTATTAACTAATTTCAGATTTATAAAAGGAAACTTTTTGGGTTATCATAACAAAGAAGTGGCTGTTTTGTAGTGATTATTATTTTAACTTATTTCTAAATGTCATACGAACAAAATTAACAAAATCTTTCCAATATCTATGCATGAATATTTAAATTTAATGTAGGCCTACTGTATTATCAAAAGTTAAATTTTTTAATATTTTTCACATTTTTCAAACTAGAAAAGGCAGCTGAATTGCAGGAGTGCTCCTTGAGTTGTTTAAACCCCATTAAAAGCCAAAGTATTCACGAGGAAAGACATAAAAATTGACTTTTTGGATGAGAAGAGTAGCTTATAACTACCCTTCACATAATTTACTAGAAAAAATGTTCCAAAATAACAGGTTTTAGCTCTTATGCAGTTTGTGCAAAAGTTTGAATAAAATAATTGTTGAAGATATTTTCAAGAAAATCACAAAAAATAAAGATTTAATGTCAAGTGGTAGTAAAAGTAGGGGAAAGTCATCACCAAGCTTTGGGTTATATCCCCAGAAGATAATATTATCTAACCCTAACATAAAATTTAGTTTTTAAACAACCTTTCATTTTTGAGTTATGCTGTTCATAGAAACATATACACGCACAGGTATTTTTCCAAAAGTTACTAATGTAAAATTGGCTTATAACTTAATTTCATTTCTTACCTGTGGTGCAGGGTAAACAGCAAATTCTAGTTTGCTTTTCTTTCCAAAGTCTTCTGACAATTTCTGCATTAGTAGGGCTGTGAAGCCAGATCCAGTGCCTCCACCAAAGGAATGGAACACAAAGAATCCTTGAAGACCTGTACACTGATCCGCCAGTTTTCTCACACGGTCCATAACAGAGTCGATCACTTCCCTTCCAATGGTATAGTGACCTCTTGCATAGTTATTAGCAGCATCCTCCTTTCCAGTTATCAATTGCTCTGGATGATATAGTTGCCTGTACGTTCCTGATCGAACTTCATCTACAAATATACAAATACAGATGATAGTGTCTGGGGCTCACATTCCTTAGGTCCATGGTCCGATCACCGAGGCTGCCAATCCTGTCTGAACTCTCCATTGTTTTCCTCAGTTTTTAGACATTAGATGGTAGCAATCAAATAGGGTTATGAGCTGAATGGTGCAATGATTGTTTACATGTGCTGGAACTTTGGTAGGGAATGGTTTATGAAGGAGACTACAATTTAGATACTACCTTTTTGCCATTATTTTCTTGAACCAATTCTCAAGGCGGCTTAAAGAAAATCTTTTATATGCTGCTTGTTCAAGATTAAAATGAGGCTACTGGAAATCAAAAGAAGTTTTTAATTTGGAATTTTCCAGAAAAATGTAATTAGTCTTTTATGAAATTCTGATTCCCCTCTCTTCATAAATATATTCTTTGTAGGCCTATATAATTCTAAATAATATATCTCCTTATTCTTATTTTTCCTTTATTTGCATGTGCTATTCTATAACATATGTAAACTTTAAATGAGTTTTTCTTCCTTTCCAATTTTAAAATTTTTTCAATCTTCTAGTAACTTAAAATTTACCTTCAAATTGAGTAACTGACTTCAATTTAAAACCAAAATGAAGTGATTAATTCAGTTATGTTAAAAATAAGAAATATAAACAAATAATAAAAAAATAAAAATACCAGGAAGATTATATTTCACATATAAGCTTAGAAGTAAAAATCATATGTTCTAATTGCTCAAATTCATAATGTAAATTTTTCATTTATAATATTCTATATTTATTTATTTAACAAGACATCCCCCTTGAAGGAGGCTGACCTTAAGACAAAGTATAATGGGAACATAATGGTACATATATGTATTTTTTCTCAGCATCTACTTCTTCAGGCTTTGCCATCATTGGGTTTTCAAAGCATATAGTCGGATCCAAAAATTCTTCCTTCCTAGATGGTAGAAAAATGATCATCTTGATACCCCTATTATTCCCAAAGGTGGCCAGATCAAAACTTCTTTATGTAACAAGTACTTACCAAGTTGGTTATCATAAGCTAGATGGTAAGATGATAATTTTCAAGAACAGGTGCCCACAGCACGAGCAAGGTATGTATTGTTGCTGGACTGTTTAAGGGGAAATTAGAGTTCCGGGTAAATTTATTTGAAATTAAGTTATGCTTCCTAAAAATGGAATTTTCTTTTTTTAAAACCCCGTATGTAACTCCCAAAATTTGTTTTTGAATGTTGAATTAATGGCAATATGGTAATCAAACAGATCAGTTAGGAAGTACAGATTTGCATATGAAGGGATGATGGATACCTTATTTATATGCAACTTATACTTTTTAAATTCAGTTACGGAATACGGCATTAATTTTTCCTTTAAAATCTAAAAAAAACATACACACAAATTACATTAAATTAAAAACTAAATCAAGGTACTAAAATAAACACAAATTTTTGCTGTCAAGACAGCAATGTTTTAATTAACATACCTACTACAGTAGGCTCAAGATCTACCATTACAGCTCGAGGAACCATTCTTCCTGCTTCTGTTTCCGAGAAGAACGTATTAAAACAGTTATCTGTATTTCCATATATTTTATCTGAAGGAATTATTCCATTCGGTTGAATACCGTGTTCCAGACAGTACAACTCCCAGCAGGAGTTGCCCATCTGCACTCCAGCCTGCCCAACATGCACTGAGATACACTCCCTCTGCAAACAAATGACCAAGAATGAGGTTAGGTACTGGTATATCTCGGCCGGCAAGCCATTGCTACTGTGAACAATCATGAACATAGTCCACCATGACAATATAACAAAATGAACAGGACTAACTAGGCTGACCAGATATTCCCAATTTTATGAGCTCATGCCTCCAGGAGTTTCTGAGTGAATAAACAAGACTAGCAACTTTATGAAATTCTTTTAAGTAAATGACACATCTGGAGTCCACGTAGAAGAAACCAACTTTCATATTCATAAATGTGACTTTTATATTATGACGAAAATATTTTAATATGTTTTTATGTATTTGTGTTTTATCTTATCAAGGGTGATATTGTGAGTGGACCCAGATAAGCTTTATGTTAAGGGTTAAGGTGGAATTTTTATCAAGATTTTAATATAACCCTTATCGGGAAAATGAAGTTCCTTAATTGATTATTAGTATTTTTAATTTTCATTCTCTTAGTTGCATGCTCTCTGTTTATGCAATCTCTGCCTGTCCAGAGTTACATGGGTTACAGCAATAACTAGGGGTACACCTTAGCATAGTGAATGAGATGCTGTGCTACAAACTGGAAGGTCACAGATTCAATTCCCGATGAGGTCGTTTGAGTTTTTCAATTGGCCTAATTCTTCTGGTGGCACTATGGCCCTGGGGTGGCTCAGCCTCTAACAGAAATGAGTACCAGGAGCAATCCAGGGGGGGTAAAGGCAGCTGATGCATAAGGCTGACAACCTTACCACCTTCATGTGCCGAATGTCTAAAACTGGGAGCCTCAACCTCCTGGAACCCTCTGGGCCTCCATGGCCTGTATAGGGAACACTTTGCTTTTACTTTTACAGCAATAAGTGATATATGGCATTCAACAGATTCTATATTTCGTGGAATGTGGTTGCCACTTCTGTAAGAGTAAATTACTATTTTTTATTAATAAAAACTTCCCTTATTAGAGGGCTGTCAAATGGACACAGTGACACACAATATAACTTTGGTTAAAATAAAATTGGAATATTGTGGATTTAAAGATAAAAAAAGATATTTCTTCATAAGGCATACAGTAATCTATGATCTATTTTTCAACACTTAAACTAATATCTATTTTCATTGCCACATAATGCTTTATTATAAAAATATTGGTTGTACCCTGTTTCTTACTAACTTACTATATTTTAATATTAACGTAAATAAAGGAGTTTTCTAAGTCAAATGTAATACGCCTGGCCTATAAAATACGGTAACTTATTTCACAAAATATACACCAAACAGAAGGAAGTTGATAACAAAAACAGCCGTTCCATATCACCAAAAAGTCAGGCCCCTAATTATGAAATATCCACTGATATAAGTCATGATATTACTCAGCATTTTGTGTTAACCTAATATTGTAGACAATTAGATTTAAATTATTCAGTTTATGTTGTAAATTGTGTAACTGTAAACTTGCAATATATACATTCATTTGTAATTATTTTGAAGCTGCTCATAACATATTACATAATGTTGCAGAATCATTCACACCCATAGATGACTCGTACATTGAGAATAATAGGGCCACATCTCAAAAATAATTAATTTTGGGTATTTTGCTGTTTTCTAATAGTCTATATGAGATTTATTTGGTGTAAGATGGCCATACTGTACTTCTGTTAATTTCCGTCAGAGCACTTAGCCTATATATCGTACCCTTTTCCTTCAGAACACAAAAATTTAACACGGTCTCCTGTAAAATTTAGTTTTTCTTGTGGCCGTATTATTATTGTTTTTGAACATTTAAATATTTCATCTACATTAATGATGTAAATCTTGTGTTAATTTAACATTTCTTGAAGTTTGTTATGGAATCTGTAAATTTGTGATCTATAGGCCTACTTTTATTTGTAATCCCATAACATGAAAATGTTTGGTTTGACTAAATAAAAATAATAAATCTGGTCAGCCTAACTTATAATGGGAAGAGGACAGAACTTTTTCTCGTATCCAAGCTGTTGCTCTCATTCTACCGTAATCCCCATGATGGATGTGCACATTGTACTCTCCCTTACATCTAGTTCTAAACCGAACTAAACCTAACTCTATTTCAAGTGACAGGGAAGATGGGGTCTAATAAGTCACAAGGACCACTGCAACATCCATTTTAGGAAGTGACTCAACAGCTATTTCCTGATAAAGCAGCTCCTCTGTTGTCTTCACCAGGTTAAGCAGATTCCGTCTGAGACCTTCCTACTTCAGAAAAATCTTAGAAGGCACCGGAAATCGAACCAGAACTTCTGCTGCCAGCAATGCTAACCACCGGAGGAGGCGGTCTATGTCTAGTTTCACCTACTGGATTTCTCTCCAAGGACCAGGCTAAATTTTGTAATATACCGTACCAGTATATATTTATGGGTATAATTTCAACAAAATTTATACGGTATACAATACTTTTTAACATCGAAGTTACACCATGTGTTAGGTTTTATGGGTATATCAGTAGGCCCTGTAACTATTGATATACATTTGTTTTTCTATTGTTGGTGTGCTAGCTTTTTGAAAATTTTAATTGATTTTCCTACTTTCCCTTAGTTTTACCTCTCCCATTGTAGGGACGTTTCTTCAGCCCATGCTGCCAGGGCCTTACAGGACCGTGACCTGTCGGGAATGGGATTATCTTTGCATCGCATTTATACTTTTTTACCAGACAATTACATGGAGGGCTCCTGATGAGTGATCAGTTCAATGCCAATGCCACCTCCGAGACAACACGAACACATAGGATGAGACACACCAGTTGTTCACACTCATTCTGAACATGGCATGGATGGGATGAAGGTGATAATGACGGCCAGGTGATATCCGGGGACCACAAGGACCTAAAGCTACCTGACATTCGTCTTACATGTGGGGAAAACCCCCGGAAAAAAACCCCACCAGGGTAACTTGTCCCGACCAGGACCTACTGCATGAGAGGAGCGAATGCATTAATCATAGTAAGTAAATAGGGCTATGCAATACGATATTTACCTTTATGACTAGGAAAACCATAAAAAAAAGTCAAATTGGCCGGCAAGGGGGTTTGATCCGGAACCTCCCAAACGCAAATTCCCTACGCTAGTGGCTTTAAGTTTGTTATTGTTATTAATTAACGGAAATTCTGTACTGTGCATAAGCCTGTGCGGTCGCCGAAGTAAGCTACTGAATATTTTTATCTGGCAGGAGTTCCCTTAAATGCCTGTAAACCTACAGACGGTTGCAGTTAGAAACTTGACAGGAGTAGATGGATCTTATGGGGGGGGGGGGGAATTCTGAGCTCGCCCTCCAGGAGGAACCATAAGCCGTGGATTGTAGATTTACGGACGCTGAAGAACTCCAAGCCTAAATTAGAGCCTCGGAACCAAATTCTCCGGCCATTTCAAGTTTAAGTAATACCCTGGTTTCCCGCTAGTTGACTATCGAGGCGTTAGCCTTACTCCAGAGAAACAAACTCCAGTTCAGCATTCCATTAACGACGAAAACAACCTGAATTCTGCGGGAAAATAAGCGTAACTAAATTAACTAAATTAGTTTTCCGAACATCATACCTTCAGCAGGAGGCCTGTAGCCTACTCCGTGTGCAGAGTGACGATTTGAAACCTACAGACATAGATGCACACGTACACGCTATCGACTTGGCAGGGATCGTACCGCGTATTTGTTAATCAAAAGGTCAGTACCAGTGTTCCATTCAGACCGACAAACTTCGTAAATCCGCTGCATCACTTGTTCATTTTTGTCTGCAAAATTATTACATTCTTTATCTGTACCATACGGCTGGGCTGCGAGACTTGCCAAATGCCACTGTTGCCCTAAATCACAGCGAACGGATTGCATACAGGTTTCACCTATAAACCTTCTTCCCTTTAATTGTAATATCTCCATTGCTGCCAGTCCAGTGCTGTGATTCGCGCACTGTAGGAAACCGGTTTCTCGAATGTCTCGAATGTCTGTAGACCTAGGTAAGTTTGCTATAGGTAGAGACAGTATTACGTTCCATCCAGAAATTCGGTGTCGAGTTTTCAGCATTTGACGTATCCTGTATGCAATAATACTTTATTTCGAATCATGTCTATGTGTATCTGAATTTATATTCGGGTTTACTAGCTTTGGAGGAAACAATACGAAGAATGTCGACGGCTTTCTGTTACTCTTAAAAAAATTCCGTTTTTTCACAATTTGCCTACAATGGCTTAAGTAACAATTTTATAAAGTAACTGACTAAACTAAGAAGTTATGTGAAACATTATTTTCGTAGAAAGTGTCTTAAAGGTATATTATTTTATGCTAGCTACCTCTTCCACAAACTTGTCTTGAAATCTTGTCTCGCGAACAAGAATGGTTTTGCGTGACCCTAGAGCGATGGTGGGCAAATTTCTATGGGAGCGGACCAAATATTTCACAAGGCAGGCCGAAATAGTTACTGAAGTGCTGAAACTGTGTAATTTTCAGAAATATTTTGTATGCTATATGTAGGGTTCGGATGTTCATATTTTTATCCTGACCTCCATTCTCGCCGCAAACACAAATTAAACATGAATTGCACATTTGTTATCCTAATCGGACCGTTTTTATTTTGCATATAAAGTCATATTTTGGTCATTTTCATGGTCTTGGTCATATTTCGGTCATATTTGTAATTTAATGTCGTATTTCAATTTTAAAATCGTTAAGGATCACAATTATGCAGTATGCGAACTAAATTGTCGACTTAACTTTTTTTCTTATAAAGAGCTACGAATATTTTGATTTTAATTGTAACCGAAATGTGGAGGGCCAATAACAAGTAATAGCACAATTACCTCTTCCTCCTTGTTATTAACAACTTTCAATAGACGTGTTTAAAAAAAAAATTCAGTTCACATTTGCAGTGGTATCTGGAAACATTATCAGATTAGAAGTCATTTACAAGTAAAACTGTAAATCACCTGTAAAACTGTTAAAAAGTCATTATCTGATTGAATTAATATGATGTAATAATTTAGTGTCGTTAAACGTTTTAAACTGGAACATTTATTTTTGAAAAATACGTCCTTTTATGAGGTCATATTTAGTCATTTTTAAAGGCATATTTGCGGTCATATTTTCCAATTTCTTAGGTCATAAACATGCGAACCCTAGACTTATATGCATATGAAGAAGTGGACCTACAAGATGAGTGGAAGCGTCGTTGTACTTCCAATGTATTTTCATAGTCCGGTTGCAACTGGAAGAAGATAAGCCTTAAGTCAGTCAGTCTGTTTCTAACGCAACTTTTTCGAAGCTTCAAAGAAGAAAACACTTACTCACGCACATATGAAGAGATAATTATGGCGATAATCTTCTGGTAAGATAAATCGGAATTTGGAAACTTCATTTCGGTAACGACTTTTCAGGTTTTGAGACATTAAAAAACAAGAATTTAGTTACTTTGGAACTCAGCTAATTTGTGTTAAATGCCCGGTTTTACTGTTTGCAGTCCACAGTAAATGGAATAATGAAAATATCCAAGGCGTATCCAATGCTAGAAGTCTTGAAGTTCTGTTAAAATTCTCCATGAATCATGCATTTTTTTTTGGTACATTTATTTTAACCCAGATTTCCTGGGCCACTGGCTATACCCCTGGTCCTACATTGGAATTTACAAATTACATTCATTAACAATTCCCTTCCCTTCTTACAATTTCGGGATTAGGCCTATGTTTTTCTTTCAACCATTATCATCAAATTGGATCTAATATTTACTTGCTCTTATTGCATCTTAAGTCATGGAATAGTTAAGTATAAGCAAACGAGAAGCCTATATTTTCTCCTCATTTCCTGCCGTGGGCCGCAATTAACTTCCCCGAGGGCCGCATCCGGTCCGCGGACCGTACTTTGTCTATCACTGTTTTAGAGCCTAGGTAGAGGAAGTCATGTAAATGAGTTTTAAATAAAACTCGTTTACATGAAGCTGAATATAATAGTTTAGCTGTTATAACACTTGTTTATCCAATGCCGAGCTTACCATCTCTGCCTGGGTCTCCAGTCTCCACTCCATACAACCTAATGTAAATTACGATATGGAGTCATCTAGACGTTGTAGGCCTACTGTTGCCAAACGTTTGCAGTGGATCTACAAAGAACTATAAAGCGAGTAATCAAGTAATAACTCATAGGCCAAGATCTGTCATCGGCATTTGATACCTCGGTACTATTTCGGAACCTTCCTTCCTATAACTTATGCGTATGACTGCCATATTGGGGGGAAGATGGTCCGAAAGCAGCTAGGGTAAAGTAGGCTGGTCAATTTTCTGCTACTTATTCTCATTATTAATGAATGAATTAGTTTTCAGTGATTCAATTTTGATTCTTTAGTTCAAAATAGAGGAACAACTTGTCAATGTCCCTATTATAACTGCCGTATGTTCTGCGTGTCTACAGCAATTTCATCTCTCAGTCAGATACGAAATTAATCTTCTGGTGCCGGTAATAAACATTTGAGCTCGCCTTACACCGCTGAGATCCAGCTTCGAATCTCGGTGGATCCATGCGGAATTTGTGATAGAAAAAATGGGGTCGGAACAGGTTTCATCGGGTGCTCCCGTATTTCCGGCCAAGTATCATTCTACCGTTGCAATAAACGAATGAATGAATATTTTCATGATGACGTCAGTCAGTTTGAAACTGCGAAGACTGTTTAAAGTGGACCGGCTCTAAAGTAAACAAGTATGTCTGTCTCACTTTTAAATAGGTACGAATAATGTGCTAGAGTGAGACAGACGTACTTGTTTACTTTAGGGCTTAGTTCTATAGCGGCCATCCCACTGCCTAAAACATTTCCGGGCCGACTATTACACTGTAAATTAAGCGAGGGTATGATATGCTACTTAACATCAAATAGGCCTATAACACTCAATTTTTAGTGTAAGTTCTGGCCGTGCCCGACGGCTGAAGTGAACTAGATAGTTGACTAAATAACCGGAAGTAACGTCAGATCGAATAGTTCATGGCAATCAAGTCCTTACCAGCTAGCAATCGAGAATATTCGTTTCATAGAACTAACTCGTAGACTAAAGCATAGCATCCTTGATAAACGAGATAAATGAAGTGGTGGTTAAAGCACGTTACTAATCGCTAAGAACATTCTTATAAGACTTCAGTTTTCGAACATAGCCTAAATATTCTGTAGTGCAACAATGGAACAACCCCCCCCCCCCCCCAATATGGCAGACATGCGCATATTATGCCGGTCCCGCGACGATATTCCGATCTCTCAATTAGTGTGAGCGATTACGTGCTGATAATGATGACATAGTGATGATAATGATGACAACAATGATAAATTATCGAACATTGAAAGCCGGTATTTTTTAAGTTCAAAATTTTCCCGTAAATAGAACCTTAACGACCTAGTTTTAATATAATAGAGCTAAATATATTATACACGTACTGTAGCTAAAAAAAAAAGATTGAATTGAAGAACTCTAGGGTTCAGCCTACCAATACCCTCCTATTTGAAATTAGCTTGGTCTTCGTATTGGTCTTTTCTACAACATTTTCGCATTAAAATGTTGAATGTTATACTGCTATACCTAATATGTGCTATAAGAGCCCATCTTAGCCTATAGCGTATAGTTTCACAATTTAATTAATCAGATATTACAAATTTTACATAATGCTGAATATTCTACGAAAATTTAATAATATTTATAGCGTACGATTGCTTTTATGCGTTAATAGTCAACCTACAAGCAAGCAGGGCATAACATCCCACTAAATATTTCTTACCAAGCTTAAATATTTATAAAACTCTTTACCATACGAGTTCTAAAGCATGAATTGCTTACCATTTTGTGATTTTGCAGATGTCCTAGCTTAAAAATTCAATATTAAATTTATCTAGAATTGGAGTAAGCGGAGAACGAAAAATTTGGAAGAATATAAATGTGTTTGTGTTGCTACGGGTTGCTATGCAGAGACAATGGTGACAATTGAATTTCTACTGTTTTAGAACACCAGAACAATTTTAAAATATCATAGCCCAGAACTGAACTTCTGACAGGGTATAGTTAGGCCTTGGATTTTAATAATGGAAAAACCGGAAACACATTTTCTTATAAATGTCACATAGACTAGAACTGCATCCTGCATTGAATAAACTTAAAAATAATATCATATCAACTCCCATTAACTTTTTAAAGTGCAAGAATTATATTTAATATTATTTAAGAACCAAGTTATCCTCTTTTTTTAATTTTCTATTCTTCTCTTCCTTTTAATTCCTAAATTACGTTCACGAAGCATTGTTGTATTTCCCGATAGCCAACATGCATCTGGCGTGAATTATTATGTTTTATGTTATCGACTGGTTAAATCTTGTGCAAGAAATGGCAGACCAGAGCATCCATAATGAAAATATAGGCTAGTTAAAGGAGAGAAAATGATAACAATTACAGCTGCCCTGTCCGAGGTTACCAGAAGATGCAGCCTATCCAGCCCAGTCTATTAATTACAATTTTATGAAGCTAATCAACTATACAATTTTATCACATTTTTAAAAAACAAAATGCATAGGCCTATATTAAAAACTGCACCTTTCAAAGTAAAGAAACCAAATCCCTTTATCAAGTCTTTATTGAGCATTTCCGTTGCTGTCATAACAGGGATCAATACTTCCATTTAAAAATCATTTTTCATTTAAGTTATCTTGAATTGAAATTCAGCTGCCTATCTGCCACGTTAAACAGATATAAGAGGGAGTGCTTGTTTGTTTTTGTGCGATGCCCAGCAAAATCTACGGCACGCAGAAATCTAAAATTTTTATTCTACATCGATAGATGGACGGAAAGGGGATCATGCATGTAAGCCTAAATGGGAAAACATCGATCGATTTGGAAGGAACTTACTGTGCGGATTTTTTTTTTTTGGGGGGGGGGAGGTCAGGGAAATCGGATCTTAGTTCCTTTCCCCGGGCGGCCCACTCTTAATTGTGAAATGCAACTTCAAGCCGGATTTTTTATCTCTTTAAATTATTACTAGCTTAAATTATTTATTAATGATTTGCGTGTAAGGATATAGTTCATGAATGCGGTTCTTTTTAATCGTATCGATTGAAGGCATACATGGAAGCATATGTTTAGTTTTAATTACTTACTACGTCTAACAACAGGCCTATAATTTAAAAATAAAATCATGTACTTCATACAATTTATGCAAAAATGATGTAAACGTTAATAAATACAATATTTTAATTTTTTACTGTTAAATAAATTATTAAAAATCATCTAGCGAATGAATTAAAAACGCAGACGAAGTCCCGGGTACCTACTAGTATACAGTGCCTATACTTCCAAGTTTTTCTCTGTAAAATATGTTTTACGATTTTTTGAAGTAGATAAATGTAGCCGTATTTTCTTTGAACTTGAGAGTTTCCATAATATTTTTTATTGTAAATTTCATTGTATGAGTTAGTACATATTGATTATGAAAAGCACATAGGGGGCTTTCGCTTGAATTGGTATTATAATGATAATATACAAATAAATTATCGAATAATATTGTTACCACAGAAGGCATGAATAATTATATTGTTAAAGTATTGATATACCTATTTACGTTAATCCGAATCTACACGATAATGTAAACATGAGAAAAATATGTGATACACTCACGTAATTTTTTCTCTATCCTTAATGTGTAGAATCCAATTTTGTGACTTCACATTCTGACATAGAATAAGAGGAGTATTGTAAGGAGTGATTATTGTTTCTTCCTCAGGTATATTGTTCACAACCCAAGAATTAAAAGCTTGAGTTTGTGAAAATCATGACTGGCTTACTGCACTTGAAAGAATTTTTCTAAAAGTTTCGAATAAAAGATTTAGAAGTTGATACAGGCACCTATAGAAAATTTAAACAAAATCTGTCTTTGAGAAAATTGCGAAAATGAAATTTTTAAATGCACAATGTCATGGTATTAAAAATAAGAGGAAGTCATCGAAATGCTTCATGTCGATACTAATCTAAAATTTCGTTTTATACGATTTTTTTCGTTTTCGATATATGCTGGTCACAGACATACACATAGGCAAATAGAGAAAGATAGGCAGCCATTTTTAAATTTCTATTTTTCAAACTGTCTCTTCACGGAGGTAGCTCATATGGAATCAGCATATATACACAATACATTCTTAATACAAACTGACACACTGCGAGATTTAACACTCAAATACTAAAACAAGAGGTTTGTAAATAATAATTGTTATCAATCAATTTTACATGATTAGGCTACATAAGACGCTGCGCTACAAACCGGAAGGTCGCGGGTTCGATTCCCGATGAGGTTGTTGGAGTTTTTCAATTGGCCTAATCCTTCTGGTGGCACTATGGCCCTGGGGTCGACTCAGTCTCTAACAGAAATGAGTACCAGGAGCAATCCTGGGGGTAAAGGCGGTCGGTGCGTAAGACTGACAACCTTACCACAATCATGTTCCCAATGTCTAAAAATCTGGGAGCCTCAACCTCCTGGAACCCTCTGGGCCTCCATGGCCTGTAATAGGGAACACTTTACTTTTTAGGCTACATAAGATCTGGCAGGATTTTTTTTAGTACTGTGGTAAAATATAATCGATGACGGAAAACAAAGAGACGTGTTTCTGAGAATGGTATTTTTTGTTTCAGAAGATGTCAGAACTTGTATTAATGTCAAAATTTCGAAATGGAATTTCATGGTCGAACACAATACTTCCTCTGCCACAGTAGACTTACGTATGGTTAAAGAAAATAAAATTACATACCAATAAAAGAATTATCGTATGAGTATAATTTTTAGCTGCATAAGTGTTTGTATCAATAATATGATACAGATGTACAAATTACAACCCTAATACATCACTGGGTAAAATAGGGTTTAACCTTTTGGAAAATAAATAAATAGATAAATAAATATAATTTTTATGAAATTAATGCAACCAGTGCTGGTTGCCGAAACAGTCTAGTTACCTTTTTATGAATTCAAATTCTTTTCTGAAACATTTCTGAATATGAAGTTACTTTCTTTTCCGAATTCATGTAAAAGTTCTGAAGGTGTTCGAAACTTGTCTGGAGACATAAACTAACAAATTCTGTCCTCTATTGCTCTTTTTCGAAATTTGAGCAAAGATGTAGCCAGGATTTTGGTTATTAGGGGCCCACTGGGTACACCCCCGATTTTAAATAAATATTTTTCATTTAAATTTCATTTTAATTTTTTCAGTTACAAACAAAGTAGCTTTTTTAAAACACAAAACACTTTTTACTGTTCCAAAATAACAATGGAAAAGGCATTCAAATGAAATTTGAAGGCTTAATTTTATAAGTGTTAATAAGTACTGTATGACAAATACAAATACCATAGGGGAAGTAAAACAATATTTCAACGTAACAGTCTATTTTAAAACTTAAATATTTACCGTATTCAATTGTATTTGGCCCCCTCCCGGGCTATATCCATGAATTTGAGAATGAAAAAGTATAGAGTAAGCTCAGAAAAACTACGCTTTCCGGGATTTATGTTGTTTATTTTAAAACCAAAACAAAAGACCAACAAAGACTAAAATATGGTGACTTGAGATCATACGCGATTTATGAGTTTGCGGCAGCCTTGTGGAATTGAGGAGCTATAGTCAGGATTCATGGTTGGTGAAATGCCAAATAAGATTCTTTTTTACGGTTACGTCGTTTACTGGTTGAGTGGTAGGATATTGCGGATTTCACTTCAGGATCTCAAGGATGTTGATTCGCACATCGGCATTATTACAAACAAAACAATAATAACTGTCGTTTCACCCAGTCATGTCTGTTCTGATAGAGCAGATATCGAGGTCACTCATGAATCATGTTGATGATGATTAGGATTCGGATGTTTATGACATGTCATATTTTTATCCTGACCTCCATTCTCGCCACAAACAGAAATTAAACAAGAATTGCACATTTGTTATCGTAATCGGACCGATTTTATTTTGCATAAAAAAGTAATATTTTGATAATTTTTGTGGCTTTGGTCATATTTCGGTCTTATTTGTAATTTAACGTCATATTTCAGTTATAAAATCGGTAAAAGAGTAGGCCTATAATTGTGCAGTATGTGCAATAAATTATGGACTATTCGATTATTTCCGAAAAAGAGTCACGAATATTTTGGTTTTACTGTAACTGAAATGTGAGGGACAGTAACAAATAATAGCACAATTACCTCTTCCTCCTTGTTGTTAACAACTTCCAATAGACATGTTTTGAAAATATTTTCAGTTCACATTTGCAGTGGAAACATTAACAGATTACAAGTTTTTTACAAGTAAAACTGTAAATCACCTGTTAAATTGTTAGTGATTATCTGATTTAATTAATGTGATGTAATAATTTAGTATCATTAAACGTTTTAAATTGGAACATTTATTTTTAGAAAGCATGTTCTTTTATGAGGTCATATTTAGGATTCTTGGGTCACCGTTAGTCATTTTTAAGTAATATTTGCAGTCATATTTTCAACTGTTTTGGTCATAAACATCCGAACCATAATGATGACGGATGATGCCTTGGTAACAGCAAACTGAACAATAAAAATGCTGGTATTTTTCTCCTTACCGCTTCTCTTCCTTTTCTTTCTCACTTCCACTGCCATCTGCATCATCATAGCTATTTCACTATCGCTATCAACAGGGCTAGGATTTATATGTAATAAAAATGGCTAAAGCTCGTATTATTTTGATTAACTGTTATTGGTGGCAAACTTAAAATATCTTCTTAAATAATTTAATTGATAATATCCAAGTGCCTATATTTGTACCCAAACACAGTATAGTAAAGAATAAAATCAGGTAAACTGACATATCAAAGTGCCAGAATACTTTTGTTTAATTAGTGGTAATTGCAATTATGATATTCAGAAAATATTTTTTTTAAATCGATTTCAGAGTTAAGCTTCAGATCGATTCATTAAGCAGGGCTTACGGAAGAACAAAGGTCTAGTTTGATAAGAATACTCGTAACTGAACGAATATGTGGGTACTATTATTTGTCAAAGCTAACTGTATTGCAATTTCCAAAGCCGTATATGAACACTGTAAAACAGTATGTTGTCATGAGAACTTATTTGCATTTAATAAATTCTAATATATTACCATAAAATAGGCACTAAATTAGGCATTACTCCGATTTGGTTCAGTATCAATAGGCTTGAAGCCATGGACGTTATAAATACGTATACCAAATTTCATGAAAATCCGATAAAGCTTATTTGAGGTATCGCGCGTACAGATACACAGAGACAGTCGGACAGACATTTTTCCGTCCACTACACAATCTCAGAAAGTACCTATTCTGGTACTTAATAAATATAAATCATATCTCGTAGAAATGTACCAGTACACAACAGTTACTGCCATGTGTCTGATCGAGAAGAGTACACTGTTTCCTTCAAGGATCATTAAAGGTTAACGAAAAGAAGTAAACTCCAGTTAACTAAAAACTTACAATCAAGAAGACATAACACGTTGTTTATCCTCGGTATAACAGAAACAAAATGTCACGTGTTGTACCCTATGAAACATGATATACGTACTTTCATTTCTAAACATATCGCCTTGGTTCTTTAATGCAAGTGTTTTATTTTTAGAAAGGAAGGGAAAACACTTTTATGCCTGTTTGGCATTTCAGGATTACGAAACAGACAAAATTTTATAGCAGCAAGTGGCTAGATGGTTATACCCCTCAACTAGTGTTTCTATCAGTTATTTAATATTGTTGGCTCTCCGACTGTGAGTGAATGAGTGCATAAAACAATCCAGAACATTAGCCAAGACTTCGATCGTGATGTGCACTCGATATTTTTTCTTTCTTCCTATCTATCTTTATTCCTTTTATCATTATTTATTTGTACTTCCTTTGTTATTTTTATTTATTTTCTTCTTTCCTTCTTTCTTCCTTTCTTGTCTTCCTTTATTTCACTACTTCTATTTTTATCTGTTTCCATTTTATTTTTCTTCCTCTCATATATTTCATTCTTTTTATCACTTCATTTTACTGACTGTATTTATTTATTTCTTCTTTTCACGCACTCCTACGACTCTATTCATCGTCATATTTTATTATGAACTGTGCCCCTTATCACTAATGTTCCTTGTTTTGCTAATATGATCTCACATACTTCAACATTATTATGTGTAGAATAATGGAAGACACACCTGAATGATTTTCCAGGATATTTAAGAATTAGCGTTAAGAGCCGTGGATTTTATAAATTACTAAGCATACTGTCGACATCAGTAGTGCCGAGGTTCAAACCCGGCCAAGACTTACGGATTATTCAGTCTTTATTAAATGTAGTCGGGTTTGAGTTAATTTGATTCATTTCATTTACGTGTTCTCATTTCTTTTTAGCAGGGATTCACTTTACCGAACATTTTATGGTCGAAGCTCATTTTACCAACTCCACGCAAAAGCTCTGGGTACGAAGTTCAGGGGAAGGACAATAACCGTGGGCCCCGTGTCGTAGATTCACGGCAGGCTCAAGAATTCCAAGCTGAAATTAGGGCCTCTGACAAAATTTCCCGAAGCTTTACTGCCCTTAGTAGTATCTTCATTTTCTACTAAAATGGTGTCCAGATGATGGCTGCTCTGTTCTATACGGGAAAACAACCGTAACTAAATTTGTCTTCAGTAATGAAACCTCTACAGGAAGGCACTGATGCTCCAGGAATAGTGTACAGATTGACTGACTGTAATAAATTATTCATATTATGAAAATACATAACATAGCTAAGCGCAGAAAAGTAGCCAGTGAAACTAGACCAGGGAATGAGCCTTTATCAGCCTGCAGAATGTGGAGATACTATACGCCAAACATTTTAAGTCAATGTCAAAGCTCTTTTACTCACTCACTCACTCAATGGCAATAGACAATATTCCTAAGCAAGCTAAAGGAATATGAACTATTTGATGGAACCGAAGGTTCATTGCCGCGCTTACCTGTACCCGCCATGCAACCCTATTTCTGTGCTAACTCCCTCCAATCATCCCTCACAAATCCCACTTCCCTTAAATTTATCATAATATTGTCCTCTCACCTACGACCAGGTCTTCCAACTGGTCTTTTCCCTTCGGGTCTCCCAATCACTACTTTTGAGGTATGTCTTTCCTCCCCCATGCGCCTAACATTTGCAGCCCATTTCACCCTCTGTTCACTTTTACAGTGCCAAGTGTCCTGCATATCACATAATTATTATGTTGTAAGGGAGGGATTTTGCTTTTTTAAATTGAGGTATGACAGAGAAAATTTTTGGGATAGCATACCGCCTCTGAATTTTTCCCCACTTCCTTTACTGCTCATACCTGCTCATCCATATGTGGGTGTTCATAACTGTAATCACAAATGGGGCTGTCCTGGGTTAATCATTTCTTTTTTTCATTTTAATATTGTTTAGAAAGCTATATCCCATGGTACTTAAATTTTTTATGCGTGTTTTTCTATAAGAGTTCTAGGTTCCTCACCAAGCAGCTCAATTCGATTATCTCGGGGGTGGCTCCAGACGCAAATAACGTGCGATAGTACGATAGGCACTTTGTCGGCATGCTCTATGCGAAGAGACGACTTTGGCTCAAGATCCGACAAGAGAAAAGGCAGGAAGGTGGAATACATATAAAACGACGAGAAAGTGTGTTGTCGGACTTCAGTTGTGCTGGGATTGTTGTGTGCGGTTGGTAGTGGTGGTGGAGTGAAATTCGAGATGTTCAACACCAGGATGATGGCGCTCGCGTCGCTTCTTCTCGTGGTCCACAACGGTAAGATCATCCATGTCATGTGTTGTGTAAACATGCCACCTGCATTTACATAAACATTATTCATTTCTCATGATGCAGTGCACAAGGAAGTGTCCGGAAGCATCACTGATTCAGCAGCAGTGTTATGTTTCTATTACCGTAAAAGAAAGGAAAGAAAGTGATGGATAAAAAAGTGTGAAATCATAATACATCATACAGTGGTTCTTATAACTGGGAATTAATGAACAGTTTTTAGAACATTTAATATTATCAACAAAATGCTGTTACGCTAACGGGAAAATCCATAAAATTATTATTGCAAAAACTTCTATGGGTAAGGTGTTCAAGATCATGCTGTGTAATGCCGTTGAACTCAACCAAAATCACCGATATCTAGTTTCATTTTTACTTTCTCGCATATACGTTACATAGTATAGAGAAAGTATTGTGATCGTGACAAAAAATCGAAATCGAGATAACACCGGGAAAACATGTTTCACGATACCTAGATACCGAAAAAAAAGTTTTTGGAATGACGTCTGTCCGTCTGTCTGTGGACAAGCACAGCCGGTAAACGGTTCATGGTATTTACTTAATTTTTTTAACTAAAGATTTTTTCGGAATTTCATCGGACCGCCCTGAATTTGGTTTTTATAACTGACATTTTAAGGGGACTTTTCATGAAAACTTTCGTCAAAATTTCGATTTTCGAAAAATGGCTCAAACAATTTAAAAAAAAAAGTAAAATCTGAAACTTCTATATACGATTAAAGAAATGACTATATCTGTTTTTCTGTAAAAATGACTTAGGAAGTACTTTAATTGTATCCATTTTCCATTTTTCCAGATTATCTCCATTACAGTAGGCGATACATGAAAACCTACTACAGTAAAGTTGTAGAGAAAATTAAAATGAACATATTTTTTTATTAAATAAATTTCTTTATAAAATTAACAGGTATCAAGATACCTGTGCGAATTTCACAACATTGATTTTGATTAAAATATGAATATTCTTTTGTTGCATCTAATTATTGTTGTGGAATGTAATCAGTTTACCACAGTTGTAATGAACACGCCAAAATCAATTAGAACGAGGTGGTAGAGGGTAATAGGGAAGAGGTCCTGCGTTCAAATCAAATCTCGTGGCCACCCAAAGTAGGCTCTTGTAATAACTCATTCGTGCAGCATTTGCTTCTATTGTTATATTATTACTAGAGATGGGTCCTCGATACCTCGGCATCGAGCGATACTTCAGAAAACTAGCTCGGTACTTTTTCGATACTTTGGTAATTCTGCAATTTAAGGAAATGCGTATTTCATTAAATGTATTAGCCAACATTTTTATTGAAACACACCAGTATCTAGAGAATGGGAAGCAACACGGAATGGTGCAACAACGAAGACCTATTTTCCAAGTATTAAAAAAAGACTTCACATGAAATTAACTCTAACGCACAATCTAACAGCAATAACTACAGGCCACGGAAAGTTTGGTGAATACTTCCACAGATTCAAGTTCACTGATGACCCTACATGCGTGTGTAGGAAAAAAACTCAAACAGTAGGCCATATTCTATGGGAGTGTGAAATATTAAACAGTGAAAGAAACAATTTCAAGAAAGCTGTGCTACAGAAAGGCGGGAAGTGGCCCATTAACAAACAGGAACTCATGGAAAAGCACCTAAAACTATTTCAAAACTATATAAATAATATAGACTTTGAACTCTTGCAAATAATTGGCAGAACGTAATTAATAAGATCCAATAATCATTGTACAGGAATTTTATATTTATAATTAGTAGTACATAAGCATGTATTATTACGAAATGTAATGGAGCATGCTGTAATAAAATGTCACTTAAAAAAAAAAAAAAAAAAAAAAAACAGTATCTAGACTAAATTCGCCAAACCGGAGTAGAAGAATATTTCCATAGATACTTAATTCATAAGTATTGACTCAGTTTTCGCATATAAATAAACGGTGCAAAATATGCTCTCAAACTTTCTCACATAAATTAGCTATGATTTGTATTATTGAGGTTTTTAGGTTGACAAAAGTAGCCGGTAATGTATCATTAAAAAATTAATGTACAGCCTCCATGTCAAATAGATCTGGGAACTTACCGATTTTTTCCGTACGATATTCTTCTTATAACACCACACGTACTGACTGAATAAATAATTCAACAGGGAATTTATATGAAAAAAAAATGTGTTTGGCTTTAATATATGCAGTTAGTGTACAAAATGTAAGCACCTTCAAGAAACATAACTCAAATATAAAATTTTGTTTGGATTTGACTTTTTTTATCTTCTCGCAGTACCAGCAATGTTTCTGACCAAAATCGAAAACTAGATAACACCGGAAAAAACATGTTTCACGATGTCTGCCTGTCCATCTGTAAAGGTCTGTCACGGGCAAGCGGTGCATTGTATTTAGTTATGTTTCTTGTACCTTTAGGATTTGATTTCTATCTCTGAAATATTAAGCGTATTTTCTTGAAAGCTTTTTTCAAAATCTGTATAACTTATATTATTAGCTGACCAACTGTGCACTTATGAGATGAATTTTAAAAATATAAAAAAGGCAACTAAAAGTGGCAAACACATGAGAAAGAAGCTACCCAATGATAAATTTACACCTAAAGTAGGCCGGTAACTAAATGCCAGAGATAAATTTCGTACCAACACTTTTTGTCCAACTCTTGACAAACTTGCAACTAAGATGAAAAGAAGAGGAAGGATATATGCAAAGAAATAGCAGAAGATTTTATTTTCTAAATGATGTGCCGTATAATGTGAATTCGATGTCTACTAACAATGAAAGGTATTTTCAGTGCTCTTAAAACCTGATGCTTAACCAGGGGACTTCAATCGTAATTTCTCAGCTGAACTTCAGCAGTTTCATTTATATGTGCACCGTAAATTAAGTGCAACAGAAAATGTAAAACCAAGATTCAGTTACGCTGAACTTTATAAAATAATATTAGAAGACAATATTGAGTGTATCTTTCTCAATATAGACATTGCCTTTCGTATATTTTTAACAATAATGATCCCAAACTGCTCAACTGAGCGTTCATTTTCTTGGTTGAAATGTATTAAAAATCCCCTCAGAATAACTATGCAACATGTCAGGCTGGATGCCTTGTCTCTATTATGTATAGAAACAGATGTATTATGTAAGATTTATTATGAAGATCTGATCAAAAACTTTGCAAGAATAAAATAGGAGAAAATTATTAAGGCAAAAATAAAAATTAGCCTAAGCATACAGAAATAAATATTATTTTCCTTCTTATTGAAAGTATTAATTTAGGATTTTCAGTATGTAAAATCTTATTTTATGGTTTATTATTGCTGTAATAACTTGAATTACAAGTGTAAGGGGGCACCAAAATTAGTTGGTGCTTAGGGTACCTAAGGATCTCAATCCGCCCTAATCACAATGCTACCAAATGATGTGTTCATATAGTAGAAATGCCACACTCTTCCGTGACATACATCTTAAGGTACCATTACCTTACTTTGAGGGAAAAAAATACATGCCCTGACTTAAGTTCCATCCCCCGTATTATATTACTGTATAAAGTATAATTTTTAATTACTGATTAAATTATTTACTAATTACTACTTAAGTTATTTAGTATCAACCTTATTAACAAAATTAGGTAATCTCAAAAGAGTTTTACCTATGTAGGCCTAATTTACAATAATAAATATTAAACTCAGCTAAAGGATAAGACAATGTATCGGGGTCTATATGAACCTGTAATATAGTTAACAATATCCAACTTACTGGCCAAGGCTAACGTTAATTTTAAATTGTCTATGATTTTGTAATTTTAATTCGTCTTTTAAACAGTTGGTAACATATATAATTACCATTAATTTTATATATGAAGAGAGCATTTGTATTGTCTAATTTACATATCCACATAATCTCACTTCATGACAATACACCCAACAACTGTGGCAATTATACTTATAACTGGGTATAATATTTTTTATACATTCATGGCAATACCAGGGCCTAATGCCTAAGGTGAAAATTTTTTTAATGTAATAAATATTGTACTTCCATTTTTTTATACGGTTTGATACAACTTGTAATACAAGGTAATTTGCATTTGGATGTTTTTTCTCTCTCTTTTATATTTATGATGGTAGTTACCCATGTATCAAAAAAGTCTGCAATTTAATATACTTTGTGGTATAAGGTGGATATTGTTTACTATATTATACTCCACCACAAACGGTATGAAGTTATCAATTATGACTATATTAACGTGATTTTCTGAATCTTATCTCCGATAAATTTTTACTGAAATATAGTGAATGGGTAATGAATATGGTAAATGGAATTGTATAGTTTGAGACCACATAATAGGATGCGTTCTTGCTCGGAAGTGATTCTATTGTTTAAACATACAAAGATATCTCTAATTAATGAGTTGTAATTAGCTCTCTGATTTCTCCACACCGAGCTGTTAAATAGGTGGAAATTATATAACTATGCAAGAGTTACAACTTCAGGTGGACGTATAACTGTTGTGAAAAGAGGTACGCATTTTTAAGTGATTCATTGCAAAAGTCTGCAAGACATTATCACATAAATGCGCACACTTTGCTTTTATAAAAATCCTTTGAAAAACATAAAATATAATTGAGTTATTTTGAATGATTTCATCGGTTATATTCTTCCTCCATGTTAAGAGTTAAATAGTATAGCCTATTGCAATACAAGTGCCGTAAGCGGTGCATACGGATCGAGGAAAGATTTTGAAAAAACGAGGCGCTTGCGCCGAGTTTTTTTTCAATTTCCGAGATCCGTTATGCGCTTACGGCAGGATATTGCATGCTATTTTTTGCACGATGATTATTTATATCAATTTAATTATAACTTAGTAATTGAGATATTACCTGAAAATATTATGTATATACAGTATATTATTGAAGATAGATGTTTATTTCAGAAAGTGATTCGCATGTGTTTGTTGTTATGGGAACCGAATATTTGTCCTGTTAAAGTCGCCACAAACTGGGGGGCCTTGGTCTATAAAGGCTTGTATTATGATTTTACTTACGGCACAGAGTGCTTTTTGTAATTTTTACCGCACGGAAATTAGTTTTGTTTCCATAGCAACAAGATTGCGTGCGGGAATGTCAAGTTACGATCCACAGCAACAATATTCGTTAGTACTACTAATTAGTTACGTCGTGCAAAAACATGTAAACGTACTAGGCCTATTTTTTTTATATATACTCCATTAGGAAGGCCGCAAAAGTGGCAGCGGCCGAAAGCTTGGTTATTTTAGATTCTTCGACTGGGCTTATGGTCCGCGAAACTGTTAATAATAATAATAATGTAGAGAGTTTGTTATTGATTTACAATTTTATGTAAACAGAGGGTTGGGTGGTTGATTTTATAATTATACTGTATAACGACAGGGGTTTGCAGAAATTCAGGCTTGTGACTATCGTCGTGGCCGGAAAATTTTCCCGCAATTCTCGTACAATTCGGTAAATACAAAAACGTGGGACTGTCATATTTAAGCACGCAGAAGTTTGACATCGACCTAAGTCGGGATTGAACCCGCGACCATGGGCCCAGAAAGCCAGTACCATACTGACTGCAACTGTTAGACAGAGTAAGATAGTGTGAAAGAGTGATAGACAGAGAGACAGGCATATTCAGCAGATAGAAGAGAGAGAGATAATAAAGTTCATCAAGATTTACATTTTTCGTTATCTACAGCCATCAGTTCGTTCATCCCTATATGAAAAGAAGTCTTGACACACGAACAGTAAAATAAGGTATATTTTATGTAAACGTTTTGAGTAATTAGACTTATTGGTGTATTTAATTCTTGTATTTTGCGAAAATAAATTCATGAAATTGTTTAAAAAAAGAACCTGTTTTGCTTGAATGTTTTAGGAGTTTAAAAGATTTGAGCGATCTTCTGAATAATATCTTTGATATACGTCATCAAATGGTAAACAATGGTAAGGTACAATGGTAACTTTAACTCGAACCAACATGTGAACTCATATCTTGTATTTCTTTTTTATTATTTCTTTTTATAAATTTTGAATAAAACTTGACGTAAACTACTGGACATCTTACAGAATTCCTTACTTACAAGCTTGATAAATTTAATAAGGTTTTTTGAAAAGCCCGATAACTCACGAAATACAAGTTTTGGTGAAATATAAAAACCGTTGAAACGAAATGCACGAGTTAAGAACTGGAGTATTTCAAAGTATTTGAAATGTTTGTAAGAACACATTCGTTATGTCTGTTTGTAAAATAATGTTTTTCATATAGAGTGTAACTCAATATTTATGTTTGAAAATGTTTGACTTTCGGCATTTCTCAAAATCGTTACTAAGAAAAACTCACTTTCTTATGAAATAATTGAAAATTTGGTTAAAAATAATACAAAATTGGTTCTCAACGCCAGTATTTAGTAACTGGCTTCATATTTTTTGCTTCATGTGAACAAAATTGTCTCTAGCTTGTTTGAAATGTCACTAAGGACATAAATAATAAAGTTCTGCATGAAATAACTGATGCAATAATAAATTACACAAAAGACAACATTATTCTTACAAATTCAAAATTCAGACGCCAAGTGATTAATTTACTGAACACAACAGCTGAGAAATTCCATGAGTCTCTGATCTATGAGCCTTCTCCACAAAGCCTAATTTTCCAGACATAAATGTCCTTTGAGTTGCGGGATTTTTTTTCAAAACGGTGTATAGAACAGGAATTGACAACGAAATAAATTTTCTTAAAATTCTACTTACAGACTTTCTTTAAAAAAAAAAACAACAACAACGACAACAACATGAGAAGGAATTTTCACTTGACTTATTTTCAAGTACCATACTCATATTCCACCACATAGACAGGATTTAGGGCAAGTAAATAAATTCACCTAAATAAGAAGGAGGAGGAGGAGATTTGGAATAGTAAGCGCTGAAAACTGAAAGCTTTTAGTTTCGACTTTGATTACATAGAAATTCAAAATTACCGACTATATTCACGTAAGAAAACAAACTGTACCATACATCAACATACAAATTAAAGTCACTAAAATTAGTGGTTTGAGTAATGTAACTTCTTGAATTTGCATAGTAGCATTTAATTACATGAAGTGGTAATTACTGTACAGTCTTCATAATTAAGACAGTAATATGACAGTGAAACAGCGTCTGTACAAACTTCATTATGTAACTCTTCCCTGTAATCATTTGTAAAATATAATCAACACAGATATATCATTATGATATCCAGTTGTAAACAAATGTTTTGTAAATAGTGTTGATGTTGATGTATGCCATTTGAACAAAACTGATCTTATCTTGTCTTACCCAGAGACACTACATTACTACAAGTTGAAGCCTTGCTAAACAAACATGAATATGAATGAGAATATTTTAGGACAATTCCTCTGACACTGGGGTTCGAACCATGGCCTACGGCTTTACGTGCCATTGCTCAAACAACAGAAGCAATATTCTGTGGCTTCATTAATACATATCTAAAGATCCCGCACGAAATCTGTGCCGATTACCTACGTCATTGCAATATGTTTTCGTCGGGACTGTAGCGTCGATTGACCTGCTACCAATCTCTCTCGAACAACAATACCTCCATTTCTATTTGTGAAGGCCAAGCTACCTCTCTCTCTCGCACAATAGCATGTCTCTCTCTAGCGAGTAACAGTCGTCGTCGGCACAGATTTCGTGCGAGATCTTTACATGGAAATAAATCTTTTGAAACTAACACTAACAACCAAACGAACAATTCGAACAATGTAGATGTGAGAGCGGTGTTCCTCTCTCTTGAAGAAATAGCAATAAGTTTAGTAATTGGCATACCACTGCCTACAACTTTATCTGGAGCAAAAGGAACTGCATATCGATAATCTATAAGTAATCTTGTTTATATTTTTTCTTTACTTATGGAGCATATTTCATTGGTTCCAGAGCATATTTGCATGCATATTTCGTCTTCTGATAAAGCATTAACATCCGAGCCTTAACAATTTCAAAACCAGGCTCAGATGGTCCAACCTACAACGTAGGGAGATAGTTCACCGCCAAATGATAGATTGCATCAATATCTAATTCCCTTTCGGCGGAATTAGACTGCTCAATTCGTCGTGATATTGCAATTTCTTATAAATTCATATTCGTACTTAAAGAAAGGTAAACTGAAACGAGTATAAGGATGCGTATGACATGTCCTCACGCGCCTGTGTAGAAAAGGAAAGTCATTTGGATGAAGCCACCCACAATTACCTCATAAACAGCCACTAATCATAACAACAAGAATGTAAATATGCTCATCTCCAGTCAAAGAGTTCACGGAGGTCAGGAGAAAGGGGATCTGTTCATGTACTTTATGAACGCAGTCAACAGAAACGGAACGGAGAACTGTTTCTCTTCCATCAGTGATCACAAACATTCCTAAGCGTATTTTATCTTCATCATTATTGCTCAACAAGAACTGTAAGATACAAAAATCCGATATTGGATTATGTCAATAGACGCCCGTATACTCTTGATATCGTAATTTAAGAGCTTTCATTCTTGTGTACATCACCTGAGTACTGGAGTGTACCATGTCCAACGTACGATTTGAGAAAAGATGGAAAAAGCAAAGAGTATTCATTTAACTCTTAAATGCAGAAGATTGTTTCGATCTTAAGGAACCATTTATATGGTTTTAACACGTACTAAGATATGAAATATTTCTCAGTGTTATTTGTATAAGTTTGTATAGTCAACCCTCGATATAATGCCACAATCTAGTGGCACAAAGTGAGGGTGGCACTAAAACGAAACTTAATTTTTAAGATAAAAATGCATAATGCAATATTTCCTATGCATCTCCAACTATCAGTTTCCCCTACAATAATTAAAAACGTAACACAAGTTTCTAGTAATCTTGAAATTCGAAATCTTGAATAATTAGTTTCTTGAAATCTTAAAACCTTATTTTAATACAAAATGTGACTAATGAATAGTAACTTTGTTGTTTATCTGAGTTATTTTAAGGATTAAAGTATCAGAGAAATTACAATAACTGCATTAAGAACAGAGACTATTTTGTATATATTTTTCCTTATGAAGCGACCAGCTTTCTTGGCTTATTACTGTGTTAGTTATATTAATAATTAATCATTTGAACTTCATCTTAATTTAAAAGTAAAAATATTAGAAAAATGTAATACGTTCCAGGAAACTTGAATTAATAAGCACGAAAAGTTCTTGCACGTTATTTTTTATAGAGACGTTTAAAGATTTGTGTTAAAATATAAGGTGTACGAGTGTTAGATACAGATATTATATTGTAGGCCTACAGGAAATACATGTACAACGAAAAATGAAATCTTACAGGTTCACAAAGAGCTTACTATTGCCTAAATTCAGCCAGTATTATTGGCCATACTTACAAAAAAAGTAGATGGAACAGCTTTCTCGATTACTCACCTGAAAGCAGAAAAAAATTACAATTACTCCTTCGATAGGACTGCCACTGAAAAAATTCTGATGTTAAACTCACATAACTTCCTCTGCCCAAGTAAAAGTTAGTATCTTAGTATTTAAATAGGCCTAAGTATCCAGCCTGAAATTAAAAAAAAATAGTTTAACGGTAAAGTTGCCAGTATTCACATATTATCCTTCTACAGAAATGCAAGACACAATTTTAAGGTAATTATGCTACAAATAAATGCCTCTTTGAATGTTGCGACTAAAAACGCAGGCTATAGACCATACAAAAAAGTGACTACAAACATTTATTCAACTTTCAGGCATTAAGAATAATTTCCGAAATTTATCGAATATTCCCCTCAGTTATTTCTTTACTCTATCATGGCCAACAATTCATCTTTCTCACTTCACATTCTTATATAGATCCCACACATGAAAATATGTGTACGAATTTTTGAAATGGAAAATATAAGTAAATAACTTCGCCCCGTTATGCTTACAAATCATGGACATCTTGAAGGAACTAAACATCGCAGAAACATTTAGGTTAAGTAAAAGTACATGATTCAAGCAATTATAGCTACACTAGCTTAAAAGGCCCGGCGTCCCTCGGGTTTTTATTTTGACATTCGAAATTAACTTATGAAGGAATTTCGATTTTCAAACTCTATGTCCTTAAATAGGAATGTAGAATTTGAAATCAGGAAGAACGACTTATCAACTCGAACTATTTCTCAGAAAACGCTTGATGTAGCTCGAGAATATTTTAGAAGAAACAACCTCTAACACTGGGATTCGAACCCATGATCGTCGGCTATACGTACCGATCCTCTAACAATAGAGCAGTTAAGTAAGATAAGAAAATATAGACCTTAGTAAAATAACGGATATCAAATTATCTGTATGTAGACCTACGACATCACTTGCCTATATGTCCCGATTTTTATTCATAAAAGTATGGTAAATGTAATTTGCAAATGATCGTATTTAACGTACGACATGAAGAGATCTGAACTAACCATATTGTTGCATAGAATGTAAACATTCTATGAGCTTAATGTAAACAACAGCACAGTAATAATTAACCAGGGCCGCAACTTATACATAGTCTAAGGAAAGGTATGGCCGCAACTAACCTAGCCCGGTTTCTATAAACTCGTGAAATACCTATGGATAAATTATCCATGGGCAAATTAGTTCCTAATCACCCATAATTTTATAATGAGCAAGGCCTTGGAGTTGTACAGTTAATTTAATTCAGAAGGCTTTGATTCTCATTGTTTAAATTATTATTGATCCTACAAGAGGTTAAATTTTATCCAGCCATCCATGAAAAGATAAATTAACCCGATGATTTACCCTTGGAAAGATCTATTCCGAGTTTGTAGGAACATTTTTCCTGTCATTTTCATATTTACCCAGAGGACATTTATCTAGAAACTCGCCACAAGTGTATGTGACTGTTACCTTTAAATTATTTGAGTTTGTAAAAGTTATTCTTGTGTAAATTCTGTCCATTGGATAATTTACCCATAGGTATTTCGCAAGTTTATAGAAGCCGGGCATGTCGGGTAAATTATTAGTTCGGTCGCAACTCTTATCCATCCATTCTTAGATTTCGTAGCTCCAATATGTTACTTGAAAAAGAAGCTAAAAGAACAAACAACTCTCCAGTGGAATAACATCTGGACCACAAGCTCGAAAGGAATCGTAACGAGAGAAATATTCTTTCCAGAGATCCAGCACCGACTCCAGAGCAAAATGATCGTGCCGAACTTTGTGCTTACACAATATTCCTATCTGGCCATGGCAAATTTAAATCATATTTCGAGCGATTTAGCATCAATGTTCCAGATGGTTACTTATGCTTCTGTGGCTCCTCTCAAACAGTGCAGCACTTGCTTTTTGACTGTCCTGACTTTGGAAGATCAAGTTATACCCTCCAATATCATCTGAATTTTTGTGATAATGAACTGGCAAAACCTCTGTTTCATATATTTAAAAAACAATGTTGTTATTCTAATTTTCTAACATTCATACACCGCAACTTTAATAAGCTTCAATCATAATGTTCAATCTGTTGTAAATTGAATGTAATTGTTAAACTATAATCAGGCCTAATATGCTAATGCACAATAGGGTTCTATTTTCTTTTCTGGAAATTCAATAATAATAATATCCATCCACTCTAATACTCAGCTGATGATATGTCGCAATATTAAGGAAAGAGAAACTCATGTGAGTGTTTTACATCAGATTTGTATTTTAATATTTTAGTTACAGAAGCAAAGCTTTCTGTCTAAAAGCGCGAAGTTTAGTCATTAAAGGTGTGTATTGGGCAGTGAGTGCGGTTCCCCCATGCGCGACGCTGCGGTTGGGCGCGCAGGAAGGAAAAACCGCGCACGCTAGAAGTTAGCGAGTTTGTAACCACATTCGTAATAACCCCAAGTGAAAACTGACCTACATCTCTGCTAAACATTCCATTATTATTAAAACTCTGTAGTTACGACACTAACAAGGCGAATTTACGTGTCCAAAAAAGAGGATATTAAGTCCTTATATAAATAAAACAATATGTACTTAGTTTAATGTAGGAAATAATTTATGTTACTTTTATTAAGAAATAGTTAATGTCTGAGAAGGAAAAAAGAATGCTGATGAAAACACTGTAACACCACAGTAATGGCGTCTACCTCTGGGTCCTGTTTCATAGAACTTGCTAATAATATTAGTTAATAATATTAGAACTTATCATATTATTTATCAGTTAAAATCTTGTTTTATAGAGATATGAACACTACCCATAAAATCTCTTCACTAATATTATTAGTTCATTAGTCAGCTGATTGATTTGGAGGTTATGTCTGGATTGCTGTTTGTGTTTTTTCCCTTCTTAGTCTTTTTGTCAATACTATTTCAAAGCAGAACGACCTACATATATCTTCATAAATGTAACAAATAATAACTAGCTGTAATAAATGAATAAATTTGCCACGCACTTATTCAAGATAGCAGTAGGCTTATGTACTAAAATCTAACCTCAAATCCTAAAAACTTACGACAAAAATACTTTTGATAGCGTATGTAACCCATTTCTAAATTGATAATTAAATCAAAGTGATTCATTTTCCACAAATTTAAGATCACGAAATCCGATTTGCATGGGTTTGAGAATAAATTATTGGTCCAAAAACACCTAATATTATCAATAAATTTTATTAATTCTGCCATCTATGAAACAGTTTAGTAATAATATTAACGATATTTACTGATAATTTAGAGCCATGAAATCATAACTAATATTATTAGAAAATATTCTTATGAAACAAAGACTAAAAATAATAACTAGTAAAGTTGTAGAGAAAATTTGACTTGGGTTTTTCATGATTTCCTCATTCTCAAAGGCAAATTGAGAAATCACCCAACAATATAGGCCTAACTAGATGCAGCACGAATGAGTTATTACAAGAGTCTACTGCTAAACTATATTACTATACATTCTACCCACTTGGTATGACCTATATGCAGTTAAAGCATGCATAATTAGCTAAAGTAATATTAATAATAACAACAATAAAACAATCAGAGTAATAACATTAATACTAAGTAATATTAATAATAACAACAATAATAACAATCACAGTAATGATATTAATATTAAAGAGAGTAGTGGTTTAATACAGATTACTGTAGTTTCTTGAACAAATCTGAATTTTAAAAATGAAATGTATTTATTAAATATTGTACTATGTAGGCCTATGCATATGCATCATTCATGAACCACAGATTATTGTCTCTGTTGGACATTACATGATAATATTTTAGGAGAAAAATTCCTCTGACACTGGGATTTGAACCTAGGGCCTTTGGCTATCTGTGCCAATGCTCTACCAACTGAGCTAAGCCAGAGTTCACTTCACAGCGCCAGATGGAACCTCCCTCCTATGACTGATTGCCCTTAATGATCTACCTCACTGACAGACAAGTTATGTCATATGCTGTAGTGTAAGGCACACTAATTAAAGCATTTACTTTTATAAGGGTCTAAATGCCAAAATAATGATTCAGAGAAAAGAAGAAAAAAACTGTAAAGCAAATTTAAGACTTTTATTTAGGGCATTTAATCTTGATATTGCTTCTTTTAAGTGACAAATACCTGAAGATAGGCCTAATCCATATTATAACCATTACAAAAAATTAACATTTGCCAATTCTTACAGTATTTAAAAAAAAAATGTGAAAGTAGAAGGGTCTATGTACCAGCTTAATAACCGCAAAAGGGTATATGTACCAACTTAAACCGCAACGTTTCGTGGCATTTAAATACATCACAATCTTTAATAATGGTAAAAATGAACACTTTAAAATAGTTAAGGATGAGAACACACGAGGGAGAATCAAATGAAAAGAGCAATTAATTTTTTCACACTAATTTACTGCAGGAAGAATGCTTGCTTGTACATTATTTTTCCACATAGTCCCCTCCCAGTTCAATGCATTTACGCCATCGGATAGGAAGTGCTTCGATACCGTGTGAGAAAAATTATTTTGTTTGGCGCTGTAGCCACTCGTGCACCTCCGATTGGACGTCTTAATCAGACTTGAACTTCTGCCTTCCAAGGTGCTCCTTTAATGGACCAAAGATGTGGAAGTCTGATGGTGCCAAAGCGAAGGGGATTGCTGAGTGCAGGTGTTTTGCTTAAAGATGATAATGCCCATCCTCATGCTGCTCGTGCAACCATGAAAACCATCGATGACATTCGCTTCAAATACCTCCCACATCCGCCATACTCGCCAGATTTGTCACCCTCAGATTTTGTGGGTCTATGACGATGACTCTTAAGTAATCTCCCAGAAATATTACATAATGTAGATGTAGATATATTGTTTTGTGGAACTTTTATAATAGAAAGAATTTATCAAATGCAAATCAGTTATCATGACATATTGTTATACACTGTCCGTATACGGCTTTGGACGTTGCAACACAGTTAGCCCTGACATATTCCTTCACATATGATTATCAAACTAGCCAGATGTTTGTTTATTTCGTTGATCAAGCTGAAATGAGTACTACATGAAAACTATCATATACAGAAGGTATATTACTGTGAAATAATCAAGCCTGCGTACATTAAGTGGAGTTCTTTGCCAGTGCATTTTGTGAAATGTTGACATATTTTAAGAATTTCTGATATCAGTGTATACAAGTTTGAATTAAGATTAATTATGAAACTTTAGACCTTTGTTCTTCCGTAAGCCCTGCTTAATGAATCGATCTAGAGTTTAACTTGGAGATAGATTACAAAAATTACTTATTTTATGCATAGGCTATCATAACTGCAATGAGCACTGATTAAGCGAAAGCATTCTGGCACTTTGTTACATCAGTTTACCTGACTTTATTTTACACAAATTTCAATTCAGTGCATCCTTAGAACTTAAGCCTAATAATAATATTCTTGAATTTTGTTTTCGCCCACCGCTGTGGCGCTCCTCTTACGCATCGGGCCCAGGTTCGAATCCTGGTCGGGACAAGTTACCTAGGTGGGTTTTTTTCTGGGGTAATGTCGGGTAACTTTAGGCCCTTGTGGTCCCCAGATATCATCTGGCCGTCAATATCATCTTCATCCCATTTTGGAGTGAGTGTGTGTGTGTGACTGTCTCGTCCTATGTGTTCGTGTTGTCTCGGAGGTGGCCCCGGCAATCAATCCAGGAAGGGCCTCCATGTCCTTGTCTGGTCAAAAAGTATGTAAGCTTATGTGATCCATAGATAATCCCTCTCCCGACAGGTCGCGGCCCTGTAAGACCCGGGCGGCTTGGGTCGCTTAAATCCTAAAAGGGAGAGATAAAACTAAGAAAGAAGAAAGAATTTTGTTTTCTTTAACTAATCAATATTTTAGATTATGCAACTGTAAATAGACGCAGGTAGCAAACAATGTAATATAACACATTGTATTGATTTGCCTTATGTAATTCACACTGGCACGCGCTGTTTGGGTTTCTAATATCTTTGTTATAGTGCGGATTAATTTCGGTCCCCAGCACGGACGACCGCCACTTCCTTCTTTATTTGCACAGCTGAACGCTAGAAAGTGGCAAACTCCAGGGGAGCCGATTCTATTGTATTGTTACAATACTGTATCTGAAAATCTAAGAATTTGCGTTAATTCAAAACTTTGCTCACAGCATTCTTTATATGATTAGAAAAACATACAGCCTATAGCCTAGATAAAATAAAATCAGGTAAACTGATGTAACAAAGTGCCAGAAAGTATTTTTTTTAATCAGTTATAATTGCAATTATGATATGCAGAAAATTAAGTTCCTTTCTTTAAAATCGACTTCCGAATTAAGCTCCAGATTGATATTAATTAATTATTATTTATTAATTAATGATTGCAATTAAAGGCCTACAAGCAATACTGTCAGGTGGAACATTTTTTGTATAAATACTTTTACTTTATTTGTGGTTCTTTCAATTTTTATTTTAAAAGTTGTTCTCGGAAGAAGGTCGCACATTCCCTAGAAGCACCCTCCCGCTTACCACAGTTACAGAACAGCTGATTTAGAAAATGGGAGTACACTATAATATTCTATTTAATGACTTTCTTACAACTATTTATCATACATAGATTACTTACCTATGACTTTTATACTTCTTTGTAGCTTAAATTTTGTATTAATTATTTTAATTTTTGTATTTGTATACATTTCTATGACACAGATTTGACTATAAATTGCTCAGGCCAAGATATATGAGGCTTTAAAATGAAGGAACTGCACAGGTATCACTTTAAAACAAATTTTTTATACTTTACAAAAATATGAAATGTATTAGCTCAAGGAGATTTTAATGCGACAAATGGGAAATCAGTAATAGGGCTGTTTGAAATAATTAGTAAAGATGCATAACTCTCTTACATAAAATACAATTAATCAACTTCACTTTTGGGGCCAAGGAATGATTTTGAAGGCCGTTGCTGAAAGAAAGGACAAAAACTATCTTCGTGTTTGTACACAAGAATAATGAAAGGAAGTGTCTTTCATTCAGGAACGAACGTATCATTGCAAGGATGAATCCATCGGTTGTTCAAACTTTCTTACATTCTCTGCCTGTACAAGTAAATTATTAAGTGCCAGTATGGTACTTTATGAGATTGTGTGGTGGACGAAAAAATGTCTGTCCGTCTGTCTGTCCGTCTGTCCGTCTGTCTGTCTGTCCATGTCTCTGTACGCACGATAACTCACATACGCTTTTTCGGATTTTCATGAAACTTGGAAAACACATTTATAATGTCCATGGGAAGAACCCTATTGATATTGAACCAAATCGGTTCACCGGTACCGGAGTAATGCCCAATTTAGTGCCTATTTTAATAGATTATGGCGCCTTTCTAATAGAAAGGCGCCATCAGTCAAATACGCTGTATCGGATTTCCATGAAACTTGGTATACCCATTTATGACGTCCATGAGAAGTGCCCTATTGAAGTTGAACCTAATCTGTTGACCGGTACCGGAGTAAACCCCAATTTAGTGTCTACTTTAAAGGCGCAATAACTCAAATACGCTTTATCGGATATTTATGAAACTTCGTATACGCATTTATAATGTCCATGGGAAGACGTTTATTGATATTGGACCAAATCGGTTGGCCAGTACCGGAATAATGCCCAATTTAGTGTTTTTATGTTAATATATAAGAAGTCGCGATAACTCAAATATGCTTTATTGGATTTTCCTGAAATTTTGTATACCCATTTATAATGTACGTGGAAAGACGTCTACTGATATTGGACCAAATCGGTAGACCGGTACCGGAGTAAAACCTAATTTATTGTATATTTTAAAGACGCGGTAACTCAAATACGCTTTACCGGATTTTTATGAAACTTGGTATACACATTTACAATGTCCATGGGAAGACGTCTATTCATAATGGATAAAATCGGTTGACCTGTTTCGGAGTAATGCTCAATTTAGTGCCTATTTTATGGTAATATACGCATTCGAAAGAATTTATATAAAAAAAATGAAAATCAGTTATCTTGACAACATAGCCTATTGTTTTACTGTGATTTTATAAGGCCTTGGAATTTAAAATACAGGTAGCTATGACAAAAAACATATTGATTTACATGCGCTTATCCAACGACCGTTAAAATGACCCAGGTGGCCGAGATGGTAGACCTTTCTTCTTCCGTAAGCCCTGCTTAATGAATAAATCTGGAGCTTAACTTGAAAATCAATTTAAAAAAAACATATTCTGCATATCATAATTGCAGTCATAACTGATTAAACAAAAAACATACTGGCACTTTTTTACATCAGTTTACCTGATTTTATTATTATACGTAGAGGAAGTATTGGGCTTAACCCTGAAATTCAATTTCGCGCTAGAATATTACTGGAACAAGTTTCGAGGTTCACTGAGCTCAAAAACAATAGTTTCTGAAGAAAAAAAAAAGTGTTTATGAACAGCATGACTTTAAAGTCTTTATGAACAAACGAAAAATGTTGCGTATCTTCCGCGGATGTGCCACTAAATCTGTGAAGGTCAGCGGTTACTACAAAAATACTATGTTGGTATAGTTTCTTTCTTCTATCTATCAGTTTTACGTCTTCTGTTGTAGGAACTGTCCTGGCTGCCCATTCCACAAGGGCCTCACAAGACCTCGGTCTGTCGGGAGAGTGATTAACCATTGGATTAGTGACATACTTTTTTGATCGGGTAAGAACATGGAGGGCCACCTCGATGAGTGATCAGCCCGATGCCGGAGTTACCTCCAGGTATCACGAAGACAAAACACACCAGTAGCTCACACATTCATTCAGAACAAGTTGGATGTGATAAGGGTGATAACGACACCCAGATGATATCTGGGGACCACAAAAGCCAAAAATTTCCTGAGATTCGCCTTATAGGTGAAGGATACCCCCACCAGGAAACTTGTTCCTACCAGGAATCGAACCCAGGCATCTGCGCGTGGAGAGCGAATGCATCCAGCGGTGAACTGGTACTTGGCGATATGTTCATTTTCGGTATTTTATCGAAAATTGCTATATATCGATATTTTTAAATATTGTATATCAGCTGCATGTAATAAGATCTAAAACTTCTGTTTGAAATTATTCTTTACATCATTTCGTGAAGAGTAGTAATGAGCTAGCCATTTCTTCCACAATCTTAATGATTTTAAATTCTATATCGAGTCCAACGTGCCTTTGCGCAAAACTCACACCTGATCCATATAATGTAGAGCAACGGGATGGACGGGATTTCGTCAGACATGTCCTAGACTTTTTGTCGACTTTGTCCCGCGTCCGGTCAGAAGACGGAAAAATTAGATGATTGCTCTCTTTTTTCACCGGTACCGGTACTTCCCTTAAAGGCTACAGAACTTTGTATTAAACTTAGACGTATCTAAGCATTCACTAACGAAATTAAGAGTTAATCCCTGTGAGAAGAGAAAAACAACACTCTTTATCTACGAAAGTGTTTTTTTCATCCATTTTCCGTTCATTCTATCCACTTGTGATAACATTTAGGCTACAAAATGTTCCATATTTATTTTATTATTTCAGAATTTGTTGACTTCTGTATGTTTTCATTTAGAATAATGGTCTTGGTCAAAAAAGAGAACAACTGGTAACACTTTCGATTTTTTTTTTCGTTTTAAAGCTACAGTTAAAAATGTGAAATGTCCTCCTTTTTCTACTGTCTTGTCCCGCATTCCATCCTATAGCAGTTGGACACTGCATAAATGCCTCAACGACATGTACCCATGAAGAAATATAACCATAGTTTAGCAGAGTTCCCTATTTGCGGGAAACGTGTTTCCTTGGAAACACTAAAACATCGTGTTACGACGTGCGGCACTGCTAAAAAATTTTGGAGAGAAGCACGAAGCGTTCTCTTCAGAAGGAACTTAGATTCGGATGTGAAAGGAAAAAATAATGCATTTTGCAAATTGCGTACAAAAAATATACAGACAGGTAGAAATCTATTATTTGAAAAACACTGTGATAACAAAAGGCACATGGGAAATATTAAATTACACATTCAAGGTAGGCATTCAATATCAAAATCAGACATTGGAGATCAAACCGAAAGTTATCAACATTTACGTATAATATTGGCACTAACCAACATCACTTTCAGCAAGATTGAAAATAAATATTGTAAAGAGTCTCTTGCAAAACATACGGCTAGAAAAAAATTCTCAGGAGTCGACCATAAGAAAAATTCCTAAAGATCTTGTTATGACGATCACTGAATCAGATTAGAAAAGTGGTGCATGACCAGAAAACATGGATTGTATATATATTTCCTTTTCTTTAAAACATGCATATTATAACGTAAATTGAAACACATAATGCTAGGAAAATCATTTGTAAAGCATAAATGTAATGCATATATTTATGACTGTAAATGTGAACAATTATTTTGTGCCCTACTATGACTGAATGTTTACATGTTGAGGCAACGAGTAAAGCCACGCTTCATCTCCAATTCGCCTCAACCTACACAAAGCAATGGTACGGGCGATTTTAACTTTCTTGACTTTGGTACCCTAGACCGAACCCTGATAATAAAAATTAATTTACTATCGTGAACAATTACTGGTATTACGACATTAAATTTAATTTATGTACTGTGAAGTAATTCCTGATTGAATTTAATCCACGTTCAAGTGATAATGTTTCATTATGATCGACTGAAAATCAATTTCGAACGTCAATTTCAAAATAATGATTAGGCTAAATAAATTAATATTCACATAGTTTCCCGGCCCCCAGCCGAATTTGAGGAGGCAGCATAGATTTTAAATTAACAGATTAGGCTACGTTCTTTGACAGATTATTATAAATAAACTGAGGCAGTTATAATCATAATAAGTTAATATTGTTAAACTCATTATAAAATATTTTTATTTTTTATTCTCTATGCAACAACTGCAGGTTTACAAAGAGTACCAAAAAATAAATGAATCCTAAAGATAATCCAGAGAGGGGCGGTTGCCCACCTTGCGCCCCCCCCCCCGCCGACGCCCATGAAATGCATTAAAAATAGCTTTCATTCCACCGGTATTCAATGAACGCTTCGTTAAATAAAGTTAATTTATAGCACGTGAGGCGTCAAAAGTACTTTCCATTTTGTCGTGGTCCGGTGCTTTTGCATGTAATGTATGGAAAAGTGGGTCTAGAGCACGCAGTTCTTCGGAACAAAGAAGTGTTAACAACATACGGGATGGACAAGTGATTTCTCTTTCAATGAAAACCCGTACTACTGTTATCATAAGGGTACTAGAATGAAATTTAACATAAAATAACATACTTTATCAGCATTTTTTTATCATATACATATAATGGTTCATTTCTGTCTTTTCCGATTGGTCGCACAAATGACCAAACTGACAGAGCTGAAATTCTGAATGAACATAGTCGTTCACTCACCTCCGGTACTTCACCTAATATCATAATCATTAACATTCAATTCCGTTAAAAAGAACACAAGCCATAACGCACGCAATAAACAGACGAACATAAATATATCACGGTCTTCTGGTAAAACCAAAGACCCTATTTTTCTTTCACGGCCTTTTTCAAAAAAGGTCTGTTTATATTCTTATGTGAAAATATTATGGTCAGCAAAGAACAGAGAACAATAAAACAGTATTATTAAAGCCTTTTCAGCTTTTGCGAAAATTTTAAGCAAAAAGCATGGGAGGAATTCGTGATAATGGCAATGATGGGATGATATGGCAATAACGGTGGTGATGACTGAGATTATGAAGGCAAACGAGATGATTACGACAATTTACTTTTTGCCGATGATGGAAATGCGATGATCACAATAACAATATAATTACGCTTATTAGGGGATGCGTCCGCTTTTCTCACGCCGCAGCCCGGGTTCGCTTCCCGGTCAGGACAAGTTTCCCAGGGTTTTCATGGGTTTTTACTTCACTTGAGACGAATTTTGGGAAACTTTAGGCCCTTGTGGTCCCCGGATTTCATCTAGCCGAGAGGAGAACGGAGCGAAAGACCGGCCATAAGGAAGGCATCCCCAGAAATGGATAAGGAGTTGAAGTATAAAGATAAAGGGAAGATGGCGAATAACTGAACATTGAACACTATACTGCTGTTAACAGTTGGAAGAGATCAGAAACAGAAGCTGGGCAGCTCATTTAAAATCAGGAAGTACCGAGCTGTCGCAGTCGGACGTTGAAGAGATCCGGTAACTTACAGGTAGAAGTAATACTGAATTAGGAAAGTGAGGTAACCGTTCTGATCTACCTCAGAAAGAAATGCGAAGAAGGAAGCTCGGTTCTTCTGCCCTAGGTGATTTTTTAAGTCTTTTTCCGCCTCGGGGGAATGTCTCAGAGATCTGAATATCAAGCTACCTCAGATGAAATTATGAAGACAGAATCTGGCTCCTCTTTGTCTAAGGTGCTATCCGGATGAAGGAATTTTGGCTGATATCTGAGTTGAAAGAGAGCGGAAACAGATGCTTAGTACTTAATTTGAAATTGAGGAAATATCGAGCAATCTCAGTCAGGAGTTGAACAGATCAGAATGCAGTACTGAAGAAGCAATTTGTACAAATGAAATGAAGCAAGAAGCAAGAAGAAAGAAAGCAAGTTGTGCTAAGAAAAATCACTTATACCTATACAGGAAGATCTTAACCTAGAAATATTCAACTATCAAAGACTGAACTGATTAACTGGGAAAATGTTCTGTCTGTTCAACTACACCGTAAGGAGGAATAATGATCAATCAACATTCATCAAACGACACAGCATAACTAAGCCCTGGTTTAAATATTGAAGGCACCAGGATGTGAGAAGTGCACGGACTGAGTTTGTCTTGTCTTTTTTCGGAGGTGGCCCTAATATTGGGCTGATCACTCATATGGGAGGCGCTCCATATCCATGTCTAGTAAAAAAAAAATTATGTATTTGATCCATAGAAACTCCCTTCTCCGAGAGGTAAGGCCCGGAATGTCCCTACAATGGGGAAAGTAAAATTCAAGAGAAAGAAGAAGCAAATTGAAGCTTATGACAGTAATATGTTTTATTACAACATTTTTACCACAATGACGCAAAATGTCTTCCATAATTTGAAGAACCCCTCCTTATGACCTTGTAAGTATTTGAAGTGGTGGAACGAATGTCCCCCTTTTCCTGGTTGAGAGAGTCTTAAAACGTATGACCTATGCCAAGTACATTCATAGATCCTAAATCATACAGGATATCTCAAATACACACTCGCTTTCACAATCGTCCATCATGTGTCAGAATGAAACATCGGCTTACAAGACTTTCCGTGTGCCTATTGTCTTGTAAGAATGCAGATATTCCAGTTCCAGGTCGTAGGTGAGAACATCATACATTCTTTACTCTGCTTTCATGGCCCCCTGTTATGAGATCGAGGAAATTGGAATGTTAATACAAAACCCCAGTCTCATAAAGTAAAGAAATGGGTATTCTAGTCCCAACGAAACACTAAAATTGACGTCAACCAATGCACGTGGTCAAGACTTCCTGATTGGCTCCTCTAGAATATAGAAACACACTTTTCTGAACAGATAGGGCAATTACGTGGGAATCTACTGAGAATAAAATCAGGTAAACTGATATAACAAAAGTGCCCGCATGCTTTTGTTTAATCAGTAATAACTGCAATTATGACATGCAGAAAATAAGTTATTTTTGTAATCGATTTCCAAGTTAAGCTCCAGATCGATTCATTAACCAGGGCTTACGGAAGTACAAAGGTCTAAAGTTTGATAAGCATATGTGAAGGATATGTGGGTAGTGTTATTTGTCATAGATAACTTTATTGCAACTTCCAAAGCCGTATATGAACACTGTAAAACAATATGTTGCCATGAGAACTGATTTGCATTAGATAAATTCTTCCTAATATATTACCATAAAACAGTCACTAAATTGGGCATTACTCCGGTACCGGTCAACCGATTTAGTCCAATATCAATAGGCTTCTTCCCATGGACGTTATAAATGAGTATAACAAGTTTTATGAAAATCCGATAAAGCTTATTTGAGTTGTCGCGCGTACAGACAGACAGGCAGACATTTCCCCGTCCCCCACACAATCTCATAAAGTACCATTCTGGCATTTAATAAATCTGAAGGAAAGTCTACATTGAAATGTCAAAATTCCTACACATCTAACCAAGCGCTAAAAATCACATTTTCCTCCTATTTTTACCTCGCTAACAAACGCGAAAAATTTGAAATCTTGTTTCAAGGGTGCAATCCGACCCCTTTCCGTCCACCTATGTTAAAACTTTCAGAGGTCTACATATCGAAGATTTGGCTGGGCATCGCATGCACATAGACAAACACTTCCTTTTATTGTTATATTTTACAATGGTCTTTATCTAGTACGCACATAATAGAAAATTGATTATACAGTATTAGAATTTTTTTCACTTCTCCTCTTTGATTCATACTCCCCCAAAGGTATAGCCTACTTAGGCCTATATATATATATATATATATATATATATATATATATATATATATATATATATATATATTGGTTACTTGTTTATTTTATGTTCAAAAATATATAACAAATTTGTACTATTCCACAAAATATAAATTGTATAGGCCTATACAAAAAGGCAAAGGCAATATCTCTTTAACAATCTTTTCTAAACCAGGTTTGAATCTTCTATTAGACAGACGTAAAATGACATCACGTAGAACCATTTGTAAGTTATGTTGAATAACGAGGCAAAACTATTTTTCAGAAAAAAGAAAATTCTACCAATCAACTGATGCATACAAGAGAGCCATTGCTTGTTTTTTTCATTTTGTGAAAAAATAAAAGTACAAAACAGAAAATGTAAATTTTTATAAAGTACAAACCCTCGAAGTTTCGTACCGAAGGGCCTTATTCCGGGAAGCTTCTACCAGCTCCTGTGGCATTCTACGGCATATCTCCCTCGGAGATAGGCTATTTTGACGTTTAAGAACGCTGTTCACATCTCGTCATATCCATTCTAAACGGCGGATGATTCGCAACTGAATTACCATCACCGTATATTATGAGAGGTTGGTGAGGTTATCAGCACTGGGTGCAGGAAATTCAAGTTTCCACCATGAGGGTATCAACGGGAAATGGGTGAAAAAATCATATCAAAAAGTATTCTAAAGCAATGTTATTACTAAAAAATAGGCTGAGATTATAAGTACATTAGACGAGGGAATAAAAAGTTACTCTCTAGTTGTGACAAGCTAGTTTCATCCAGTAATGTTTCAATTATGAATGGTGACAGTTGTACTGAGTTGTGTTATCCATGCTTTTCCACACATTTTTGTGATGCCGCCAGAAAACATGACCATGCCAGTATGACAGATTGTCATGATCACTTCTCTAGGAAGCCACAGTGACAATAAGTGAAAGTGAGAAGATATCTCGTATGCATACGCTCGATTTAATCCACGAGGGAAAGCTGCTTAAATAGAATCCATAATAATAGCAGGAGTCAATTTAAAATGCAGTGTGAAAGAGAGGTATTACATCTCTGTAATGATGAAGATAGCGTAATACTTAAAACAAGATTCCTCCAGGCATGTTGTTGTACAGCAAGGAAGCTGCATCACAACATAAATACGTACTTGAACTCTAACTTGACTGTCATGTTAGTTCCTTCACCCGTCACTCTTCTGTCAAAAGACTCACATGGATGAATCTGTTCAATAAACAAGCAACTGCCAAAACAAACTAAATGTTGCAGTCACAATTATACTTTCTTATACAAATTAAATTTACAACGATTACCACATTAATAGGAGTCTGATTTTTTTTAATGAAATGAAAGGCTGATTTTGATGATACCTTTTTTAAAGTGTTATTTCGCGAGGTAAGTTATTTTTGCTCGTTCATATTATACTAGGCCTACGCTTATTATATGTGATGCAACGGTATCATAATGACATCCATTTCGATATATATTTACATTATAATACAGGTGTGGTATAGATTATTAACAAACACGGAACAATCGTGAAACTTTGAGAGCAGGAAATCAAACTGAATAATAAACAGCATACATTTAAAATAAAATAATTCTGTTCGTGTTAATTTTAGTTTTATATTAAATTGTCCTGTAAGAATCCATTCGTTTTAAGAAAACCGCCAAGAACGAATTTCGAAGTGACCGCAAGCCATCAGCTGCCATTTATCGCAGAAGACGAGAACTACGAGAGCTTGCTAACAGCTGATTGCCGCGATTTTTTTATGAATCTAAAATCTCAGAATCTAAAATATTGAATTATGGCGGAATAAAAAGAGTCGTATGCAACTTGCCTATAATAGTAGGCTTGTCTGAAAATTATGCTGTGCTCGTTTCATAAACGTATTTTCTATTCAGCGCGTTTTAACTCGACAGTTCGGGACTTCGTCTGTTTGTTAACTTGTTTTTATGCAGTTACGATCAAACACGTCGTTCGATTTTCTTCCAATTTAATATGAATGTTCCTTGAAGTCATTAAAACGACGTATATGTAAGAGTTTTTATTTATTTTTTATTCCGTTTCAAGATTTAATGGTACCGTTTCATGTAATGTTCAGCTTCTTTCAACAATTCTTGCCAAAAGGTTCATGGCACAAAAATTTAAAGAATACATCCACTTTCTACTGTAAAACCGTCTACAACTTTGTTCCAGTACTTTTTATGTAACTTAATGGTTTACCGCCATTTCGTGTATTTGTCTGTAAATTTGCTTGTTAGACAGTTACAACCAAAGGCAAATAATAAGATTTACGTAAATTACCAGCTGGATAGAACTGCTGGAAATGAAAGCATACTCTTTAATAAGTAACTTCGCCTATTATTTCTACTTACAGAAAGTGATACTTCTGAAATTTTCTTGTTTACATTAGTTACGGAAGCTCGGCCGCTGATTGGCTGTCCGTGAGCCAATCAAAATGCTTCGGATTTTCGGAGAGCGAAGATTATATAATAGATGTGACCGTTAATTAGTCGTAATTTTGGTATCGGTCAGTCGATTGTTCAAATTCGACAGGCTTCTTTCCATGGACGTTATAAATGTGTATACCTAGTTTCGTGAAAATTCGATAAAGCGTATTTGAGTTATCGCGCGTACAGACAGACAGACAAACGGACATATATTTTCCCGTCCACCACACAATCTCATACTTAATAAAACAAAACAAAAAAAAATCAACGAATAGCACTGGGACATGACATTTTGATTTTTTTTTTTTTAACTTTTGGGAAGCCTAGACCTCAAGTCTTTTAATACCCCTTATGAGCTTCTCCACTGAATTTAAGTTGGACCACTCGAAAAACAAGTTAATACTAGAATACGAACTTTCAATACATAAATCAAGACAAGAACTGAAAATATATGATGCTTCAGTTTTGGCTTTCTTTATTGCAGTATGAGATGACTAATGACTTGTTTACAGATTCTGGTTTGATCGGAAACACAACATCGCATTTCTTTCCGAAGCAAATATGTTATAATTATGGAGACAGGAACTTCCGGTCTGCGGGGCATACAACCGGCAGGACGTCCATCTCTCTCACTGAAGATGACATGACAAGTCGAGAAGAAAGTTGCAGGACTTACATGTGTTTCGGACAGATGCTGATGACTAACGACTTTGTCGGGTACAGCGTTGTAAATAGCTTCCAACGAGATAATATTATATCACTTTTAGTCAGGTTCTTTGAACTTCCAGGGTACTGTATTTGGTAATATACTGAAGTTGAGCCTAAGCCCGCGCTAAGTCCGCCGCCATGACCATGGGTGTATAAGTAGCATACTTGTCTTCCGCCCTGGCGGTCCGACTTAGATTCCGGGCCGGGTAGTGGGTTTTTCAATAACGAAAAACACTCCAGTTCAGGACTGGACATCACCCGAGAAAATTATAGGCTATATTTTAAAAAAAGGCATTAAATTAAAGTGGTGACTACTAGAATAGGATTAGGGTATTCACAATAGATCTATTAAGGTCGAAATGTTGAGAAGCCGAAATGCTTGCACTACCCCTCATTAATCTAATCTAATCAAAGTACTCGATAACTGTGTTTCTGAGTTTATGTAATACTTTTCATTGGGATACATGAAAAAAAATAAAATAGCAATGCTCAAGAATTACACTGAGTATTCCATTCATACGCCGAGAATTTGATATTGACGAATAACGTTTAGCAATTCCTCGAATATAGACCAATTACGATCGTTTATTTAGACGGTTTTATAATTTTTTTTTAAATTTTAGTGTCACAAAATCAAGCGTACTGGTACCATAAGGTATAACTGTGCAAACTTTTATGCCGTTTAGACGTATGGAAAAAAGGTGCGACTAATATCATTTTTAACAAATTCCTGTATTGCAACCAACGGACATAGTATGATGAATGGAGTTCTGGTGAAATAATATATGACAGGGGAAACAGGAGTACCAGGAGAAAATCTGCCCCGCCCCATTTTCTCCACTAAAAATTCCACAAATTCCATGGATCTACATGGAGATTCGATCCATGGTCCCAGCAGTGTAAGGCAAGCGGTCTAACCACTCAGCCGCGGGGGCGGCCTTAATGCCATTTTTAAACCTTAGTGTACTTCCAACTGTCAGTGCATGCAAACTTTAATCGTCTGCTTTCTCGGTTCCAATTTGCATGTTAATTTGCCATGGAAATAGAGATACAGTTATGATTTTTCTCACAATATACATTATATATCCGGGGTGCGCGGGCAAAGAGAGCTAAGTCCACTTTCTTGTTACTGAGAATTAGAGTGACTTAACACACTACAAAGCTTTAGAGATGGATAAACCCATGAGGCACACATCCATAACTACCGTACAATTTTGAATATGACTTACTGAACTTAACAGAAATGTAGAAAACATTTTTATCTATAATTCTATGGACATATCTCAATTTTTTAGGATGGTGGACTTAACTCTCTTTGCCCGCGCACCCCGGATTATATAATAAAATGTATAATCTGAATCGCACCAAAAATGTGGGTTCATATTTTAATATCCGTTGGAAGATATATATTTCAATTTTTATTTTAAAATATCAATTTAGTTAATTAGGCATAATATAGCAAAAACAAATTGAATATTAAAATGAAATTTTAAACTTTAATTTCGATTTACATTTTAATTGGTTAGAAAGATTTCCAATTTCTAGGATACGTAGTTTACAAAATCACCCAACACTTCGGGCATCCCTCAACATTACAATGAAATACTGTAACCGTGAAAATGAGCACACCATTACTCAACAAAATTTAATAGTTAGACAGCCTAACACGCTACAGTGTAATTTTGAGCAGTGCTTTTAAAATGTGTATAAATAAGATGAAATAGAAGAAATAGTTTTATGAAATGATATAGCAGGATGAACTTGCTTGATACGGATATCGCTAGTGAATTATTGCTGTTCTGCACGGAACATACGGTTGTACGGAAGTACAACATGTTGCGCATTTCAACTTTTATTGCCACAAATTTCACCTCTCATATAAAAAACACTGCACGTCACAGAACAATAGCTTATTTTCCCCTTAGACTATATATAATGAGTTTTGATAGTGGCTGAAGGCATCGTCTTAAAACTTTATGAAGACTGATGCTTTTAAGGTTCTCAATCTCACAGGTAAGCTATAAAGGCGGCCGGTGCCCATGGGATCATTTGGGAGGAGAAGTGGGACAAATGAACGTGCTTAACCGAAGGAACGAGCTGTTATACCTGCCCAGTTAGGCTGGGCGAACACTTATCGAGCAAAATTGAATTTTTTTAAATGTCCATAAACATGAAGGCTATTCAATTATTAAAGGGATCGTACCTTTTGGTAACAGTGTTAAGCACTACATTTTACAAAACAGCTTTCCTTAGCTACATTTGGCTTAGTAAATGAGTAAAATTCCTCAGCAAGCTAAAGGAATATTATCTATCTTATGGAACCCGCCCGCCATCCAACCATTTTCTCTGCTAAGTCCAATCATCCCTCGCAAATCCTACTTCCCTTAAATCTATCCTAATATTGTCCTCCCACCTACGTCTAGGTCTTCCACGTGGTCTTTTCCCTTCGGGTCTCCCAGTCAATACTTTTGAGATAGGTCTTTCCTCCCTCATGCATGCAAATTGTCCAGCCCCTTTCATCCTCCATGACTTAATTACCCTTACTATATCCGTTGAGGTGTACAGGTCATGAAGCTCGCTGTTATGCAGTTTTCTCCAGTCCCCATTTTCATCTCTCTTAGGATCAAATACTTTCCTAAGCACCTGTTTTCGAACACCCTCGGATTATGTTCTTGAGTAAAATGCCTATATAAAGCAAATTGAATCCTCGAAATGGACAATTCTTCAGCAAGCTAAAGGAATATTATCTATCTTATGGAACCCGAAGGTTCATTGTCGCGCTTACCTGAGCCCACCATTCAAACCTATTCTGTGCTAACTCCATCCAACCTACTTCCTACTTCCCTTAAATCTATCCAAACATTGTCCTACCTACGTCTAGGTCTTCCACGTGGTCTTTTCCCTTCGGGTCTCCCAGTCAATACTTTTGAGATACCTTTTTCCTCCCCCATGCGTGCAACATGCCCAGCCCATTTCATCCTCCATGATTTAATTACCCTTACCATATCCGTTGAAGAGTACAGGTCATGAAGCTCGCTGTTATCCAGTTTTCTCCAGTCCCCATTTTCCTCTCTCTTAGGCCCAAATACTTTCCTAAGCACCTGTTTTCGAATACCCTCAGATTATGTTCTTGAGTAAAATACTTATATAAAACAAATTCAATCCTCGAAATATAGCGAAATATGTCCGATTGTGCGAAATGTCTAAATAAGCACAAAAATATGTAAATTGAGAAATGGTGTAGCCTACAAAATTTCCACTTATAATCATAATATTTAGCTTTAGTGTGATTTTTTCTACTTCATTCATTATAGCGTGATTCCAATTCTGTTATTTCTATGGCTGCCGAGAAGTTATCTATAGGTCTTGTGATCGATTACAGCCAAGGCTCAGGAATGTACGTTATTCAGTGAGCAAAATGCATCCGTTTCCCCTATCTCTGTGTTGAGTCCAGCAAAGTCCAACAAAATTGAGCAGAGTTGTAATTGTTCGTGCAACGAACAATGATCACGTGTACCTGTCGACATGATTCGAAAAAATGTGACGTCACTGTCTAGTACGGTGCAAGGTATTCAGTGATCTGTGACAAAAATGGAAATTGACGCTTAAAGCTCAAACATTCATTCCTAGCATAACCTTAAAACATTGAACTAAAGCGTTTTTAAGCAAACTGATTTTTGACAAAACTAAATTGTTTTCGGTTTCAGCAAAAACAAATACTATTTTTACTATTGAATTTCATTGCATTAGAGCAGCGTTTCTCAACCTATGGTCCCCGGACCACTGGTGGTCCGCGAAGATGGTGTAGATGGTCCGCAGACATAATTTTAAAATGTCATAAAGCAAGTGGAAGGTAAAGAAGTAAAAATGTTTCACATAAAATGAACACTAGATGTCAAAGTTTTTTAAATCTTCGAAAATATACGTCCTATTGCAAGTTTCCTTACTAATTCAGTTACGAACCACAGTTTGAAACCCCTGATGCACTGACGTCTATGGTTCCCTATTTCATTCAATAGTTTACTTCCAATTCAATAACTGTGTTACCGTCGAATTAAAAAAATGTATTTACATTTATTTCGTTATAATGACCTATAATTAATGCAACAAATATTAAGAATATAGGCTTACATATAGCTTACTTTTAAAAATGGGATGTAAAATTAGGGGTCCGTAAACAATTTTAGACATTTTAGAGGTCCTCGGGTCCAAAAAGGTTGAGAAACGTTGCATTAGAGGATTGGTACACAACCTTGTAGACTTACCCTCGTACATACAAATTATCTTGATTAACAAAATTTACGGTCTACCTTTACATTACATTATTATACATTGGCTTTCCTATGTAGAAAAGTCAGTAGAAAAAGTTATACAGAGTGTTAATGAATAACACCGAAATATTTTACATGTGTATAGAGGGAAAAGACAAGCAACTTTCATTAGAAAATGTTTGCTCTATGACGTAAAATGTGTATGCTACAGGCCATTCAAGTCATTACAATTTGGTGCTCATAAGTCAATAATTAAGCCAAATAAGGTTAAAAATTTTCATTAAAATGACTTCATGCCTTCTTAGTGACCGATAAAACCCGATCCTTAATCACTCATCAACATAATTTAGAGTTTTCATAATGTGCAAAATTTACACACTAATCACATGACTGGCCATCACGGCATTAGTTCTTTTATTCATAACTCCAGTATTAACAACGAAGTTCCTTTGTTTTACATTTTTTCTAATGATAGAAGTCATTGGCAGCCATGCCCTGGGAGATTTTATGCTGTAACAGGAAAAATTTAATCCACAGAGCAAATATCTCCTAATAAAAGTTGCTTGTCTATGTTCCCTCTATACACAGGTAAAATATTTCGGTGTCTATTAATATTCAATGTAGATTTTTACGTATACAATTTTAATATACAATTTTAATTTTTACTAGATTTTATTTCTTTCTACTTACAAGAAGTAGAGAGACTGCACAATCTTCAAAACAGCAAACTTCTCTTACCTGAAAAGAAAACAAGACAAATTAGATTACTGACCCTGAAATTCGATGTAGAGTTATTACTTATTAGTGTAAATACATGTTTTAAGCTCCTGAATCTATATACAATTTTCAGAAACATGTCTGTGTGTGCATCTGTGAAAGAGAACAAAATTTTTTATCCAAACTAAATCCTTGATTTAGATATCCTCTGGAGATATGACAATAAGATTAGCAATAACTTTATCTTAGTTCTTGTACCTCTTTATATTAAGAACATTTCATTTTTCGCGTTTTTCCCGAAAACGGCTTTAACGGTTTTCTTTAAATTTTGTACATGTACCTTTGATAGATTTTCTCGTAAAAATTCTCTCAAGGGTAGTTATAAGCAGTTAACTTTTGAGGCGAACATTACACCTTTTACACGATCCTCATACCATTGAATACGACCTGCAATACTACCACTTTTATAACAGAATGTGCAGCGAGAAAATTGTAATATCCAGTGTAGCATGTCAGATAATTTTTATCTTATAGCCCTCATGTTAAACAGTCATTCTGATTCAAATTATTCAGAAGTGCAGTTTTTGAACTTCATGAGTAGATTTAGCTGGTCATCGCGCACAGACAGACAGAGAAACAGACAGACAAACACTTCCTCTTATTGGAAAGATGAAGTCAGAATGAAAGATTCAATACCATAGCCGGGATTTGAACCAGGATCTTCGGCTCTCCGTGCCGATGCTCTACCCAACTGAGCTACCATGGCAACGTGCCGGCCCTTTGCCATGGTAGCTCAGTTGGTTAGAGCATCTGCACGGAGAGCCGAAGATTCTGGTTCAAATCCCGGCTATGGCATTGAATTTTTCATTCTGACTTCATCTTTCCAATAAGAGGAAGTGTTTGTCTGTCTGTGCGCGATGACCAGCTAAATCTACTGCACGTAGAGATAAGAAATTTTAAGCATAGATGGACTGAAGGGTGGACGAATGCATCACGAAGTCGGATTTTTAATTTAGCTTTCGTTCGCGAGTTATGAGTGAAAAACTGGCAGAAAACGTGAAATTTTTTGCGTTATCGAAGCATAAATTTTCGGTAATACATTTCAATTGTCAAATCAATTGCAGATGGTTTTGCCTTTTTTTGGTTATAACTTGCAAATAAAGCATCGCGATTTTCTCAATATATTGCATGGAATTATCTATCGTTTCGATTCTGTCATTCGTTTGTTTATAATGTCCAATACAATCGAGGCACTTTCTAATCGTGGAATGCACTCCAAAGCCGGAGTTTTAGCTGTTTCATTATAATTATTAATCGTTTAGTTTATAAATGATTCGCGTGTAAGTGTTAATAAGTATTATGTTTTAATTATTTTGCTCTTCATTTTTAGTCTTCGAATTAATTATCGTGGGCGCAAGCCGCGAACATCTGCTAGTAGGCCTAAGTTAATACGCAAAAGTAGTTGAAGCGGGTAGTAATAGTGTGAAATAACACAATGAATCAAGTCACTCCTTTAAATTTACTTCCTAATTCCTTTATGGGCATGCAATTTATTGTTCAAAACCTATTAAGTCCACGCCCAGTTAATATTTCTATTATGTGAGATTAATGTTGAGGGAAATCGGCAGGATAACTTTAACAGCAAGTTCAGATCATCTATTGTATTTTACTTCCACTGCGAAATGATTCAGCAGAAATATTTAATTTCTAGTTTTCAAACAATAAATCACGCTTGCAGTCTCGTGTAATAGCATAACAGGCTTCCCTTCACGAGTCTTCGTGGTGCTTTGGTGTCGTATACACGAAAATTGTTTTAAGTTTGATAGTAACTTTTGTAGATAGTGTATATTCTTAATTTTTAAGAATATATTTTAGCTATCTGAATTTTTTGTCGCTCGAATATTAAACTTCTTATGCGTATGTATTAAAAACATTCCAGCTATATTAAGGTAGGGCCTATGTACATATGTTTTGAAGTAAAATCAACATTTGTTGACAAATTTTCTGAATTTGTTTATAAGTAGAGTACATATTTATTTATTTTTTGAAATTCTAAAAAAATTAAAAATTAAAAAGAATTTAATACACTGTAGCATATCGAAATTGGAAGTAATAATACCAGTTTAATAAAGAATTGTCCCATTACATGACCACTATATTTCTCCTTCTGGATTGGGTCTGACATGCATGGTAAACAATTTTGCTGCCCACACTTATAATGTAGTTTACTAGTTGTACTTAACACTGTTGAGTGTACACACTTAGAATGTTGTTTACATAGTTGCACTTAACATTGTTGAGGACTCTATATATTGTTACAAAATACGAGAGTTCAAAATCGCAACAAACATTCTCAGTCTTGCTTCTCCTGAGCGCTTCTATCCAAGCTACTTGTCTCATTACTAGAGCAAGGCATTTGATGATTTTGCATTTTTTTTATATGAAGGTTAAAAGATAATTCGACTATTATATAAATGTGTATCATGAAATAATTTATTAAATAAGGGCAATTTGTTTTTGCATTTTTTCTTTATTTTGCATGATTCATCTTTTTCAAGAGATATGTCGTTTTCTTTCGCAATTTTTAAGTAATTTTTAACATTTTGGATCACATTTCAGTGGAGGTAGAGAGGAGCTTTTCCATATACAAATCGTTACTTTCAGACAACAAACAATTGTTTTTATTTGGGAATCTTTGCCAAGTGTTCATAGTTAATTTTAATTCAGGTTTATTGTAAATACCATAGCAGTCTGTATTGTAGCAATAAATAATTATTTTAATTTTTTTAATAGAACATATTTGCTAGGGGAAATTTGATGGGCATGACAGTTCAGAAAGATTTTTTTTTTTTTTTCGCTAAGGGTATAGTATAAACTTACTTATTTCTTTAGTAACACAATAAGTGTGTTTTATATTGTAAATTCATATATAACGCACTGTTATCCATTAAATTGCTTTTAGCAATTCATTACTTTAAAAAAAACTAATTTTTAGTAAAAATGATAAATTTATTGACATTTTTAAAAAATTTGATAATTTTTCACTATTTTTAGGCCATAAATGCATTTTTTATTTTGGATTTTTTCACTATTTTATGGTCATTAAATGCCTTTCCCTACTCATTACGAAGCCCCTAAGATCAGTCTTAGGTCTTTTAATTAAAACTGTGTACAGTATTCTGCTGTGTCACACTCAAGATATGTGATTTTCCTAACTGGTATCATTTCCAGATTTATTATAGTATAGTTAAAATAGCCTGCCGGTAACGATGGGTTATTCCTCTGATGTCCTTCTCTAAATAAGAACAGTAGACTTCGAGTTACTAAGGGCAACGTTGAATGAATAATGAAGGCCAATACCATAAGGATCCCGCTGAGAAAATTAACATCCTTTACATAATATCGGAAGTAATGTTTATTCAGTTATATTAGACCAGTGTTTTTAATAACGGCTGGAGATAATTTGTTTTCTCAGAATTACGTGAAGCAGAAAGAAAGTTTTGATTTATGACCAGAAGGAATTTTGTGTTCGGACGTCCTCTTGAGTATGACGTGTGGAAGCGATCAGAAGAGAATCTGAGATGGTAACCCCAGAGCCAGTGAAAGCTCGTTCCTCCACGATTACGTCACTTTCTCATTTGTAACGGTGGTTAGTGTAATGTGTAATTCAATCGAATTCTTTCTTATTTAATTGTATGTTACAGTTTAATCAAAACAACGTGACGCTGGATTTCCTGTATCCAGTAGCATCAGTACAAGTCTTCTAACTCTAAATTTCCCTCTACGATCTCAATCTCTCTCGGTTTATGGCACTCTTCTATCGAGCTCCCGAATTCCCCCAAAATTTTCCCAAATCTGCCTCAGTCTATGTAATTTGTCTCTCGGTTTTCAAGAAATCTCTATCACTTTTCTGTTAATCCTCACAGATTCTAGTAAGCATCCAAAATTTCCCTAAAATTCCACCATGGGCACGTCTATCAGTTTCCCTCAGCATCCTTCAGCTTCCCATAGGTTCCTTATTAATTTCCCCACAATTTTCGAAATCATTTAAATACCCCAGAGTTTCGCTCAGTTGCTATTGATTCTCTTTTAATCACCCAAAAATCCCGCAATACTAAATTTACTAAATTTCGACTCTGTTTTTCCACTCAGTTCCAATGAAGTCTTTGTTATCCTCTATTTTTCTTTAAATTAGTCTTTTTTTCTGAATCTTTCCAAATTCCTCGCCTCAGAATCTCCGGGAAAATCTCTTCTCTTACTGACTTCCTCATACCACACACAACCATCTTCCATAATATTTGAATGTCTCAAAATTTTCTAAAATCTGCCAGTCATCCACTGCTTCTCACACTCTTTTACAGTCTCAATCCATTCCTTACAAACTTCCATGATCCCCTTGATCCCTTTAAAAGTCTTGGTTATCCCTGCCTAAAATACATTTCGCACTGAATTTCGACTCTGTTTTTCCACTCAATTCCAAAGAAGCCTTTGTCAAACTCTCTATTTTTCTTCAAATTAGTTTTTTTTCTGAATCTTTCCAAATTCCTCGCCTCAGAATCTCTCCGAGAAAGTCTCTTCTCTTATTGACTTTCTCACACCACACACAACCATCTTCCATAATATTTGAAAGTCTCAAAATTTTTTAAAATCTTCCAGAACCTCCCTCAGTCATCCACTGCCTCTCACACACTTTTAAAGTCTCAATCCATTCCTTACAAATTTCTATGATCCGCCTTGAACCCTTGGTTATCCCTGCCTAAAATGCATTTCTCACTGAATTTCGACTCCGTTTTTCCACTCAATTCCAAAGAAGCCTTTGTCAAACTCTATTTTTCTCCAAATTAGTATTTTCTGAATCTTTCCAAATTCCTCGCCTCAGAATCTCTCCGGGAAAATCTCTTCTCTTACCGACTTCCTCACACCACATACACAATGTACCACACGTATTCGTTCCTTCTGTGTATGCTAATATTTCTGCTTCTGTAATACGTGTTCAAAAGAATAATTACATTGCCACTAGAAATTGCCCTCTTGTGGTTATAAATGTCACTCTTGCTATAAATTGATGCTTTTGATTTCTGGTATGTACGGAGTCAATTTCCAGTACATGCCGCAAGGTAATTGCTAGTCATATTATTGTTGTTATTTATTGACCACTTTATTACAAGTGTTTACGGAAGTAAAAATACTAGTTTTAATTTCAAACTCAGCATAAGCAATCATTGATTATTCTCCCGAAAGCAGCTTTGAACTGGGACAACAACAGTATTGTGACCCAGTGGAACTGTTTTGATGCACGGCATAACTCTTAAGCGTACCGGTACTGTTCCATTTTTCCTTCAGGAGATTGTGTGTCATAAGTTTTGTCTATTGATTTTGAAAAATTTAGATTATATACTCTTGTATTTTATACTTGGTCTTACTTCTCTAAATGTGCCATTGGTAACTGGTAAATAAAGTAAAGGGGTTGGAACAAAATTATAAGTCCACCGACCGAAGACCAAGAAAGAAATCAGTAACTGAGGTATGCCGGATACACACATTGTCCCATTCCTACTAAGATAATTGGCGAGAGTTATTAAGTTGTAATGCTATGATATTATATAATTATGCTATTATAAAAGATACATAGGCATAGGCTATGTTATAATAATTTTTAGTCGAGACGAACCCTAATTTATTCAAATAATTTTAATTTTGGCATCAATATTTGAGAACAAAACTCTCTTATCATGAAGTTTCAAACGAATATTGTCCAAAAAACTGCATTTTGAATCATTTATGCCAACAGAATGTGTAACATTAGAGCTGCAAGAAGAAAAAATACATGCTTCTACCAGTATTTTTAATACATCAACGATTGAATTGAAAACGCCTAATTTAGGGCAAAAGTTTACTTCACAAAATAGGCTGCCTTACTGTCTCAGAGTCACATTTATAACTGAAAGTAAAAATTGGTGTAATACAGCCTGTACCGGTGCCTATTATTCTTTTTAGAATAAAATTATTTAAATAAGCCTCTCACCCATGCCCTTAGTAGGAAAGGAGCAATAGGTGAATCCAACATCCCTCAGTTACTAGTTTCTTTTTTGTTCTTCGGGAATCATATACATTATATAAATGGTCATTCTTATCCTGGATGTCCCTTACTGTAATACGAATATTGGACAAGAAATGGTGAACATACAATATTTGGACATAAGAAAGTGGACATTATCTCTGCTTGTAGTAAATAAATCAATTTAAAAAATAATGTAAGGAACGTTTATACCGCAAGAAATGTGTGAGTCGTACCTAACTCAACGGATCAATTTAAAATAGAAGTCACGGTAGACTTAACTAATGTATTTTCATCTCGCTGACATACAGAGCGTGTAGTCTGCTTGTCAGTGTAATTTAGTTGTATTTCATTCCAACATTACATTAAATCTAGACGCTAATATTGCAATTACATGCTGAACATAAATTAGATTACGTAATACACAACCCGTTACGAAAAAAGTGTACAAATCGCATTTCACACACCGAAGAAGATATGGTAATTCATAATAAATTAGTATTAAATATAAATAATCGCATACTATAAGATGCAAGCAATTTATCTCTTGCAATGTTTCATTTCATTAATGTTCCTATTTACAGAACAGTTTCTCCAATTGGAATTTAAACTAGGAGCACAGCAATTACGTGCTTCATTACGAAATATCTAACATTGTGCAAATGAGTTTGCAACAGATAGACAGAAGTGAAAATTAAATAATTTGTTGCATCGTCGATCTAGAATTGATCGTCACTTTGTTAAAAATGGATTGAAGACTGTTGGCGGTTTGGAACTGACTTTAAAGAGCCCACAAGAAGAAAATTTACTATTTTACTTCTCTCTCCAATGCAGAGGTACTCTAAGTAAAGGAAGAAGTCTATTATGTTCGTCCCTGATATTCTATGTCCAGTTTCCAGCATAAATACATGTTTTGAGGTCCCCTGAATCCAAAAATACAACTTTCATAAGCATATCTGTGTGTTTCAGTCTGTGTGACTGTTCGAGAACGAAAAATCTTATCTAAACGAATTTTAAATTTGGGTAGATATTATCTGGGAATATGACACAAAGATTGGCGATAAGTTTCTTTTACTACTACCATCAATGTACATTAAGATCATTTAATTTTTCGCAAGCGATTTCCTCAAAAAACGGCTCAAACGATTATCTTTAAATTTTGTGCCCAAGGAACTTAAGCTAAAGCTAAATCCTTAATTTTAAACTTATTTCGCAAAAAATATCTGAAGGTGATGAATCAATAGCCTGTAGTTAAAATAAAATAAATTCTGTTCGTGTTAATTTTAATGTCATATTAAAATGAAATAACTCCATCTTTTCAAAATCCGTTGGTTTCATGAAAACGACGAAAAGGAAGTTTCAATTTGACGGATGACATAAGCTGCCATCTGTCGTAGAAGACAAGAACTACAACTAGATGGCGCTGAAGCATGACCGTCTGTTTGAGTGAATCTGAAATGTCTCAATTTAAACATTTAGAGTAATTATGGTCGAACATAAATAGTCGTATGCAACTTGCCTATAATGGTAGTCAAGATACTCGTATAAAAATTATGAACATACTCGTATCGTACACACAATGGTACATTATGCAACAAGCCTATAATGGCATTTATTAAGATAAGAGTAAGTTTATGAAACAAAAAAAGTGTGCGCGGAACGCCACGCGACAGAAGTGAAACTTGTTTTAATTTTTGGATTTTTCAATTTTGGACTATTGGATTTTTTCAATTTTGGATTGTTGGACTTTCTTAATTTTGGATTTTTATTTTTTTATTTTTGATCTTTTAATTTTTTAATTTTGGACTTTTGGATTTTTTAATTTTGGATTTTTTAAACTTTAGATCGTTGAATTCTTTATTTTTTTATTTTCGATTTTCGCTTTTTTAATTTTAGATTTTTTATTTTTAAATTTTGATTTTTTTAAATTTGGATTATTTATTTTATAAATTTTGGATAATTGAATTTTTAAATTTTGAATTTTTTTAAATTTGAATTAGTAACTTATTTATTTTTTAAATTTTGGATTTTTTAATTTTTTAATTTTTTTAAATTTTGGATACTTGGATTTCTTATATTGGATATTTTTATTTTTTAAATTTTGGATTTTTGGAATTATTAATTTTGGATCTTTGAATTTTTTAATTTCGGAATTTTGTTTTTTTTAATTTTGGATTTTTTATTTCTTATTTTTTGGATTTTTTAATTTTCGATTTTTAATGTTGGATTTTTAGATTTTTTAGATTTTCGATTTTTTAATTTTTAATTTTTGGATTTTATAAATTTTGGGTAAGCCTAATCATTGAGTTGATTGTTTTCTGTGCAGTCCGTTCCGTCACACCTAACTAATTTCGTGACGATTTTGAGCGTGACACTAATTTCGTGACGATTTAGAGCGTTACACAAGCTCCCGATTTATCCCTACCGCGGCTAAAGAAGTTTCACTTCAAAAAGGAGAGTTCCACAATTTTCATACGAGTAACTTAATTACCATTATACGCAAATTGCATTCGACTGTTTCTGTTCTACCATAATTAGTTTGAATGTTTAAATTTTTAGATTTTAGATTCAGACAAACAGACGGCAACGAGCCCACCATGTCCTTCGCATCAAGTTGGTTGACGTAGTTAAAATCTTCTACGAGAGATGGCAGCTTACGGAGTCAGTCAAAATCAAAGCTTTCTATTGCTGTTTTCTTCAAAGCAACAGATTTTGGCAGGACGAAATGAATTCACGTTAGTATGATATTAAAAATTAACACGAACAGAATTAATTTTTTAAATATATAGGCTAATTATTAAGCAGATCCCTTCCATGTTCAACAATAATAATCGATACCACACCAGTTTCGAAATGGAAATCAGAGTAGAAATGAATGCTATTATGATAAAGATACGTCACATGTAATAAGCGTTCTATAGTATGGTCCAGCGGTTTCCAACCGCTAGTGGGTCGCGACTCGATCCTAAAACTATCAGAAACCATCAAATAAACCATCAGAAAATATAAGAAAAATCCAAACAAATCAAATTGTGTTTTGATTGTTTTCTTGGTTCTTGATTTTTTGCATCTGAGGCAGACAACAGGTGGTGCACACACTCAATCGAAACAGTCCCAAACATTTCATTAATATAGTATTCTTACTTAAAAACAGCAATTTTGCCTATAAAATTAAAATGGTCTATGTGTACTATTATAAATGTAGTTTTTATCTTCACCTAGGAACACTTGTTAGTTAGTATGAAACCACTTGTTGCATATATTGCAAACATATATCTATTGTTAAATAAATAACTGTTTTGCTACAAAGTGTTTATATTTTGTCAACCATTTTCAAATCAGAACACTAATTGTTTATTAATAATCAATCTGTATCTTTAAAAAAAAAAAAACATAATATATAAGCTTATATATATTTGCAATATTTGATGGTAAATTATGTATACATAACGATACAAATAAGGTTTTTTACTCCACGTTGGACCGATGGACAGTGGAGGTATTCCGATAAGGTTGGGAACCACTGGTATGGTCGAGCAAAGGAATACTTTCGATTTAGGAGGTTCTCAAAACGTATACCGGTACTTATGCAGAAAACTCCACATGAATTTCAGAATCGAACATAGTATTACCTCTACTTAGGATATTTCTGGTGCGGAAAGAGAAGTAAAAATATAATAATATTTACGTTAATAAAAGTGTGTTATGACCTATTTTACAAGCATAAAGAGGAGCCCAAGACATTCACTGATGGCAACAATCGTGTCTACAAATGAGGAGCTCCTGTCGTTCAAGGTGACATAAATGTCAGGTCGTGATTTCTAGGTGTGATATCAGTAGTATCAGAGATCAGGTATCTGCCCTTTAAGTTACAACACATGATCCAAACCTTCTTAATCATCCTACCCCGCCCCATGATAAGCCCAGACCTTACAATAGAGTAACGGGGAAAGTATGGTGCTGGCCTCGACTCCTCTTCATGCATGTCTGAGACAAACACGTAACGGATTGCAGCTCATCACGTTTGGCAATTGTTTTCTTTGAGAAAAATAAATGGGCGCGTTTTAACTGCATAATAGTTGTAAGATGATTTATGACCGCCCATGAGGGGTGGTGGAATTTGTTCCAATAAACACCTTATATTGTTATAGCTCAGGGGTTTCCAACTTTAAGTGGTCCGAATGCCAATATTATGTCCAGGAGTTGATTGGTGGGCAGAACATTTTTTGGAGGGATAAAATTAGACAAACTATAAATAAACTTCATTTTTCGAATAAGGGTTATAATATTCAAATCTTGATAAAAATTTCACCTTAATTCTTAACCTAAAACTTACCTTGGTCCTGTCACAATATCACAATTCATAAGATAAAACACAAATATATAAAACATAGTTTCATTTAAGCAAATGACACACCTGGAGTTCACGCAGAAGAAACCAACTTTCATCTTCATAATTGTGACCTTTAAATATAAACAATACTTTCATATATATATAGACAACAATACTTTAATGTGTTTTATATATGATGAAAGATGAAATTGTGACTGGATCCAGATAAGTTTTATGTTAAGGGTTAAGGTGGAATTTTTATCAATATTTAAGCTGAAAATAAAGTAAAATGTGTGTGTAATTTTGCTTCTTTTAAGACTTTTCTAAAGAAATCTTGAAGTAATTTTATTGAACTTACATCACGTACCAGTATTCACATAAAAATTCTAGTTGCATGCTTTAAGCTTGACTTGAGTTAATAAAATTAGGTAATTAAAAATAGAATTTCATTTTTTTATTATCAAGCATTACAAAATTATACATATGAACTTTCTTTGAAAGCCCCTATACTAGGTAGGAACGTTATAGTGCATTGGAGAATCTCTTAAATCTAAAAAGATTCCCCTTTGGTTCGTCTTTTCGATGTCTTCCTCGAGGGTATGATGCATTTACCACTCTTGTATCGCAGTATAATATAAAATAAGAAAAATCTACCTATTGCAATCGATACCATGTCATGACTTTCGAAAAATTCTTTCATATCTTTACGTTTCATGCCTCCCTAAGTACGAAACCACCGCCCGTTCATATATATAAATATATATCTTTGCACGCTTGCAGCCGTAATTTTGAAGATATTGGAACCAAATTTTATTATGTTATTTCTAGGCCAGATAGTTCGGACAAGTTCGTTGATGAGAAAAATTGGCCCAAGGGGGGAGATCGGGGGAGGGGGTTAAAATTTTGAAAAAATATATCTCGGCCCCTATGAAGTATAGAGGGAAACTTTGTTTGAATAAATTAGAGGACTCCCTATGGAGTTTACATTGACACCAACGATTCGGGAGTTTTGGTGGTACGAGTGGGGGTGGGGGATGGAAATTCGAAGTTTTTGAAACCACTTCTTGTGGGGTATCGTTGAAAAGCTCTTGATGAGTACTCTACAAATCAATAACTAGTTTCTCGATAGCTCTCATATAAGGCTACATTTGAATGTTTGAAAAACAATAACACTTAAAAATATACCTCAGCCTGAAGGCCTGCCGAAAGGAATGTGTGAGGACCGACTAAGGATAAAATTACCAATGTAATAGAGTTTGAAATATTAAAAACAATAGTTACACACCATTAGAACAATAATGCATGGCAAAATAAAAAATAAATAATAAAATATAATATCAATTTTAAAAGATTTCAGATTTATTTACATTTCATGTGGTTCATACATTGTACACTTTGATAATACTTTTGAAATCTACCTAAAGGGATTTTTTTGATTCAGAAACGCTTATTAACGCAACAAACTTAACATGAAATCTAGGGATTTAATACAATATTCCTTCTACATCTAGTACCTCTGGTATAGCTTAGCAAAGTAAAATTTAAAATAAAAATAAAACCTGTCAAATACCGAAATGGAAAATGCCTTGCGTGAGAAATGCGTTTAGTCCGGGCCTGTAAAAAGTTATTGTACTACTGATAACTTTATGTCAGAAAATATCGTATTTAATAAACACCAGTGGAATTTCAGAAATAAACTTGCTTCCTGCTTTGCTAATAAGATGTCGAATCATGATTTTTCCTGGTATTAACTACAATAATATCTTTGCACGGTTGATGGAGTTTTATTCTTCTTCTTTTTAAGTAGCGTATTGTATTTAAATATAGAAAATTATTATGTACGGTTACAGCAATTTGATACTTCACATTGCACTTTCGTTTTCTATGACCTCAAGATGGTACTTCCGCTTACTGGATAGGTAATCTCCGCGACCTCGAGAGTCTTGGTCAATGTGTGCATGTCAAGATGACGTTATTCACATCGAGAGGTCAACGTACTTTTACACACTTCATTCTATCTTAGCTTATATAATTTTCGAAGTGGCATATATGGCGTAGGATATTAATGTAAAGTGTCTTTGGTTTTTTGTTAATTACTCTTAATGTTTCGGAAACATGCATTCTTTGATTCGTGATACGCCTTCGAAATGTGTATTCATGCTGACTATTCCACTCATACGTCACGTGTTTGATACCGACCAATAACGTTTAGCAATTTCTCGTATATAGACCAATCACGATCGTTTATCTTATACAATGCTTGCTATTTATATGAGGATGATATTTTATTGGGTAAAATCGTCTGCTCGTTACTGGACACGTAAGCATCAGTGTGCAGAGATTGCTGCCATTAAGCAACACGAAAACAGATTATTTTATACAACATAACTTGTTTGGAAATTGAAATAATAGAAAATACATCGACTAAAAACACAAGTTCGATTCGGTGCAAGCCAGTTCGTGTGCTTTTATTCTGTTCTGCTGTTAGCTTACCTGAATGAAGATATCTATGACTTATATGCACCATTGGTAGCACTGATCACAACATGGTAACTCGAATCGATTCATGGATGGTTGATTCATAGTATGCCGTGATCACGCAGCTGTTAGTTTTGTTTTTGTAGAACAAAGCACGAAAGTAATTATTATTTGTATAATCCGTTACATTTTTATTCATTGAATAGTCTTAATAAATCCAACTCGTCAACTCTCGTGGGATTACCTATGAAAATCAGGCATAGAATTTCATGGTGGAACACAATAGTTGCTATACTATTATTCTTAGGGTGGGGGTAAAAGAGCAAACATGGGAACGTACTTAGAAGTCAATAATGATGATGATAAAATTATAATGATAATGATGATGATGGTTTTGATGATAATACTAACACCACCTGAAATCTTAAAATATAAGTTATTCCTTATGTCTAGGAAAAAACTGTCCCGTGACTGAAAGAGTTGATCACACAGACCTAAATAACTGCACTAGAGTTGAGCATTACATCAAAAATATTTAGAGATTGTCTTATATCAGTGATTCCCAAAATGTTCATCTCGTGGAAACAAATATTGTCATTAAATGCAAAATGCAACATTATTACAATAATATCAAAGGCATACGCTAAAAATTATTGAATTGGAAAGGTAAAATTACAATATCAATGAAAAACGCAAGTTAATTCTTAAATGCGAGCAATGCATTTCTTGTATCCGTTACTGGGGAATACTCCCTTAACGTTCAAGTTGCTTCAGATATGAATTAATAATGTCGAGGATCTTCCTTGGAACTTTTTTTTTCTGACATCTGGATGAAATATGGCATGGAAAGGAATTGCTCGAAGTTTTCAGAGCAATCTCTGTATGCACAGATTCAGTTACTTGATCATTCTCTGATCAATTCAGATGGTTGATACATTCAGATGGTTTAAGATATTGCAAGATATGACAGCTTCACACTCCAGTTAAAGTCATTAAATCTTTCAGTTCGAACTTGCAATCAAAAAGAGCTCAGTTCAACTAATCAGCTCGGTACACTTCCGCGGGAAAGCCATGTTACTTCATAGTGAAATAACAGTTTGCTCGCGATTTCTCCCCATATAGAACATACAGCCTAAAAATAAACAAAATATGGGTATACTGGTATACTCTTTTTTTTTTCTTTCTTAAAAATGTCTGCGGGCCTTCTGAAATATTGGGAACCTGTATCTTAGATAATTGAAAAGTAGCTCCAAAAATGGCATGCCAATATTGTAAACTTACAGCTCTGCTGAAGACTTGGCACTTATGTTTTTAGGTTACAGATTTATCATAATTTTCTCTCGATTGTGTTATGTCATTGTATAACAGACAAACGTCATCTGCATAAGCTAAAATCGGGTGATTGCTATTTAATTCTAGGCCTATATAGTACTTTCTGGAATGCATAAATTATGGTGGCATAGTAGTAATGTTGAACTTGGTACTCTTTGGAAAGAAATACTTTACTTACATATTTCTTGCGGGCACAGTTGTTTTGAAAAGAAAAACATATTTTATAAACTAATTTTCATACTTCTAGTACAAATTGCCAAGAATTTCTTGGAAAAACTCGATGTAACTCAAAGAAATGTATTAAAAGCCTCAGCTATATAATTTTTTAACGGATATAATTAGGGATGGGTCCTCGATACTCTCATGGTTGCATGATATCGGCATCGAACGATACTTCTGAAAACTCGCTCGATACTTTTGTAATCCTGCAATTCTGCAATTAAGTGAGAATGCTAGTATTTTTTAACAAAAACTTGTAAGTGGACTGTTTAAAAAACTAATTTTAGTTTTAATGTAGAGTTTAAAAATAATTATAGGCTACTGATGATATTAAATTTTGTATCATTAAATATGCAGACTTAATTAATTTAGTTGGTATTACACAGTTCTCTCAAATTTTAATTTTTAATGTACCTATTTATTGAAACTGGAAATATTGAAGGTATCGAGTATCGATGAAAAAATAATGTATCGGTATCGAGTATCGAGAAAATCTGGTATCGACCCATTCCTAGATATAATATATTTTGGAATTCACCTTCCCATATGTGTAAATGACTGAAGTGTTCACATTCGTGATTATACCAGCTGCAGTTATATTGTGATTGGAGAAAGGAGAAAGGATGTTGGACAATCACTGCAGTACAGTAAAGAATAGCTGACAAGTGAAAGTGGCAGATTATCATCATCACCATCCACAGAGACTGGGTATGCCGGCGGCTCGGGGACCGGTTCGGTACACAACTCAAGTTGATTGCCAAGGTTAGGAGGTATCGGGGTCATAGCAAATCTCGCACGGGTTAATGAAACTTAACAAGTTTAAATATATTTACTTATGTATGACTTACATCCATGTCTCAACTAATTTTTAAGTTTAAGCAATAACACTTTGGAGGTCTTATAATAATATGATTCTTGTAGGCAATTCTCCACATCGTATAACCTTCCTTCAACCACCGTTCATAGTTCGTTTCCTCCTAGTTGATTCCCATAGCCGTTGCGAGGTAATCCTGAGCCCATCCCACTATGTGATCTATATATATACACATATATAACATTTTAAGATAAAATGACATATTAAAAAAAATATAAGATTGATTGAGGTAGACTAGGTGACTCATGGGGCGGAAATTACGGTCATTCCTAATCCCCTGCGCTTGTAAATGTGAGGGTGCTTGCGGGTGACGGAACCTACCTGACCCCACACGCCATCCTTATTTGCTAAGGGTATATATACGTATGTATATCTATATGCAGTATATATTAATTTTCATCCTCTGTATGGCTCCCTCCCCCCGGAAAACTACCTTCCTGCAATTTAAAAAGAAAAAGATTTAACAAATTAATATTATACTTAGATTAGATTAAGCCCTTCGGTTTCTCAACTCTGCGACCTTATTATATCTATTGTGAATACCATATACCCTATTCTAGCAGTCACCACTTTAATTTAAGGCTTTTTAGTATAGCCTATAATTTTCCTGGTTGATGTCCAGTCCTGAACCCGGGATTTTTCGTTACTGAGAAACCCACTACCCTGCCGGGAATCGAACCCGGACCGCCAGAATGAAAGGCAAGTATACTACCTATACACCCATTGCGGCGGACAATATTATACTTTGTAAGTGAATTTAATAAAATTGGTGTGTACTTGAAAAAAAAACTTTAATGAACTATATTGGAACGCAACAAATTAAATGTTTTTCTGCAGTAAACAAATTAAATTGTAGGCTAAAAGACTAGAAGTAAAATAAAATATATCTTAGGCCTACTGTTTATGGCAGCTAGTGATCATTGGCATTTGTAGAACAATGAACAGATTTTATTTGCTTCACACTACGCTGGGTAACATCATTTTGGGGATTTGCAAGAAAATAGGTGTTAAGTAATTTCCTAGTGCTGTTTACGAATATAAGATTTCCTATAACACTCACAATTTTTTAATAAAATTACCTAATTTTACTTCTTTTAAAATTCGCACGTATCAATGCTCAGCGGTCGTTATACCTGTACAACATGGACCCAGCATTCCTATACCTAATCCACCTGTAACCCTACATTCATCATCTTCATTGTTATCTGATTCTGCAGGCTGTGATGAAATTTCGAAACCCACAGAAAAGCTGAAACCATAGTTGTTTACCCAACGTGAACTAAATGGCTTGGTAAGAGATGTGGGTCTCTCGAAGGAGTTGTCACAAATTTTGGGTTCTCGTTTAAAAGAGAAAATGCTGCTAGTTCCTGGTAAAAACATACTTCTGGTATCGACCAAGAGAAGAGGAGTTTCGAGAGTACTTTACTGAAGATTGTTTACAGCAATAACACTGAAGGTAGCGTCAAAATATGGAATAATATAAACAAGAACGAATGGATGTTATGTATTGATGAAAAAAAAAATCAAAGCTGTACTCCTACATATTACCAATAAGTTTGGTTTGATACGAGTTTGGTATTCTGACATCTTGAAGATAAACTAAGAAACCCTTGCAATCCTATTAATGGCAGTTAAATATTCAGACCATGAATGGGTAGCATGTGGTGATCTAGAAGTTGTAGGAATACTTCTGGGACAACATGACCAATTTGATTGGGGCTTTTCATGGTTTCTTCATTCGTTAAGCAAATGCCGGATTTGGAGAACCTTTTTACTCTCCAGAATTCATCGCCGCTATGTCACCCAATATCAAAAATCTTTTAAATTGAATATCAACCATGAAGACATCACCGAACGATAGAAACAGATGCACACGAATGAATTATTTTAAGAGCCTACTGGTAAACCCAAAAATCTTAAGCATATGATATGACCTATATGCAGTTAAAGCATGCAAAATAAGCTAATAATAATAACACTCATAGTAAGCATTAACAATAAAATCAGGTAAACTGATATAACAAAGTGCCAGTATGTTTTTGTTGAATCAATTATAATTGCAATTATGATATGCAGAAAATAAGTTTTTCTAATCAGATTAAAATCGACCAGCGTCAGCAGAACTACAGATTTGTGATACCTTGAGAATCTCGAACTCACATAAAAAAAATAAAAAAATCCATGTCAAATCGGCCGGCTCCGGAATTTGATCCGGGGACCTCCAGAATACGAGTTCAAGGCGCTACCATTTAGCCAACTCAGTCAGTTTGACGGTGTCGTTTGATAAGCATAAGTGAAGGAATAGTGTTAACTGTCAAATTATACCGCTAGACAAAAATTAAAAAAAAAAAAAACATGTGCCTTTAATTAGTCGTTACTCTGGTACCGTTCAACCGATTAGATCCAAAATTAATAGACTTCTTGCCATGGACGTTATAAATGCGTATACCAAGTTTCATGAAAATCCGATAAAGCATATTTGAGTTATGGGGCCTTTTGTTATATAATGCCATAAAATGTACTAAATTTGCCATTATTCCGGTACTGGCCCCGATTTGGTCCAAATACAACAGACGTCTTCCCATGGACATTATAAATGTGTATAACAAGTTTCATGAAAATCCGATAAAGCGTATTTGAGTTATGGCGCGTACAGACACACGGACAGACAGACAGACATTTTTCGTCCCCTACACACAATCTCATAAAGGACCATACTGGCACTTAATAACGCCAATTCATACAATAACATGAAGAAACACAATAAGTCAGATAGAGTTTTGAAGCCAATACCTGCGGTTGTTTTTTCAGAATATTAAAATATTCATGTTTTCTGTGATGCACGGGACACTAGTGCGAAGATGCAGGAAAGGGAGTATTAAAATGTTTAGTGCATGGTTGTAGACATGTTTCTGTTTATGATAATACTTAGTTTATTTTTGGTTTCATCATATGTAATTGTTAAGAAGATACTATGAATAGTTATTTTGTTACATGTGTTTAAATATTGAGTATAAATTACCCTTTTCCCTCATCTTGTTAGTTCAAACTTCAGAAATTTATTACTACTGTATAATAGTAAAACACTAAGTATGTTTTTTTATTTCCACAATAATTTAATGTGTGTTCTTCCCATTCATAACAAAAGAAATACATTTGTTGCAGTTTCAAAATTTGGTCCAATGGTTTCACTTTCCAGAGAATTGCCCATAAATGTTTTTACTTACGCCTGGAGCTTAGATAGCGCGGCAATTTCTCCTCCACCGGAGTATTGCGGGTTGTCTAGTCAATCGCTGCAGGCGGAAGACCTAATAAATGTTTTTACTTACGCCTGGAGCGAAGATAGCGCGGAAATTTCTTCTCCGCCGGAGTATTGCGGGTTGTCTAGTCAATCGCTGCAGGCGGAAGACCTAATAAATGTTTTTACTTACGCCTGGAGCTAAGATAGCGCGGCAATTTCTTCTCCGCCGGAGTATTGCGGGTTGTCTAGTCAATCGTTGCAGGCGGAAGACATAATAAGGGCAATTCTCTGAGTGACGCACGGCATTCAAATGACTTTAATTTTATTAGTCTATAAGGTAACTACTGCCAGTCAGCTTTGATACCTCACTGATCAGTTCCTGTGTAATGTGTACCAGAAAGAAAAATCTAGCTTTATAATAACTTACAGAAGAATAATAGAAAAAACTATCTGTGCAGTCACATTGCTTGTTTTGATCCACATATTCTGTGAATTGGGAAGGGTCAGGGAATTTAGTTTCATGGCTTGACTTCTTATAGTAAATATTCTTCCTATTTCAGTAATAGCTTACGTTCTCTTCATTATGTTGAATTGTTAATTAATGTTTTTGTTTTGTGATATACGGGACGTTTGAAATGTGGTGCATGGGACATTTCATAATTCATGTTATAAATAAATATTACAGAATGAAATCCACTAAAATAATGGAATCACATAACTTTCTCTACCCTGGACATTGAGAAAACAAAACGAGGTATGGTGATGTGTATATTATTATATTATATCGCAGGTTTTTGGAGAGAAAAGTATGAAAGTGATAATGCTTTCTGTTTAATTTCATCTCCAAAACGGCTTTATGGTAACATAAGAGTGGGAAATTTCCCGCCTCGATATTACAATTTTATGTTACAGGAATTTCTGTTTCTTCTTATTTAAACCTCTACCAGGCTTGCTGTGCACTGTACAAGCGATGGGATGCAAAATTCTAGATCCTCTATGAGCCATAAAAAATTATATCAAGCGTTTTCTGAGGGAATAGTTTGAGTGTAATAAGTCGTTCTTCCTATTTCAAATTATAAATGCCTATATAAGGACCTAGAATTTAAAATTGAAAATCCTTCATAAGCTAATTTCCAATTACAAAATACAAAACCCGGGCGACGCCGGGTCTTTTAAGCTAGTATATTATGTACGACATTCTCTTCATGTAAATTGGTTGTAAAAATAAAGATAATGTCATTACCACGTCACATAGCGTCCCCGAAGGATACATAACCCAAATAAAATCTGACAGATAGTCTAAATAATTCATAATATTATCCACATAGTTAAGTTACATAGAATAAGAGGCCGTGAATGAGCGCGTATTCAGTTGTTCACGCAAGACGAACTTGCTACAAACAGTGGGTGAACATTGGGTGGCTTGTAACTACCCTTCAGAGAATGTTTTCGAAAAAAAGTTTCAAATAAAAGTTTTAGCTCTCACTTTAATTTAAACATGTACCAAATTTAAAGAAAATCGTTGGAGCCGTTTTCGAGAAAATCGCGAAAAACGAAAATATCTTAATGTAAAGTCCCCTTAAAAATAAGAGAAACTTGTCGCCAATCTTGGGCACACATCTTCAGAAGGTATTTGACCCAAATACGAAATTTTGTTTTCACATGATTTTCCGTTTTGGAGCTAGCCTGTTCACAGACAGACTGACAGACAGACAGACACGTTTCCAAAAATAGTGTTTTTGGATTCAGGGGGCCTTGAAACGTGTATAACTCAACTTCGAATTTTGGGGTCGAAAACAATACTTTCTCTACCTATAGTACCTGTGGTACGGGCAGAGGAAGTAAAAATACGTTAAGATTCCTACATCTATTGAACCTGGAGGTTGTATATAAATTTTTGAAGGCACATACCTAAAAACTTTGATACAAAATTTTAACACAATATGTGAGAAGGGTTTGTGCAACATATTTTGCACAGTTTGTTTGGTTCTGTTTTATTCGTATTACCACAAGATGAAAGAAATTCAAATTAACAATCTTTCTTTCCTTCTGTTTTTCGTTCTTCTTTTCTTATTCTTGTTGTTCTTATTCTTATGATTATTATTACTATTATTATTATTATTATTATTATAACTGAACGAACGATAGGTGAGGTAATTGAGCAAAAGAGACTGACGTGGTACGGACATGTAAGAAGAATGGAAAATGACCGGATCCCAAAGATGGTTAAAGAATGGGAAGCAGAGGGTCGACGAAGAAGGGGACGACCACTGACCTCATGGAAAGACAACGTTTACTGCTCAATGGAGACTTTTGGACTAACACCAGAAGACGCATTTAACCGGAATAGATGGAGAAGGAGAATTGATAGGCGAAATTGATTGTATGGTCGCAGGGAAAACCTCGATATGAGGATTATCCTGGAAGAGAAGAAGAAGATTATTATTATTATTAAATTTAATAATAATAATATCATTATTATCTTCAGATTCTTCTTATTACAGTTACTAAGTTTGTGGAATTGACTATTGGCAAGTGGATCGAGTTTGAATTTGGTTACACAATGGTGAAAACTTCCTGGAAGAAGAGCGCTAAACTATACCAATGCCGTGACTTAACACATGTCTCAACTAATTAAGCTATAGGCTATATGTAGCATGTGAAATGTTATTGAAGTAGGAAATGTACATAAAGTAATGTAGATGGCAAGTAAAAGTGACTTGTGCATTAAATTCCAGATGATACGTAAGATAAACGTGTGTGGGGAGTTTGTTGTGCATGCACTCTCTTCACGTCTTTTTCCCTCCGCATAATTGAAGAGGCAAGTGGCTGAAGGCGTTATATGACATTTTCACAAAACATGAATTAGATGACTGGATAGTGGTGTTATTATGCTCCATTTTACAGTATGCTCATCAAAACTCAATGAAAAGTATTGATCTATAACAGAGTTTCTCAACCTATGGTCCGCGAAGATGGTGCAGATGGTCCTCAGACATAATTAAAAAATATCGTAAAGCAAGGGGAAAGTAAAGAAGTAAAATTTTTTCACATATTTCGTTACAATGACCTGTAATTAATACCCCAAATGTTAAGAATATAGGCCTTCCTTTAAAAATGGGATGTAAAATTAGGGGTCTGTAAATTTGTTTAGACATTTTAGAGGTCCTCGGGTTCAAAAAGGTTGAGAAACGCTGATCTATAACAATAAAACTCAGTTTACATAGGCCTACACACAGACAAGTTTCTGAAAATAGCATTTTTGTATTGAAGGTACCTCAAAACATAGATTTATGTTAAAAACTCGACATCTAATTCCAGGGTCGAACAATAATTCCTCACCTACAGTACCTATGGTAGGGGCAGAGGAAGATAAATAGTTATTTATGATACAAGGGTTAAAAGAAGGATTTTATTTTGGGAATAGGTATAATTGAGCACACTATAATAATTTAATCCAATTTAATCCAATGCGCACACTATAATAATTTTACCACGTGTATCATATAATATGACTATTAACATAAGAAGGACTTTCGATTTTCAAATTCTAGGTCCTTATATAGGTATTAAAAATTCGAAATGAAGAAGAACGACTTATCACACACAAACTATTCACTCCGAAAACACTTGATATAACTTCTTATGGTTCTAGAAGAGGATGGTGTAATTTTATCTTTTTATTCATATTACTAGAAAATTAGCAAGCGTACATCTTGCCGATCTAGTACATTAATTAATGGATCCACGTGGATTTATGTGGATTCAATGTATATTCATGTGGATTAATTTGGAGGCATATGGATTTAATGTGGATTCAATGTGACATAAATTTACCTGAAGAGTAAAGTCATTATGTTACACTCGACGCTAAACTGACATTTTGACCTTAAACTTAACACGTTCTGTTGTTTAAACACACTTATACCGTAAAAATGAAAGATGGACTAAGCATAGTGATTTTTGCTGGTTATTCGGAGTAACTTGTTGCAACGACGGTCACAGCCGGCAAGCTTGAAAAAAATTTAAAAATTAAGAATATATTAAAAAAATAAAAATAAAAATAAAAAAATAAATTAAAAATATAAATAATAAAAAAATAAAAATAAAAATAATAAATAAAAAAATAATAAATAAAAAAATATAATATAATTAAAAAAAAAATTAAAAATGGCTATAGATCTAGTCTTTTACCTTACCTGTCTAAAAATGATTTTTTAAACCCTCAAATCCTCTAACTAGGTAATGCAAATCCGCTTGATATTATGCCATCATGACATGGTAAAGGTACATTCAAGGCCATCTTAATGTAAATTCCTTTTAACCATTCGCTTTAGAAGTCATCATTTTGAGCTAGGGTGTATCGTTCCTGCTTCCGGTCCTGTAATTCTTAATGGTAGTCTTTTCAACAAGTTGAAAACCAAAACAACAAACACATAATTCTAAACTTTCTTCAAAGCAGCAATTAAATCTATGGTAAAAACGCGAGCTTGATAAAAAGCACGAGATTAATGAACTGCTCGTTTAAGGTAAAAAGTGAAACTAGCTGATCGATACTTTTGGCGAAACTAGAAATGTTTGTAAAGTGGTGCCAGAAATCTAGTTGATCCGACTGACATTTACCATTAGCATTATTTTACCTAAATAATGATATATAGGACCAGATTTTCATGCACTATGAAAACAGGAAAATCTTCATTAATTGACGGTGCAAAATAAGCAGCACAAAAGTTATCACATTTATGTGTGTTAGCATTTATATTATCGAGGTTTTTAGGTTGTTGAAAGAAACCGGTATGTACCATTCAACAATTAATATACAATCTCCAGGTTAAATAGATTTAGGGATCTTACCGAACTAGTAGACTATTATAATTATAATTCCTAATGGATATATACGTATATTCATTCATGAACCGCATATTATTGTCATTTACATGAGAATATTATAGGAGAAAAATTCCTCCGACACTGGGATTTGAACCCAGGATCTTTGGCTATCCGTGCCAATGCTCTACCAACCGAGTTAAGCCGAAGTTCACTTCACAGCGCCAGATGGAACCTCTCTCCTGTGACCGATTGCCTTTATTGGTCTACCTCACTGACAGACAAGTTATGTCATATGCAGTACTGTGAGGCACACTATTTAGTGATTTTTGTGACTGAGCTTCCACTGAAATTGTACAGTTAATTACTGCTATTTTTTATGTAGGGATATATTTATCGATCTACACAGTACAATATCAGAATACTTTTCTTTCTTTTTTAAATTCAGATTTGATCATGAAAAATATAGTCATTTATATTTACGCCTACTATTTTCTTTATTATAAATATAATTGCTGGTAGTTCTGTGAACAGTAGATCTCGTATCCAAAAATATGCTCAAAATCTAAGACCTAATCTTCATCTTGAAACGCATTAAAAAGTCAAAACCTTATACACACGTCATTTTTAATTACTTCAAAGAACTATTAAAATACATGTTCAACACCGTTGAGTTTCATCAATGTAATAAAATAAATAAGATACCATTTGCTCAACTAAGATATGTTTTTGTGATCTGTCGCCTAGGCCTTTCGGTGCCTCTACACCATCTTCAGGGAATCTTTTCCTGGCTTGGAGCTCCAATAATTAAAATAAAAACTGTATTTCGTCACCTTCATAAAATAAGATTTATAAAATCTTATAAGTCACTGTCACTGAACAGAAGAACAGTGATAGTGATTTTATAAGATTTTATAAATATTATTTTATGAAGGTGACGAAATGCAGTTTTTATTTTAATTATTGGAGCTCCAAGCCAGAAAAAGATGCCTTGAAGATTAGGGCTGTACCGATTAATCGATTAAACATTTAATCGCCGATCAATTACATTTTCCGATTAATCGGTTCAGTCGAATTCTGAAAAAAAATTTCGAGATATTTCTCAAATGGCCAAACTCCTTTCTCTTGCTTCTCCGGCCTTGGCACATCATGTGTCATTCAGCCTATTGTATCCAAACAATTCCCTTTATTCAGAAACCTGAAGGGTAGTTTAGTCAACAAACTCGTGTGTCTGAAGTCTTGGCTGAAAAAGTAACCAGAAATGTAAGTTTTGTATATATTTTTTCACTAGTTAACTAATAATGGTATTCATTAATCCAGGATTTCTTCTGATTATCTGTAGTGTAGTAGTTATTAAACGTGTAAACAATATTACAAGTATACTTTGGTTTCGTTTAAAATACCGACCTGTTTGTCGATTAATCAGTCGATTAATCGATTAACGTCAAGTTTTATCTCGATTAGAAATTTTAATCGATTTCCAGCCCTACTGAAGATGGTGTAGAGACACCGAAAGGCCTAGGCGACAGATCACAAAAATATATCTTAATTGAGCAAATGGTATCTTATTTATTTTATTACTTTAAAGAACATTTATGCCAAATTGGTAGAAAATCGAACACATATTTCGGGTCGTGACTGCGTAACAAACAAATTCACAGATAAAAAGACGCCTTGCAGGTAAACCATTAGGGTTACAACAAAAATGTACTGGAACAAAGTTGTAGAAAATTGTACACTCGAAGCGCAGTAGTAGTGTGCTTGGTTAGTAGCCCTGGGTGCAGGAAATTCGAGCTTCCACCATTATAGTATGTACGGGAAATGGATGAAATAACACTATCGCCGAAAAAATGTTTTGGAGCATTTTGCAGACACGTTTCTTCAGTGCAGCTCGTAGGCCTACACCATAAACCACTCCGAGAGCTTTCCCGCTTCCTAATGCGGACTTGTAAATTGCAATTGAACTCTCTCATAAGAACCGTGATCGCTATTAGAAGATGCTGGTTGCTATTAAGGAGGAAAGTAAAATACTGGTTGCATGATGTTTGATGAAATTAGCGACACTTTCTCCCCGACTGGACGCGAGGGCTCACGATCCAGTAAGCACGCCTGTCGCTTTGCGAGCTAACCAACTGGAAAAACACAAATATCCATGATGCATTCTTATACGTGCAACATTATGACATCAAGAATGAGGAAAAAGCATAATACGCTTTGAAAGACTGTTGTGGAAACTACTATTCGTTGATTATAATTTCCGGAAAGAAATATCAGAAAATACAACTGTAAAAAGTTATGAGATATGTAAAGTGTTCCCTGGAGGCCCAGAGGAGGTTGAGGCTCCCAGATTTTAGGCATTCGGCACATGAAGGTGGTAAGGTTGTCAGCCTTACGCACCGGCCGCCTTTACCTTCAGGATTCGACCCCAGGGCCATAGTCCCACCAGAAGGATTAGGCCAATTGAAAAACTCCAACGACCTCATCGGTGATCGAACCTGCGACCTTCCGGTTTGTAGCGCAGCGCCTCAACCACTACGCGTACCCCTATGAGATATGACGTGGTGAAATTTTCATAATCCAAAATTATTATTAAATTTTGTTCAAATTTGAAATGTTTAGTGCGCTTGTAACGAAAGTGATACACACCAAATTTCGTGCATGTTCATATCGGTTTTTAATAACTCGAATTTCATGTTGTATAGTAGAGCATCAGAAAAAGTTCAATGCAAAATGTTGCAAAATTTATTTAAATGGTCGGAAAGACAATTTCGGCAAAGTGATGCAAACCAATAACAACCTTTCAATAATAGACTCGTCCAAGCAGCTGAGCAAAGAAGAAATACGCGGTAAAACAGAATATATACGCTCACGAGTAAGGTTACGCTGAGAGTATACTCCGTATACCTGCGTATATCCTCGACTACACCACTACTGGTAAGTAGTCTACTATTTCGTGAAAGATATTACGGACATAGGAACAGATGCTTGGACGAGTCTATTATCAAAAGGGACGGGGAGATAACTTGTCTCTCTGAATTCACCTCCCACCACTGAACGGCCTTCCCCTCACCAGTGCACATTCATGCTGTTGAGGTTATGTCTTTATAATGTTTACAAGAGGTGAGTACAACTTATAATTAAATGCCATCGTTGCTGAACTATGGAATATATTTCCCATATATTATTATCATGCTGATTCATGAACGGGTGTAAGCGTAATATTCACTTTATTTCCACAATCTTAACGTACCGAGACAATGGTGACGTATACATAAGCCATTGCCTACACTGTCTGCGACTTTATTAGAATATAAAGAAAAGATAATATCACTTTTGTAGAAGGTTATATAGGAAATTCTATAAAGATTGAGTAAATCAAGTCTATGATTGGCTGATTTGAGACTCATTCTTATATTCTGTTGCATTGGTCCAAATCAAAAGAAAGATCTATGAGCTAAATACTCAAAATTAATGTAAAAATTCAGGTAGGTTGCAGTTCTACCAACCCGCGGACAGGGTTATATTTCAGAAGACACCGGTATTCAAACCTGTGAGTTTCGGCCAATGTGCTACCAACTAAGCTAACCGGAGTTCGATTCACGACGCATACACATCTTTCTCCTATGATTATGAAAAACTTACAGTCACTGAGTGGAATCCCACTGTCAGGAATTTTTCTCCGAAATAATTATCTTTTAATTTTCAACAGAAACCAACATTCTGTGGTTTCATTAATAACTTATATAATGTACAATGTAGGAAAAGGGTGAACCGAATTTGTAAAGGATATGAGATGGTAATGTACAAGCACACAAAGCCATTTAAAATTCATTGTATTTTAAACTGTTTTATCTTGTTGCAGATGCAAGTAAAATAGAAGACGCTGCATCGCTACAGACCCTCGGAACAGGAAGCAACCAGGCCAAACAATGTAAGCAGTTGACACGGATAACAAGGAAGTACCATACTAAAGATCTCGCACGAAATCTGTGCCGATGACGACCGTTACTCGCTAGAGAGAAACATGATATTGTGTTAGAGAGAGAGAGGTAGCTTGGCCTTTATAAAGGAGGTATTGTTGTGCGAGAGAGATAGGTAGCAGGCCAGTCGACGCTACAGTCCCCACGAAAACATAATGTAATGACGTAGGTAATCGGCACAGATTTCGTGCGGGATCTATACTATACTTTAAGAATTGATTTCGTAGGAAATTGAGTAAATCATGTAAGATAACACGCGCGGTGGGATAGGCCTATATTAAGTTCTTCGTACATGGAATCTCTCTGCCTTCTGTATATAATGCTACCATAATTCCCGATCCGCTGATGTCATAAGTCGTCTTCTCAGCAGAAGTGTAGATATGAGGGTTAGGTGAATTTCTATAAAGTTGCTGATTGTAGTATTTTGATACCTGAATTCCCACAAAGACGAGTAACGTGAATCACTACAAAGTCAAAATTTTCCCACCTATCCATGGATATCGTGGTGAGTAGCGGCGTGTGTTAAAAAAAAGATAGGTACAATCAGTAACAGAACCAAATCATCAACTACGTAGCAAAACCACTGTATACGATTTTATATTATACTACGATACAAGAGTGGTAAATGCATCATACCCTCGAAGAAGACATCGAAAAGACGAACCAAAGGAGAGTCTTTTTAGATCTATGAGGGGACTATGTGGAAAAATAATGTACAAGCAAGCATTCTTCCTGCAGTAAAATAGTGGGGGGAAAAGTAATTGCGGTTTTCATTTGATTCTCCCTCGTACATACGCAGTGTTTCATTGATATATCTCCGTCTGTTGTCACACACAAAAAATGTACTGTGGAGACGTCCATTCAACACGAAAACACATGAAATGACTATAGTACGGTGTACTACCTCTAACTCTTCACTTGTCAATAAAAAGTTTCCCCTGGTTTTTTCAGGCAAATTCATTTGCCTAAATAATATCGAAATGTTGCCACGGAAGGTAAATGTTTGTTTGTATATTTTCCATGAATGGACCTACTTTAAATGTGGAATTAATTACTTTAATAAATGGGATATTCGCAGCAACCATCATTTCACAAAGGTCAACATAAAAGTCAGATTGCTTCTTAGTCAGTGAATTAGACGTTGTTGACAATCCTCTGATCTTGTCAAAATTTTTTAACATGAGAAGTGTGTAATTTGATTGTACATTGGTTCTTTATAAATTGTATTTTATCCATCGGTTATGTTATATTTCACAATTAACATACGTTAGTTCTTCCGTTCATCTGAAATGATCACTGCCAAATGTTTCAGCATAATTCAACATAATTATGCGTTTTAGAACACTTTGATTTTTGGCATTTTAAACAATATTTTATATACGTGCAGTGACAGACTACAATACACTGTTTAACTATTTTCTGTTCTTCGTACCATGGGCTGTGACCCACCGATTTGATACTGGCTGGGTCGGTTGCAGTTCTCCTCCCCTTGGCCACCCCCTATACCCCGTGCATTAGTAACTGATATTGTCTCCTTCTATAGGATCGGACACTAAGGTTTATACCTTGGGAATGACATTGTAACAACAAGAAACTAGACGAAAATGTAGAAAGGCCCTCAACAGCAAATACTGAGATAAATTCAAAGTCAGAATTTAATAAGGAATTATATAATATTGGGATTTTAGGAATAATCGAAAAAGCGCATCCCAAGTGCATCGAATATCTGCTATAACGATACAATGCCCAACATTAGAAAGAAAATCAATGCCAATAAAATGTGGGTTTCGGTTTTCGACATAACAGATGCTACATGCAAATATGTCGCGAATGTATTTCAGTAATAATAGATTCTGAATTGTAAACATTCAATACAGTGGTGAAGTTCTTAACATTTTACTGCAATCTCCTTACGTGTGGGGTCACCAACAAAGTGTTCATGCATACTAAACTTACGGGAAAATGCACAATCCTTCGGGCTCTATTCAGAGAAAATACCCTTAGGGAGGACGATACCAGCTAGAGATCTATGATATTTTTGTCGAAATGTTAATAGACTGCTAAGATTACGCAGTATCCACACTAACAATATTTGCAATCCCAGGCACCTGGGTCAACAGTTTCCATTTAATGACTTCAAGAGGATATATCATTCGTACAAAGTAAGGCACCATGCAGTTTCATTTCACTTGAGTGAAAGGTGGAATCTTTATGTAATGTGACGGTATTACAATCAGCTTCCCCTACCTAATACTTTGTTTTGAAAGCCTTACTCTGGATAAACTTAGAGGAAGATGGCTAAAATTTCATTTACAGTTTTAAAGTTAGAAGCTTAATTTGCTAGGGTATATACATGCGAAATTTTACAAAACGTTATAAATGGTGAAAAACTCCCGTCTGATAACTACATACCGATAACTAGGGTTCGGATGTTTAAAAAGTGGAAAATATGACTGCAAATATGCCCTTAAAAATGACTAAAAAAACTAAAAACTAAACTCCGTGGCGCTACATCCCTGGAGGGACTTGGCCTACCACCCGACCGCTGCGTCATCTCCCGTAGGCAGATGGCAGGATTGGGGGGCATGTGGTCAGCATGCCGACACCCACGGCCGTTAATGGTGGTTTTCTTGACCGGAGCCGCTACTTCTCTATCAAGTAGCTCCTCAATTTTGAATCACGAGGCTGAGTGCACCCCTACCAGACCTCCCTACCTCAGAAAAATCCGAGGAGGTACCGGGAATCGAACCCGGGCCGACGGATCTCTAGTCAGCGACGCTAACCACAAGACCACGCCGGCGGACTAAAAATGACTAAATATGACATAAAAATCCTAAATATGACATAATAAAATAACGTATTTTCACAAAATAAATGTTCTAATTTAAAACGTTTAAAGACACCAAATTCTTTCATCACATGAATTCAATCGGACAATCACTTTTTAACAGTTTTGGTGATTTACAGTTTTCTTGTAATGAACTTATATTTATAAAGAATTTTCTTCTGTTTGCTGTGTGTCACTATAAAATATGAACAGTTACATTATTTTAAAATTTAAATTACCAATTAAGTGGGATAATCATTAAATTAATTAACTAAATTTCTAATTTAACTCGACCATGTAATACATGCACTGTATAATTGAGCTCCTTTACCGAATTTATAACTGACTAGCTTAAAAGACCCGGCGTCGCCCGGGTTTTGTATTTTGTAATTGGAAATTAGCTTATGAAGGATTTTCAATTTTAAATTCTGGGTCCTTATATAGGCGTTTATAATTTGAAATAGGAAGAACGACTTATTACACTTAAACTATTCCCTCAGAAAACGCTTGATATAGTTTTTTATGGCTCATAGAGGATCTAGAATGTTGCATCCCATCGCTTGTACAGTGCACAGCAAGCCTAGTAGAGGTTTAAATAAGAAAAAACAGAAATTCCTGTAACATAAAATTGTAATATCGAGGCGGGAAATTTCCCACTCTTATGTTACCATAAAGCATTATCACTTTCATACTTTTCTCTCCAAAAACCTGCGATATAATATAATAATATACACATTACCATACCTCGTTTTGTTTTCTCTATGTCCAGGGTAGAGAAAGTTATGTGATTCCATTATTTTAGTGGATTTCATTCTGTAATATTTATTTATAACATGAATTATTTTGATAACTTCTCTTATTTGTCAAAAGTGCATTTCAATTGTTTTTTCCAAGCCCACCTGATACCATTTGACAACAATATATTCTGTGATTTGGAATTGATAATTCTATGTAAAAAGGGATTAAGTATTTTCAAAAACATTTAATTTTTGGCATTTACAATCAGAATTTTTCAAAATCCTTTCTTAGTGAGCACCTACATTATGAAACGAAGGTACTGTCAAAATTCCAAGTCTCTACCTGTTATAGTTTAGGCTGTACGTTGATTCCTGTCATTCAGTCAATCAGTCAGTCAGTCAATCAGTCAGTCAGTCATTCATTCATTCAGTCAGGACAAAGCCTTTTATATATAGAGAGATATATGACGTTAAATTACAAATATGGCCAAAATATGACGATGGCCACAAAAATGACCAAAATATGACTTTATATGTCAAATAAAAACGGTCCAATTAGGATAAAAAGCGTGCAATTCGTAATTTATATTTTCGGCAAGAACGGAGATCAGGATAAAAATATGACATGTCATAAACATCCGAACTCTACCGATAACTTATAAATTCAAATTTTGTAAAAGTTCCAGACGAAAAACTGCTACCTATGTTTGTAGGCTAAGAAAAATATCAGAACGCTCTCTATGGGTGTATTAATTAATTGCCCTTATATGAATCACTAAATTTACTTCCGACAGCCTGGATTACTAAGAACGGATTGTTAATGAGGAACGAATTGTTAAATAAACACCTCGAGATAGCTGTGACCTCTGACATCCATAAATTCGGTGGAGAAGGCCTACACCCACTTGGCATGATGTCAGCATTCCTCAGTAGCAACCCCACCTTGATCATCATCCAATGTTCTGTTCTGTTCTGGTAAAAGTCGGATCCCCGCCTTAAAACTTTCACAATCAAACACGTCCCGATACAAGTTTACGCTGTACATGTAATAAAAGCAAATAAAGTGTTATCCCACGCTCTGCGGTTCGGAACGTCGAGTTCTGTCAAAAACGGTAGAATTTCTAGTACAAATACATGACTCAAGCCTACTTCACCATGTGTCGTCCTAAATTCGTAGAGCCTTTTAGCCTATTTTTTCATATAAGCTTAGTTTAGGCGAGACAATATTCCAACAGCAGTCAAATTTCATTTTTTACTTCCTCTATCCTTAGACTACTATAAGTAGGCCCATTATAGGTAGCAAGGGCGCCCAGATGATTATTTTCTAGGGGGCAGTTTTTAAATTAATTTATTTTTTGTCGCTTTAACTTCTTGGACCACTTTGTAACATTATATGAATAATATAATAAGTGTAACAATGACGTAGCCAGAAAATAATTTCATGGAGGGTCTAAAGTACCGAAGGGTTTGGGGGCATGGGGGTCCACCCCCGGAAAATTTTTAAGTATTGAACTAATGAAAATCACTGAAAATCTAGTTAGCAAATTTCTTTACCAAACTCTTAAGACATGAACAAGAAAGACGTAAACAAGAAATCATGACCTAAGTCGAGGGTCCACCCTCGGAAAATTTTTAAATACTGAAGTAATTAAAATCACATTTTACGCTATTTTAGCATTGAAAAACTAGTTAGCAAATTTGTTTACCATACTCAGACATGCCAATGTAAGCAAGAAATCGTTACCTAAGTCGGGGGTCCACCCTCGGAAAATCTTTAAATATTGAACTATTGAAAATCACATTTTACGCTATTTTAGCACTGAAATACTAGTTAGCAAATTTGTTTACCAAACTCTAAGACATGCCAATGTAAACAGGAAATCGTTACCTAATTTATAATAAGTTACTTGCTGCTACTTATAAGAAAAGTTAAATAACACATAGAACAATGGACATAATAGCCTACTGCAATATCACATTTGACACCCTAACAAAACTTGTTTAATTTAATAAATATTTTTTAAAATACAAAATAGAATTTTAGGTTTTGATTTTTAGGGGTCCGGACCCCCTAACCCACCTTTCCTAATCCACTGTGGATTCTACCTCCATGTTGTTGATTTGGTAAAACTTCTGCAAACTTTTTATGTCTCTACTGACTTTTAAATAATTGTCCAAGAAGAAAAACACGTTACTATAAGTATTAATATATATTTTTTCCTTTCCCTGAGAGCTAGGGTGCCCCCCTGCACCCGGGTATGGGCGCCCATGATAAGTAGAAAAAGTTGTGTGTTCGACCCCGTAATTCGATGTCACGTTTTCAACATAAATAGGCCTACACGTTTTGAGAGTCCCTGAACCCTAAACTAAATTCATTTTAAAATAAAAACTTACCAGATCCAAGTCAGCTGATGTATTTAATTAGAGATTAGTCGAAGCCTGAATTTTAAGACCTCGAAACTCGAGTTCGAAATTTTTGAACGCTCAAAAGACACGAAACGTTCGAAACTCGGAACTCCCAAAACCTTATGACTGAAATTTTATGTACAGTAAGCTATCCTTACGCCCAAATTCGAGTATCCCATCACTAATGTGAGTACTTGTTTAATACCCAAGACAAATACAAATAGGCTAAGTACTTTGGCAAATAACTTCATAATATTACAATAACATTTTGTAATTTGAAAGACTTTTAAGATTTTGCAATTTTACATTAAACAGATTTCATTTTTAAAATTGTGACCGTGATTCAGTATTTAAAAGTTGGTCTAGTAATATGATTTTTTTAAAAATTAAGTTTAAAAAATTATCATTTATAGGTATGAAGTTACGGAAATATATTTTTTAATGTAGGCTACGTAGATATTGCAAAGCCGTATAGTTTAAATAAAATATTTCTTGTAATTCAATCCAGGCTGCATACAAGAGGCTAAAGATAATAAAAAAAATAGATAATCCCTTTGCAATGTTAATCTGAGAGCCCATATCAATATCAATATCAATAGTTTTAAACTGGGTACAGCTATTCATAACTGCCCTACACGACCATGTTCGAATATTTATGTGGATAGATGTAAATACAGAAAAACTCAAAATAGTTTTGTAATAGTAATTTTAAAATTATACAATAGTCTCCCACATGAATTAAAAACCCTATTGGTACTGTTTTTAGAAGAACAGTTAGATCAACGCTGATGTCTAACCCTGTTTATAGCCTTGAGCAGTTTTTAATAGCAGAATATTTCAATTTGACTGATGTTAACATACTATGAACTTGAATTGTAAATTTAAAAAAAAAGTGTGCGTGGAACGCCACGCGACAGAAGTAAAACTTGTTTTAATTTTTTGAATTTTTCAATTTTGGATTGTTTGACTTTTAATATAGGGTTTTTGGACTTTTTAAATTTTGAATTTTTAATTTTTGCTCTTTTAATTTTAGATCTTTGAATTTTTATTTCTTGAATTTTTTAATTTTCGATTTTTTAATTTTGGATTTTTTAATTTTTTAATTTTGGATTTGGGATTTTTAAATTTTGGATTCTTTTATTTTTAAATTTTGGATCTTTTATTTTTTTAATTTTGAATTTTTGGAATTTTAAATTTTGGATATTTGGATTTTTTAATTTTTTTTTTAAATTTTGGAGTTTTGGATTTTTTAAATTTTGGATCTTTAAATTTTTTAATTTTGATATTTGTTTTTTTAATTTTGGATTTTCGATTTTTAATTCTAGATTTTTAGTTTTTATAATTTTGGATTTTTTTAATTTTTAGTTTTTTAATTTTTTAATTTTAGGATAAGCCTAATTACTGAGTTGTTTTCTGTGCAGTCTGTTCCATCACACCTCACTAATTTCATGACCATTTTGAGCGTGACACTAATTTCGTGACGATTTACCCCTACCACGGCTAAAAAAGTTTCACTTCAAAAATTTTAAATTTTAAATCTTATTGTTATTATGTTGACGTTGCTAACTTGCTATACATTGTAACAATGTCTTGGCAAATAAAGTTCATATCATATCATATAACGGACCCAGAAATTCATGCCAGAGCTTTAAACAGCTCGACAGACGCAATCCAATAATACAAACAAGTTTGAAACTCTTGGTCATATTTTATTTTGTTTAATGCTTGAAAATACAGAGTTCAATAATGTTAACATCCCCACGTTCTCTGTTTCTCTGTGTTCAACAGTATGATCAAGAGGTGACGCGACGATCTTATAACGAATACGAAATCAGTTATTGGACTGGAGATATAGCCTATGGCTCAGGTACTCCGGGGTGAAAAGCAGGGCCAAAAAGATATGTTAACTTCCTCACCGTTGATGAATATTCATAAATAATTATTATTCCAATCGTTGTACTCGTAATTTGCACAAAAATTATTCTCATTGTATAAGATTGCTCTTAGGACTACACTTTTTCGGTATCAGTACTGTGTCAGATAAAAGGAAAAACAACGATCTGAGAGTAGGAACCGAGGTGATCCTATTATTTATGTACCCGTACATTCAGCTGTTCGTACTTCAATATGCACTACTGACATTTTAGGAACTCGGTGAAATACTAAAACACATTCGAGAAGAGATTGAATTAGAAAACATCCGGTTGCATAGCACAAAGTGTTCGAAATTCATTAAAAAATGTATTGTATCTTAGGAATCGAATTAAGAATATCTGCAACTACTACTACTATGTAGTAGGCAATGGGTACCTAGGCAAAGACCATTTCCCCCATAATTTTTAGTATAATTTTGAAGTGTCAGAGCTTGTCCGGTTGGGATGGTTAGTAATGTTCCACCTGGAGGCACTCCTGGGTATGGTTTGAGGTATTCCAGTCTATTGTTGTTGCCGAGAAGACAGCCTGTTATAATTTTTTATCTCCCATAACTCGCTCTAAAACTCAGACCAGACCAGACAAGACCAAATAAGCTAACTGAGGTCAGAGCATTGCGGGCGACCACTGAATTCACTGTACTAAACAATTCAAAGGAACGTTTCTTATTCTTTTCTCAATGTTATGAAATGGGTCTGTTTTGTTTTTCAGTAGCCCCAGCTGCTGAGGTCTACTCTGATGGAAATGAGCACCAGAGTCACCCAGATGCAACTCATGCTATCACAGGATTCCCATACCAATGGCAGCAACAACGACTACGCCAGCTAAATGGGGACGAGTTCAGCAGACAGGTCATTCAATTTATAGTAGTTCAAAATCTAGTCCCATATAAATGATAACTTCTTAACTCTACTGTAACTCCATCAGCCTCAATGGAACAAAGGTACATGCCTGCCTCTGTAACCAAAAATTGTGGGTTCAAACCCTACTGAGGTTGATGAATTTTTCAAGAAATAAAAGTCCTCCACCAGGGACTACTGTAGCTAATGAATTCCAAGCCTATACTTGAGCTTCCAGACAAAACTCCCTGGCCTCTTCACATCCAAATAATATCTTAGTTCTGTTAGTCTTAAGACGTGATGAGCTTACCACTTGTCAGTAAATAAACATAACAAATTTGTCTTGGTCCATGAAACCTCCACCATATTAATATTAATATTAGATGGAAATCTACAGGGAAGACCCATTGAAATGATCATACTGGGTAAATATACTTTTTAGTGAAGTTAGTGTGTATATTTCCGATTTCAATCTTGCTACAGACGCCACCATATTCTCTTCCAAAATTCTCTGTACACGGATTGTTTGTGACTCCATAATACCCTGCTGGAGAAACACCAATTGAGCCCACCAACTATTTTTCAAAATTTGGCACCACTGCAATACTGTTTTTATATTTATTATGTACCTTATCTGATTAGTGGAAGAGGAGTTTTGAAGGTCTTAACTACAACAAGATATATATATAAATAATACCTATTTTGATTTCTTTCTACACAGGACCCTTCTGTGTCAGCCCATCTAGAAGATGAACTTCAAGAAGACAGATCGGAGTCACGTGTAAGAAGAGAAGCCGAAGGTGATACAACTGCAGATTCTGAAGAAGACGACAGTGATATGTATCTAGAACCTGATGATTCTGCTAAAAGTGGCACACACACTAACAAAGATGTAGCTCAACCTGAGCAACAAGAAGATGTGGCCAGCATGGGACAACATTTCTTCCCATCTTTTGCCCCAGTATTCCCTTCAAATCCCCTGGGGCACTCACGCCCTTCACTTTTCCAAGAACCAGCTCACAGCCAACGACCAGCACTGCTCAGACCTCAAGGAAATAATTTTCATTCAAATTATTTCGGAGGTGGAGGGTCATTTCGAGAGAATGCGTATCTGCATTCAGCTACTGCTGAAACCAATTCACATGGGATTTTAGGGTCAGGAAATTTTGGTGTGATCCGTGGTGGAACCTTCTACCATGACGATGATCAGCAAGACATTAATGAGTATGGAGGAAGAGGAAGTCAAATTTACAATCCTTACTATTACAGTAATAATGGACATGGTCGACCTGCATTTTACAATGGAGGAGGAGCTTCTAATCCTAGACCTCAAAATCATGGAAGTGATTTCTTTGCTAATTTCCGTGACTTTGCTGACATCAATACACCCACCAAGTCATCATTTTCACAATATGTTGTCGTCTATGTGAACAAGAACTCCAGCAGATTTGATAACGGGAACGATACTAACGGATCACTGCTAAACAATGCCAAACCCAAGAATATCATTGAGCGGCTCACAATGCTCGATCAACAAGAATCTAATCATGGAGTTAATAAAAAATCAGCTCTTGAAACAGAAACTCAGCAAACAGGTCCACACCCAGAGAAGAAACCTTCAACTTTACTTTCACCTGCAAAACTCAAGCTCGCAATGTACCAGGAAAGATTCAACAAGCAGAAGAATAAGAAAGCAAAGGATGTAAAGTCTTCAGCAGCATCCAAAGATCTATATGAACCTCTCTTAGCATTAAGTTGAAGTGTTTCGATATCAAAAGAGATTCATCCAACATAAAGCCTTAGCTATCATTCTATTAAAAAACTCTTCATTCACTGAGAACTAAAATGCAAGATTTTTGAAGGGAAGAGTTTCAACTCGATCTTGAATTTACTAAAGACAGTAAATGGCGACTGATGAACATGTTTCTTTATACGAGAAAGAGTGATGTGAAATCTTGCCAAGACTGTACCTGAAACATACACATCCCCATTCTGCAAACAGAAAAACCTGTGTAGGCAGTGGACTTTTTATCATTACTATAAATCTTCGAGGTACGAGGGCGATAATATTTATTAATTATGTATTTAAAATCTTATATCCTCATATATTATATTTATTATGTTGTTTTAAATTACATTTCATTAGCTACCTCTGGTCAACTGGAGAATAAAGCACCTATCATCCAGAACCAAAGTTCACAGGTTCAGACCGAGCCAGAGTCACTGGATTTTTTTAGATGCAAAAATTGATGACCACATGCCATGTAATAGAACTTTGTCCTCAAAAAATTACTAAACTTCATATCACTACATCCTTTGTGGGATAGGGCCTGTCATTCAAACACTGCCTTACCTACCACGGGCAAATGGGTGATTGGGAGCATGTGGTCAGCACACTGAATCCCACAAGCATTATTGATGGATTTCACAATTGGAACCGCTTCTTCTTTATCAAGTAACCCCTCAGTTGTCCTTACAAGAGTGGGTACTCTCTTCCCGGACCTCACTACCTCAGAAGAATATGAGGAAATACCAGGAATTGACTCCAGACCGCAGATCTGTAGTTAGCTACACAAACAACTAAACCCTGCAGGGTGTCAATCTGTACTCAAATCAAAATTAATTTCGGCTTAGAGTGTTATTTAGTAGCTAGGACCGATTATGAAATTGAGATGCAACCATGGTAAAGTGGGACCTTGAGGATAGTCATGCTCTAATGTTAATTCTAATATTCCAGAAAGTATCCAATTTAAAATAGCTAACAAAAGTAAGCTATTCAAAATGCAGAATATTATGTGCATCTACAGATCCTGCTTAAGTTTAATTCTGACTTTCAAAAAATAGTTATGTTAGCTGCAAACCTACTTGTAGTATGAAATATAAACCACGATATTAACTGGTCAGTCAGTATTACCTTTGAAATATCTTGAAAACGGAAAAGGTTTACTTCAGCCTTTCAATACTTTTTACCATACTCTTCATTTTAAAATTCCCATGGTTTAAAAACACAAACGACATATTGAACTGCCAATGAGTCAATGCCATCACGTCTTGAATAGGATGTAGCATATGGTTAGGTCACAATTTCAAACTAAGAAGTTACTTTAAGAAGCCCTCTAACTCCCAACAGTTCAGAAGATCTTAAACTATTTTATATTTGACTGATCCTTAGAATCAATATATGAGAGATATGATTTAAAAGACATAATTAATAATGATGGATGTTTAATTCAAGTATTGTACCAAATATAAGTACTTTGGGTTGCACCAGTCAAATGTGTATTTACTGGAATAACAGCCGACAAGCTTATTTTAAAATCGTTTTCTAACACACTGTACTTACAAGGCTATTTTTAGAACATTTATAATGATATGGAGAACAAAAACTAAGTTAAAGTAAAAAGATGTAAACCATCATAAAACTGAGGCAATTTTTGTCAACTTTGTTACACTCTACCTTAAAGCTTCAGGGGAATTTCAACAATTCTACTTTGTCTTAAATTTGTTAAAATAATTACATGTGGTTTACAATGTACTGATTAACCGACAAGTATTAAGATTTTAGAAATGTGAATTCATTCACTACATTATGTAAATGTAAAGTTCATACGTTTTTAACGAACAGTCATAACAGGCCTCCTGGTAAGCATACAACTAACTTATATGATATTAATATTTTTAAACATTCTTTTATTGTTACTTCTGAATCATCTCAAAATTACAGACGATATTAACTATTGCTTACATTAACAAAAATGAAGTCAACACAAGTTAAAACCATATTAGCAATTATAAATTATCTCCTCCTGAGGTACTGGTAATTAAAACAGCTTATAAGTTATGGTACTGGTATTGAGAATAATAGGAGCAAGGCAATGTATTAATTTGCAAAGTGTGAACTAAGTTATAATATTGTCAAGCTGTTCTATTTGTTTCTAAGTACAAATTCATGGTGTTAAAAAAATCTAAATGAATTAGGGATGGGTCGATACCACATTTTCTCGATACTCGATACCGATACATGATTTTTCCTCGATACTCAATACTTCGATACTCGATACCTTCAACATTTCCAGTTTCAATAAATAGGTATATTACAAATTAAAATTTGAGAGAACTGTGTAATACCAACTAAATTAATTAAGTCTGCATATTTAATGAGACAAAATTTAATATCATCAGTAGCCTATAATTATTTTTAAACTTTACATTAAAACTAAAATTAGTTTTTTAAACAGTCCACTTACAAGCTTTTGTTAAAAAATACTAGCATTCCCACTTAATTGCAGAATTACAGAATTACAAAAGTATCGAAAAAGTATCGAGCGAGTTTTCTGAAGTATCGTTCGATGCCGATACCATGCAAGTATCGAGAGTATCGAGGTATCGAAAGTATCGAGGACCCATCCCTAAAATGAATGAAAAATCAGGAAAACTTTACGAGGATTAATTATTTTTCAAGAAAGTTTTAATGATGGATTGTTTTCTGTATATTTGATATCCCCGATCAATTTATCTATACATATGCCCCTAGAAGAGTTATGGGCCATCCTACTGGGACCACACAATGCTGTGCATACTATAAATGCTTGGTATGCAAAATAATTTGACAGACCACAAGTATGCTGAGTCTGCTAACCAAATTACATTTAAAAAATGTTTGGCTTTAAGTTTTACTATAACCAAAGAGTAGGGTGGCCACTACCAAACTTGGAATATAGGAGACTCATACCATCTTAGACAAAATAAAATCAGGTAAACTGATGTAAAAAAGTGCCAGTATGTTTTTGTTTAATCAGTTATGACTGCAATTATGATATGCAGAATATGTTTTTTTTTTAAATTGATTTCCAAGTTAAGATCCAGATTTATTCATTAAGCAGGGCTTACGGAAGAAGAAAGGTCTACCATCTCGGCCACCTGGGTCATTTTAACGATCTAGTTGGATAAGCGCATGTCAATTAATGTTTTTTGTCATAGCTACCTGTATTTTAATTTCCAAGGCCTTATAAGATCACAGTAAAACAATAGGCTATGTTGTCAAGATAACTGATTTTCATTTTTTTAATAAATTCTTTCGAATACGTATATTGCCATAAAATAGGCACTAAATTGAGCATTACTCCGAAACAGATCAACCGATTTTATACATTATGAATAGACGTCTTCCCATGGACATTGTAAATGTGTATACCAAGTTTCATAAAAATCCGGTAAAGCGTATTTGAGTTACCGCGTCTTTAAAATATACACTAAATTGGGTTTTACTCCGGTACCGGTCAACAGATTAGGTTCAAATTCAATAGGGCACTTCTCATGGACGTCATAAATGGGTATACCAAGTTTCATGAAAATCCGTTACAGCGTATTTGAGTGATGGCGCCTTTCTATGAGAAAGGCGCCATAATCTATTAAAATAGGCACTAAATTGGGCATTACTCCGGTACCGGTGAACCGATTTGGTTCAATATCAATAGGGTTCTTCCCATCGACATTATGAATGTTTATACCAAGTTTCATGAAAATCTGAAAAAGCGTACTTGAGTTATGGTGCGTACAGACGCACGGACAGACAGACGGACAGACAGACAGACGGACAGACATTTTTTCGTCCCCCACACAATCTCATAAAGTACCATACTGGCACTCAATAATGGTGCACCAATATCTTTTAAAGTACTAGAAAGGAGGCACTGGGCCTGATTGGACTAGTTCACAAGTGAACGACCAGTTGACTACCTAATAATATCCTTTTTGTTTCATTGTATGTTGTCTCTACGTATGACAAAGTTAGAAAGTGTCCGGGAAGAAGAATTTAGCTTAAATAAAATCAGGTAAACCGATATATCAAACTGCCAGAATGCATTTGTTTCATCAGTGATAATTGCAATTATGATGTGCAGAAAATAAATTATTTTGTAATCGATTTCAGAGTTAAGCTCCAGATCGATTCATTAAGCTGGGCTTACGGAAGAACAAAGGTCTAAAGTTTGATATCAATATGTGAAGAAATATGTGTGTAGTATTACTTGTCAAAGCTAACCATATTGCAACTTCCAAAGCTGTATATGAACACTATAAAACAATATGTTGTCATGAGAACTGATTTGCATTTGATAAATTCTAATATATTACCATAAAATAGGCATTGGGTATTACTCTGGTACCAGTTAATCGATACTGTCCAAAATCAATTAGCTTCTTCCCATGAACATTACAAATGCGTAAACAAAGTTTCATGAAAATCCAATTAAAGTTTATTTGACTTATCGTGCATACAGATACACAGACAGACAAAGTGACAGACAGACATACATTTTCCCATCCACCGCACATTCTCATAAAGTACCATTCTGGCACTTAATAACAGAAGATTATATGCCAAATACTTTATTCTTATTCATTACTTTATGCCTTACACTACTTCACATAGCCACCGCCATTATTCAGGCATTTGTCGTAATGGGAAACCAGTTTTTGTATGCCTTCGTCAAAGAATGATGCCGACTGTGATGAAAGCCGAGTCTGTACTTCTTGTTTTACAATATTATTGTCGTTAAAATGTTTTCTACCAAGGAATTTCTTCAGGTGAAGAAACAGATGAAAATCGCAAATGTTTTCTTCCACAGCTTGCACCAAATCATCCATGATTACAGGCAGTTGGCCACTCCGTGGCTCATCATGCACATTTTCATGGCCTTCTTAAAAATGTCTAACCAACTTCCTCATCATTCCATCACTCATTATTGTTTCCTCATAAACCTCGCACAATTGGTGATGAATGTTTGCTGGAGTAACAATTATCGCATTCAAAAAACGAATTGATCTGACTTCATAGTCAGATCCTAAAGCTCTAACCATAGGAAAACACAAAGTGACAATCGCTCACACCTGCATCTGGCTTCCTAATTAATGGAGGAAGTGATCACGCATGCTCAAAATTGCAACTGCAACATGGCAGCGGCAAAATATTTAAATGGTACTTACTTTAAAGGCATGCCTTATACTAACATCCACGTTTTTTAAACTAGAGCAAGAGCGGCTTTAGGAATGTTATTTTGAATAGGAAAGATTTTCCTTAAACATTCTTAGTTTTATATAGCCTATGCTTAGTTGTTATAGGCTGTTTGTAAATATGTATATCATTCTAAATATGTTTTCTTGTATTTAGAATTAAAATAGTTTTTAATGAACCATGCTATTAAAATCATGCTTAGCATACATATTCTTTACCTGTTTTCGATGAGAGAATTGCTGGTCTTCTGGTGTTCAGTGGCCTTGGTTTACACCAAGACCGCTCTTCACCTCTAAAAAGAGGCCCCTATCTATGCTTTTTTCTAAGTACTACTTTCGTTAATACCTTAAGGTGTCCAGTAGTATTAGGAAAAGAGCACTCACAGATTACACTTCAAAATTTCATGCCCAAGCACAGAATTATGAAGTGAAGATCTGAGTCTTAGTGTTGTCTTCCTCAGCTTGTTCTTGATTTAGGAAAGTTTTTTCTTGATGTCACAAACACTAAATAAAAACACAAACACTATCTTCTATTCTTCTTGTTTCTTGCTATAGGAAAGTTTGTACCTACACACATCACTACTATAAACCGATAAACACCAATAAAGTAAAACTCGATATCAATGCTGGGCACCAATAAAGTAAAACTCGATATCAATGTTGGCTACTCCATGATGTCTTCGACAATACCTGCAATTAGAGAAATATTTTGTATACCCAAAGCAAAAGAGATTAAACAGTAAACAATCAATCCCTTTCCCCCAAGAAAAGAATCAGGTAAACTGATATAACAAAGTGCCAGAATGCTTTTGTTTAATCAGTTATAATTGCAATTACGATTTGCAGAAAATTAAGTTTAAAAAAAAATTGATTTCCAAAAAATTGATTTCCAGATTGATTAATTAAGCAAGACTTACAGAATAACAAAGGTCTAGTTTAAAAACAAATAAGATTAACATCGTCCAGCATCAGCAGAACTATACAGATTTGTGATACCTTGACAATTGCACACTCACATAAAAATACAACACCAAAAAACTTGTCAAATTGGCCTGCTAAGGGATTTGAACCAGTGAACTCCAGAATGTGAGTCCAAGGCATTACCATCTCGGCCACCTCATTCAGTTTAACGGTTTAATTTGATAAGCAAATGTGAAGGACTAATGTTATTTGTCAAAGCTAAATGTATTACAACTTCCAAAGCCATATATGAACACTCTAAAACAATATGTTGTCGTGATAACTTATTTCCATTTGATAAATTCTTCCTAATATATTGGGCACTAAATTGGGCATTACTCGGGTATAAGTCAACCAATTTGGTCCAATGTCAATAGGTTTCTTCCCATGGATGTTATAAATGCGTATACCAAGTTTCATGAAAATCTGATAAAGCGTATTTGAGTTACCGCACATACAGACACACGGACAGATGGACAGACATCTTCGTCCCCCTCACGATCTTATAAAGTACCATTCTGGCACTTAATAGTGTGTGTGAATTTAAAAGTAAAGAAGAAAAAAGATACAGATGATAAGCAAGGCCTATATCCACTATGCTGCATGGTTATGTTTAGAATGTGGACATTATTTTGACTTGTTAGTCTAAATGAACTAGGATGTGATTTACCGGTAAACTAAATGTGGAAATAAATCAACTTGTTATGTCCGGTGATTTATAAATGAAGGAAGGGTTGTGGAGGTATTAGGCCCATGTATCTTTTTCTTCTATTTTGCATTATTTGTTTTGTCTTTGTTTTATTTCAGAAAGAAAAATTTATTTTCTAAGCGTATATTTTTTTATTACACAAGTTCAGTCATCTACAAGGGCAAGTAATAAAAATTTTATTTTGTAAAGAAAAGAATAAAATAAACCAAGACAGCAAAGATGAATAAATTAATGACAATAATAAAAAATACTGGTACCTAAGGGTGGTGGGAATGAACTCACATCCTTAGCCTTATCGTCACAGCTACAGAGAAGGCACGCACAAAGAGAGACTTATAATAGCCATCCTACTTGTCAACTTCAATGGACAGGTTCTGTTGCAAAGCTGACATAAGAATACTCATGTAAATTGTCTATCAAAACTTGAAAATCTTTCCCACCAAGAGTAATGCCATTATTTTTTTCTAAGACGGTACGGCGAGAACCTAACTTGAGACAAAGTTGTGACCCCTCAGCCAAGCATTTTGTTTAATGTTTAACTGGAATTCTACCTCACTTCAAATTATTGCTTTACACACAAAAGAAAAAAAATTATTATGAGTTGTTGACACCTGCAAAATTATTAAAATATATAAACAACATATACATTATTTTACTAATGGAACTTTTTATAATGAAGCAATATTCTTTTTGTTCGACCATACTATAATACGCTCATTATATGTGACATAATGGTGTCATAATGATACTCATTTTGAAACTGATCTTCATTATGACATCGGTGTAGTACTGATTATTATTGAACACGGAACGATCTTGAAATCTTGAGAGTGTCAGCTGAATATTGCATAATAATCAACCTGTATTTAAAAGAAAATTAATTCTTTTCATGTTAATTTTGATATAATACTAAAATGAATTCATTTCGAGATATAAAAATCCGTTGGTTTCAAGAAAATTACCAAAAGGAAGCTTCGATTTGACCGATGCCATGAGCTGCCATCTTTCGTAGACTACAAGAACTATGATAAGCATTTGATGTTACATCCAGGCAAAATTCAACCTTCTGCCACATGCATGAGAGCATCTATAGAGTCACAGGTGCCTTCACTTCAGTGATTCGGTGCCATAAATCTGCCAAGTCTGCCACAGGTACATGATAATACACTTGATCCTTGAAAAATCCCCACAAAAAATGTGAAGTGGACATTCAGGGTCAAGTCTGGCGATCATAGTGGGCATGATGTAGACCCATCTCGGTCGACCCAAGAGAAGTGCATACAATGTTGGTATAGTGGGTAGGAGCTCTGTCCTGTTGGAAAATGGTTCCTGGTGGTAACTGCAGAAAGGCATTCTGCTCAGCCATTTTCAAATAAGTGGTAGCATTAATTGTAGGCTCGCCAAAGGAAAAGAGCCCAATGATGTCCATCTTCACTCCAACATTGCATGCACCTCTCTTAACGAAAGATTCCTGACTCCTGGATCAGCTGAGGCAGACTTGCACCATGGCCACCAAGATCGCCAGACTTGACTCCACTAGACTTATTTTTGGGGGGTTTGTCATGGACAGAATGTATCATCATTCATCATGTACCTGTGTCAGACGTGGCAGTGGTAGCACTTGTACCTCCAGTGTAGGGTTGCCACCTTTTGGTAAGGCTAAGGAGGGACACTTATAGAATATATGCATATCGCCGATCTTCATACCTAAATTTGTACATGGAACAATTTATTAATAAGAAAAAGATTATATATATTCGTTACAAAGCCAAAACTGAATGAGCCATGTAACAGTACCACTAACATTAGAAAAGAAAAGGCTATCAAAATAATTAATAAATATATATATATATATATATATATATATATATATATATATATATATATAATGCGTCCCTCTTAGGCATAATTCGGGACGCTGAAAATGTTCTTAAAATGCGGGATGTCCCGCCAAATTCGGGACAGGTGGCAACGCTACTCCAGTGATGCTGTCATGTCTATGGCAGAAGGTTGATTTCGTCTGGATGTATCTCTCATCACAAATGGTGCTCTCATTGAGATTGCAGTAAACAAAACTTTTTGAGTATCTCTTTGTGCGTGTGAAACAGCGGAACAATAAGCGTATTAGTTTATGAGATATAATTAATTCTTTTTTCACTAGGTATGCCCCAGACATGGTGTATTCATGAAATGTTTCAAAAAAAAGTTTTAGCTTTTAGTATGAACACCATGTGTAGAGGATTGAAACAAAATTGTTAAAGCCGTTTTCGAGAAAATGTGAAAATAGGAATTTTTCTTCATGCAAAGTCATAGTAAAAGTAGAGAAAGTCATCGTCAATAATCCTGTCACATTCCAAATATGTTTTTTGGTGTTCTCACAGTATGATGTTCACATACACACAGACACAAGTTTCTGAAATAAATATTTTTGGATACCTCAAATCATGTATATAATTATGTTGAAAGCGCAACATCAAATTTTGGGTTAGAACACAATATTTTCACTACCTATAGCGCCTACAATACTGGTATAGGAAGTAAAAAAAAGGAGGATAACTATCTCACAATCCAGACTGACTGGTATAGGGGTGGACGCATAGGAATCCTACCAACAAGAGGTAAATGCAGTGGTTCTAAGAGTAATACCTTATCCAGCTCACTCGGTCTTGCTGATCACCTTAAAGTGAATATTAGAATTTTTGTTTGATTTGAGATTTGATCCCTCTAATTAACACTTTTCCTGTTAACTGGCAAGATGTGTGCTAACAAAAACAAACAAAAAGTATTGACTGTGAAACACAATACGTTTAATGGAAATAACTCAAAAGCAAAAGGAGGTCTGCCACACAATAGCAAACTAAACAAACAAATTCAAAAGAGATAGCTTTGATTGGCTGCCCCACTCTGGATTAATTAGTTAATCACTAAACTAGGTTCCAGTGTAATAGGATCTCCAATTTCCAACCTAGCTCATTTCCTCCTAGAAGATGGCTGCACAGCAAGTCAAAAGCTCAGAGAGCTTCACCCAGCTGGAATCCTGAGAAGCTATACATATATTCATTAAACTGCTTCAGAGAAAGATGAATTACTAGAATTAAAATACCAATAAGTTACTGGTATCAATAATTTTTTCTCTGCAGTTATGCAAACGCAAAACATAATTTTACTGTCAGAATCACCACTTCTTTTTTTTTTCAGAGCAAACATTAGAACAGTTTGTTCAGAATATATTTTAGGCTGGTAACTAGATGTAGAGACCATAGAGAACAAAGCATACATATGCATAAGTGTGGTCGTAAGATTTAACATTAAAAAGGCTGGAACAGCAGTAGATGTCGAACACCTACTTGTTTAGGAAATTATTGTAATTACTGTATCTAGAAGACTTGTATCATAAAATACCAGGTTTTTAAAATGCATTTGTAAATAAATTGTTTACTTATTACTTTGTTTATAGTTTCATCACATAAACAATATAAACTTGTTATATTTTTCAGTGTTCACTAGGGTCATATCTTTGTATGTTGTTATTTTAATAAACAATAAATCTTTACTTTCAGTACGTTCTTTAAAAAGAAGAATTTCCATTGACAGCACATATGTAGGTTAGAAAAACGTTACAAGTAGCCTAATTAACAAGTTAGATAATAAAATAATCAATAACTTAATAGTTATTTAAGCTACAAGGGTGAAAAGGATTTTATTTTGCGAGCAGGTATGTTTGCAGAACGAGCCCATAAGAGCGAGTGAAGTAATCCTACAAGCAAAATAAAATCATTTTGCCATGTTTATCATATACTACGTTTTAGACAGTCGTTAAAATTTGTGAAAAAATAATAAATATTAATGCAATGAATTAACACCATGGAGCCGGCCAAATTGCAGTATACAGACAGCTAACAGATGTTATTGATTTTCTCTTACACTGCTGCCAAAACACGCTTTTCACCCACCAAGTAAAATGAATTTTGCAATCAAAATGAGAAATTTCACATTTAAAAAGGTGTAGATAATTATAAAATATTGAATTTCTATCAAACTGAGTCTATTTAAGAAGCATATGCAAATATTCGTAAGTAAAACAGTATTTTCCATGTTACGAATAACGAAGTTAGATACCCTGGAGTGTAATAATTTTATACCACTCAGTGGCATAATTTTATCCTTTTAATTCAAATCATCGACTGTTAAAAGCACTTCTTTTGCCTTCGACCGTCTAAAAAAACAATTTTCCAGTGCACAAAAGTTCAACGCAACTGAAGGGAACGTGAGATTATTTACAGCAAGTTGGCTTTCTGCATTTCCCCATGTGGAATGATGCTCAAGCCCAAAAAATGCCATGTGACACCAAAACCTGCAACTTGTTAGGACGAGCTGTCACTTTCAGTTGAGCCTTCCTTGCAGAAAGAGAATGATTACATAATTACGTTCTATTCCACTTGCATTGGAAGACCATCTAACATGCTGTCAATGAATTAGCCCTCCACAACTATTGATCAACAGTCAACTCTCAACAAGGAGAATAAAGGTAGGGAATGAAAACAGAAGAAATTGGATTAGATAACGTAAATGCAGAAAAGTTTTTCCAATGCTCCTCTACACTTTGGTAAAAGTGACCAATAATCAGGGCCCCCACAAAAACGGTGTTCCATTGCTATGGCAACAGTACCCGTGAGTCAGGGGATCTGCAAAGGAGCAAAAAGAGAGAGATTATAAACAATACAGTAGAGTCCCACTAATCCTGATTAGATGGGACTGGACCCTGTCCGGATCATCGAAAGATGAAGGGGGCCTCTGACAATTTGTGAATTTCTTACTGTACATCATATGAGGAGGTATGTTTCAAGCCATATTAAGTCCACTTTTGTAAATTTTTCAGGAGATAAAAACTATTTAAATGTAAACTAAGGGATGCAAGAACACTTAGCTTTATGCATTATTTTGAAGGGGATTTAATTAAGTTAGATGAAAACAGACTTCACAGGATGATAAAGCATACTTGGAAGTCGGAATTGTATGAAATCATATAAAACTCATTTTCATTCATGGGTGGACTTAATATGGTTTGAAACATACCTCCTCATATGCATTAATCATTTGTGCAATATACTTTTAAAAATCTGTACATAAAATACACACTCAGTATGTGACATTGGTAACTAGCATCATTTTCTGTAAGGGACAATATTTTAAATTTTCTTCTTTATCCTTGATATATATTTCCCAAACTTGGCATAATCAGGCAGCTTTGAATACAGCAGTGCAGCTTAATGTATATGTACCCGGGTACCCCTGAAGGTACTGTAAGTAGTTAGGATGTAATGTGACACTTTTCTGAACAAGTACAAAAATCTGATGTGAAACTCACCTAACTTCCTCTGCCCAAATAAAAGTTTGCCTCTTAGTATAATACATTATGTATGAAATTCTTTTCATGTAAATTTGTTATAAAAATGAAGAGAATGATACCTACGGTATCGCATCCTCGAAGGATACACAACCCAAATTAAATTTGATGAATGCACTCAGGTAACTTTCTTTACTCTTAGCTTGGCCAATACATCTTTATCACTTCACATTCTGATATAGAATAAGAATCCATATTGCAAAGAGCATGTATTCAGCAGTGTGATGCAAAGCTTTATTGTTTACCAGGCAAGACTTAGTTTCTACATATGTATAAAGAGTTGGTGGCTTATAACTACCCTATGGAGAATTTTTCGGAAAAAATTATTCAAATAAAAGTTTTAGCTCTTAGTATAAGCACCCCAGTACAAAATATAAACAAAATTGTTAGAGCCATTTTAGAGAAAATCGCAAAAAACGAAATTGTATTCATGTAAAGTCCCCTTAAAAATAAGAGAAACTCATCATCAAACTTCGTGTCACATCCTCAGAACGTAACTAACCTAAATACAAAATATTGTCTTCATAAGATTTTCTGCTCTGGAGCTAAACTGTTTACACATACAGATATGTTTCTGAAAGTAGTATTTTTGGATTCAGGGGAACTCAATGTGTATTTATGCTAAAACCTCAACTTCTAATTTGGGGGTCGAAAACAATACTTCCACTACCAACAGTACCGATGGTACAAGAAGAGGAAGTAAAAAGAAAAGAGAATCATTCATCCAGGTGTTCATATTCAGTACCATTATGCAGCCAGCAATTAATTTATAACCCTTTGTTACTTATGAGTGAAGCAGTACAGTTTGTACAGTGCAATTGTGAACACTGGAATTTACAATTTTTCCATATGATATTTCACAACATGTTCTTTGAATTTATCTCTTAGTAGGGTACCTTATGTCATCCCGTGGGCTCCTTCGTGAAGAAAGCAACACACCTATATTTTCAGTTTCTATGAAGACTAAGGATACCCGAACCACTTGATGCTACTCTGGGGGTCGCGTCATAGTCGCGTGATGACGTCATCAAAATGGCGGACGTCGCGTTTCACAGAAATGGCCATAACGTGAAACCTATTTGAGATAGAGACTTGCAAAAAACGGGTTTGAAATCACAATAATATGCTCTACATTATTGTTTCTTACACGTATAGAGCTAAGACGGCATATTCTACCAAAAAATTACACTTTTTGTTGGAAAATTGAAAAAAAATGGTCCTGTAGAATGTGTTCTCTTGAAATTTCAATAGAAGATGCCGTGCCATAAATTACATGCAAACAAATTTTTTGAACAGTTTAATAATGATACTATTCCCGTTTACCAGAAGTTTCAAATGTCACTCTTTTTAGGGTAGCGTATTTGGGAGAAACTACATGCATGTGATAGTGTGATATTTCAGTTCTATCAAATTAATAGAAGGAGTTGTTTCTAGAAATAGAAATTTTAACTCTGAGTTAGGCACAAGAAAGGCTTCTTTTATGCAATTTTTCAGATTTTTTGAAGGGTATCCATCAGAGATATTTAAGCCCAAAAATAGTCAACATCTGAAAAGCGATAATATTTAAGGCCGGTTTTGAAATACGGGATTAATTTTTGGAAGCTGATTTTTTCCTCACAGACAAATCACATGCAGGTTTGAACATAAAAAAAATTTGAATGTTTACAATCACTTCCTTCTCATATAAAATTTGGACCAAAAAGTTATTTTTTTGAAAAAAATTACCCGATTTTCAAAATCATATTTTCATATGAAAAATTTTGTGTTGAAGAAATTACTAAAATATTTCTAAAAGCAAGCTTCAATAGTTATAAAATGACTCATAATTCAAATTTCTATCTCTTATGGTTGTTGAGTTATATGTAGTTTCTTCCAAATACGGTACCCTAAAAGTTGTGATATTTCAGTTCTATCAAATTAATAGAAGGAGTTGTTTCTAGAAATAGAAATTTTAGCTATGAGTTAGGCACATGAAAGGCTTCTTTTATACAATTTTTCAGATTTTTTGAAGGGTACCCTTCAGAGATATTTAAGCCCAAAAATAGTCAAAATCTGAAAAACGATAATATTTGACGCCAGTTTAGAAATAAGGGATGTATTTTTGGAAGCTGATTTTTTCCTCACAGACAAATCACATGCAGGTTTGAACACACAAAAAAATTGAATGTTTACAATCACTTCCTTCTCACAAAAAATTTGACCCAAAAAGTGATTTTTTGGGAAAAATTTACTCCAATTTCAAACTCGTATTTTCATATGAAAATTTTTTTGTTTAAGAAAACTATAAAATATTTATAAAAGTACGCTTCAACAGTTACAAAATGGTTCATAATTCAAATTTCTAACTCTTATGGTTGTTGAGTTATGAAAATATATTTTGTAATCAGCTACATTCGCAAAAAATGTGTTACACCAGGATTGAAAAATGGACACCCCTGGGAAACCAAGAACACAATAATTTTTTGAAAACTTGTTTTGACATCTTGAAACATGTATGAACTCATATACAAAAAATTAATTTTTCTAAAATGGTCATACAACCATTTTTTTTTTTTAATTTGGATGATTTCATATGGAATGACCCTTTTACAAAAACTATCACAGAGTTAAAACTATTGACATTGGAAACTTCTGGTAAACGGGAGTAGAATCCTTATTAAACTCTTCAAATAATTTGTTTGCGTGTAATTTATGGCACATCATCATCTTCTATTGAAATTTCAAGAGAACACATTCTACAGGACTATTTTTTTCAATTTTCCAAAAAAAAAGTGTAATTTTTCGGTAGAATATGCCATCTTAGCTCCATACGTGTAAGAAACAATAATGTAGAGCATTTTATTGTGATTTTAAAACCGTTTTTTGCAAGTCTCTATCTCAAATAGGTTTCACGTTATGGCCATTTCTGTGAAACGCGACGTCCGCCATTTTGATGACGTCATCACGCGACTATGACGCGACCCCCAGAGTAGCATCAAGTGGTTCGGGTATCCTTAGACTTCATAGAAACTGAAAATATAGGTGTGTTGCTTTCTTCACGAAGGAGCCCACGGGATGTAATTTTCTTACATAAGGTACCCTACTATCTTGTTCCCCAGGATTTACTGTTTCAATAAGCATCAAAACTGAGAAAGATATTCTTTCTGTCTGCTACATGAAATCATATGGGAGTGGCAGGGTAAAAATTAGGTAATGACAAAAAACTGGTGCCTAGTTACTCAGAAAATTGCCTTGAATTTGAGGAAACAAAATCCCAGCTAAATAATTTACTGTTCGGAAGAAGAAATAAATTATTTAGTGTCATATAGATGATTTACACTACAAATGTCATCATATCTTTAAAAAAATATATTGTTCCTAGATGAAATTTCTTATTTATACAAAACCAGTTACTGCTTTTTCTTCATTCCTTAATATATGGCAGATTAAGCTCCCATTATAATAAACAACAACTCCCCCAAGCCCATATTGAGAGAAAATGACTAAAATCCATATACTTAATCAAATCAGATATGTGACACACATTTAAGAAGTACTGGTACCACCACAACCAAAACCAGTTTTGCTTATGTAATTTATTGTGATAATATTCATGTAAGTATAGGCAGTTATTTCACAAGTTATAGACAGGTGTATTTATGTAAACACATTTTCAAACCAGAGTATTTCCCACGCATCTAGAAACATGAAATCTAAAACCAACTTATTATTAAGTCAGTAACTCAAAACAGAGTGCAGAGTTTTGAAATTGAACTGAAGAAAATTAGAAACTATAATATAAACCACATAGCTTTGTGAATCTATTCACTGGGATATCAAATTGCTTCCATTATCACCAAAAACCCACTGCTGTTGGACGTTGGTAGTTGTGTTCTTTTCCCATAAATATTTTACCACACTACCAATTCTCTATTGCTTATTGTCAGTGTTAAAATCTATGGTTTGGGATCCATATCACGACTTCTAACCGAAAAATGAGCTAACATTGTAGGTGTTTCAATCTGTTCCGGAGGTGTTCCTTGGTTTTAGTTTCCAAATTCCTTTTGGTGTTTAAAATGTTCAGTAACTTTCTTTTATCAGTCTTGCAGATCATTTGGTGAATACTGTATCTGATTTCTCTTTTGGAGGAATCACACTTTTTTTAGTTGCGAGTTGAGCAAATTTTGAACGGAATATCTGTTTACTGGTTCAAAAGTTATAGTGTAATCTTTCCATATTTTCTTGAATGTATTATGCACACAAATATCATTAATGTACTGGGTGTCCGGGCCAGGGCTATACATACGGTAAAATTTTGTTAGGGAGGGGTTCAATGTAAAGTTGTCTCAGCTCCATGTCTTTGCACGCATTGCACACATTGTAAATTAATATTTAAAAAAAAATAACTTAACATTTGTATTGCGATCATTAATACACTATAACAAAACAATATTCTGCACAGTCTTTGAAACTGTTTTTCTTGAGGTTTCTGTTCATTTCTTGTTTAAGGTAGAGTCTATAAATAAGATTGGGAAAGAGGAGGGAATCTTTATTCTAGGATAAAGTCTGTGGAATTGGGCTGCACTTTGAAGAATGCTTCAAGATTTATCAACCTCAAATCAATTTAAAGAACAAAGGCATAAAATGTGTTTATCTTTTGTAGGGAGATAAGACTATTTTGAATATGTTTTTAACATTTAAATAACATATGTTGGATTCTTTCCAAAATATAGTAGTTTTAGTAAAATTCCAAACAATAGGGCAGAAAATTTTCTCCATCAATATATTAAACTTAAAATATATACACTGCCTGTCCTATACGGCTAATTTTGCATACACGATGACATTACAGATGGCAGCACCTTTCACACCCAGCTGCAATACCCTTTACATTGCCATATGCTGTGTTGCCCTCTGAAGTATAAACTCGGAAACTGAAATATGCTGGAATTTCATGCTATCTGGGTGTGAACTGTGTCGCCTCTACTGGAGAAATTAGGCAATTTAACAATACTCTGAACTCCATGTTAAAATTAAGTACAGACAGGCAGTGCAATTCTCGAGACGGTGGTGCTTCAGATATAAAGTAAAAGCCCATTTTGATGTTCCTGCTTTTAAGGATTTTTCATTTTTAAGGAATAAAATTTGAAATCCCTGCATTTTTACCTTAAGAATAATGTACTTAATTCCCACTTTTAAAAACCCTGCTTTGAAGAAAATCCTAATTTTAAAAAATATTTTGAGAATTTACAAATATTCCCCCTTCCATACTTATTTTTAGTTAAAAATCTTTTCTATCTTAAAACGAAAACTTTATGTACGATCTGTTAAGTTAAATTTAAAATTGCACACAAGAGTAGCAGCCACTAGTGGCAACAGCAATACTAGATGGCATTATTTATAATGACCACAGTTTAGCCAACAATCATTCTACAAACTTAATTCATCTATGGATAATTATCTAAACAGAACTCATGATTCAGAAGCCCACTAATAATAACAAGGTACGATAAATGCACGTTACAGGAAAACAAAAAATACATTAAGAAATACAGAGCTTACTCATATTTTTCACAACTATAATGCTGTGTATAATATTTCAATTCTCATAGCAAAAAAAAAAATCAGCATGGTTACACTACACAATGCACTGTCCAGCTCAATGAGGAAGAAAAGGATAAAGCAAGGCAAATTGTTACACCATTCTGCTTAAGGGGTTTAACATTCATCCCTGTCCATTCTTTCCCTTGCTTCTTCCCTTAGGTCTTTATGGTTGAAGGATCATTCTCACAAGTGCTCCTTGCTAGTTCAAGGTATCGGGATAAAGCCAGTGCTGTAGTCCCAAAATTTGGCCAGGGTATACTAGGGAAATTTTAGCAAGTGATTTATATAACTGGATTTTTGGGCTCCATAGAAGCAATTAATACGAGACACTATTAATAAGATTATTTAATTTACACAAAAAATGCAAAGTATTTCACTAATTTCAAAATGAGACTAAGTGATGCACTTACACCCATAATTTGGCATAAAATAGGCATATCTGGATAGATATGGAGTTTTGAGATTTCAAAAGATGAAATACATTTTATCGATCACGTTTCTATACAAGGGCCTATAGTGAAAATTAATATGAAAACTACACCATTTTGATTTAAAGAAAAATTGTCATGATTTCGTTCCGGTTATGTAATAAAAAAAATGTCTACAGAATCTTTTAATGAGTCACCAGAACCTTTCTACCTAGGCTACTCTCGCATTGCTCTCTCGAATCAATGTCAGAATAAGTAAATCTCTTATATATATAAAAGGCTTTGTCCTGACTGACTGAATGAATGACTGACTGAATGACAGGAATCAACGTACAGCCTAAACTATAACAGGTAGAGACTTGGAATTTTGACCGTACCTTCGTTTTATAATGTAGTAGTAGTAGTAGTAAATGATTTATTTTGCCTGGCAGAGTTAAGGCCATAAGGCCTTCTCTTCCACTCAACCAGGTTTCAGAAAATATATACAATGCAGGTTTACATAAATAGCAAATTAGTGAATAAGAGACTTATGACTAATACTAAGACTAAGGTTAAGGCTAATCAAAATAATAAATTAAATAAGTAAAAAGCATAGGTTTCATAAAAAGCATAGGCTTCATAGAGAGCGTAAGTGTCATCAAAGAAAATAGTAATAATGTTACAAGTAAAACAAGGAATATGTAAAATTATGTTATAATGGAAATTTAAGTCTAGCTGTAGATACGTTATAAGGAGACTAAGTAATGTTATATACAGTGAAAGATGGAGTGACTACAAAGAGCTAGTTCTGTTCAGTGGGCAATAATTGTTTAATAAGCGCAGATTTGAAAGAGTGTACACTCCGACTACCCCTAATATCTTGTGACAAGGTATTCCAAGAACGGGCTGTGGCTATGGTGAATGAATGAGAGTATGAGGTTGTATGATGACTAGGAATTGATAACAGAGAGTTGTGCTGCGAGCGTGTACCATGATTATGGTAGGAGGATAGAAATGTAAATCGGGGAGCCAAGTAAAGAGGTATGGAAAACTTAAGAATTTGGTATAATAAGCACAGAGAGTGGACCAAACGTCTATTATGCAAACGAAGCCAAGACAGTTGCTTGAAATATTTTGAGACATGATCGTGGAAACGAATGTTAAAGATAAAACGAACACAAGTATTATGAACACGCTGAAGTTTCTGTGACAATTCAACACTCAGATCTCCATACAAGATGTCGCAGTAGTCGAAATAAGGCATCACTATGGTCTGTATGAGGGTTTGCTTTATTCTAGTAGGAAGGAAGTTTTTCAGTCGTTTTAGAGCATGCATGATAGAGAAAGCCTTTTTACATATATGCTTGATTTGGGAATTCCAATTCATGTTTGAGTCGAGATAGATACCTAGATTTTTTACTGTTTCTGTGTAAGGGATAATAGTGTTGTTCAGTGTCACTGGTAGCAATGTAGCCTTGTTGATGGATGACACGAGTCTTTGCTGTCCTAATACAATAACTTGGGTTTTGCTTGGGTTAAGTTGTAAGCCAAATTTGTTTGCCCAGTTACCGATTGATTGTAGATCTTCGTTAAGGAATGTTACAGAGTCATTAATTGCATCGGGAGGTGAGTGAATATAGATCTGAAGGTCATCTGCGTACAGGTGGTGTTGGGAGTGTCTTATGTGACTAGATATATCATTTATGAATACGGAGAATAAGAGAGGCCCTAATACAGACCCCTGGGGAACGCCTGCCTTCACACATCGCCACGATGAAGAGCGCTTGTTATCAGTAACACATTGCTGACGGCCGCGAAGGTAGGATTCCATCCACGTGATTGCAGTGTCAGACAGATGCTCACTAAGAAAGGATTTTGAAAAATTCTGATTCTAAATGCCAAAAATTAAATGTTTTTGAAAATACTTAATCCCTTTTTACATAGAATTATCAATTCCAAATCACAGAATATATTGTTGCACAAATGGTATCAGGTGGGCTTGGAAGAAACAATTGAAATGCACTTTTGACAAATAAGAGAAGTTATCAAAATAATTCATGTTATAAATAAATATTACAGAATGAAATCCACTAAAATAATGGAATCACATAACTTTCTCTACCCTGGACATAGAGAAAACAAAACGAGGTATGGTAATGTGTATATTATTATATTATATCGCAGGTTTTTGGAAGGAAAGTATGAAAGTGATAATGCTTTATGGTAACATAAGAGTGGGAAATTTCCCGCCTCGATATTACAATTTTATGTTACAGGAATTTCTGTTTCTTCTTATTTAAACCTCTACCAGGCTTGCTGTGCACTGTACAAGCGATGGGATGCAACATTCTAGATCCTCTATGAGCCATAAAAAACTATATCAAGCGTTTTCTGAGGGAATAGTTTGTGTGTAATAAGTCGTTCTTCCTATTTCAAATTATAAATGGACCTAGAATTTAAAATTTAAAATCCTTCATAAGCTAATTTCCAATCACAAAATACAAAACCCGGGCGACGCCGGGTCTTTTAAGCTAGTAAGTAAATAAATAAATAAATAAACAAATAAATAAATAAAACACAGCCAAAGCAGAAGATATACATAATAAAACCGATGATATATGCTAACAAGTAAGGTTACGCTGAAGGTATACAGCATATACAGTGAGTCCCACGCAAGAGTTGGCCAATGACGCGGGTTTCTGTGACGCGGCTGGCACAGCTCCAACTCCCGAGCGATCGGGTGAAATATCTACGCTAATAAAGCCGCAATCCGGCGATGATTCAGGTTCTCACATTTACCGTTAAAATTACGATGAAAATAACCACGTACCTCATCACAAGAGATGTTGGAAATGTTCTCCTCTTGCATAAGCACAACACTGGCATCTTTTTCATATTTTTTTTCACGCGCGTAAGTTCAGCTTTCGAGATAGAGTTAATTTCTCTTCTAATGATCTAATATGTGGGGAATTGACCTATGCACTTTATTTTTAAAGTTCCCCATAAATAATAGTCACATAGGCTATTGTTAAAAGAACTTAACTTAAAGACAGTATCACAAGAGAAATTAACTCCATCTCGGAAGCTGAACTTACGCGCGTGAAAGAAAATTACCTAAAAAGGTGCCAGTGTTGCGCATATTCAAGAGGAGAACATTTCCAACATCTCTTGTGATGAGGTATATGGTTATTTTCATTGTAATTTTAACGGTAAATGTGAGAACCTGAATCATTACACCGCTCGCGGCTATTTTAGCGTAGATATTCCACCCGTTCGCCCGGGAGTTGGAGCTGTCTCCGCCGCGTCACAAAAACCCGCGTCATTGGCCAACTCTTGCGTGGGACTCACTGTAGCTGTGTATACCCTTGACTACACCACTAGATGAAGCAGAAATAAATTACCAACCAAGACATCTGGGCACATCATCAACCCGAAGCGTTGTAAACGTACGTGTAAGTTCTACCAACAGGATTTATCACTTTTATTAATGATTTTGCTAATAAACAATATTACTGAGGAAAACAATCAGGGTTCATCGCTTCTTTGCACTATAAACAGAGATCCAGGAAAGTGATTTTATTTTCAGGGAAAATTTGTTTTAAAATTTCAATATCTTGGCGTTACTGGCGGTGATATTTTTAAAAATTGTTATAATATAAATTCAGCAATTAACACTGTGAAGTACTGTTGTCACCGTCAATGTAATTCAAACTTCCTGCTGCTCATATTTTAGTTTATTGTAGGCAATATTAATTTTAATTCATTATTGTAAGTGCATAATGAATTATGTCTGCAAGAATCTACGAAACAAATATTTCTTGAAAATTAAATTATTGTTGTTGTGGATTTTCTTAACAGACAATCTTTATTAATTAAAAAATTCAATTGAATTTAACTAGCCTACATGTTTCAACTTACAAAACAGATTGGCATTGGAAAAGAGCTTAGAATATAATTATGGAGCAGACTATGATAGTGACAGAGTGTCCTTGGTTTACAAATTTCTTCCTCTTTGGCTTTTTCCTTGAGCTGTTCGTTTTGGAGCAAAACATTGTTGCTCTATCTTACCACGAGAAATATTCTTCTGCAATCATGGCCTTGAATTCACTTATTGTCAACATTGTGATGAAATCATAAAAATGACGAAAAAATTATTTTAAAATGGATTAAATCATTCAAATAAACTAATTTTTGCTTAAATTCATCTAAAAACTGCAGTTATGTTTAATTTCCATGTTATGTGAATTCGCATTATTTTGCGATTCAGAAGTGCTGTTTTTGGAGGGAGTAAAATGAAATTCATAACAATTTGAGTTATGGAATCCTACAAATTTCACGGACCTCTAGCTATAAGAGACGCCACCCCTGCTACATACAGGTTTAAAAAGACAGCTTCTCAACATTGCCCTTGCACTGTGGGGAGGGAAGAGTATGGGAAATGTAAACAGCACTGCAAGAGAGGATTTTTCTGATGACTGACTATATGAATGTCTCTCACAAAATAAATTTTATATCAACGGCTCTTTATTCTGTTTACAATGTATTTACAGGAGCACAGTATCTAGCTTTAAAAAAAATGGAGAAAAATATTTCATAAACAAAAATGTTTAATTTCTGATACTGTTATCAGAATATAAAACAATCAATCAATTACAATATAAGACAATCAATTACCATTTGTCCAAGCCTTGATATTTCCATCCTTCATCCTGCTATTGTATGATTCCATTTACACAAATCTCATATACTCAGGATCAGTCTTCAGTATTTGATATGCTGAATCACTTTCTTTACCATATTGCCAATTCCATCATAAATTTCATGGAACTTCCCATCATACATGAAAGCAGGTGTTGTCACAATTAGATTCTTTTCATCAAATGCTACCTCATTTACATTCTGAAATAAAAGTAGAAACAGACAGATCAGAAAGATTATAACAGCTGGAGATCTTAGTGTTAAAGGTTTAAGTCCTTCAAACTATTTTTACGTCCAGGCTTCCAAGCTATTGAAAGAAGATGGGAGTTCAAAGAAATTAACATGGGGAAAACTCTTTATTAAAAAATGCAAAAGAATATGGTACCACTTTGAAATATGGTACCAGTGAGTTCAATCTGCCAGCCCACATTTAAATTAATTTCAAGTTGAGAACAACACTTCGTGATATATGTATTAAACAGTGACAGATTTTCAAGTGAAAAAATCTAAATTATCCAATTCTTGAAAGTTCTCCAGATATCATGAATTGTATATGATATATGTATTAAACAGTGACAGATTTTCAAGTGAAAAAATCTAAATTATCCAATTCTTGAAAGTTCTCCAGATATCATGAATTCTATAAAACATGTTCAAACGATTTAATGCGAGGAGAAGCGAAAACTTAGGACTTCTCGAGAACACCAGACTGCCCGTGCTGTTATCTCTGTTAATGTGATACAAGTCTTGCTGGCAAGTAAGGCATATATATAAGAATGCACAGTGTTGCCAAACTGCTGATTCCTAACACAAGATTCCAGGGCAAATGAGACAGCACACTAATCTTATGGATCTTTACTCTAAGAATGGTAGTAGTACAATTTATGCAATATCTGACAGCGCAGTGTGAAACTAACACATCTAATGAGCCAACCCATTGCAGGAACCAATAGCAGGTCTTCTAACACGAAGTTGTAGAACTGAACATTTGAATAATGATTTGAGTTATCAGTCAAGTTAGTTTTTAGTAGTTCTCACTTCTTGGCTACCAACTCAAGTTTTCATATCTCACAATGCGAGTACTTGGATTCTGACTTCATCCAAGAACTTTTTCATTCAAATGATTCACTCGATTCTTTATATTACTCGAGAACAGATTACTTGATTCTTAAAATCATTCGATTCTGCCCATCATTAGTAGGCCTATTAATTAAACCTAAGCTAATGTACAGTATACTAGCTTAAAGGACCTGGCACTGCCTGGGTTTTGTATTTTGCTTGTACTTTGAAGTAAACTTTTAAAGGATTTTTAATTTTCAAAATCTAGGTCCTTACATAAACATAGCTTAGAGTTCAAAATGAGATTATTCTTACTATTATGCTTAAAGTTGTCTCCTTGTGTAATAGGTTCTGTGTATAAAAAAGTCTGAGAAAAATTGGACAAAGAATATACAGTCAACTCCTGATACAATGCCCCTCTTTACAGTGCCACCCTCGCACTGTGTCAATAAATACAAGTGAACGGATCTTCTCCCATATAAAATACATAAGCAACCTTATTACTAGGGCCCGGATTTTTATGTGCTAAAAAACTTTAAAATAATTATTTTTTATGTGCTAAAAATGTTAAAAATATGTGCTAAGATTTTAAAAATATGTGCTAAAACTAAAAAAAAAAAAATTCTGAAAAAGAAACGAAAACACCAGAATGTTCGTAACTTACTAGAACAAATTATATTGAAACTCACCAACATCAGATGTAAAATGCTGACAGGAGTTGCAGTGCACAACAAATGTCATCTCCAGATTATGGATCACAAATCCTTGTCTATTATCCGAGAATAATGCCTTATATTGAGAAAAGGAATGTTCTACATCACACAATGTTAACTTTGCATATTTGAAGAGGGGTAGATCAGTAACACACACACACACACAATCAATTCAATAATTATGTTTTGGCCTTCCAAAACTTGAGCGACTTTGCTACCATTTTTCTCAATCATACCTTTAAATTTTGTTCTTAGAACTTCTATTTTCGAACCTGAGATAGTGTTAAGTTGCCTTTCAACGTATTGTATTTCTTTAAGTGAATTACTTAATGTTGAGATTGGGTTCTGGTCTGTTCTTCCCTGATAATCACTCACACCTCATTGAAAGTGAAACATTTGTGTTGAATTCTTCCGAGATACAAATTTTTGTTGTAAAATGTTAAAAGAGAATGAGGAAAAGTACTACAATATTTATTTATGGAGAATATATCGAAAATATTTATTCACATAACTTTTTTGTAAAACATGTGTTTTTATGTAAAATAAAATCTGGAATTTGCGGTTGTCGGACCTTGATATGAGCATCAAGAAAAAAAATTACATAAAAAATCCGAAAAAGTACTAAAATATGCATTTATGGAGAAAATATCTAAAATCTTTATTCACATAACTTCTTTTGTAAAATATGTGTTTTTATGTTAAATAAAATTTGTAATTTGCGTTTGTCGGACCTCGATTTGGATATTAAACTTTGTTTTAGGAATGTATGCATGAGGAAAAAAAACATTTTTTTACATACAAATCCGGGCCCTACTCATTACTGTGCCAATTCATTTAGAGCCACTGAATATAAGACAAGACTTTTACAAAATATAAGTTGCAGTGATATCTTTTCAGTTGCAGAATTCTTTTAAAACTGGCATGAATGTTAGGAAGATTATTTAAGAAACATACTGTACTGTATTACTGTATCTACTATACTGTCCAAGAAGTGAGTATTTCCCTGCCACTAATTGTAAATGTATGGAAGTGCGGTGGAATGAGGAAGCTATGTTAAGAAGTTGGACAGCAGCCTGAGTGAGGGTGGAGCAGGTAGGAAGAGACCTTCATACAATGAGACATTCCAAATTTTCACTTCTTTTAGTCCAGTGTCCATTCAGCTGTTCAAAAACTGCACCACAGTTACTTGTAAGATTGTTAAAATGAAAAGAGCTGTTTTACACACCAAGAGAAATGAGAAGTTTCCGTATACAGTGAAAGATTTCCAAAGCCTAGTCAGCAGACTATTGCATCACATTTTTCAGTATTGTGGGGGAAAACTGTTAGTCGAAGATGCATAGGTAATATTGTATTATGCCATTTTTATTTTAAATATTAAATTTTTGTGCACTTAATTGGAGAACGGATGGTGGCATTACATCGAGGGTTGACTGTAGGTCACATAATAAGGGTTGAAACCTGGGCCTTTCAGCTTACCCCTTATCAATAAGCTACAGAATAACTTCAGGTAAACTGAGCGACAACTGTGAATATCTTAATGAGAAACCATACATCACTTTAATTTGTTGGAAATGTAAGTTCATATCACTACATAGCATGGTGTCTCCTTATGAGTTCAATACATCTTATGAACTAAATTTAACTATACCTTTTCAACATGCTCAGCTCCCAACGATGTAGCTGCATCAATTGCTTCAGCATGCGGCCATTTTCCATTGCCATTATCTGCAACAAAGTTAATGATAAAAAATAGTGTGCACCAACTTCATACCAGTGTTAGAATTTGTAGTACAGTTTAATCTTGATATAACAGATCTCAGTTTAGAGTATGTTTCACTTTAAAGTACTTATTTTAAATCCCCCATATTACAATCACACCCATTACAATATCAACATATTTCATTTTTACAGTTCCATTACATATGATTATTTCAACATTATGTACTGCAAGTTTCAACATTAAAAATTAATAATCTTTTATATTTTTATTTTGTTCATAAATATTCCTACAGTGATTTTTATATAGTACTCCTACCCTGTTTTGGTAACAAAGATCAATGGTTGAATCATATCTACTTCGAAAGTATAGTTATCAATCATAGCAAAGAATGACAATAAAATACCCCATAACGCCTATATGGCATAACCAAATTTCTCCAAGTATCATATATACAGAGTGGACCAAAAATCGCGATCGGATGTTAGTTTATGCAATAATAAAATGCCACAATTGACGTAAAAACTTTATTTATTGAAGTAGCAAGTATTAAGGGATGGAAATCTGGTAAAATAAAGTTCCCTGGGCCTGTCAGTATCATTGTTAACAGTCCAAAAGTTTTGGTATGTGCACCATCGTTTTCCGCGCACAGTTGAATGCGCCGCCATGTCCTTCTGCTTGCCCACCTCAGCATTTTGGGAGTGATCGTTCTGAAGATACGGATGATCTCTCTCTTCAGTTGTTCAACAGAATCCATCCGAATCATTCCAAGATATTCTTTTAAGTAGAACCACAGCCAGTTGTCGCACGTTGTGAGGTCGGGGCTTCTTGGAGGCCAAATGAGAGGTCCACCTCATCCAATCCACGTAGGAAAGCTGGTACTTAACTATTCCTTAACTGGAGTCCAGAAATGTCCTGTACTGGGGCTCCATCTTGTTGAAGAACAACAGTGTTAAGAATATCAACTGTCAAGTTCCGGAACCAGCCATTGAGACAGCATTTCGAGGTACGATTCACCAGACATAGATGTTTCAAAGAAATATGGCCCGATGATAATTTCACTGGTAACTCCAGCTCACATCATGATATGAGGGGGATGTTGTTGAATTTCTTCAAATAAATGAGGGTTATGTTTGGCCCACAAATAAACATTACGCGAACGAGAGCTGAGATGCATGGCACATTAGTCAGTCATCAAGACATTACGACGAACCGCTAAGGTGGGAAAAGTAGCCATATCCCAGTCACTTAATTAATTTATGGAGGTGGGCTTATATGCATGATAACCTTCATTTTTCATCCAGCGGCACAATGAAGTTTTTGGGATCTGCATTTCTGCCGATCGCTCCCTTAGTGACTTCATCGGTGAATGCTCCAATGATTCACTCAGACGATTACTGACATCATCTCCGCAATATTTTTTAGGTCTTCCGCTGCGTTTTGCATCCTGTTGAGAAAGTCTTCTTTTCCAGTTTCCGTAGATTGGCTTCAGTGGGAGTTGCTTTATTGAAATGAAGAAAGACGTTCTGATTTCTTCGAAGTTTTGCCAGTTTGTTCTTTTTCATGAACCCACACACTAACAATGAGACGTTCCTCAATCATATATTTGCTTGTATCCGCCACTGCGTACAACACAAACATAAGACAGCGTTTCACATTGACAACAATCGCCTAATAAACCAGCGCGCAAGAAAAATCTGGCTTATCACTAAAACATAACAATGTCCTTGCTCTATCGGAAAATTGATAAACTAATGCTACGAAAAGTATATGAAGGGGGTAAATATTCCTCTCAGCCTATGAATAGTTTTTAATGAGTTTTCGGTTTCGGAAAATGAATTATTTCAATATAAACATTATCCGATCGCGACTTTTGGTCCACTCTGTACAGTATAATGTAGCACCTTCAATTTTAAATCATGTTCTTCTAATTATCGAAAACTAGGGACTTTTCTTTTGTGTTGCATGTGTTAAAAAATAAATTAGAGTACTGTACACACCACACTATTTGATTTGGTACCGGTATAATTCCGACAACAGGGGCAAAGAAAGTAGTTTGGCACAGAACAGAAGCTAGAAATCATTAGGAAAGTCATGGCTGGAATGAAACCAATTGATGTGGCATCAGTTTACAATATAAAATCATAGTCAGCTATGTTGAAGGACAAAAGAAAAACTTTTCAATGAACATGGGTTCGGCAAAGACATAGTGTGTTGTGGAATAACTCTAACCACATTACTTACTGTAGAATCACTATGATTTTGTTTTGACTGGTTAAACTGTAAAATGTCTTTGGTTTGGACAAGTTTTGCTTGTTTCAGTATGACATATTTTTCAGAATAATGTATAATTAACTTGTTTTTCTTATGTACGTTATATTCATATTTTCTCTGTATTGATTGGATTTACAGTAAGAAAATCAGCCTGGGTGGTGCAGTAAGGTTGCGAGTTTGATCCTGGCTCAGGTGGATGACATTTATGTGTGCATAAATGTGACCAGCCCACGTCTGTAGATTTACAGGAAACTCCTGCAGGACAAAATTCAGCACACAGCGACGATCACAGACCAAAGTTGCAGTACGTCCCCATTGCTTGTGTGCAAAGTATAACCTGGACCTACATTTTTTCTAACTTATAGTACATTTTGGGTAAAAAAAAAGTGCTGTCTACTCTCAAGTAAATGCTGTATTGTGTGACAGTAATAATATTAAGCAAGAAAATTTTATAAATTTATCAATCTTTACTAGGAGCAGCCAGTCCTCAAGTGCTCATGTGCTGCAGCACATAAAAAGTAAAGGGAAAATAAATTGTTTAAAAAACCACAAAAGATATGTTTTAATGTAATAGCTACAGTACATTTTTGTTCTGTATTATTAAAATGTTCGAATCTTCTGGCTCGCCAAGCATCATCATTTACCCACTAATTAAATTACCAAATGTCTGATGGTGCCAAAGCAAAGGGGATTGCTGAGTGCAGGTGTTTTGCTTCAACATGATAATGCTCGTCCTCATGCTGCTCGTGCAACCATGAAAACCATCGATGAAATTCGCTTAAGGACGTGCCAATGCCTCAGAGCTGTGTTGCCAGCGGTTGTACTTTCTCTAAAGTATAATCACTGATCTCAATTTACTGTACAGCTTTAGCTGTTATTTCATTGTCCTTTATGTTGAAGAACATGTATTCAATTATGGTAAGATACCCTAAATTACATACATTTCTACAATGAAGTACATTTTCTTTTGTTAATTAAAGGCAAACCCCTATTAAAGAAAAAATTCAGCCAGAGTTCTTATAAAAAAAAATTATATTTTGAGCGGAAATTGGCATTTTTTCCCCCTAGACAGGACGCAATCTCTGAAAGAAGAGAGTTTGGAAAGAAAAAAAGTGGCCATGTCATGTGGCTCTGAAAACCATGTCACAGCAACCAAGTTACTAGATACTTATTCTATTCGAAGAGAGCTTTACTACATTTACTAGAACTTGTCAAATTAAAGGTTTGAAAACTAACCTTGCAAAAAAATTAAAATTAATTTTCTTTCTTTTAAGACATTACCTTGTTCTATCAGAAATTACTACAATAAGTAAGACTGGATTTATGCTATCATTTAGAAAAAATAATAATCTTAAAATCTGTACCCCTCTTGCCCAATGTGATCGTAGAATTGCAAATAACTTTAGCTGCCAAAATGGGTGCTATACAACATAGACCAATTGGTTTCTTAGCTTTGTGAAATTCTTGAAGCACTCTCTCTGCATCTTTATTTACTTTGAGGGCTGTGCCGCTTACTGCAAAGTCGCTTCTGCAAATAGAAAATAAAAAAAAATGTGTAGCCTACATATACCAATTATCAGGTAAAGAAGTAAAACCATTGTAAAAATTATAGCAACACTAAACTTGATGCATGTTCAATAGAAAAAATATTCTGTGGTTTCATGAAGACATATCTACATGCAAATACAGCTACATGTTCAAAATGTTCTGTTTAAAGATCCCCTGACCTATGTGAAAATGAGCCAGTTTATGAATGAGGTATAAATCAAAATATAATTTTAGAGCAGTGTTTCCCAAACATTTTTGGCCATGGAACACTATTCATTTAAGGAAATAGGCCTATATATATGTAATACTCACTATCACAGTAAAAAATCATAACTTTCTTTGTGGTAGCTTAAAATAAATATTACAATGTTGAAAAACCACACGTGGAAGTTTACACAGTGAAGTTATATAATCATAAACAGAATACACAGATTTTACACACAGAACTTCAGTCAAGAAGAGATTATATACAGAACTTCACTAAATTAACTCAAGTCAAGTTCTTGTATAAAATCTCCACTCATGGTTTCTGACCACTCAAGTTGTTTACTTAATAAAAATTGTTTTACTACAACCTCCTAGCCTAGAGTTCTGTTTTTTTCATAAGTGATACAATTTAATTTTAAAAAAAAAGAAATTACTAAACAAATTTCCAAGTCATACTAATGAAACAATGAAATTGGAATCTGTAAATTCCATGTCAATGGTGATTTTGAAGTTTACTTATCACAAGTTGGGAGTAATGAGCGACAATTGGATCCTCATGTCAATGCGAAGTATGACATGGAAACTCAATTTCACACAGATATGTTGTCACAAAAGGAAGAAGCACAATATCATTTTATCATTGTTGAGCGTAGCAGAAGGTTAACAGCAAATCATTGGCGCTAGCCGTCACAACAATGAATGTAGATTTTATAATAAACAGGATGACAATACAGCTATTACATGTTATATCTGACAGAACGAAATGGTTCGCTGCCAATAAAAATTAGACATCAGCTACAATTTCAGATATGAAATTTCAAATGGGCATAATGTTGGGGGCCCCATCTTGAGCTATTTAGGTTCTCAAAAATACTGCAATGTTTTATGTTTTCTTTCAAAACACCTACACCATGTGTATCATGGTAGTACAATGGATGATGTCAACTAGATTCCAGGTTAGTGACATGTAGTGCCAGTGTTAAGTTTGGCACAGTGTTATTAAAACACTGTAATAATGGAACTTTTATACAGTGAAGCAATACTCTATTTTAATTAAATACATTGACATTTAAACACTTTAAACTTCACTTTTACTTACATTTTTGCAGGATGTAAAATTCAAGGGCTTTGCCCACATTTTTCAAGTACTAGTCAACTGCTGAGTTGAAAATGTGGGCAAAGCCCATGAAATGTATGTTCTGCAAAAATGTAAATAAAAGTGAATTCTCAAGTGTTTAAATCTCAACCATCTCATTTAATTATCTCAGTGTTATTATTTATTTGCTTATCAGGGGCATAGTGAATTGGCAGCTGTATTCTAGCTTAGTGACATTTGCCAGTGATAGGTTTGGTTAGGTTAGGAACAGTGATGTTAGTTCGAAGCAGAATACTGAATTGCGTGCTTTTTGTAATGTATCATGCCTGCAGGAATGTTGGATTGGAAATTAATACAGAAAAAACTAAGTGTATGGTCATGGAATGTCAAAATAATGGTCTACAAATTATTAGAATAGCCTGTAAATCATTCGAACAAGTGGAAAAATTCAATTATCTTGGAGCAATAATTAGACACAAATAATATTAAGGCAGAAGTTAAGTATCGACTAAAAGCAGGAAATGCTTGTTTTTATGCAGTTCAGAAACTCTTATCTTCTCGTCTTCTGTCCAGAAATCTAAAAATAAAGATTTATAAGACTATTCTCCTGCTGGTTGTATTATATGGTTGTGAGACATGGTCACTTACTCTTCAGGAAGAACATAATCTGAGAGTCTTTGAAAACAGGATGCTTAGGAAAATATTTGAGCCTAAGAGAGATGAAAATGGGGACTGGAGAAAACTGCATAACGATGAGCTTCATGACCTGTAGTCTTCACCAGATATAGTAAGGGTAATTAAATCACAGAAGATGAAATGGGCTGGACATGTTGCACACATGGGAGAGGAAAGGCTTATCTCAAAAGTATTGACTGGGAGACCCGAAGGGAAAAGACCACTTGGAAGATCTAGACGTATTTAAGATCTAGACATATTTAGGAGGGAGGATAATATTAGGATAGGTTTAAGGGAAGTAGGATTAGCAAGGGATCGATTGGATAGAGTTAGTACAGAATAGGGTTGAATGGCGGGCTCAGGTAAGCACGGTATTGAACCTTCGGGTTCTATAAAATAGATAATATTCCTTTGGCTTGCTGAGGAACTGTCTACTGCCATTAAGTAAGTAATTTATCCTCCCATGTGTTGTGTTGGATAGGTCACATTCCCAGTGTTCTCAGCATTCCCCCATTGTGTGAGATTACACCATCACCATCTAATCATGAGTTTCTTGTTGGTTCTGCAAAGTAAATATTGTGGACATTTTGCCACTTCTGCCAGATTGTGATATAAAAGAAAAGTGTATCATTTAGGTCAAGCAGGTTGTACTCAATCATTTGTCAAGAAATCATCTTCTCTCCATAGAATGAGACATGATGAAATATGTGTGACTTTAGGTGGTTTATGAGAAGAATCTCATTTTAAAGTATGAGGTCCTCTTCATTTGGACTTTAACTTTAACTGTAATGCCACCAATCTCACTGAGACCCTCGCGGAACACTTACACCTCACAGAACAATAATGTTATGAAGAACACAGATTGGAAAATACTGTTTTAGAGATATATGTCTGAACTTATTAATGAACAAACTTGAACTTTTGGCGTTTTATAAGAACGTCATATTTTAAGGGCTGAAACATACTGATATGTACAATCCAATGATTATCTAGTTGTAGTACTGACGGAAATAGCCATACTGTCATCCCCCATTCTGAAAATTGGGTATCCAACAATAAGTTACATATTATGAAAGTCTTTACTTTATGGCTCTGAAAATTATAATCACAGAACATCATAATAGGCCTAATAGTTACATCCGTTTCATAGCCAAATTGTATATCCAAAGCCCACTTGGAATCTTATAGTAGGTAACCTTGCACAAAATTAAACAATATAGATGAATTATTTATTAAGACAAAACCATGTACAAAACTGGTGAGGCCACACTTCGACTACTACAATATCTTGTTCACTGACCTAAGTGTAAATTAATTATCCTCTAAGCTACAACATGTTCAGAATTCTTCTGTCCGTCACATATTCAACATAGGTCAATATGATGTCTCAGGTTATTTTGAGGCTTTGACTAAAGGACAGACACCAGCTACAGTCCCTAACTGTACTCTATCAAATACTTAATAATTTTGCATCTAATTTATTTATTTTATTTATTTATTATTTATTTATTTATTATTTATTTTATTTATTTATTAATTACTTAGTCTCCCGTTTCTCACTGTTGTCTTCCCAACATAACCATGACACACTATCTCAGAATAATAGTCTATTGTCAAATCCACGCCATCAGACATCTCTGTACTCTGCCTCATTCACAACAGCAATCACCCACACCTGGAACTCCCTACCGCCGGACATCAGGGGTAGTCTCGTTATACAGCCTAGATTAAGTTATATTGTACAATAGTTTTATGTCGCTTAACCTATAGTTTAAACTTGTTAATTTCTTAGTTTTAGGTTTCAATTTTAGTAGGCCTATGTATTATAGTATTGCATTATACGTAACATATGTATTATAATATAATATATATTATACTTTTATGACCGATTATTATGATATCTGTTGTATTTGTTTTTTGTAGGTATTCCCTTAATGTATTTTGTAATTATCCTGGTTGAGTGGAAGATAAGGCCCTATGACCTTAACTCTGCCAGGCAAAATAAAACATTATTATTATATAAGAAATTCAAACCGAATTGAAAAATTCTTTTAAATAATACCTCATTCATACAAATATAATACATGCATGTAACAATGCACGCACCAAAACTATGAAGTATGAGTGCACAGAAATTCAGATTTATATTTATTACACATAAAACTTCCCCTCTTAAAATTGCATTTGAAGTACATAATTGGCTCCGTGTGTTAAAAGGAGAAATGCAAAACGCATTACAACTACTACTACGAGCGGCTAACATTATATTAATACAACAAAGAACTTACAAGTTTTTAGCTGCACCAAATCCCCCTGGGAAGATAACAGCCTCTGCTTTACTAGAAGTTAATTCACTCAATGGATGAATTTGTCCACGTGCTATCCTTGCTGATTCAACCAACACATTTCTCTTATCACCCTCTTCAGGACCACCCTATACACATAATGAATACTACTATAAGTTGAAGCACCACAGCAGGACATTACAGGTTATATATTTTGTACACTTACTTACTTAATGTAAATCTGAAAAACAAATCTAATAGAATGTTCAATAGAACATCTCAAAAATGCCCTGCAAATTTCATGAAATTACGTTCAATAGTATCCAAGTTATTTTACCTTGAAAATTAAAAAACTTTGAATTTTCCTTTATGAGAAATGAAGAAAGGAATTCAACCATGACTTAATTTTCCATATGCACAGGTATTTTGAATTGGCTGCCTATCAGCTGTTCAGCATTCTATTATAATATGATTTATAACCACTAAATCTAGATTTTAAAAATAAATATACCGGTAATTTTTTATTTTTTTTTTTGCGTTGATAAACAAAAATGAAATTTTTTGTCCATCGTGTTTTATTGACCCCCCCCCCCCCCAAGTATTACTCTTCAAGATACAAAGCCAAAACGGTTAGAACATCTTCTGTGGTGTCAGAAGGTGAATGTGTTAACTCATTGGAATTAATTAAATTAACTTCGAATGGGAAGGCACAATGAAGTGGAACAATATTAAAACATACTAACTTGGAGAACACTCAATACTTCATTAATACTCATTGCTTACTAGAAACCGGTTTTCAATAGGACCTCCCTATCACCAGTTATGTTCAACTGCCACACTTCCGTTTTGTACCATTTGGTGAGACCACAACACATCAAACCACAAGCCACAACAGCGTCACCAGGTGGTGGAAGTGTGGCAGTTGAACATAGCTGACGATGCTAGGGAGATCCTATCGAAAACCAGTTACTAGTAAGTAACGAATACTAATGAAGTAGTTAGTGTTCTCCAAGATAGTACGTTTTAATTACCATTGGAATTATTTCATAAATGTAATGCTCTTCATCCACAAGATGTGCCTCATGAATACTTTTTATCTGTTATCGACAAAATACAGTGGGATTATCTTTTAGTAAAATTCCTTGAAAATATTACTGGGGAGCAAGAATTGGATTGTCAGTAGTCATACATACTGGTAGGCCTTAAATATGATGAAATATTTGGGGGGAAGGCAGAAAGTACCTTGGCCTCCCAAAATCAGCCCCTACAATTCCTGGAATAGTTACAGAATGTCTTAAACCAGCAGGTGCCCACAGCTTCCCCCATGATACTTATATTAAAAATTAAGTGTACAATAATTATTAAAACGTTATATTTATTAACACTTGCATGCGAGTCATTCATAAACTAAGCCCTGCGGCTTCGCCCACGATAATTAAATTAAAAATTAAGTGTATAATAATTATTAAAGCATTATATTTATTGAACACTTGCACGCGAATCATTCATAAACTAAGCCATTAATAATTAATGAAACAGCTAAAATTCCTGCTTTAGAGTACATTCCACGATATGAAAGCGCCGCCTGGGAAAACAATCTTCTTAGATTCGATTATGCAGTTCCAAAGTGACCTGTTAACACTGATAATACGTATTTTTTCTCAACTGTTTGTTGACAGATGAATATGATGTGAATTTTATTTAATAAATTCAGTGTAATTTTCAGAAATTATATGATTTTTCAAGGGAAGGAGTTATTTTGTTTGGAATTTTATTGTCCGCGATACTGCCTGCGGATTCGCCCGCCATTATTAATTGACTCCAGGATTTTTAAGAAATTTTACACTGGCAGTATATTAAAAATGTTTGTGGTTCAGAGCTATGAAAATTGTAAGTAGAAATAAAATTAGAATATTTGTTCATTGTGTTCATTTTCACTTAGGCTTTATATAATAAAGAAACGGTTTTCCTAATTTTGTTCTCTTCGTGAAAGTTTAGACTGCGAGAGACGAACATCGCCGAGTATACCCGATGTTTCACGAAGTGGGCGAGCGAGTGAGCACACTATTTAGGGCCGTTGAATTGTATAAGAGTAGATTGTCCAACCCCAAGCTGTAAACTGGACACTGCTTTAGATGTACATCTACTACATTTATTGCTGATGCTGAAGCAGAGCTAGTTACTTCAAAACATCTTGGAGGTTAGTAATCAAAATCAGTTGCTGAAGGATACAAAGAAGAATCCAAGGAAAAGAAGAAGATATACATAGGCAGAATAATTCAGGGGGATATACAAACAGGCATGGCAGTACCTAAGTGCACTTCATACCAAGAAGTAGTTGCATCAGGGTCCACATTCATAGAGAAACGGAATCAAGAGATGAAGGTGTATCATTTTTTAGCGAGGGCTTCAAGTATGCAAATCAATGTTACTTTCATTTTCTTTTTCATGTATCGAAGTCGAGTGTATTTGATTAAATTGTATTTTAAAGTTATTTTGGTAGTAAAAAAAATTCATTTCATCAAGTGTTGCCATCATGAGTTTACAGAACTGAATCCCATTTTAGTTCATTTTATGGACAGTTATGTGTAAAGCTGGGCCCCCACTACTTAACATTTAACACCAACTTGTTGTAGTTAACATATGTTAAATGTTTATCATCAACTTGTGGTTTGCCAATTAAAAACTGTCTCCACTACAGTGTTATAGACTTAACATGGGTTGGCACGGTTATGAAAAGAAATTAATGAATAATGAATAGCATTCAAAAAGAAAACGCCTCTGAAGAAGGAAGCCAACATTGCAAAATGAGAGTAATTTTTTATACTCAATATCTTCTTGTTAACCGTCTATGACTTTCTTAAATACTAATATTAAATACTAATTTTGTACAGATGTCTTGATCTTTTCGAAATAACTAACAGATTTTTCAATAATGGAGTATGTCACAAAAAATAATCTTAAAAGTAGATGCAATACTATTGAGAACACTGGAATTTGATTGCTTTTTGTTTAGACGGAAATTCCCGAACCAAAGCCGACTAAGCTGTCGATTCCTTTTTGTTTGACGGAATTCCCAAAACAAAGCTGATATTGACCAACTAGTCAATTGATTTTATATGTTCTTCATTTTTTCTGGAAAACAAATTAACATCTGAAAATGTTAAGTTCAACAAGCTGGGTTTGCATGTCAAGTCAATTGGAATGCGAAATTGCAATATACATGTCAATATCGACTTGTTAATCTTGTTTTAAATGTTAAGCAGTGGAGAGCCAGCTTAACTCTTTACAGGCTGAGTGCCAAAATAGAGTATTATCATGTCATAAAAACTACGGCTTACTACTTTGAGTCAGAGCATGAACTATCGTAATACTAAATAATTACCTTGTAATGGTTAATGACATGCATCTGAGGTACATCTGGTGCATAACACTCCGGAACTACTCCTTCCCTAGTCAAATGGACAAGAATTGCAGATGCCTCGTGAATCTCACTGCCATCATAAACTCCTGAGCCAGACAGCACCTACACAGCACAGATAAATACTTAATAAAATTACAGATTCAACAAATAGGATAGAATAAAAAATATGGTCCAAAAATAAATGTATACAAATCAGCACTCCAGAATTTTTAAACAAAACAAGATGTGAAAAAAAAAATCTGATGTAAAAGTCACATAACTTCCTCTGCCCAAAAAAAAGTTAGCAGTATTCACATATCCTTTTACAGAATCGCAAGACACAATTTTACGCTAATTATCCTATAAATACCTCTTCTTTCAATGATGCGACTAAAAGCGCAGGCTATATAACAAACTTTAAAAAAAAAGAACAGGTGACTGCAGACGTTTATTGAACTTTCCGTCGTAAAGAATAATTTCCGAAATTTATCGAATATTTCCCTCAGATACTTCTTTACTCTATCCATGGCCAACAATACATCTTTCTCACTTCACATTGTTATATAGAATAAGAGGCAGTGAAAGAGCGAGTATTCAGTTGTTCATGACGCAAGACAAAATTTCTACAAACAGTTGGTGAACAGTGGGTGGCTTGTAACTACCCTCAGAGAATTTTTTCGAAAAAAAGTTTCAAATAAAAGTTTTAGCTCTCAGTAAAAGGAACACATGTGCAAATTTTAAAGAAAATCGTTAGAGCCGTTTTCGAGAAAATCGTGAAAAACGAAAATTTCTTCACGTAAAGTCCCCTTAAAAATAAGAGAAATTTGTCGCCAATCTTCGAATCACATCTTCAGAAGGTACCTGACCCAAATACGAAATTTTGTTTTCATACGATTCTCCATTTCGGAGCTAGCCTGTTCACAAACTTCCACACAGACAGACAGACACACACACAGACATGTTTCCAAAACTAGTATTTTTGGATTCAGGGGGCCTTGAAACGTGTATATATGCTAAAAACTCAACTTCGAATTTTAGAGTCGAAAACAATACTTCCTCTACCTATAGTAGGCCTACCTATGGTACGGGCAGAGGAAGTAAAAATAGGTGAAACAATTGTATTTTTTTTAAATATTTTATGAATTACAAAACAAGGCTGTTTTTAACTTAAAAAATGAAGCTCACCTTAAATTCTTGTAAACTAGAACTATGCTTATCAGAACTTCAAACAATCGACCCTGTGTTAACCAAAACCATTTTTTCACTTGTAAAAATGTATAAGTTTGAGGAATTTCTTTTTGCTAGACCTGTACTTAAAACATAAAAAAAGGTAGAACAAAAGCCAGAACAGACAGATAACGGTATTGTAGTTTCTTGCAGCAAAAATACTGCATTCTGGTACTTCTCAAGAAGTTATATGTTATTATCTTTGACAAGGTTTGACTTAGATAACAGATAATATGTAATGTTCCATCACACCCCAAGGCATTAGAAAACGGTGATGTTCTCTGAGATCTACCCCTGATTTTGTGTTTGTGATCCTTCCTACTTTTGTATTCTGGTTCTTTAATTTTGCTATGAAGCTTTTCCCATGCTGGTTGTTTCATGTATCGGTAGGCCTACACATAACAGGCTACATACATTTTAATCTATTCATTTTCCTTCTAAATTCTAAAGATTCCCATTCTAGCATTTTTAACATAGCCGTAACGATGTCAATTTGTTGGTGCTTATTCATAACAAATCTGGCAGCTTTTCTCTGCACCATTTCTAGCTGTGTTATTAGACCTGCCTGATACCGTTCCACATACTGACATAATATTCCAAATTTGATCTTAGCAATGCATTATAAGCTAATTCTTTTGTTTTTAAGTTCTGCCCCCTCAATACTCTAAATACGAAGTGCGGTGTTTTATATACCTTGTTAATTAAATTTTCTATATGTGTATTCCACTTCAATTCCTTATTAAGAGTTATTCCTAAATAATTGCACGATTCTTCTCTCATTATACTTTCATTTTCCATCTCGTAATTATAGCAAAATTTTACTCTTTTGTTGGTGAAAGATATTGCCCTACTTTTGCATGCGTTTATTGCCATTTTTTATTTTCAGAAACCCATTATTATGTGCAAACTAAGTTCTATTGCAGTAACTTAGCATCTAATTAATTACAAATTTCCCTTTACATAATGCAGTCATCCGCAAACAGTCTAATAGAAGATTGGAGTGATTTTGGTCCAATTGATTTGATTTGATCAACAAGATAATGGTGCTCGTAAAATGAAACTTACCACAGCTACTTTAGGAGCACCTGTTGAGTATGCAGCTGCATACCTGAGCTGCTTTGCTGAGGCCCTTAGTGAAGTGGTCAACAGACAGCGCAACATGATTCAGTTTAACTGAAAATAGATGGTAGTTGTTAGGATTAGCATCAATTGGCAAGTAACCCCACTATTGAGTAAAGTTACTGAATAATGGCTGATATGCATAAAAGTTGAGTAGATAGCAATACAGTAAAACTAGCCATAAATGGATTCTTTAATATTCCAGGGCAAGAAATGTCAAGACTGAAGGCACAGCCAAACCAAGATTTTATTCGCGACTGTTATTAGCATTAAAGCCTTTTGGGAATTATGAGGAACTACCCCCTTCCTTATTTTACCTTTAAAATATGTAAAATAAGTTACTGAGCAGTTGCTAGCTTTCTCTTCGAGCTTCGTAGCTCCGTTCCCCGGTATAATCATGTCGCGTCAGCTGCCAATTTGGGTCCCGGTCACCCAGTAGGAGGAATAAGAATAAGAATCTTTATTCGCCGTAAGGTATGTTTGATGCAATTGGCTTCGCCATAGATTTTACATAACATAACATTTAATTTACATTATATAATAATATATACAACTTAATCCTAACATTTAATAATATAATACAATAAGATATGCAACTTAATCCTAGTGGAAGGAGTGGGTTTGCTTAATCTCACAAAATAATTGTATAACTTAAAAAATGCAGTATTATTTTGTTTACCTTAATTATAAGAGGTGCTGGAAGCATTGTTCCTCCATTACTACACATTCTTGGCACTTTCTTACAAAATTTGCATTTACATGCAGAAGTTCTTCTTCTGTGATCCTGCCTAACTCAACTGCGATACTATCTTCTACTAGCTTCTCCTCAGCAAGCATACGACTATCTTGTCTTGATTTTTTTATTTGACACAGAACCAGTTACCTTAAAGTTATTTACCGGTACAAGATTATGTACAGTGCTTCTGTATGAGACTAGAAAATAAGGTTATTTTCTTACAAACCTTCCATGCACTTTTCCACAATCACCTTTTTTAAAAATAACTCTGAACCGTACCATAAATATTCTTTCAGGTAATGTACATTTATTTGGTGCCATTCATTACCGGGACTTTGAAACTTCCACACATAATAACAAGGTGAACCCGACTGACTGTCATATCGCCTCATGATTGACAGTTGGGGTTTCAGTGTGGTGTGAGGAGGCATACTAACATCAGCTTTTTTAGCCGCACAAGCATAGAAGAAATCACCACACACGTGAGGATTTGAAAGATAGTAGCCTATCCCAATTGAGTTAAACAGGATCACAGAATAACTTCTGCTTGTAAAAGCAAGATTTTCAAGGTTCCAAAAATATGTGGTAGTAGCCCTAATGAAAAGACAACACTTCCAGCACCTCTTATAATTAAGATAAGCAAAATAATACATCATTTTTATACATAATAGGCCTACTGTTATTTCACGAGATTAAGCAAACACTCCTACAGGTGACTGGGACCCAAATTTGTAGATGATGCAGCGTGACAGTGCCGAGGAGCAGAGCTCCGAAGCTTGAAGAGAATGCTAGCAACCACTCTGTATTACAGTATAAATCCCTTTTGCATAGGCAAAATTAAATCAATAAAAAATTAGTGTAATGATAGTAACTGGTCCTTATCTTTCCACTGTAACATGTTAAAACCGTCAAAGTCAAACATACACATACACAAAGATAAAACATTTGAAAGAATCAGTGGATAAAATACCTCGGTGCGACGTTTTGACCTTGTCCTCCAGGCAACTGTCACTTGCCTGAGGAAGACCTGGAGGACAAGGTCGAAACGTCGCACCGAGGTATTTTATCCACTGATTCTTTCAAATGTTTTATCTTTGTGTATGTGTATGTTTGACTTTGACGGTTTTAATAAAAAATTAGCCTACATACTAATTGAACTATCCCCTATTTAAAAAAAGACTAAGCCTAGTCCTATTTCTTGCATGGTACTTATTAATTTGTAACAAATTGTTAAAACAAACTAAATATTTTGGAAGTACTTCTCAGATTGCAAGCATTAAAACAGCTGTAACAAGCAACAGTCAAACACAAACTAGCCTACATTGTTTGTTACTAGAGGAGCAGAGCAATCTGTTCATCAGCTGCTGTATTCATATATTTTAAAAAGGCACATGATTCAGTTAGGATCGAGACAAATTGTATAATATTCTCATTGAGTTTGGGATACCAAAAAGTTAGTAAAGCTGATCAAAATGTACTAAGTATCTATAGCAGAGTCAGGGCATTTGCCATTAAAATTGACTTTAAGCAAGGAGATCTGTTATCGCCTTTACTTTTTAATTTTACTCTGGAATAGCCTATGCCATTAGGAAAGTTCAGGAAAACATGATAGGCCTAGAATTAAATGGCAGTCGCCCAATATTAGCTTATGCATATGTTTGTGTGTTAGGATATGACTTTAACACAAGTGCAGAAAGTCTTTTCGATGCCTGCAGGAATGTTGGATTGGAAATTAATACAGATAAACTAAGTATATGGTCATGAAACGTCAAAATAATACGACACAAAATATTAGAATAGCAAATAAAGCAACAAGTAGAACAAGTGGAGAAATTCAAATATCTGGGAACAATAATTACAGACCCTCTTTGTTCATAGTTATCCTTCTATCTATTATGACTAACATTCAGAAAAAATCTCTCACTGTCATCAGCATTTGATAAGGATAACCATATACATTGAAGTTCTGGTTTGCCACTGTCAGCGAGTTAGTAGCACGCCTGTCTTCAAACTCGGCAGTCCAGGTTCATGACTGGGTGTTGTGTTTTAAGTTTCACAACTCCCCCCTTTGCCATCTTATCGGGATGTCCCAACTTGCAGAAAAATGCTACTATGCCAGGCCGGGGGGAAAGCTCCAGTGTCTCTACCGGGGGTTAGTGACTATGGTACATCTGATTTAAAAAAATATATACTGGTATGACTGGTATTACTTGTTTTCTCCATGCTCAACGTGCTTGGAAACATGTAACTTACATAACTTTCGCTCAGCACAGTTTCGAAAATATTTTCTTACAGAACAGTCTAGTAGGCTTACCTTGCCTAACCTAGGTTTTACAACCATTAGTTAATGATACCCATTTCGAGAAAGTATGTACAGCGTAAACATAGGGAAATATACAAAGGGAACAATTATTTTATTTTAAGAAGTCTTAACCTGCAAATCGAAAGCCTACCGTCAAAATAAGCCTACCGGCTTACAAGACTGTCAAAAATGTATTATTTTAACTACTTATAAACCGCATACAACAACAGACTTTCCACTCACCAATGGTAAAAGATAAATTAATATCACACTGTGTCTCTATTAGATTAGAAATAAATCTGCCAAAAGCTGTTTTTTAGACGTATTTTGTAATTCTGTCAATCACAAGATCTGGAAAATACATCGAACATGGAGGTGCTAGAAATCGACAAACTTTCGATATATATCGAACACGATAAAATTATCGATAAGAAGACGCAGAGATCTAATATTCTAATTAAATAAACTATAAAATGAGTGAAGTTTTCTCGGGCAGTCAGCCAGGTGGTTTCGTCAATTAAACCCGACGTTTCGGAGGCCAACGCTGCCTCCATCTTCAAAGGCGTTGAAGTCAACGCCTTTGAAGATGGAGGCAGCGTTGGCCTCCGAAACGTCGGGTTTAATTGACGAAACCACCTGGCTGACTGCCCGAGAAAACTTCACTCAGCTTCTGCGCCAGGAAAACCTCAGATCCTACAAACTATAAAATAATACATACTTACTCAATGGCAATAGACAATTACTAAGCAAGCTAAAAGAATATGGAGCCCGAAGGTTCATTGCCCTGGTTACCTGAGCCCGCCATTCAACCCTATTCTGTGCTAACTCCATCCAACCATCCCTCACAAATCCTTCTCTTAAATCTACCCTACTATTGTCCTACCTACGTCTAGGTCTTCCAAGTGGTCTCCCAGTCAATATTTTTGAGATATCTTTCCTACCCCATGCGTGCAAGATGTTCAGCCCATTTCATCCTCTGGTGACGACCTAGGCCTACAGGTTAAGAAGCTCATTGTTATGCAGTTTTCTCCAGTCCCCATTTTCTCCTCTAATATCTGGAAAATCACACGCCGTCTAACTAAATTTCATACAACTACAAGGGGAAAGCCTATTTTGAGCATGGCCGTAGCTAGGCAGTGGCGAGGTGGGCCCCCGCCAAGGACGCAGGTACAAGGAGGGAGCAAAATTAACCATGACAAATCCTGCATTTTTTAGACTGGTGCAATTTATCAAGCAATAAAAATTCCACGTTAATGGTAGAAATCTTTCAGGTTATTAAAAATTACTGCACATGAACTATCTGTAGTATTATGCCGATTGTCTACAAACAAAAAGCAGTCATGCAATGTTCATTAATTAACACGATTCTTATTGACAGAGTATGATAACATAAATCATGAACAGTAAGTTATAGAAAGATATAACGATAATAAAAATTAAAACAGTACGTTATTATTGAGATGAAAATGGTTCAACTATTCGAAAAAATACTTTACCTATGTTATGTATTATGTAATTTACTTTTGATACTAGATTTTATGATTTAATTATTTTTTAAATAGTTTAAGTTAATCGTCTGAAAATAAGGTTTTAGTACCTTGAAAGTTCAACACTTAGTTCATTTTCAAAATGAGGTTTAGGTTATCTTTGATTAATAACAGTGTTTTTATAATAAAATAATAAACAATTTTACAGAAATTTAAAAAAATTGTTCAGATCACCCCATTATTGGAGGGCGCAGGTTTGTCAAACTCGCCAAGGGCGCAGAAGGACCTTGCTACGGCCCTGATTTTGAGTAATAGAGGACCTGTCTAAACTGAGCAAGATAATGTTACTTTTATAGCAGATCAGATGGAAAATCAGTTTCATCCCGCTGAGGAAGATCCAAATTTTAAAATACATAATACCAAAGTACTTAATCAAGTTAACAATTTTTTAAGGATACCTCTAGCAACACAATTTAAGATTATGCATACCTTCTGAAATAAAGGCAATTGTTAAAAAACACGTCACGTGGAAAGGATGGAATTACAAATCTTGCTCAGCGTAACCAAGAAAAACTTTAACTAATATTGTCAAACTCTTCAATAGTAGTATTCAACTATATTATTTCCCAGACTGTTGGAAGCATGCTACTATAATCACCATTCCAAAAGCAAAAATTAATCTTCAGTTTCTAGAGAAAAGATTTCCAACAAGTCTTCCACCAGTAGTAGGTAAGACATTTGAAAGAGTGATCTTATGTCAGACTGAAGACCACTAGAATATAAAAATATAGACCACCAGTAGAAGCTCCCAGCCTGACAAAACTGTTCTGTCTAAAGCAGAAAATTGCAGATGACCTTTGGAGGAGACGGACGAAGGACTGCTTCTAGATCTGAGGACAATCCATGCTGTACAACACCCGTGCAACAAATCAGCCGAGCTCAAGGTTGGGGATGTGGTACTGTTGCAGGAAGACCATGCCATATTTGGAAGTTAGCATGAATAGAACAACTTCGTCCTGGCAGAGATGGCATAAGAAGAGATCCTAAGAACAACAAATGGCTCCCAGATTTCCAGACCTATTCAGTTGGTCATTCCTCTAGAGACTGGGACTGACCAGGGTGGGGAGGATGTCAGTCATTTAGTAGTTACCTGAAGACCCCTAGCACAATCTACTGAAACATCAGAATTACAGTACTTATAGTAGCTTTTGTTTGTATTGTTGTGTATGTATGTTGTTGAGAAAGAAGAATAAAATGGTTATCAGTTGTGATTCCGAATCCTTATTACAATTTCCTTCACTATTATTAATTTATAGGATGAATGCTTTTGACAGCCTCTCTAAGTTGATAAAATCTCAGCATCACACAGCTTCCAAAGCCACCTGTGGACACTAAAAACAATAATGATGTCATGAGGACTGCACAGGCAGTGTGAATTTTATGTGGTGAGTTCAGTGTAAGATTTTCAGAAGTTTTATAATCAAACAACCTACATTATTTCCTGGTTGAAGAGTGGTATGTGTGCAAAATTTGTACAAATTGGTCAAAACATGTGGATTTGTATAGCGAACATACATACATATACATACATACACACACACAAACATACATACACACACACATACACACTTTTAATTTTATGAATTAGACTTGCTTACTAAACCCCCAGTAAGGTTCTCGGGGAAAAGCTTTTTTTCTGAACTGATACCATATCAGAATTCGTGTATTAGAATGCCTTATAGCCATTACTTTTTAGCCATAAAAAAAAACCTAAATAGTTTGTGATACAAAAATAAAAATTTGAACTTTTTGGAATGCTCTTGTTGGTTACAAGCTAAAAGGTATAAATCTGCCAAATCTCAGGTTTCTAGTTCATCTGGAAATGGGTAAACACTAATGGCTTATTTTAGGGAGTAAGTTTGAACTGATATTGAAGGATGAATTAGCGAGGGTGATTCTTGGTATGCAAATATCCAATTCAGCATTTGCCATTACCAGTGATGGGAAAAATACAAAAAGGAAGTAATTGGGCTGAATTACAATTACCTGAGAGACATTTTACTTAATTACAATTACAAATTACTTTTTCAAAAAGTAATCAGTAAAATTACAATTACATTTAAAATTACTTTACAAAATGGCAGTATCTAAAATTCCTTGTTTTTGGTTTGTTTTGGGTAGAAGCCCAAATTTTTAATCAACAAACAACAAAAAACATAACAATGAGAATATTTTCGGAAACATTGAGTTACTTTTTTTAATGTTAACTCTAATTTGGATATTAGTTACAAAAATAGTAAAGATGACGATATAGCAAGCGAGAATGATACTAATACTAACGACTACTAAATTGTAACAATTACAATTTTATTTCCAGAAGTAAATTACAAGTAAAAATTACAGTTTTTTAAAAGTATTGATTACAAGTAAATGGGACCAAAAAAGGAATTATTACTGTAATCTGATTACTTTTACTCAATTACTTCCCATCACTGGCCATTACGACTGGGGAAACCATGAAAAAAACCCATGTCAAATTGGCCGGTTATGGGATTTGAACCTGGGACCTCCAGAATGCGAGTCCAAAAAGTTACCATCTCAGTCACCTCGCTCGGTTTTTGGAAATTATTTTCATCACTAGCATGTCAAAGTGTATTGCAACTTCCAAAGCCCTGTGTAAATACTGCAATGCATATTGTTGTCATAGGAACTGAGCAGAGACTTTAAAGTGCATCCGCTCTTTTGAAGGTTATTTAGGGGTAGAAATTAAACTTATTTATTTTTCCCGTCGGTCACATGCTAAAAGCTATAAGTGTGCCATGCGGCTTTATAATATAGTGATATCTTTCATCTGAATAAGTGTGTGTGTTTAAAAAAATGGCTTCTGAGATATAAATATTTTATTTTGACAATTTTCATCTGGAAAAAGTGTTACGGTATATTGACCTTCTTGTCTACTACACAATGTCACAAATATTTGTTACATATGTGTTGGGACATGTTTCCAAGCTATTGAAATTGATTATAGGTTTGCTCAAAGCTGTGATGGACATCTACAGAGGTGCTGGCTGGATTCTCATTAGCTGTGGTCGAAGAGTGGTCTCAGTACCGTGGTGTTCAGCTACACTCCTGTTTCTTATTGGTTGCAAGGCAGAGGGATGATTTAGAGCATATAACCAAATTTTGTTTACTTTAAGCATCTCACTTTTTCTATTGGAATTATTCCTATATTTTAATATTTCAATGGCTTTCTTAAAACATTGCAGCCTGGGGAATTTGGACCACAACTGAACAGATAACCCTACCATTCCACCTCTACAGAATAAAAATTGACAGCTCACTTCTCACCCAACAAGAACACTTTGGCCCAACTAGCGCCTATGAAGATACCTGCCACGCTCTGACCAAACGTCAGGTTCTGCAAACCTGGAACCATGAGCTAAGACTCCAGAAACATCCTCCTACATACATTACATTTGGCCATTTCAATAATCTATAAGTTTATTGTTTGCAGACTTGAACAAAACAAATTACACTTTATTTTTGTAGTCTGTGGTTTATTTTAAGAGCCTACATTGCATAACCAATATTTATTCATGCATTTTACACATTTTCAGAAAGAATTTCAACATGATGAATATTAAATCGTATTGGAAGTTAACACAGTGAAGTCATAATAATTATATAATTATATAAGAGTTGAATCTTACACAAAAACTTCACTTTTGGTATAGTGTACCTGTACGAGTTTCGGCGCCTTCACTGCCATTGTCAACAGCTATACTTCAACTGTCGTGGCACCCTCCCGCAGACGTGGTACAAACTTTGAGATGAAGTTCTCGTTGGTCGGGATATTGAAGTTCATCAGTTGGTTCCCCTTCTTGTGAATAAAAATCCTCTCCCAGATCGAAAGCTCCTTGTGTCCATGGACACATTTTAGTAGTTCTGGATCCCTGCCAACTTCATTTCCATCATTCAAAAGGTGTGCCTCTACCACTGATTTGTCTGTATTTTGATATTTGATGCATCTTATGTGTTCTTTAGTCCTTACTTCTAATGTCCTCTTGGTTTTTCCTACATAGACTTTTTTGCAGTCATTACATTTGAATTGGTAGATGCCTCATTTTTTTTTACTGTGATGGGGGCTCTCTAAATTTGAGATTTGAGTAGGTTTTTTAAAGAGTATTTATTCACAGGTGCTTGTTGTGATGCCATGCTTTCTGAAAACTTTTCTGAATTTATTATTGGTCCAAGGGTGGAATGTAATTTTCTTGTATTTCAAGTTTTCTTCTATTGGTTTCAAGGTGGTGACCTCTCTTGTTAGTTTTTGTTTTTTTGCACTTGTTGATTTTCTTGTCGACTAGTTCTCTGTTGTACGCATTATTTTCTGCAGTGGTGATGATTCTGTTATATTCCAGGTCATATTCTGATTTGCTGAGAGGCATGTTTACCAGTCTATGCGTGAGGGAATTGAATAGAGCTTGTTTATGTGCAGTTGGATTGAAACCATTGGCTTTGATGTACGAATCAGTGTGTGTGGGCTTCCTGTAAATACCGAATTCTAGCTTGTTTTCTTGTTTTATTATCTTGATGTCCAGGAATGGCAGATGGTTATCTGTTTGCTCTTGTAATGTAAACTTCAATGAACTGTCTTGTATATTAAGTAATTTAAGGGCATCTTGTGTAAGCTTTTTGGGGGTTATGGCAAAAACATCAACGTACCTATACCATGTTTTTAATATGGAAGGGAAGGCAGTAGAATGTAGAATAGAATAGAATAGAATAGAATAGAATAGAATAGAATAGAATAGATAGTAGTGATTTGCACTTCCAAGTGACTCATGTATAGGTCAGCTAGGCCATGGCTAGGCATGATTTTTGTTGGAAGAATTTGCTATTGAATGAAAAATATGTTTGATCTACTCAAAGAGATGTCAGATCTGTGTATTCCTTTATAATTTCGTCATTTAGTCCAATAGATTTTAGCCATTTCGTAAGATACACAATCAGTTTCCCTTTTTCGATGCTTGGGAATAATGCCATCACATCAAATGAAACCAGATTATCATTAGTGGAGAGTTCTGTGTCTTTTATTTCTTCAATCAATTCAAAGGAGTTCCTAATGTACTTGCTTTCAAATTTTGGGAAAATGTTAAACCTCACACTAAGCCATTTGGCCAAATAGTATGTGGGTGCATTTACATTATTTACAGTGAGTCCCACGCAAGAATTGGCCAATGACATGGGTTTCTGCATCGCGCCGGGCACAGCTCCAACTCCCGAGCGATCGGGTAAAATATCTACGCAAATATAGCCGTGATCAGTGTATTGATTTAGGTTCTAACATTTACAGTTAAAATTACAATGAAAATAACCATGTAGCTCATCACAAGAGATGTTGGAAATGTTCTCATCTTGCATCCACACAATACTGGCACCTTTCTAGGAAATTTTCTTTCATGCGCATAAGTTTAGCATCTGAGATAGAGTTAATTTTTCTTGTGATATTGTCTTTAAGTTCTTCTAATGTATGGGAAATTGACCTATACACTTTATTTTTCAGTTTCCCCATAAATAATATTCACATATTGTTAGAAGAACTAAAAGACAATATCACATAGACCTAATAACTGTAAATGTGAGAACCTGAATCATTACACCGATCGCGGCTTTATTTGCATAGATACTTCACCCAATCACTCGGGAGTTGGGACTGTGCCCCCTGCGACACAGAAACCCACGTCATTGGCCCACTCTTGCGTGGGACTCACTGTATTATAAACAAAGAATTCATTGAAATAGAATCTAATCCACTTAAGAAATGCCTATCTTCTGTAGAAAAAGCCATAAAGAACAGCACAGTAATTCCAGAAACATAAAAAAAATCATACCATCCAATCCAGTACTTCCAAAAATACATGGCCTACCCAAAATCCACAAAGCAGGCAATAAGATGAGACCTGATAACTGATGAACTTTGATATCTCAACCAATGAGGACCTCATCTCAAAGTTTGTACCACGTCTGTGGGAGGGTGCCAAGGCAGTTGAAGTATAGCTGTTGACAATGGTAGCAAAGGCACCGAAACCAGTACAGGTAAACTATACCAAAAGTGAAGTTTTGGGTGAAATTCAACTCTTGTATAATTATTATTCAACATGATGATTTGGAAGATTCCCATATTAGAAAATTTATCTTCCGTCAAGAGAAAAACTACCCGTTAGTCCACAACCTGGGTTCATCACTGTATGATTGTACGTTTGTATAGTATTTGAATGTAAATTAGTCTGTAAATTGTTTTGTAAATTAGGCTGTAAGTTAGGTTGTAAATTAGTCTGTATAGTACTTTGTATAATAGGTGTGATAATTCGATCTTTCTGTTGCACATATATAGTTCTATTAGGCACCATTTCCTGCTCAAAACTTCTTCCTTTCTTTTGCGCATCTATAATCACTGTAGCTGATTCTATTGATTGTGACAGCAGAATGAGTTCTTCATTTGTGCGTATATTGTCTAAAAGTGTATTGAACTTCTCTCGTAAAGCATCTTTTTTCCTGTTCACTAACATTTCATTTTCAGCCTCTGTATTTCGAGGTACCTGCACTGGTACCTGTACTGGTATAGCTACCAGTGCAGGTACTGGCACTGCTACTGGGGCTTGTACTGGTACCGGTATCTGTTGAGTTAGGAACTGCTCTTCCTCAGTTGGGATAACTGGCTCATAGGCTTCAGGGAATGAATGATCCTCTTCAGGCTGAGAAGGCTCTTGGATAAACAAAACGTTAGGAGGAATAGTTTGAGCAGGGGTAGGAGGAAATGTCTTAGGAAGTTCATTTTTTACTTCCAGTTCATTTTTTAATTCCTTCTTTGCAGACATTTTCTTTGATTTGTTCATTGATGCTTTTGCTTTCAGTTGCTTTTTCGGCATGCTTTGTCTAAGAAGTTTCCTTTCCTTATTCAGGCCAAAAGACTGTTCTATGTTATAAAGGTCTTTTCTTGTTAGATGTACTTTCTTCAAGTTACTATCAGATAATGAATCTCGTAAAATGACATCAAAAGGAATTTTCATAGCAATCTGACGAGCAAGTTTTTCACGTTGCTCTTTGGACAGACGAATTCGCCCTAGTTCCATTTGATGGCCTATGTGTGTTTTACAGAAAACTGCAACAACATTTTTTGGAGCAACTGAAACCTTAAGTTTTGCAGGGCAATGGCCTCCTATCTTATTACTACCCATAGATTTCCTATGACGAATGTTCTTTCCCCGTGTTCTAGCAATTCCATCTCTATGGCAACGAAAACTCATTTTGGTGACCCCATCTTTACTGGTGTACTTTGTACGGTCAATCACAAAGGAGCAACATTCTTCTTCTTCTATGCGTGTCTTCCAGGCATAAAATTCTTTCTCGCTGTTAAAGCTTACAACTTCTTGCTCCAGTTTAATCTCATGTTCTTCTTCGTAATGCTTTGTCATAAGCTTCAGGGCAGGAACGCTGTGATTGCAGATAGCACAGTTAATAACTACTGACTTTGCTTTCACACTGCAGATTTTTGCATGAGCTTTAAGTGTGTATTTAAGCTTGAATGTCTTAGAGCATCCTGCACAAGTTAAAACCTCTGGTGAACCATGTTCAACACGCACATGACGATTTAAGGTCTTTCGATGTTTGTAAGACCTACTGCACTGATCACATGAGTGTAAATTTTTAGAGTCTACCTTTACAGTTTCCATCTTGGATAGTTCCAAGTCTACTGTGCTAATGGTCATTCAAACACAGCACATTCTTCCTTTCGTTACGACACTACGATCTGAAAATGTATCTCATGCTTTCTGATGTGTCTGCTCATGATTATCTTCTTATGATCCATTCACCTACGAAATGAAATGAGTATTGTAATTTACCAATATCAGCACAAAGACATTCATCTGGAAATGACCAGTGCCATGCATTCCATTCTAGAACGAAAGCCAAAGCATGCACAGTATCATGAAATTTAGTAAGGGGGGACACTCATAGTTGATGCATAAAAGGAGAAGAAGAAGAATTAAATGACTTGGACGTGTTAGAAGAATAGGACAGGACTGAGTAGGCCTACTTTTGAAACTACCACAAATTTTATGAGAAACGCAGTTGCAAGAACATTTATCAAAGGTACAAATTGCATTTGGTAATGACCATTTAAGGAACAAAATGAACGAAATAATTAATAAAACTTATTTATGAACAAATAATATAGATTCTATTATCAGAATGGAACTGGGTCACCTGCAACCAGCAAAAGCAAATGCAGAGATGGGGATTTATGAACCTACAATCCTTTATTTTGTGGACAAATATAGCCTTGACACAATAGAAGTTGTTGGTCCTTTAATTGGAGCATGCAGGCTTATGAAGATGAATGAAGATTAGCGTTCTGCCCAGACCCAGAACAAAGCCATGGGATGACGACCATGATTTGTCCAAGGCTCTTTCGGGCTAAGGCGATACTGCTGAGATTTACTACCGCCTCTCGGGGGATAAGGATGAAGGGTCAACACAACATCCAGTCCTAATCCCAGGAAGGAAATTTTTCTTTGTTGAAAAATCTCTGACCTGGACGAGAAACCCAGACCACCAGAATGGAAAGTAGCCACTCTAATAATGACCAAATTTTTTTAAGAGATTTTGAAAAAAATTATGGCCTTTCTTCCACTTTAAGAGATGATACTGTTACCACAGTGCAGAAAAATCCTCCCAGACACTACACAATCATCTGTGGATTATTTAATGTTGTTTATTTCTTTGTTTTATATATGTATATATTGCTAAATTGTGTATACTGAGATCTCCATTGGGAAGCAATTTGTAGTAAATAATAAAACATCTGATTTTTAATGGACATTTTTTCTGGATGTCCCTCATGTGTAAAACACTTACAGGTAATGTCTTTTGTAAATGTAGTTACTCTATTTAGCAAAATCTCTGAACCGTTATAATATATTACACTTTAAAGCATTCAATTTCACATAATTATTGTACGTAATAGCTTGCTAAATTAGAACATATAGCCTACGTTGATCTCAGCTTATGATGATGGAAAACCCATCCAAACATATGTTCTAATTTGATAAGTTTTTACTTGCAGTAATAATATTACGCTACATGAAGTTGAATGCTTTAAAGTTTAGTATATAATATTAACCCTTCACAATGTTTTCCCAATTAATTTAATCAAACTCTACCTAAACAAAAAAAAGAGAAAGAACTGTAGTGTGATCGTTTTGTAACTTTTTGCCTGCTGAGTTAACCAGAAAAACTGAAACTGTAGTCTAAAGTTGTACAACTTTATTAACAAAAAATCTAACATCAAACATTTCATTTTTTCCATGCTAAGCACGGAATATGCAATTTTCTCATAATTCACTGTTACATAAAATAAGTGGCTGCATTGTGTGTGTGTATTCAGTTGTCTCAAACTTACACAATGCTGTATTGTTCATGTGACAAGACATAAAAATAGGAGAGGACGCTGGCTTGCAACTTACTAGTATGAAAATTTGTTCTCAAGAAAAATAATAAGAAATAGGGAAAATTTGTCAGCATGTTTCATATCACATTATCAGCAGACATCTCAATCAAATATAAGATTTCAATTTTCATTTTCAAGCAATGTACTCTTCACAGAAAGTCACACAGATATTTTTGTGAACTTAACATTTTTAGACTCGGGAACCTCAAAATGTGTTTATGCTGAAAAAGCAACACGGAATTACACGATTTGAACACAATACTACCTCTACCTATAGTAACTAAGGTAGAAAGAGAAAATGCCTCACTATAATCAACCTTATCATAGATAATGCAATGTTCCGTTTCCTTAATCTAACTTACAGGGTATGACAGTATGGAGTAGGCTAGATGTGCAGACTGAAAAAATAACAATTTGTACCTTTATTAATTTAATGGTTTTAAGTGCAATAATTATCTTCTGTAATACATATTTTCAACTAAAATAATAAAACTTTCTTAGTTTCACATCATTCCCCTGGGAAAGTCTGAATGCCAAGTTACTTGGAACAATTAGCATTGCTCTACATAGGATCATCCAGTTTTCATGTGGAATGCTTACAAGAAAACAAAAGTAAAAAAGGGCATGAGCATTTGATATTATTTCAGAATGATTTCCTTACGATTTTTGATACTACAACGTACTATGAAAGCCTGATGTATTATCTACTTCTGTTGTTGAATTTCTCTGTCCCTGATCACATCCTGCTATAAAAACGAAAATAAAACCAATTTTTCAATTGTTAATTTTCCTACATTAATTGATTCACTATATACTTTACTCCAAGAGAATGATTGTATTTAAGAAAATAATCCTTTTAAGCTTGGTATAGAGGTGTAGGTAGATTATGAAGTTCATATTTCCATAAGTTTTTAGTGATATTTAGAAGATTTACAACAATTTCCCATTACTTTACGTCGGGTGAAAAAGGGCTAAAGTTAATTTTAACCATACAAACCCATTTACACTTATAAGCTAAGCAGTAAACAAATTTATTTGCCCCTTGCAATAGAGGATGCAGTTATTAAAAAAGTTCCAGACAAAAAATTTTGGTAATATTTAGAAAATTTACAATTTATTGTAAACAGGTTCAATATTGTATTTACTAAGGGACTAATGCATTTTTGCTCTGCGATCTCATTTTGGTCACCCCTTGCAATAAGAGTTGGTCACATAAAAAATTGTTTCAGACAAAAATTTTAGATAATATTTAGAAAATTTACAATCACTTTGAATGGATTTTATATTGTGCCTACTCAAAGAGGTATGATCTTTTTGTCCTTCAACCCCTATTTCCCCCTCCCCCTTGAGTTAATGGATGGTGTTACAAAAAAAAAATGGTATAATAACTTTAAATGGTTGCAACATTTTTCATATTAAGGTGATTGTTCAGTCTTTCAAGAAACCTTCCCCATTTCTTAGCCTAATTTTCCTTAAATCTACAATTCTTATTTTTACATTTATTTTTTGTTACTAGTAAGACTTATTGAAAGAATTAGTCTGTGCTCAGAAACATTGGAATAAATAGTGACTAAGAAAAAATATAAATAGTGCAATAATCCCAAACTTTTATAAAAAAGACCCTTCATAAAAAGTTTTCTGTGTCAAAATAAGTATGATTCATAAGTAGTAGCACTTACTTACAAGAATCGGTTAGCCAGACGAATTGAAACATGGGGGTTAAAATGTTGTCAGTAGACCACACTTATCTAATTGGTTGTAAGGTAATCTAATATCCGAAAAAGGCATTAGATTTGGTTAAATCCCAGATGGGGTTAATCGCCATACATAAATTTCCAGGCATGAAGGCCTCAAAAAAATCGGAAGTTACAGTAAGCACTAAGCAGAATGATCAACTGTGTTCCTTGTACCTTCCACAGGTTTGTAGTGACAATTAGGTTTTAGGTTAGTGATGGGTAGCACTAGGATAGTGACATGTAGTGCTAGGATAGTGGCAGTTAGGTTAGGAACAGTGATATTAGTTTAGTTTAGTTATGTGGTATATTAAATCTCATGCATGTTTTCTTATGTTGGTAACTCTGGTTGGAAAATTCAGTTGCGATATGATGACACATCATCAGTGCAGTGTGTATCTTGTCAGTTCTCGAAATTAACCCTTTCACTGCTATTGACATACATGAGTGTCACTGCAAAAATTGCATACGGCTGAGATATAAGCTTAATACATTAATGTCCTATCATAAAATATGAAAATATTTATCCAGGTATTAAAAAGTTGTCATTTATGAAAATCAGCAATTCTGCTAATATTTTCCTAGTTGATATCAAACTTATAACCCACTAGTAGGCCTACTTTACTTGATCAATGCTTATTTAAAACATAAATTCAGCTCTAAAAGGCCTAAATATGATATAGTCACCTCGCTCATAGCGTTGACGAGCGGCTCGCTTTGCTCTCATATTGCATTGTTTGTTGTTACTGTAAAAGGTTTTCTCAAAAGAAACCACTGACTGAATTCGTGTTGCCAATTCTCTCATTGCTCAATACCATTGCCACAAGTGTTTTGCTGCATCTATATCTTCCTGCTCTCTTTTTTAACACTATGCAGTGTGGCAACTACACCAAGCGACAAGGTCGGGCGGCGACTTCTTTGATGTTAACTGTCAACGCAATGAGCGACACGACTATAAGAAAAATCACCACTTTTTTGTCAGTTCAATCTACCGGTATAAAAGAAAGTGTATCACTAAGGACAGACAGGTTGGTTGGAGGTAACTTATTTCCTCTCCTGAGAATGAAATGTAGGCTATGTGTTTTTAGCTGTTTCATGAAGAAAATTTTACTCTGAAGAACCCCATATGGGATTTCACCTACATAGTATTTCCACTAAACTATACAATTCCTTAACCACTGTCACAGCCAGGCCCCACCAATTGGGACCAAGTCGCCAATAGCACAATTATGACTACGTGCTGACTGAACTCAGCAGATGGTTGAGTAGTCTTCGTAGATTATAAACAAAATGCCAGTGTGTAATTTTGTATGGGATAATATGGTAAAAACAGGATCATGATTAATATCAGTGTTAGTGTTAGGAAATTATTAGAAGCAAAAGCATCAGACTTACTTGTAGTAACCTACTCGGAATGCCATGGCTGCAACTGTGGCTGTTGAAATGTTTAGTTTAACAATTGATTCAAATGGTTTAAAACAAGGAATTATTTTATACAGGGAATTAGGAAATTAAAACTAGTTACACAAGTAAGAAAACAGAATGGAGGGAAGTCTTACCAGAACCATAACAAGCAAAGTGATTAAATTGTAGAAGGGAAGGAGCATCTGGAGAAAGTGGACCGAGGAAACCTTGACGCCTTAAGGCAAAAGGAAAAGGAAAAGACAAGACAATGCCCTCCTCCTTGTGGAATAAATAAACGCAACTGAAGATATATAAACTAAATTATTTTTAAACATAACATGACTAGTACGTCCAGCAACATTAAAAGCAGTATTCTAGTAGACATTGTAAGAATAAAATAAAAGGTAATCCTTGAATATAGTACTGTATATCTCACATTGCTGCATTTCACTACGGTCTAGAGATTGGAAATATTTCTTGTAACTGTTGTTTTGTATCTATAACAAGTATTGATTGATAACAACCTGTTAAAAATAATTTACAGTAAGTCGCCATAGCTCCTTCCTAGGCTATCCTTTATCATCTTATCAACAATGATGGGAGGGGGAAATAAGATGTGAGACAGTAGTAATTTTAATGATCGAGGTAGAGAAATTTGTGTTTGAAGATCCAGAATCAGACACGAGAAAATAGTACAGTACATTTAATGATTGGGATAGAGAAAATTGTATGTGTTCCAAGAGAGTAATAGCACATGCCTAGGGTTGTGTAAGCCATGTTTGTGAATTTAATACATTCGACTTTAGCAGTGAATAATTATAAACTTTCTTCTTTTGACTATGGTGGCACACTCATGCCACAGAAAACTATAGTGGGATGCAGCAGTGGGAGATATATTTTCTCTTGTCTGTTTCTGGCTCTTGGAACACACACACACACAAGTTTATTTCCCTCGATCATTAAAATTACTATTTTATTTCGGCTCACCTCCATGCTTATATAAACCGTCAGTATCAATGAGACGATAAAAGATACCCTAGGCTTGTAGCTTCAGTAGCTTGTTATTTTTACTATTTGTAACAGGTTATCGGGTATCCATACTTACAATAGTTACAAAGTAAGTCACAAGAAATAATCATCTCCAGACAGTAGTGGGATGCAGCAGTGTGAGAGAGACAGTACTATTTTCAAAGACTACCAAACCATATAATCTTAAAAAACATTAAACCACAAATTGTTTGCCTCATGACACAGTCGAAATTCCTTTACATCCCACCGAACTTTCTCCAGTCCCCAGTAATTCGTAAAGGGCAATTATTCCTACAAAAGATTACCAAAGATTTAAATGTCAGATACTAACCTATAAAAATCGTGCAATTCTATCCATTACAGCTTATCTAAAATTACGAGGCATTCACTGCGAAATCAAATAACCAGTATCCTTTCCCGCATTTATGAAGAAACCATTCTTCATAATTAAAAAATACTGTTTGTTTGTATACAAAGCAGGACAGATTAACACAGGAACTGGAACTACATATGAAGAATGAAAAAATGGAGCATCATGATCATTTCTACCAACACATCAGAAAGGTAATTAATTTCCCACAAGCATATTGAATTTCTCAGTTTGAAGACAATATTGCATATTTTGATAAATAGTTTCTGAATAAAATAATTAGCGTAAGAAAAAAAATCTGGCCCAAACTACGCGCAAAAGAAGGCTTCCAGACAATGTTAGATGTTAATTATATCAGGCTGAACTGTTTATGGTAGTCTCATACATAGGCGTAACCAGGCCAACCATATGGGGGGGGGTTATAACATCCGCGGGGTCTGGGGGCCCAGGGAGAGGAGGGTCCGGGGTTCCTCCCCCGGAAAATTTTAAAAATTAAGATGCAAAATAACGAGTTTTAAGCTTCATTTTAAAAATTAAGACGCAAAATAACGAGTTTTAAGCTTCCCACGCTTTATAGTTGTATTAAGTAATTTATGGGCAGACTTAAAAAAATTATACAATTTTCCTTCTTTTAATCAATGGGGGGGTTTCAAACCTCCAAACCCCCCCTTGGTACGCCTATGGTCTCATAGGATTTCTAGGGACACTCGGCTACCTACTCTTTCCTAGGGCTGAAAGCATGAATGTACTTGTTATACAAGGTGCGGCAGAGGAAACGGACGTTTTTCAAATGACTATAACTCAGACGAATTTCAAGTTAAACAAAATTTAATTACACAGAAATGAAGCTTGTATAATGCAGTTTTTGTTGACTATTTCAGATTTACCTCCGAAAAATAAATGCCGTCAAGTGACGCAACAATGTAATTTTCTAACATGCAATCTCATTAATAATAACCTTGAATGTCCGGGTGGCGCTGTGTCATCATGTCTAAAACCGACGTTTCGGCCCTCATGTTGAAACCTTCTTCTGGGTATACCCAGTAACAGTGTGGTGTGGTGTGGTGTTGCTAGATTTGGAATCATCGGTCCTTATTTTTTTAAGAGGACAATACCACAGTGACAGTGACAGTGACAGTGACTTCAGCACGCTACATTGAAATGCTCAACAGGTTCCTGCTTCCGGAACTACGCAGACGAAGAGTAAACATGCAGCAAATTTGGTTCCAATAAGATGGTGCCACAGCGCATACTGCGAGAGCATCAATGCAAGTGGTTCGCGACATGTTTCCTAAACATGTGATCTCCCGTTTTGGCGACATTGACTTGTCCATATGTGACTATTATTTGTGGAGTTACCTCAAATCAAACGTTTACTTAAACAAACCCCGCAACATCCAAGAACTAAAAGAGTTCATTCGTGTAGAAATCACTAATGTCGAGGAAGAAATGTTGGGAAGAGCAATGCAGAATTTCGAAGTAAGGTTACAAGAGTGTATACAGAAAGAAGGTAGTCACCTGACGGACGTTATTTTTCGGAGGTAATTCTGAAATAGTCAATAGAAACTGCATTATACAAGCTACATTTCTGTGCAATTAAATTTTGTTTAACTTCAAAATCTTCTGAGTTATGGTTATTTGAAAAACGTCCGTTTCCTCTGCCGCACCCTTTATATTGAACACTCCTGACACAATTAGGCATTTCTACAAACTCTTTTCTTAAATTTTGCTTCCATCAAAGCACAATGACCCGCTTATCTCATGTGGTGCGGTATTTAGTGTGCTGATCAACTTTTTGTTATACCGGTACAAGTTTCTAGCAATATCACATAAAGAAGTAACTTACATAAAACTATAAGCACTAAAAAAAATAATTATAGCACAAAAAAATTATAAGACTTCATTTCATGTGAATACAAACATTTGTTTAATTTTTAAAATGTTGAACCTACAAAATTTATTTACAACCTAGTAGTACTGTACTATAAGTTACACCATGCACCAAAACAAAAAGGATTGAAAATGGGATTGCACCTTTATGAAAGAGGCGTGTCCATAAAGTAAGTTTCCCTGGAGCTGTTTTAAGAACCAAAACACAATTTCATGGACCTATATATTCCAACAGATACAGCAAGTGTTCAGCTATTTTTCAACACATCGCCACCACGAACCGAACCATTTGTCATACTGTGGAACCAACTTTTGAACACCTGTGTCGTAGAAGTCTCCCACCAGGGATTTGAACCACAGTGTGACAAACATCTCCGCCTCTCTTTCATTTCTTTAGGTGTAGGAAAATATGGGCATCCCTGGGACCCAAGTCCAGGCTGTATGGTGGATGTTTAAGCTCTTCCTAGCAAGTCTCCTGCAGAAGTTCGGCTGGGAGGTGTTTAAACATTTACTCTAAAGCCTGGACCTCACTCCCAGTGATGTCCACCTTTTCCTACACCTCACGAAATGACAGAGAGGCAAAGGTGGTTGTCACATGGTGGTTCAAATTCCAGGCGGCACACTTTTACGACACAGGTATTCAAAAGTTGGTGCCACAGTAAGACAAATGTTTCAATTCCAGTGGCAAATATGTTGAAAAATAGCTGAACACTGGCTGTGTCTGTTGCAATAAATATTTCTTTGAAATTGTGCTTTGTGTCTGTAAACCGCCCCAGGGAAGCTTACTTTATGGATACGCCTCGTACCTAGTAATCAGTATTCGGTATGAAAACCCTCCCAGTCTTTTGGTCATTCAATGGACACGATTTTTAAAGCTGGATCAGAAGCCATTCTTAATTCTCCTTATTTGTCAGTTATTGACCTAGGCCTACCTGTGCAATCCTCATACTGAGTAAGAACATTTTCAGTACATCAAAACTTGTCAGTAGCTTACAACATAGTGTTACTTCGTGATAACTTGTCAAACCTTTCTGGTAGCCATCTGCATGTTTCAACAAAAATACTTTATCCTCTATGTCATCTAAATGATAATTGCAGCATTAAACCAAGCACGGGACTTATACAGTCAAATAATATCCTACTGTTGGTTTTTTGCTCATAGTCCATCTTCAGGTCTGTGATTAGCGTGAAACAGAGTAGCCAATAGGTCCACAGCAGACCCCTGTCATTACAATTTCAAATAAATATTTGTAGTTATTAAACAATCTTTCCATGTTTTCTCTTTATATTTCCCAACTAGAGTACGAAATGCATAGACAAGAGACAAGAGTCAACCAGCCTGAGGAAGTGAACAGTGAAAAGAAAGCCACTTAATCGTTACAGAGATAAATACAAACTAATAAACATTGAAGTGATAGGGCTCATGATATGTGCTTTAATAAAAAGTAATTACTATTTTAGTTAGGATTAAATAATCTACCACTACTAATTAATGAATCCCCAGTTCAATTAAATTCATCTGTTAAAAACCTAGGAGTCTTCTTTGACAAAAATCTCATCTGAATGTTCAAGTGACTCAAATGTAAAAAAAATAATGTCGATCATTCATTCATTAAAGAGCCTGCATTCCCTATGTCACCTGTTCCAAATATTATAGTCATCATCTCCAGTATATCTTGCTTCCAACTATCATAAATTATCACAGCATCACACATTTGACACTTGTTCACAACTTAGTACACTTTTCCTAATCCCTCAACACAGAATAACCCTGCAGTCGTTATCCTTCACCATCACAACTTTTGACAATGGAACGGCCTACCACACAACATCAGAGCCTGTAGGACTGTATCATTGTTCAAATCTAATTTACTAAATTATTTGCATAACTCTGAAAATGCTTAGCGTTATTTTTTATTTTATTATTATTATGTAATGGGGCGTTTGGGTGATACAAGCTGTTTGTCCCACTTACTGACACTATGTAACGGCTCGCCTGTATGTGCTCCAAATTATCTCCAGGATGGATCCAATTGGAAAAACAATTATTAAAAAATTATTAAAAATGCTGAATAGCACTTCACATGCACTTATAGGAAACATATCAGACTGGACTTGACTCATCAGGGGTGCACAATCCATTACAATTATTTTTTAATTAATTCTTTGAATTATTCTACTTCACTTTAAAATAGTGATATCATTTTGTGTTGTTTCTCGCATTAAACAGAGTTTTTGTGCATTTACTTGCATTGAGTATTATCGGAACTCTAAAAAGCATAAATAAATAAATCTTGTTATAGTTATAACTTGTATACAGAAATATGGTGTTTGCTGTTTGCATTTAACCATATGTAAGAATTAAGTGATTCTGCCTATAATTTTTTTTTTTTTATACTCCAATACATGTGACCCTATTTTACCTTGAAGGCATGTTAGGGTGTTAAATAGAACAAATTAACAAAATTAATATTAACAAACTATCTTACAAGTTAACAATTATAAACAGGAATGAACATAATTTATGAAATGTATAAAATCTTGCTTGCATCACTCCCTTAGTGTGCTGAAAGTATAGTGTCACAACAAACTAGTTTGCAATCCGGGACAATCCAGGAAAAGATGTTTCACTGACTGTTCAGATTCTCCACAAATCTTCATAAATAGATATCAAATTTAAGAACATAAATCTAAACAGACACAAACCTGATGAATAAGCTAGCATTTTCATTAAAAATTTTGGGTCTTTTTCTTTCCCTTTAGTTTTTGGGTTTTTTTTTTCCAGTCATTTTATAGTTCATGTTTAAATTATTTTTAGGTAATCAAAATCCAGGCTATGACGATTATATTCCACGTCTGCAATAAGGAGGGGGGGGGGGGGGGGGAAGGAAAAAAGAAAGACGAAAAAAAGAAAGAAAAAAAAACAGAAGTTAGAGGCTTTGATATAATGATACCCATGGGCTGCAAAGAAGGAAAAGACACAGATAGGCTAGGGTACAGGTATTCGAGGTTCCATCATTAAAGCATGGATGAGAAATAGATTAAAAACCGCTACCAAAGAAAAAAATATTTAATAACACAAGTTAAGATGTATGACAAAAATGGTTAAGTTTTTTCACAATCCCATGTATGGTACACCCAATAGATTTACAGCCATATATTTTTAGGACAAGAATTTTAGAAAATACTTGTGCAATAATTAGAATGACCTATGCACTAAGAAATTTAACCTTTTAATACTGCACTGGAACATGATCAACATGTAATATACATCTCACAATTTGAAAATAATAATCAACTACGATATTGATAAGTACTGTACAAAACTATAAACATAAACCATGGAATGATACATCACTTTATCCCATGTCTCGTTCAATCAATGATCGGGTTACCCTGAAACACAAGAAATCACAAATTACTACCAGTTCTGCATATTATAAGGTTAATCAGCTAACAAAAAACAATTATCTGAAGATTTGTTGTACTGTAATGTAATGATTTCTGATTCTTACTGGAATGAAAACAGTTCAATTGATAATTTATAGAGATAAGATAAATTATGGCTGATATCGATTAACATTTAATAGGTTATTATTGCTAATCAAATAAGCCTAATGATGTTGATAATATAGAAATATAATTATATTGTATATCAATCGTAATTTCATGTTACAAACAGTATTTCTGGGTAATATAAACATCTCAAGATTATTGGGGAATGCAGTAACCCAAGGAAATTTGCACTGTTATGCTTTCACACAATACACTACAACCAGTTGACATACAGCAGTTCAGTAAAGTACAGTGAGTCTCAGACAGATTGGTGCCGCTTGTCGCGGCGCCGTGTTTTTCTTGTGATGACTCAACACTACCCGCATCGCGGCCAGCTGTGGCCCCGCAGATAAGTAAACAATTCCTGCATAGCCTGCAGTTGAGCATTGTTCTCGTGTTTTACAGACGTGAAAGTGTTATTCGGTAGTTGTCACAACTAAAAGAAAACATTAGATAGAGATAAACTCAATAATAACGGAAGAACAATTAATGCGTATTAATCGGAATTTCCTATCACGATGCCAAAAATGTGTGGATGTAGGAGGAGGACACTTCCAGCATCTCCTGTAATAAGATAGATGCCTATTTTCGTTATTTTCAAACTTATTTCATTTATTTTCATTGTCACGCACGGACACGTCAGTCAACTGCCGGGGAGTTCCTTTGCCGCATACCGGGGATAGGAGCGTCATCTGCGGGGAACCCAACGCGCGGCACGGCGGCACCCATTTGCCTGAGACTCACTGTATATAACAACAGAGAAAGCTAGCAGAACGTTGGGTTAGTACTTAAAATCATGGAATACTCTTTATCAACTAACTGAAAACATGTGAATGCATCAGTCATTTCATGCTGGAACAAACCCCATAGAAAATTAAACTCTTAATATTTGTATGTATAAGTGAGAGAAGAGAAAGTAAGCTATCTTTCATATAAGGATGGGAAATGGGTGTCACAATCCTATGCTTACAGGCAGGCTTCGAATCAAACATTTCGATGAGGGGGGAAATTATATACATGGATCCAATGTACAGTCGGTCAAATAAAAAACGTTGGGACTCGTATGCAGTTAAAATTGATGTTTTAACGCATTAGTCCACAAGTTTCCTATAAAAAACATAAAATACAGGTCATTCTCTGAACACATGAGGCCATGTGACAGGAGGGAAAAAATGACCAACGCGGAAAGCGCAACACACGATATTCAACTTAATGTATTGTCATAATTCATTTTGCTCTGTGTCATCGCACCACATACAAATGATAGCTTGAGAGAAAGTGTAGTTAGGGCTGTAATTGACCTACATTTTTCGGCCTCTGAAGCAGCGAGAAGGTTCCATATTTCTTAAAGAGTAGCTCACAGGTGGGTACTTCACTATAATGCGACCGGAAGTTTTCATAGGAAACGTGGATCTGGCCGGCCGCATATTTCGATGCTAGATTGGTTGCAGAAGTTGAACGTAAGTTATTGATTTTGCACTACAAGTACCGGTATTATAAAATAAAATCTTTAAAAAATGCTCCTTGAATAAACATATTCCTCGCAAATTTATTCAATATTGTTATAAGAACTTCCATGCAAGAATATGGCGGACGTGAGGCATATAGCCACAGCCTTCTATACATGTTTGTTTTGGAACAAAACTGACTAAATAATCAAGAAAATACATGGACAGGCAAGAGGCAGGTGTGAACCTAACCTTAAGTCTTCCTGTACGTGCGCATATGCTCGTTCGTGATACTTAATCAAATAATGCCCGACATTTTTTATTTGACCGACTGTACTAACATAATTATATTTATCCTAATGTAAAAATAAAAAATGTAGTAATATCTCACAGCTTATACTAAGCATATGACCTTCTGATTTGTTTTCCATTTCTCAAATCTCAATTTGTCTATATATCTTCAATTACTAATTAGGCTACCACACTTTAATACCACAATTTCCACTACTGCTATGTACTTCAATGACATTTGTCTTTGCCACTATTGGAACATTAGTAGAAAACATAGCCCCTACACCTGATGTTTCAGACTCTGTTACTTCATGCTTTTTTTATATATATAATAACAATTATCCATGTTCTTAATCAATTTTAAGAACAATCACTCTCTGTAAAAGACATACCCGACAGAGTACCATGGAACACTAATCACCACTGCACTAATAGTCATGTCAAGCATTCTTGTGTATTATTGCCGGCAAAAAGAAACCAACATAAAGCAGTAATATAACTGTTACAATGTGCATGTCAAATGCTTGCCACATAAACTTTGTTGCTGCACATTGTGCTGGTGATATCGTTAGTTAAAAAATGCCATAATGAAGAAACATAAATGCATGATTTCGGTAACTACATTGGAATTTTAAACTGAAGTTTATAAAATGTAGAAAAATATATCCTTAGCAAGAGAGGAATTTTTATTTCACAAGCCATGGACATTTTTTGACGAGAGGGGGAAATTTCCCATCCTCCTCATTAATTCAAACCTTGCTAACAAGGCAAAGACAAGATGTAGCAAAATTTCATACAGCATACTATTATGCACACATGACAGTGATGTGTTTCGTGTGGAAGATTTCTATTTCTTCTATTAATATGGCTGATTACATAATCAGATAAAAGAGAATGTGGGCAAAGATTATATTTGTAGTGAAAAGTTCTATTAACTCTGTTTTTATCATAATTAATCGTTAAAATAAATAAATAAATACATGAATCTTATACATGAACCAGCTTCTCAGATTTTCTGAAAATTCATGACAAGTCAAACTAAAGTTTGTGAGAACAGAACAAAATATTTTCATAGATTCAGTGGGCAATCATGATCTTGAACACAACCTTAATAAATTAGTATGAGTATACATTTTTAAAACATGCATTACTGCTACGCATTTTCAATATGCTGGGAAAAAAGCACATTCTTTTAAAAGTTTTTAGTTTCTTCCAGTGACACATTTTTTAATAAATTATTTTGATAAAGCATTATAGACATACACTATTTATTTACTTAACAGCAAAAAAGTTTCTGAGTTTTCCACAAAATATGTTTTCCTATTAAATAAGTAAACTGTGAAGTCTGTAGTGTTTTATCATAGGTAATCTCATGAGAGATAATGATTAGATTTATTAAGACTATTCTATGAATAAAATGTGATGGATTTTGTAGGTAATAATTATTTAATTACTTTATTGTCAATATTCTGTCAACTATAAGATCACGGCATACTAGATGAATGAGCAGTCCACGAATCGATTAAGTTTCCATTGCTACCAATAGTGTGTACCACAAGATGGAGGGCACCGTCATAGTACTCATAGTTGCTTACATCAGAATGCTATAAAAGAACATGAACTGGTTTGTACCAAATCAAAATTGTGTTTTTTATTAATGGACACTGATATTATTTCAATTTCCTTACTAGTTATGCTGTATAAAATAATGTGTTTTTATCCTGGTCACTATCAGCACGTGACATATTAATCACTGCATATTGATGTCTTATGTGTCCAGTAACGAGCTGACATTTTATCAGATAACATTGCATTCTTGTGCTTCTAGAAAGCAGATTATAAGATAAACGATCATGATTGGTCAAAATCCAAGGCAATGCTAAACGTTACTCATCAATACAATACTCAACACAATTTATTTAAGCATATATTATATTGCTTCAATGTGAAAAGTTCCAGTGGTTACACAACTGTAGTGTGTCTAGAAGCAAGAAATTCAAAATCTCGCACACCATATATCCATATTCCACTTGCAAAGGGTTAAAGTGAAGTAATTCCTAATATTTAAGTTGTGGAGGTCTTTAGAATTTTCAGGAGTTTTGAGTTCCTAGATATTTAGACAACTGAGAAATCCTAAAATGTTGGTAGTAAGTGTTATGCACAAATCACCTTTACCCTCAGTTATTTCCTCCTGTTATTCGTTAGAGCCTGAGTCGACTCAAACCCACTACGGGTTTTAAGGACAGGAAGTACCATGTAGTGCTATTGATAAAAAATGTTCATATAAAGTACAAAGTAGAACTCACCCACTCTCTAGCCATTAACAATATTGTTCTGTTTGACAGTTTTGGTCCTATTAAAGGATTCATCTGAGCCATGTAGCAACACAACCAACTAAAAAGAGAAAAACATCACAATTAATAAAATGACTATACAACACAGAAATAAAAACATGCTATATGCTGTTTGTGAATTTTATTTAGAAAGGTACATATGGATTGAATCAATAACATATTATTATTTGTTTTCTCAGCAATGACCAAATGAAAAACACTAATGTTTAAATATGACTTCAGTTAGTAAGTAGGATGACCAGACGTCACAATTTTCAAGGGATAACCTTTTTTAGGCATCAGCTTTGCTGTCACAAAGAAACTTAATGGGATCTGTCCAGTTTTGTCAACCTTTTCATGTCCTAAGATAAACACTACTGGTAGCCTACATTTTTAATATTTTCAACAGGTGCAGTAGAAGAACATTTGGAATTAACTAAATTATGCATTTTTTCACATTTAGAGGAGAATACTACGAACGAAAATCAAGTTTGGCAATAAGAATCCACTTCCCCCCTTTTTGGCCAATTTTTAAATGAGCAATTTTGAGGAAAACATTTAACAAACAAAACAAAACAAACAAACAAACAAACAAAAAACAAAAAAGTATTCCCATGGATGTATAAAGGCTGGACAGATATGTGGATTATGTATTTGCCATTTTCCAAAAAAATTATCAGCAAGAACAAAATAGAATTTGGAAATTTTAGGAGAAAGACTCACGCATAAAACTACTTGACATTTACTAAAGTAAAATATACCGGTACAGAAAATGTATACCCCATACAGAGCACAGAATATAGAAAGTGTTTTAAGTGTTTATGGAAAATATACACTCTTTAATGAAAGCTGTTAAGTTTCTGGGTTGTTTTAGCATTAAAAAGAACAAATGAATTTAAAAAAAAAAAAAAACTTTTACTTCATCCCTAGTAGATCTCAGCTGAGATTGAAGGGATCCCTTCAGAACATAATATGTTCTAATTTGGTAAGATTTTTACTTAAAATAATTATGTGAAGTTTAATGAATATTATTGACATTGGCAAAAGATAGTGTTGAGACTTTTTCCCTAAGTTGGCTACCCTGCGCGGTAGTGTCTTTCGTGTTGCATGTTGGTACTGGGAACTCTTGGGTAGAAGACAACATGGCGAACTGCTAGTTACCAGTGCAGAATGGTGCGCTGGCTTGTTTTGAAGTTAGACTAGTTTCACAGTAATTCACAATCATCTATTTATGTTAAATCATATTGCAAGTTTAATATTCACGTTTGTATAAATAAATCAACTAAAGGATTGTTTGTTTGACTAATTGTGTTGTATTTAACTTGTGTGAAGAAAGCCAACCTTGTATTCTTGGGCCGACATCATGGGCGTCGGCATGGGGGGGCAAGGGGGGGCAACTGCCCCCCTCTGGATTGCCTTATGGATTCATTTATTTGTGGTACTCTTTGTCAACCCACAATTGTAGCATGGATAATAAAAAATTGCATTACTTTATAATGAGTTTAGCAAGTATTAACTAATTATAACTATAATATGTATTTATAATAATATCCCACAAAGGCCATTGCTCAAAAGAGTATATTCTGTTAACTTAAAAAAACTTTGTAGCCTCGTCGAATTCAGCTTGGGTTCAAAATAACGATCCGGTTAGCTAAGTGAATATTAATGTGTTTAGCCTAATCATTTGAAATTGAGGTCCGAAATTGATTTTGCCCCCCCTTAAAAAAAATTCCTGGCGACGCTGCTGGCCGACATCACAGCCACTTACAGTCCACTCAAATTGAAAACTTGTCTCTGAACACAACAGATAGATTTATGCTGCACCCCAGCCAAGCTCCGCCATTTTGTTAGGTTAGGAACGTTTATGTTAGTTTAGGAGCAATATACTGAATAGCACGAGGTTTATTATGTCTCACATTGAATTTCTTCTGTGACGAAACCCTAAACCCCACCTTCCCAGGCGGGCCTCATTAGAGAGGAGCCTAGGGTGCAGCATAAAACTATTTTTTCCCCTGACATTCCACAATGTTTTCCAGATTAATTACAACAAAAATTACAAGAATTACACTCAAATACAGTAATCATATGCTAAGGTATTTTATGTAGAGCACAGTTTATTAAATGTCTCCTTTTTCTGATCCTTTACAAGTTACAAAATAAATAACTGCCCCCTAGTTGTTACTCTGATAGTAAAGTCAAATATTAAGACATATACTCACAACAACCAACAAGTCGCTGCTGTCAGCATCAACACAACCTGGAGAATTCTGAAAATAAAAGTATTAATTAATTACCATAAATCTAATAAAACAATAAACGTGGGACGTGATATAAACAGTGAAATTAATGAATATTAAGTATTGATGGTCAACTTTTTTACACTTTAAGCTCCACTTATGTCTAATTTTGCAAGATTATATGTTGGAGCATCAATGTTATTGGTAATTGGGTGCATGGTGTCATCATTTTTGTGAATTTTCGGTAGGCAGTACAATTTTGGTAATTTGGGATTGTGCACTATTAATTTTCTTTTTACTTCGTTTGGAATGACACTACTCTCTTTAATTGCCTTAAAGGTTGCATCTGTGAAATTTTTCAAAGGATCTTTGGTTAATTTCTCATATTGTGGATTCTGTAAAAGTTTGTTTGTTCTGTGTATATAATCATCCTGGTCCATGATTACGGTTTTGTTGCCTGTAAGTGGAGCTTAATGTGTAAAAAAGTTGACCATCAATACTTAAGTACCATAAATCTACTAGCTCCTGACTTTACCCGTGTTGAAGTTTATTTAGTTAATTAAATTCCAGAGATCTCTTGACAGCAACAAACTACTCCCATTATACAGGGTAATTCAAAATGCTCTCCGGTGTTTTATAATGCCACTACATCCAAACTACCAAACATACATTGATGCAATAAGTATTAAAAGAAACAGCAACTGTGAAAGTTTGATTTGCCTCCTACAGATGTTCAATATGTCCACCTCGGGTCATGCAGCACACATCAATGCGATATTGCAGTTCTTCCCACACTGGACGTAACCTGTCACGATCGATGGTGTTGACGCTGGCTCGGATACGCATCTTCAGATCATTCAAACCATTAGGCAAGGGGGGCACAAAGACAGCATCTTTGATATATCCCCACAAAAAGAAGTCGCAGGGGGTGAGATCTGGAGATCGCGGAGACCACGGCATCATCAGCCTGTTGTTGCGATCACACCCACGCCCAATCCAGCGTCGTGGCAGATTGTTGTTTAGTTACCTCTCTGTTTAGTTCTCTGCAGGCTTGATACGTGGATTTTTGCAAGCTTTGTTACAATTGTCGCTCACGGTCCACGTATTCTGGTGTTCTGGACAGACGTCCAGTTGATTTCTTCTTGCACAAGCAAGCAGTTTCTTTAAATTGTGCATACCATGCATGAATTGTCTTGTCTGTTGGTGGATCCTTTCCATATCCCCTCTGAAAGAGACATTGGACGGAGATTACTGACTTCCTAGCATGGAATTCTAGCACAGAAAATGCTTTCTCACCAGCCGTGAACGCCACTTTCATTTAATGCTGCCTGGCAGCCGAAAATTGAAACTACCTTCCATTGTTGCGAGTATAAATGAAATTTCCAGAGTTTCTTTATGTTACTATCCAAGGTTAGAAAAGATATCTTCAATAACCACTCTGCAATGGGTTTTTAAAACCCCGGAGAGCATTTTGAATTACCCTGTATTTCTAGTCCAGGATAAGTGACCCAATCAGCAACATCCTTCTTGAGTGGAAAACAGTCAGATTCAAATTCAAATAAGCCAACCACAGGATTAGAATCTGCAAGAAGGAGGGATCACGTACCAAGACCCCACAAGGAGCTTCTTTCATAGGATGGCGGCTTTCACTCAGACTCCACATACTCCTTATGGAGAGCTCCGTGTTTGTAAAGCCCCAGACCCCTGTGATTTTACCCCGTGGCTAGCAACACTTCTCATAAGTGTGTCCCTTAGCTATGCGAGTGGAAAAGTAAAAAAATCATAATAATACATTACAGAAAATTCTCACTACAAAAACATTTAGATAGGGAGGTCTAGGCTACTTTTCATGACCTCATAATCCAGCTATCCGACAAACACGCACCAACGAAGACAAGACGCCTAACAAGACCTCTTGTTGTTTGGATGACCGAAACAATACGTAGGCCTACACTCATGGCTAAGAGAAACTCTACTTATCGAAAATTTAAGTTTTGGCTCTTAGCTTTTTAAGCACGTATATGTATAAAATTTAAAGAAAATTGTTAGAGCCATTTACGAGAATAAAATGAAATTTTCTTAATGTAAAGTGGAGAGTCCTTACTCAAAGGCTACTGACTGGAGGGATACACATCACCCTGATACTGGAACCATGGATTCCTGAGGGTCATTATCATGGGCCTGAAAGTATCAGCTATCTCTATTTTCAGTGCTAGCACTGCAGATAGGCCTAGAGTATGTATCCTAATTAAGGGCATTAATACCAGGGCATTACCACAGTTCTGTTCTCAGGACATACTGGCTATTCTTGTGCAGTATAAAGAGGGAAATGCAGAGAGGCAAGTAGTTGTCTGCTCTGCATATTTTCCATACAATTCTGAGGATCCTCCACCCACAAGGGAGTTTGAAGACTTAGTTACTTAGTAGACGGGAGAGACTTGACCAAGTGGTGGATGCGACTCCAATGCCCATCATGGGATTTGGGGTAGCACCAACGTCAACACCAGAGGTGAGGCTCTTCTTGTGAACTACTTAAGTACAACAGATTTGGAAATCCTGAATAACGGCAAACCTACTTAGGCCTACTGTAATAACAGAAGGGAGGAAGCTATAGATATATCACTAGGAACCACAGGAATCGTGGAGAAGGTCAGAGGTTGGAGGGTCAGTAGTGAACCATCCCTTTCTGATCAAAGGCACATAGAATTTTTGTTGGCAGGCTCCCTTGATCTGAGAACCATCAGGGATCCCAAGAGAACCTATTGGGTTTCTGTTAGGGAGGACCTGAAGGGTAGAATTGCAGGGGGAATGCCTAGAAATTCTCTTACAAGGAAAATTTGGAGGTCTGCATTGATTGGATAGGTGCAGCCCTCAGGTGTTCATTTGAGGACAACTGTCCACCTAGCGAGAAGAGAATAAAGGAGAAAAAATTATTTAATTTCTTTCTCAGTTTTACCTTTTGCATAATAGATGGCGTTGCTAGTAGTTAAAATAGTGAGACATCTAAGAGGCGACATTTGACGTTACTCCTCACCCTAAACCCCTTCTTCCCAGGCGGGTCCCATTAGAGAGTTGGTGGGAGGAGCCTATTGCATGACCTAAAATTATTTTTTTCCAGCAAAGCTCTGCCCACCCTTGCCCGCTTCCCCTGGCTTCTGAGTCAATGCATGTGCTACTGCCTACTTTACCTATCCAGGCTGATCAATGCCGGCACTATATTTTTAAGTGTATATGATGAAGCGTACAATACTGAGCTGCAACGCCGGCATCTTCATTGCGACTTTGCCTGGGAAAACTAAAGAGTCTGTCACCCGCTGTCCCATTGTAGTACAAGGGTGGATAGAATATAATTGGCTCATCAATTCCGTTGTCATGGCGACTGACGGCTGTGGTCATTTATATTCACCCTTGCACTACAATGGGACGGTGGGTAGCAGATTCTTTTGTTTTCCTCTTTTTCTCTCTGAAGGCATAATTTTAAACTGAGTAAAGCACTTTTTGGCATGTTGGAGGGGGGGGGGGGTGTCAGGTATGGTGAGTGTGATCAGTTGCCCTTGGAAGGTAACATCAGTAGTATGGCACGGGTAGTCTGAGAAAGAGGTGCATCCCTTCTTTGTGCAATAAACTAATAATAAATGCTCATATTGTGCACTATTGATCTTGAAGTTAGTCTTCAGCATAAAAGCCACTTTTAACTTACTTTAAAGGAAGATTATGTTCAGCACCATACATATTTCGTTGTGTCTAAAGAGGGGATGTCTTGGCGAACGACTTAGTCCATCGTTTAAATTTGATACACCCTCGTATCATTTTTTCTTGGGGTGGGAGGGGCAATCTTTTCCAGTTTACGACAGGCATATTATTCGCAGAGCACCCGTTTTATAAACTACAAAGACAGAATGGAATATACTAAAGCCCCCTTTTTTAATATCTTTTCTTAATCTAAACTTTAGATTCTAAAGCATGTCAAGGATTTGTAATAGTTGCAGCCTCAACTTGTTATAACAACTTACCCTCTATTTGGTCCTTTTGGAATAACAAATGGAAGAACTATGCCAACAACAGCCCAAAGTGCAGTGAAAACGATAACAGGAATTGCAGATCCTCCCATTTCAATTTAATTAAGATTTATTTCTTATTTACTCTCACTAACACCGAACCCTGGCAGATCACAGCAGACAACTGTCACATGATATCGAACTCGTTCATAATCGAACTGAACAGAAATGAAAGCATTCTAAACGCAAACAGCGGAGATAAACTTTTGAACGAACTCCGCGTTTCCGACTCTGCGCCATCGACCAATCGAGGATCGACAAACGCAGGGGGTGCTCAAATGCCGTGCGCAAACGCGTGTGATTTTCTTCCAGACTGCGCATCACGTCATCTGGGAAGCAGATTCAGCGGTAGTTCTGTTGTTGTTTTGTGAGAAAAGTGATTTTCGCGTGCTTTTTAGTGCCATTATTTGAATATTTTAGAAGAATACAGTTAAGTCTAGTATTTTTTAGTTAGTTAAAATCTGTTTGTTTTGTGTTTGTTTGTTGATCGATTTGTGTTAATGCGAGAATCTTCAGAATATATAATTATGTGTCAGCTGAGCTAAATGTTTGTAGGTTAGGAACATGTTATCCATATCTGGATCGTAACATTTAATTGGAAAAAATAACCTAGTGTTTTTATCATTGCGTAAGAGGTGTAGGCCTATATTGTTGTTATTATTATATGCTCAGGGATATAATATTGTGTTTATGCCCGAAAATATAAATTGATTAGATAGGTACAGAATTTAAAAAAACTCCTACTTAATTATTTACCTTGATTATAGAGCCACCACCTTAGTTGGAAAAATATTAAATTGCGTAATATATATAGGCCTAGTAAATATATTTTACTTTATTTACACATTTTAAGACCAGGTAGGCCTACAAACATGTACTGAAACAATATAAATTTGAAAAAAAGACATCAAAGTTATTATTATTTTTTAAGTTTTGGAAATACAAGCAGTTTGCTACGTCAAAGTTATTAAGTTAACAAAATCAAGATAGATTATTAAAATTGTTATATTTTAAAGAAAATAATGATGGCCTATATCAAACTTACTTTTCCTATGAAACTTTATGAAAAGAATTTAATGTGGAAAGCCTTTATTATATTCATATTTTGGTATTTCTTTAGGCCTAAAGATTATTATAGGCATATTCAGAGAATTTGAAGATATTCATATTATTTTATTTCATCCAAACATTTTTACACCAAATTAAGGATGCATAATTAAAAAATAAATAAATAGTGATAAAAAAGTAGATAGTTTTCTCCTTAGTATAATAAATTTTTATGTAGGCCTACGCCTATCTACAAGAAGGACCGGGAATCAAATATAGTTCAAGCAAAAAAAAAAAAAATTAAAACACTTATTTAAAATGTTCACTATTGAGTAAAATGACAGTATATAATAATAGCCTTAGGGCTAATTATTCTAAGATTGATATTTTTCATATGAGTTTAGTATTTTGAATACGAGTTTTTAAAATTATTTTGAGATTATCTAGATGTATATTGTGCTAAATTTTTTGTACTTTTCTTAAAAGTCTTCATTGTAATTAGGTTTATGTATCTTATGTTCTCAATGAAATAAATAAATAGAAGAAAATCGGCACAAATGTGCAAAAGATCAATAGGCCTAATTAATATTTGCTATACTCGCTAATCGAATAACTTAGTTCTGTTGTTGCATTCAGATATTTTTATGTGATATCTTTCATAGAAGTGATCACAGAGGAGCGCACATTCTGGACCGGGCTTGTGGTACAATAAAACTGGCCTTGATAACAGTATTAGCCTGAAAACAATTTATGTATGCACATATATAAGTATAAACATTCCTAATATTAGTAATATTTAAGCCGCGCATGGGAATGGGGCAAAGGAAGATGTTCTCTTTGTTGAAAAACACATTCTAAATCGTCCTTAATGCTGCCATTGCTTCCCGGATGACGTCATGCGCAGAAACCGATTTTCGTCCTTTGCGAATGGCGCTACCTAATAGTATATCTACGTACCTTGGACAAACGTGAGAAACATCAAGAAGAAAGACTTGGTTAACTCGTGCGTTGTGATTGAAATTTAATTTTCCTGTTAAAAACTTTGGAATTTTGGAACGTACATTAACATAAACTGCCCAAAAATGGTTTGTGTGTTTGTTTTTATTTTTAGTATTAATATTTCCATTAAAGTTCTTTAAAAAATTATCTTTAAGGATTTGCATAGGCCTATACTTAACACGCCTGTGACTTGGTTTTCAGCGAAAATGCCAAAATGTTTTTATTGTAGTATATATTATTACAGTAAGCTCATATTTATTCACAATTAAAATTTTTAATGTGCTGAATCCTTCAAGATGTTAATTATTCCCGAATTGTTACAAAATAGTAGATAATTACCTAATTTAGTAACATGTTTGTTTCCCTGTCCGTCATACCGGTAATTTGAGACTGGTTAAAATGTGTGGGTTTGTTCAATGCAATTTTCTAATCTAAAATTACTGCTTCTCAAACTGTTGTCGGGTATACCCTGTTGTCGATAGTTTCAAAATATAGACATACAATTACTACTTGTTGATACTGGTGTTATAGTGAGGTAGACTGAATTGTTCGGACCGCCTGCATGGTCTAGTGTTAGCAATGCTAGCTATGGAACCACAGGCCCGGATTTGGGAAAAAATAGTTTTATGCTGCGCTCTAGGCTCCTCCCACGGACTATCTAACGTGACCCGCCTTGGAAGGCGGGGTTTAGGGTTTCATCGTAGAAGACATTCAATGTGAGGCATAATGAACCTCACGCTATTCAGTATATTGCTCCTAAACTAACATAACGTTGCTAACGTAACAAAACCTGTCACTGACCTAGAATTTACCTATCATTATTTCACTAAATGCAGAAGCTTTTTACCCTTCCACACCTTTCATAAAACAGCATTACGACTAGCAAGGAATCCATGGTACAACAGGTGCATGCGCAGGCTTGGAAGTGAGGGGAAGGAACTGGCGGGCTATTCAAGTCTAATACCAAATTCAGAATGCCCTCCTAAATTAATATCACCGTTCATAACCTAACTGCCACTGAACTAGAATTTCGGGAGAATTCAGAATGCCCTACTAAATTAATAAAGTAATTAAACTACGGTACAATTGTAATTTTCATAACTGAGCAAGTACATAGCCGTGATAGGAGATGTAGGGGAAGCAAGCAGTAGCGTGCGCATTGGCTCGGAAGCGAGGGTCAGCAGGGGAAACGGGCAGGTGAGAGCGGGTGGAGTTTTGCCGGGGCGCAGCATATATCTATCTTTCGCCCCGGATTTTTCTGAGGTAGGGGGTACACTCAGCCTTGTGATACAAACTTGATGGAGAAGTAGTGGCTCTGGTCTCAGAAACCACCGTTAACGGCCGTGGATGTCGGCATCCTGACCACATGCCCCCCAATCCTGCCATCTGCCTATGGTAGATGATGCAGTAGTCGGGTGGTAACCCTTGTCCCTTCAGGGATGTAGCACCACAGAGTTTTTTTTTTTTTTGACTGAACTATTCATGTAATTAGCCACCACCAATTGCCGTTCTTCGGTCTGCATTTGGTTTTTTAACAGAATGTGTAATTTTTCTGCTCTAGCAACCCCAAATCATCCTACTTAAGGAAGGTACTGAGAATTCTCAAGGGAAACCGCAGTTGGTTTCAAACATAAATGCCTGCCAAGCTGTTGTGGATGCTGTTCGAACCACCTTGGGCCCTCGTGGAATGGACAAACTTATTGTGGATAAGAATGGAAAATCCACAATTTCTAATGATGGAGCAACTATTATGAAGCTATTGGACATTGTTCATCCAGCTGCAAAAACACTCGTAGATATTGCAAAGTCTCAAGATGCAGAAGTAAGTAAATAGGCCCAGTAATATTTTGAATAGTCTTGTAAGTTACCATTATATCTTGCAGTTTCCATCTGCTTGGCCATGGTTCTGCTTTTGAACCCAGGCGGGAAATTCCTTGTACAGTAGGAAGGTTTACATAGGCCTACATGGTGAAATTAGCTTTACCATTAGGGATCATTATTGAAAGTGGCACCTCTCGAGAGGATGTAACAGTCTGTTACATGGCCTCATGTTAGCAATTTTAGTCTTGAAAGTTTACAATTTGATGAAGGCTCAGATAATACATCATTTCAGTATTAGCTTAGTGTAGGCTAAGCTAATACATAATTTCAGTATAGTGTAAAGGTTCAGTATTAAAGAAATGAAGCGTAAAATATATTAGATGGCCAAGCTGTTTATATTTTATTGAACTAGTTTGCACAATACAAAACACACTGCATCCATCAACTCTGCCAGACTAGAATTGCTTTTGAGTAGACAAAACCGATTCCCTGTACCAATGGATGACAATCCTGTACTATTGCCATTTCAGTAGAAGTTCAGCTGAAATGTGTTGATTTATGTACAGGAACATAATGAATTGGTTGGTAGACTAGTGGCTTATTGAAGTACTTAAGCCATTTCAATAAAACCACACAGTACCAGTAAATCTATGTACGGTAATAAAAGGAAGTGTTTGTATATTAAATTGTATTATAGGCCTACCACATAATTATATAATGAAATACAGTTATTGACAGTGGTAGTGACAGCGCCGAAACTAGTACAGGTAAACTATACCAAGAGTGAAGTTTAGTGCTATATTAAACTCAATTTATAATTATTAAGTGTTTGTATGTTTCTTTATCTACCTGTGTGCAATCCCCAGCCAAATCTAGGGCACACAGCGATCTAAAATTTTTAACATAGATCATGGACTGAGTGGTGCTCCAATGCACCTTGAAGCTGGATTTAAATTTTTTTGTTTTTGTTCATGTGTTATGAGCAAAAAAAGTGGCAGAAAAGTAAGTTTTGGCACTGGATTTTGCTCATACATTAACAATCGTGAAATTAATTGCAGATGGCCTTGATCTGATGCATTAGCAAAGAATGATAGAAAGAAAGAAAGAAAGAACAACTTCGCTGAAGTAGGAAGTCATTATAAAAAAATGGAGGACAATCTTCTTCTTCTTACTCAGTCTAATGGCCTCAGCAAGAATAGTATACCATATAACCAGTGAAAAATTATGTATATACATGTATAGAAGCTTTGTTAGAAGTCTATTATGATGGAATAACATGCACAATTAATGGCTTCTGCAGATGCCTTGTAGCCAATGTAATAAACAATGTGTTTCACACACGAGTTGGCCAATCATGCAGGTTTCTACGTTGTGGCGGCCACAGGTTTAACTCCCGAGCGATCAGGTGAAATATCTACTCAAATAAAGCTGCTAATGTTGTAACGATTCAGGTTCTCAAAATTACAGTTAAAATTACAATAAAAATAACCCCGTACGTCATCACAAAAGATGTAGGAAATGTCCTCTTCCATCCACACAACACTGGCACTGTTTTAGCAAATTTTCTTTAGCATGCATAAGTTCAGCTTCCGAGATAGAGTTAATTTCTCTTGACCTATACACTTTATTTTTTCAAGTTTCCCCATAAATAATAGTCACATACTGTTAGAAGAAATTAAAGACAATATCACAAGAGAAATTAACTCTGTCTCGGAAGCTGAACTTATGTGCGTGAAAGAAAATTTCCTAAAAGGTGCCAGTGGTGTGTGGATGCAAGAGGAGAACATATACAACATCCAGGGTGTCCACTGGTCGGGAAAATCCGGGAATCCGGGAAAAGGCCGGGAATTTTGTATGGTCGGGAAAATCCGGGAAAAGTCAATGAATTTGTTAAAATATCCGGGAAAATTCGAAAAATTGCAAAGTGTGATCAAAAAGACTTCTAGACAATAATAGGCCTATATGAAAGTACTGTATATTTAATTTATTTTATTGTTCCTAATTCTTGCATCTGTTATAGCCTAAGTAATTATTGTTTGCAATTACTTTTGTTACTAAAAGTTTTTCTTATTTAAAGTACCGGTATGTATAATCCTATAATTTTTCTTCCACAGTTATTAGAAAGTGCTTCATATTTTGGTCGGGAATTTCTGAAATGATCAATGAAAATCAGGGAATAAGCCGGGAATTTCTTCAGCATTACTTGGTGGACACCCTGAACATCTCTTTTGATGAGATACATGGTTATTTTCATTGAAATTACAACTGTAAATGTGAGAACCTGAATCATTACACCGATCGCGGCTTTATTTGCATAGATATTTCACCCGATTGCTCGAGTGTTGGAGCTGTGCTAGCCATGATGCAGAAACCCGCGTCATTGGCCAACTCTTGCGTGGGACTCACTGTATTAATAACTTGTAGGCCTAAAGGCTACTTTCTTTCTTAAATAAAAATAATACTTTTTCAAATAATCACAGGAGGGTAGAAATATATCTGAAAAGACATTTTTAAAATGTTATACAGTTATACAAGTTAGAGTTTCCATATTTTAATACAGTCTTTGAAAGCTGCCCTCCTGAAGTATTTTTAAATGATTACTAATTTGTATTTTCTCTCTAGTGTATCTTCCTACTACACTTTCTCATAATTTATGTTATTTGATTCATTCCTTTCATTCTAGGTGGGTGATGGTACAACAAGTGTTGTAATGTTAGCTGGTGAATTCCTGAAGCAAGTAAAATCATTTGTAGACGAGGGTGTTCATCCACGCATCATAATTAAAGCTTTCCGCAAATCAACACAATTAGCTGTTGACAAGATAAATGAACTGGCTGTAAAAGTAAGTAACCTATTTTCCTTTTGTCAGCTGAATTGAAAGAATGCACAAGTATTTGTCTCAAGGAGCCTGTTACAGAAGGGTTGGTTAGATGGAAGATGGTATGTGGTGGAAATTTGTTAAATGCATTAATAAATTAATAGTCAGGAAGTCCAAAGTGACTTTTCTTAATTTCAGAGGTTTCTTTTTAACAACTAGGTAAATTCGTTAATCCTCTTGCTGCCATGTGCTGATATGATCAGTTTTGCCCTCCTTGTCTGCTCAGTGCCAGACTTTGTACTGATTCTACCTGCCTAGAGTGCCACGGCTTTTTACACAAAAATGCACAGAACGTTGTTGAAAATATTCATTCTGAGCAATTTTTATACAATAGTAGAGGTAGGCATAAATTTAGGTATGGTAAGGGAATAATATATATCGTTTCGGTTTTATTTATCACTATATATATGATCATGATGAGTTTGTCACTGCTGCTATCAAATAAATCACTACCACAGAGTAAATCATCGTGGCAAAAGTTGCACTGTTCTAAACACAATAATAATTATTCATCATCTTTTCAAACACTCTGCCATGGTTTCTACGAAACACAGATATTGCAATGAAAAGAGAAGGTCTAACAGTCTAAAGGATATAATATTGAGTTGGGCTAGCACATAATACTTCACTTTTTGTATACATACCTGAACTAGTTTCGAAGACCATCATCATTCATAATCATCAGAGTAACACAGAGTGCAGTTGGTGTTACTCTGATGATTATGAATGATGATGGTCTTCGAAACTAGTTGAGGTGAAGTGAAGTGTTCGTGCTAGACCCTACTCAATATTATATCCTATATAATATAGCTTTACTGTATTGACTTCCAATATATTTTTGAGTCTCTTTCACCTGTACAAGAATGTCCCCTTCTGAAAGTCCAAACCCTCATAAAACACATCGTTGGAAAGAGAGAGAAGAAGCCTGTTTCTGTTTATGTATATCTGAAGGTACAGACTGCTTCAAAAATATATATATAGGCCTGTATTATTTTGTAAAACTGAACTCTCCTCTGATTGGCACTGGTATCCAAGGCCATGAATAGCAGAGTCGAGTGAATTGGTGGCTGGCATTTAAAAAGTCATTATCTGGCCTAAGAGGGTAAAATAAAAACTCAATTTGTTATTAACATACAACAGAATTATTATTAATGTTCCATTACTTTGTCTTTGACAGATTGAATGGAAAAATACTGAAGAGCATCGACAGCTTTTGGAGAAGTGTGCTGCAACAGCCCTTAGCTCGAAACTTGTTAGCCAGCAAAAGGGATTTTTCTCTAAGATTGTTGTAGATGCCGTGCTTTTATTGGATGAACTACTTCCTCTCAATATGATTGGAATCAAGAAAGTTCCTGGTGGGGCTTTGGAGGTTAGTTTAAGCTTTACAATAATTTTGCATCTTTTCGCCCTATGAAGTTTACTTTGAATCATGGTTTATTGAAAACTTTGATGACAGTGTAAACATATAGTTATTCAGATTTAGAATAAATTATTATAATTTGTGACTTTTATTCACACACTTGGGTTTTTTTTCTTTCTTTTATTTAATTTTGTCAATATTTGGATCATTCAAGGCTTTGAAGTCTCAGATTGTCCCAGCTTTACTGAATTATTATTATTTTTATCGATTTGAGATAATGTTTAATGTGTAATGCTGGAAGTACTGTACTTACCAAAACAAAATATTTTGTAAATGAGAAATGAATGTGTATCATTTGAAATTAAAAAATTATTTTGAATTAATAAATTAAGCTGATTTGTGTATATTGCAATACTGTAGTTTTAAAATGACTGTTCACTAAACAACTATAATTGACCATGCATGCAACAGGCTATATTGTATAATGTTTAATGTGATACAGAGACATTACTTTTGTGATTTGCTGCTGGAGCGCCCTTACTGGCCGATGACTTGCTTCCAGGCCACCGGACTGTGCATTCTCGGCACATCGCGAAAATAATCTCTCTGTATTATATGTATACAGCTTATAGGGTTATTACTGCATAAACCCACATAACTCTACTAAGCTCATGTTAACTAATTTTATTTTTAAAAGATAATTATGAAATGGATTTTCCCAAGTAATACTGTAATACCTTCTTATGAATTCCTTATGGAGGCTTATGTTAAACAAAGGGAGGAAAATACAACTTATTAAAATTTCTGTCCATAGGATTCACTTCTGGTATCTGGTGTTGCCTTTAAGAAGACTTTTTCTTATGCTGGTTTTGAAATGCAGCCTAAGAAATACGATAATCCTAAGATAGCTCTTCTCAATATTGAACTGGAACTTAAGGCTGAGAGGGACAATGCTGAAGTGAGGGTTGAAAGTGTTAAGGAATATCAGAAGATCGTAGATGCTGAATGGAATATTTTATATCAGAAACTAGATGCTATCCATAAGAGTGGAGTTCAAGTTGTGCTCTCCAAGCTCCCTATTGGTGATGTTGCAACACAGTACTTTGCTGATAGGTAAGCTGTCAAACTGGGGTTTAGTTCACTACCATTTACATACAACCTAAAATGATTCTGAAGAGAGAATTTTCAGCATATTTTGTTTTTTCGATTACTTACAAGTTAGTGTTGACGTTTGTTTAAAGGCCAATTTTTTTTATTTCATTATTATTATTATTATTTTAATTTTTTTTAATAATGAGGGAATACGCCACCTTTCTGTAATGTCACTTTCAATTTTCACCTGTTGTGCCATGCTTGCTATTAGTAATTGCTAATTTTAATCTTTACTTCCTCTGCCCGTACAATAGTTACTATAGGAAGTATTGTTTTTGACCCCTAAATTTGAAGTTGAGTTTTTAACATAAATAGACATTTTCAGGTCCCCTGAATAAAATTTTACTATTTTCGGAAACATGTCTGTGTATGTGTGATTGGCCTAGCTCCAGAATGGCAAATTGTTTGAAACTTTGTTCTTGCAAATATAGCAATAAACTCGTAATCTCTCATGAGATAAAAATGATAAATTCACAAGCAACAAAGTTGCAAGTGAATTTATCTTGATAGAATCCAAACTTCAAGTGATGTTTATTTAGCAAATACTCACAGAATTAAATGAAAAGAATAAGATGTAGATATGTATTCTTGAGATCACAGAATATTGTTTCTGTTGAATATTACATAAGAATAATATTCTCATGTAATGAATAATTTAAACCACAGAAATGAATATACATATCGCTACCGGTATTTGTCATTGTAAATGAGATAGCCTATGGCAAGAAAGTCGATATACTGTATTATAATATTATTGTACTATCGGCGATAGTCGTGCTTTATGCAACTTTTTATCAGCTTTTTTTAAATTTATTTATTTATTTTTTTATTAACCTCATTGCTATAATAATATTGTATTGTTAATATTGTGTTTATTATTATGTAAGATATAAAATGGTTTACAACACATATAAATAATTATTCATTAATTTAATGTCTTGTTTTGTTCATATGCAGCTTACTGGTACCTGATTGCTATGTTCAATGATTGTTTTTTTTATCAAATAAGCTGCAGGTGTGAAGATGTTTCAATGTTCATTCCTTACATAAACAAATGCACGTGTAGGTGCAATAAAATGAAAGTGAAAGAAATGATAAATGATTGAATTCCACATTTCATATAGTGGATTGGTCACTGCTTCGTGAGCTAAATAGTTGTACATTTTTTCTCTAGGGATATGTTCTGTGCTGGTCGGGTGCCTGAAGAAGATATGAAACGCACAATGAAAGCTTGTGGAGGATCAGTCATGTCCACGGTCAACGATCTCAATGATTCTGTTCTTGGACGCTGTGAATATTTTGAGGAGAAGCAGATTGGTGGCGAGAGGTAAGAAGTAGTATTAGAAGAACATTGTATCTCAGTTGTTATAAGTGTATCTTAAGATAAAATAAATATTTTCTGAATTTGAAGTTTAAAAAAATCAATACAAAAGGTAAGTTTGTGTTAAACATGAACTAGTTGTTGTGGAACATAGCTCATCTAAGATAAAATAAATATTTTCTGAATTTGAAGTTTAAAAAATCAATACAAGATGTAAATTCATATTAAATATGAACTACAGTGCACACTGCTTATTGTGATCACTTTGAGACTCAGCTAATCTGATAATATTAACTGATTGATAACAATAGCAGAAGGAATTAAATGAAGGTGATTTATTCCTATTTAAGATATTTATGCATAAAATAATACATAACTGTGAATCATTGAACCACTCATAGGCTAATACAGTAATAGACTGCAGGCGACTATTTTGTCAACCAATACCAAAGTTTTAAATTGTTTTTAGTTTCCTTTAGTTTCCATACTCAGTTATGAGTTACAAGTGTTTTTGGTAGTGTATACTGATCTGTGGTGAATACCTCATAGCAAACATCTAACACCTGTCTCTTCAAGTCTATAACTAGCCATAACTGCATGTCAACTCTGTTTTCTAAATAAATGAAAAGCTGCAGCTTAACTGTGGGGTGGAACATGTTTTATTGCTTAAAAGAGAAATTTAGGTAATGCCACCCTCTCGAACTGGGAACAGTCTTGCCAGTACAACAGTAGCTGAGTTAGAAACAAAAGCCTTTTTGTATGACGTACAGTACTTGGAAATAAATTCACAAAAAGGAAAATGTGATAACATAAACAGCATTTTTTCAATGTATCAATATTAATCTGTACTGGACTTCATAAAAGCGATAACAGTACTCGACTGATAACATTATCCGCGATTACATTAAGCAGCGTTCACTGTAGTTGTTATGTATCATAGCTCATGTTTAATATGAATTTTAATTTTTTTTTTAATATAACTCTTCCCTGAGCTACTGATTAGTTAAATAGGTAAAATATTCTATTTAATGAAATGCTACATTGTGTTTCTGATATTACAGATATAATATTTTTACTGGCTGTCCACATGCTAGAACTTGCACAATCGTATTGCGTGGTGGGGCAGAACAGTTCATGGAAGAGACTGAACGATCATTGCATGATGCTATCATGATTGTAAGGAGGACAATAAAGAATGATGCTGTTGTAGCAGGTATGTATTCAAATTACTGTACCTGAATTTCTTTTCTCTTACCCATTTCATCTTTCATTTTCTTTCTATCTTACTCTTTGTCTGCTTCCAGTTTGGTAAAGGTCATCATCTAGTTTAACTGAAATCAGTTTTTTACTTTCTTCATCCAGTGTTTTAGTTTGTTGAACCATATTAGGAACTCTGGTTAGAGAAAATACTGCATTTGATCCCTTAAATCTGGTTCAGATTTTTAACAGAAGTTCATAGTTTTGAGATTCCCCGAGTACAAGAATGCCACTTTCAGAAGAAACAAAAAAGGCATGTGTAAATATGCATATATCTGTGGATAGCAGAGTCAAAATACAAAAAAGTCAAAGTAAATTAAGTTTGACATCATCCAGGCATATGATGCAAAGCATGCCATCAACTTGTACTATCACGGTACTTCCACTTTATTCAAAATGATTTTTGTTATTCACAATTTTCTTGAAAATGACAAACAATTTTGTAATTTTGTTGAACATTTGTACAAAAATTGCTTGTATTGAACTGAAAATCTTCTACTGGTTTTTGTAAGAAGAAGAAGAAGAAGAAGAAAAAAACCGGGAGAGAGAAAAAAATATGATTATCATTCGCAGCAGTGAAAGTCTGAGCTGGTTTTGGGAACAAATCAGTCTTGTCTGAGGGAGGGACTGAGTGTGAATTACAAAAGCTCTTAAGATCCATGCTCATGATAGAAAAAATCACATAGGTATCTCACGTCAGATTTTTCTCCTTTCCTGGTGCTTTCTTTGTAAGTTTCTTCCGTCCATCCTTCCTTCTTGTTTCTCTGTTAAATCATTATTCTGTTTAACTTTCTATTAAGATCGTAATCTTTCACATTAACAATATTGACATAGCATTCTTAACATTGATTAATAACTTCACTGTATTAGATACATAAGCATTCATGAACCACAGATTTTGTCTCTGTTGGACATATTTTCACTGTATTAACTGAGGTCTCTTTTGAACTAGTGGTTATACCACCTCCAAGCTTTCACCAGATTAAACATTGGCAGCTCTAAGATCTTGGATGGGGGACAAATTCCTTCGCCTCTGAAAAATCATGTTAATTGAAGCGTGCGGGAGCCCACAGTGGTTCAGATACCATATTAAGCTACAGGTCCCAGCAACTGCAATAACAGCTTTAGTAATCTTCAAACCATAACAGTGGGATCTTCTCTATCTTTTTAGGGAACCAGTTAGCGACCACCCCATAATCACATGTGCAATGTAGTCCACCAAGCCTATAAATAGATGAAGTTCCTATCACAATTAGATTGAAATACTAACGTTGACTTTTTTCTGTTTTAGGTGGAGGAGCAATAGAAATGGAACTTAGTAAAATGTTGCGCGAGTATTCTCGCACCATTGCTGGAAAAGAACAGCTGTTAATTGGAGCCATCGCCAAAGCTCTGGAAATAATACCAAGGCAACTGTGTGATAATGCGGGTTTTGATGCTACAAATATTCTCAATAAACTTAGACAAAAACATGCGCAAGGTACAAACACACCTTATATAACATTTGGTTTAAAATTTTTCATCTGGCTCTCCCTATTGAACCTAGGCTAACTTAGTTGGTAGGCCATCAGTATCAGCATGGAAAACAGAAGTTCATGGGTTTGATTCTCGGTGTCAGAGGAATTTCTCTCCAAAATACGGTATTCTCATGAAATGTTCATCTGGCACTGTGAATCTTCCTCTGGCTTGCTTTATTGATAAAACATCACATGGAAAGTTAAAGTTCATGATTTGAATTCCAGTATTGGAGGAATTTATTCCTAAAGTATTCTCCTCTTGAAAAATATTCATATGTAAGTTCAGATGCTGTACAAATTGGTCTAACCTTAAAATAATTTCTTAATCTGGATGGTTTACACTTACTGTAATTCCAATTTTGTTTAAACATAAGGTTTATTAATGAAAGAAAAAGTTTTATCTTCTGAAAATGTTATGTTCTGTAGATATAATATTACAATTTATTGTTTTGCAGGACATTGCTGGTATGGAGTGGATATTAACAAGGAAGACATTTCTGATAACTTTGATCTGTGCGTGTGGGAACCAGCAGTTGTCAAGATCAATGCCCTGACAGCAGCAAGCGAGGCTGCCTGTTTGGTTCTGTCTGTAGATGAAACTATCAAGAATCCTAAATCAGGTGGTGATGGTCCCCAGGCTCCACCGATGGGACGAGGAATGGGCAGGCCTATGTGAACTTTCTTATCACTATGCATTTCAGTCTGTGGATAATCTCCCGATTGTGTTAATTTATGAACAAGTTTATGCTTCAATCAACTTTAACTTCCTTTGCTTTATTGAATAAGCTGTTACTATAATTAAATTACCTCATCTTTCTTTGCTGTTTTACCAGTTAATGAAGTAACGCTTAATGTTAAGTATTAATTTTTGTATTGAAATGTCTTTGTAAAACAAAATGAATAAACAAACTCACAAAAATTCTTCATATCAAATAATATTAAATCTTATCATAGGTTTGTTTAGGGCTATATAGTGGAAATGAAGTGATCAAATAATCTAGTAAATATGACATGCAGTATTAAATCCACTTGGAATGGGAAGACACAATGAAGTGGAACAATAGTAATACATAATATCTTGGAGAACACTCACTACTTCGTTATTATTCATTACTCAACCTCCCTATCATTGTCAGCTATGTCCAACTCCCAAACTTCCATCTTGTACCACCTGGTGACATTGCAGTTTCAAGAGTTTCCAAATTAGGCCGAACTCGTTTTCCCCTGGGATGTCAAAATTCTGGAGGTTATTTCAGTCTCTGTATGTAAATCTTCCATACGATCAACTGAATTGGTTGATGCAGATTTTTGAGTAGAGCTGCTTCCTTTACCACATAATGATCAGAATTCCATAATACGTGTGCAGCTGCTGTGGACTTTACAGTTTCCTCTGTCTAATAATTTTGAAAGGCTCTTTCCATCTCTTATTGAGGTTCCTTTTTGTTTTACCTATGTAGGCTATACATTGTCGCAATCATTACATGTTATTTTGCAAATGCCTGATTTTTGCCCTGGAGGAATTTTGTCTTTCAGTTCTGATCTTAGTAATGTCTTGAGTTTGAATTTATTTCGAGGAGTCAACTTTATGTTATGTTCATTGAAGATCGTGTTGAATTTATGATTTGCCCAAGGGTGATATGTCATTTTTTTCCAAATGAGGTTTTTCATTTATAGGGTTCATTGTAGTGATTGCTCTAGTGTTTTTCTGTTTCCTGGATCTGTCTATTTTCTTGTCCACCAACTCTTCATTTAATCCATTCTTTTCTGTAGTATTTACTATTTGTGGGTATTCTTTTTCATATTCTATCTTACTGAGGGGGATGTGATCCAGTTGCTATGGGCTAAGTTGTTCAATATTGCATGTTTATGTGCTCTTGGGTTGAAGCCATCTTGTTTTATGTAATTGTCAACACTAGTTTCTTTCTGATGGATACCGAATTCAAGATGTTGGTTCCTGACGACTTTTAAGTCAAGAAATGGCAGGCTAATCTCAGTTTCAATTTCAACTTCAATAAAATTAACAGGTTTTTTACAGACATTTTTTTTCTTCCTGGCACTGGTGAAAGGCATGTGAAGAGAAGGCCATTCAGAGATGGGAGTTGAATTCAGAGAGACAAACCATCTTCCCCTCCCACCAGTCATGACAGCCTTAGCCGTAAACCTTTGTCAATGAGGTGTAACTCTCTTAAAGACTGGTTTACAAATTAAAAATCACCCCTTCAAATGACATTTTCATTACAGACTCGGCCATGCTTCTGCACATTTCTCTGAGCAGAACCAAGTAGAAAAAAATTCACTGTAATTTCCACATTTGTTCCTGAGTTATAAGTGAAAAGACTGCTTTAAATGAGACTTTTTGTACTACCAACACACAGTTGTTCATGTACATAGATCTAATCATTGAATGCTTCAATTTTATTAGCCAGCTTTGAGAATAATTTGTTTATTAAGTTATTGAATATTTACAAGGTAAGTTTTCATTATGGTTGTAAATTGTTAGTTACACTTTATAAATGGGTTTCCTGGTATTGTACAATGTTGTTAAAATATTACCATTCACAACATTAAATGCTCATGTAGCAAATGGTCTTAGCGTTATTATTAAAAATCTTGTTTTTAAGTGAAGTAGGGTTATTTTCGTTAATAGGAAAGTTCATTTCATTTGCAAATCAACCACACGGTTTCCTTGGATAGACAACATTTTTCCTCTGATTTCATCTACTTATATCCAGATTTTAAAATTGTAATAGCTTTTTAATTAGGTCCAGGCTTTTTTAAAGAAATTTTCCAATTACATTCCAAAAATGTTTTATTGGAACACAGCTCTCAATCACAAAACATTATTGAAGCCATCATAATGCAGTGGTATTCATTCCTCGGATGCCAATCCATCCCTTTGGATATACCATTTCAATTTAGAATTCTGCAGTTCCCTATTTGTTTGAGTTTCACTATGAGCATCAACAAGTCACAAGGTTAATCACTTAGAGTTGTAGGACTTAACTTTCAGAAACCATGCTTCTCCCGTAGTCGATGGACATGGGTTATTTAAGAGAAATGCAATCTGTCTTTACATCTTAGCTCCAAAATATAGGAGATTTAATATACCATATTTACCCGAATATAAGCCAGACCTGTCTTTTTAACACTAAAGTAAAGGGAAAAAAAAATTAATTAACCCCAAAGTGAAATAATAAATTTCAAATTTTCATTATATTTAAATAACACATTTCTTAGCTGAAATAAGAAAAAGGAAGTATCAATTCACTCAAATTATGAAATTCTAATTTTATTTCATCAAACATTAAGTAAAACTGACAGAAATCAGTATTTTACACTTCGTATGGCTATCAATGTTGAATTTTGTGCAATTTTTCTATTTTCATAATTCCGCTTTCAGTTACCATCAGTTTAAAATGACTATCATTTGGATTTCTTTACATCTGAACAGTTCTTAGCATATTCTATAATACTGCTATAATGAATGACAAAATACGCAAAACACAGATCATATAATGAACATCCACTTGCTTACACAGTTTTATGCATTTTCTAAGATGCTTAAATTAAAATGGATGTATTTTTTTAAGTTAAATCGATTTAATTGATAATCTTGGTGATTTGAGAAGATAGGTAGCAGTGCTTGGAGAGGGAAACCGGTCGTGTTAGATCAACTGGCTATGTTGTGTGAATTTTTACCATTACTACCTAAAAACACTACTTGTATGCGAATTTTGCTGGGCTTAATCGATGCAAAAAAAAGTGTGGCTTATATTTCAATAAATATGGTAGTTTATCCAGAAGGTCTATAAGAAAAACTTAACCACCACTGACCTGGTATGCTAAATATTCCAAGGAAGAACAAAATTCTAAAAAAATCCGATGTGAAACACACAACTTCATCTAACCAAATGAAAAGCCACGACAGCTTCTACAATGGTGGCTCGCTTTAACTAACGTTCAAAGAATTTTTGTGGAAAAATATTTAAATTAAAAGTTTCAGTTCTTAGTATAAGCACCTCATGTAAAAGAAATTAATCAAATTTGTTAGAGCAGTTTTGGAGAAAATTGCAAAAAATGAAATTTTCTTCATGTAAAGTGGCAATAAATGTATGAGAAAGCTGTTGCCAGTCTTCATGTCACATCCCCAGAAGGTACCAAACCCAAAGAAAATTGTTTTTATATGATTTTTCATTTTTAAGCTAGGCTGTTCACATACTCATGTTTCTGAAAATAGCATTTTTGCATTTAGGGTACTTCAAAACATGTATTTACATTAAAAACATCAAATTTTGAGGTCAAACACAATACTTCCTCTACCTATAGTATCTATGTAGGATAGAGGAAGTAAAAACATGATGTACTTCATGTCATTTAAAAACACCTAGTAGATGAAAAAATAATGTTGGCAGAGCCATGGGTACCTGCTAGTATCCAATATCTTCATATTTCCAATATCCTTTTCCACATTTTTTCAAATCACCTTTGGTATTCTGTAGCTGCAGACTTTTCTCCACTGCTTTCACAGCTGTAACATGCATCTCGAGTTCAGGGGTGTAGGCAAGGAGGAGGAACTTCAGTGTTTCAGTAGGAGGTTACCAGCATCTTAAAAAAACATAAATAAATTAGCATTTTAACATAAACTTTATTTTAAAGAAATTAACACAAACATATTATAATTATACACAATGGAATATAAATTTGGATAAATTTTTAATTACATACAAATTTAGCTCTCATTAAATTCTCATTTATTATTTCAGTAAACACATTCTTACTTATAATGGGATCAGGAGTCATATTTGTAAAAATACAGACTTTATGCAGAGCAGATTTCAGCACGGTATACCAAATCTCACGAAATAGAAGAGAATTCCTGTAGAATTAGTTGGAGGTCTAGTGATGCGAAGTCTATGTTTTGTCGAGTGTCATTAACAACACTGCGAACCTGAAACAAATTATAATCAGATTAAATTAATTGGGAAAACATTGTGAAATACTAAGTGTGAGAGGAGAATAAAATGAAAACCACAATTAATTTTTTTCCACTATGTTTCTGCAGGAAGAATGTTTGGTTGTACTTTATTTTTCTACACAGTCCCCTCCCAGTTCAATGCACTTATGCAATCAGATAGGAAGTGCTTCAATACCGCATGAGAAAAATTATTCTGATTGACACTGTAGGCACTCATGCACCCCCGATTCATCATCAGACTTGAATTTCTGCCCTCCAAGGAGCTCCTTTAATGGACTAAATAAGTGGAAATCTGATGGTGCCAAACCTGGCAAGTATGGCAGATGGGGGAGGCACTTAAAGCATATGTCGTCGATGGTTTTCATGGTTGCATGAGCAGCATGAGGACAGGCGTTATCATGTTGAAGCAAAACACCTGCTCTTAGCAACCCCCTTCGCTTTGTCACCATCAGATTTCCAAATCTTTGGTCCATTAAAGGATCCCCTTGGAGGGCAGAAGTTAAAATCTAATGAAGATGTTCAATCAATGGTGCAGGAATGGCTGCAGCATCAATCAAAATAATTTTTCTCATGCGGTATCGAAGCTCTTTCTATCCATGGTGTAACTGCATTGAAGTGGGAGGGGACTATGTAAAAAATAATGTACAAGCAAACATTCTTCCTGCAGTAAAATAGTGGAAAAAAAATTAATTACGGTTTTAATTTGATTCTCCCTCATAAAACTAACGAATAGTAGAAACAATTATTTATTCAGTTAATATGTGTAATGCTACAAAGAAAATAATATATGACAAATTTGGTAACAACCTTAAATCTATTTAATCTGGACGTTATATATTAATTTTTGGTACATACTAGCACATAGTGGTTTCTTTCATCAATGTTAAAATCTCAATAATACAATTCTTAACACATACGTGTGAGAATGTTTGTGCAACATATTTTGCATCGTTTATTTAAGACATTTTTGCAACTTTATACTACGAGGGAGAATCAAATGAAAACCGCAATTAATATTTTCCCCACTATTTTACTGCAGGAAGAATGCTTGCTTGTACATTATTTTTCCACATAGTCCCCTCCCAGTTCAATGCACTTACGCCATCTGATAGGAAGTGCTTTGATACCGCACAAGAAAAATTATTTCGGTTGACGCTGTAACCACAAGTGCACTGCCGATTGTACGGTCTTCATCAGACTTGAGCTTATGCCCTCCAAAGTGCTCCTTTACTGGACCAAAGATGTGGAAATTTGATGGTGCCAAAGCGAAGGGGATTGCTGAGTGCAGGTGTTTTGCTTCTACATGATAATGTCCATCCTCATGTTGCTAATGCAACCATGAAAACCATCAATGACATACACTTCAAGTGCCTCCCACATTCACCATACTTGCCAGATTTGTCACCATCAGATTTCCACATCTTTGGTCCATTAAAATAGCACCTTGGAGTGCAGAAGTTCAAGACTGATGAAGACATGCAATAGGCGGTGCACGAGTGGCTACAGCGTCAACCAATAGAATTTTTTTCACGCGGTATCAAAGCACTTCCTACTCGATGGCGCAAGTGCACTGAACTGGGAGGGGACTAAGTAGAAAAATAATGTACAAGCAAACATTCATCATGCAGTAAAATAATGGGGGAAGAAAAATTGTGGTTTTAATTTGATTCTCCCTCGACAAAAACTGGACGTAACCCCTATGTGACCTCCAATACACAGTGACCAAATTCGAGAACCACGGATTCCACTTCAAGTGTGCAAAATTAGGAAATACCACCAACCAGGAAATGCATGTGAGTGTTCATAGTGCAGAAAAAAAGCACGACAGGTACCACAATGTGGTGTGAGAAGAAGCAGTAATCATTTACTCAACTGTGTGCCAAACGATGGTGTTGTATACCAATGCATATTTTGTGCTTTACATTCATTATTATATTGGACCCTATAGTCTAATTCAAATCACATGAGGGAAGCTAGGGTAGTGGATGCCGAGAAGAAAGGCCCATATGAACTGATATTGTATTATAAGAAAAGAAGTAGGCCTACAGGCTGGGCAGTGTAGATGCAGTTGGCTTATGATTGGAGGTACCATACAAGATTTAGAAAAACCACTTCATGTATTATAAAAGCCATTCTTAGGGGATCTCTTGCAATATTGCAAAATCATTTCTCTAGTATGAAATAATTTTTGATTTCGATGTTAAGAGTTAAAACATATTATTGTATTAACCTGGAAATCCATTCCTTATATTAACCTAAATAAGATAAATGAAAAATGTTAATAAAAATGAAAACTAAAACTACTGAGTAAACAAATCAAATGATATGTAAAATATAAATAAATGGAAATATAATAACAATGTAAATTTTTTAATAAAAACTATTCTTTACAGCTAAGTACAAAAACAAGTATCCCGATCGGAATTGCCAGCACTGTATAATACAAGGAAGAGTCTGAACTCACAAAATACAAACGAATGAGTAAGACAGCTGGTGACTAACTGTCAAATCTATAAACGACTGCCAAGTATGTCAGGGAAACTGTAAAGGCCTGCTAGCTAGGTGCTGCGATATGGCAACTGTGTAGGTACAAGACATCAAGCTAAAGTGGATACATAACTGAACAATACAATATAGGGAAAAAGTCAATAGAAATTTGCACTAGTATTTTTATTTTGGCTGTGTTTATACTCCTTTTAGCTACGAGGCCACATCAGGAGTTTGGGATCTGTGTCTATACAGCAGAGTAGGTCAACTGTTTCTATTATTGGTGTATTTTATGGAGTAAATTTCAACTGATATTAATTTAAATTGATATAATACAGGATCAAATGGCGAGGACGATTCATGGTATGTAAATATCCAATTCGGCATTTGCCTTTCTCACTGGGGAAACTATGAAAAAAACCCTGTCAAATTGGACGGCCATAGGATTTGAACCTGGGACCTCCTGAATGCAAGTCCAAGATGTTACCATCTTGGCCACCTCGCTCGGTTGGTACTGTTTTCTTAACAATTATCAGGAACACTGTGGGAGTTTGTTAAGAAAATGTTAAGTGCTACTAATGTAACTATACGTGATTAGAAAAGTATTAAGCATAAGAACATAATGTACCCATCTATATGCGTAATAATAATAAAAGCCAATTACAATTTCACAGGCAACTTGTCTTGTGAGAAAACTTGAGGCAGTGGTATGCCCAATCCTGCTAGGCTGCCACTAATCTAAGCCAGAATCCAGAACGTGAAATGAAAAAAATCACAAGATCTATTGCCTAAGGTCGAGAAAGTCATGAGAATTACTCAAATAAGACTGTTTTACAGAGGGTTTAAAAGATAACAAACCATTGCTGTGAAGAATGCTGCATGGCGTGGCTTCTCCGAGTATCTCTCATACTGGTCCAGGCTGTCCTGAAGTTTTAGAGTTAAACTGTCATAGTTTTTCCTTACAACATCCAGTATCTAGAAAAAAAATATATTTTTGTAACTTTCCATCAGAGAAGCATAACACATGTATTTCCTTTCTTGCTCTCTCTATGTACCTACCTGGTCTTCTGATGGGGTTGACAGCCCTTGACTAGCTAGCCACGCATCAATTTTAGGTGAAAAGTGATTGATGATGGCCCTTAAAAAGTAAATAAATCATCATAAGAAAATAAAAGCAATAAAAACAAGAGAAGACATTACAAATTCTTTAAATGAATTAACTCAGGCCTTTCCAACTGAGGTGCTTCCACGGCGCAGGCCAGCACCGGTGTAGCACCAGAGGCAGCTCCACAGGTCTAGCCAGCGCTCAGCTTACAAAAGCAATTATTAATAACAATTTTGTGAACACGTAAACACAACATTTATTTTCTACATATATTGTGTTTGGCTTTGTGTACATTTAGAGAATTTTAGTTGATTGTTAACATCGCTTTGCCACAACTAATTTAACAATATTGGGTACAATCGATTTGGCAATGGAAATTCTAAGGATGACTTCTAAGGAAACATCAGACAGAGAAGTCCTGGTCATATTTTTATTTACTTTCATAATTGAAAACATCTGTTCGCATGCATAAGTTGTACCGAACACTGACGTAAATTTTAAGGCAAGTGCATGGTTTGGAAAATTCCTGTGGATGCATACCTTTGTAAAATGAAAGTAAATTGCCGGTGTAGTGGTAGTACCCATACCTTTTTCAGCTCTGTTTGGAAATATGACGATGATTTTCAGGATAAATATTTCAAGTTGAGGTGCCATATCATTAATTTCTTTGAATGGGCATTGAATTCATTGTGCAAATTCTGTAACAATGTCTCCAAGGTTTTCGTAAATAGACAAATTCAATGATTTTAATGAAGGAAAATTATCAAAATGCCAGGCTTTAAGCTGACCTTTAAATAATGAGCTCTGCATTTTGAAAGCCTTAATTTTTTCACGCATGGTGCTAATTAACTAATTTCTCCCTTGCAACTAAATATTAAATCATTTAAATAAGATGTTATATCCGCTAAGAAAGCGAATTCAGCTACCCACTGTGCTGTCTTTGACGTCTGACGCACATCGCTACATGGGGAAGGAGAGCACCGGGCTGCTGTTGAGTGCTGCAATGGTGTCCACCAGCGTAAAGTGCCCGAGTTGGAAAGGCATGAATTAATCTATTTATAAGTACAGTCAAATTTGTTAAGAAATTCCACCTAATTTAGCTCTTCTACTCCAGTCCCTTGAACATTCCTATATGAACCTTGGTCAACTAACACAATACATTTTCCCAAAGAATTAACTGTGAAACAACTGATATAATATTTAAATTTAAAATTGTTCCGTGTTACACAGTTTATTTCTTAAATCTACTTTTATATATAAATTAAATCTAATTTTACATATAATATGAGTAGTGTTCCCAGCTGTTCCGGTTTGGGCGAGATTACCCAGGAATCAAATTCCTGTTTCTGGAAAATTTTTATGTTTTGCTGGGATGCTAAAAATCCCAGAATTTTAATAATTGAAGGGAATTTTTAAAGATTTTTTTCTATCAGTAGATGATATTCATGCTCAGCATGTGGTAACCCTTACTGTATATGTTTGCTAACGATAAACAGCTAACCATCTAAACTTTAAAAGGATGATGGAACTCACATAATGAAGTATAATGCCATTTGTGAAATAACATGAGTACATTTGAATCTCCTTTGTAAGTTATTTTATTTTGGGTGGGGGAGTCTGGGATTGTTCAGCTCAGAGCCGGGAACCATGGATTTGAGCATATAACTCATCATCATTATCATCATAAACTTCACGGTTTGACCTTAAAAGACTGTTCTGACTTTAAGGAAACTTTGTTCATTATCTGTTTAAAAATTATCTTCCCAGTGCTATACTTAGCAATTTCTGCGGATTCCATTCTTTCAACATATTCAAGCCAGTTGAATTGGTAATCATTAGGGGGCGGATTTCTATGACATGTGATATTTTCCCCTTTGCATTATTTCAGGTTTCCAGCTAATTTAAACTCGATTCCAAGCATCCTGGTGAAAATGGAACGGCTTTTATTGTGCATATAACTGCATATTTAGGAAATTTTCAACTATTGTAGCATATTTGGTATGAATATGTATATTTAGGTAATATTTTTTGCATATTTGTGTGCATATTAAAGAAATTTTGAAGTTTCATATCATATTTTGTAAATTTTGCATTATAATGATACTTTTTGAGAATTTACAGCTATTTAAAATAATTAACACTATGTTTTAATAAAATGTATTGTAATGAAACTAAAAAAAAATATACACAATGTGTAAGTGGTAAAGTCATATTTTAAATTTTATTGGTCATATTTTAATGTTTTTAGCTCATAAATGCATGCATATATCCTATTTTTTAGGTCATAGAAATCCGCCCCCTAGTAATCATCAATTGTATCTGATATATTAAAAATGTTTGTTTCTTATTTCTATGTTTCTAAAGTAATCTTGTCTTTGTTATCCTGCAATGGGACAAGGAAAGCGCATTTCTGCTACTTCTATTTGCCGTCCCTGTTGTTCGGTCCAAGCCAAAGCGGGTACAGCCATAATTTTATAAAATTTCAGGATTGTGTCAAGTCTTGTTTTCCTATTATAATGTTCTTTTTATTGTGCCATACATGTTCTGAAAGCTAGTTTTCTGAGTTTTCTGTCCACATCTTGTATGTTCTGTAGTCTCACTGTATATCCCAGTTATTTGAAACTACTGACCTCTTTTAATGGGGAATTATTTAAAAATATTTTGCATGGAACTGTTTTTCCCTGGAAAGCCATAACTTTTGTTTTGTTTTTGGACATTATTAAGTTATATTTCTCAGCTATCTTATTTAATTCGTGCAGAGCTATCTGTAAGTTGTCTTTCGAGTTCCCAATAAGTATTGGTCTTCAGCAAATAAAATAATTAAAACATTTCTATCAGAAATTTTATTTCTTAGAACGTTCCACCATTCACTTATAGCATATATATCTATATATAATGTTAAAAAGAGTTGGTGACAATGGACAGCCCTGCCTCACTCCTTAATGAATTATTATTGGATTTACATTTCTGGCTCCTGAGATTTCTACTTGTATAGTGGTATATATGTATAGACTTTTTGCAGCCTTTGTAAGGTGTTGTGGGAACCTTTGTTTTTCATAGCTTCCCATAGTTGACTTCTATTGACCTTATCGAAAGTTTTAACATATTATATAGTCTATAAAAGTTATAAAAAATGTTTTGTTAAATTCTCACTTTTCTGAAACCATGCTGGTCTTCTGAGAGGAATGACTATAACTTGTATTGCATAATTTTCTGAATTATTTTCCAGTTCTATTGTAAATGGTCGCTTTTAAAGACAGGAGAATAATTTTTTTTAGGTCATAAATGAATTACTGTACTTAGATCTACAAAGTTCTGATTCATGAAATAACATTCAAAATTAGTGAAACAATTCTTACCTTACATTAATTAAGCTATTTGTCAGTCTCAGTGCATTGTCCTTGAAATCTCCATCATTAGTCGAGTACCTCAAAGCTGAAATTGATAATAAAGTTTACTTAAAACTATAATATTTTATGTGGGATTTTTTACAGTGAAGTGATACTATAAATAAGGTAGTATATGGTCGGTTGTTTAAATTCAAACTTCACTTACTTGTTTCTTTTCAAGAATCATGATTTCAATCAGCCTCCTGATCATCCTCAGCTTGTGTCCGACTGTTTTGAAGTTCATTTGTTTGTCCTTGTGATGCTAGAGCGGGTTGTGTGTTCGGTGACTTCTGTGGCGGGTAGAAATTTTGAATGAGGCTACTCTCTATACATGTGTCGAAATTCATCAATTTGCTTTGTGTTTTTTAATGAAGATGTTCTCCCATGCTGTGAGTTCTGTTGGTCGCTGGATACTTTTTAGTAATTTTTTTCCTTGACTTATGTTGTGGCCATCATTCCAGAAGTGGTGTGCTGCTACAGCTGATTTGTCATACTGTTAGTATTTTATGTGTCTAAAGTGTTCTTTTTTCCTAGTCTTCAAGTTCCTTTTGGTTTTCCCTATGTAAATTTTGTCACAATCTTCACAGCTTATTTGATAAATTCCCGATTTGTTTTCCAATGTCTCCAAATCTTTACTATTTGTGTTGTTTTTGGGGGCTAATGCTATGCCGTACTCCTTAAAGATTTTTTGAAATTTACGGTGGTGTTTCGGGTGGTATGTGAATTTCTTGAAAGAGTTCTCTTGGTTGTTTAATGGGGATAGAGTGGTATTCCCTTTTACCAGTTTCTGGTGAGTGAAATATTTAATTTTCTTGTCAACTAGGCTTTTGGTGTATCCATTTCTGTGGGCAATTTCTACCATTTCATTATATTCATTATTATACTCTGTCTTGTTCAGCAGAATATTTATAAGTCTGTGTGCTAGGCTGTTTATTTATTATTTAATGAACTTCAAAACAGTCAGACACAAGCTGAGGATGATCAGGAGGCTAATTGAAATCATGATTCTTGAAAAGAAAAGTAAGTGAAGTTTGAGTTTAAACAACTGACCATATACTACCTTATTTATACTTAAAACTACTTTACAAACAGTCTTACAAACTGCAATCCCCCATACAGGTCTCCATAATAGACAAAAATGTAAAAATAATTAACTGCAAAGTTGAGAACTGCACTAGGCATGTGGGAGAACCTTCACTCAAAATTTCAGTTTTCAGAGAATATTAAAAATAAATAAAAAATGAAAAATGTAAATATTCCAACTCCCGTGCTGATGTCCCATGATCCAATTTTTTGTTTAAAATGTTGTAACAAGTAGCTTTTCTATACATTTATTTATGGCTATGCACATGAGAGTGCATTTTGGTCTAATATACTGCCAGTTGTTCACCTGAAATGAAAATTGATTGCTACTACAGCTGATATAGTGGTTATGTATATAGTAAGTCACATTTTCAGCCAAATCTTTTTCATGATTTTATAATAAACCTATGATTTTTCTTACATGGAATTGAAGCTTTCAGGCCAGAGCAATTTGTCTGAATGAAATTTACAACAGTTTGGCATTCTTCTTTACTTTGCAAGAACCTTTTGTTTCGAATTTTCTTCACTCTGTTTACTCCTATCTTTGCCGTGTTGGTTTTTGTTGTGGTTTACAACAACTTTAATGTCTGCTCAGAGACTGTAACTGCATTTTCATCTTTGGGAAATATAACTACTATATGCTTAGTTGAAAATGCTGCAGCAAGTTTTTTAGATGGGAGAAGTTTGGAATAATTGGAATGCTGCTTACTGTTACAAGATGTCCCTGCTGTCAACTTTGTCAGCTCATTTTTGAAGGATTCCTTGGTGTGTTTAATTATATCCACAGATGAAAGTACTTCCTGACACCAATTTTTGTTAATGAGTTTGTCACAATTCTGGATATTACTTATTAAATTCACTTGATTTGCAGCAGAGCGATATAGCTCGTCCACGTTCATATTCACCACTAACATTATGTAAGAAGCACCCCATTTTAAGGCCTATTTGGCAGGTAAAAAAGTGTCTTATGCATTGGAAAATTCGGTACCTGTACTAGTTTCGGAAACTGTTGCTTCCATTTTAAACAGGTATACCTCAATTGTTGTGGTACCCTCCTGTGGATGCTGAATGAATTTCGAAATAAGATCTTCATCCATCGGAATGTTGAAGTTCATGAGTTGATGATCAATGATGACCTCATCTCAAAATTTGTTCTGCATCCACAAAGGAGGATTCCACGGCCGTTCAAGTACAACTGTTGAAAAATGAAGCAACAGTTTCAAAACTAGTGTAAGTAAACTATACTATAAGTTAAGTTCAGTATTAATTTCAACTCCCTATCACTTTGATAACTTCCAATACAATTTAATATAGAAATTCATAGTTTTGGTTTCATTGTAAGTGACCTTCTTCAGTCTCCTTCTTCCCTCTTCCCACCCTCTGACAAGTTCAAATTTGTGTTACGCATGCTAGGCTGTGAGGTATAAGGTACGATGTGTAAACACATCTATAAATATATCCTGTACAAATTAATTAAAAGACAAGATACAAACCCATAGAATAAAGGTTATCGAAGACTTGATGCATACGAATAAGTTCATAGTACAACTCATCATAGCTGCCTGGAGAAGGTAGGAATGTGTCTCCATAAGTGATGAATAAATTGAAAATATTCACAACCTGAAATAACAATAAAAACAATTATAACTTCAATAGAACTGGTTAGGTGAACAGATAGGAGATGTAAAATTTTAGAATGCTCAAAATATTTTACTGTTTTAGGCCCGTTCTTACGATGTCCAGTTAAGTAGGAGTAAATGTAAACTGGTAGTTTATTTTACGGTCGGAGTAAAGTTCCAGTAAACGCTTCTTTGTTCTTATCATCTCCTAGTTAAAGTTTACTCCCGGTTAACGCAATCAGACAAAAGTCACAGCAGTTGGTACGAGCGTTTCTCAGTTGTTTGCAGCAGTTTTTCATCTGTTTTCATTGTTTCGTGCGATTTTGCAATGGATAATGAGGTTATGGCTGATATAAAAAAAAATAAAGAGACACAGCAATTTCTTTTCAAGTGAAGAATAATTTTTTCTGAATGATATCGACGAAAAGCGTCACATAATTCAAACTAAATAAACACACATGGCCATAAGAGCAAAGCTAAAAAAAAGTACCAGAAAAACCTATTGTAAAATATATGACTTCCTCTGAATTTAATTATAGTTTGCAGTACACAGTATGGGCAGTAGTGTGCAATCAGTTGTCTTAGCTTAGGCATAATGTGTAGCTAAGAACTACAAGATATATTACGAGATGTTTTCAAATGAAATTATTAGCTCTTAGCATAACATATTAAAATACATTATGTATAGGCCTATATAGTTTATATATTACGCTTATTATACAATTCCTGTTAAATAAGAATAAAATACTCCTCAAGCAAAGTGATTGTAAAAATGAAAAGAAAGGTACCACGTTTCGAAACCCCATCCCCGAAGGATGATAAACCCAAATATGACCTGATGTACGGGTAGAGGAAGCAAATAGTAAAGTAATTGTTTGTCCAAACTTTCATAATAATTTAATGTAGTTTTCAATATTGTTTTTATTTATGTTTACATATATTGGCATTGTTCTTCATCACCAGTGACATTACGAAAGCAGCTAAATAACTTCATCTCTCCATTTTAATTCAATTCGCGAGAAGTATAACCTCAACAAAATCCTCCGGTTAGGAGTTGACTTGTACATTTTCCTACAGTAAAGATTACTACCAGTTAAGAGCTTTTTACCAACAGTTAACACCTAACCAGATATTGTAAAATCGAACTGTCAGTAAAGTAACCGTAAAAGTGGCCATAAATATTTTACTGGAGGTGGTAATAACGGGCCATAGTCACAAATTTAAATGTTTTGTTTTTTAATTTTTTAAAGATGGTTCGAGACACTTATTTTTTCCAGTTTTCACAATTTATTAAAATCAGAATTTTTAAAAAGCAGACTAATTTTTATTTTTCTAATTACAGTAAATATTTCAGTTTACGGTCAAGTATTATATTCGTAGTTTACCTACAGGTTAAGTTAAAATTAATCTAAAGTTTAACTGCAGATGCTGTTTTATAATGTTCTGTTTAAGTTAAAGCATAGTGCAATGGTGTTAGTAGACTTGCTGGCTGAGAAAACAAGACTAATAACATTGTATAATAGAATAATGTTAACACAGAAAAAAGATTGACCTTGTTTGTTTGTAGCAAAAATAAATATAACTTCTTGTGAAATCTAGTGAAGAAGTGCAGTAAATGAGTGCAAGAACATTATATATAAGGTTTTAGAGTTCTTATCTTCTCGCAGCATGTTATCACATTTGGAATTTGATGAAACAAGGCTAGGATTGTTTTCTTCATCAGCCTGAATCCATTTTTAAATGTTCATCCCACATCTGAAGGTTTTATATCTATATATATTTTGGAACATTCTGGAGCTTCATTGTCTTTCAGTTATATGAATAACCTCCTATCATCGCTCAGCATTTCCTCAAACATCTTCGCAATACCGATGGGACCACCATCTTGCGATATTCCCTTAATCTCTAGTTAAAAGGAAGATAAGTCCAGTCAAGTTTAACTATGTTGAACTGGTAAATCTAAATGATGAAATGATCTACTTGTTACATAATTGTCTCCGGCAATAAATTAAAAAGGACCACAATCTTTTTACTCTTAACATCATTAGCATACATAGTTGTGAACTTTAACAACATTAGAGCATGTGGTTGTGCATCCCAACATCATCTTAATTTTCTTTAGAAAAAAAAAATCATTTCATTCCACATACATGGATTATGGATTTTTATTCGTTAATATTTTTAATAACGTATTTTTGAGTGTCCTGTTTTTAAATTTTTATTTTTTTATTTTTATTTTATTTATTTATTTATTTATTTATTACAAGAGATATTACATGAGGTATTACATTTAGTAATACACCCGAATGAGCAAGACTGCTCGTGCTCAGGTGCCGTTTCAAAAATATCAAAGTGAAGAAAGAGGAGAGACAAAGAAATAGAGTGTATAATGTGCTTAACTAAAAAAGAAAGTAAAACAAAAACATTAAACATAAAAACATAAATACATAAAAGGAGTGAAACAAAAATTACTTAAAAGCTAAAAAATTACAAAAAATTCTTTACATATCTATTAAATTTAACAGTGGAGTATGCTGAGAGATCAGGATTTTTTCTGATAATTGAGTTATAGAAGCGCGGTCCAAAATTAATGCTATGCTTTAATCCTGCCGATGTGAGACATTTGGGTTCTAATAGGAGTAAATTAGTATTTCGTCTAGTTTTGTAGATATGATCACTGGAAGAGTATTTTATACGATGTTTGTGAAAATATTTTAATATAGAAAATTTGTAAATTTGGTCCAAACTTAAAACATTAAATTCCGAAAATATTAGGCTAGTTGGGTAATCAATGTGTTTTCTTAGACAGATTTTTATTATTCTTTTTTGTAAAAGGCAGAGGGGCTTAAGGGTAGTTTTCGCTAATCCTCCCCAGACGAGAATGCCATATTGAATAATGGACTGGAAAAGTGCTAGATAAACGGAACGTAAAACAGTAATGGGCATACAGTGGCGTAAAATGACAAATTTATGAATTGTTCGGCGTAGTCTATTACAGATGTAGTTAACATGGTGAGACCATTTAAGGTGTTTATCAATAAAAATACCCAAATATTTCACAACGGCTGTTTCTTTCAGTGGTAAGCATTTACAATTCACATCAAAATTACAATTATGTATTATTAAATTTAAATTTGTACATTTTTTCCGCGCTATCTGACCAGTAGATGTTAATGAGAAAGGAACTAATGTTGATTTATCCACGTTTAGTGACAGAAGGTTAGAATCGAACCATTTTTTTATAATTTTCATGCCAGTATTAGCGTATTTATATGCTACTTCCCATGAATGAACACTGAAAATCACAACAGTGTCATCTGCGTATGAAAATATGGAGCCATTTATTTGATCTAGGTTTAAATTTAGCAAATCATTTACATATATTAAGTATAAGATTGGTCCTAATATCGTTCCTTGTGGCACACCAATATCAATATTTGATATTTCACTTATATGGCTGTCAACCTTTGTCATTATACATCTATTGCTCAGATATGATTCAAATAATTTTTTAAACTGTTCCTCTAATTCCTATCTTATTCAGTTTATCTAATAGTATCGAGTGAATAACAGTATCAAAAGCTTTACGTAAGTCCAAGAAAATTCCTAAACAATTACTGTATTACCTTTGTCTAATTCTTTAATAATGTTACCTGTAACGTTAATAAAAGCATCGTCAGTAGATATGTTGGGGGAATATTTGCTTTATTGAATGCTAGGTCAATATTAAGATAATAATTAATTTCTGGAAAAATTCCTGTTAAAATTTGAATTATTAGACATAGTCATAGATCCTGGTTCAAATTCCGGCTATGGCATTGAATTTTTAAGCAGCGAATCGGAGGAATCAAATGACCAAAGCTCACAGAACACCGATATCAGCAACAGATTTACTGAAAATAGGATTCCAGAATGGATAGCGAAAATTCGGAAAGAGAGAAAAGAAATACTAAAAGAATCTAGAATTGTTGAATTAACTAAAAAATTTCAATGTGGAAGATACGTGTTTTCTAGATGAACCGATAATAAGATACTTGAATTTATTAGAAAATATTTAGCCGCGTTTTATGTTGGAAATTTTATACACATTGATGGGATGTCAAAGGCGTTCTGTGAACTTTGGCTAAAGAATTAAGGTCTGCCAACACGGGATAGCCTATTTGAATTATACGTGTGGTTTGGTAAAGAAAGAGGGCTGGATAAGGATAAAATATTAGATGACCTAAGAATATTGGGGGTATTATTTCCACAATATCAGAGAAGAAAGACTCCACAAGGAAAGAGTAAGAAGAAACTACAAGTTATGAAAGATAAGGATAGGCATTATTAATGTTAATGTTAATTGTAGTGGGACACTGGAGCAATACTTTGTAAGCAAAGGTGGCCCATTAGTTGATATATATGTTGTTTGTGAACCTCTGAATATTTAAAAAATTAAATTAAAAGTCTGACTCTACCTTTCCAGACATAGTCATACTTTTACTAGTCTTATACAGTATTCAAAAAATGATAATAGAATGCAATTCTGCAGGATTAAATAAGTAGGAGTGTATATATATATATATATGCACAGTATATATGTAACCTATTACTGTAAAATGACTTGGTGGATTTCAATGATATTCACAACTGCATTCAAGAAAAAGCCTTGGTGATCTCCTGTAATTTTTTCTACAAAACTGATTCTGATTTTTTTTTTGGGGGGGGGGATAGTCTGAAAGATTGATACTATCTGCTGAACCATCTAAACTGATTCATAAAGGCTTTGATAAATATTAACCTTTTCACTGCTAATGACGTAAAAATTCGTCACCTCAAAATATTGTTAAACACATATGTATAATATTAATGCAGTTTTATGTAAAATTTGAAGATATTTATCCACAAGCTACGATTTTTATTTATGGAAACCAGCTGATTTATTAAAATTTTCTTCATCGATTTCAAACTCACAGAGTCCACTGATGATTGCTTATATCAATATATAAGTTCAGCTCTGAAAGGTTTAAAGGCCACCACTTTATCATAAGCTCTCATAACATGGGGAATGAGGGGAGTTTATATTGTATGCAGTACCAAGAGACTGGGTATTGTAGAGAGTTTTAGATTATATGCTAATGCCATCAAACCATAAGAATATCAGCAAGTATTTTCCAGATCAGCAGCTCAAAAAATTGTTTGACCATCCCCACACCACTGTTAATAATTATTCTTTTCATAATTCTAAAAAATCCAGAAATGAAGTCAATAGAAGTTATTTCTTTATAATATTTCTGTATAATTACCTAAAAAAAATGGAAACTGTAGGAGGACCTGTGCCTCTCAGTAATGACCACCGAGGGATAGGCTCTATGATTTGTCTATGGGCCACCTTCTAACCGATTTCTTTTCAATATCCAATGTTCATAAAACAGAGCCATATTGACTTATTTAAATTTAAAAATGCAGGTAGGCCTAAGCCTACATCATAATATGTAACAAAAATGTTATCACTGAGGATGACCACAAGTTGGTCGAGATATATCTGATTTACACATTTTAAGGACTTTAATGGACTTTAATATTGACAAGGCAGAGTTACTGCATTTTTTAGTTCTTTTCAATGGAAACTTAGGGATAATTTTTAGAACTGATGTTTCTGATAAAGGTAACTTATTTTTAATTATATTTTTTAATTTTTACTAGTGCCTTCTATAAATTTAAATTATTTAAGCAAATCCACTTTTATTGCAAAAACTGGTCACCTTATTCATTCAGACAGATTAAAGAAATGGAGTTGCATGGTAAGTCTTAACTGTAACGAATATGATGATCGTTATAGTTGCTCTTGAAAATCCCACAATGTGCTATTTTTCTATCAAACAAGCGGAATTTATCAGTAAAATGAATAAATTTTGCATACACTGATGCTCCACTTACGTCACAGTTTATAAAATGCAGGACTAGTTTCGGGAGTCTTCTCCCATCATCGGCTGCTGGTCAACTTATTTATTTTAAGCGAAATTTAACTGTACTTTACACAAAATATCAGCTAAGTGAAAAGACATTTTGAAGATAAAGAATACTATTTTAAAGATTCTGCTACGTGCTATGCTACTAAACTTGAGCGGAGTTTTTCAACTATGAGCTTGAGTTACTACACATTTTTTTCTTCCTGTAAAATTTAGTTTCCAGCACATGTCTGACTAGCAATGACATACGCCATGTAAGGCAGCATTCAGATATGATAATTACTTCGAAGGAACATCAACACAAAGTTAGGATAATATTTTTACCTGGAGTGCTAAATGGAAGATATTCATTTTCTTCGCCAGATGATTCTCATTAGCAAGAAGAAATTTCAACAATGTAATAAGAGAGGTCCACAGTTCCTTCCACTGATAATTAAGTCTCACACGACAACGTTTCTGATAACACAACACTCGATGAATCACACCAACACAATGAAGATACAACTCCATGGGCAATTTCTTCATCATATGGCTCATTATGAATTCTACTAGTAGATCTAAAACAGAGCAGTTTGAAAAAAAAATATATATATCAACCAACTGAGAGAATCAAATTATCACAAAAGTTTTAACTTTGAGAAGAATACATGACTGCAAAGTGGTAGTATAGTATCCAAAGAACATAAGGTACATAAAATACAAAGAACATAAGGAAATTTCCCCTTTTTAGCCATAAAATAATCTGTGGGAAACTCACAAACCCTTTGGATTGCATTTACAGAAATTTTCAGCATGCTCGTGTTCAATAGATGTGAAGAGCACTGATTCAGATTGTGCACTCACCATAAAATCATAAAACTTTATGTACAAGATGGAAATATTTTTGTTTGCATTGAATTTATTGTTAGATTTTAAACAGGCAGCTAATCTTCCAAGAATTAGGCCTATGCTTTATATTACAAATAGTGATTTTATGCTTTATTGTGCTTTGAAAACTATTTTATCCAGACCCTTAGACCCCCAAAATCATGTTCTGGATAGCAACCACATGTGTAAAGCCCTGTTATGCTTTTGGGTTGCTCATCTTAAAATATTAAGAGACGCTTTATTCTTTTTTCATAACCACTTATAATATATGAGCTAGTTTTAAATTAAGTGGAGGGAAAGGAAATAGACATTAAATCCATGTCTGGGATATTAATACAAGTAAGAATTAATAGTATATAAATATAACTTGGCTTCAAAGTACCTACAAATGTAGGACGCCATTGGATGTGTGTTCTCAACGGAGAAACCTCCCGTGGTCTGCCTTGTCTTCTGAATCAGTTGAGGAATTTGATGTCGTACTGGCATGTTGTCATGGTAGCTCAATGGTAGAGCATTGGCGCGTTAAGCCGAAGATCCGTGTTCAAATCCCGGTTATGACATAAAATTTTTCAAGCTGATTCTTACTTGTATTAGTTTTAAATTGTTTTGCTTATAACTAAAGTGGTACTTTGCTTACCTAGGAGGGTTGAGGCTAAGGGCTGCGAAGGTGATGCTTTATCAGGTGCAAGTTTGCGATGCCTCATTGGCAGACGGTGTAGCTGTACTTTGAATACAAGGTTCACATCATGCATAAGGGAGTTGGCGTACTGATCTTCTGATATACATGTAAGTATGAGGAAGCACAGCTTCACATTGTTCACACTGGCTTCTGATTTAGTGTCTTGCATCACTATCGAACTGAAAAATCATTCAAAATTACATTCTTTGTTATATGGTCACAAACTTAAATCAAAGAACTAGGTGTATAATGTAAATACATGTTTAAATAGTAAATGAAGAAATCTTTTCTGTTAAGTCAATATTACATTTTCAAAGAAACTGAACAACAATTTGTTAAGCCAATGACCCACGATCCAATTTTCGATCCAAAAATCTACAAACCTTGAATTGGATCTTATGACATGGACAACTACCATTGCATACAATTTCATCCTATATTTTCCATCCAATTGTATTGCAAGCAACGGAATAGAAACGTTTCTAATTTTCTATCCAAAAACAATGAGCGTCATTCTCTCCTCGCAACAACTACATGATGTACACACATGGCTGGTTCTTCCATACAGCTGATTCTCAGCAATGCCAGTGTTCAATCAGTGAACACAACCAAGAAAGTAAAATGAAATATTAAGAGCCAAGAAGAGTGCAAATGCAGACTGAATTTACTACAGCACTCTAGAAATTATGACATAGATTCAACAGAAGTGTTACCAATGTGTGTATATCGACCGCCATGTTGATTGCAGTAGCTATCGATTTTCATTTCAGGAGAAAAACTGGCAGTATACTGAACCAATATGCACTCTCATGTGCATAGCCAGAAAAAAACTGGATCGTGGGACATTGGCTTCAGGTTTTTCTGTGAGTGTTCAAATTGTGAAGTTGCAATTAAAGTTATTTAATAGCTATATATATGTAACAAGTTGCACATTGTCCACAGAGACAATGGTGAGGTGAACAACATAAGAGCTAAAAATGCTACTTTTGCATGTGTTTCATATAAGATTAATTAGACTGTCGGTCGAAAATCCTTTGTATGTTTATATTTCCTGGCGAAGAATCTGAGCGAAAGTTTCTCGGGTAGTCAGCCAGGTGTAGAAGTCGGGAAACTGAAATTCGTATGGCCCTGAAAAGGATTGCGCACCAGAAAACACGAACAGCAGACTCTGAGGACACCACACAAGTCGCATTACTGCCATATTTTGGGAATCTCTCTCAGAGACTAGCCCGAATATTGCGGAAGAGGAAGATCAAGGCGGTATTCAAACCACCCCCGAAAATCGGGAGTTTTTTACGACCAGTGAAGGATGAAATGGGCCTCAGGACCCCAGGCGTGTATCGGATTCCGTGTGAATGCGGTAGAGCATACATCGGCCAGACTGCACGCACTATTGATCAACACTGCAAGGAACATGCCCGACACATGAGACTCTTCTAACCTGAGAAATCATCGGTAGCAGAACATGCTATAAACTCCGGCCCAGGACACAAAATTGAATTTTGCAACACCACCATTCTGGCCAAGACGTCATGTTACTGGGACAGACTAATAAAAGAGGCGATTGAAATTAAGTTGGAACCAGACAACTTTAACAGAGACGTGGGAATTAACATCAGCCCTATTTGGAATCAATGCCTCAGACGGGTGATGAACTGCAGGAAGAGGATAGCCCATCAAAGGAACGATGGAGGGGTTACTGACACCTGATTGGTCGGATCTGCGCAACTGGCACATGTATATATTCTACAGCAGGACGACGACTCGACACTTGAACGCCCTTGAAAATGGAGGCAGCGTGGGCCTTCGAAACGTCGGGGAAAATTGACTTCTACACGTGGCTGACTACCCGAGAAACCTTCGCTCAGAATATAATAATGTTGCTTAGTTCTCTTACACTTTTATTTTTATCTCAAAAATTTCTGATGTTAAAGATGATAGAGTCTTAGATTCATGTTCAAATAACTACATTTTATGGCCCTTGAATAAGTAGTACGCAGTGGGGATCATTATGCTGGTTGTTGGGCTGTTGTTTAAGTGGAGCTCTGATTGTCACGTAATTATTGATTATACAGTTATTAAAAAGAAAGTGTTATACAGTGAAATCCGAGTATAAATTACATTAGAAAAACAAATTACTTATATTTTGTTCTGAAAAGTATGTTATACTGAAATAAGCAAATCTTCTCAAAACCAAACGTTTTACAGATTAATCGGTTGAAACAAAATCATAGCGATTTCACAATAAATAATGTGGTAAGAGTTATTTCACAAAACACTATGCCTTTGCCGAACGTTCATACATTTGAACCATTTTTCTTTGTTCTCTAACATAGCTGACATTATTGGTTTTATATTAATTTCTAATAATTTCACATTCTTTTCTTTGTCTCCATTGTCATAAATATACAGATCAAATAATATAGCATGTACATTACTCTAATTTAATTTTATTGCACATAACACAAAAACATCATCCCTCGTTTTCAATATTTAGAAAAACACAATTTAAATTTTAAGATGCTACAGTAGATGCTACATTCATACACAGTAGATTTGACGTGACACTTTGTGCCAAGTTTGGAGAAACTTGTTCCTCCATGCAGGCATCTGAGGCTGAATATAATATATCAGTGTATACTTTGAACTGTTATTAAAAAAAAAAAATGTTGATAAATATCATATTTACTTACCAATATTGAAAGAATGTAACAAGTAAGTTGGAGGGTTGAGCAAATATGTCGACTGCTGGAGGAACAGAAAGATCGGGCGTTGGCTGAGAAGAATTTAGTGTATTGCTTGGAGATGGTGGTGCACTTGTGTCAGTCTGTGTGTGCGCCAAAGTAGTGATGAAGTTACGATTAAGATGCACAGCCTCATAGAGAGCTACGAGTACAGCATTGTTTGCTCTGAAACAAAATGGAAGATAACATGCAAATCATACAATTTTATAGTACATTATCAGGAGTTGATTGTATCTTGGACCGAAATGCTTAGCAGGTGTCAATAGAATAGTAGGTTGACCAGATTTTTTCTGACCCAACAAGAGACATGACAATTTTTCAAAAACAGAATTTATGTGAAATTAAAAAGATTGGAAACACTGCAATGACAATATTAAAAGCAAATGGAAATGTAATCTTTCACACTGGCTGTGTTAGGCTAAGCTGGAAAGGTAGAGTCAGACTGACAAATTCAATACCATAGCCAGGATTTGAACCTCAGATCTTCGGCTCTCAGTACCGTTGTCCTGCCACTTAAACCACCATAGTGAAAAGGTTTTCATCTCTAATAATAGTGGACTGTAAAATAAAGTTATGCAAGTCCTTTCAGTTTAAATGAAAAAATGAACAAATTTTAATTATTCATTAATCCTTTATACCTGATAGCCTGTTTAGGGCTTATACAGAAAATAAAACAAACACTTAAAAACATAAAAAAGGACATTACTAAGATCAGAACTGAAAAACAAAATTCCTCCAGGCCAAAAAATCAGGCATTTACATGATAATGTGTAATGATTGTGACAATGTATACATAGGTAAAACTAAAAGGAACCTCAAAACGAGATGGAAAGAGCATTTCAGAAATATTAGGCAGGGAGAAATGAAAAGTCTGCAATAGCTGCGCATGTATAGAATTATGATCATGATGTGGTAATGGAAGTGGCTCTACTTAAAAATCTGCATCATCCAATTCAGTTGACTGTATGGGAGAAGATCTACATACAGAAACATAGAAACATAGAAACCTCCAGAATTTTGACATCCCAGAGGAGAATGAGTTAGGCTTAATTGGGAAACTCTTGAAACCACAACAGCATCACCAGGTGGTACAAGATGAAAGTTTGACAGATGGGCGTAGCTGACAATGATAGGGAGGTCCTATTGAAAACCAGTTACTACTAAGTAATGAATAATAATGAAGTAGTGAGTGTTCTTCAAGAAATTATGTATTGATGTTTATCTCTATATAACTCTATTATCCACTCGCATAGAAAAGACATTTTGCCTAACTATTAATGACATATTTTCAAAATGTTGAAATGATTTGGATTTTTTTAAATTTATTGAAATTCTTTGACTTGCCTCAAAATTACCCACTTATTTAGTAAGAAATTGCTGATGACAAAATTGTTATCCAGGGACAGCAACTCAAAATTGGGAACTGACATTGAGGATGAATCTGACATTCTGTATCATCTGATATGGTCTTGCTAGATGGAGTTTGTAATTTTTCGTTTTTACACTAAGTCAAAGCTCTATGGTTGAAAAGGTGGTTAGGAATGAATGCTGGTGAAAACTTTTTGAATGCTCAAGAATGTGTTATTGTCCATCATCGGGGAGATGGGGGGGCAGCAAATTCCTATTACCCATCACATACTATCCCTCAGGTAAATGTAAGCAGTGGTTGGTGAGACCATTACTCAGACCAAAAGTGCTTCAAGGCAAAGCTGGCAAATTATTTAGTAAATAAATCATATTATAGCATCCAGGAATTCATGGACGAAAACAGAAGCTCCAGGAAAACGATCAAGCCATACTCAGAATTTCCCTGATGTATTTAATGTTTTACGGTAAACTGGGTAGGTGCGGAGTGTATATATAATGTATGTTGTGGTATGGTAAATTGGATATGAGTTTAGTGTATATATGATGTATAGTATGTATTATGTATGTTATGTTAATGTTATATTTTGCTTTATTTAACATTTATATGTATGTATGTAAACAATGTTCTGAAATTTATTTCAACATTATGCAGAATAGCAATAAATCTGAATCTACATCTAAACAATTATTTCTTGGTAGGTTTTATTATTCGGCACCACCATATTTGTCAAGTGACCTTACCTAGTAGATGAAGTAAAGGATTTCTTAGAATTTTGATGGTGAAGGGGAGTTGGACTAGAATGTTTCTCACCCATCTGCTAGACAAGGACAGACGAGATGCATAAGTTTAGTTAACTGCTATAGTTTGAAAAGGAATATATGTTGTTAAAATATTTTCAAACTGTATATTCAATAGTGTTTACCAGATGGTCGTGGAGAGAAAGGAGGACATGTATGGCTAAACAAGCAGGATAAATGCAGGACATAAAACATTAATGCAAATGAACCCCAGATCTAAATCAATAAGGCGAAGATAGAAGAGTTTCTATTGTAACGAACAAGTTTAAATCACACATACCTTATCTGCTGAGTTCGAACACCACCTTCTTCAGATACAAACATATTGCCCACCATATTTGTAAGTGATGAAAGCCAACTTGCTGATTGAGGCTCCATGTGTTGAGCCATGAACTGACGACAGAAATCTGTCAAGCAGGATGTGATTACCTGCATCAGAAATACGGCATCCATCACATTTCACTTCTAAGTTCAAGCTAATTAACAGATATGATGACAAGCAACATGCAAAAATTATGCAATACAGTCTTGCAACAAATTATTTTTATATATATAAGTAACTAGTAAATGGGAATAACACAGTGAAGAGGTGCTGAATAAATATACTTCTGAACAAACATTACTTCACTTGGAAGGTATTTTACCTCAGAACTCATGTTTCAAGACTTTCATTGACCAGCTGATGATGAGGAAAAAAAATATTTGCACACCCAGTATGTTTAACTCTACGTTAATTACTTAATCTAATCATATAAAGAATTTGTTGGCCACAGTTTTCCCTCATTCCTGAAAAAGAATTATTTATGGACTAATCATGTTTCGAATCGACACTCCTCATATACAGAAAACAATGGAGGAGTCTGTTTTTTTTATTTTTAGGTAGATTTCGAAGAAAAATCTACCTATTGCAATGGATACCATGTCATGATTTTCGAAAAATTCTTTCATATCTTTACATTTCATGCTCCCCTAAGTACAAAACCACCGCCCGTTCAAAAAGAATTTTGTGATATTTATATATATATATTTATATCTTTACACGATAGCGGCTGTAATTTTGAAGATATTTGAACCAAATTATAATATGTTATTTCTAGGCCCAATAGTTCGGACAAGTTCGTTAATGAGCAAAATTGGCCCAAGGGGGTGGTCGGGGGAGGGGGTTGAAATTTTTAAAAATGTATATCTCGGCCCCTATGAAGTATAGAGGGAAACTTTGTTTGAATAAATTAGAGTACTCCATATGGAGTTCACAGTGACACCAACGATTCGGGGGTTCGAGTGAGGGTGGGGGTGGGGGATGAAAATTCGAAACTTTTGAAACCATGTCTTGTGGGGTATCGTTGAAAAGCTCTTGATGAGTACTCTACAAATCAATAAATAGTTTCTTGATATGTAATTAACAAAGTTGTTGACTATTAAACACTTTAGGCCTCACTTTTCCTTTCTTGATACCTCTCATATGATGCGAGATTTTAATGTTTGAAAATAATAACACTTAAAAGAATTATTATAATATCATAATTTTGTCTTGTTTAGCAGCTTTGCTAATTTTATTCATTGCTGATCTTGCGCACGGCCTCCCACAATATTATATCCTATTCTTGTTGTCAAAACAAATGATTGTAGGCTCTTCCTCTTTACTGCAGTTTTGCCATGCCAAGGCTAAAAAAGAAGAGTGCTGCGCAGCGATAATAAATTAAACCAAAAGCACTTTGAAATCTACCTCAGCCTGTAGGCCTGCCTAAAGGGATTTTTTTTATTCAGATAAGAAATTCAAAGATTCAGAGGCACAAATACAGCATATTAACTCCTGTAACATCCTACAAAAATCCTCCGTTTATGTACTCGCAACCTGCGACTTAATAGACGAAACTACCAAGAGCCTAGAGTCTCTTCAGATACAACTAATGACAACATTCAATGTAAACGTAGCGGGCTACCAGGTACAAGAAAAATACGACAAATTTTAAGAAACACAGAAACATCAGCTTGGTGTTCTTTACCTCATAAAGGTATTGGAGTTGAATTATATAAAGAATACACTCCCTCTAATAACTGGATAAACATAATCATGGTCTTACCTGCAGCGAATGGTGCGAAGCTAGCAAAATGACACCTAATATTTCTGCAGTTCAAGCTACTCCACGTAGATCCCAGGACGGAAACCTCTGCCGCAGATGCCGTAGAGAGATACCCTTGGTCACATCCTAGGATCATGCCCTTATGGAGAACTACTCAGGAACTCCCGACATCATAAAATTAGAGCCTTCATTGCAGAAGAACTTCGTAAGAAGGGAAAGGAAGTGTTTGAAGAAGTGCATGACATATCAACAAATGGCGCACTTGCAGAATAGAAATGATCGCATTTCATTCAAACAGTAAAACAAGCTTCATAATCAATCCGACCATTCATTTTGAACATCATACTGGCCAACCCGAAGAGGTTAATACCGAGAAACAACTGATATATGAACCTACCATCCCATTTTACAAGCAAAAGTATCATCTCGACTCTATAGGGGTAATTGGTTTCATGGTGGGTGCTCGTGGAACTATACCTTCATTCTTTATGAAATTTTGGAATAAATTTGATATGCCAAAATCAGAGATCGAATCGCTAGTTGTTATAACAATACGCGGTTCGTTAAACATCTTGTATCATCTATATAACCTACAGTAATTCAAACATTCTAAAGAGAAGTTTTTTATTTTTATTTTTAAACTTCATTAAGATAACTTATATGTAATCTATGTCAAATGTTACCTTCTCATATATTGATTTGTTCACTTTGTCCACAGCGGCAACCTGCCAATGCAGGAAGTTTGTGTACAAATTATATGCAAGTCAATAAAAAAATAAACATGGAATTATGATCAGACTTCTTGTGATAACCAGGGCCCAGATTCTAATGACATGTAATCTTTTTATTGACGCATAGACATTGCCAACTTGTAGATAAATCCTAATCATGTCCTCTAGATTATAGAAATGCATTTTTATTAGGTCATTTTTTGTCATTTTTATGCCATTTTATATTTTTTAGGGCATTTATTTCAATTTTTGGTAATTATTTTGTCATTTTTGTGTCATTTGCTTCCTTCTTTAGTCATTTTCATGTCATTTGCTTCCTTATTTAGTCATTTTAAAGTACTGTATTTACATTGAGTGTATAAACTTTTTTTTTCGTCGCTAGCGGTGCTGTCTTTGAAGTGTTGTTTGTTTACTTCAAGAAGGAAAAATTCGGCGTTAAAGTGTTGTCATGTCTCAGTCGGAAATGAGAATCAATGAAATGCCAAAATTTTGTATTATATTACTATTGTTATTAGATTGACTTGGCACCAGTCTGCCACCTGCTTGGATTTGAGAGTGCAAACTACTGTTTACCCTCAATAAACAACAATATAAATGGCAGACCACAAAAGGAAATGCCGAATTTTGACTCGCCAGTGCCTCAGTGCCAGTATAAATTTCCATGAGAAAAGAACATTCACAACAATACAGTTATTTACAGTTTTTACAATTATGTACAAACTAGTCTATAACTTTGTGTGTACAATAATAATTTTTATAAATGAAATATCAATTTTTAGGTCATTTTTTATAATTATTAAGTCATTTTCTTTAAAAATTAGGGTCATTTTATAGGTCATTTTTCAAACAATTTTAGGTCATCAGAATCCGGGCCCTGGTGATAACACTCATGTAAAATCAACATTTTCTAAACTATTACCATCACAATCTGTTGGCATCCTCTGGTACTTAAAAACTTCAGAGACATATTCAGACATTCATCCTATCGATTTCATAATGAAAAATCAGCAGTGAATGTAACATATAGGGAGCAAATGAAGTGTAACTACCTGTCCATATCCATTGAGGGCCAGCTCATCATCCAGAATTGAGAGTTTGACAATGTATGGATTTGTTGACTCATGTTTCCTATAATTGACAAGAAGCATCAGCAAGAGAACAGCATCATGTCCATGTTCTGCTCTGTTTGCAGGTTCATTAAGTAACTGAAACAGTAAACAGAGACATAAAATAAAAACATTACAATTTACCAGAGGTTATAACTGTATAAATCAGACAGCTTTATTGCTATCATAAATTTACACAAAGCCACTTGTCTAGTCAAAGCAATAGTCATACAATAACAATGAACAGAATTCTAATACTTAGAATTTATTACCTTATTTTGGAAGGAATGGCATTTAAATTACTTGAATTAAGCCTTAGAGACAGTTTTACTGTACCTGTACTGTACTGAGTTCGGTAACCGACTGCCAGCAAATGCCAATTAGTTAATGCCTGTTAATGTTGGTGCATTCAATTTATGAAATTAATGCTTGTAAAAGTTAAGTCATTACATAGCGGCTGAAATTAACCAATGCTGGTCATAAGAGTGAGTTATTGACTAGTCAAGCTTACAAGTAGACCCCTTCACTCTGACTCCAGCAAAACAGAGGAGGGGAACCCCAGAACAATGCACCTGCGGTAGAGGTATCAGGTAAAACCCCTAGAGCAAAAGGCAGCAAATTGAATTCAGGAATTCTCTCGAAGGCAGTCCCAGATTTAATTCACAGTGGAATCCCGTTACTGTGAAATATAATTTGTTTAACTTTCTTTGGATAGTCCCTTTAAAACCCATTCATATATTTAAAAAATATATATTTATTTGTAGGTGAATTACTAGTATATTTTCCTAGAACCTAAAAATTAAAATCATTAATATTTTATGAGCATAATTGTATATAACAGGTAATTCATCTAATATTAAATAAACCAAAAACGGGAAAAAACAAAAAAGAGTACTGGGCAGATAATCTTTTTTTAAAACCCAGGTTTTTTCTCAATCTTGGCCAAATAAATCAGATTACAGATCACCATGCAAAAGACAGCATTCCACCAATACTAACTAGTGGATCGAGCTTGGAATTATATAAGAAACTGTTTAAATGCTAAAACTGGAACATTGCTTTCTATTTGAAAAAAAATATGCAGGAGAGGGAAAGGAAATAGACATTAAATCCATGTCTGGGATATTAATACAAGTAAGAATCAGCTTGAAAAATTTTTCTGGGATATTAATACAAGTAAGAATCAGCTTGAAAAATTTTTCAAGCTGATTCTTACTTGTATTAATATCCCAGACATGGATTTAATGTCTATTTCCTTTCCCTCCACTTAATTAATAGTATATAAATAATAACTTGGCTTCAAAGTACCTACAAATGTAGGACGCCATTGGATGTGTGTTCTCAATGGAGAAACCTCCCGTGGTCTGCCTTGTCTTCTGAATCAGTTGAGGAATTTGATGTCGTACTGGCATGTTGTCATGGTAGCTCAATGGTAGAGCATCGGCGCGTTAAGCCGAAGATCCGTGTTCAAATCCCGGTTATGACATAAAATTTTTCAAGCTGATTCTTACTTGTATTAATATGCAGGAGAGTTTTGAAATGAACATTTAAAGAAAAGGTAAATAAATTCTGGAAAATTTGAAATGTAATGCCAGAGAATGGAATGCACATGGTGATATATATATAAAAAAATAAAAAAAAAGCAGGTACTAAGGAAAATTATCCTGAATTCAGTTCTTCAGAGGAAAGCAAACTGGATAGGACACATTTGCTGTATGATGCTATTGTAGGAAAGATTGAAGGAACTGCGAGCCTTTGAAAAAGAAGAACCTAGAACAAGGATGGTTTAAATGAAAAAGGAAATGCAGGGCACTGGAAGAAGAGGCCAGTAAGAAACATGGAGAGCAGATTTTAAGAACCAAGCCTAAGGACTAGCTGATAAACAGAACATCTAATAATAATAATTACGACGACGACGACGATGATGATGATGATAATGATGATGATCATAACAAAAACAAGAACAACATCAACAAAACAAAAACAAAAAAACAACAATGTAATAATAATAATAATAATAATAATAATAATAATAATAATAATAATAATAATAAAGGGTGAAGAATGCTAACCTGTATAAGGGCTTCAAATATGATGTTAACCATCAGGTACTCTAGAAGTGTGTTCTGACTCACATTGTCTGTACCGGTTACCAGTACCAGAAGAAGTTTCAAACACAAGGCCTTCAAACTGCTTGGATACTCACCTGGAAAAAAATGCTAAGTTTTAACAATCATATAACAAAATCTATTTAAGTCATCCTTTAGATTATAGTATGATTTTAGATTGTGACAGCTTTTGATATGGTACTCCATCACATAAATTTAGATAGTATAGATCTCCTTCCCAGCACTCACCGCAAATCAATCTTAACAAATGAGGTGTCAATAGAAAAAAAATTCCCAAGCAGAAAGAAATTGAACTTTCGTTTCACAAAATAATATGAAAATTTGTTAAATTTAGTGTCTCATTTTCGCCACCTGTCCCGCGGATTGGATTTGGACTTTGTTTATTGTGACTATTATTTAAACAAAATGTTTTTATTAAAAAAAAACACTATAATTTTAAAACATTTTTACTCTTGCTATTTTTACCACTGTAAGAGCATGATAGATGCTATTAAAAATGTTTTTCCTAATGTATTCCCAATTATAGAACAATTTCTGACTACTCAAGCATCTTCAGTTAGTGTAGACATAATTTTTTCTACCTTCAGTTTAGTTTATTTGAAGCTTCAAAACAGACTGGAAACTGAAAAGGCCTCAAATTAGTGCTTTTATTCAAAATGTTTAACACTAGTGGTGCTTAATGTATTCATCTTCAAAGAAAAGTATTTTTCATTTTTAGTACTAAATACAATAAGTTGAAAACAAGAGATTAAATTATACAGACATCAAATTATAACAGATTATTGATTTTACTGTGTAAGAACAGAGGTCTGTTTTATTTGTTGAAGTCATTAAATACAGAATGAAGGTTTTTTTAGGCTTCTTGCCTCCACCTAGTACCTTGAGACAATTGATAGTATCACATTGTATGTTTTCATTTTCATTCAAGCTTCCTAGTAAGCCTACGTTAGCATCACTGATTACAGATCCGTTGGCCTGGGTTCGATCCCCAGTACATCCTCGTATTTGTCTGAGGTAGGGAGGTCTGGTAGAGGTGCACTCAGCCTTGTGATTCAAATTGAGGAGCTACTTGATAGAGAAGTAGTTGCTCCGGTCATGAAAACCACCAATAATGGCCGTGGGTGTCGGCATGCTAACCACATGCCCCCAATCCTGCCGTCTGCCTATGGCAGATGATGCAGCAGTAGGGTGGTAGGCCTTGTCCTTCCAGGGATTTAGTGCCACGGAGTTTAGTTTAGTTTTAGTAAGCCTACATTAGATGACTTTTACAGTATTAAGAATTAAAATAAGACTCAATTTTCTGTCATACAATGTCAATGCAACAAAGGTGGTTTAAACAAAAACAAACAAAAAAGATTTAAACCAAAAACAATGCTTTTTTGGGTGTTTAAAAAAACCTTTTTTTAACACTGGTTTAAAAAGTATAACTGAGCTAGAATGAGAAAGAGTTACAAAATTACTGAAAGAGTTTATGTGCAGGAATATCTCCTGCTCCTGTTTCTTTATTCATTGATGACCCATCTGTGTAAATATAAAACCAGTTCTGCTCTGGATACCACATGTGTATACAGTGTGTATTATAAAACATGCATTAAAATGTTATCACTACAGGATTCCTGTCAAATTTCATTTTTTATAATTTTTTGAAGTAATTATTCAAAGAAGGTTTATATAAAATTGTTGTAGTACTATCATTTCATAACAGAGGTAAGAAATAAACATTTGAAAAAATGAAATCTAGATTAGAGATTGAATAAACCAATCTCATAAGACATAACTAGCCTAACTTTAATTCTATGAGGATATCGTCCAGGTAATAGAAAACAAAGTCCAAGTCTCTAAAAAATGGAATCAACGTGCTTCTGAAATGTATGAGCAGTGTTATGCAATTCAAATGGTAGTTGGAGAAATTCAAAGAAGCCAATTACAACTACTGTTTTGGACTCATCGTCTTCTGAGATCAGAATGTGATGAAATGCTCATATCAAGTTAATTTTCGAAAATACTGCTTTATGAGATAAGCGGCTGTTGAAGTACCGCAGGTGTGGAATGGGATATTGGTCTGGGAAAATCTTCACAGGGTTGCCAGTAACCATCAGCTTTTAGTACCAAATGAAGTGGACTGGACCAAGGACTTTTGGAAGGTCTGTAGATATCTAGGTTCATAATTTTTTGGGAATTCCATCTTGGCTTGAGCTAGCTTTTCAGGTAGTAATCATCTAGCTATGGTCGTGACTGGAGGGCCTATCATTGATATGGAGTGATAAACTCGATATCTGGTGCCCCGAAGGTTAGACTGTCACAATGTAAGTTTGAATGGTTCTGGAGTATGGCTGAATACTGATTCCAAGGATCTATCAAATGAACACTTCCTGAGGTTGAATGCTGTGCTGGAGTTGGGGGGTTGAAAAGTTTGTAGTACTATCAATGAGGCACTTTGATGTCAACTGGTAATTATTGAGAAAGACAGCTCCAAGAAGAGGTTGTTGAACGTCAGCAATTGTGAATGGCCAGCAATATGCAAATCTTAAGCCTAAATCGATTTGTACTAGGTGTTCACCATAGGTGTGAATTGGTATTCCATTTGCAACATAAAAAAGGTGTTTAGAAATCTATTGTTTGTCTTGAGCGGCATGAGGAAACATAAACATGTCTGCACCTGTGTCCACCAAACAACGTGTGCCAGAGGAATGGTCGATTATAAGTAAAGGGCAAGAATTAAGTTGGCCCACATCGCTATGCACTGCCTGTAACAAGGGGCCTAGGCATTCCCAAATCAGAAGAGAGCCTGGTGTTAAATGAACATGGAGGGACACTTTTTTTGCCTGTTTACAATATGTGAAGTAATACCAGCATAACGTACATGGTCCACATGCCTGACGGTGCGATGAATGAGAACAAGATCGACTGTATATCTTGTGCACACTGTTGACTGATAGTGAAAGGTATTAGATCTGCGCTTCTAGGTGAGAGATCCTATCTGGCTGTGGCATAGAGTCTCAATATTGAGTTGGCATGACTGTAGGGTGGATTTACATGGTACAAGATTTGAATAGTCTAAAATCCTGTTAGCCTAGTAGCTAGATTGTCCAAAATGTCCTTAGAAGACGCTAATATGTACAGTTAGTTAAGAGGCAGTCGCTGCATGAAAATAGTGCATAAAAAGTCACCTTTAACCTGTAAATCTGCAAGAGCATGCATTTCCCTTAAGAGCTGGCTTGGTTTCTTGTCACCCAGTTCAAGATTTGTTAAAAGAGTTTTGATACTTTTCGTCCTCCAGATTCTTTAAATTCTGCTATTAAGCAAGCCTTGAGGTTGGTGAAAGGCGTGCTGGAGAGAGGTTTGGTAAGAAAGTGACTCAATAATTGTTCAATATGGGTTCAAGCGACTCAATAACATAATTGAACTTAGTGAGTTCTGCAATAATTCCATGCAAACTGTCTGTCAATCTGAACTAACTAGATTTTAACATTTTTACACCATATAGGGGGTATTTTAATGGTCGAACATGCAATTTATTGTCCACTTTCTGTAGAAATGCCAGCGTTTGGCATCGCTGGGTTTATATCTTTACCGTTTGGCTTGGTTATAGTTTACACTGCGCTGGCACGGTATGGAAGTTGCAACAATTTCACTTGTGTCAGGTTCAAATTTGGGTCACCACTGTGGCAAAGGTTTTATCTGACTCCACGCTTTAATCACACGCTGTTTACTGTTAAAGTTTTGGAAAGAAAATTATTAATTGCACATGGTTACATTCACACTTTCAACAATATGAGACAGACAAAAGATGAACAACAAAATGCAAAGAGAAGGAAAATGATTTTACTGTTCACCTAGGCTTTGGGTTAGAGGCACCACCTCAAAAGTATTTACATTTTTGCAAGCAACAATATTTACTTCAATAAAGACAATTAAATAAGATTTCAGCTTACCAGTTAAAAAGTTACTGCAATGATCTAGTAGCATTTGCATCATCTGATCGGCTACTTCGAAACCCATAAGAATGTTAATAATATCAAAACCAAACTCTGCCGAAGTTTTCTTGTAAATACTATGGATGACTGCACATAATGTCTGCAAAACACAGTAAATCCATATTAATTACAGGTTTAATATACATGCATTTTACATTATAAAAATATATCAATACAACATACTCATAATTTGACTTGGTTCCTTAAGATGTAGATATGCATTCATGAAACCACAGAACGTTGCTTTGTTGAACATTACATGAGAATTTGGTTCCATAAAGTAGATTCACAAAATGTATACCAAAACCTTCAATATAAGAAAAAAAATGTTATGTGTTTTTTACTTAAAATTGGATGAGTAAAAATGTTCCTTAATGGAACCATCTGAATTGAAAGTAAGGGATACAGAGAAATATATTTCTTATTTTCTGTAGAGGACCTGAACCCAAGTTTTCAGCTTGATACACTTATGCTGAGACCACTTGACTCCCCATGAATATACCCAAAAATTCCAAATATTTATCTACCCCAAAAATTTATCTAGACACTAGGCATCTACAAAGCAGCAAGGGTGCATCTAACTATGATACTAATTTTATTATTAAGTTTTTATTATACAGAATACAGAATATCTGAGGCAGTGTATCAGTATCGCCATTCAATGAGGTAAAGCTGCCAGCATCATGGGCACTTTCCCTGAGACCTCAAGGCTAGAAGAAGATTTTTATTTTAATTAGACACTACAACAGATCTGTCCTATAATGAGTTAGTTTAGTTACCTCTTTTCCCATTTTTTAAAAAAATACTTCTATATGTGAATCTGTGTTATTCATTTTAATTATTATTATATCATCTTTACCTTTAATTTAATGTAAAAACCACTGTTTTAGGAAATAATAAAATAGTATAGTACTAAGCAACATTATACAAAACAAAACAAAAACAAAAAATACAACATGAAACCTTGATTTCCTGTAAATCTAACAGAGAATAAAAATCAATCAACCAAATTTTATTATAATACAGTATTTAAATGACAGTAACTCAAAAATAATTTGAAACAAGTAAGAGTAAAATAAGAAGTTCAGTGGGTTCAACATCCATCCTTCAAAGTCCTAGGGTCAAAAACTCTATTGATCTTTACTGCAAAAGTCTATTACATACCAAAATAGCATTACCTGCAAAGCATATACCACACGTATATGATGCTCATGACCTAATGTTGCAATACAATGCCTGAAGAGTGTGTTAATATTCTCTTTCAGAGCAATCAACTGTTCGCCATTTAATTTCTGGATTTCTGCTTCAAGAACGGAAACCTAGAATATAGAGCACAAAATTTGGCATAGTTAGAGCACAAATTTAAATATTCTCTGGTAAATAAAACTGGGGTCTATTTTTATATACCTACATGAATGGAATGAAAAAGCTTAAAAGAATTATAATAATTTCAATTTCTGCTTTTGATTGTATACTTGCTTTTAAGCTTCAAATAAAAATGGCTGATTTGACAGCTATGAACATGAATTATTGCATTTTAAAAGAAAGATCAAAAGAAGAATTCTTTGTGGGTTACATTTATGAGAGAACTATTTTCTTAGCTAAGGTATTTTTGGGATTTATGAGATGACACTACATACAGATAACAAAAATGTGTGTGTATTGAATGTTGTCCTGGTGTCCTGAGGTTCACACTGAGGTGGAATGATGGGAAGAGCATGGCCCATTTTCGAGTTATGCACCACTTGGGAGGGCCACATTACATGGTGACGTATAACTGAAGGAAGCATAGGGTGTGGAGAAATGAGTGTGTGTAGTGGTATTTGTTTAATGTACTGTAGTGTACGAGTGATGATGGTGAGGCAAGGAAGGGTGGAAGGGAAACCCGTTGCCGGCATTAGCCTACTCTTATCAAAAGACACCATCTGACGGATAAATCACCATCAATAGCGACAAATGCCTCCAAGTAGTCATACACACTATGGAGAGGTTTGGGATTGAACCCAGGTATACTTAGTGCACAGACTAGTGACTAGAAGCTGTACACCAACACCTCTTCTATATATAGCCCTATAGCCCTAAGGGTCAATTTAAAAAATCTGCCTGCACTGCCACCTTTAGGTTTCTATGCTGATTTCCAACTGAGGTAGGCAAATACACAATAGAATCCCTTCAGAACAAAACCCCTTACAAATTACAATAGTACAGTAGAGCATTGATTAGTTGAATACTGATCAATCGAAGCATCAGTTACCAAAGGTGTTCCAGTTGGCAAATTCAGATTTGTGCATGCATCATGTAAAAGTTTCGCTAGCGCTGAAGCACTGGTCCTGCCAGTTCGACAATTCCCCTCTCTAGAAAGGAAAAAGAAAGTTGAACTTCTTTTCCTGAACTGTAGGTCTACTTTAATAGCATTTTTAATTTGTCAAAGTAAGCTGGTCAATTCTCTGTTTTAATGGTTAGACATGTGATAGGAAATACATACAATTTTGTATTTAATATCAGTGTTTTTTTGTTTCATATTGCTTCATATCAGCTATCCAAAAAATCAGTTATTTGAACAACCCTGTCCCCAACTGTTTCATATAAGCAGTGCTCTAATGTTTAACTTTTTTGAAAATATTAAAAAATATTTTATTGTAAAATGTTTTCCTTTCAACTCACCTTGGGTTTAAGAAGAAAAAGTTCATCCCAAAAGTTTGGATTTCCCAGTGAAGGATCTTCTCCCTACAAAATAAAGAAGAAAAAACTTATTTAGATTTTATTATCATTTATTAATACGCACCTGCCAACTGCCAAAGCAGGATCATAGTGTTTTCTTCCACTGTCTATCAGTTGCAGTCTTTGTGCATGTTGTTATGTTGGAGACCACAGAGATGTCGCGAGATCTATTGGCTGGTGGTAGCTGTAGTCACCAGTGTTTTTTCCCCATTTCACAAAGCTTGTGTAAAGAATCCAGTGCTGGTGCACACTATCTTACTAATTTCAATTTCAGTTTAATTTAGCCTTAGACATTACAACATTTATGGCATATAATAAAAAAAATGTAAAAAAGAAGAAAACAAACAATACAGAGTATATCAGGTCTGGCTTTTGACCTAACTTCCATTCAGCCCTTCAAAGTATTCTTCTAATCTACATGCACTTACTTCTAGCAATATTCTTTTGACTTCACACTTGAAATGAGGTCTGTTGAATTTTCTCACATGTAATGGTAGTGAGTTGAAGAACTTTTTGCCCATTTCATTAAAGATGTTGAGGGTGGTGCTATAATTGCACTGGCTAACTCTGAGGTCTTGTATGTGTCTTGTATGACCATGAACAGAGCTGTTATAGTCGCCTCTTTAATTTCGTTGACAGTTAACATCAAAGAAGTCGCTGCCGCTTGACGTATTTGCCACACTGCATATTGTTAAAAAAGAAAGCAGGAAGATATAGACGCAGCAAAACACTTGTGGCAATGGCATTGAGCAATGAGAGAATTGGCAACACGAATTCAGTCAGCGGTTTCTTTTGAGAAAACCTTTTACAGTAACAACAAGCATTGTACTATGAGAACAAAGTGAGCCGCCCGCCAACGTTATGAGCGAGGCACCTATAGTAGGGGACTGTGTTATGTTGTGCAAGCAGTTCATTATGCATAGTGGAAATACAGTTAGTATGTATAATTTTTTTAATGGACCTATTGAAGTAGCTTGTTTTATTTTAATATTGATTGCCTCGTTTATAAGTTGGTCCCAATATCTGTTTGTTAGGTAAATGTTTTCATTTCATGGAAAAAGAATTCTTTGATAATAGCTTATTAGAGTGTTCTGCACATCTGATTTATACCAGGTTGATAGAGTCTGAGGTGACCTTTGTGGGTTTTTTGCGCCTATCTCTATTGTGCATCCTGTTTGCCTGATATACATTTGTCTGCAGGAAGGAATTTGACCTACCAGCTTCCATGAGGGACAAAATTGTTCTTACGGTCCTTCATAAATCATATAAAATCCTGCACAACCATGTTTTTCAATTATGTACTACATACTTTTTTGTACTTTTATCATCTTTTCTCATCATTTTTTCAATTGTAATGTTGCGAATGTACTGTGTCCACTAGGCTACCTCCAATGGGAGACAGTTTGTTTGTTTGTACTGTATTTTATTAATTTTTAAACTGAACTGTATGCCCCCCTTAAATACAAAGCAATAACTGAAGCTTCTGATTGAAAATGTCACTTAAAAAGAAAAAAAAAATTACAATTTTCATCCTTAATATACAAAGGAAAAATTGCTACAAAAGATAGACACCTCATTTTAAAATAGGCAAAAATTAATATTTCAAAATGTGGGTAACTGATATCATAGTAATACAGATGAAATCCCTATTTCAAGATCAGAGAATTTTCATTTTGTTGAATTACTTTAAAAATAGTTTCCAGCTCTCAGATCATTCTCTGATGTTACCAAGATTCCTGTAGTAACAAAAAAGTACCCATACTTTAACTATGAAAAGCTTCTGAAAGAAACCGAAAATTGAATTATGATGAATCAAAGCATTTATCTGCAAATTTGCTGTTAAAATATATTTATCTAATAATGGTTAAAAATAATATATATATATACTAACAAACAGTATGGCTAATAATACTGATTCTGATGTTCCCCGTTACCCATACCACCACATCAAGTGAAAGAATGAAGAGAGTTGAACTAACAAAAACCAGGCTGAGTAATTTGAGTACCTCGGCTACTGAGAAGAATTTCCTGTGCACTTTCCAGAAATGACAGCTTCAAAGAACACATCATTGATGTCTTTGCAGAATGGAAAATGTGATAAATGGAACTGATCTTCAAAAGACAATGTAGTTAGATTCCAGAATATCTATTAATGCTCATGAGACTAAGCTTTGCCAATGAGGGCCTCTAAGGCCTATAATAAGGAGCACTTTACTTTGCAGAACTCTTGTTCTTGAGTAGCTGTCATTCTTTAGGAGTCTGATCTATAATATTATCTATTTGTAACTACTGTGTCTCCTGGCAAAATTATTTTTTACTTAAAAATAAGTGGACAATGCAGAGCAAAAAATCACCTAACATAGGTAGGGTGGAATAAGATCTGGTTGTAATATTAAGCTTATTCCCCGAGGGAGTTTGTTAGTCTCCTACCGGGCGCCTCCACAGGTGGCGGATAGTAAAATGCTCACCAGATTTGTGGGTACCGAGGAAATAAAATACACGAGGTCGGATCAAAACTAGCAGTAAAGGGCACGACATGTTAGAGCACAGCATGTTACCAAGAATAGATACAATAAAAAGTACCTCTCAATAGCAACCAAACTGAAACATTATAAAACAATCACTCAACCGCAAATCACATTATGCATGTGAAACACTATTCAAAACAACTAACACAGTTGCAATAGATAGAGTACTATAGATAAAAAGGAGAATACAGTAGTAAGAACCTGTTTAAACAAAAATTACCAAGTAAATGGAGTCTGGAGACTAGCTTCTAATGAAACAGTATATAAAGAAATAGAACCAGTGACAAGTACAATGTAAAAATATATATATATATATATAATTTTTGGGACATATATTACGGACACCAGAGCCAATCCATGTGAAAGTGGACAAAGGTGGTTACATCTTTTTTTTACGTGACATAAACATGTTATATATCAAAGTAAAGGAAAAAGACTGTAGAATTTGAAAATAGATTCACAATTCTATTAAATGAAAGGTATCTATATAATAACAACTGCTGAAATGTGTATTTTTTTCGTTGACTGAAATTTATAATTTATCATGTTGGCTAGTACTGCATTATACTCATGGAATCAGTAGATTTGCTGCAATTTTTAATTTCACCCACAAAAGCACAAATAAGTGAAGGTTTTGTCATCATAAAACAAATATTTAAGATCAGTTTAAGTGAAGATATTCATCAAATCAATTTTCAAGGTATCCTTGTCACACCCGTCACAAAAAACATGTAATAGTTTGGGTAGAAAGCCAAGTAATCATTGTATAAAATGGAAACTTGGTAAAAGTTAAGATATTTCAATACAGAAGACACACCTAAAATATAATTTTGAAATCCCTACTATTTTGGCTTAATTTTGATGTGACGGGTGTGACACATGTTGTGTGACGGGTGTGACATATGTTGTGTGACGGGTGTGACATTTATGTAAAATGCCTTTTGCAGCTTTTGTATAGTGATTATTTCATGCAGATGTTGAATAAATCATATGTTTGCATTAATACTATCTTTAAAATGACTCTTGGACTTCCGTGGTAGAGAACAGAACTTCTTTGCAAGACAAAGAAACTACGATCTACCAGCTTTGGCTATTTATTACATAGGTGACCAGTGGAAATGTCACAAATGTTTTAATGTTGGTAAAGAAGTCAGGTAAAGATCTAGTGATCCCCTATAGAGGCCATGAAGGCTTTTAGGGTTCAAATGTTCAACCTTCAACATTTTAAAACTTTTAGCACATGAATGTGGTAAGGTTGTCAGTCTTATGCACTGGCTGCCTTTACCCCAAAATTGCTTCTGGTACCCATTTCTGTTAGAAGATGAGTCGACCTCAGGGCCATAGTGCCAGCAGAAGGATTAGGCCAATTGAAAAATCTCAAAAACCTCATCAGGAATTGAACCTGTGCCCTTCCGACTTGTAGCACAGTGCCTCAACCAGCAGCATGACACTGTACCCCAATAAACTAAGAGAGAAGTGATAGCCTAATTAATTCTGTGCCTGATTTCTGTACTGGTAACTGTGTATCTTAGAACCGCTATGAAATTCAGACAGACAATACCTCTAACAGCCGATGAAATCAGTAGGCCCACATGGAAACAAATGAAGGAGAACAGATAGAAAAACAATCAGCCATCTAAATATAGCTACACAATATTATTTTTGTATGAGAGACAACAAAAATGTCCTGGTGACAAGAATAACCAGATCCACATCAATTCAGTAAAAGTTTGTGAAGAGCTCAGGCTTCCAAGTAGTCCAGGATTTTAGAGTAGAGGACAACGAAAACTGCCTAACTAGTACCGGAGGAACATTTCACTTCACAACTTTACACAAGCCTGTTAAAAATATGGACAGAGTGGAAAAAAGACTACGTAACAAGGGAATTCTTTTTTATGCTGAGATCATGTATTGGGATTCCCCAGGATTGGTATATTATCACAAAAATGTTTCATGAAATTTATGCAAAATGGTACAGAGGCAGAAGGTGCAAAGTGTGGTTAGCATTGCAGATTACAGATCCATCGACCTGGGTTCGATCCCCGGTACCTCCTCGAATTTTTCTGAGGTAGGGAGGTCTGGTAGGGGTGCATTCAGCCTCGTGATTCAAATTGAGGAGCTACTTGACAGAGAAGTAGTGTCTCCGGTCATGAAAACCATCATTAATGGCTGTGGATGTCGGCATGCTGACCACATGCACCCCAATCCTACCATCTGCCTATGGTAGATGATGCAGCAGTCGAGTGGTAGGCCAAGTCCCTCCAGGGACGGAGTTTAGTTTAGTTTAAGTCTCGGTTATAAGTTGATGTTGTCACATCCGAGATGAGTCATTCCGTGTCAAATCAACACAGTGATTTTACCTGACCATCTCAGATTTTAATGAAATTTAGTACATAGGTGCCCTCTATACAGACTAAGAAAAATACAAAATTTTGTCTTTATATGTCAACCGGTTTTGAAAATATGGCTATGTAAAGTTTCAGAAATATCCCAAAATCGTAAGATCAGCATATTTTTAAATTGCTATTGCAGCTCTCTTAACCCATTGGCACACTACTTTTCTTATGCACAGCGCACCCATAAACACTAATATTTTCAGGCAAAAATTGATTTCTTTACATTTATTATTACTTCATGCAAATTCAATTTTATGGACTAAACTGCATACCCCTTTTTATGCTGTGATGTTTTGTTGATCCCTGGAATGTTTGTTTACAGGTATTTTGTGGTGTGATACACCCTAAAACAGTCTGGAACGCCACACACAATTTCTTCCTCGAAGCCATTTTTCGAACTGAGCACCTCGGAATCCCATGATCACGTGATCATTATATCGATTTATAACTTAAACTTGACTTATTGTGTTGAATACAATAAGGTAGATAACTTTTGTGGGTATAATACGCTAATAAGGCATGTCATGCCATCTACTAACGGAAAGCGGGAGTAACCTCATATTCACGATCGATTTATACCTTGAAGATCGATATGAAGCATATCGTGTTGCATACCATTGCATAGAGAATTTATTCAGCTTTTTTTTTTTTTTTTTTTTTTTTTTTTTTTTTTTTTTCAAATACATCAATATAAGAAGTAGTATCAAAACCAGTAGGTTTTTTGACTACGAGCTAAGTGTTTGCTGTCATAGTACAAAAAGAAAACTCAAAAAGATTTAGTCACCGCCATCAAAATAGCAGCAACTAAATAGCTTATACTGTCACTTTCTGTTCTGCATTTAGTTTAAAAGTTCTGTAGAGCTGACTTTGGGGTTCTGTATATTGGATAATTTATAGTGTCGTATTGTCCAATAGCTGATATGAAAGGGTTTTCATGATTTTTGATCTTATCATAAAGTTTTTCCTTCCTTGGAGAGAATGAGCAGAAAAAGAAGGAACTGATAGGACTTCAGCACTAGGTAAGCTAACACTATTATCACTAGGTAAGGCAAAGTCACATTTCACGTCATTCGTGAGCATATTCACATGCTTTATTTGATCACCGTCACAGTTACCCTGATTATTTTTTGCCATTTCAACATCATCCATGTTGTCCATTTGAGGAATCAGAGATCCCTTCAAATTCGCAAATAAACAGTCTATATGTATTGTGTCTTTAAATCTAATGGATAGAATAAAACACAGAAAATCTAACACTTTAAATAACCTTTATCAGAGCTTTTAGCCACGTAACCAATCAAACAAATAGATAATTGCACATTCAACACAACAATCGGTTTATATTCGCCGCCATTGTGACATGAACTGATTCAGCTTTAAAATGGTATATGGAATGTTATGCCATCTACTCAGAGAAAGCTAGAACTAAAAGAAGAAGTGTCGGTTGCTCAGCCCGTCTGGCAGCCGCCAAAGTGCATATCGACCACATATTCACGATGGATTTATACCTTGAAGATCGATATGAAGCATATCGTGTTGCATACCATTGCATAGAGAATTTATTCAGCTTTAAAATGGTATATGGAATGTTATGCCATCTACTCAGAGAAAGCTAGAACTACAAGAAAAAGTGTCGGTTGCTCAACCCGTCTGGCAGCCGGCAAAGTGCGTTACGACTTGGATTTATCACCCGTCCCGCAGACGGGTAAGTGCGCCGATGGGTTAATTAAGATAGAAAGGTGGGAAAGGTGTCATTTTGCAGCATTTTCTAGGCTCTTTTATTTGATATGCAACTTAATATGGGTTAAAATAAATGAACATTGTCAAATTTGAAATTTAAATTTTGATTTTTGATATTTCAAAATGCTCCATTTTGAAAAAATTGAAAAAATTCTAAAACAACCCTTACATGTTTATAAACTGACTGTGTAAGTTTAAACTTGGGATTGTAATGGGTTCACATGAAAATCTATATAGATACTCAGCCTTACACAAGGTTTTGATGCTAATACCTGAATTATAAAAACACCAAAACAATAACAACATGTGGCATTGATTTGCTTACTTTTAAATTAACATAAATATTATGTAGCCTAATTCTAAACTTACAGTTAACTGTTTTGAAGTGAAATCACTACTGAAGATCCTTGATATAGTCTTCAAAAGCTTCAGTAGTTTGATGTATTTCTTTTTCAGAGAGATTGTGGACTCTGCCTGTCGGAGTCACTGGATTTACTTTACACAAGACATAAGTTACTGGAAGCCATAGTATATCTTGACTTCTAGGGTAGGAGAAAGATGTTGATGGACCAGCTGGATATAAAAAAGAAACCTTACTTCATCCTTGCTCTTTTCTTTTGCCACAACATATGCTAGCAACCAGTTGTTTTCATAGATTACGGTAATGTAACCACTAATGTCTGTTATTTGCAGTCTTTACTTTTGAGTTACTTAAGGGGATAGGAATAAAAGCATGAAGTTTCTGAGTACCTTGTACTGTTAGAGACTTGCTTAGGCGATTTTCCAAAAATCTGTCTGCTCCTATGTATTCTTCTTGACTTACATGTATAAAATTTGCCACAAAAATGTTCTGAATTGCCCACTCGTACAACTGAAATGGTGTATGAATTTGGTTCTCGTAAGTGCTTTGTAAGCTGGTTCGGGCAGCTAACCTTTTCACCATTCTGCCAATTTCATCACATGGCCCCTTTCCATGTGCTGTTGCTGAAAAATGCCATTCAGCATCAATGTCAAAGTCATCTTTGCGGTTACACAAGTTTGTAAAAATTTTTCTGCTTTTGTACTGGGTTGCAGACCCATCAGAGAAGTTTTTTCTTTTTGATCCTGTTACCAAACCTACTTTTCATGAAGCCAATAATTTTTTTTTTTTTTTTTTTAACAGTAAAGTGCAATTGTTTTGTGCTCTAAACATTCAAAAATCACTACAAAACTCACATGTTCAGTCTTTTCCCTTTTGTAATAAATGACAAATGGGTGGACTGTGGCTTGCCCACTGGTCCAATGGTAGCTTTGGGCTTCATCTTGAAGAATAAAACTGCAATTTTCTTCAAAATCACATATGACGAGAACTTCTGTGTTTTGAGATTTTCATTAGTATTATTCATGAAAGAGCTTTGCTGCTTGGCAATGAAATCATGTATGACCAAAGCAGAGAGATTTCCACAAATAAATATATGTAACTCAAGAAGAATACATAGGAGCAGACAGATTTTTGGAAAATCGCCTAAGCAAGTCTCTAACAGTACAAGGTACTCAGAAACTTCATGCTTTTATTCCTATCCCCTTAAGTAACTCAAAAGTAAAGACTGCAAATAACAGACATTAGTGGTTACATTACCGTAATCTATGAAAACAACTGGTTGCTAGCATATGTTGTGGCAAAAGAAAAGAGCAAGGATGAAGTAAGGTTTCTTTTTTATATCCAGCTGGTCCATCAACATCTTTCTCCTACCCTAGAAGTCAAGATATACTATGGCTTCCAGTAACTTATGTCTTGTGTAAAGTAAATCCAGTGACTCCGACAGGCAGAGTCCACAATCTCTCTGAAAAAGAAATACATCAAACTACTGAAGCTTTTGAAGACTATATCAAGGATCTTCAGTAGTGATTTCACTTCAAAACAGTTAACTGTAAGTTTAGAATTAGGCTACATAATATTTATGTTAATTTAAAAGTAAGCAAATCAATGCCACATGTTGTTATTGTTTTGGTGTTTTTATAATTCAGGTATTAGCATCAAAACCTTGTGTAAGGCTGAGTATCTATATAGATTTTCATGTGAACCCATTACAATCCCAAGTTTAAACTTACACCTAGTCAGTTTACAAACATGTAAGGGTTGTTTTAGAATTTTTTCAATTTTTTCAAAATGGAGCATTTTGAAATATCAAAAATAAAAATTTAAATTTCAAATTTGACAATGTTCATTTATTTTAACCCATATTAAGTTGCATATCAAATAAAAGAGCCTAGAAAATGCTGCAAAATGACACCTTTCCCACCTTTCTATCTTAATTAAGAGAGCTGCAATAGCAATTTAAAAATATGCTGATCTTAAGATTTTGGGATATTTCTGAAACTTTACATAGCCATATTTTCAAAACCGGTTGACATATAAAGACAAAATTTTGTATTTTTCTTAGTCTGTATAGAGGGCACCTATGTACTAAATTTCATTAAAATCTAAGATGGTCAGGTAAAAAAAGTATCAAAATTGTGTTGAGTTGATACGGAATCACTCAGATGTCACACCCGTCACGTCACACCCGTCACACTGATAAAGTAAATTTTCAATAACTATATAAATATTTTTGTAAAATCTAATTATGTATTTCAGTATGTTTATCAGTCCTCTTACTTGAAAAAATAAAACAAATATAGTGAAGCTAATCAATTCACAGAAATTTCAATTAAACCTACATAAGAAAAAACCTTTGTCCAATTATGGTCACACCCGTCACATGCACGATATATTTTTCAGCTCAAGCATACAGCCTTGAAAAAAACATTAGATCACATTTTGTACTTCCAATGGGTTGGTATGTTAACACAAAAAACTTTGATGACTTTCCTGCAATATGGTTCAGAGGTAGAAAGAAATAAGTGTAATGAAATCTGTCCAAATGTCACACCCATCACTATGGATTGGCTCACCAGAAAATAGAATTAGCAGAAAAATAACAGAAAAATTATGGAAGAGTAAGAGTGAGAAAAATATGAGATGGATTACAGAACGTAAGGAAGATATGGCAGAGCTATGTATTACAATAGAGGATTTAATATACAAGACAGACACACTCAAGATATTGAAAGACAAATACACTACGCTACAGATGAAAATCAACAAACAGAGAATAGGAAGAGTAGTTCCAGAAGCAGAAAGAAAATTGCAGTCAGAAAGGTAGAAGAAGTACTGGGCTGACAAAAAGAAGAAAAACCTCAACCAAAAACCTGATTAAAGTGGTCCTATGAAGGCCAAAAAATTAAAATTAAAATTAAATTAAATTAAATTAGGCTTATTCAGATCTACCTTAAAAAAAGACCCTGCCTTGCTAAACAGAGTTTATGGTGAGGCATCTAATAGACATCTAACAATCAGATACCTCACTTATTGTAATTTTCATATAAATAAAATGTCTTCCAACTCATACATACCTTAAAAAAAGATTCATATATTTGCACAACTTTTTCCTTCAGTTGTCTCTTAGAGCCAGAACCACTTCTTTTCCGAGAAGTCATTTTGCAGTGTCACTCCTGTTCTTTACTGCTATACATCTATAGAAACAATGTGATAATTCCTGAAAATAAAACCAATTAAAAGTTACTTATTAACTTAACCCAATTAAACACACATTCTTAATATATCTATAATACTGTTTTCATTTAGCTTTGTTTATAAATGTCTGAACTGCATATAGGTCATGTCGTGTTTTGTATCTTTGGATAGCCCATATCGGTAACTTCTTGTTACTAATGGTGTGCATCTGTTTTAAGTTACTGATATCATTGTGGTGTGTTTTCTATTAATTTTTACTGATATTCAATTTTAGTTATTATGATACAAGGGCTGTCCAGTAGGTAAGTTTCCCCACGTGTGTAAAATTTATTGTAATCAATGTATACTCATCAACTTTACATGCATGTTACATTTTGGATTTGCGTGTTATTATATTATCACATTTTTAAAGTTTAATTGTTACTGCAGAGTGTTTTATGCTATTACCCCAAGTCTGTGTCACTGAGTGACTGTGATGGGCAGTGGAACTTCAGGGCTTGGGGAAAACACCCGCAGCGGCTGGCGGGTGGTTAGAATAAGACAGTGTAGTGGCCAGGCGGGGAAGCGGAGAGAAGACAGTATAGCGGCCAGGCGGGGAAGCAGCCGAGTGGAAGGGGGTCGAGAGTGAGACGTAAAGTTCCAACTTGCCTTGACCAATTAACTGAGAGGGAATGTGGTTACACGACCTTTCAACAGGCCTCTGCTACAGCACATATAGCAACTTCTTACAGGAAATAAATGAAATCTTTCAAGACAGAGTTATCTCTAACAACATATGCCTCCTTGTTCCCCTGAGATTTTTATCTCTGGGCTGCATTAAATGAGAAAGTTTACAAAACAATACGTATATCATTCAAAATAACATTCGTCAAGAAATTGCTGCCATTTCTCAGAGGGAACTGCAGAGTGTAATAGGCAATTTCCTAAGCAGGGTACCAAAATACTTGGACAAAGAAGGGAGGCAATTCCAATATCATACTTGATATACATGAGTTATGTGTTTTTTATTCGTAAGTGACAAACAGTACTATATTTACTGTGGACTTCCTGCCATTGGCATCGTCAATACAGCACCTAGCCTCGCCAGCTGGCTACATGTCTTGAAATCGGTACTGCTAAGTATGGTTCACCCAGTAGCAATGTATATCCCTGAGCTCTGCTAGTGACAGGATATAGAGAACAAATCTTTTTTTATTATTAGTATACCTGAGTTACCGGTAATGATTTAAGTTCTGCTTATGAAACTTGTTATAACGTAGCGTCCCCTACATTTGCAAGCAAGTAAAACACTCCTGCAGGATAACATTCTGTCCATGGTTGCAAGCATAAGTAAAAGAAACGATCGTCTCAAACAAACAGGCCATGTTTTTTACATCAAATATCCTATATTTTTTAGATCAAAGGTCAGCTCTTCAACTTCTTGAAGAAGCAGTTTTCCCAAATTCAGAATTCAGATTCTACGGGTTTCCCTATTTTTCTCTCGCTATGTAGAGAACAGCTTGACATAAATTATTAAAAGAGTGAACATTTAATTCATAAAATGCAATTGCAAAAATCTGTCTTCACAAGACACAAGAACCTAACCATGAATTTACTATTTTCGCTACCCAGTACCGCTAATTCCAGCTTATTTCTGAAAGGAATCATCAAAATGGGGATTAATAAATATTATAGAATATAAAAAACTTTGACATACGTTAATATACGTGCAGTTTAGTGGGAAATAAATAATAATAAATCGTAGTGTCAACCTCAAATTAATTAAGGTTATGAGATATTAGAACCATAGTATATTACTAATTCAAAACAACAGTTTTACCTCATGGGGCTAGCATTACTAATGTAACAAGAATCTTAACAGAATTCTGAACATATATTCCTTCCTATAATTATTTAAATCGTAAAACAACTCTTCATCACTCATACGAAAAATAATAAGCTTCTTCCTTCACGACTTCACGTCAATTTTATTTTGGATGTTGGCAATACTGACAGAACCGGCCAATACACCCAACATAACCAACATTTATGCATAATAGGGGGGGAAATTTAAAAATCATATTGGGGTTCCCTAATTAGAATTAAAATTTTATTTGCTTAGTTTAACTCGACATCGCATTTTTCCCCAAAAGAGATAGGAACTGCTACCATGGATTGGCACTGCTACCATAGACTAGAAATGTGAAGGAGAGAGTTTCAGGTTCTGAGCTTCATAGACCTATTTTCTACCTAAAAATTTATTACGGTTACCCGTTTCCTGTATATTGCGTGTTTTATAATTAGAATTGGGCTGTTTCTCTCGGTATTTTACATATATTTCAAGCATATTTTGATTTGTAAACCCATTTATTATGAAAAAGGAAGTGATAGTTTGCAAAAAAATTGGATGAATTTTAACCCTTGGCCGTCTATCGTAAAACTAAATAATTCCGAATAATCTGTTATACTATAAGTACTATAAGTACTATATTTTATGTCTAAAAATTAGGTTGATTTAAGTGAACTATTATTGAATGATATGAAACATATTAATAATTTAACGAATAATATCTAACATTATTATAAATCTGTCTACTATTGATTATTTTGTTATTTCTAAATTGGACACCATCATTGTTTCCTTATCTTTATTTTTGTCTTTAAATAAATAAATACAATATACAATATAAATTAAATACAACACAAATTTAATAAAATAAAAACAATATTCTGTAAGGATTACTATCATTTCTATGGGCAATTGATTTTATTTTTTATTTATTTATTTATTTATTTACCCAAACTGTTACAATCCCTGAGCAACATGCTCATATTGGGACAGAAAAGATTAGAATTCAATGGCGACAACAAATTACCATATTCAATATAAAACATAGACACAAACAAATTGAAACAGAATAATACATAGCATTATATTCTTCAACTGTATAGCAGACCTGGCTGATATAGATATTTTGTTTATTTTGTTTAAGTGTTCTTTCCTTTTATTTGTTTTATATGCCCTGGCAGCAGGTTATAGAATATTGCACCATTGTTTTTTACAGCCCTTCTGTTTAACGATCCTCTTAGTACTGTTTAAAAATAGTGTTTTTTTTTTTAGAGTTACTGGTATTATATGTATGTATGTCTGAATTTATTTGCATATTCTTAATTTCCAGTAGGTATTTAATGCGTTCATAAATATACATTAAAGGGAAGGTTAATGTTTTGAGTTACTTATAACTACTTTCACACAAATTTAGTTTGTATATTTTTGCCATTATTCTGATTGCTTTCTTTTGCAGTTTAAAAATCCTTAGAACTTTCTTTTTGCAAGTATTTCCCCATAGAATTATTCATAGGGCATATGTTAAATGAGAGTTTATAAAGGCAAAATATGTACTTGTTTTGTTGCATCTATGTCTATTAATTTATCTTGGGGCAGTATTAACAGCAAACAATGAGATAAGGAATGAGGTTCAAAGAAGAGTATATCGGGCCAGCTGGACATACTATTTGCTCTTATCAATTGTTAAAAATAAAATTATATCTAGAGAAATCAAAATTAAGATTTATAACATTTTGATCAGACCTATTATAACATACGGTACAGAAACATGGGTTCTAAACAAAGACATATGCAAACAACTAGCAGTATTCGAGAAGAAATCCTAAGAAGGATTTTCGGAGCAATCAAAACAGTGGATGGATTGAGAGCCAGATATAATAATGAGATATATGAATTGTACAAGGAATTGGATTTGGAGATGCACATAAAATGCCAAAGACTAAGAAGGCTGGGACATATCACAAGGATGGAAAGGACAAGGAAAGTGAAGAGTGTTTCAATAATAATCCAGAGGGAACCAAACTGAGAGGAAGACAGTGAACGAGATGGTGGAATTATGTACGAGATTATCTGACTAGTTTTGGAATAAGGAGCTGGAGGGAGGTGGCGATAGATAGAGGCGGATGGAAGAAAGCCACAGAGGATGTTAAGGCCCACTTGGGCTGTAATACCAATTAAGAAGAAGAATATGTCTATTAATTGCTGAGTCTACTTGAGTATATAGATCCGTGTATTTAATCGTTACTTATTTTATCAATATGTGAGTGCCAATTTAGTTTTTCATCAATTGTAAGTCCTAAAAAATTCATATTCAATACTTTTGGCTTATCTTTATTCCAAAATTTAATTATATTTTCTTTATTCCTATTTGTTAGGTTGAATTGCATCCAAACTTTTTTTTTTAACATTTAAAACCAAATCAATGTTTTGAAAATAATTTTGTATTTCACTCAACAGATTGTTACTTGTCCTCCGTGTTTTTGTACTACTTTGGTTATGTCATTTATGTAGATCAGAAAAAGGAATGGGCCCATCCTTGAGGCTCGTGGTACACCTTGTTTTACTATCTGAAAGTGGGATCTAACTTTTATAATCTTTTTATCTTTAAATTTATGCTTTATTTCTATACACTGTTCCCTGTTTTCTAACTATGATGCAATCCATTTTGTCAGTAGGCCTCACATTCCATAATTTTCCATTTTGTCTATAAGATTTTTATATTGACACAGTCAAACGCTTTTGATAAATCTAAGAATAATGCAGCTACAAATTCTTTCTTGTCTAATGCATTTATTATGATATTTACTTTTTCTAGTGCATGGATCGTGGACTTCCCCCCCCCCAAAAAAAAACCATACTAGAACTCTGAAATTACCTTAAATTTTATGCATAAGTTTTCAAGTTGCTTTAAATATAGACCTTCAATAATTTTTGAAAAGACAAGGCACAAGGAAATGGACATATAGTTTTCTACATTTATTTTGGATCCCTTTTGTTTGAATATTGGCTTAACAATTACTTCTTTCATTCTTTCTGGGGATGGAAGTGACAAAGTATAAGAAACTTCAACACTGAATACTCATGTTGTTACATAAACCCAATGCAGCCATAAGAAATTCTCTCTCTTAATCCATAGAATGGCACCAATAACTCATTTCCAATTTTTTTTTATGGACATTGTTATATCTGTATACTTGGATTTGTGTTTTCATCGTATGAAATGGTACCTCTGCAAGGCAACGAAGGACATTCTAAAATATATCTTGAGATTTTTTTGGCAGTGTTGTTATTCTATTGCTTATCTTGTATAAGTGATAGATTATAAAATTATGTATTATATTATTTATCCTTCCTGTATCTGGATTATAGGTACTACAGGTAGAAAAAGCATCCCCGAAATTTAATGTCATGTTTTCAACGTTTTCAGATCCTCTGAATCCAAAAATGCTATTTTCAGAAACATGTGGGTGTCTGTGATCAGCATAACCCGAGAACAAAAATTCATAATTATATAAAACAAAATGTTATGTGATAAGGTAAGATAACTTCTGTGGATGTGACATGAAGATTGGCTGCAACTTTGTTACTTTTACTACCACTCTACATAGAGAAAAGTTTTGTAATTTTATCGAAAATTGCTCTAACCCTTTTGTTGAAATTTTGTATACTAGGTGCTACATAGGGTTACGAAGAGCTAAAACTTTTATTTAAAACTTTTTTTTAAAATTCTCTGATAGGGTGGTTATAAACCAGTCACTCAGGTTATAAATCTTGTGTGGCAAACAATACAGGCTGAGAATATGAATATGCACGCCTTGCAATTCACCCTCTTGTTCAATATCGGAATGTGAAGTGAGAGAGTTGTATTGCCCATGTGTTCAGTTATGTTGTGATCTTTTTAGCTGTTAATATTTTTATTGCTAAATGTTTAATTTTATTATGATGGATGGTTGGTTTGATTTCTTTCTGCTTTTCGCCCGTTTTCAGGGGGCCTTGCATTCTCTTCATTATTTTTAAGGACAGTTGAATTTCTCTACAATATGTTTTTTATATTGTTAGCTTTCTTCTTTTCTTCTTGTTTCAAACATTCCTTCTTCGTCTTCGCCATTTTTAAATCCTCTTAAAGGATCATTGTCCATATCTGGACTTAACTAGCAGTGGTTTTTTAACGTCATAATTCCTTATTCTTCGCTTCCTGCAAGTTAAGGCTTCTTTATAATTGATATTAATTGCACAGAAGCAATTTTTCACATTTATTCGTCTCAGAAAAGGCTGGATTCGTTTAGTGCTTCCACCAGGCATTTCTACATGAATTGACTATCTTGATTATGACCTGATTTGGACTTCAGGACTATTTTTGAGGTAATATTAGCTACGAAAGGAATCTTATTACCTAGTGAGTGCATTAAAGCTCTAAAATTATTTCATACAGCTAATAATATTAAATTGATTTTATTGCAACGTAGCTGTATCTACTTTAACACGCAATATAAATTCAGTAACATTATTATTGCGTATTATTTGGTGAATTAAAATATCACAAGATTGACTGTGAACCTTAATACGGCATATAATTGGTACATGTGTGTATTTCATTGTCATTCACATAATTTTATTTGGAATATTGACTCCAAAGGTCCTCCGGAATTGTTATTAAATATATTTTTAAATCAGCAAGCTCTTTCATTTACTGGCGGAATCAATCATCCCTGCTTATAAGAAGACTTCAAGACGTCGATGAAATTTCCAACGAGTGTTTGTGATTCAAGAAGATCAAAGTGTCAGTGTTATCTCACCTATGGTTTATTTAGCTTATAACCTTGTTATCGTTCATTCTAAGCGAAATGTATAGCGTGTGTACAATCTTTATCACCCTTAATTAATTTAATTGTTTTTACAGTCCACTGTCTACGCACGTTATACATTTTTTGGTACCTCCGAGGCCGGATAGAACCACAATATTGTAACACGCATTGTAAACCTACACTCGTTCTATTCCGCCCGTAGTAAACTTTATTGAGATAATTCAAGCTGTTGGTGTTCCGCAATTCATGCTGTTTGAACACAAATATCATTCAAGCAAATAATTGACTTATTTGAAGCACAATTGACATTCCTGACTTCAGTCAGTTTGAAGTTTCTTATTGAAAAGGTAATTTTAATCTCATATTAAGTGCTTCTGCCTCCGTGTTTTAATCTGCACGTGTGAGGCCTAATATTCAGACAACAGCTCTTCAAACTAATTTATTAAAAGGGTTTGTTATTATTCACATAATTGCACTCACCTTTGTGAATCCATGTACACACACATTATTGTCACATTTTGTCTAACCGCGGGCAACTAACTTTAGTGCTCAATAAGCTCTCAGTGCGGTCAATTTAAGTCATAAACAGTGAATCACGTTAAGTCGAATACTATTTGAACAATCAATTGTCAAATCATGACTGACGTAGAAGGCACCCTTAAGACTTTAAAGGCAAAAAGAACACCTATTAAGTCGAGAATCACTCGCAAAGTTAATTATATTCTAGACTGTGTTATCAATGAGGAAACCTCTCCTCAAGACCTTCTTGAGCTTAAGATTGATTTAAGCAAGCTTGAATCTGAATATAACAGAGTCCAGTCCGAGATCAATGAACTAGCCTTTTCTGAATCCGAAGATGCCTATATGGCAGAAATTGAGAAAACCATACAAAAGGCCATCTCCCATATTAGCAGGCAGATTAATGCTTTCAATAAGTCTCGAGCGGCTGAAGCCAAGGCCGAAGCTAGAGCTGAAGCGGCTGAAGCTAAAGCTAAAGCTGAAGAAGCTGAAGCTAGAGCTAGAGCTGAAGCGGCTGAAGCTAAAGCTAAAGCTGAAGAAGCTGAAGCTAGAGCTATAGCTAAAGCTGAAGAAGCTGAAGCTAGAGCTATAGCTAAGGCTGAAGAAGCTGAAGCTAGAGCTAGAGCTGAAGCGGCTGAAGCTAAAGCTAAGGCTGAAGAAGCCGAAGCTAGAGCCAAGGCCAAAGCCGAAGCTATTTTTAATCTTCTAAAAAATCAATTCATGATTCAAATTCAAACAGTATCTGAATTTGAAATTCTGGACAAGATATCCTATCAAGAGGCCATTGTTCTTAAGTCGAGCCTAGAAAAATTGTCAGATAGATATGAGGTTGAAAGTCTTCAGCATCGTAACATTTACGATGAAGAGGCTGAGTTTCAAGAGCGCCAGCTTCAGTCAGAATGTTTAAGGGCTTTAGCTTATATCAATTCTTCAATTGCAGATGCAAAACTGTTATATGAGCCGAATCAAGAGCAGAACTCTAATCACAACTCTTCTTTGTCTGCACCTTTACCGAACTTACCTAAATTGCCTGAAATTAAGCTACCAAGTTTTTTAGGCGATCCTAGAGCTTGGCTTGAATTCAGGGATACATTTAACTCATTAATTGTTCAGCACAGTCATATATCCAACATGGATAAATTTCAATATCTAAAATCTTGTTTATCCCCGGAGGTAATGACTGTAATTCAAAATATCCCGGTCTCCAATGCCACCTTTGATGTAGCTTGGAAGACTTTAGCTGAAAGATTCGATAATGACAGGTTAATTGCCAACACGCATTTGGATAACCTTTTTTCTCCACCCCCCCTTAAAGGAGATTCTGCAAGCTCATTGCAACAATACTTAGATCATTTTTCAAGTACGGTTCATGCATTGAACGTACTTAATACTGATGTTCCTCTGTCTGACTTAATTATTTCACGTATCATTGTGGATAAGCTCCCAGTAGAATTAATTAAAGAATGGGAATCTTCAATTAAGTTAGGAAAACTTCCCAAGTTGCAGGAATTATTCAGTTTTTTGGAGTCTAGGGTTAGGGTGCTGCAGATGACAGAATCGGTTCTGAAAAGTCAGTCCGTCAAGCCCTCATCTGCTCCTTCTGTCAAGGCTAACCTCTCCTCTCCTAGAGCGAAATGCAATTATTGTAGTAAATCGAATCACACTATAATTTATTGTGACGCCTTTAGATCGCTGAATTATTCATCCCGCGATCAATTCGTGAAAAATCACAAACTTTGTCGTGTTTGCCTTAGCTCAAATGGTCACACTTCGAGCTGTAACACTTTTAGATGTAGACAATGTCAAGGCAGGCACAGCAACTTATTGCATGACCCTTCACGGCCAAGCAATTCTCAAGCCATAAATACGGCCAATATCATGTCTGCCAGCCAGTCACGGCAGAAATGTCTTTTACCTACTGCTAGCGTGATAATTTTAAGTAACAATGGCAGCCCCGTACAGGCCACAGCTCTTCTTGATACTGGATCAGACTGTAATCTAATTACTGACAGATTATTCAAGCAGCTTGGTTTGTCGCCATTGTCTCAATGTACGTCTCTTGCTGGCATTCTTTCTACTAATGCAAATGTCTTGAATTGTACAGAAATCTCTATAAGATCTCAGGTTACGAATTGGTGCTACAATACAAAGGCCATTATAGTGCCTGAGATCTCTGCTTCTAATTTCCCTAAAAACTTTGTTAATACTAGAGGTTGGAACATTCCTCCTAACTTACCCTTAGCAGATCCCAGCTTTAATTCTCCTAAGCCTATTGATTTGCTATTGGGAGTTGAGATATGTTCTCAAATCTTGGTATCTGGACAGATATCTGCTCCCAACTTGCCTACTATACAGAACTCCCAACTGGGCTGGTACTTCTCTGGCAAGTTGCCTTCGTCCCCTCTTAAGCATCACAATATGCCTCCAATGCGTCGTGGGAGATGTTCTGACTTGAATAGGCCTTCATCAGGTAAACCCTTTAATTACACTGAGTCTTCTGTGAATTACTCAGCCTTCATCACGTCTGATGAAGATATTAGTGGTCAACTTACCAGGTTTTGGGAGCTTGAAAGAGTTACTCACTCTGCTCCTTTTCCTAATGAATCTTTTTGTGAGCAGCATTTTAAGGATAATTTTCAGAGAACCTCTGAAGGCAGATATATTGTCAAGCTGCCATTTCGCGCTGACCCAGACATTCTAGGCAGCACGCAGAATCAAGCTTTAAGGAGATTTGAATCATTAGAAAAACGTCTAGCTTCCAATGCCTCTCTTCATACAGAATATTGCAAGTTTATGAATGAATATTTGGAATTGGGGCACATGGAGCCTTCCACATCAGACTCTAATTCAAATATCCAATATGTGATTCCCCACCATCCAGTTTTTAAGCCATCCAGTACTACCACTAAACTTAGGGTGGTATTTGATGCTTCTGCGAGGTCATCTACTGGGAAATCGCTTAACGATATATTAGCTGTAGGTCCTGTGGTTCAGCCAGACCTATTTTCTATATTGATTCGATTTAGATTCAAACCCATTGCATTCACAGCTGATATAGCAAAAATGTATAGGCAAGTTTTGATTCACAAGGATCATCAGTCATTTCAACAAATATATTGGAGGAGTTCTCAAGCAGAACCCATACAGCTATACAATTTGAAGACTGTGACCTATGGCACAGCCTCAGCTGCTTTTCTAGCTACTAGAGCTTTGAAGCAGCTTATTATTGATGAAGGGATTGATTTCCCATTGGCATCCTCAGTCATTAACAACTGTACCTATGTTGATGATATCGTAGCTGCTGCCGATACTATTGAGGAGGCTAAGGCTACCATCTGTCAATTAAGACAGTTGCTTCCTTTAGGTGGTTTTCAACCACGTAAATGGAGTGCAAACGTGCCCGAGTTAATCCAAGATATTCCTATTGAAGACAGGGAACTTCTTGATTCTCGCACATTTGGCGACTGTGACGCTAATGCTTTGAAGGCCCTTGGACTGATTTGGCAACCCTCAAATGATGTATTAAGAATAGAAACTTCTATCGATTGTTCAAAACCCTTTACTCGTTGTACGAGGCGTAACTTGCTATCTTGTATAGCTTCTATATTTGATCCTTTGGGATTGATTTGCCCGGTGGTGTCATTTTGCAAAATAATATTTCAATCTCTATGGAAACAAACCAATTCATGGGATGAGCTTATTCCAGACTTAGTTGCCACCAAATGGTGCAAGATTCATAGTCAGTTGAATGCTATTTCTAATATAGCCATTCCTCGTCTCGCATTACTGCAGAATGCAGTTTCCATTCAAGTTCATGGTTTCTGCGATGCTAGTGAAGCCGCTTATGGAGCCTGCATCTACTTACGCTCTGTAGATCAATCTGGAAATTTTAAGAGCGCTTTGCTTTGTGGAAAATCACGCATTGCTCCTTTAAAGGCTGTTACGATTCCTAGACTCGAATTATTGGCAGCTCATTTGCTAGCTAATTTAATATCTAAGGTAATGCCCATACTTCAATTAAATATCGAATCTGTCCACTTGTGGAGCGATTCCAAGGTGGTTTTGGGCTGGCTTACTCATTCACCCACCACTTTGAAAACCTTTGTGGCCAATAGAGTCGCTGATATTCAGGAGATTACATCTATTGACTCTTGGTCTCATGTTGCATCTAAGGAAAATCCTGCGGATCTTATCTCTAGAGGATCCTCTCCTTTAGATCTTTTGAATAATTCCTTATGGTGGTCAGGTCCTCATTGGCTTGTTGATAATGAATTTAAATGGCCTAAGAATTGTGACTCCATGCAGTCTACTTCTCTTCCAGAGATGAAGGTAGTAGCTCTTATTGAATCAGACAATTCTGATCTTTGTGATTGGCTATCCAAATACAGTTATTTGAAAACTATCCGTGTAATGGCATTTATGTTAAGATTCATTCATAATTGTCGGAAGACTCAATCTCCCCTCACAGGTTCTCTATCTCCTGATGAGATATCTAATGCTATCTGTTATTCTGTTAAGGTAATCCAGAGACAGTATTACTCTAAGGAAATCCAAGCTCTGTCTTCAAATCTGGAATTATCTAATTCAAGTAAACTTAAGCAACTTAGCCCCTTCATACTCAAGGATGGTATTCTCCGTGTGGGTGGACGTTTGGAACGTTCAAATCTATCCTTTGATAATAGACATCCTATGTTGTTGCCAGCACAACATTCTTTCACTAAACACCTTATCTTCTATACACATATTCTTTTAAAGCATGCTGGTCCCCAACTTATTATCTCGCACTTGAGAGAGAAATTCTGGATCATCTCCTTGCGTAAAACAGTCAGGAGCCAACTGAGGCTCTGTTTCATATGCTTTAAGTTTAATGCTCAAGCATTCCAGCAAAAAATGGCTGACTTACCTCCTGAGCGAGTGAATTGTATACCAGCTTTTACCAATGTCAGTGTTGATTATGCTGGGCCATATATGATTAAATTTGGAGGTCCCAGATCAAGGATTCAAGTTAAATCCTACATATCCATATTTGTTTGTATGTCCACAAAGGCCGTTCACATCGAGCTAGTTACAGCTTTGACTGCTCGTGCTTTTCTTGCTGCATTTTCCAGATTTGTTGCTCGGCGTGGCATACCCCTTTCTATCACTTCGGATAATGGCAGCAACTTCGTAGGCGCCAACGCCGATTTGAGTAGTCTTGCAAAGTTGCTGGAAACTGATGAATATCAATTAACCATACAAGATGCTACTTCACATCTATTTATCAAATGGAACTTTCTGCCTGCTCATTCTCCTCACATGGGAGGACTTCATGAGGCGGCGGTTCGTTCATTGAAATATCATCTGAAAAGGATGTCTCCATCTTTTAATTTTACATATGAGGAAATGTCCACGCTTCTCATTCAAATAGAAGCCCTCATGAATTCTCGCCCCCTTGTCACTCTTAATGAGGAAGTAAATGATTATGATTATTTATCCCCTGGACATTTTCTGATTGGCAAACCTCTTGTGTCTCTTCCTAGCCCAGATCTTTCTGGCGGTTATACTATACGTTCCCGCTGGAACAATTTAAGGAATCTTATGAAGTCCCTGTGGTCAAGGTGGTCTTCAGATTATCTTTCTTCCTTGCAGAGACGTTCTAAATGGTTGAAGGCTATGCCTAATGTTGCCATAGGTACGCCAGTTTTAATCATGGATGACAATATGCCTCCCTTAAAATGGGTTGTTGGCATCATAACTCAAACTCACCCAGGCCCAGACGGTCTTGTGAGGGTTGTCACGGTCAGGACTTCTACAAGTTATCTGAAACGACCTATCATTAAACTAGCCCCAATTCCCATATATGACTCTCACGACTAAAGCAGTCGTTATTTTGCTTGGTATCTTCAGACTTCAATGCATTTTCTTCGTTTAGTTATTCTTATTTTTCAACTTTTAGGATTTATTGGTGTTTTGGAAGATCCAACATAACTTCGCATTTCTGTTTGATTATTCCCTAGTGAATAATCGCGGGCAATATGTTCAGTTATGTTGTGATCTTTTTAGCTGTTAATATTTTTATTGCTAAATGTTTAATTTTATTATGATGGATGGTTGGTTTGATTTCTTTCTGCTTTTCGCCCGTTTTCAGGGGGCCTTGCATTCTCTTCATTATTTTTAAGGACAGTTGAATTTCTCTACAATATGTTTTTTATATTGTTAGCTTTCTTCTTTTCTTCTTGTTTCAAACATTCCTTCTTCGTCTTCGCCATTTTTAAATCCTCTTAAAGGATCATTGTCCATATCTGGACTTAACTAGCAGTGGTTTTTTAACGTCATAATTCCTTATTCTTCGCTTCCTGCAAGTTAAGGCTTCTTTATAATTGATATTAATTGCACAGAAGCAATTTTTCACATTTATTCGTCTCAGAAAAGGCTGGATTCGTTTAGTGCTTCCACCAGGCATTTCTACATGAATTGACTATCTTGATTATGACCTGATTTGGACTTCAGGACTATTTTTGAGGTAATATTAGCTACGAAAGGAATCTTATTACCTAGTGAGTGCATTAAAGCTCTAAAATTATTTCATACAGCTAATAATATTAAATTGATTTTATTGCAACGTAGCTGTATCTACTTTAACACGCAATATAAATTCAGTAACATTATTATTGCGTATTATTTGGTGAATTAAAATATCACAAGATTGACTGTGAACCTTAATACGGCATATAATTGGTACATGTGTGTATTTCATTGTCATTCACATAATTTTATTTGGAATATTGACTCCAAAGGTCCTCCGGAATTGTTATTAAATATATTTTTAAATCAGCAAGCTCTTTCATTTACTGGCGGAATCAATCATCCCTGCTTATAAGAAGACTTCAAGACGTCGATGAAATTTCCAACGAGTGTTTGTGATTCAAGAAGATCAAAGTGTCAGTGTTATCTCACCTATGGTTTATTTAGCTTATAACCTTGTTATCGTTCATTCTAAGCGAAATGTATAGCGTGTGTACAATCTTTATCACCCTTAATTAATTTAATTGTTTTTACAGTCCACTGTCTACGCACGTTATACACCATGATTAAAATAAAGAAAGTTTTGTGAGTGTATCTTTATTAGATTTAATTTGGGTTGTGAATCCTTAGGTGATGCGACACAAAGTGAGTGAATGACTTTCACTTCATTTTTACAACCACCTCTCAATGAAGAAAATTTCATTTCACGTTTTTCATGAAAACAGCTATACCACTGCCGGTGGCTATACCGGTAATAATTTTGTTTAAACGTTCTACATAAATTGCATAATTTGATTATAATAAAATATTATAGAATGAGCTAAAATTTTATTTGTAACATTTTTCCTAATAAATTCTTTGAAACCAACCATTTCATTACATTGCCCCAGGGATAAGGCGACTTTGGACGAATCTGAGACAACTGAAAGTGTAGCCTATTTCTGCAATACAGTCAAGTACTGGAATTTTTATATAATTGAAAAGTGAGTTAAATACGGAAATGTTAAAAGCGGACTGCTTGAGCATATTTGATGCAGTATTTTCTAACAGTATTGTACCAAGAGATATAAATACATTTTTATCTTGCTTATTTGTTTATCATCGTAGAATTTAACGGGTGACATAATATCTTGTTTGCCTAAGAGATCCCTACAGTTCACATTCTTGATGTTTCCAATGTAGATAATTGCCAGTGACAACACAAAAAAATGCATTCCTTTTGGGATTAAAGTGGCACAAGTAGCTTCACTACAATTCTTGACGTCACACGCTAGTTCTTATTGGCCTAGGCCATGTCCTGTTTACTGTGCTCATTTCAAAGTTAGAAAGATTGGTGTTTATTTGGAAGAACTGTAGTGCCGTGTTGTGTGTATCATTGTGTGCATAATATATTTACATGTTTCAGTAATATTTGTGCAGCAAACAAACATCATACATCCGTTTTAAAAGTATAATTGCGTAAATATTACGTACTATAATAGTTCGGCAAACAGTAACACGAATGTGATCGTTGAAAGGTGGAACTACATACTGTCTACAGACACTGTAAAAGTGCAAATAGTGGTGTTGTTTTTGGAATGCAACAGTATTATTCACATGCCGGCATTTATTTGAATACGGTAGCTGATGGCGAAATTATATCCCGTTCTTCGCAGGTATTGGCAAATTGTTAAAAAGTTTGCAATAATATTCTTAAATGCAGTATTTCAAAAGACTCCATTATCTAAAACAAACGTCGTGAGAAGCAGAAGTCGTACCTACTAGCCTATTATCTCGTTATCACCCTTGATAATGCTATTCTTTTAAGGTTAGGTTATGATGAAAACAAACACCAAGAACAGTGGTTCTCAAAGCGGAGTCCATGGCAGGGCCAACACATGATGGGGTTGGGGGGGGGGGGGGCTGCTGCACCCAAGGGACCTGGGCCCGGCTCGGTCCCAGTGATGTGGTATAATGGGAAAAATCAATTTTAGGTTGCGCATTAGGCTCCTCGGGAAAAAGTAGTTTTAGGTCGCGCACTAGGCTACTCCTACCAACTCTCTAATGGGACCCGCCTGGGAAGGAGGGGTTTAGGGTGGGGAGTAATTTAAAAAGGAAGCCACTAGAGGGCTCTCTATTCGAACTACTACCAACACCATCTATCGTGGGAAAGGTAAAACTGGGGAAAAATTAAACAATTTATTTCTCTGCCTTTTCCTCCCTCTTCCTCCCTTTCTCTCACCTCCTCCTCGCCCTACCTACCTATTTGGGACCCATTCCTAACCGTAAATTTTTGGATCGACCGGGATTCAAACGCATGACCACTGGCACCGTAACCAGAAGCCTTAACCACTACATCATGAGTGATTATTGAGTGGTGAAGGGAAAATTAATCTATTTAAGTATTCTCCGATGTAGCCATTTTCCAAATCAATGGAAGATAGCACAGATAATTTGTATTCTTAAACCTGGTAAACCACCCACTGAAGCAGCATCCTATCGTCCGATTAGTCTCTTGCCTGTACTCTCCAAAGTGTTTGAAAAATTGCTCCTGCAACGACTAAAACCATTGCTCTCTGAAATAATTCCTGACTTTCAATTTGGTTTCCGAGAATGCCATTCTACTGTTGAACAAACCCATCGCATTGTTAACATTGTACAACAGGATTTTGAATCACGTCATTACTGCACTACAGCTTTCCTGGATATTCAACAAGCATTTGATAAAGTCTGGCATATGGGCCTTCTGTACAAAATAAAACTAAAACTTCCTCATCTTTATTATCTGCTGCTTACATCATTTAAGTGATCGACATTTTCAAGTTAAAGTTAAAGACGAACTCTCCATATTCCATCCCATAAAGTCAGGTGTCCCACAGGGTAGTGTTTTGGGACCAGTTCTGTATCTTCTTTATACACATGATCTACCAACAACAGAAAATACCATAACTGCAACATTTGCAGATGATACTGCTATTCTTGCTTCAAATGAAAATCCTACTTTAGCCTCAGGATACTTACAGAATCACTTAGATTTATTACAACGCTGGCTAAATCAATGGCTCATTCAGGTAAATACTGTAGTTCAAAATCTCAGCATATCACTTTTTCTTTACGCCGAGAAAAGTGCCCAAGAATACAAATAAATAACGGAGAAATTCCAGTTGTAGAGCATGTAAAATACCTTGGTTTTCATATAGATGTACATCTAACCTGGAGACATCACAGTATTACGAAAAGCAAAGAAGCCAAACTAAAGTTTCAACAATTGTACTGGTTATTAAATAAGCAATCTCAGCTATCCCTATATAATAAAGTTATACTTTACAAGACCATAATAAGGCCAGTATGGACATATGGACTTCAGCTTTGGGGCACTGCCAGCAATTCCAATATTGACATCTTAAGAAGATTTTGAATCCAAATCTCTTCGCCGACTTGCTAACGCACCGTGGTATGTTTCCAATGCTACATTACATCACGACCTGGACATCCCTACTATTAAAGAAGAAATCACCTTGTACAGCATTCGATACCAGCAACGCCTAAACAATCATCCCAATTCCCTAGCCATCAATCTATTGGACAATAGTTCCTCAATCAACTGTTTACATCGATATAAGATTTTAGACTTGGCATTCCGATTCAGTGACTTACTTTAAAGAGATGTTTTTCAATGACTTACCTTAAAGAGTTGTATTTTACAGCTCTCATATCATGACTGTGACATTTATACCATTTACTGAATGTTCATATTTGAACAGATTGTAAATCTGGAGAATAAATTAAAAAAAAAAAAAAAAAATTAAGTTTAGAGAGATTTAATAGCCTACATGAGAAATAGCCACTTTCGTGAATGGTTTTTTTTAATATAATTGTGAAATATTATGTTGAGTCTGAAAAGAGCTAGATGTATTTTTAATATGGCGCAAGGGTTATTTTCATAATATTTTATTTATTTCATGTATTTTTTATGTGGTGCAAGGGTCATTTTCATAATTTCTTTTTTATTTTGTGTATTTTTAATATGGTTTTATGGTTATTTTTGTAACGCTGTGATTTTGTATATTTTTATACATATATGAGGAAGGCTACAGTAGTGACCGGTAGTATAGGCACTGAGCAAGTACATAGTTGTGATAGGAGATGTAGGAGAAGCAAGCAATGGCGCTTGCATTGGTTTGGAAGTGAGGGGCAGCAGGGAAGCGAGCAGGTGGAGCGTGGCTGGTGCGCAACCTAAACCTGTCTTTTGCCAGATCCTCCCACCAGCTCTCTAATGGGACCTGCCTGGGAAGGAGGGATTTAGAGTTTCAAATGTCTCCTAGATGGCGTTGCTAGTAATGCAAAAGGTGAAACTGGGAAAAAATTATTTTTCCTTTATTCTCTTTTTCTCTTCCTTTCCTTCTCTCTTCCTCCCTTTCTCTCACCTTCTCCTCTCCCTACCTACCTATTTGGGACCTATTACTAGAATAACAGTAAATTTTGGATTGACTGGGATTCGAACTTGTGACCACTAGCACCATAACCAGCAGCCTTAACCACTACACCATGAGTGATTGCTGAGTTGTGAAGGGAAAATTAATATATTTAAGTTTAGAGAGCATTATAGTGTATGAGAAATAACCATTTTGGTACAAGGGTCATTTTCCGAATATTTTTTATTTTATTCTGTGTACTTTTGATATGTTGCAAGGGTCATTTTCATAATGCTGTGATTTTGCATATCTTTATGTGTATATGATGAAGGGTACAATAGTGAGGTGTGTGCGCAAGGCTCGAAAGTGAGGGGAAGCAGGCAATCTTTAAATTCAGCTTTACTGTAAAATACTTTATTCCGAATCCAACAGTGGTGCGAGTACCCTGTGTGATACATTTAATTCCAAGCATTACATTTGATATTCCTTTTATGAAGTTTGAACACCCAAATATTATCACGCTTCACACTTGAGGGACCTGTGCCATAAGAAGAAACAATTATGCTAGGCTCTTCAAGAAGAACAATGAGTTTATGAGGCCTATTTCTAAGTCTATTTCTTAGTTTTAAACCAGAATATCTGGAGATGTTGAATCATAATTTTGTACGACATTTTATGATATTATCTTATTTGTATTGTAAAGTGCACTGATAATGTCGATAGTGACTACACTGGAGATAACTTTCTGGTCAGTAACCTAGGTAGAACTTAGCTGTACTTACACTGGAAGGTATAAAAATGATATAGAATTATTAAACTGTAAACTTGGATGCCATATAGTCGTCAATCAGAAAACGTTGGACATCAAAAGATTCTAGGAGTGAATGAGCCCATAGCATTTTAAATAACTTTTGAGATATTATTGTTGATATGAGTTCAAATAAAAGTACAAATTAATTTATTCATGCTGGATGTAAACTTTCACCTACATCGTTGGTCCCAATATCTACATTTGTCTCAGACCCCTCCCCCACCCCCCAAATCCATGGTTTGGCCTTTCTGTATCAATAGAAAATGTTGGATTGAATTGGATTGTTCCAATTTTATAACTTCTCTGAGTTATTCCCACTATCAGTAATTTTGTCTTTGATTTTTTCAATCATTGTTCAAAACTCTAAGTAACACTATGCACATTGTGCGCTATCCCTATTATTATTAAAACTCTAAGTAGATTGGTTACGTAGTTCAAACATAATGGCATTCTGAGCGATTTGCACTTGTTGGTGAAGAATGATAATTATTGTGACTTTCTTATTTTTTAATTTCAAGATGTGTTCTACACCAGCGTACACAAGCTGTACTTGGCATATGGGATCATGAAAGTAACAGAAGACTGAATAATAGTGCTCCTCATAACAGGGAACGAACTGAGTTCCATAGAAAGTATTTACACTATGCAGCAGTCATTAGTGGTGCAGCTGCAGCTTCTCTTTATGTCTTCTATAATATAAAAGGTAAGTATGTGAAAGAGTGCATTACACACAAAGTTCAAAACTTAAGATTACACGACTTCGTCAAATACCCTAGAACTTAAAGTATGGTAAAATTAAGCAATATTATACCGTATGTTATTTCAGTTATTAATTAACATATCAACCTATTTACAAATATTAATCTGGCCTCGTTAAAATGTATGTCACAGCATTCAATATTTAGAAAATCTTTACATCATAGAATGCTTTTGACATGAGCCAGCTTTTTAGGCCTTTCTTAAATTTGTCACTAGGTACTTCAATAGCAGAAGTGGAAAACTTGTTAAAAATTTATATTGCTTATATAAATGATTGTCTATGAATTTATTTAATCTGAATGACAGTAATTCTAGTTCCAAATGGTTTCTAATTCATGTTCGTGTAAATCAATACATTGTGAGAATTGTTGTAGGTTTTCTTTCACGTATACTAAATTCATATACCTTATATATATGAAGATTAGGAAATGTGATTATTTTTAATTGATGAAATAGATCTACACAAATATCTCGATGTTTTTCCCCTGTTAAAATTCTTTATTGACTAAGCTACTGCCCCATAACTGGATGCCATATAGGATATGTGGATGAAAAAATGCAAAATAAGCTGTTATTAACATATGTTGACTAACTTGCCTAACGTTTTCGGAGTAGAAAAATAACTCTTGACAGCTTAGCAGTAACATTTGTTATTTGTTGGTCCCATGAAAAGTTATTATTCAAGAACAGTCCTAGAAGCTTTACAGTTTTATTTTCTGGTAGACCTATACTAGTTTTAAGTCAGCAGCATTTGTTCTAGGCATGGGGGTTATGTGTTTCTATAAGTCAAAATGGCAAAACTAAGAGGAATGTGTAAATTTTTTGTATTGTAAAGTTAATGTGTTTTAAGGGAAAGAAGATCCGCTTTCTGCTGCCACGCTTTTGAATGAACAAGAGGCTGGACAGCATAGAGAAGGCTTACCACTATATTCGATGCTTGATGTGGCTAAACATACCTCGAAGGTAGACAGAATATGGGTTACCTATGGTCAGGGTGTATATGATATCACGGAGTTTGTGGAACAACATCCTGGAGGTGATAAAATCATGATGGCAGCAGGAGGTTCGCTGGAGCCATTTTGGCTGTTATATGCTGTACACAAGAATCCCACAGTTCTTGGAATGCTTGAACAATGGCGAATAGGCAAGTATCTATCTTTCTTTGCACTAGAAAACCATTACACACTAAGGTAATAATCCTCCTTACACGTTTCTTGGACAATGGAATAGCTTAAAAATTTAAAATAGGCCAATGAGAACCGTAATCTCATCGCTGCTTTTGAGAATGCAAAGTACTTCATGTTGAAGTCTAAACATGTTATGATATATATCGGTACATACCTTTATTGAATTTAATATTTTCATATCTTAAAATGGGGTTATTTTCTTTGTGTAGAATTATCTATCCAGATGCCCTTGTGTTGAGTTTTACTTTGTTAATTTAACTGAGCTTAGCAAGTGTTTCTTGTCATCGTAATTATTCTCCGAAATCTAGGAATACATCATATTAACCAGTGAAGCAAAGGTGATATACCTTAATGCAGTGAACTTTAGTTAGGAGACCAGACATCTTATCTACAGTACACACCGCTTATTGTGATCACTTCAGGACGCAGCTAATCCGATAATATTAACGTATTGATAACAGTAGCCGAAGGAATTAAATAAAGGTTATTTATTCATATATAAGATAATACACTACAAAACAAAATTAAAAATATTTATTCATAAAATAATATGTAACTGTGAGCCATTGAACCACTCATAGGCTAATACAGTAATAAACTGCAAGCCACTATGTTTTCAACCAGTAACAAAGTTTTAAATTTATTTTACGTTTCTCCTTTAGGAGTCCATTAACCAATACTCCATACTCAGTTACGAGTTACGAGTGTTTTTGGAAGTTTATACTGATCTGTGGTGAACACTGAGTAGCAAAACATCTAACGCCTGTCTGTTCAAGTCTTTTCATTTTACACTAGCATCACTGCATATCAACACTGTTTTCTTCATAAATCAAAAGCTGCAGCTTAACTGTGGGGTGAAACATGTTTTATTGCTTAAAAGAGAAAGTTATGTAATGCCACCCTCTCGAACTAGTCATCCTTGTAGCTGAGAACAGAATTGCTACCTCCAGTACAACACAATACAGTTGAGTTAGAAACGAAACCCTTGAAAACCAAATTTTCAATGACATACAGTACTTGGAAATAAAGCCGAAAAAAGGAAAATGTGTTAACATAAATTGAATCTTTGATCACAATAAACAACATTTTTTCAATGTATCAGTATTAATCCGTATGGATTGTGTTTGGCTATTGTTTATTATGGGCGTTAAAGTTTGTAATCAGTTGAATCATTTTGAAAATATTTAATTTATTGTAATAATTTGTTACAAATTAGTTGGTGCCATGCAAGATGAAACTAGTGTTCAGTCTTTTTTAAATAGGGAAGATGGATCAGTTAAGACAATTTTTTTATTTTATTTTTTATATATAGTTAATTTTGTCTTCTAAAGCATGCCAATAGATTATTATTCATAATCCCAAACAAATACCATAACTATGTAAAAATATTGGTGACTGAAATATTTGATTTGGCTACCTCCTTCAGAATTGAAATTTCTTACCTTGGTTATTTTGTAGGTAACTTAAAGGAGGAAGAGTCTGTGCACTTACTTAGCAGCATGGAAGACCCATATGAGCTTGAACCGAGGAGGCATCCTGCTTTGAAGCCAGCATCTGTCAAACCATTTAATGCTGAGCCACCTCTGCCTCTGCTGGTTGAAAGCTTCATTACTCCTGCGTAAGTAGAAGCAAACTTTTATAAGGAAATGTACAATACTTGTGTATGTTCATTCTGTGTTTTATTTCTTGGATTAGTTATTATTGCTCAGAATGATAATTTCTTTATTAAAATTACTTTGCTTCTTTAATTTCAATTTAATATTAAACTTTTCTGAAAAATCCATAACAAGAAGAATAGTAATATTATGATTATTATTTTCTGTAGAGGAAAATTTGCCCTGGGCAAGAATAGAGTTGGTATGTTTGGTGCTGAGTCCACTTGCCTCCCCTAGGATGCATCCTGTCCCAGTTCAAATATTTATCTCTTCATTGAAATAAGGTTGAACAAATTTAGTAATATATAATTATTATTTTCACAAATTGTTAATATTGTCATTAATAATGTTGTTGTTATTATTGATATGATGATATTGATGAATAATAGGCTAATCATTGTGGTGGCGAGTGCTGACAATGGTAACTCTCAATGTCATCAACATTTATTGAGCAATATACACATAAGAAGAGTTATATGTGTGACTTGTAGATTATTAAGTGCCAGTATGGTACTTTATAAGATTGTGTGGTGAAGGGAAAATGTCTGACCATGCGATAACTGAAATACGCTTTATTGGATTTTCATGAAACTTGGTATACACATTTATAACGTCCAAGGGAAGAACCCTATTGATATTGGACAAAATCGGTTGACCGGCACCGGAGTAAAGCCCAATTTAGTGCCTATTTTATGGTAATATATTAAAAAGCATTTATCAAATGCAAATTAGTTATCATGACAACATATTGTTTTACAGTATTCATATACGGCTTTGGAAATTGCAATACAGTTAGCTATGACAAATAACATTATTCCTTCACATACGCTTATGAAAGTAGATCGTTAAATTGAGCGAGATAGCTGAGATGGTAACGTCTTGGACTCACATTTTGGTTGTTCCTGGTTCAATTCCCATAGCCGGCCAATTTGACATATCTTTTTTGTATTTTTATGGAGTATGCTGCGGTTGTCAAGATATCACAAATCTGTACAGTTCTGCTGATGCTGGACGATTTAAAGCTGACTAAAAAACTAGACCTTTGTTCTCCCTGAAGCTCTACTTAATGAATGAATCAAATCAATAAAAAAAAAACTTATTTTCTGTATATCATAATTGCAATTATAACTGATTAAACAAAAGTATTCTGGCACTTTGTTACATCAGTTTACCTGATTTTATTTATGATTTATTTATTATTTATTTTATTTATTAGTAAGAATGCAAATAATACATAAATGTCATGCAATAAAAACTACAAACAGAATGAGGACCTCATATCAAAGTTTGTACCATGGCAGTAGAAGTATAGCTGTTGACAATGATAGCGAAGGTGCCGAAACTAGTACAGGTAAACTATACCAAAAGTGAAATAACCAGAAGTTTAAAAACACAGTCAAAAACATCCTACAACTAGAACTACTGTATATTTCCTTATAAATGAATATCCAGATTTGACCATCACATAAGAAAAATCTGAACAGATCGTCACATTTACATTTAGTTTATAGGCCTACTTTAAAACAGCTTGTGACTGTTACATTTAGCAAATTTTATTGTGCCTGTATATATTTATTTGTATTATTATCATCATTAAAACTTCTTAATTCGTTATTCTGTCTGTCCGCCGATTTTTCTCCATTTTCCTCAAACACCACATCTCAAAACCCTCTAAATATTTTCTTTTCATTTTCCTCAGTGCCCATTATGTTACAGAATTCAGAATTCATTTTAAATTACAGCTAAAGATATTAAATTTACTTTTCTAGATTTTTCTATGTAGTGGCCAGGTGCAAAGTGTCATGCTTAACACAAGAGCTTAATAAACAATAAGAGTAACTATAACAATAATGTGGGCCTAAAAGCAAGATTGGCCCAAGAGCCCAAACTTCATAACCCCAATGCTGAAGTTAAAACCATAACAAATAAACAATATTGTTACTATAAAATCTCCATTATAGGTGATCTTTGTGTTTCAGTGACTTATTTTATGTGCGGAATCACCTTCCAGTCCCAGATGTCGATCCCGAAACCTACAGTCTAGAAATTGAGGGCATTGGAGTGAAGCCCATGTCTCTTTCATTGGATGACCTAAAGAAGTTCCCTAAACATACAGTGACAGGTGTTGTGCAGTGTGCTGGAAACCGCAGAAGTGAAATGTCTGAGGTACTGTATTAACATTAGTCATGGGTATTGTTATCTTTGTGATAATACAGAGTGACCCAATGAATTGTGAATCAGCCATGCAGTGTTTATCCACTGGGCATGTGTTTCCCGCTGCTGCCGCAATCAAGGTCACACTCGATTTATTCTACTCTGCAGTATTGCGTTGACTGTCCAGCTGTTATGAGTTCACGCTGGCTTTGCTCTGCTGTTAAGGGTAATTTATTATTGTCCTGTATTTAGTGAAAATTATAGATCAGCATATGTTTAATACTGTGCAGCCTGTATTTGTGTATGATTCATACATGTTAATGCCGTCAGTTCATCAAGTACAAATACGATCTGGGTGTACACGTTCCAGGCCATATAACAATCCATAATCTGCATAATAAATTTCAGGCCAGAGGTATCTCTGAGGTAAATTAAAACATAAAGTATACAAGACAAACCCACACACCTTGGAAGAATTAAAACAACATACCTGCTAGGAAATTGCCAGCATTTCGCAAAGTAAACTACGGCGAGTGATGGATGGTTTCTTAAAGAGGTACCAAAAATATGTGGACAAGACCGGTTGCCAGTATCAGCACCTTTCATATTGTTGCTAAGTAAAGCTTTTAAACTTAGTTAAGGAAATTGTTATATGGTTCCATTAGTGCCACTCTGTAATAACAAAAAACTGCAACACAAAGCAGAAAACACCGTGCAGCTAGTTCATAGTTCATTGGATCGCCCTATGTATTCCTTTTGTAGTAACATTGATTTTGTTTTTCCTTTCTTTCTGTTTCGCTCATTCATTTTCAAAATAAATTATGCTGACTACACACAAAAATTTAAGAGGACTTTAGCATGTTATAAAATATAAATATCTTAAATTCCTTGAGTTTATTTTGTATCAAGCTGAAAAACATAAACTGTAAATTCTGTCAACATAATGAATGGATTATTCTGTAACTTCTTGTTTATTAGAACTCAGAAGAACTAAAACACATTAAAAGATTAGTAAAAAAAAAAAAATATATGGAAACAAAACTTCTATACTTTTGGACATACGCTAATAAACACATTCCATTCCACTTTTACCTTATTCCTCAAAGGTAGGGAGAAGAGACTACCCACTCTGTTTCATGGGGGGAAAAAGTTTGTTACAGCATGATTCAAACTACAGTCATTAGACCATAGAAAGTACAGAGTGGGTCAAAAGTCGTGATCAGATAGGGTTTATATTGAAATAACACATTTTACGAAAGCGAAAACTAATTAAAACTATTCCTAGGCCAAGAGGGATATTTTACCCCTTCATATACTGGTTGTGGCATTAGTTTGTCATTTCTCCGATAAAATGAGGGCAGTGTTATGTTTCAGTTGAAAGCCAGATTTTTTTCCCAACATGAAGGTTTATTAGGTGATTGTGTCAATCTGAAACGCTATGTTATTTTTGTCTTGTAAGCAATGGCGGATACAAGCAAATATATGGTTGAGAAACATTGCATGATTTCTGTGTGGGCTCATGAAAAAAACAAATTGGTGAAAATCAGAGAAAACTTCTTTCTTCAACTGTGTATGGAAAATGAATAATATACATTTAATAAGATGCCCATAGGCCCTGGCCTTTTTTTGTATATTTCCATCCCTTTATATTGACAAGTGCAATAAATATCGCGTTTATGTCATTTGTGGCATAAACTAATATAAACATAAACTACATAAACTAATATACAAAGTACCTGATACTCGGCTAGGTGGACTCGCATTCGGGAGATACCAGGTTCAAATACCGTGGCCAGCCAATTTTACATTTTGATTCTATTGGAGCTGAAGATGGTCCAGGTTCAGTCTTCTTTATCATGATACAGTTCAATCTTTGCAAACTTTGTTGTATTAAATGGTAATTGTTCATTTTTGAACAGGTTAAACCTGTGAAAGGACTTTCCTGGGGACCCGCAGCTATTGGGAATGCCACATGGTCGGGTGCTAGACTTTATGATGTATTGAAAGCAGCAGGACTTAAAGAAGATCAGCCTGGTGCTGAGCATATCCAGGTAAGCTTGTAAGGTTATATGATCTTTTTAAGAATTTGCAGCCTGATCTTAGATCTTCATATTTTGTATTTTGTTGAAGTCAGTGACTGAGGCATAACCTGAGTATTAAACCCAGTAATCATATATCAAATGTATCTTTTGAGACTCAACTGCATATCTCTTGTTCTTCAGTATTCCTATAGTTTATGTTATTGTAATCTTAGTACAATGAATCTTTAACAAAAATGATACTTCAGTTTCTTCACATTTTTCAATATGATAAGGTTTAAACATAAAAGAATATGTAAAATGATCAATAATTCCACCCAGGAGTCTGTTTCACAAAATGTTATTTGCAGAAACTTAGTAACATTATATTAATCTGTTTCTTAAAATTTCATCGTAGTTAATTCATAAGAATATTAGTTAAATGGTAGTGTGAACATCTAATACTTACTTACTTACTCAATGACAATAGATAATTCCTAAGCAAGCTAAAGGAATATTATCTGTTTTATGGAACCGAAAGGTTCATTACCGCATTTACATGAGCCTGCCATTCAACCCTATTCTGTGCTAACTCCATCCAATTATCCCTCGCAAATCCTATGTAGTTTTCTCCAGTCCCCATTTTCATCTCTTTTAGGCCCAAATATTTTCCTAAGCATCCTGTTTATGAACACACTCAGATTATGTTCTTCCCGAAGAGTCAGGAACCATGTCCGACATGAATATAATACAACTGGCAGGTTAATAGTCTTTATAAGCTTCTATTTTTAGGTTTCTGGACAGAAAATAAGATAAATAGTCTTTATAAACTTCTATTTTTAGATTTCTGGACAGAAGATTAGAAGATAAGAGTTTTTGAACTGCATAAAAACAAGCATTTCCTGATCTTAATCGACACTTAACTTCTACCTTAATATTATTTGTATCTGTAATTATTGCTTCCAAATATTTGAATTTTTCCACCTGTTCGAATGATTTACCGGCTATTCTAATATTTTGTAATGCATTACTTTGACGTTTCATGACCATATAGGCCTACTTAGTTTTTTTCTGCATTAATTTCCAATCCAATATTCCTGCAGGCATCCTTATATGATCCTTAAACATTTAATGTGGATGTTAATTTTGAAGATGAAATTTTGCAAGTAAATAAGATAACTGATATGAAATAAGTATGTCTGATGGTTTCAGTTTGAAGGCCTCGACACTGATGCAGCTAATTTTCCATATGGGGCATCCATTCCAATCGAAAGGGCAATGGATCCGAAGAACGATGTTCTCCTAGCTTATGAAATGAATGGACAGCCTATACCTCGGGATCATGGTTTCCCTGTACGAGTTATAGCACCTGGGGTAGTTGGCGCTCGCAGTGTTAAATGGCTAGGTATGTATTCAATAGCGAAATTGATTTCTAGACCTGGTTTTCTCATTCATTTAAGGAAATTTATTTATAATAATACAGTTTTTGTTCATATTTTGTCTACTACACTTATGTAGACTATAGTTGATGATAATTGTTTTGATTAGAACATTATGTGGGATCCCAGATTTATATTTATTATCATCATCATTATTATTATTATTATTAATATTATTATTATTATCAACATCAAAATAATTATTAATAGTATTATTGTTATTATTATATTATTATTTTTATTATTATTGTTCTTGTTAATGTTATTATAATTTGTTTTAAAATACTAAATAACAATGTTATGATCCCTGTTACCTTCTAGGATTTTTTGAAGTAGGGATGTTGGGATTGAGGTGCACTCAGTTTGAACTCAGGATTTTTTGAAGTAGGGATGTTGGGATTGAGGTGCACTCACTTATTTAAGGAAGTTGACATGCCCCAAAATGCCAACTGTTAAATTAAATTAGACTAAAATGGTAGATTTTGAAAAGCTGTAGTGCTTTTTTACTGTCTCTTCATGTACCATACATACTCTGAGTTGACAATGAATGTCATATGGTTGCATATTTTTGCATTAAGGACACGTGGCTGGATCCTATATATAAATATATATATTCAAGGCTTCTTGAGAATCCAGCTGTCGCTTTCAGCTGCTGCTTGCTCTGCAGCAATGTTCTGGGAAGAAATGATTAAAGCTAGAGAATGGCTATCTAGATAGTCAAATGTAGATTAGATGAAGGGCAACCAATCCAAGGATTGTTGGAAAACAAAACATGGGGCCATGTCATGGCCGAGGCTCTACAAAGTACAAAATAATAATTTCAACAATAGTGCCCCAACAAAATGGGACTAAAGCAGGACCAATGAAGTTATAATTTGGCTTTGCACATTACTCCTAGGTTTCTCTGCTCCTGTCCTCCACCTCCACCTATATTTGATGGAATACATATTGTATTTACCTTGTAATAGATGCACTTTTTTCAGACTTTTATATTAAAAACTAGAGTGTGACCTTTATGCAAGGAAAAAATCTAGTGAAAAAACATATATTAAAAGATGCACCAGCCAATGATCAATAGCCTACCTATTGATACAGTAGCCACGGCTAATTTATATTGATTGTGTCCCACATGATGATTGATAATTAGCAGTAATTGTTTAAACAGATGTATTCTTCTGCAAATTTGGTAACTTTTGACTTAAAACTTGCTGAATAACTAGAATATTTCAGTTGATTCTTATCCGTTATTCAAACACAAGTTTATCAACACTACTGTCTGCTGTAGATGTCCTAAGAATACTGCTTTATTAATTTGACAGTAGTTGAATAAATTTTGTGTGTTGATAAGAACCAATCACAAGTACTGTTTCCATGTATTGTTGTTTAAAAACTTAAATTTAAGCAGGCCATCCGATCTTATGACTTAAGTTATTATAATAAACCTTTTGTTAAAAATAAGATGCGACTATTGGTGGGGAATTTTTATTTTTTAACATGGAAAATCAGAGTGCATCCATTATGCGGAGGCATCCATTACAAGAGTAAGTACAGTACACAGTCATTCTGCAGCTTTGCTTGCTTCTTCCCAGAAAATGTCTGCAGAGCAAGGAGCACATGAAAGCTTGAATAATTCCAACCTAGTCACCTGGCTTGAATCTCGAGAAGCCTTGTTATAAAGAACAGAAACATTTAAAACACAATCTATTTCATCTCACAGAATGAAAAACCCATATCTGACACTGGTTCTCCCTGTATGTGCAGATTGTGTTGACATGCATGTGTTGCTCAAGTCATCACAACTTTGTGAAAAAGCATTATATTTACAATAGAATATACTTAGATTTTTTTGGACATTATAAGTGTGTAATTTTGTATATAAAACATTAGTAGCACCGGTATTATGTAAAAATAGTTAAAAAGTATATGTGTACAGTAGTTGCATGTGCAAGTGGAAATATGTTTCTTGCAGGTAGGATTGTGGTATCAGGGAGTGAGTGAAGAATGTTACTTGCAGGAAGAATATTGGTGTCTGATGATGAAAGCACGTCTCACTGGCAACGCAACGACTACAAAGGCTTCTCACCTAGTGTAGACTGGGACACAGTGGACTTCACTAAATCACCAGCCATTCAGGAATTACCTGTTACATCTGCAATATGTGATCCTGTACAGGGAGACACCGTTACTCTCACCCCTGATGGCAAGATATCTGTCAGAGGTAAACAAAACCACTCATTCTTCCATAAAACATCCATATCAGTCCCAAATTTTCACAGAGTCAGATCCAATAAAAAGATGAGTTTAAAATTATTACAAAATCAGTGGATAAAAGTTAAAAATCGAGGATGATTACGTAAAAAGAAAGGTATATGAGGCATGGTGCATAATCGGCAACCAGGGGGTGTGTTTAAATAGGTATGATGGTGATATAGGGGACGAATGGCTGGATGTAATGAGGAGACTGAAAAGGGAAGTTCCAGTGTTAAAAATTCCCCGGCCGCCAGCGGAATGCATGGAGGAGGGAATGTATGACATTCCACTCAATCTTCTTCATGATCAGTACTGTGTGAGAAGTCACCTGAGGAAGACTCAAGGGCAGAGTTGAAACGTTGTGTGTTAATTTTTAACTTTTATCCACTGATTTTGTAATAGTTTTAAACACATCTTTTTATTGGACTCATTCTTCCTATTTCATAAACCAAGGCCTTTATAAACTGCAAATCAAACTGACTAGGATATGATTCATTAGGTTAAACGTGTAATAAATAATGCCAGCTTCACCATCTAGATCAGATTTTGTAATATATATTGCTTGTTAGCTGAGACATGAGCTATGGTTAATCTATGAAATTCATGAGATGCGTTACTGGATACTGTTCAAATTTTTGTAGAATTTTCTTTTATTGCCTCTATGTAATTTAAAGTTTCTATATGTCACATATTTCATATACAATGTGCAGTTTTGTGATGTAATGTGTCAAGACTGAAAAGACTGAAAGTCTTCAGTTCTATTTTTGGTGTTAGAATTTTTAAAAGTATTGTCCATCTTAAATTGCTGTGAGGTAAAATAGTCTTACCATGAAAGAAATTGTATTTTTTTTACCAAACAAACACCTTACTGAAAGCATCATTGTTAATTCAATATCAATCTCGAATCACCATATTTACTCCAAAAAGTAATTGTGAGCTTCTGCTTAGAAGAGTAATGTAGAACTGTATATATTTGTGTACGCCATGTACTTAATAATTGTCTTGTTAGATGGAATTGTTAAGCTGTGTCTTAATGGCAACTTGCGTAGACGCAAGCAGCTTCATTTATGTTGATAATAAATGATTTTCTTCTATATGTACATGGTGCAATAGCGACCAATTGCAGATTAGCCATAAATGTGTACAAATATTTCCTTTTCTAGTTCAATATTTTGATTTTAAGCTAGGACTTAAGAAACTGTTGAATCTAAAAAATATTAATTCCTGTGTCTGACTTTAGTGTTGTATAGTAGAATCACTGAGTTAAAAATACTTTTTAATTGCACCTCGGTAAACTTCTGGATGGCCGTACTGTTGAGACACTAGAGGGGAAAATGCAATAGACTATGTCGCTTAGCTGTGATGACATTGTGCAATCACTTGGGGAGTTTAAGTTCATTTGATGGGCTAAACCTTCTTAAGTTCAATTTTGAAATTGTGAAATAATAAGTTAAATTTACAGGTTATGCATGGTCTGGTGGTGGTCAGAAAATAGTGCGTGTGGATATAACTGCAGATAAGGGGAAAACGTGGCATGTGGCTGGATTCACTGCCCAAGATACAAAGTCAAAACCTCCACATCACTGGGCATGGACACTGTGGAAGGCAGACATTCCTGTTCCTTTGGGAACAAAACAGGTGAGTGAACCATTATGATTAATTCTTGTTTACTCGTGGATAAGTCCCACCTGAGTATAATTTTAAGAGGCCTTTTTCAGAAAAAAAAAATCAAATAAATATTAGATTGTTTCTGTATGACTATGATACTTTCAGATGCCCAAGGTAAGAGACATTTCTGTTGAGATTGAAAGAATTCCCACATATGGCTGCTTATTAGTTGGAGACAAGCCATGCTAACAATATGGTTTAGTGCCAGTAGTAACTAATGGCTTAAAACGAGGTTGTGTTGCATGTGTCATTTCATTCATGTCAATTTGTGAGAAAACCGTCAAAGTCAAACATACACATACACAAAGATAAATCAGTGGATAAAATATACCTTGGTGCAACGTTTCGATCTTGTCCTCTAGGTCTTCCTCAGAAGACTGAGGTGCAGTCTTGGTTCATTTGTGAAGTTTAAATGAAAATTACCAACCATTATAACTGGAACTCACCTTCTACACATTCATTTTATCTCTCTATAAAATTATAAATAAGTGAATCAAGCAGAGAAGTATAAATTAAATTGAATTGCTCTACATTTGGATGCATTGCTTTTTATGTTTACTGTGGTTTAGGTGCATTCCTTTCACAAAATAACAAGTAATCTCTGAGTTAGCCTAGGTAAAGAGGGCAGTCACCGAATGAGATTGATGAACCGTGAGTTAATTTTTTTGAACAAATAATAGTTTTTCCACATTTCCGGGATCATTGGTTAATTTAATATTAATGGAGAATGGTGCACACAGCCATAAATCCTGAAAAATGTTGATTATTTGTAAACAATTGAATTTATCATATATCCCCTTTCCTTTAACTTTTATTTTATTTTGCTTTTCCCATATTGCAAAAATGAAATGAAATTGAAAAGAAAAGTAACAATACATGACAATGAACAAAATCCATCATTAAGTTTTGTAAATAATCTGTGTTTAAATAGGTAATCAGATTGCTAATTTAGCTAGGCAAGAAAGAAATACTGAAAATCTGCATGGTTTTTTCATGTCCACCCTCGTGAGTTTTTTTCCTGTCATTTTTTCAAGAAAACGCACTGTAAGATGATGGTTAATGTATATACCCTACTGTCCAAGTCAAGACAACATAAAACATTTGATTGATGTGTGTGCAGGTTGAGCTGTGGGTCAAAGCTGTGGATTCAAGTTACAACACTCAGCCAGAGAGTTTTGAAAATGTCTGGAATCTACGAGGAGTACTCAACACTGCTTATCACAGAGTCACAGTGAATGTGAAGAGGAAAAAGTGAAGGAATGACGTGAATGCATGAGGATTGTTAAGTGTGATATGACTGATAAGATTAAAAGCAGGAAGAGTTTTCCCCTTTCCTCTGGCATTATTGCACTTTTGTTTTTTCATATTTTATGTGACAATTTCAGCACACTGCTGGCAGCATGTTTATATGATGTCTGAACTCAATTCTCTAAGAATATAAAGTTACATTTCTTTAATGATTTTGCTTAGTCTTCTTTTTCAAATAATATCTCTGTACATTTTTTGTGTGCTCATCTTCCTAAATAAACTCAAAGCTTATATCAAAAGTCTATGGGAAGAATAGGCTTTCAACAGTAAAGAACGGCAGATGCTACAAATAAACAATTTATTTGTGTAATATGCTGACTAAAGACTCAACATCACTTAAAATCTTTCACAAGAACCTGATTTGGAATCCATTTCTAACTTTAGGTAGTTGCAAGTCTAAGGGGCCCATACTTCCTGATAAACCTCTGATTAATATGGCAGATTGCAAATTTGTTCAGAAATTAGATTTGAAATGAATACTATGCCTTCTCTCTAAATGCAACCTGGAAGAAAATTCTCCAATTTGGCTATCGGGAAATAAAATGGCAGTCCACTTTGATGAAAGTACTTACGAAACTTAGTGTCATCATGTAAACTAGCCTTTTCAGTGTGGAAAGTGGCTGCACTTGAGGCATTTTCAATGACCAAAAAAATACTTCTTATCCTACTTTCCTATGCGAATTTAAGACAACCCCTCATTTTTAAAATTATGAACTTCGAAATGTAAAAAAAAATCTTATATTTGGGCTAATATGATTAATAGTTACAATAGTAGTGATATTATGTTACATAAGATTTGTGAATCACTGGTACAGTATTTTCTGAAAAGAACCATGGTAAAGTTTCTAAAATTCTGTTAAATTTTTATAGAATTAAGTGATTTATTGCTAGTTCAATATTCCTTGTAGTGTAAAGATGTTGTTATTTGTTTTAAAAAATCTGTTTGCCTATTTAATTAAAATAATTTACATTTTAAGGCAATGTTTAGTTAATAAAGAATTTTGTACCTGAATTTTTAATCAAAATGATGTAAAAATATTATTCTGTATAGTATTTTACACAAGTTGTTAGTGTTTTGAAATTTATCACAAAAAGAGCAGTCACACTGTATTGTATTATCTATTGAAACAACTGTGGGCATCTCTCCAGTATTAGGGAAGAGCACAAATATCTCCACTTGCAGAAATGGTGAAGAGAGCAACAGTTTCTGATTAGGAATGGAAGAAACATATTGAACCATATGGTGTATCTTGCCTTAATTTTCTTACTTTGTTCATAATCTAACAATTTTTTTATGTTATAAAAGATTATGACATCGCAGGCTCACATTAGGGAAGTTCTAGGTTCAGACCTCATGGTCATCCAGTTTACTTTAGTTTTTTCATGATTTCCCGAGTCACAAAAATAACTACCCAATTGGATATTTATTCGTTGTGATTAATCCCTGCTATTTATAAAGTAATGTAATTTTTTTATAGTCCCCTACAGGCCATAGCCTGTAAAATAAAAGATCCAACGCTCCTGCTTTCTTCAAAGACTTGGAGTTGAGGTGTTTGTATGCAGTGTTACTCACAAGAATGAGATGCCCACTGCTGTTATGAAGTACATTCAGATTTTAAGTTGCTTGTGAGATAATGTGTCTTGTACGAATGTTTTGGTTGTGGAATGTGATTTTTTTATAAAGCTATGATTGCCTTCTTGCCTGCAATGTAAACATTTCATATTGAATATTGGGGAAAAGGTAAAATTTTATAGCATTGTGTTTATCCACAGATGTATTAAAGCTTTATGTTATATATATGTAACTTGGCAAAGTTAAAAAGTTAAATAAATATAGTTTTTTATTTGGTGTATAATACTTTTGGCTTCTTTTCTTGAGTTTTCATATGTTCATTTTTTAAATTCCATTTTAAATACTGTATATGCAAGATGTGGGAATTCTCAATTACAGGTGAATTAATTTTAATATTTTTCCAACCATGCGAAGTGAGATGGCTAGGGCATAGGATAATATGGTGTTGTATACAGTGTTGTTCAGGTAGCCGATCTTATTGTATCATCTCCCCATGTCTCATGGTATGATTATACCATCAGAATGTTATTCTGTGATAATGGAGTCTACTTACAAGACTGATTCCTTTGTCAGAACTTCATAGTACAAAAGGACAAAAGGAAAACCAATGTAATCTGAGTATGTGTGTGTGTTATATTATGCTCACAGATACAAATGCTGGATTGGATAAAAGTTTTACTTGCCCCGAATTAGAAATAGAAATATGAAGGTATGAAAAAAAAATGCAATGTCATTCTTAAAATCCGGGAGAACATCAGACGCATTGAGAAATAATGTATGGTTACTTCCTTGTGATGTTTCTTGGATAAGACTAAAGCCCATGAAAAATACTATTTTATCCATACAAAGAACAGGTAACCAGCTAGTTATTGTGTAAACCTTACACTTTTGCACTGCCATATTGAATGCCTAATACGTACTAATCATGATTAAACAATTATGAATTATTGATTACATTGATGAAATCATATTTTGATTAATCTTGTTGTTATAATAAAGCGCCAGTAGCTCTTTTCAAAAGGTTGTTATAAAAATATATTATTGTATATTAAAGCCAAGACAGTGTATTTCATTCATATAAAATCTTAACTGAAGAGTGATTCATTTCAGTGAGAATCAAATATGTCATGCTTAATTGTATATGCCCACCCTTAACTCTAACAATATGCAAATATTTGGACCAAAAATTCCCTTATCTCTATTTGTTGCTACAGCGGGAATAAAGATAATCCAAAGTTTGGTGTGTGTTTATCTAATTTCAATGCCCCACAGCAATTTAGTTAATACATATTTTAGAGAATTTAGCAAGTCAGTCAATCCATACAGTACTACATATCTTTTTGTGAATTTTAGCTGAAATGGGCAGGAACAATTGGGAATAACACACACAAAAAAATGTTTAAAGGAGATTATGTGTTTAGCAGCAGCAGCGTACTGTGGCTTGTTTAACAGACAATATTTAATGCATATTAGATTAAAAAAATATATCAAGTGACAAATCTTACAAATCCCTTAACTTTCATAGTATTGACTTCATTATTGAAATCTATTATTATGTTTGCTTTGTAACTATAACATCCTCAGATGAAATTAACTTTTTTGTTTTAAGGATTTTATATTTTCAAATTCCAGAGTGTTAAAAGGAAAAAAAACTATGGGTCACCATCAGTAGATTTATAAGTATCTCATTGAAGTATACTTCTGATTTTGTATTAAAATTAAAAGACAAAATGAGTGATATGAGATCTAATCCAGCAGATAATAACCCAGACAATTCTCATAATAGAACTACAATATACAACATACAGCTACCACCAGCTACCACAGCAAGCAATAGCATTATTAGAATTGTACATTCTAATGATTCCACAGATCTGGCAAACTTTGAGAATAATGATGTAGAATTTTCTGTTGCTATTCGAAGCCCGAGATTGCAGAGGACTAGATCTTTGCATGGAGCACAGAATCCCATTATCACATCACCTGATACAAGAAATGACAGATATGGAGTTCAGGTTATGCCGAGTGTCCGAGTCATATGTAGTGGAAGAGAGATAAATATGAGTCCATCACTCTGTGAATGTTCATCTGTACACCATGCAATGCCAAGAGGGTTTCCTCATCATCTGCAGGTGCCTCAAGACCGACAGAGAAGTTTCTCTGAGCTAAGAAGACAATGGTCAGAGTACATGAGAAGAAATATGGCAGCTCCAAGAACTCTGGCAGCTGAACATGTGAAGAGAGGAAGCCAAGACCATATGTTTCCATGGTGAGGGTAAACAATATAACTGGTAACAATAGTCATACATATTATTTTTGTTTTCATACCATTTTTAAAGCCAAAACTGCACCACTACTTAAAAGCAAGATATCAATCAAAAGATTTTTTCATCCCTGTTGGATGTATTTATAAATATGTGTTGTGTTTTGTTTTGTGTTTTAATATATATCGTGTTGAAAGAGTTAATTAAAACTATAGTAAACATCCTATTCTGATGTACCAAACCAATGGGCTTTGGAAATAGTCGATTCAGAACAATTAAACAAATGATAAATGATTAATAGTTATTTATGCAACAAGTATAGAAAGCAATCATAAAATTTATAGGAAGTTTATTTAGTGAAGTTAATAAATATATATTAACACTTGAGATGGAGTTTTAACATACATAAACTAAACTACTAAACTCCGTGGCGCTACATCCCTGGAGGGACCTGGCCTACCACCCGACCGCTGCGTCATCTACCACAGGCAGATGGCAGGATTGGGGGGGCATGTTGTCAGCATGCCGATACCCACGGCCATTAATGGTGGTTTTCATGACCGGAGCCACTACTTCTCAATCAAGTAGCTCCTCAATTTGAATCACGAGCCTGAGTGCACCCCTGCCAGACCTCCATACCTCAGAAAAATCCGAGGAGGTACCGGGGATCAAACCCGGGCCAACGGATCTGTAGTCAGCGACGCTAACCACAAGACCACGCCGGCAGTCTTTAACATACATAACTTAACTTAATTCAAACTAATTTGAACATGTTTCGAGCCAACATCATGACTCCTCACCAATACTCCCATCTGAGGTAGGAACAACAGCAGTGTCTCTTGGTGGGTGTTTTAACTAACCTCTTGCTTAGATCATCATCAGCGGGTATGTCAGAATCCATCAGCTGGTCCCTGTTTTTATGGATATATATTTTCTCCCAAACTGCGAGCTGTTTATGTCCCTGGACATACTTCTTCAATTCCGGCTCCAAACTAATTTCATGATCTTTTTCCCAAACATGTGCAGCTATTGCTGATTTATCAGTCTGTCCATATTTTATGTCTAAATGTTCTTATATATAAGGCACAACTATTGTTCCTACCTCAGATGGAGTATAGCTGAGGATGAGTCATGATGTTGGCTCGAAACATGTTCAGGTTAGATTGAATTAAATGAAGTTATGTTAAATCTCCATCTCAAGTATTATAATTAAGGAATCGCGCACAATGTGCATTATCTTAACCTAAGACTTAACCTACCCAGTCCTGAACCCGGGAAAGGGAATTAATATGTAGAAAGCAATACTTCTTGAATGTGCGAGAAATTTTCTGAATGGACCACCAGACGAGTTCTGAAAACTCACAAGTTCAAAAAAGTAGCTTTCCCTATAAGTTGCATAGATAATTTTTTCCACTACCTATCTCAAAAGTAGGACTTTGGAAAACATTGATCATTATGCTGTGGTCTTTACAAGACTACTGCCTTGACCATGGCAAGATGTCAAAACGTTGGCAGACATCTTAAACATGACGTGGCAGATACATGGAAGCCAATTAGATTCTATTGTCAACTCGGGTTGGAGAAGCCTACGTTCAAATGTTAAATGATCTTTGCAAAGCCAATTATACAAAAAAAGACATAGCTTTGAGGCTCCGTCATCATCCAAGATTGCATGAAGGGCTGGAGGTAGCTGTGAGAAAGAAGCTACCTATTATATAAAGCATTATTTCTTTACAGTTACTCAGAAAGTACCTCAAAAGTGCATAGGTATCTTGCTTGCCTCTGGATCCAAGATCTGTGAGTTCAAACCTGGCTGAGAATGATGGATTTTTAGAATGTAGGCATAAAGTCCTCTGGAAGGGATTATAAATCATGGCACATTAAATAATTCTAATTTGAAATGAGAGCCTCTGGACTAAATTTCCAGACCCTATCATGTCCTAATCATAGGTACCTAATTTCTTCTAGGAGGGTTATAGAATCTATGGGCCAACACATTTCTGCTGACTACAGGAAAGCAAGAATAATTAAATCTGTCTTCAGTAATAAAACCTCTCCTGAGAGGTCCTATTCCTATTTTCCAGATAAAGATCAACAAACACTAATTAAAACAGGATATGCAACGATACAGTTGGTGGCATCATTAGGATTTTTCAATTGATTTAATCTTTCTGGTGGCCCTGAGGTCTTCAAAATCAGCTAGGTAGTGACACATTTATGTGAAATATTCCAGGGTATGCATTTGAAGCTAACTTTCAAAATATGTAGATGTAGATGTAGTTATCTCGTTCTGTAGATCCTGTGTTGAGTGGGACTCAAGGATATAGAACACGTCAGATTACAATATACAAGCAAGTAATAAATAATGATATATAATATACTACACTATAAACTTATTCAAACTGGAAATACTCATCCATATTGTAGAAGGTGTGAGTCATTAAAAATTTCTTGAGAGATCCTTTGAAGGATTTGCTTTTTCTTTGAATACATAATAATTTAATGTTGTTTGGAAGCTTATTGTATATCTGTATTGCGGAGTAATAAGCGCCATTCTGAAAAAGTTTTAATGCATTAACCGGTCTATGTAAATCATTCCTGTTTCTAGTAATATGTTCATGAACACTGCTATTAGTTTGGAATCTCTCAATATTATCTACCATCTACTCTTATACAATTCAACGGCCCTAAATAGCGTGCTTGCTCGCCCACTTCGTGAGACATCGGGTATACTCGGCGATGTTCGTCTCTCACAGTCTAAACTTTCATGATGACTACAAAATTAGGAAGGAAAACTGTTTCTTTATTAAGTGCCAGTATGGTACTTTATGAGATTGTGTGGGGGACGAAAAATGTCTGTCCGTCTGTCTGTCTGTCTGTCCGTCCGTGTGTCTGTACGCGCTCTAACTCAAATACGCTTTTTCGGATTTTCATGAAACTTGGAAAACACATTTATAATGTCAATGGGAAGAACCCTATTGATATTGAACCAAATCGGTTCACCGGTACCGGAGTAATGCCCAATTTAGTGCCTATTTTAATAGATAATAATTCAAATACGCTGTATCGGATTTCCATTAAACTTGGTATACGCATTTATGACATCCATGAAAAGTACTCTGTTAAATTTGAACCTAATCTGTTGACCGGTACCGGAGTAAAACCCAATTTAGTGTATATTTTAAAGGCGCAATAGCTCAAATACGCCTTATCGGATATTTATGAAACTTCGTATACGCATTTATACTATCCATGGAAAGACGTCTGTTGATGTTCAACCAAATCGGTTGGCCAGTACCGGAATAATGCCCAATTTATTGCCTTTTATGTTAATATATGAGAAGTCGCGATAACTCAAATATGCTTTATTGGATTTTCCTGAAACTTTGTATACCCATTTATAATGTGCATGGGAAGACGTCTACCGATATTGGACCAAATCGGTTGTCCGGTACCGGAGTAAAACCCAATTTAGTGTCTATTTTAAAAACGCGGTAACTCAAATACGCTTTACCGGATTTTTATGGAATTTGGTATACACATTTATAGTTTTCATGGGAAGAGGTCTACTGATACTGGATGAAATCGGTTCACCTGTTTCGGAGTAATGCTCAATTTGGTGCCTATTTTATGATAATATACGTATTCGAAAGAATTTATAGAAAAAAAAAGCAAATCATTTATCATGACAACATAGTCAATTGTTTTACTGTGATATTTTACGGCTTTGGAAATTAAAATAGAGATAGCTATGACCAAAAACACTATTGTTTTACATGCGCTTATAACTTACAACTAGACCGTTAAACTGACCCAGGTGACCGAGATGGTAACGTTTTGGCCTCACGTTATGGAGTTCCATGGTTCAAATCCCGAAACCAGCCAATTTCACTTTCTTTTTCGTATTTTTATGTGAGTGTGCGATTGTCAAGATATCAAAAATCTGTACAGTTCAGCTGATGCTGGAAGATTTTAATCTGATTAAAAAGAAAACTAGACCTTTGTTCTTCCCTAAGCCCTGCTTAATGAATAAATCTGGAGCTTAACTTGTAAATCAATTAAAAAAACATATTCTGCATATCATAATTGCAGTCATAACTGATTAAAAAAAAACATACTGGCACTTTTTTACATCAGTTTACCTGATTTTATTATATAAGGCCTAAGTGAAATGAACACAATGAACAAATATTCTAATTTTATTTTTACTTACAATTTTCATAGCTCTGAACCACAAACATTTTTAATAATCTACCAGTGTAATTTTCTTAAACATCCTGGAGTCAATTAATAATGGCAGGCGAAGCCGGAGGCAACAGCTGTAAAATATTGATGGTTTTATCTCTTGAAATATCGCTGATAATATTAATCCAAACAAACCATTCCTTCCCTTGAAACATTATATAATTTCTGAAAATTACACTGAATTGATAAAATAAAATTCACATCATATTCATGTCAATAAACAGCTGAGAAACAATACGTATTATGTGTTCACAGGTTCTTTGGAACTGCATAATCGATTCTGATATAGTTTTCCCAGGGGGCGCTTATGTCGTGGAATGTACTCTAAAGCAGGAATTTTAGCTGTTTCATTAATTATGAATGATTCGCGTGCAAGTGTTAATAAATATAATGCTTTAATAATTATTATACTATTAATTTTTAATTTTTAAAAGAATTATCGTGGCGAAGCCACGGGCACCTCCTAGTATAACACATAACAGAGTATATATACTCCCCTGTGAGAGTGAGGACTTTTAATTTTTCAAAGAGCGGTTTGCATGATTCTTTCCTTTTCTTTCCACACATTATTCTAATTGCTTTCTTTTGTAGCTTAAATATTTTATCCCTATGGGTCGAGTTACCCCAGAATATGATTCCATATTTCATTATCGAGTGGAAATTTGCAAAATACACCATGCGTAAGGCATCCTGTTTTAATACCTGATTCAGGACTCTTAAGGTAAAGCATGCTGAACTTAGTTTTGGAATTATCATTTCAATATGTGACTTCCAGTCAAGATGTTGATCAATTTGTAATCCTAAAAATTTGATATTGCTAATTTCTTCTATGCTTTGTGTTTGGTAATTAATTACAAGGTTTTGGGTACATCTTTGTTTTGTTCTGAATTGAATAAAGTGGGTTTTTTCGATATTAAGCGTAATTTTATTGGCTTGGAACCATATATTTAATTCGTGAAAAGCCTTTGTAGCTACTCTTGCCAGTTGTTCCTGAGATTCTCCTGTTACAAAAACACTAGTGTCATCCGCAAAAAGCAATACCTTTGTTTCGTCACTTAAGTTATGTGGCAAGTCATTGATGAAAATTAAAAATAGCAAAGGTCCTAGTATTGATCCCTGTGGTACTCCACTTCTAACTACTCCTAGATTAGATTTGTTTCCATTTATTACGACATTTTGAGTTCTATCAGACAGGTATGATTTGAACCAATTCAGTGTTAAATTATCTATTCCATAATGTTCCAATTTTTCAATTAATAGTTCATGATTTATACAGTCAAATGCTTTAGCTAAGTCACAGAAAATTCCCAACGTATATTTCTTTTTATCTTGCGCTTCCAGTATTCCTGTGGTGAGTTTAAATGTAGCATTTTCAGTAGACATGCCACTTCTAAAACCAAATTGTGATGGTGTAAGAATATTATTCAAATTAAGATAGTAAACTATGCGGTTATATACAACTTTTTCGAATACTTTTGAAAATGAAGTTAAGAGCGATATAGGCCTGTAATTTGATGGTAAATTTTTGTCTCCTTTTTTAAACAGGGGCTTGACAATTGCATGTTTCATTCTTTCAGGAAATATTCCAGTTTCTAGTGAACAGTTAAATATATGGCTAAGGGGTTTACTAAGTTCCGAACAGCAGCTTTTTAATAGCTTGTTACTTATGTCATCCCATCCAGATGAGCTTTTACTTTTAAGCAATTTTATTATATTTTCAATTTTTATAGAGGAAGTCAGTGTGATTTCAAATTTATGGTTACAAATTGTAGATTTTGTCAGAAGGTCTATTGCCTTGACACTGGTATTGTTAGTGGGAACACAATTCTCTGCAATATTTATGAAGTGGTTATTAAATGCATTTGTAATATCTGATAGATTGTCTAGTTTCTTATTTTTGTATATTAATGACGTACAATCACTTTTTTCCTTTGCTTTCCCTGTTTCATTTTTTACTATATTCCATATAGTCTTAACTTTGTTGTTTGATTTATTAATTATTTGTGAAAAATACCTGCTCTTTGCTTCTTTAATAAGCTTTTTAAGCACATTGCAATATCTTTTATAATACACTTTCTGAGTTTGATTGTTACTGGTTCTGTATTGTAAATAGAGCTCTTATTATGAAAGTTTTCCACTACTACAAATAGTTTTCAAGTTATGACATAGACTTCTACATACAGGGCTAACATTTCCTTAGCTTATATTTAAAGTGTCTTCTATCATGTTTTCCATTGTTAGCGATTCCACTATTATGTCATGGTCTCTACAACCTTAATAGAATGCTTCTAAAGGCTCTCAACCAATACCAGCAGGTGGTTACCAGATCAATGCTGATAACGAGAGAGAATAAAATCCCTAGTACAAGGCACCGTCTTACAACGGATAATTTTTTAATGAGACCTTAAATTGTTGATAGAAATGTTGGCAAGAGAAAATATCAGGCAGATGAATGGCTCTGGGCAACAGTGCCATAATCCCTCAATGTAACAATTTCTATTTCTCATATCCTGAGCAATACAAATTTAGGGAAGTTGTGTTCCGTTTAGTTTCTCATATGTGTTCAGTTTACAACACATTATCTTCTGGTTCAATGCAAATAATGTTCAACGGCCCTCAGGCCAAAGTTCAATCTCCCTGGTACCTCCTTGGACTTCTCTGAAGTAGGGAGGCCTGAAAAGGGGTGCACTCATTCTCGTGAGGACATGATAAAGAAGTAGCAACTATGGTCAAGAAAACAATCAATAATGGCTGTGAGAGTCAATATGCTCACCATATGCTACCTAATCCAATAATTTTCCAATACAGTATAAAGGCAGAGGATGATGATGATGATGATGATGGAGCCTGACCCTCCATGAGATGTAACGCCAACTGGTTATTTTAATTTTCAAATCGTAACATGATGAGTTAGAGCTTTGTTGCCCTAAATCCTTCAATTACATATCAACCAGGCAATCATATAATACCTACAATAACATTCTCTTGCATCTTTGTTTGCTTTTAGCTATCCAACTTCAGGAGAAGTGAGGGCTATGTTTGGGACCAATGCAATTACTGATAGACCTGAATATGGGTCACCAGCTACAATGCATGACCCTCCTGACTGGAGACCACAGCTACCAGATATTGTTCAACAACACCAAGCCTCGTGTTGGGCTTTACACATACAATGTCAATGTCACAGCTGTCTCCAAAACCAAGCATTCTTCAGAACAGTTGATGATCCCAGGAGGATGCAGTTTGGTCAGCCGAGTTGGTACAGAGAACCAACCCATAGAGATGTTCACCAGTTTTCAGAATCTCAAAGGAATGCAATAGGTACACAAGAAGTAGGAATTCAGCACTTGTCCGATCAGTTAGGTGCGGAACAGCCTAAAGTAACAAGTCGAGAAGGAAGTGAACAGAAGGCAAGCCAAAATACTAGTTTGTTAGTCCCTCAAAGGAGTCAGATACCCTCAGTTGTACGGCTTAATATTTCAAGTAGTGATGACAAAGAGGAACCGGTGAATACACAACACAATGAACCTAGTCCAATACAACCTTTTGAGCCTATTGGCATATCACATAATCTCGAAATTCATACACAAACCCAGAATCATGAATCTTCAGGTCAAGGTCAGAATCTTGAAAGCTCCAGTACAGCTCAGGAACTTAAACCAACAAACAGTGAAGTAAGGTCTAGAGAAACATATAGTAGGAAACCTATGGATATACAAAACAATTTATCAAACCATGCTTCTGTTCCATCAAGAATTTCTAGCCAAACAGGAAGTCATAAGTCATCAAGAACATTAGAAAGGAGTAGGTCCAAAATTCCAAGCTCAATTGATCAAAGCAACATTTCTTTAGCAGAATCAACCAATGAAATCAGAACACAAGCTTCAAAAACTCACACTGAAGTTAACAGTGGTCCCAGTTCATTACAAAAAAATGAATCTAGCAACCTGAGATTCCAAGAAGACAGTTCTGCCATGCTGGGAAAATCATCTAGAAGACTGGAATTTGGACCTGCTAGTGAATTTAGTAGGAAACGTTTTCTAGAAGAGCATGATGATGCATTCAAGACAAATTCTCCAAGTGAAATTCATTCTAAGGACAGTTTCAGAGATCCAAATCAAACATCTGAAGTAGGCAAGGCCATTGAAATTCCTACACAAGATAATAAATCTTTGTATCAGAATCCCAATCAATCTTCAAAAAGCAAATTTGATATTTGTGCACTGGATAAGGGACAACAGTCACAAACCAATGAACACAATATAGAATTCACGGAAGAAGGAGCAGAACAAATTTCTAATAATGTAATAAGTTCTCTTCAAGATTCTGTGCATGAGCCATCTGAATATTCCGTAGAGAAATTTTCTAGAGAATTCTCTAGTACATCGCAGCCTCATATTGAAAGAGAAATATTACATAATAATAGAAGCGGAGCTATAAGCTACAAAACATTATCAAGTCATGATAGTAGGCCTAAACTTTTTCCATCGCCTGAAGAACTGTTGAACTCTGACAGTCCCCAATCAGAAAGATCAGGAAGTCCACCTCACATTGACGAGATCTCTGAAGAGGACAGAAAACATATCACTTTGGCGAATGAGAGTTTAAGCAAAGTGTCAGATCCATTTGTCCGTATTGCTTTTGAAAGAACACTGGAAGATGCAGGGATCGATATAACCAAATGGAAAGATTCAGAAGAATGCTCAAAGGAAAAAATTATTTTGACCAACAACTCTCGAGATGGTGGTGAACCACCAGATATTGATCAATTAGATGAAATCCCTACTACAGATGATGCTAAAGATCTTCATAATTCATTCAGCTTTGTCTAACACATACAGTGAAAATAAGAACACCACTTAAAATAATCTTATTTTCAGACATATTAATAGTATTTCTTTAATTTATAAGAAGAAATTCCTGTATTTTGTAAATCAGACGTAAAATAATTAATAGCCAGGCGCCAGATGTAAATTTTTTGTACTTTGCGGTCAAACGGAAAGTAAGATAAGCAATATAATATTACAATAAATCCTCATACACCTCACGATGAAATTATTTAAAGTAAATTATGAATGTAGAGTTTGTCTGCTCTAAGAACAAATCTAAAGTAAACAAAAACCAGTATAACTCTAAGGCTTTCACGGCCGGTTTTTCAATGACATTTCCATTTCCGGGCTGTATGGCCGTGGTCTGTCCGTTTCTAAAACCAAATGTAGGCCCACAAAACCCGGACCTATTGGAAGAGAGGATGGCTCACGGCAGCCGAGCGCCGACCAACCAGAGCGCGAGGAGGAGGTATAAATACCAGTAGTTTGATAGCTTGTCATCAGTTTGCAGCCGACCACCTAGCTGTAACCAGCTCTGAAGATGCCCGATGTAGTTTGTGGCAAAATGTCAGCAATATCAACGGACAGACCATACAGCCCGGGAATGGAAATATCACAAAAACCAGTATGTCTGTCTTACTGTAGCTGCTATATTATTCATATGATCTAAGAGTGAGACGGACATGCTGTTTTTGTTTAATTTAGGTTTATTCTTAGTGCAGGCAGACTATGCTGTGTTTCTTCCTTTTCCGTTTCATTCAGATTGTCAGATTATTTTGGCATTTAATACTTTAAGCACCCACTTATTTCAGTATATTTCCACCTAACAAATTGATAATCATTATTATCAAATATCACCAAGCACTTTGGGATGCACTTCACAATTTTAAGATCACAAAATCTATATCACATACCGGCAGATTAGAGAAAAACTTAATAGTCCAAATACACTCATAGAAAAACAAACTAATACAGTACAACCTGTCGTCAACAGAACCTTTATGAACCGGAATACAACCCCTAATGGAAAAATTTCCCGGTCCCTTAAATTACAGTTTATTATTCATGTAAATTTACCAGTAATTACTGGAACCCATGTGACGTGTAAACATAAGACTATTTTGCGGCGGCTTCCAGAAAATATTCAGTTTTGAATCCAGTAAATACCGGTACAGTAAAAGTAAAAAATGAAAATGTCTTCTGAATTACTTGGACAACCCTGATACAATGACAAAAACAGTCACAATCCTTGGATTACCACTGGCCTGCTTAGGAATTTCTTCTGTGACACTTGTCGCACGAAGGGTTGTTTGTAAGGTGTGTACACTAGAAAGCGCTGGGGAAAATCTGGGAAATCCTTCAGGTACTTCATGGATTCCAACTGTGAAGTACTCCTATTCAATTGCAACATTTTTTATCACCAGTGAACCTCCCACTCGTTAAACTCAGCAGTTGCTCCTACATTTGATTCTACTAAATTCACTGTTGATAAGACATTCATGCAAGAAATCTACAAGAAACTCAAGAATCCAGAATTTAGACAAGAAACAGTCTGAACTTAAGATCAAGAAACACCTGATACAGAATTACCCAGAAAATAAGATTTAGCTGAAGGTACACTCACCAGATATGAATGCCTTGCTGCTCATCTTCTATACCCTATATCTTCTCATCTGTTGATTGTGTCTCGTGTGAGGAGGAAGGAACAATCATGGATTAGGAACACATCAGGAAGTGCAGTGCTTTGAAAGACTTTGGGATATTCCAAGTGACCTATATTGGGAACAGAAGACAAATACTGTCTTAAGCATTCAATAAATGAATTAATAAAATTATTAGGCCAGCATAAAAATACATTATAGAATATACTAGTTATTTATATTATAATCCATTTTGAAGCAAGAACTGTATGAATGACATATCAATAAACATATTTTTTTCATTCTGTCCATATGGAGTACCGGCACAGGATTCAAAGGCCCAGTGACTTAACAGCACTAGTTTCAATGGTCAAATATCATATCATTACTGAAAACCAGTGGGTCTTAAAAAAATTGTTAATGTTCCTTTACAGCAAACTGTAGGCCCTATTATCTATTCGAGTTGTAATATAAACACATTTCATGATCATTCATCAACTGGTACACTTTCACCAGTAGCCAATGCCAGTATAGAAGGCTGTGACAGGTAACTTGTGATGGCCTTTGTTGCCATCTTAATGACTATACCACTGGATCCAATTTTCAAAAATATTTGTAACTTTTATAATGTATATATACAGTAGAACTCCAATTATCTGGACTAAAAAATTTCCTCCCCTTCAAACTAAAAAAAACCCTGGTGCAAACAATCATGCCCCATTTTGATTACTGCGACATACTATATACAGACTTAACCACCGACTTGGGACAACGACTGCAACACCTCATAATCTATGCGTTCGTTACAATTGCAACATCCGTAAATATGAACATATCACCCCCTCTTTTGAAATATTGTCCTGGGCTAGACTAAACGAACGACGACTGACACATTCCATCACTCTACTATTCAACATCCTCAAGACCTCTACACCAACTTATTTGTATGAACGTTTTCAACGGTTATCTTCTCATCATGATCTCGGTACTCGCTCACAAAGAAACTCTATTCTAAGTATCCCTCGTCATAAAACAACCCATTACTCTTGCTCCTTTGTCGTCTCCATATCTCGATCTTGGAATGCTTTACCTGAGAACTATAGGAACTGTCAAACACAAATACAATTCTTACGTAAGCTGACCAATGATGCCATAGTTAGGGACTTGGTTTCACATTAATAACAATAAATCATCACATATCTAAATACTGTAAGTGTTTCCAACTATCCACAACTTTTCATTTTTAACTTTTAATTTTGCTTTCACAGTATATTTCTTAGTAATAGTTAATATTTTAGTAATAGTTTAAATCTTAGTAAGTAGCAAACTATTTAACATATTGTTTTTTGTTTATTGTATTATCTCTAGAGAACTAGTTCTTAAGCCTTAAATAATAACAGTGTAATCATGTTTTTGTGTATCTGTAACTTTGTATTGTACTTGTAACATACTTGTTCTATTGTAAAGTTCATTTGTATTAATCCTGGTTGAATGGAAGAGAAGGCCTAATGGCCTTAATTTCACCAGGTAAAATAAACCAATTCTAATTCTAATTCTAACTTGGACTGGACCCGATATGGATAGTCAAATATCCAGATAATTGGATAAATCATGAAAAATTATCAATTAAAAAAAACTACAATTTACTGTACAATTTGCAGTATTGTACTTACATAAGTGTCACATTTTGAAAAAATTGCTCAATCAGTTGTTTTGCTGACAAACTGTTGATTTTGTCGGCTAAAAGTTTTGATTTCTTGCAAATATCAGCCCTGAAAGAGGGTTTTCCAACATTTGCTGCTGCAAAAACCACTTGAATATGACTTCAAAGTGATCCGGATAGTTGGAGTTTGGATAATTGAAGCTTTACTGTAGGTCTTAACCACTTTTAAAATATCTTTATTGTAACAAATAAAGGTCTATCAAGATGATTAGGACTTTTGTGCTCCTGTTTCGTGAACATCTATAAAAGCACTGCTGAGTGTATAGAACAATATCCTACGTATCACATAATAATCATGTTGTAAGAGAAGGGAGCAAACTTTTTTTTCAAATGAAGATATGATAGGGAAAATTTTGGGATAGCATACTGCCTCTGTTTTTTTCCCACTTCCTTCATTAAAAATATATATATCCTTCTTATTTGGACCAAAACTAGTACCTTATTAGAATTTGTTAGAATTTAGCTAATTAAAGTGAGTGCTCTATTTCAACATTTTTACTGTTTAGGACCTAAAACAGCATGCAAGTGTCTCAATTGGTTGGCAACAAAAAACCGAGCCTTACACACAAAATACAACCTAGAAGCATCATTGTAATATAACATCATAGGAGACGTTCTGATTTGAATTTATAAAAGTGGTACATAGTTGTTTCATGATTGCACTTTCAAGTAGAATTTGAAAGTTAATTCCTGGAAACTAAGTTATTATACTTTGATGTTTTAGGTAGCCAAGTCTGTTTTAATGGCTTGCATGCACACTAATCAATTTTGTTTGAATCTTGAATCAACGTCAGATGAAATCAATCTCGTACACAAAATAGCTACTAGCTATGATGCTAGTCATGTACTTGAAATGCCACTTTCACTATTTCAGATAATTTTTTGATCATAAACTCACTTGCAGTATTACAACAAACTTGTCCTATTTCATTGAGATTCTACTTCTTATAGAAAAGCCATATAACTAAGAAGTGAATAACCTATAATTAAGAATTTTATAATTAAATTAACTGAGAAGTTTATAATTAAGAATTATTTACATGGTACAGCTGGAGGTTGTTGTATGTTCACTTCCTGAAACTAAGAACAGTTTCACTGATAATGTTTGTAGCATCTCGCAGCTCTTCCTCTGTGATAACAAGTGGGGGTGCCAGTCGAATTATGTCTCCATGTGTAGGTTTGGCAAGCAGGCCGTTCTCCTTTAGCTTCAGGCATACATTCCAGGCATCAAACTCTGTAATCAAAGTAGAGAAATGGTTAATCTTAATTGTGGAATTAATATGAGTGAATTTGATATTAAAAACTGTTCTTATTACAATATAGTCTCGATTAATCAACAAACAGAGAATAGGAAGAGTAGTTCCAGAAGCAGAAAGAAAATTGCAGTCAGAAAGGATGAAGAAGTACTGGGCTGACAAAAAGAAGAAAAACCTCAACCAGAAACCTGACTAAAGTGGTCCTATGAAGGCCAAAAAATTAAAATTAAAAAATAGTCTCGATTATCAGACCTAAACTGAACCTGGAGTACATTGGATCACTGAAAATTTAGGATAATGCAGAAAAATGAAGAAGTATGTAATAAATGCTGAAGTGTTAAAAAGTCCTTAGATCTTGCTGCCGACTGTTGTTACATATAAGTCAGCACCATACCCAATGCACTTAATCCTTCACTGTGCGTTATATTGTTTGCTTTTTTTCTGCTCTAATGCTTGGTTCTTCTTAATTTTCATGGCCATTCACTAAATTTACAATATAATTGTCAGGCAGATTCCTAGATGCATTTAAAATTGTGTCTACTGAACCTATCCTATTTGTATATTTCTTACATTAACAAATGAACAAAACTTAAAGTGTGATACTCTAAAGTTTATTTCTAAACAGCATTTACAGTATTATTCCATTTAACCCACTGAATCGAATAACGTGAAAGTCATGCATGTCCTTACTACTTTCAGAAATCCAAAGAAGAATGGTTGTCGCAGAAAGCAGGGCTAACAAATATTCTAGTAATTTGCTTATTTTCAAACATAAAACTTAAATATTTCAGGTGCTGATTATTTATGATGGTTTCTCAGGTATCAACCATGTTAATATTACGAAATTCAAACTTTCTGCTTTCATAATTTGTTGGTCTTCATCAAGAATGTGGTGTTGGAGTGAGTGCTGGAACCAGAAAAATCAACTATTGCTGAACCCTAATGAATGCAATAAAGACCCTTCACTGAGCAAACAGATACTGGGACCAGCTTGTAAAGAAAGTCATAGGGTCTCTAAGGCATGGACAGTTGCACTGGGCCACAATCAGACAAATAAACTGTGTAAGACTGGGGAAGAAAACACTGGTGAATACAGCCACCACCAGCCGAGAGTTCTACTGACATCTCCTCAGCATACAATCTAACAATTTATTTTTCCTTTCAGATCACCATGACCATGAACCCTGATTTCTGATTGGCTACTTTACACAAGTAGTGACAGCCATTAATAAATAATTTTATGCCTCACTCCTATACATATGAACACACTAATTCTGACCCCACATTTCTCATAAAGGCCACAGAACTATGATGGCTGAAAGCTCAAACTACACAATATTGATACGGCTGCTGGGGGAACTCTCCCAACTCAAATAACTGTTTTTAATGCAAAAGAGAATAATAAGAATTATGGCGGGGGTAAACCATAGAGTGTCTTACAAGCCATACTTCAAAAAATTAAAAATTCTGACACTGCCCTGTATGTTCATTTATAGATGTGTACTATACCAAAAAATTAACTGTAGCATTGAGAGTAATTTTTTTAACACTAACGATAATATACACAACCATGAAACAAGGCAAAGAACAGATATACATGTACAAAGAGCAAATACAAAAACATATCAGGATAATTTTAATCACATGGGAGTCAAACTTTTCAACAGATTACTGAACAATTAAAGCTCAATCTAAACTAACAAGATTTAAATCAGCGGTAATTGTATACCTGCTGGATCTCCAGTTTTACACAATTATTTAGATTAATTTATGAACTATGAGTAAGATTTGAAGACTGATCCTTTATGAAGCAAGACACTTTTATTATCCTTTTTGTTGAAACATATGTTAATTTTAAGATTAATGTTTAATATTGAATATAACTAGTACTTTAGTTTTTAAGATTAATGTTTAACTTGAAGACAAATTAATGTCTAATGTTCAATTTTGAAATTAAGATTTGTAATTTTAGTTTTAAGATTAGTATTAGCAACTTTGACGAATCACCAGTTTGCGAGCATTGCTCAGAATGTAAACGTATGTGATAATAAAGTTATTATTATAACCTGTTAAGCCATTATAAATGTATTAAGGTTTTCCAGTAGCAGGAGCATGTAGTGCAATAATCCTGCTTTTTAAACAAATGCATCCTGCTAAACTCTCACCTTAGAAAATGGGATGTTTTTACATTATGAGTAAATATATATTAACTGACAGTACGTTGGACAATGGTTTCAAACTTGTTTCCTGAGAAGCTTAGTTCAGTACACCTGCCATATTGCAGTCATCTTAGAATATGATATATTTACCTTTATTAATAACAATGGCATTTAGGAGACCTTTCCCTCTTACAACTGAAATCACATCCTTGGGTAGTTTTGAGAGCTCAGAGCGTAGAATTTCTCCAAGTTTCTGGGCATTATCAGCAAGGCGTTCTTCTTCTAGAACATTCAGAGCTGCTATAGCCACTTTGCTGCCTAGAGGGTTCCCACCGTATGTAGATCCATGCTCGCCAGGTTTTATACATAACATGACATCATCATCAGCCAGCACTGCTGAAACCTGAGTAAAATGGAAATCTTCCTAATAAACAAAGGTCCTGAAGGATGTGTAAAGGACCATTTACACATCTTATCATTAACTTTCAATTTTCCTTCCTGACCAATCAGAGCTCTCTATCTAACTGTTCCATTTCCTGGTTTTCCTTCTGGTCCCCCAGTTCATCTAGCCTTTTATTATCTTTTTATATAATACAGACCTTTTCCCAATTAGTTTACTTCTCCCAAAAGACGACAGTGGTGCAAGCTGCCAAAATCTTAGAATCAATCCTCCTACTTACCCAAGTAACAATATAAACTAACTGAGTGAGGTGGCCGAGACGGTAATGTCTTGGACTCGCATTCAGGAGGTCCCAGGTTCAAATCCCTCACCATTTCTTTTTGTTTGATATCCATTTAAATTAATATCAGTTGAAATTTACTCCATAAAATACACTAACAATAGAAACAATTGACAACCAATAGTTCCTTGGCCTACCCTACTGTATAGACACAGATCCCGAGCTCCTGATATGGCCTCGTAGCTACAAGGAGTATAAACACAGCTGAAATAAACAAATATAAACTACAACGGCTGTAGTGAACGTTTTTTAAATAAAATCACGTAAAAACTCCATCTTGGATGTGTAGTCAAAGCATGTACACAATTGGTGGTTACTATCAGTGTACTCTAAAAATGGAAGACTTTACGTCTTTTTGGTTAAATGAATTATAAATACATAAATTATTTTAACTGAATTTGGATAACAACTATGCTTGTTCTGATTGATTAGATTTTCAGGTTATCTTAATGTTGGATATTGGTTTTCTCGGGCTTCCAACCAGGTTAGTAGGAGGGTTGAATCCGATGTTTTGGCAACTTGCTCCACTGCCATCTTTCGGTTGTGAGAAGTAAACTAATACATATATACTTACTTACTTACTTACTTACTCAATGGCAATAGATAATTCTTCAAGAAGCTAGAGGAATATTACCTATTTTATGGAACCCGAAGGTTCATTGCTGCACTTACCTGAGCCCGCCATTCAACCCTATTCTACGCTAACTCCAGCCAACCATCCCTCACAAATCCTACTTCCCTTAAATCTATCCTCATTAGGATCTAATATATAGGATACATATACTAATTCAAGGATTTCGCTATGTATTCTAATACCTTCAAAACTCTTAAGTCATTAGAGTTTTCATGTCAGTTTGAGGTATCGTACAGCATGGCATCCTCGCCCACTGGATAGGAAGATATTTAAATGTCAGGCATCACTGAAGGGTTAAACAGCATCAAAATACTATACCAAATATTACAGCTGATCAACAGTCACAAAAATAAACACAATAGACACAATAAGTTTAATGGAAAATTCTAAAAAATGACTTATTTCATATCTACTATATCTACATCAGTGGTATAAAAGGACACTTACAGGAAATACTCCCCCTGACAAAGCTTTGCCGAGAATGAGTATATCAGGTCTGGCATTCTCATGATCGACGGCCAACCTCTTGCCAGTGCGACCCAGTCCAGTCTGCACTTCATCTGCTATCCACAACACATTGTGCTTGGTGCACAGTTCTCGCACTCCTTGCAGGTAACCTTCATGTGGCACCACCACACCCGCCTCTCCTTGTATCGGCTCCACCATGAATGCACACACTGTGGGATCCTTGAGAGCTTCCTGAAAAAAACATTCCTGTGTAGACTGTGATCAGAGATAATTGTTTATTACTAGTAAAAATAAACCTTGTATGGCATGAATAATTGTAAGAATATATTTCCATAAGTTACACCGTGTTTTATATATTTCTATGAGTTACACTATGTTAAATGTATAATTACCTTCCTCAAGTCAAAAAAGTACTAAATAACAGAAATTTCAAAAAAGCAGTAAGATGATCACTTATAAGCAAAATTGTGACTTCTTACAGCAAAACACTTTTAACAATATTCGAACAATGAGTATTTAGGGGAGGAGGGAGGGTTAAGTATCTTTCCTAAACAAAGGACAAAAACAAAAGGGGCATGGAGTTTTGATTTGAAATAAACTTACACGAACAATATTAATATTACTAGGGAAATAGCACAGTGAAGTGTTATCTGTAGAAAGATTGAGTAAGGAAATATGCACATTAACTGTAATAGTAGCTATATTTACCCAAAACGACTGATTCAATGGGTATCCCCATCATCATCATCCAGTCGAAATCAGCTGATGGTTATGGGAATACCCAATGAAACAATCATGCTGGGTATATACCTAATAGTGACGCTAGTGTGCATATTTCTGTACTCAATCTTTTTACACAACCAACTTTTTTTATTCCTCCAATACGAAAGAATTATAGCCAGTTTATAAGCAAATACAGTTAAAATATAAGAGCACTGAACACTTGGAAAATCACCACCATTATAAGGATATTTGTGAGTAACAATTTCATGAGCAATGTTCACTGAAAAACATTGACACTGACTCGTTCCTGTAACCCCTATGGTGAGGCATAGGGCCTGGAGGTTTCACTACCTATACTAATTTTGTTACACTTATTTTCTGAGAGAGGGCCTCTCGACCCCCCTCCGGAAACTAAGGTATTACTTGGACGTGAAAGGGCCGAGAAATTTGTCCAGAGGCTCTAACTTAGGCTTGGAGTTCTTTTACGTGCTGTAAATCTGCAACACGGGCTCCCCAGCTTAAGTCCCTCCCGGAAGAATTTGTGCCCAGGATTTTTATGTCCTGAAAAATCCATCGACCGCAGCCAGGTTTGATCCCACAACCTTTAGATCTAGAGGCAGGCACGTTACCTCTAGATCACCGCGGTCAACTACTGAAAAATTAGTTCACCCAAATTCACAACATTTAACATCTTGTTCAAATTCACATCACATGACTGTATTTTTCGTGCATTGCAGATGAATAGCACACAATAACAAGTGACACTCATTTCAGGAACTTCAATATGGGTTATGGCTAGAACAGAGAACAGAAGAATATTGCACAATATGCATTGAATGATGGATTGTCCATCGTGATTTGCAGATTTTTGTCATAAAGAGCAGTAAATACTAGCTATTGACATAGTCATACATTAATACAATAAATACATAGAAAAAACAGTATAAAGCGATAAAAATCCAATATGGAATAAAAGCACTTGTCAACTAGCAGTCTTAAATGTCATGAGAGGTAAATCCTTGTAGCTACTAGGTAATTTGTTACAGAATCTAATGCCAGCATAAAATGGAGATTTCTCATATTTACTACTTCTGTGTTTTCAATAGAAAAGAGAGTTCCGTGTCGAGTTCAGTAATTATGCAAATCTTTGTTTTTAACCAACTTTAATTCATTTCGCTTTGTTAGAATTAATATTTTATAAATGTATATACAGGGAACAATTAGAATTAGCTACCTTCCCTCCTTCCCCTTTATATAACCCAATCTTTCTGTACGTTGAAGTTTCATAGACAGTTTTTTGTTGAATAATAATATAGATCTGTCTTTACTTACATCCAGAGCATTCAGATCATTATATGGTATGATAACAAATCCAGGCATGAATGGTCCAAAACCTCCGTAACTGCTTGGATCAGTTGAAGAAGAAATAGCAGCAAGAGTACGGCCCCAGAAATTTCCTTCTGCAAACACTATTTTGGCTTCGTTCTCTTTGATCCCCTTCTTGGTATATCCCCATTTCCGAGCAAGTTTGCAAGCTGTTTCTCCACCTTCCACACCTAGGAAAAGGAAATCCTTATTTCTTCAAAATGCGGTATCTTAAAAACACTAACAAATATTTAAACATTTTAAATGGAAGTACAGAAGATAAAAATTTGTTCACATCTGTGCTCTTGTTCCATGCTTACAATACAAGAGTCTATGAACCCAATTAATTCATGAATTAATTACAAAAATCTATAATAACAAGAGGAAGTCTATGTGTCTGTGTGTGCGATGCCCAACCAAATCTATGGTACACAGAGTTCTGAAATTTTTAACATAGGTGGATGGTAGGGGTTCAGAATGCACATTGAAGCAGATTTTTACTTTTCTGCATTAATTTCTAGGTTAAGGGCCTGTACTACCACCTCCTGATAAAATATTTATCTGCCAGTTAAGGAATTTATGTAGAAGTTGGCCAAAAATTGCATCCTATGACCTCCAGGCAAAAACTATCTTCAACAAAAACTTAACTTCCAGTTAAGGTATTGGGAGAATGAAGAGGCTGATAAACCACCACTGCCAGATAAGTAGATTTGGTGAAAACAAAATGGCTGCCTACTGTAGCTTTGTACCGACCTGAATTTCAGAATTGATGCTTGAAGTTTTAACTTATACAATAATGCTGTTCTAGGCTCACATTTGAATTATATAGAATTGCAAGAACTGATTAATGTACCGTATTTTACAGACCATAAGAAACACTTTTTCCCTTGAAAACAGAGCCTTAAAAGTTGACTGCGCCTAATGGTCCGAAGTAAACAAAAAAAAAAAAAAAATTAAAATTATGGTAAATGTTGTCGGAATACCATAGTTATAAACATGGTCTTGTAAACAATAAGATAGTTACAAATTTTGGCACAAATTTTGGTACATCAGTGCACTTGTCACAATCGTAAAATGAGGGTAGCTGGAATGCAAAAAGAAAGGAATGTTGAGTTCTTTTATATGAAAGGAGTTGTCTTTGCCGGATGATTTAAATGATTGCAGTGGCCTCTAAACAGCCTTATTAGGCTGAATTCAGGGTTAGACGGTGTAAAAGTATTTTCAGTCCTTTATGAGAAATCAATAAAATTGTTAAAATTTACGCTATGCAGCCTGTACAAAAGAGATTTTCGTACAACACAGGTTTTAACTTAGAAGTGTTTACACTGATTCCGTTACCTTAATTTATTTATAAAAATTTGTAATAAAAACTGTCGTATAGAATCACATTAAATTTCTTTTCCTTTAAATTTCCATTCTAAAATCAAGGTGCGTCTTATGGTCCGGAGCATCTTATAGTCCGTAAAATACGGTACTTAAAATACGTTCTAATGCAATTACATTCTACAAAATAGAAAAATACACTAAGATCGAGTGGTCACACCTTGCAGAGGCCACTCAAACTAGAAGAAACACACTAGTCTATTCTCAATTTTACTGAACTCTTCCCTTTTCACTCTTTGGCAGTGATAATAAGAGACATCTTCCAGTTAAGCTATCTAGAAGGTAGGTATCACGAGGATTTATGGAAATGGTAGTGCATGCCCTAAGACTGAGAAACTGGTGGAAAACATGATTTTTAATGCTACCGGTGCACAGCTGGTCATGCATGTAGGTCTAATTGTTGAGCACTTTGACTTCATTAGCTCACTCTGTTTGGTTTATTTCTTTATAAATAATTGAATGTTTACAAGGTGAATTATATAATTATATTATGGTTGGAAATTCTTAGTTATATTCCACAGAAGGATTTCCTGTTGATTTGCAATGAATGTTACCATTTACAATGTTAAATGCCTCTGCTACATAATATCTTATCATTATTAAAAATCTTTTCATAAGTTAGACAAGATAAGTATCCTTCAGATACACCATTTCAATTTAGATTTCTGCAGTTCCCCTTCTATGTTATGTGAGCATCAACAAGCCTCAAAGACAATCACTTAAAGTTATAGGATTTGTTAAACCTTAGGTTAAACCAATTATTATAGTATTCTTTTGCGGATTATGACACTTGTGGTTTTATTTACAAAATTCTATGCTATTTTTTTATTTAAAATTATTCCCAAATAATTCCTAATGTTTTAACGTGACAAGATAACATTATAATCTTAGCCAGAAGTACAGTTATTGCTTATTAACAAACAAACAAAAAATGCTTCTAGCTACTGGTATTAAATTACCGAAACTGCAATGAACTGTGAGACGTAAAGTAATGACACAATTTTCTCATTCCTGATTTCAGGATATTATTGGCTGTTATAACTTGTGGAAACTATACTGTTGCTATGTTGAATATTTCTTAATTTATAGAGGCACACACCATTATGAAAGGATGTAAAGAGCAGCTGTTTCGCATAAAACAGATTTGTCATATAACCATATCATATTGCATATCCCTATTTTTGTTCACAGAAATTTGGTCACATCAAGTAGGCCTACTGAATTTATCCGCACAATTCATGCCATCACATAATTCATGCACCAGAAAAGATAATGCAAAAGTTTTAATTTCTATATATTCTGGAATATTTAATACATTTACTATTTTGTGAAACTTCTTCCACGAACTGTCGTAGTACATAAAGGTAGTTCATGTGCAGTCATTGAAATTAAGAGGTCCAGTTTCAATGACATCAAGTGCAGTAAAATTATTGTAATGTCCAAAAATATTCAAGTCATACTGCAAGTTTCAAATTAAAAGTGACTGAATACGCAGAGTGAATCTGAACAAGACTATAATTCTGAGAAAGATCAATAATGGAGCACTGTAAGTTATTGCATGTTGTTTTTATTAAAATAAATCAAATTTATATAATTTTTGTAAATGGTTTAATAATTTCCTTAAGCATAAGTCACTCACCCTATTCTTTTAGCATAAAAAATGTGTGAATTACATGAGTAAATACAGTAATCTGTACTGTATTCTAAGGATAGGATTAATTTGTTTATTTAATAACATATTTTTGGTTTTTATTAAATTTATTTACATACAGGGTCTTTATTATAAGTTGAGACAGGGCGACCGGTGTTTTCACTCTCCGCTATGGAGTCCGCATTAGCCGCGGGTGACGCGCACGCGGCATCCCTGCTTAAAGTGTAGGCTATATAAAGTATTACATATTTTACCTTATAACATATGTTGGAAGTGTCGTCCTTCCTGTGTTATACAGGCATTGTATCTGGAAACCACATTCTTAAAGATAAGGTTTATTGAACAAATCCTCACACATTGGAGGAGCTGAAAGAAAACATTACGAATGAAATTAGGGGCATTAGAGTGGAAGAACTCACTTGCGTCAGCCAGAATGTAGTTTCCAGATACAATGGCTGTATAACACAGGAAGGACGACACTTCCAACATATGTTATAAGGTAAGATATATAATACTTTATATAGCCTACACTTTAAGCAGGGAAGCCGCGCGTGCGTCACCCGCGGCTAATGCGGACTCCGTAGCGGAGAGTGAAAACACCGGTCGCCCCGTCTCAACTTATAATAAAGACCCTGTATGTGTTTCAACCTTTTGATATTATGAGGTGCTACCCAAAAGTTCCCGAAATTCATAATTAGCACGCGACTGAGTGGTAGTATGAGAAAATGCCACTAGGTGACACTTTATACAACTCTTGTGAGACAGTGTGTCAAATGGCTTCATTCTGAGTGAACGCATTTAGTATTTGTGTGAGTTTATATTGTTGCTTGTTGCATATGTTGCGATTTTCACAATGACAGACGTTAGGGAGCAGTGCGTTTGCATCAAGTTTTGATGCAAAACATGAGAAAACTGCTGCAGAATTGCAGGAGATGTTAAAGCAAGCATTTGGAGACAATGTTCTAAGCCAGACTCAAACCAATAAGTGGTTTAAAAATGGCAAAACATAATGAAGATGACTGCTCTGGACGGCATTTAACAGGCATTACACCCAAAAATGTCTTTGCTATTCGGGCTGACCATCGAAGATGTCTTCAACGATGTTGGACTATCGTAAGGTATGTGCCAGAGGATTTTTTCCAATGACCTCAACATGAGAAGAACCATGGCAAAGTTCGTTCCACAACTACTGAATGAGCAGAATAGCCTGTTTCTTCAGGGATCTTCAACATCAGCTTCATGATGACCTGGACATTTTTTTCAAGGTTTCCAGAGTTTCCCCGAGTTTGAAACATAATTTTACGCAAATGCACAGCATCCCTGATATGTCATTGTGAAACTGCAACGTAAGCAATACACAAAAACATAAAAACGCTCACAAATAGTAAATGCAAGGTCTCAGAACGAAGCTGCTTGGCACAATGACTCAGAAGAGATGTATTAAGTGTCACCTAGCTGCATTTTCTCATACTATTGCTGGGTCGTGTGCTACATACAAAATTCGGGAACTTTTGAGCAGCACCTCGTATATAAAATCTGGACTCATACACTTTATCATACCTGTATTCATTGGTAGGACTTTGTCAAAGCCAAACAGTTTTGTCACATATTCTTCGTACTCTCCCAGCACGTCTGAATAGAAGGCACGAGAAGTGAGAGTAAGCACATCAGCTTGCTCTTTCAAAGCTTTCAATATTTTCGGGTGGCAGTGTCCCTGGTTCACAGCGGAATATGCACTTAGAAAATCATAGTACTTCTTCCCTTCTACATCCCATACAAATGCACCTGTAATGTATCATCTCATCACAGTATATATGTATATGTTTTAATTCACCAATTAAGTACCTGGGTGCAAGACTAGTATTAGCCAGCTAATGCTGTTGTGGCATAAATGCAGGCATGTACTCTTAAAACCTTCAACTATCGGCTTAAAAAAAAAAAATATATATATATATATATATTTCTGTATCTACTCTTGGAACCTTCGACTATCGGCTACAAAAAAAAAAAAAAATTCTGTATCTTTTCTGTAGATGGCAGAAGGTCCTTGTAAACAACTTCATGTGCATATGCCAGTTGGTATCTTTGAGAACAGAAAAGTTATGTGATTATATTCCATTAGAAACTAAAATATTTGAACAAAATGGAAAACCCCCAATAAGCATATTACTTTTTCGGAAGAAGACATCACCAATAGAGAAAAGAAATTAAAAGGACATAAAAAACAAGAAATCCTGAATAATGGGAAAGAAATATCATGACGATGTGCCAGCACCAGGAGTAAATCCTGCTAAGATATCAGATGTACTGTCATTGTGTGATTTCTAAAACAAAAAAAATGCTGAATAACCTGTGGTGGAATGTGTGAACAATAGTGTTATAAATAACATTTCAGACATTCAATCAGAATCTGAGACCTAAAAATGTAAAATTCTAGAATAAACTCAGGATAATATGTATCCCATGCAATAGCAGCATTCACTGTACTTTTTTAACTGCTCATATTTATTGTTCAAATATTAAACTTGACGTGATGTTAGTTTACAGCAATGAACATATGTGCTTCGACTGCTTCCTGGCAACTACATACATTTTAAGTGTTTTAGTTTGTACTTGTAAGATTTCTACACTTCCAAAACTTTGTGTGCCTTTTTCTCAACATTGCATTTTACCACTAACTTCACTTTGCACCCAAGTACTCAATTAGAGTTACAGAAAATCATGGTTTTGTCAAAATTCTTACAACTATGCATAATATAAAATAGCGAAATTAATGCACTCTTACAGACTATTAGATACAATTAATATATGCTAAGCAGAACATTAGCTACAAACAATCTAACTACTATTCCTTTTGAAACTGGCCACAATAGTACCTACCCTTTCCTCGACAAAGTGCAACAGGAAGTGGGTGATAGTTGTGAGCTCCGTACTTCTCTTCTCTATCAAAAACTCCCTGAGATGCAATCACTTTTTCTTTTGTAGACACTTTGAGACCTTAAAAAGAATGTTTTAATACACATCAGAACAGAAATACTACACATAATACGAGGGGCATCCGGAAATGATCTACAACAGTAGTTTTTTGTACCTTATTTATTAATGAACATGAATCAATGTACATGGGATCTCTCAATATACTCTCCACCAATGTCAATACATCGCTGCCGCCTTCCTGACACCATTATTGCGTCACGGAACCATTGTTTGGGGGTACTATGCACCGACAGCTGCCTGCAATTCCTCATTGTTTCCAAACCTTTTCCCTGGATTGGATTTTCTTCTCAGGTGTATGGTAGTGACACCATGATTCGTCAACAGTCACCAGTTTCTCCAAAAAATCTGGATCATCATTATTCATTTCCAATAAACGACAGACTTCAACTCTGTTCTCCTTCTGGGCCTGTTTGGAGAAACTGATGACTGGTAACAAATCATGGTGTCACTACCAAACATCTGAGAAGAAAATCCAATCAAGAGAAAAGGTTCGGCAAAGTTGAATTCATTATTTTTATATTATATTAGTATTTATTTTGTTTATATTTATTTAAGTGTGTGGAACTTTACCATGTTTTCTTTATGATAAGATGATATATTTGGAATGGAAAGGGATTTTACCAAATTCTTTAAATTATTTGATATTTTTTGTGAATTCCACCATATTGTTTTCCTTCACAACACATAGTTTACAGTAGCTATTGTAAGGTAGCTATTATATGAAGTTAGACACTTTTAGCTTGCTTTTATTTTATTCATATAGGTATGTGACAAAAGTGATCTGTGATTTTTTTTAAATCTGAGTTTTGTTTTAATATTATCAAGGGCGATGCTATGAAAAACTGTATAATAGTGTTGATCTATAAATTAGTTAAGCAAAATAAGTGTAAATGCTTTCTAAATTTACAAGATTTTCCAATGCATTGAAAAGCATACTATTTTTCTATGATTACAAATAGTTACGTGGAAAACAATTATGTACAAACAGCTGTTAGAGATGGTGAGTCAAGTTACATGTGTACCAACTTAAAAAATTTAGTGATTATTTTTATATTCCTGGCAATCAATACATCAATTACATTATGCATGTACAGTCAAATCTCAGATATCAATATTTATAGGCCCTAGCATATTGTATTGTTACATGGCGGTTATTGTTTTATTGCGGGACTGTGATGCACCAGATATAAGGCAGACTGCAGAATACTATGTGATCTACAAGATCATTCAAGGAGCAGATATACAAAGAAGGGAAAAATAATTATCACAAAGCCAATTAATAATAAAAGATTGCTAATTTTGTTTCTAAACTCACTGACTTCCGTTGAACGATGTCCATAGCTACTTTACATTTGCAAACTGAAAAGTTTATACTAAGACTGTATAACGTCACTGATCATATGTATCAAAGGTTCCAATCTCTTAGATGGTGGGAAGAGGGAAGAAAAAGACAACAAATTCGTCATATTGCTCAGTATGGTGTTTTAACTGCATGTGCTGTACATGTTGAAGTATAACTAAATTCACTGATATTTTTGCATACACAGTAAGGGATGGCTCTATTCTCCACACCTACTAATTCTTTATCTTTTGGAATTCACAAAAATATATTAATTAAGTTATCAGATCTGCAGGAAACTATTTTGGTTTACAACAACAACTGAATATTAAAATATTGTTGTAAAAGGGTGTTTCTAGAGTAATCGTAGTAGTGAGTGACTTTTTAACAATAATAAGATAGGAAATTTGCCAGAGCCAGAGAAAAATGTGGGTACTTACCATCACAGAATTGTCGAAATATAACAGAAAGACGTGGATACTGTTTGTGAGCGGCAACTGCTTGGATTCCTAGTTTCGGCAATTGAGAACTCATTGTTTCTGTAACAGAAACAGATAAATGCTTAATGTTCTGCAAAACAGTATCATAACAGACTCTTATTTTGTATTATTTTCCACAAATCTTACATTATAATGCACTTAAGTCAAGGAAAAAATCAGATATGACTGAATTTGTTGGGCACTGAATCTGACTGACAACATTATTCCCCAACTGTGTCAGATGTGGATCACTTCACTCATGCACTTGTCAGACATGACAAAATTTTCTCATAGGTCAAGCATTATATAAATTAGATGAATATTTGTAAGTACGCATTAGAATTAGATAAATAGCTACATCCAGATTGTAATGTATGACACCTGGATTTAAGTAAAATTGTGATAAGGCTTTATTTTATAGTAACATCTATGTATTGTAAATTAATCTCTTGTAATGTAATATATATCGGTATAGTACCTAGACTTAAGTATATAGGGTGACTGTACCAGTGGTTGGCCTACTTACATTTCAAAAAATCATTATTGGTTGATCCAAAGTAATATTGGAAAAAAGTGTCTGAAAGATCAACTTTTATTCCATAAAGACACAGTAAAGGTCTTAAGTTGACAAATATGCATATAAAATTGTATCATGTTAAACAAAAAAAAAATGCCCTTTCCACCAGTACCTGAACAACCTGTTCTAGTAACTGAACATTAAGTGCACCATAAGTTGAATACTAGGTGAACAGCCTATAATAGTTTGAAATGTAAAGAACCGCAGCTTAAAAACCGTACTTAATTCGGAACAGACAGATGAAATTCCCCCATCACGAATTCAGGCATTTATGAGTTAAAATGCAAAGACTGCGGAACATTTTATGTTGGCAAGACCAAAAGAAATTTGACTGTAAGGCACAAGGAACACTTACGCAATATAAGGTACAAACAATTGGAAAAATCTGCGGTTGCCCATCACTATTGAACCAGTGAACATGAGTTTGAGGATGACATAAAATTATTAAAAGTTGTATATAAACTGATTGATCTGACTATATGGGAAAAAATCTTCATCCAAAGAAATAAGAATAATTTAGTAAATTTTGACATGCCAAAGGAATGCGACCTTATCTTAAGAATGATCCATCCTACAGAGACATCTATCAGCCCAACAACATTGACATTGGGATTACGAGATATAAATTAATATGTACAGCTATGTGGTGCAATAAAGCAACAAATTGTATGCAGACTGCAACAAAGTGACATAGAGTACTAAAACCAGGGGTGGATCCAGAGAGACATTTTGGGGGGGGGGGGGGAACCAAAGTAGAGAGGGAAGTTTTTACTCATAAAAATTAATTATCCCCAGTACACAATTGAAAACAAAATGAGCATTTCAGCATTTTATTACAAACATATTTCAAAATAATGAATGTCGTTGCTTTAATTTAAGTATTTGGGTTATGTTGTCTTGACAAAATTTATTAGAATTTTTGAATAATTTGTGCTTAATGTTACAAATTTTGGGGGGGGGGAATTTCCCCCATTTCTTCTTCTTCTTCTTCTTATTATTATTATGGATTGTTCAAGCTGGAATTTTTGATGGAGGAGCATCAGTGGCAAGTTTCTGGGGCATTTCCACTTACTTGGGAATCATCCCACCAGTTCTGCCCCCACTGTTGAAAAATAAGGAAGTTTCCAAGATTAAAACCGGGTCCTTCTATGAATCATTATCAATTACATTGTAAATAATAGCAATTTTGGAATATTCCATTTGGATATAGTGATTTTAGTTTATTTACAGTAAAATTTGGGATGCAATTTCATGTTTCATAATCAGCTATTTGTAGATGGCATTATCAAATACTCTTCAGCTTAAAGAGGAACGGCCTATGAAAATCATATTTTCTTTCTGTATTTGCATAGTAGATATTCTAATGCCTGTTGTAATTTAAGAGTAAAATGATGGCAGTGAATCTGATCACATTAATCCTTTCAATCTGAATCCATTAAACCTAACATTTTAACAAAGATGAGAATTCTTCATTTAATGTAAATTAGAAGATTTTAATTGCTACTCTGGAAGTTAAGATATTTTATAACATTTATATATGCTTGGATCTTGTTGTTTTTGTTTTCCGAGTATGTGACCTTTAGTGTCTGTGTTTGCTGGTGCATGTAAAGGTTATCTCTCTTCAAATCATCAGCATTTAAATATTTCCTTAGTTAGTGTTCTTGTGTTCTTTGTAAATTCTTTATCCAGGCATCTTTGTAACCTGATAGTTATCAATACTCTATAGGCAAAACTAATCTGCCAACAGTAATGTAGATCCTGCTTACATTAATAAAAAAAAAATAATAAGACTGAATCTAAACTATACGGACTTAAAACTGATTGCCAGAGACCATAACTTTGAGAATCTTTAACAACGTACCAGCCAGAGGCAGTTGCTGTGGGCAGGGGGGGGGGGGGTTGAACTTTGAAATCATTCTTAACTTTGCTTTAGTGAATTCAGTTATTAGTTATTTAAATCATATTTCGAGAAATTTAACATCAATATTTCAGATGGTTACTTATGCTTCTGTGGTTCCTCTCAAACAGTCCAGCACTTGCTTTTTGACTGTCGTGACTTTGGAAGATCAAGACATCTTCTACAATATCACCTGAATTTTTGTGACAATGAACTGGCAAAACCTCTGTTTCATATATTTAAAAAACAATGTTGTTATTCTAATTTTCTAACATTCATACACCACATCTTTAATAAGATTCCATCATAATATATAATCTGTTGTAAATTGAATGTTATTGTTAAACTATAACCTTAATATGCTAATGCACAATAGGGTTCTATTTTCCTTTCTGGAAAATCAATAATAATAATAATAATAATAATAATAATAATAATAATAATAATAATAATAATAATAATAGTGAATTCAGTTAAGTCCCATCCCACACTGCACTCAAATGGTTAAATACAGTAGAAGCCCGATATAACACGGTTGATGGGGGACATGCTTTACCCCGCGTTATAACCTTATCGCGGTATATCAAAATGTGACCGAAGAAGTGACAAAAATCGACCCCGCGGAGGAGAACATTGGTTCACTAATCAATTACAATGTTATACAGCAATAAAAAATACAGTAGTTTTAAGAATTACTCACCAGTTATGATATTTAATCCAGTCCTGTAACTGATATCAATTTACGACTCTTCTTTCGCAGATGGGGTGGGAGAAATTTTCTAATTGCCGAGAGTAACATACAACATTTACTAAAACATACACTGTAACATTCAGGTATAATATTCCTGTTTCCCCGTTTTTTACACGATCAATCATTTTCAGTTTATCTCCTACTGAATATGCTTTCTGCTTCTGCGACATTTTGTATTCCAAACTCGTGACTTTACAATCCGAATGCGTAATTCAAACTAAAATCATATTTCAACTTTCCTGGCAGGTGCAGACTTTTTTAAAATCCTTATAGAACTACACTATTCATTCCATGTCCCGTTACTTCTGCTAAATCCTTTGGAATGCGGTGGTGACGGTCAACTAGCGGGTGAGAGCGGGTCTAACGGTAAAAAAAAATGTACTGCAAAATCACTCTTTGCAGAATTTTTAATGTTTTAACTCGACTTCCAAAATAAAAATGTTATTTATAAAACTACGGAATATTTTTAGTGGGGGACATACTTTCTCCCGCGTTACATCTGAATCCGCTGTATTTCGAACCGTGCTATTTCGGGCTTCTACTGTACTTTCGTCATAAAACTTAAAAACCGTTTATCCCTCAAAAATTTTCTGACTTGCATAAAAACAAACAGAAATCTAAAAGACGAGAGACTGGTAAATGTGTGTGCCCAATGTTCATTAGCGAACACTTTCAAATATGCAGGTAGGGAGGACAGAATGTGCAATGCAGAGGAGTCAAGAGAAAACTGCTATGCAAAAGAGACTTAAAAAACTGTCACATTTAATATGTTATGTAATAGAATGACAATGACCAGGGTCAGAACCAATGGATATCTTATGATGTTTCCCTGTAATGCTTCTTAGTACTCAATAAACTAATTAATTCATGAGGGAATTTCTACAAAAACGTTTCAATTAAAAGGTTCAGGTGTTAGTACAAGCAAGTTAGTGTTAAAGAAAATTATTAGGTATGTTTTTGAGGAAAATCACAACAAAAAAACTGTGTTTATAGCCAAGCTCGTAGCCAGAATTCAAGATAAAAGTGGGCAAAATGTTTATCAAGATGGGTTTGTGTTACGTTATGGAAGAATATTGAATTTGGACCTGATGTGGAATAAAATTCATGAACTGCAAAATACTGTTCATTAATGTTAACTGAAAGTTGTTTGTCCTGTGGCACTCATGTAACTTAAGTACCGCAAAGTACTTCAATTAAAAACACAAAAAATGTCCAAAAGCACAAAACATGTCTTTAATTTACTTTAAAACAATAAATTCTTCTAGTACAGCTGAATCTTTCCCTCCTTTAAAAGGTTGAATCTTCTCAGAACCTTTTCCATTTTCATGTCCTTCTTTCTACTTTTCTCAAAAGTGAGTCATGGTAAGTCTTTGAGGCATATTAATTCTTGTTAGAACACAGAAACTAGATTCACAAACTGCTGTACTACATGCAAAGTTGTTACTATTGCCAACACGTTATAACAATCCTCAAAGATGTTCCTATTTTTATAACTAGGGCCCGGGTTGTTAGGTTTTAAACTATTTTGTTCCTTGGTAGGTAACTGTGATGTATTAACATAATTATGCATTTCATTAACACAGTAGTCACATAATCCAATCTTATAAAACCTAAAGATGGCTAAATAACACTTTAAAACTAACTTAAAAACGGTTAAAGCAGTTTTCAGTTAAAATACCATAAAATACTTAATAATATGTTGTTATAATAACATGTTATTTATAATAATAATAATAATAATAAATAAATAACATAATTACTATTATTGTTCTACTGAACTTTATTTTTTTAAACAAATGTTTACATTTTGCATCTTGCTCATTGTTAGCAGTACATTTCTAAGATAAAATATAGCATTGAATTTTGTCATTTTGTAACCCCATAGTCCGGTAAAGGAAATCATTAATTAATCCCCAGTTTCTTTAGAAGGAAATTAAAGATATTCTTAAAAAGCTTACACTCATAGTTTATTCACAGTGTTTGCTTCAGCAAGACGTCAAAAGCAAAGTATTCTAAAAGTCGGCTGATTAATTGAAAAAACTTTCTTGTTGAGTTTATGTGGGGGGTTGGAAATGATAGGGGAAATTCTAAAATTAACTGCATTCTATAAACTACCGTATGAACTTTTGAAAATTGATCAAAAAGTGTTTCTATAGGCAGTTATTCAGAGCCATGGAAATTGGAAGTACCGGTAAAAGTGAAATTAATTAATATTTGTTTCAATGTGTTTATTAAAGTGGAAAACTTGTATTTAAAAATGATAAAAAATAAATAAAAAGCCGGGACGTACTTATAATTCTTCAAAATAAAGAGATTTTTAAATACTTTTCTTATGTAATAAGTTCTTTGCAACTTTCGTATCTATTACACTTGGAATACTAATGGGCGAATAACTTAAATGATTTGAAAATATGGTTTTATTATAAGCATTACCAAAAAGAAAGTCTGAGGGTGGGCGGGAAATGAACTGCCCCCCCCCCTTGGCTATGGACCAGAAAGAAAATCGTCGACATGCTTTATGCCATATTTTTCGGAAGACACTTAGCTCAGATTATCTGATCAAGGAGAAAATTGTTGATCTTTATGCGGAAATTAAAACAAGAAGAATGGACTTAATTTTTAAACGAATAGATCAAGCTTGAACTGTAACAATTTATATTAAAGTAAGTAAAAAAATTTGATATTGTTCTTTTAGGGTTTTATCAAGTTTCTGAATAAATTTTCTTTTTATATATCTATGTTTCCCTTTACACTATTTTTAAAACAGGCTAAAAATTTTCTGGAGCAGCACCCCCACTAATTTAAGCTACGAGCCGCATCTGAGTCAGATATAAAATGTAGTTTTTATACGATTTTTTCGAGCAATGCTGTTCACAGAATCACAGGGTTGGAAAAAAACATGTTTTTTTTTGTTTAAAACGTTTTATATGTGAACAACAATGTTGGTTGTTTTAAACGTGTTTTTTTAACGTTTTTTATGTTTACAACAATGTTGTTTGTTTAAAAAAAGTTTAAATTGTTCATTTTGTTTAAATCAACCATTTTAATGTATAGGGCCTATTATATACGTATATATATATATATCTATATATATATATATATATATACATACACAGTTGAAATGTTTAAAACATTTTAAACAATTTGTTTTAAACATTTTTCAGCATATGTTTATAACACTTTTTAATTGGGTGTTAAATTTAATTATGCAGACAATTTACATTTTGTCAATCCAATGACACCCTGTGCTAAGATGTTCAAGATTTACGAGTCGTAGACTTAATAGTATTTGAAAATACATTTGTACCAGTAGTATTTGTTTATGATTTAATAGTTCATGATTAATAAAAAACAATACAAACTACTGTTTAATTACTGCCTTTACTGCTCAACTGATGATTGACTTTCACCATGCTTTACGTGGCCTTAGCCGCCTTACATTATCAAACTTACAAGGGATATCCTACTACAGTGTTGCCAAATTGACACATTCAATATTTAATATTAATAATCTCTTTCTTTAAAAAGGAAGACCACAAAATAGATGGTAGGATGCAGTCAGAAAAAATTCAAATCAATTACTCGAAATCAGAAACTGGAAGCTGGCGACAGAGGATAGAGAAGTCTGGAGGAAAAGGATACAAAAGACACCACCTCACATGATTTTCTGGTATTCTGGCCCTAGTTATTTTTTGTTTTCTGTTTACAACACTAACAGGGTGTCACTGACTTGACAAAATGTAAATTGTCTTCATAATTATATATAACGCGCAATTAAAAAATGATTTAAACATATGCTAAAAAAAATGTTTAAAACAGATTGTTTAAAACGTTTTAAACAAACTTAAAAAAACACAAGCACTTGTTTTAAACATGTTTTAAACACTTGTTTTAAACATTCCAACCCTGCAGAAACACTAAAAACAGATACACTCATAGTATATATATATATATATATATATTATTTCAGAGGACCTCTAACGTGTATTAATACTGAAAACTCGACATCGAATTTCACGGTCGAACACAATAGTTTCTCTAACTTTAGTACCTACATTATGGGTAGAGTTAGTAAATGAGCAATCCTCGTTGAACTAGTTCAGTTTTTACACCTTTCACGTTTCGGCACTTCTGAATGTATTGTGAGTGGTATCGGCGAGCGGTCCACGATGCAGCATCAGGAAGCACAAAACAGCAAACGTTTCGGGCCCCATTTATTTTTTAACAGCTTCACGTGATATCTTATCATTTACAGTGCCAAAAAAACTCGGGATATAAGTTTTCCGACGGCAAAACGATTTTCGCCCATAATCCTACGCCAGCATATCACACAGAACTAATTGCATCCCTACCTTATTCGTATTGTCTGTTATTAAGATGACTGGAGCTGGAGTCCTTTGGCCAACGTCCCGAGATTGTCTGTATTGAGATGGGTCAGAAATGACTCAAGGTTACTTCCATGACGTATAAATTACATAATCTTATCTTGCATTTATTGAGTCAATGAACATTTAGCTAGCATTAACTCCAAATTACGAAGGCGAAATTAAGGCATATTATAAAGTCGCAGGATACATTAACGACAGGGTACGTATTTTAATCACGTCCAACAACATTGTTATGATGTTCAAGTGGTGATAAATTGAAACTGACTAAATTGACAGGGGTCCCCTTGTCAATGTTCTTTCCACGATCATGTCCTTGTCTCTTTGTCCATGTAATGTTTACAAAGATTTCGTACAATGTCCTTTATGTTTTATTTGTACAATCACACTATTAAAACACCCCTCCCTCGTGAGCCAATTACTTTGACCGAAGCTGGTTAAAATCCTGAACCAGTCAAGATAGCTATATTTTCCAACCATTTTCCGTGAACTTCATTCCCAAAGTCCATTAGGTTAACGTATCATTCCACTTCCATAAATCATATAAAGGCCTAATCAATGTATATAAATACAACTATAAAAGTTTGAGGAATAAAATTAATACCTCGATGCATTAGAAAATCTGTTAAACAATTCCGTATCTGTTTGGGGTAAATTATTAGGCTGCTATTTCTCGAATTTTCAGCTTTCTTATCTGAAATCGGCTGCAAGTAAGTTATGCACGGTGTTATGTGGGAATTCAAAATGTGTATAGGCCTGACGAGAAAATATTACCAGTCGTAAAAGCAAATGCCAGACTGCACATTTAGCTTATTCGCTCTGCTCATCGCTGCTATTTCATAAAAAATAGCATAATCATTCAATCTAAATACCAGTTAAAAAGAACAAGCCTTTATAGGCCTACAGTGACAATAGCATCAGATGAACATCAGATAACATACATAGACCCTAACGCAAGTAAGTTATAAAGAAAGCTGAAAAAATGATTCGTTCACAAGGGACATGGAATATTAATATTGATTTTACTGAAGAAAATTTATACACAAAAAAGTTAATCATTTCCTTTTTCGAAAAGCCACTGCTATTTTTTTAACGTGAATATTCAAGTTCGGAAAACTTTCACCAATTCGAGAAGGCTATTTCCATTTCATTAAGTAAGATGTAATATTTTTGCAAAACGCTGTTGAAGTTCCAACTAAATTAGACTGCAACGATGCCTTCTTGAGTATAAAAGACAATTCAAAATTCTTTTTGAGTGTTGAATTCTGCACAGGGAGAGGGGGGTCATAATAACACTGTCCCGAACATCACCTGAAATTCGTTGTTGAGTGTTCGAGATTGTTACACATTGAGGTCCACTGAACAAAAATACAATTTTCGGGAACATACTTGTATGTGTGTCTGGTCATCACCTAGTTCAAAAACGAAATTTTGTATTTTAGTTAAGTATCTTCCGGGATGTGACACGAAAGCACGTCGACTTTTTTTAAAAATATTTTATTATTTTTATTTATATTTTTTTACAAGAAGAAAATTTCAATTTCGCTAATTTCTCGTAAACGGCCTTAACGACTTTGTTTAACATTTGTATGCAAACTTAATTTATTACGACCTGTAACTTTTATTCGACATTGAGATGGTTAGACTGCACAGAAGAAGACTTGAGGAAAGTGGGTAGAAGGAGATGGAGGGCAGAGGATAGATGTGAATGGGCTATTGTTTTGAAGGAGGCTTTAGCAAAACTGTATACCAAGAGAATAAGAAGAACTTTTATTCGAAACATTTATTTCGAATAAGTAAATTATATCTGACCGCCTGCATGGTCTTGTGGTTAGCATCGCTGACTACAGATCCGTATGCCCTGGTCGATCCCCGGTACCTCCACGGATTTTTCTGAGGTAGGGAGGTCTGGAACGGGATGCACTCAGCTTGTGATTCAAATTGAGGAGCTACTTGATAAAGAAGTAGTGGCTTCGATTACGGAAACCACCATTAATGACAGTGGGTGTCGGCATGCTGACCACATGCCCCCCAATCCTGCCATCTGCCTATGACATATGACGCAGCGGTCGGGTGGTAGGCCTAGTCCCCTCAGGGATGTAGCGCCATGGAGTTTAGTTTTTTTTTTTTTAAATGATATCTGTCTTGCCTAGCAAATAATGTGACACTTCCTCCAAATGATAATGTTTTATTGACTTTTTTTTACCGTTTCCGTGTAAGTTGCCCATCGTCAATGTACACTGTGTGTTGCGAAGTTCTTAGTTATTCCTATTATTAATATAATCGTTACCATAACTGAACTTATCTTTAAAGTCAAGTGGCAATATAAAAGGTAGTGAAAGTTATGTGAGCGTTCTAGTAATATTTTAAACAAAGTTTTAATTCCTCTGTCCATAAGATAAAGTACCGGTAGGTAATGTAATTATTCTCCACGTGGTTTTCCATTATGTAGCTTTGCGCACAAGCTCAATATTGATACATTACATACAGATACCATAAAACAGATATATCCCGGCGTAATAAGTAGGGCTCGGACTTTTAGGTAAATACATATTTTTTTTTTTGCTATTACCTATGATTTCTGGACTTTGTCAAAGTTCCGGTTGGGACCTTTCGATTCAAAATACTGAGTTGCATATCACATAAAAATAAATATTTTCGATATTTCTTATTTGAATAAATATTTTTGGTAACTTAATTTTTTTTTACATATTTTACCACATATCACGTTTAGAAATGAATATTTTGACTATTTTTGTAAAATTGTGCCATATTTTGAATATGTTGCATCGTTATGTTGAGTCAGACAATAAATCAGGGCTGATTTGGCCTTTATTAGTGGAAATTTCTGTTTTCTCTCACACTGCATTACTAAGTTGGAAACAACAAAACAATTCTTGACAGAATCAATAAAAGAAATCAAACACATTGAAAACAAACTTAACAAAATCAGTGGTTCAAAAGCAAACGAAATCAAAGAAAAATTCCTGTCATGCCTAAATAAGAATGGAAGGTTACAAGTGTTGCCAAAGATTTCAGATATTTTAATGGGTAACAGTGTAGAGAACTTGGAGCAGATGGAACATCTGAGTGTCAGTGATACTGCGTTTTACAAATATGCAAGATTAACATCCTGCAATGTTGAACGTACATTTTCAAGATAGGCCTACAAGTCTCTGTTCCGTGAAAATCGTCACAGCTTTAAGATGCACAACTTAAGATATAGGCCCTACTTCTGTCGTTCACTGCAACAGTTCTACACTTGCTGACTAGAATGACTAGATGAGTACTTCTGTAAATATTGGTTAAATAAATAAAATATTTTTTATATTTTTTAAACATATTTTCGACTTTTTAACCACATAAAAAATAAATATTTTCGTTTTTATAAGCACCTAAAAGTCCGAGCCCTAGTAATAAGTAATAACACTATACAAAATATATTGTTATCCATGCACTGTTTAATGATTACTCACTTCAGTTGTAGCCTGATGAGAGAAGAATCCACCTACTCTTTGTCTATCTACCAAAAGAGCTCCTCCACAATGGAAAGGTACACGTAAATTAATACTGTCTCGCAGCCGCCTTGGACCGCTCGGGGTAGAAACCCTTACGTCATAAAAAAAATTAAGAAGGGAGCAACGGCGGCAAAACACGACTCTCAGGGCCGGCCACTATCGAAATCATTCAGTTTTACCCCCCCCCCCCCTTGTCTGAGGAAAGATTAGAGGCCATCTCTGACCGGGCCTTACAGGACTGCAACCGGCTGGGAAAGGAGGTTTTTGTGGATTACATACATACTTTTTAAGACCGGACTAGGACATACAGGGCCTCCCCCAGGAAACTTGTCCTGTCTGGGAATTGAACCCAGGCCCTCTAAATGAGTAGAGCAAACGCACCCCTACACCACAGCGGTGGATCACTATAGAATTATGACACAGTATTCTCCCTTATAAAATGGTATAATTGCCATTACTGTAATTGTCACAGAAATAATAATGATGTTTAATGACAGGCTTTCAATCATATCTCATTCAAAAGATACATACTGTACATGTAATCTATTGAGGAAAATTTGTCTTGAGCAAAAATCCACGTCTTGTGGGAGCCCAGTGTAGGTGTCAGCACTCAGAGCTGAAATCCCGGGTTCGATTCTTGCTCAGGACAGATTTTCCTCTATAGATTGCATGTTATATATTTCTTCAGTGAGATATGGCTGATAGCCAGCCATTTACTAAAACCAACGAAAGATTAAAACTTAAAACCTATAGTTAAATCAGCATCAGCATCCAATGAATCCTTGCTACACTCCTAGAGGAGGATTTGGAGGAATAGTCTGGGCTAAGTCCTGTGAGAACCAGTGGTCAAGGCATCAGCGTACAAAGCTTTAAACCCAGGCTCGATTCCCGTTCAGGAAAAAATTTCCTCTAGAGATTGCACAATAATAATAATAATAATAATAATAATAATAATAATAATAATAATAATAATAATAATAATTTAATAATAACGTTTCTTTAAACTAATAGCAGCAAACAGGACAATCCTTTTAAATTTAAAACAAGCTCCAGTTTATATTTTTGGCATCTGACTTTCATGCAACAGAAAAGTATAATCCACCTTTCTTTAGAATTCATTGGCTCAAATTTTTTTTTTTAAAGTAAAAGGTCCTCCTTTTGCATTATCTTTAGGAAAATTAAACTATTTAAAAATGAACAATATAAATAGGAAAATATAATGAATGTTTTCTGGTGAGAAAATTTAATTGTTCTTTTCATAAACTCGCTGATGGATTTATATATATATAACAAAAAAAATCTGGTGTGTTACATTCACATAACTTTCTCCACTAAAGCATGGAAAAATGTACTGTTTATTCTCTACATTTATAACTTAAAGTTGGATATTTCCTATTTCAAACACAAAAGATATTCTCTATCGTATGCAAGGATCTTCTGAAAGCATTGTGAGAGTGTGCTTTCAATAAACTTATCTCCACCTCATGGCAGAGTCATGTTCTGCAGATATGGCAGACAATTTCTACAAAATATATTTGAAATACAAATTTTAGACCTCAATACAAATAGCCAATGTAAAAAATTTTATTTTTCATTCTAAGAACTGTTTTCAAGAAAATTGTGAATAGAAACTTTCTTAATGTATAGTGATAGCAAGAGCATGAAGGAGCGATCTCCATGTTTCATGTCACATCACAGGAAGGTGATTAACTTGGATTGGTGAATTTCACAATATACCATATTGTGTGTTTGGTGAGTTAATGGAACCTGCCTGCTGAAGATCTGAAAATTTCTCCTCTGAGTGCAAGGGTGAGCAGAGCTTACCAACCCTACAGTGCCACTTGTAGCCTTTGAATGAAGTTGGGTTGAGAGTTGGGACTTGTAAACCCTCGCCTGCTGGCAAAAGGTGTATTACGAAGTGCATTAATGCATTCCATGAGTAAAATTTTTAGTTTAAAAGATGATTTAACATAGTGATTTTTAAAATATGTACATCCAAAGTGAAACAGATTGGATCAGCCAATTACAAAGTTTTTTGTTTGTTTCTGTTTAAATGTTAATGTTTGTTTACTTGGAGGAAGGGGTACACCATTCCATTTTGATACAAACTATAGTATTACTGTACGCTTCATATAACACTGATGTATTTAGTCTCATAGTTCACTGTAAGTAAGTTATGTTTACCCTAGTTTTTAGCATCTAAACTTGACTCAGCCATGTATAATCTGTATTACTTATGGTGTCGAATAAATATTATATTATATTATATATAATTCACTTACTTTATCTTTGAGATAGCTTATTTTCTAGATTCTAGAGGTTTCTCGTTTAGCATTGTTGAGATTTTCGACAGTAGTGTCATTCGGATTCTGCAACCACTATTGGGAAATGACGAGATGATCCCTGGCCTGACTGAGAGGCTCTTATCTACACCCGATAGCAGCGCTCCCCATCACTTGAGGTTATAGCACAACACCGTCTTCCCCCAGCATGCGACCACCAAATCATGGACCATCTCCTCAGCTCCCAACAGTAGTTTTGCCTCCTTTCTTGCATTTACTAATTTCACACACTCATCATCAAACCACGGTTTATTTCGTTTCAGTTCAAGCGAACCTAATTTTTCTTTTGCGGCTACTTTAATATTATCTTTAATGCATTCCTAGGTTTTATCGATATTCATATCATCCCTAGCTTTTTGTTCGGCAGTGTTTTCTAGGACTGCAAATCTATTTGAAATCTCGACTTGGTAAGCATTCCTACTTTGGTCTTCACCTAGCTTTTTCAGATTAAATCACTCTACATCAAAATTTTGCCTAGTTCCTTTGTTTAATGAAAGTCTCTCTCGAACAGCCGCAACTACCAGATAGTGATCCAAATCGCAGTCAGCACCCCCTAAAAGTTTGAACATCGATTATACTAGACTGCCTCCTTCCATCTGTTAGCACATGGTCGATTTGATTATGAGTCTCTCCACCTGGTGATGTACATGTGTATTTATGAATATCACAATGTGGGAAATTTGTACTCTTTACGATTAAATTTTTAGCGGGGCAAAATTAACTAGTCTAACCCCATTGTTGTTGCTCTGTAAGTGAAGACTACTTTCACATTGAAATCTCCTAGCACAATTTTCAATATATTAGGCCTATATATATATATATTATATTTTATAATTTATATTATAATAGCCTATATAAGCTTACTGATTGTCCTGCTATTGGATATCTTGCTTACAATGACACAAACAGCAACTTGTTTATTCATTTTTGCAGTTTTAATAATATTCATTACATGCTTAATTCTGTGAGTATTCACTAAATAGTCACAATAAATGAAGCCTACCAGTAACGGTAACTTGAGTTCCAGATTCTTTCAAGATAAATTCTGCATGTCATTACATTATCTATGATGATTATTAATGCATATAAATTTCTTTAAACAATGGCATTAAAGAAGTTACAAAATTCTTTAGCCTTAATGAATTTTCTCACTACAAGTTGACATTAAAAAATACGGCCATAAAAAATCCGGTTCCGGCAAAGTCGCAATGTAGGGGGGCCCATCTCGCGATCTCCGCAGATTTCCACGGACAGGTATGTTTTTGGTTTTCCAGCGAGGCACGTTGATGAACATGATACTTCTTGTACATTGCTGAATTCTCCCGAAATTTAGTTTAGTGGCAGTTAGGTTAGGAACGATGTTACTAATTAGTGACAGGGTCTGTTAGGTTATGAACAGTCATATTAATTTAGTAGGGCATTCTGAATTCTCCCGAAATTAGTAATTAGTGACAGGTTCTGTTAGGTTGGTGAACCTATTTCCCAGGATTCTACGTGGTCTGCTGGTGAGACGTCACACCTGTAACGTCCAATCACGAGTTTCTTCATCATATGGACATAAAAATATGGTGGAATTTACGACTCTTTTCGCTAGATCGTGTTATAAAAGAAAGTGCAACGTTTAGGGCAGGCAGGTAGGACAAAATCATTCGTCGAGGCAACATCTCCTCTCCAGAGAATAATCTATAACAAAATACGTGTGATATTAGGTGTTTTATGACAAGAAAATTGGTTTTGCAAGTGGGCCCCCCTACAATGCGATTATACCCCGGTTCCTTCAGATTTCCTGCATGGATTTCAGGGCGCATTTTCAAATATACTGTGTTAGCGCACCACTGTATTCTGGATGCAATGTTATGTTTTGATGGCGCTGAACTCCAGAGTCAGCTGTTGGGTGTGGATATGCATGTCAAGGAATGACTAACATTTTAAAAAAATGTGTGCAATTCAATAATTCAGAACCACACTGTCTCTAACCTAGGGTTATCATTAAATTAAAAGATACATTTGTAGCGTTGTTTTATTTATACCTACCTTGGTAAATTTTGTGGACAGATGTTTTGCAGGTGGTGTTCCCGCATCTTCAGTAAGTGTGTCAACTGAAATCTTTAGGATCAGGTGTTTTTGAGATGTATTATGAGGGTGGGGGTGTTGTGGAGATTGGTGGTATGGTTTGGGTGTGTCTGTGTGTATTATTGTAACAAATAGTTAATGTAATATTTTTATATCTGTATTATGTCTTTGTAGTCCAGTAGAATTAAAATCCAAATCGGAATTAATTGCTACAAAAGGTTTTATTGTTTTAATGGCTTCATTTGTTGCCCAATATGACTATCCTAGGTTTTCCCCCTCGGCGGAGTTGTGCATAAGTGGTGGGGGGTAAAAATGTGGCCCCCAAAGGGGTAGTTTTGCGGTTTTACGGGTTTATCTCGTAAAGGACTCACGATATCGAAAACATAGTGGTATTAAAAGTTGTTTGGCATTAAATTCTGCATTGAATGAGACTATACACATAGTTTTTAGACAACCCGTTCCCATAATACTGCTCATCAAAGTTGGACAAATTTTACATATTTATAACAAATTTTCGTTTTAAGTTCTGCTTTTTGGTAATATCATCTAACTTAACCCATCTATCAATAAAGTGGTTTATACAAAAGTAATAAAGGAATAAATTCTGCGTTCGATGAGATTAAAAGTGAATTTGTTGGACCACCCGTTTCCATAAAGTTCTACATTTAGTCCAGTAGTGTAAAATCAAAAAATTAGACGAATCGGAAATAATTGCTACAAAAGGTTTTATTGTTTTAATGGTTTCATTTGTTGCCCAATATGACTATCCTAGGTTCCCCCCCGGGAGTTGTGCTTAAGTGGTGGGGGTAAAAATGTGACCCCAAAAGGGGTAGTTTTGCGGTTTTACGGTTATATCTCGTAAAAGACGCACGATATCGAAAACATGGTGATATTAAAAGTTGTAGGGTATTAAATTCTGCATTGAATGATACTAAACACATATTTTTTGGACAACCCATTCCAATACTACTGCTCATCAAATTTGGACAAATTTTACATATTTCTGAAAAACTTGTGTACCCGTGCTGCTCTGCAACACTTCTGAAAGAAGAAGAAGAAGAAGAAGAAGAAGAAGAAGAAGAAGAAGAAGAAGAAGAAAATGTCTAGCCCCCATCACTTTTATTTGTTAACTAAAAATATCTCTCAAAAAATTAAGAAAAGAAGAAATTCTTGCACCCCCAACACAATTTGTTTTGTGTGTTATTATTAAAAATCTCTCTTTTTTTCCCTCTTCAGTTTTATAAAAATTGATTGTCCGCGCATAACTTTCCTCTCACTCAACTGATTTGAGTGATCAATTCGGCATGTTAAAGAGCTGTTTCTGGCGAGTGTTCTTAGCCTATCACCGGCTGCCTGAGATATCGCCTCTCAAAGTTACAGAATTTCTGTATCTCGAAGATGGTGGTAGTTGGGTGATTTCCAATGACCGATAACATTTTTGCTTGAATACCATTCGTTTAAAAAAAATGAAGCAAATTGGCCAAGAATTTTCTAATTCTTTTAATACGGTACCGGTAATTGAGATGTGTAAACATAATACTATAGCACTCCATTGTACTAGTCTTGTGCTTAGTAAATATATAAAATATGAAAATTGTAGAAAAGAAACACAATTCTTCAAATCAATTAGTCATGAGTTTATTTCATAACAAAAATTGAAGTTAAAAGTATGAAGATGAAAAGGGGGAAAATGGTAGATACACAAATTTTACAGACGTCGACGTTTCATTGTCGTTGGGCCATAAGGAGTCCGATAAGGAGTACGTCACCCCATCACTCGACTCGTAAAAGTCTGTAATTGTGTCGCCCCATATATGCAGTCCAGGTCTCGTCAACATCTGGTTCGTCATTTGCATCTGGTTGGAGGGAGTTAGGTCAGGAGTTCCCCTTGGAGTTGGCACAAATCGATGAGCAATTGATTCCAGCCTCCGACACCCACAACGACGTGCAGACCACTTGTTGCACTTGCAGAAAATTGTGGAGAGAAGAGATTGTGGAGCTGGTTCCACGGGGTCAAGTCCAAACTTTGAAGCCTGCCATCCCCAGAGGAGCGGATCCATCTGGTGTCCTAACCATATTTGTACTTGTAGGTAAGTTCTCAAGCAATGTTGGCGGGCTGCTTCGGATGTTGGTGGTAGGGATGCCAGGTTAAATTTGGATTTCACGAGGGCTTTGGAAAATAGGTCAAATCGCAATTTATCTAAAGTATCTCCTGCCCTACCTCCGTAGAGGGTTGTTAAAAATTGTAGGCCAGCTTCGGCAATAGCTTCAGCTTGAGTGTCATGTTCGAAGAAAGGTTTGATTTCTTCCAGAAGACATATATTTTCGACCAACAGCTTGACCACCTTCTTCTTGCCCTGCCTGAAGAGTGCCGAAGTTGTGTCACATCCACTTATGGCGTGGAGAAATAAGAGTGGCCTTATGATGTTGTCTGCCAGTTCGAAGCTGTTGGGATCAAATACTTTTGTTGGGGTCGATCCTCTTCCAGGTTTTGAGAAATATATGTTTGCTGATGGTGTGGCTAGGGCATTTAGCATGATGAGGAGGTCTGTATATTCACCAACTACCACAACCTTCTCATGCTCCTGTGATAGCTCAAGAGCCGTGGCAACAATCAGGTGCTCTGCGTCTTTATCAGCTTTCTTGACTGAGAATCCTTCACCTTCAAGTCTTTCAGTAAGCAAGCTAATAAGACGTGCTTTATTTCTGTCATTAAAAAGAAATTGCTCCTGAGTCATGGTCACCACCAATAACTCGGTAAAGATGACCTCAGGAATAGTATGTCTTCTGCTTCGGCGGAGGCGCTCAGCAGACTTAATGCTCTAATTTGTCCAACTTTGATGAGCAGTAGTATTGGAATGGGTTGTCCAAAAAATATGTGTTTAGTATCATTCAATGCAGAATTTAATACCCTACAACTTTTAATATCACCATGTTTTCGATATCGTGCGTCTTTTACGAGATATAACCGTAAAACCGCAAAACTACCCCTTTTGGGGTCACATTTTTACCCCCACCACTTAAGCACAACTCCCGGGGGGGAACCTAGGATAGTCATATTGGGCAACAAATGAAACCATTAAAACAATAAAACCTTTTGTAGCAATTATTTCCGATTCGTCTAATTTTTTGATTTTACACTACTGGACTAAATGTAGAACTTTACGGAAACGGGTGGTCCAACAAATTCACTTTTAATCTCATCGAACGCAGAATTTATTCCTTTATTACTTTTGTATAAACCACTTTATTGATAGATGGGTTAAGTTAGATGATATTACCAAAAAGCAGAACTTAAAACGAAAATTTGTTATAAATATGTAAAATTTGTCCAACTTTGATGAGCAGTATTATGGGAACGGGTTGTCTAAAAACTATGTGTATAGTCTCATTCAATGCAGAATTTAATGCCAAACAACTTTTAATACCACTATGTTTTCGATATCGTGAGTCCTTTACGAGATAAACCCGTAAAACCGCAAAACTAACCCTTTGGGGGCCACATTTTTACCCCCCACCACTTATGCACAACTCCGCCGAGGGGGAAAACCTAGGATAGTCATATTGGGCAACAAATGAAGCCATTAAAACAATAAAACCTTTTGTAGCAATTATTTCCGATTCATCTAATTTTTTGGTTTTACGCTACTGGACTATTGTAATTATGGTCTGTTATGATTATGTGTAGTGCAAAATTGTATTTATTTCCTCAAAGTTCAACCACAACTATAAGGAATTGCTTGGTGAGTTACGTTTAAGTGTTCTTTGCATCTGGTTCAAAATGACCTGCCTGTTTGACCTATGTGGAAGCTGGGGCATTCTTGATATTTCAGCTTATATATTCCTGTTGATACAGATTAGTCTGGGTCTGTCTGTTTGTTTGTGAGAAGTTATCTCTACTTAAATGAATATCACTGTCGGGGGCCACATAACAGTATGGAGTGTGTTGAGCAGTGTGCATGCAGAGAGTTCTCGGGTTTTTATAGCTTTTATGGTGCAGATCTGAATTGCATAGTTGATTTAGCAAGCAACCAGAGAGAGTTGCAGCAGACTGTACTGAGGCTATTACAAATCACGCTGTTGGCATGATTGTGGCTAACAGATAAAAATGGTTTGAATCAGTTGAGATTCCTCATTACCCATGCTATAATTAGATTACAGAAATAAGCACTTTCCTAGATGAAATGCAAATCCACTTAAAAAGTTACTACAATACTATGACTATACAATATTAGTCAATACTTACAGGAAACAGTTTCATTGTCTACTAGTAGAAAACGTCCCTCTTCGCATATGCAACTTGGAAGTTTGTTGGCAGTGTCCTCAACAATATTCAATGTTTTCAAAATGTAAAATATAGAATGTCACAAACATGTTCAAGTTTGTAACTTAATTAAAACTATCTTCCTGAACATCTTGAATTAAAAACTGTCTTCTAGCAAATCTTTACCTCATGTCCATAAAAGTATTATTTCACATACATCTACACTAAAAATAGGCTACCGGTACCTAATAGTTCACTCACATTTTGGCATATCATTAAATAAAATGTTTTGAATCTCATTTCTCTTTCGGCCTACTTATTTTGAGAATAAATCAGACTCGAGCTGCTTCTCATACTGTCTCTTCAACTTGCTATTTATGAAAAGCAATTGGCCTCCAGGAAGGAACTGGTTTATAATCAAAGCAACAGTTTCGATGATGGTAAGTGCCATTACCGGATTACTCAAAAACTGTAAATGCTTTTCCAATTGTTCAATAATAATATCAAGTATATTATGAGCTTGTATACAGCTCTCTGACTTATTACATACTAGAACAAACCCTAAACCTGGGGTACAGTGCCAAACAACGGGGAATTCTATTCCAAAATCTTGCTTCCAACTTCTTTCCAAGAATATGCCTTTTACGAACGTTTCTTTACGATCTGCTTGTTCCACATGTGGAATCAAGGAATGTTTCATTTTCATACAATACTGCATTTGTACTTTATTTGCGATATGTAGGAGCAAGTCTTTCTTTTCTTCCGAAGTTTCGTACAATTTATGTGGGCGGTACCGTTTAGGAGTATCTTGATCGCCACTGCCTGCAGAGCGATTTCCTTCAAAACAACTAAATTCATAACAACTGAACGCTCTGTAAAACAATATATCACATTCTTTATCCAGGGTTTGTATTATGATTGCGAACACCATATTTATAATGAAATGCACAGCACACACATCACATCACGAGTTGACCATATAAACACGATCAGCTGGCGGGCGGCACGTGATGCACGTGATGCAGAGTCGCCAACAATATGACAAGAATTGTGGAATGAAATTATTAACATAGGGTGTCATAGGGTACTTTGTCCCAATTTACTGCGACATAGAAGCTGAACATAATACAAAATTAAGTGTATAAAAACTTAGGAATATAGTGCAGGACCGAAACTATATAACCAAAAAACAAAACCGTCGCTTTACGTTGGCATGATTACACAATACTAAACACATGAAAAATTGCCGCGATTTTCAAACTGTATTCACCTAAAGCTGTATGTTCCCCCTTAATACTTACTTACTCAATGGCAATAGACAATTCTTAAGCAAGTTAAAGGAATATTATCTGTTTTATGGAACCCGGAGGTTCATTTCCGCGCTTACCTGAGCCCGCCATTCAACCCTATTTTGTGATAACTCCATTCAACCATCCCTCGCAAATTCTACTTCCCTTAAATCTATCCTAATATTGTCCTCCCACCTACGTGTAGGTCTTCCACGTGATCTTCTACCTTCCGGTGTCCCTCTCAATATTTTTTAGATATGTCTTTCCTTCCCCATGCGTGCAACATGTCCAGCCCATTTCATATGTCCCCCCTTAATACATTATTTAATCCTCCCTTAATAAAGTCCTCCTTAATACATTATTTAATTAGTATTCCGTGATTTAATACATTATATTCAAAGAAACCTCTTAGGATTTCTCGACGTCGAGGTTCCTGGATTTTTGGTCAGTCAGACAATCGGAAGGAGGTAAGACACACCGGCCGCCTTTAGCCCCCCCCCCCAATTATCCTTGGTACTTATTCCTGTAAAAGTAGACCTAGGGCCATATAGTGCATCCAGATGGATTAGGTCTATTGAAAAATCCTAACAATTTCGTCGGGGACCGAACCTGCGAAGTACCTGAACTAACATATCCCCCAAAATAATTGTAGGAATAGGCCTACTCTATTATAATTCACATTGTACAGTATTACACTTGTAATATACATGTGTATAATTCCGTAAAGCATAATAAATCCATTACAACTGCTATAATTAATACATTTTATTATCTTTTAGGTATAAAAGATGCAACTCATCTCCTATAAAGAAAGTATTATAGAGGTATTATGATAGTGTCCTAGTGCATAACATTTTATTCAGAGAATCTAACATGGATTAAAAAACAAAAACAAACAAACAAACAAACAAACAAACAAAAAACTAACAAAAAAAAATACAATGTAAGTTCCTACCTGCAAACATTCAACTAAATCTCAATAAGGGTAACAACAACCCTTAATGGTCGACATCATGGGTAACCACAGAAGAGAGATACCATCTGCCACCGTGAATGGGACTGTGGCTAACTCAATTGGTAGAGCTCCGGCACAGAAAGTTGAAGGTCAAGTATTCGAATCCCAGTGATAGAAGTAAATTTTCTCTTCATTTACTCTCATATGATATTCAACAGAAACAATATGCTATGGTATCATGAATATGTCCATGACTTAGTGCACCCATGTGTTAAATACATTTTGGGGTGAAATTTTTAAAGTGCAAATTTGGAAGTTCGTGAGGCGTATCTTCACTCTATACAATGTGACACGTGAAAAAGCAGAAACCTAATATATTTTCTGCGGGGGCAAAATGTGGTAAGCAGGTTTCCTGTGTCCACATTCGTGATAATTAAGTATTAAAGTGGATTTATTAAAAACTATAGAATTGTACTTAACACATGTTATCGATGTCTCTACAGCTATGGATTAGTTTCTGGTTCGTTATTCGTTGTCAGTGAATGTACTACGAGTATATTAATATGGAATTAGTTGTAAATATAAAAGAAAACAATAAGCATATCATTAGGGGGCGGATTTCTATGACCTAAAAAATAGGATATATGCATGCATTTATGACCTAAAAAACATTAAAATATGATCAATAAAATTTAAAATATGACTTTACCACTTACACATTGTGTGGATTTTTTTAAAGTTCCATTACAATACATTTTGTTAAAATATAGTGTTAATTATTTAAAATAGGCCTATCTGTAAATTCTCAAAAAGTATCATTATAATGAAAAATTTACAAAGTATATGAAACTTCAAAATTTCTTTAATATGCACACAAATACGCCAAAAATATGACCTAAATATGCATATTCATACTAAATATGCTACAATAATTGAACATTTCCTAAATAAGCAGTTATATGCAAAATAAAAGCCGTTCCATTTGCACCAGGATGCTTGAAATCGGGTTTAAATTAGCCGGAAACCTGAAATAATGCAAAGGGGAAAAATATGACATGTCATAGAAATCCGCCCCCTACATATCATACATAGCAATGACGGTATATTTTTAAAATAAATATTATGCCTGCTACTATTTAGATTTTTCTTCTGGAACGATATGATGGCTATAGTGAAGTTATAACAAATGTTTTGATTAGAATACTGATTTTTCTATATTTTCCATAAATTACCCACAAGCCGTTTCCTTAGAGAAACTAAAACCACAGGAACCTCAGCGTGTTTGTCATTGATTTCACAAATGGACAACTAACACGCGACGAATGTTCTAATTTTCTTAGCTCAAAATAATTAAGATAAGTAGCAGAAAATGAATGCCAATTACAAAGAAACAAACATATGATATAAAAAATGTACGCTTGTTAGTGGTTTTGTTACTAGTTTCCGTTTCTAAAAAACTAACTTCGAAAGAGAATTGTTGCAGATGTCAGTTCATTCCGATTAGGAAATAGAAATTGTTTCCTCATGATTAACCTGATTTTGGGTCAACATTCCGTGCTGCGTACAGTAAATTAATAATTACATAAAATACATACTAGGAGCGGCGCTGTGTTTGCAACGAAATAGTCGTCATTAGAAACAAATGTGTTATTCATTTGTTGATAATTGTATAGGCGACAGACATGAAATCATTTCATGAGAAGTAATTGACAGTTTTGTAAGGCACCATTTTTTTTGTTTTTTATTTTTTTTTTAACTAGGTATGAGAACGTGGACTTTGATCACATGTCTTCATTTGGAATCACTTGCACAATATCAAATTTTTGTTTCAATTAAGACTTCACAACAAATTATCAAAGATTGAAACACATTATTATAAACTTGAAAAAATTAGGTTATTTACTAATCGGAACACAGTCTACAGTACAGATAAATTAGGCATAACTTAATGTATAGAAGTCAAAGGTTTTATTCGTTAAAAATCATTATCTTTAAGTAGCGTGTACACAATGAAGATAAGTATGTTATGATGGCTTACAATTTTCAGCTACTACAGTAACTTCGGTTATTTGCTTATAATTATTTCCACGTTTGTATGGGCTACTCTTTCATGTCACGAGCTTTCTTTTATTTTTTGCAACAGTTTTTAAAATCCTAAAGGGAACTCTATGTCTAATATCAAAACTGAAAAGAAAAAAGTGCTTAAAATGTTCATTAGTTTAGTAATCAGATTGCTATCTTTTAAATTACCATTATGAAGTTTTTAAAACTCTACTGATGGCAGTCAGCCATTTCATAAACCATTCATCACATGATTTGGTACCGTACTGTTAAGCAATATCTTGTCTTGGCGTTTCTTGTTCCAGCACTCTTTTCGATTTAAGTTATTATTATTATTATTATTATTATTATTATTATTATTATTATTATTATTATTATTAAAATCCAACTCCTTTTCCGAAATTAATGTACAGAATATGGGCAAAAATTCAGTACATTCATAAACTGTACGCATTTAGAATTCTGAAGTGAAGATGGTAGCTAGAAAAAAAATCGTATTATAAACTAATATTTTAAAGTTTTTAGTGACTGCCAAAAAAGAGTAACCTATGCTTAAAATATTTATTTTACAATAGAAAGAAAACTATGCATGTTACTGTAGGTAACAATAGCCAACATTGGATGTTGTTGGAGATATTCATATTCCTACCAACAAAATTCAGAAACTGAAGAATTTGAAAAAATTACTTAGAATTAGAATTTAATTTAAATAGACAACCTCTCACTCAATAAAGTAAATGTAATAACTTACAGCAAAATAAATTATAACAAAGGCACTAGTTAACCTAATAAGAAACAAAACACCCAATAAAACAGGTAGATATAAATACCTAATGAATTCCTTCAACAAATATGTTTAATAAAAACTACCATTTGCACTTTCTATTTCGAGATTTTCAAGCCATCTTGTAGAATAATTTTATTTTATATATTTATATTTAAGTCTACTAAACTACAACGTTACAGAGAAGACACTTTTTACAATCAAATAAAGAACAACTAACTAGAAGAACAAATCAATTAATAAAACCTCTGGGAAATCTTACAATAATTTACATATGGGCCTAATATAAAGTTTACACAGAATATCAATACAGTAATTAGATTTCTTTATTACTGCATGCTGCAAATTTGGTAAATATTCCTACAAAAGACTATTAGTTTAAAATAGATCTACATAGGATTCTTTAAAAAATATCGTTAAAAAGGGAGAATCCTTATAATTTAATAGTTTTAATAATAATAATAATAATAATAATAATAATAATAATAATAATAACAATAACAATAATAATTATAATAATAATAAATATCAATAGTTTGTTTGTGCATAATTTATATAACATTTAACAACTCTATGACAGTCTTTTCTTTCTTTTCTTTCTTTTTCGTAGTTTTACCTCTCCCTTGTAGGATTTAAGCGACCCAAGCCGCCCGGGCCTTACAGGGCCGCGACCTGTCGGGAGAGGGATTACCTTTGGATCACATACATACTTTTTTGACCAGACAAGGACATGGAGGGCCTCCCCGGATGAGTGATCAGCCCAATGCCGGGGCCACCTCCGAGACAACACGAACACATAGGACGATACACACCATTCACACACACACTCACTCAGAACAAGGCGAGGATGAGGATGAAGATGATAATGACGGCCAGATGATATCCGGGGACCACAAGGGCCTAAAGTTACCTGACATTTGTCTCATAGGTGAGGGAAAACCCCGGAAAAAAACCTCACCTAGGTAACTTGTCCCGACCAGGAATCGAACCCGGGCCCGCTGCGTGAGAGGATTGGACGCATCCCCTGAGCCACAGCGGTGCTATGACAGTCAGATATCACTATTAGAAAAAAATTGCTCATCAGAGATATAACAAGCTAATGAAAGTTACTTTCTGCCGAAAAAGAGTCTCTATGTATAGTAGGCCTATTTCTCAGTAAAAGAAAAACTTATATTAGGGAAATTAATTAATTACGAGGAATTTTTTCAGAAGCTCTAATTTCGGCTTGGAGTTCTTTTGCGAGCAGAAATTCTACGACACGGGTTACACTGCTTAATGCCATTTCCTGACGATTTCGTACTCAAGATTGTAGGCTCTAATCTGTCGACCTCTGCCGGGTATGAACCCTTGAATCTCTGTTTCAGAAGCAAACCCGTTACCCCTATATCACCGAGGTCGATGAAACTGATAAGATGATAGTAGTAGTAGTAATTTAAAGAGTAAAGTGTTCCCTATACAGGCCATGGAAGCCCAGAGGTTCTAGATATATGAGGCTCCCAGATTTTAGACATTCGGTACGTGAAGGTGGTAAGGTTACAGCCTTACACACCGGCCGCCTTTATCCCCAGGATTGCTCCTGCTACTAATTTCTGTTAGAGGCTGAGTCAACCCCAGGGCTATAGTGCCACCTGAAGGATTAGGCCAATTGAAAAACTCCAACGACCTCATCGGGGATCTTACCCGCGACCTTCCGGTTTGTAGCGCAGCACCTGAACCACTACGCTACGGCGTACTCCATTAGTAATAATTTTAATAATAATAATAATATATATAATAATAATAGGCCTAATAATAATAATAATAATAATAATAATAATAATAATGATATTTATATTTTATTGCAAAAATGGGGTTACTGACGCCGCAATCTCGGAAGTGATAAACATGACGATTCAAAATACTAGTCAATGGGAATACGTTTTGTGTCATACTATGTCTAATTATACGACCAAAAGTGATCAAGTACATAATAAATGGTTAAAATTATTGAAGCATATTATATTATGTATCCAGTAGTGTTAGCATTAGGCTACTGTACGTATGCTTCCAGCTCTTCGCTTTTTTAAAGTTTGCTGGTGACGTAATCTTCAACGCAGCACAACCACGCCATCTGCATCAGTTTCATAATGGCGGCGAGATCGAATTGTACGTCGGAAAGTTGTGTGTGGTGTGTAGTTCGTTTTGTGAAGAATGTTTCAATTGTGAGTGTAAAAGTGTGTTATAAGGAATCTGCAAGTACTTTTCAAAATATACTGAAGCTTCTTCATGGTGTGAGCGGTAAGTTCCGTGGTTTTCATTATGTAAAAAGTAGCATAGTCCAATGATTTAACCCTACCGGTGTTGATAGGCCTAATATTTAATATTTTCCTGCATGAATATCATGTCAAAGCGAAAGAGTCGTAAGCAAAATTAACCCTCAACAGAATGCTCAATCCTTCATTAAAGGGTACAGTTGTTTATTTCCTTAGTAACGAAAGTTGTCGTTTCCAAGGTTACATAGTGCTTCTGTGAATGCTTCTGTGAGAGCTTTGAAGAGGCGGGAAGAATTGCATATGTAAGCCAAATACACATTAAACATTATATTGGTATCTTAAACGAAGTAGGTATACACTAGGGACAAATTTTGTTACGCGATTGCACACAGAGAAATCAAGCGTTGGTCATAACAATTCCGTAGTGGGACAGTGAAGGTGTACCTAATCTGTTGCATCGTGATTGTAGCCGAGTGTTGCAGGGGTGTTAAAATACAAAGGACATTCTCACAAGCTTTCTGTATACCTATAGTAGGGCATTTACTGAAGGTAAGAAGGTAAGAAGGTAAACCTTGTGTTAGTATTAGCTGGCTATGTTGAGCTTAGTGAGTACGAATTGTAATTATTAATAATCTAACCTATCTTAACCTATATTTCGTCGACCTGGGTGACGCAGTCTGTATGGCACTGGTTCTTTCTGCTCAAGGTCGCCTGTTCAACCCCAGCCCAGGTTGATGGCATTTATGTGTGCATAAATGTGATAGGCCTATGTCTGTAGATTTATAGGCACGTAAACGAATTCTGGCACACCGGCGACGGTCGCAGGCCTAAGTTGTAGTACAAAATAACTAGAATCCAACCTTAACCTGTATTGCAATTTGCAACAACAAAGAAGGGGACCTTAGGGGAATGTAGGAGAAGCGTCCAAATTCAATTTGGCAAAAGATAGATTTATGCTGCACCCCAGCCAAGCTCCGCCGTTTTGTTTGGTTAGGAACGTTTATGTTAGTTTAGGAGCAATATACTGAATAGCACGAGGTTTATTATGTCTCACATTGAATTTCTTCTGTGATGAAACCCTAAACCCCACCTTCCCAGGCGGGCCTCATTAGAGAGGAGCCTAGGGTGCAGCATAAAACTATTCTTTCCCTTAAATTTTCCCACAGAACTTCGGAAAACTTCTTATGTTGATTGACTGCGATGACTTTATGAACTCGCGTCTGTAATGTAGAGCTCAGGGGATTGTTTAAACTATTTCACCTCTTAATTAATTCCTTCAACTGTAAGTACATAATATAATCAAGTGTTCAGTCCCAGGAAGCAAAATTGCTTGTATAAGACTTTGATGCTCTACTCAAACTGCTGTGACTTTCCGTGCCGTTGCTCTACCAAGTGAGCTAGTCAGGGTTCGATTCACATCGCCGAGTGCAATCTTTTTCCAATGATTAATTATTCTTAATGGTCGACCTCACCAGTGGCGGACGCAGATTTTTCGGGGGGGGGGGGATTTGAATAGGTAGAAAGAATACTAAAAGAAATTAACTAACTTACATATATAATTAGTTTATAAAACTGGCCACTTACATTTCCTTTTTTCAAATTTCGGGGGGGGGGGGATATATCCCCCAATCCCCTCCTGCGTCCACCACTGGACCTCACTGACAAACATCTGTAGCCTACGTCATATACTGTACATATTGTGAGACACACTAATCTAGTGATATTGTACAATAGTTGATAAATTTCATATAGAATTTACTTAAAGTCACTCCTTATACCTTCTAAAATAAAGTCTACAACATACTGAGTATCCTTGTGGAAACAGAATTTTTTACACAGAATTCTTTATTCTTCCGACGCAGAATAGGCCTAGTCAGTATTCCTAACGGAACACCTTTTCAGCGATCTGTGTGAGCATCATAAGAAGCATCATAAGAAGACATCATCTCAAGGCAATATAACTTGCACGCTCATGATTTTTTTTTAATACCTAGAATTTATTTTTGCAAATAAGACTCCCAACACAACTTTATAGTTGCAGTAACATTTGGGAATTACAAACATTAAGAATCCTGGAGCAATCCTGGGAGTAAAGGCGGCCGGTGCGAAAGGTTGACAACCATACCACCTTCATGTGCCGAATGTCCAAAATCTGGGAACCTCAACCTCCTGAAACCCTCTGGGCCTCCATGGCCTGTATAGGGATAACTTATATATATATATTCCATCTAGCGTCGTGAATCAGATTCTGGCTAGCTCAGTTGAAGGTCATGGGTTCGAGTTCTGGTGTCAGAGGAAATTTATCTCCTAAAATATTATCATGAGCCTAAGTAATTTTTCCTAAGCGACCTAGACAATGTTGAGCTTTAGTGTTATTGTTAAAAAGAAACTTTCATACAGAAACCTACCTTAAAATGTTGATGACAGAATCGATGTAGGCTACCAACACCGGACACCGAAAACTGAAGTTGTAATTCTAATGTTTCGGTAGTAAAGACCCACAACTGGACAACCCTGAGTGGTGTGGGAAGCTTCCTCGTGCCGCTTTTTGTCAATAAGGTGTAGTCTGAACAAGAAGACTGAGCACTGAATGATAAAAACACACAATTCTTTGGCATCCGACACAACAAACAGGCACTCATTGCCACACTGCCCTCAGCATTGTCATTTCTTCTTTGAAACCTTATCTACATCCTTCTGGGGATGTAGGCCGACTATCCGACCGCTGCGCGATCTACAGGGTGATTCACGAAGAATGGACAATATTCAGGGAATTAATTTGTCACGTTTTGCTTACTAAAAAAATGCACATGAACATATGCCCGATTTTCGATAGTTTTATAGAAAATGATTTAAATAGTAATTGATGGCACGCAATCTGGTGAACCTCGCTCCATTTGACAATAGTTGCGGGGCGGTTAGGGGACTAAATCACCGCATTTCATTCAAGTTCTTATGTTGACCAATACTGAACCGTGACCTTCATTCATAACTACTCGTAAAGAGAAAATCTGGCAGCCCCCTAGAAGGAATCCCTAAGCTACTAATTTCTTGGTAGTTCTTCCAGTATGCATTTCAGCTCTTGTGTGAATTGATGTTCAGTATTACGAATAAAATTCCATTCTTGTATACACATGTGGAATATTCAGATATGGTTTAGAGTAGGCCTACGGATATTGTGGTTGTAATACGATTAATTCTGTTAATTTTCAGTGACGTTTTAGTTGTAATGTGTGGTGCGATTTGTTACATAACCGTGTGATAGATTCGCACTTTTACCACCGTACCATGCAAATGTGTTTGGAATTTTTACAAGAAGAATTACCTGCGTTATTGGATAGATATCCCAACATACACACGACAGAGAATGCACTTCCAACAAGATGGAGCACATTTTTCACGAAAAGTAGTGAACTTTTTTTAAATGAAAGATTTGGAAGGCAGTGATTGGACGTGGTGCACCAATTGCTTGGCCAGCTAGATCTCCCGATTTAAATACATTTTACTCTTGTTTCTGGGAATAGATGAAGGATATTGTTTACATTATAAGAGTTAACCCAAGAGAGGAATTGGTACAAAGCATTCATGCCGCCGGGAGTAAATTGGTAACGCTACATGAGCAGTTCACCCAGATCTGCGGATCCATAGTCAGTTACGCCAATTATTAGACTCTGTGGGCCTCTCTGCCGAAGCCTTCTGTACACTGTTTGCCTCAATACAACTGTTCCAGTGGATGCTGTGATGTCAGATACCAGTTGTCGTGCAGTACTACGGCGGTACCGTCGTGCCATTACAGCCAAATGACGGTCCTCCCTTTCTGATGTCACTCTTGGTCGTCCTTGCCCTGGTCTTCTGGATACATTTTCGGACTCTGGCAATCGCAATCTGGCCACATCAGCTTGAGACTCCTGCTTCCATTCTTCCTATTGCCCTCCCCCGAAGTGAATCTTCTAGGCGTCTTCTCTGTGCCATCCTGTTCCCGCAGTAAATGTTTATACAGCAAACGTTGATATTGGACTAAGCAACAAACACTATGCTGCAGTGCCCCTTTTGATAGGTGCACTGACGTCATAGTTTACATGTTTGTAAGATGACAGGAATGCCATCTTCAGTTCAGAACACGACTGTACGGACATAGCTTTACATTTTATATGAATATTTCGTATAGTAGATACAGGAAGGAGAAATATCAGATTGTTGCTTTAATTTTGCTCTTCCTCTTGCTTAGATACGCGGTCCAATCAGAGACGGCGAGACGGAAGGAAGACCCTTCCTGATAGAGGTACTTCTTTAGCTCGTACACGTGATTGGTGGTGAAGGAAAACGCTTCCCATTTGAAAATTACTGTAGTGTATTTACCATCAGAAACCAATGTAAATTACATAGTAATACCAATAGTAGAACAAGTATTCTTACCAATAGTGAAATAACGTCATCTTCTCTACTGAACTATATCCAATATATTAACCAATATAAATAGCCCAGTCAAATGTTACATCGGAACTTACATTAAATGGAGTATTAGGCCCTAATAATTTTGGAGAGGTGTTTCGGACCATTACTGGGACTACAAATCCAGGTTTGCAGCCCTCAGAAACCTGTGCTCGCTGAATGGCGGTCGAAAAACAACGATTTTATCTGATGTTTTTCGGTTTCTTGACAATGTCTCTTAAACTATGATTTTGTAGGAAGGGGATGGCATGGTTTTCAAAGCCTTATAAAACTAGATAACACAGACCAACAGCCATTTTGGTGCCTTAGGATTTATACTTATTCTTGGGTATATTTAGGTCCTGATGCCAAATGTGCCATGAGTTTTGACCTATCAGCTTTAGTTTTGTGAGATATGGTATTACCATTATGCCTATTATCCCATTTTACGTACGATGTAAATAAAAAAAAGTGCCTATTTTTAGCTTCTAAATCATGTGAAGGAAAAAGCAACACACTAACATTACATTACCATTACAATAATAATATAACATAGGGTCTTAAAAAAAATTATATTATCACATATGGTACTGTACGGTCGTTTGACTTATGAGCTGTCAATTTGAGGACCAAAAAATAATCCACCTTTTAGTTTTTCTGTACTTCATACAGCTTTCGTCCTACGGGTCCAAAATATGGTCAAGAACCTTCACTAGCTATATTATCAAGCAAGATTTTGTTTCGTTAGACTGAGAGTTCACGAGTAAAATCTATATAAAAGTAGAGCTGGTAGAGAAAGACTGTTTACATATTTGGAATAAGCACACTAAGATAGCCAAAATCCAGTAAAACATCTGAGACACCAAACAAAAAGTTCTTTTTTGTTGAGCTGTGTAATCAGTTTCTTATTTGTATGTCAATAGAAATACCACACAAGGCAAATATGACACATTGTAAATATGAACAGTATTGCTATTCCATACAGTGATGTTTCTATGTTGAGCCTTCTGAGCATTTGAATGGGGGAAGGGTTCATAATGAAATACAATATATGCTTAATTTCATGTATTTTATTATAAAATTCATAAATAAATCATTTTTAAACTTTTAAAGTTTAAGACGTTTCTGGCAGAAAATAAATAGTAATTAAATAATGCCATTTCACACTTTACCTATATACAATACAATATGAACACAACAAATGAATCACATAAGTAATACCTTAGTAACAGTCATGCACCTTACTTCAGAGTGTAAGATACCTGAGATTCATCGCGTTGCAAATACATTAATTCGAGTTACACACTTTAATAACTCTTGGGATGGATTTTAAGATGTAAAAAACACATAAAGCAGTCTTTAAATAAAATATAAGCACTGTAATATAAAATATATGGACCAGTAGCATCGGCAAGGGGGGTGGAAGCAAGACTTTTTAGTTCTTATAGCTTATATTTCCATCGAGGTTTAAGAACCTAAGAATCCGGCCCTTCATTATAGTTAAATTTACCAACTTTCCTGGCAATATTTGAATATAAGTTACCATTGGATTAAAAACTTATGGTCATATTTTTGTTTTAACGGATATAACAATGTTATATCAAACCATGAAAACCTGACAGAAACTTCAGTTAGCCAATGCGTTGCTCTCATTTCCCCTTTTCATGTAATGAAAGAGTAATTCCACTGTAATGAACAAAATAGAAATCCGGATTAGTTCTCGATGCTGAATGGACCATATTCCAGGTCTTTTACCCTTCTGACAAGTTATGAGAGATTTATGACAGGCCTATATTGCGTACCAAGCATTTAAGTGATATATTTCAGATCGAGTTTGGAAAATCGATGCCCTCAATTTACGATTAATACATTCCTGTTTAGATTCATTAAATCAAGTTGCTCGTGATTTGGTTGCTAGATTATTTATCTATCATAATTTAATTTTACAGGCTGTTAGCCTAAACGAAAAGAAGAAGAAGAATTTAATTTCTAATGTACTTTAGTTATAAGGCAATACAATTTAAAAATGAGTGATACTGAAGAAGCTGTGGATACAGCCTGTGCATCGCTTTTACTTACAAGATCAAAGGAGAGTATGAAATAACTTACAATCGTTTTCAAAAGTTTCGTTTCAAAATCGTGTCAAATTTCCACACCATTAAACTGTTTTACTGACGTATTTTACTGTAAGTAAATATTTCAGCTCTAATGCCATAGCAAATAAAATCAGGTTAACTGATAAAACAAAGGGCCACATGGAGTTAATAGGTTATATTTGACAAACTATTGAGTTTTAAATCACGGTTTTTAAAGAAAGTTTGATCAGCACATTTGTTGGATAACTAAAATATTAATGAGGAAGAATTTACAACAAATTCGTCACATTTTTTTTGCAAAAACATATGAAGGCGTACAAATAAACGGTCACTCGTCTTCAGTTCTATCGATTAAATGCAATAAAAATGGTATTTAAAACCATCTGACAGTTAATTGGTCGTTATTCTGGTACCGGTCAACCAAGCTGGTCCAAAATCAATAGGGTTCTTCACGGACTTCGGGTCCAGCGTGGTATGTATTTTGTTACGAAAGGAAAATATCCTAATGTAGCCTATAAGTGAAGTGGGAGTGGTCTTCAAAGCAGAGGCGACAGTTGATACTAGGTGTTTTAGTGCATAAATTCTAGATTTCTAAATGCTCTGTGCTCACTCCTACTTTACTTATACATTAGGATATCTTCTTTTCGTAACAAAATAAGTATTTAAAATACCATGGCTTGACCCCTTTATAAGCTTGACCCCTTCATATATGTTTCATTAGGCGAACAGACATTTTTCCCGTTCACCAAGAAATCTTAGAAAGTACTATTTTAGCACTTAATAAAAACTGAATTGTAAATTTAATTTACCATACGGTACAAAATATGTGTTAATGATTATCCTACATAGCCAAAAGATTATTTAAAACGAAGCAAAGTGCCAGAGGTATAACAAATGTTGGGACTCTGAAAAATCAGTAAACTACACTCTGAAGTATGGTTCTAGAAGAGAAAAACAATATCAATATATTTACATAAACATGCAATAAATATTTTAATAAATTACAAATAAATTATTATAGGAACTCTTACCATAGAATCACAATTGAAATATCTTGGCAACAGTAAGGGCCTAAGCGTAAGAATATAAATATTTACACAATGGAGAGAATCTTATTCTGAGATCCAAATTCAATACTGTACAAGTGAACTATCTGCATCAAGAAATTATGGCACAATCTCTGAATATTACGTTGTAATACTGCAATATTAAGTATTAATATAGATTATTCTTATTGACGTATTACATCACAAATGTTTCGCGATTCTGCTGCATATTTAAAACCAAACATGTTTTATGAATTAAAAGTTATTTACATAACGTTATATATTTTCATTAATAATATTTCATATATATAACTAAAAACTCCTAATAAAAATAAAAAAAATAATACATTATATAGGAAGTTAGAACTATGTTCCAGAACTTTAAAGGCAGTTAAAATTCAGTTTGAAAATGTTGTAAGGTGGAACTATGTTCCACGTTATTGATCGATTTCTGAAAATGCATTAAGCTATATTATATTTGGAGTATCTTAACTATGTTCCAAAGTATTTAAATATCAGTTTTGAAAATATAGTAGTTTTATTAGAAGGTGGAACTATGTTCCAGACCTGTTACACTGATCAGGCTTTATTTTGAAAAGACACTAACTCTCTGTTAAGGTTGGATCAGTTATTTTACTCAGAATTATTTTTGAAAAGGCACATTAGTTCTCTGAGATGGTCTATAAACCTTTTAGATTACCGGTACTCTGAACTCTTTATCTGAATTATCGGAACATAGACTTAATCTTGAAAAGGCACTATTTCCCTGACGAGGAATTCTTTTGAAAGGTTCTACGAGAAGGTGGAACTACAATATTATCTTGCTAGACTATTCAGAATTCATTTTGAAAAGTCACTATTTCTTTGAAAGGTTAGACCTGTTACAGTACTCAGAATTCATTTTATAAAGGCACTAGTTCTCTGAGATGGTGGAAACATCCTGCTAGATTGAGAATTAATATTTTTAAAAAGGCTATAGTTCTCCGAGAAGGTGGAAGTACAATGTAAATCTGCTAAACTAATGCTGGAACTACAGTACAACTTAATTCTGCTAGACTACTTAGGATTCGTTTTGAAAAATCACTAATTCTCTGTGAAGGGGGAATTACTATTAAACCTGATAGACAACTGGGAATTCACTTTGAAAAAGCACTAGTTCTGCGGGAAGGAGGACTACATTATATCTGATAGACCACTCAGGATTAATTTTGAAAAATCACTAATTCTCTGAGATGGTGGAACTACAATATAAACCTAAAAACCTACTCATAATTCATTTTGAAAAAGCATTAGTTCTCTGAGAAAGTGGAACTTGGTTCTTGGCCTGTATTTACTTATTGCATTGAATAGGAATTGCTTTGTATAATACTGATTTCACTCCCATTACACAATTCGAGTTTTACACTTTACATTAAGTACATTTTAACTTACTTTAACTATATACAGATTCACTGGCCTTGCTATGGCAGCAACAAGTCCTTATAGTGGACTTCGATGTATACATAGTATACAAAATATTAGGACATCATTAATCTAGATCAATGATTAGTCGCTGTTTTACAAACAGTGCTTTTGATGATTTTTGTGTGGATATTGCCAAAGGAGGTAAAGGGCCTCATCTTCCAGTGTTTCAGACTAATTTACTTGGCATCTTCAGGAGACACTGATTTACAACAAGATTTCAGATCTGGTCCCAGAAGAAACTTTGCCATTGGAATGTACAAATGGTAACATGCTTGTGCGCTAATCAATACATATTTGTAAAGTGACTGTTAATTTTTCTTTGTCCATCCGACACTGAAAGGACATTAATATTATCCATATAGTTTTCATGTTGTATGTTACCTATTTTTTCCTACAATAGAACCGATGATGATAAAAAACGACACATTTCTCAATTAAGGAAAACATGAATATACATGGGCTACATAAAAAGTAATGGCAGCAGTGTATTTTCAGTATATCAGATGGAATGTAATCTCTTCCCCTGCCTACCACCTTCTGCCACATATGTGGAAGGCGTCGTTTTCTTCAATAGATGCCCTACAGAGTGCTTTCATTTTTACTAAAAAAAATCTGAGCCCTGTGACTACGATATATATTTTTTTTCTCTCCATGTAGAGTGGTAGAAAAAGTAAAATAAAGTCGTCAATCTTCGTAACACATCTTGAAGATATCTAACCAAAATACAAAGTTTTTTATACCATTTTTCGTCCTCGAACTATGGTGATCACAGACACACACGCTGATATATTTTTATGAAAATAGCATTTTTGGATTGAGGGGCTTCAAAACGTGTATTTATGCTGAAAAATGAACATTGAACACAAAACTTCCTCTACTGTGATTCTGTTAGAGAAAGTGAAAATGAAAGCACCACTGCTGAGAGCAGTCACTGCGTGTAGAGATATTATAATTAAGGAATCGCGCACAATGTGCATTATCTTAACCTAAGACTTAACCTACCCAGTCCTGAACCCGGGGAGGGGATCTTTCACTACTGAAAAATCCCCGACCCGGCCGGGAATCGAACCCGGGCCGCCGGAGTGGAAGGCAGGCGTGCTACAGACTCACCCACGACGGCGGACTGTAGAGATATTAGCACTGTTGGAAAACGATGTCTTTTACATGTGTGGCAGAAGGTGGTAGAAACAGAAAAATATTGCATTAAGGAAAGCAAGTGTATTTCGTTTGACAATTATAGCACCTTTTCAAGAAAATACACGTTGCTGTTATTCTTCACCAACCCACGTAGGTTATTAGGCCATTACATTTTAGCATTATGTTCTGCAACGTGAGCAGATATGACATTTTGCACTGTTTTAGAAAAAAAAATATTGCTTAGAATTTTCACTAAATACTAAGCAATTGAATTGCACTATAAGCTTATGCAGTGATGGTAAGTAATTGAGTAATTGAGTAACAATTCCTTTTTTGGTCCCATTTACTTTTAATCAATACTTTAAAAAAATGTAATTTCTACTTGTAATTTACTTCTGGAAATAAAATTGTAATTATTACAATTTAGTGGTCGTTAGTATTAGTATAATTCTCACTTGCTATATCGTCATCGCTACTGTTTTTGCAACTAATATCCAAATTGGAGTTAACATTAACAAAAAGTTACTCAATGTTTCCGAAAATATTCTCATTGATGTGTTTTTTTTTTGTTTGTTCATTAATTTGGGCTTGTGCCAAAATAAATCAATAACAAGGAAATTTAGGTACTGCCATTTTGTAAAGTACTTGTAAATGTAATTGTAATTTTACTGATTACTTTTTGAAAAAGTAATTTGTAATTGTAATTATGTAAAATGTCTCTCAGGTAATTGTAATTCAGCTCAATTACTTTCTTTTTGTACTTTTCCCATCACTGACTGTATGGAAGATAAAGCCATTTTCCCCCATTCAGTGCCACGATTAAATCTTTCAAAAGAATTAAGGCTGTTTCATACATGCCCTGGGGCCTTAGAATGCCACAATATGTGGCATGGAGATTCTAGATGAAATTAGAATTCTTGTGGAAAGTAACCATGTCTAGTGGTAACGCAGTTAACTTGGCAGAGAGTGTGGGATGCTCTTGTGACATGTGTCTACGTGTGCACAATCGGAAATTATCGTCTCTGCTGTCATTGTTTGGGTTTCTTTCTTCTCCTGCTGTTCTCCTGCGCTTTGCATCCCGCAGGTTTGTGCACTTTCTGTATGATGAGGAACCACTCCTCTAGAAAGTTTCTATACAGAGAAATCACGCCCCAGTCCTGGATCAAAGAACTTGTGTGATCCGGGTTCCGGACCCATCTGTCTAACTTGTTGTGTAAGAAGTCGTCTTCTTCTTGTGTTGGTCTCTGTACGTCCAGGTTGAACAGAACATAATCGACTTCACTCAGAACTTGTAACAAACCATAGTCAACTTCACACAGAACCTGTAACAAACCAAAGACCTACATTAGGGATCAGAAACATAAATAAGTCCCTGTTTGCGATGTTTAAGAAGGTTTTGAAGAAGACTATCCATTGCAATCGTTACCATGTCTGACTTCCGGAAAATTTCTATGTAGTTTTACGTTTCATGGTTCCTGGTTCCTGGTTCCTAAAACCATCGTCAATTCAAAAGCTTTTAAAACATTTTTATGGATAAGATAACTGCCGTAGTTTTACGTTTCATGGTTCCTGGTTCCCAAAACCATCGTCAACTCAAAAGCTTTTAAAACATTTTTTTATGGATACGATAACTGCCGTAATTTTGCACAAATTAATTAGGCCTACAGACCAATACGTAATTATATTATAGAGATAGAAAATCTCGGTCGAGTTCGTTAATGAGCAAAGTAGAACCAAGGCGATTGGAAATGGGAAAGGCTTTTGAAATACTGAAAAATCGCCATAACACTCCTAGAATGAATATTTCATCCGTTTAAAGCTATTACATCTCGTAAGAGTAGGCCTAGTACCAGAAACTGTTTTGATATAACCAACCATTAGCTGAAGGGATGAAAAAATAGAGGCTAAAGAAAAAAAAAGGATCGGAACTCTCTTAGTAGCCTATATGCAGTATCTAATTCATTCAAAGTTGTAGTAAACCTTCTAGTGTTATTTAAAACTTTTGTCTGAAACAAATTTTGATACGATCAACCCATACTGCAAGAGGTGACACAAAATTAGGTAAAAAAAAATTGCTTGAAACACATAACTTCCTCTGTCCTCTTGCCTCTTAGTACAATATATAATGTATGACATTATCTTATTGTAAATTGGTTGTAAAAATGAAGAGAATGCCGTTCTCACATCGCATCACATCCCCGAAGGATACATAATCTAAATAAAATCTGATTAATGTAATCATGTATCTTTCTTTACTCTAAGCGTGGCAAATACATATTTCTCGCTTCACATTCCGATATAGAACAAGAAGTCATATTGAAAAAAACGGTTGTTCAGAGTGGGTGGCTTATAACTACCCTACTGAGTATTGGTTAGAAAAAAATTCAAATAGAAGTTTTAACTCTTGGTATAAACACAAACTTGTGTAAAAAAAATTAAAGAAACTCATTGGAGCCTTTTTTGAGAAAATTTTGAAAAACGAAATTTTCTTAATGTAAAAATCCCCTTAAAAATAAGAGAAAGTTGTCGCCAGTCTTCGTGTCACATCCTCAGAAGGTACCTAACCCAAATAAAATAAAAATTGGTTTCATAAGATTATTTTCATAAACCCATAGGCTGTACACAGACACACAGGCAGTAACAAAATACCAGAAATTAACTCAAAAGAAAATTTAAAATCAATGTAAAGTTTACAAAATAAGGGACAAGAAATAAACCATGAGTCTAATCATTATGTTAACTGTTTTCTTTGCCGTCCGGCATGGATTTATACTTCGCGTGAAGAAATGAATCTGCCACATTTAAGGGCAAAACTTTTATAATTGAACAATGATTATGAAATCACATGATGGCTCAGTATAAATGAGCATAATACGGTGCTCACGTGCTTATAAGAGGCCGCTTTGTAGGGAATTGCAGTTTAAGTTCTCTTAGGCTGACGCAATGATAAATTATTCTTCGCGAACAAGACTTAAAAGTCTTAGGCTGTGCAAACGATGGCTAACTTATAACCACTCTCCAAAGAATTTTTGTGATTCTTTTGCTTAGTAAAAGATTTAGATCTCAGTACTTATAGATAATTTTCGTCATTGTTTAATTTAAACAATGGAAACTACTTTGCTATGTGACAATGAAATATAAAAGTAAAGGGATCCCTACATAGGGTGTGAAGGCACCAGTTTTGAAACATTCGGCACTCGAGATGTTGAGGTTGATAGCCTTATGCACCAGTCGCCTCCCCCCCCCCCCCCGAAGATTACTTCTGGTACTGATTTATATTAGAGAATGAGTTGACCCGAGACCACCTACACGGCCGACCCCAGAAGGATTACGCCAATGGAAAAATCCCATCGATCTTATCGGGGATAGAACCCGCGACATTCCAACTGCGGACAAGGAAAATACTTAAGAGAAATCCCGTGTAACGTGAGCTGTTCTTTGCGTTGTCAAGACAGTGAAACTAATTATAATGTATGAAACATTTGAAATATATGGAAAAAAAAAGTTACTGTTTGGGGTCAGATTCTGCGGTCGATTTGCAGTTGCCATTCCCGCACTGACCACTAAGAAAACTCCGCAGTCCGCTCTATTTTTATTAGTAACAGGATCCATTCTAACTGGACTATTCCTTGATTATTATAGTTTTTAGCCTATCCACAAATTTTTTTGAAGTATCATGAGATAACAATTTTCCTTTAAGAACGGAAATCCTATTTGCTGATTAAGACTTGAATACAGGATTGTATGTCACGTACCTGATTTAGATGTGAAGCCATTCCATCTATGAGTCTATTCCTAATTTTGGACTCATTCTCTGGCGAGATCTCTGGTTTGTCGAATTTCTGCAGTTCTTGGAATGTAAGAGAATAGAGCCGCAGAGAACTGTGTAGTGATTGTAACACTTTTGCTATCTGCAAAGAGAGAAAATCAGATGGCGAATGAAATTATGCGGCATTCATACATTTCTTTGATTACGTATTTAATGTTTATTTTATATTTTTATATTTTGCTACATCTTTTCAGAGGTTTGCCTGACATTTAAAATAGATGTTGAAAGAAAGTAGGAATAGTTGTTATGCTAAGGGGTGAGATTTCTTTAAATGTATGAAGCTATTTCTGATCTCTGTTGCTTGTTGTGAACTGTTATATTTAGATTAAATGAAAGTAATTTTTAGCTTATTTTAAAATTATTTGGTTTGAAAAACTTATGACGGGTGGGACACACAATGGGCACACGGCACAAAACTGCAAGGAATTTTATTTAAATGATCTGAAGTAATTTAGAAAACAAGTTGAGAACTCACTTTACAGGTACTGACATAATTATTCTTTGCTATTACCTTGAAACAAAATAATTATGCAATTTTGTCTTAAAACTATTGTTATGGGCGGAACCGTTGTCACGGATAGGATATAAACTGTGTCACGGACGGGACATAATAGGAACTAAAAATAAAATAAAAATATCACGTTATTATGTAATTGAAAGGAGCAAAAGTTAATATGATTAAAATGATGCAGACTCACTTCTTATCAATAGGTTTAAGTGAGTAACAGATTCAATTTATCCTTTTTTTTTACGACCAAAAATTCATCAGGTTCGTAGAAAATGCTATTTCTCACATGCTTTAAGACTGGGCGAGTACATACGCTTCTCTGTATAATTTTATAAATGTATATATAGTGTTATAGAAAACAAGACATAGACCCACAGAAAGATGTGCCGGAGAAATGCCCAGCGCTGTATCTTGGAATTTATTCCCACTAACGTGGCTTTCCCTGGACCGTAGAACCTTTTGAAATTCATTGGTCTGGGTACATAGATCCATTTAAAATTATCAGCAGAAAAATAATGATTTTTGGCACTTAGACCCTTATAAAACTAAACGCTTTTTAATTATCATTATCGTTATTTTCGTTATCATCGTTATTATAATTATTGTTATTATTATTATTACAAGTTTTTCTTTAATTATTGTAACAAGTTTTCCATTTATTAATTATTATTACATGCGAAACTTCGGGTTTTCTTTTTTCAAATTTATAAGAGTTTATGGAATGTATTAAGTTTTTTTTAATTGAGACTCTCGTAGAATGGCCCTTTTACTAAATCGGACCAGAAAGAGGACATTGGTTTTCCAGTGTGTATTGTTTAGTGTCATAAAATAAACGCTTGAGCTAGAATGTTGTAACGTTGTTTCATATTTTCTCCGTGACTTCAGCTCTTTTACCTACGCACCCACGGATTTTAAGTTGACATCCTGTTGGTTTACAGCCTATTCATGGTCTGGCTGTAATCAAACATGTTATATTCCTGCACATGAATCATATACCATAAAGTGCCAGGAGTTACTACCCGAGCAGATATGGAATGTTACATACACACATTCTTCAACACTGTCTTTAATTGCATAGTTGTAAGCGTATACGGTTATGTGGACACGGCTCCACATGATTTCCTAATAATCTACGTCTAAGTACAATATTAAACATAATTCCGGAACAAGAGTAACAAGATTTCATTCTTACATTTCTAAGATTTTAAATTTTCAATGATTCCTTCCAACAAAAATTTCGAGGAAACTTATGATTTCGCCGAAGAAAGTTGAGTTCAGAGTCAACTTTCGATAGCTCGAATCCTGTATCACAGACTTAGGAAAATTCGTTTTTAGTATTAATATACATTTTTAGGTCCCTAGTACAAAAATATAAATTTTCGGAAATTTATTTTCTGTATATAAGTGATTGTGTGTGTGTGTAAACAGCAAAGCTCGAAAAAACAAAATGAAAATGAAGTTTTATTGGCCTGTTTAAATTAACAAGCTTCTGGGGATGTAACTGGGCGGCGACTTTCTCTTCCTCTTACTCTTACCTATATGTTTTTTTTTTGTAACGTCATGGAAAACCATGCAGATAAAGTTATATGAGTGTATCATCAAATTTTTGGAAATAAAGAAGTTCTCAGGGAGGAACTGGGTGTAGAAATCAGCCCGGGAATTGGCGGTGCAGCACAGCATAATAATAATAATAATAATAATAATAATAATAATAATAATAATAATAATAATAAATTATTGATCTAAGTTGATTTGTATAATACTTAATCAGCCTCATACTCACAATTTCTGTTTTTTGAGGTACTCTTTACATATGAAACCTATGTAGGGGTATCTCAAAAAACAGAAATTGTGCCGGATTTAAGTATTATAGAAATTAACACAACCCACAACGAAAATTAAATTAATAAATAATGATCTAAGTGTTTTTATACCTGTATGTCTGTTTGTCTACTTGCCTGTACTCTTATAAATTGAGCATCATTGATCTAGTTTATTTTATTATTTTATTTTATTTTATTATTATTATTTATTTATTACAAGAGATATTACAAGAGGTATTACATTTAGTAATAATACACCCGAATGAGCAAGACTGCTCGTGCTCGGGTGCCGTTTCAAAAATATCAAAGTGAAGAAAGAGGAGAGACAAAGAAATAGAGTGTATAATGTGCTTAACTAAAAAAGAAAGTAAAACAAAAACATTAAACATAAAAACATAAATACATAAAAGGAGTGAAACAAAAATTACTTAAAAGCTAAAAAATTACAAAAAATTCTTTACATATCTATTAAATTTAACAGTGGAGTATGCTGAGAGATCAGGATTTTTTCTGATAATTGAGTTATAGAAGTTATAGTTTTCATGCAGTTTTCTATAATTTATGCAGTAGGCATATTATCCATCACGTTTTTCTAGGTAGCAAGAGAGATTCGCAGTGTCTATTTTACTGAACCAAGTCCACAGATCTCGACCAAAATAGGGTTTATTAAAATAGGGCTACGCTACCAAATTCTTATGGTATGCTAGAACCACGAATGTGCAAAAATTTTAAAATCACAAATGGGTCACATTTTTTAGGCCAATTGTAGCATTTACAAATTTAGCAGAAGTTATACTTTCATGGAAATGCAACTAATTATGACTCACCAAGGAAAGAAAATATAACGTTTGCGGTTTCTACAGAACAAAGATTAATGTAAACAGATACTAGCAATGCATTGAAATCAAAATCCGAATTTTTGCACATTCGTGGTTTTGGCATAACAGTGACGAATTTTACAAAAATGTCATTATCATTTGGAAATTGTTCTAATAGTTAAAGCTGTTTTGCATATGGTAGTGGTGGGTACATTGTACTAGTAGTCAAGTTACTATATCAAATGTTTTGAATCTGAAGATAGGGAGAGAAAAAAAGAAATGTTAACTTGACATTAACTATAAACGTTCCCTTATAGCAAATTATAGTTTTCTGATATTTACATTTGGGAAAGAATTTAGCAAATTATAGTTTTCTGATATTTACATTTGGGAAAGAATTTAACTAAATATATAGGCCTACCTTGCACCTTAGACTCATCCTTTATAGCTACGCAATTAAAAAAGAAACTGATTTAGAAAACTCACCCTCTTATCCCTATCCAAGCAACGAGTCTGATTCTTGTACCATTGCATCGGTTTCTGTGGTAACCAATCGAAACGGTAAATGTCTGGATCCAGTTCCATTACCTATAACAAAATACAGTTTATAAGCAAACAGATTGCAGATTTTAAGAACATGTGTAAAGTAGCCCCATTCAAAAAAATATATTTTAAGGAAAGATACGATTATCTTTCATTTCCGAAAGTGATGACTGTGAAATAATTTTATCTTGAAATACTTTGTTATCTTTAAATGTTTATGAGCAATGATCCAAATGCATGGACATCAGTTATTCAAAACTTCTTCTTGGTTCGATTATGGTGTCTTGTCTTATTTAACTCGCTTCACTGGCAATTAAAAAATTTGAAGCGCATTTCAAAATTGATCTACCTGTCAAAGTAGAATATTCTGTTCTAGGAAATAAAGAAAAACATTTTTTAGTACACGCTCTGTAAAACAGATGCTTGCCAGACTGTTAACACGCCGGAAAGTAGCACTTTGGCAGTTTAGGCCGGTAAAGTCGTCATGACAATTGAAAAATCCAGATGGCAATGACCAGTCATGCCGAGTAAAACAGAGTTTGAAACAAAATATTTGACCATAAAACAACAAATATAAGGCAACACTATTTCTTTACGTTAATCAGAAACTTTACCAGGTTTTTTTTTACAAAAAATTAAGAGTATAAAAACAAATATAGGTTTAAGTTAACATAGCTAAATTATTCATAAGAAACCCGCACTGCCATCAAAATCCACATTTTGTATTGGTTCATAGCATAGGATTCAGGCGTCTGTGAGAACATGGCGTGAACAAATGGCTATGCCTTTTATAATTAATTGGTATTTTTATTTCATTTCATATAATTTTCAGAGATTTTAATAAAAAGATATTGTATGCAACATGTACGCAAAAGCTTTAGCGAACTCATCCAATATTAGATTCGTTCGCTAAAGCGTTATTTTACGTACTTGATACATAAATAGGTATTAAAATATTTTACGTAAAACTTTCATTAAATTTTGTTCGTACTAAAGAAGAAATTAAATAAATAATTACAGTAGGCCTACAGTATAAGTTTTAAAAATTGACTGCTTCTTGATGTTCATGTTGTTAATGTTAAATCAATGTTAAAAATGTTAAAACAATCAATTAAACTCACAGTTATAGCTTTCAGAAATAGAATAGAACTTTATAAGAAAATAGCACAAATTTAATTTCCAAGAAAACGCTCCTCAAATGCTTCTGTTTCTATTATAGCCCTTTTCTATACATAAAAAAATCGATAATGGATTATAGTAAAACATTATGTGGTTTTATAAGGATTACGGGAAGTGGCATCTTACATAATAATGACTTAATGTGTTGGGAAAAATTACTTACAATAATATTTTCGACAAGTCTTATTCTTTGTAACGTTCCAATAGAATGAAAACTTAGATTTTAAAAACTCCACATTCAAACGGTGTTTAATGGAGGTTTTGCTCTCATATCGTACTATAAGTTCTTTTTATAATTTTCCGGCTACCATGAAAATTTTAATATACTTTAATCATAAAAAATCTTTATGATGCTATTTTGAAACGGGCAAGGAAAACGCTCATTCTTTTCATACTAATAAAATACCCGAGGTAGTTTTAAAAATTTCAGTACTCTCATCCATTCTGTTTGTTTCATTGGAACCGGGGCGAAGAACGGAGTGGAACTCGATAAAGCAAGCCAACTCAATAAAGCAATAAAGTACAACTTTAGATTTCTCAGAAAACCGAAGTTAAGGTTTTGCTTTCTTTTAACGGGTTAAAATCTATACGCCTATTATTACCCTTTATAATCTGAGACATTCCTTAAACATAAATTTTTTGCCACTTTACTTAGCCCGTTCTAAGGAGAAAATGGGCTGGGATTGAGCTTCTGATTTTAGAACATAAATCAACATGTAAGACATTTAAATGTTTAATAATTTATTTACTAAAAAACTATTTGGCTAGCTAAAGGGATACGCCTAACTAAACTAATTTCTTATTTAAAGAAAAATGTTAACTAAAACTGACGATTAGCCTTGTTTGCGAGTGATTTGTTTATGACAAGTATTTCTTGCGATTGAAATAGGAAGATAATTTTACATTTTCAAACATGTTTGTAAACAGTCACTAGGATACTGTAATATTTTATGAGGGCATAACTAATTTGCATAGCAATGTAAATTTTGTTGTAACTTTGCCAGACATAAATTGTGTAGCGAACGTATATAGTGTTCAGTAAGTGAAAACAATTTGCTTGTTTAATTAGCACTACCGTGTATTAATTATACAGGTAAAGAATTAATATTTAAAAAAATAAAGTCTTCGATATATGAAACCGATATTTTTCTTCATACTACTACTCACTTAGAACTTTTTAAATTGAATATAGGCTACTGTAGTTCACATAAGCTAATGAAGGAGACTGTAATTTTTCGAATATATGAATTTTTATTGAACTGTTTTTGTTGGCAAAATTTAGTTTATTTGATGTATAATTAAAATATTATATTAACATTTCTAGTGTGACTGAAAATTAAAAATGGAAAGGATGAAGAACATTATGTTAAATCGTTTCTACAAGTACGTACATGCATTCAAGTCGATCTGTATATATAAGAGGCTTTGTCCTGACTGACTGACAGAGAATCAACGTAGAGCCTAAACTATAATAGGTATAGGCTTGGAATTTTGACAGTTTCATAATGTAAGTGCTCACTAAGAAAGAATTTAGAAAAAAAAAATGATTTAAAATGCCAAAAATCAAATGTTTTAGAGGAGGCATAATACCTTTTTGCACAGAATTATCAAATCCAAATCACATTCCAAGTACAGTTGTCATGACAACAGTGTGTTGTTGGCAGTTGTCACAGGAAGCTTTCGGAATAAATGAAACGGGACTTCGACAAATTAGAGAAGCTATCAATATAATTTATGGTATAAACAAATACTGAAGAATGAAATCCACGAAAATAATGCACAACGTGCTGCAATCACATAACTTTTTCTGCCTTGGACGTAGAGAATACCATATCTGGTATGGTAATATGTATATTATTATATGGGCAGGGTTTTAGGGAGGGAAGTATGAAAGTGATATTGAATTTATTTTTAATTTCATCCCCGAAACGGTGTATGGTAACATGATGGTGAGAAAGAAAATATTCCGAAAATTTTATGTTCCGGAATTTATGTTTCTTCTTATTTCAACTCCTATCAGGCTTGGTGTGTACAAAGGATGGAATGCAAAATTCTACACCCTCTAGAACCATAAAAAGCTTTATCAAGCGTTTTCTGAGCGAATAGTTTGAGTGTGATAAGTCGTTCTTCTTCATTTCAAATTCTCTTTATTACTTTTACAGGAGGTGATAAAGAAATTCGATAAATATTGAATTAATCAGATCTGTGACCGATTGATTCCAGACTGATTCTTATACGTTATTGGTCCAATCATAAATTATGGCAGAATAACAGCGAATTTGATATGTCACCGTTTTCATTGTTTTAACTGAATAATGTCTCTACAGCATTGTAAAAACAGGTCTTTGGTCATAGTAGCTTCAGAAACACGAATTGGGAAATATGGATTTAGGGTAACATACTGGAAATTCTTCTTTAAGAAAATTACTTTGGGAATTATTAATGGTTGAGAAAACAACTTACAGACAGTAAGGATACTAGCAGAAAGAGGATAATTATTTTGTTGTTGCTGAGCTCATGGGCATAGAGAAAATGGGCATTTTCAAATTTTGGTGAACCTAATTCACTGTATGGAGTAGGGCCTGTATAATAGTATAATTTTAATTTTTAAATTGATTTATTTGCCACACAACAAATTCAGAATTCCATAGGAAATACATCGTGCCTTATATCTGCTACAATCTTTTCCCGTTTTATTTTAACAATAGACAGTAGTTTTTCCTAAGGTACTTAGTAGCTTTACATAGTATCTGTGGTTAATTTTCTATATGCCACTCTTGAATTAATGTATAATAACTTTCTATTAACTTCTTTCTTCAGGTCTGAGTTTCGGAGTAGCTTATTTCGAAATGTTCCAGTTTTAAATTCCATTGCACAGTGCACATTTTCCTTTTTCAATTTTTCCCTTATCTACCCAACTTCCACCATGTTAGTCCTATAGTTCCAAACAGGCCTATAAATTAACAGAGACCTTTTAACCTCCTTATAGCTTGGTATTCTTGTATTTCTTTAATTGTAGGCCTACATCTTTGCTCTAAAAACTAAACTCCGTGGCACTATATCCCTGAATGGACTAGACCTACCATCTGACCGCTGCGTCATCTACCATATCCAGATGGCAGGATTGGGGGCATGTGGTCAGCATTCCGACACCCACGGCCATTAATGGTGGTTTCTGAGACCGAACATCTTTGCTCCATTGTCTTTATCACTTTCTTTTTATTCATTTCCAAACCCCTTTTAAGCCAGTATTGTCCAGGACTATATTTAAATGAAACATTCTCTTTTGCCCTAGATATAGCTGTATTATTTTACAATTCTTCCAATGGAGGTACCCATTTCATACTTTGCTGCCTCAATCAATATCTAGGAACATTTAACTTAATATTATTTTACAAAACCCGGGTCTTTAGCTATCAATATATTTCCATGCTAGATAGCATTGGCATAACAAGAATAATGATCAGGGCCCGGATTCTGATGACCTAAAATTGTTTGAAAAATGACCTATAAAATGGCCCTAAATTTTAAAGAAAATGACTTAATAATTATAAAAATGACCTAAAAACTGATATTTTATTTATAAAAAAATTGTTATTGAACACACAAAGTTATAGACTAGTTTGTACATAATTGTAAAAACTGGAAATAACTGTAATGTCGTGAATGTTCTTTACTCACGGAAATTTATACCAGCACTGAGGCACTGGTGATTCAAAATTCGGCACATCCTTTTATGGTCTGCCGGATTATATTGTTGTTTATCTAAACTAATAACAATAGTAATATAATACAAAATTTTGGCGTTTCTTTGATTTTCACTTCCGACGGAGACATGTCAACACTCTAACGCCGAATTTTTCCTTCTTGCATTAAACGAACAACACTTCAAAGACAGCACCGCTAGCGACGAAAAAAAGTTAATACACTCAATGCAATTACACGAAAATGAATAAATAAAGAAGAAAATGACACGAAAATGACAAAATAATGACCTAAAATTGAAATAAATGCCCTAAAAACAAAAAATTGCATAAAATGACGAAAAATGACCTAATAAAAATGCATTTCTATAATCTAGAGGTCTTGATTAGGATTTATCCACAAGTTGGCAATGTCTATGCAGCATCAATAAAAAGATGACATGTCATTAGAATCCGGGCCCTGATAATGATGAATGGGGGGAGGGTTAGGTGTAGTCAGTCCACCAAATTACCTGTTTTCTTAACATAAAATTAATTCCTTTTATTAATTTTCCTAAGATAATAGGGTTATAACTCCCAACCCCCCCCCCCCCCGGTTACGCTCCTTCTAGGTAGGTTATAATAGGAGGAAGAACTTATCCCGTTCTGCTATTAAAGAGCACGATAAGATGCCCTCGTTTAGAAAATAAAGGCACGCCCATAGAATAGAGAATAACTTACTTTGTTGTATATTTGGTTGATGTTGTTTTGTTCCTTTTTGAAGTACTTATTGGCTATGCCGATCTGCGTCTTGACGGGTGCCAGGATCGCCCGGTACAGCTTGTTAAGCTCGTGCCGCTGCGGATATTCTGCTAGTCTCATATGCTTCGGGCTGACGGATTTTCCGCAAGGGTCATGCCATACCCCACGCTTGTTCAGTACCGCCATGCCAGCGCTTGGAGACACCAGTGCTGCGAGTATCGCTGCCAACATTACTGCAATGTCAGAAAAATTTACATGAAGCACTCACATGACTTTCTACAACCTAGGCTTGGATTTTGCAGTTTTCTAGCTTCTCATTCTGACATAAAGTAGTAGTGCGGGAATGCCCATTCATTCGTCTCGTGCAAAACAGTGTTGTGTCCGAGGCATGAATGCCTAGTTTGTGGAAGAGATATCTATCAATACCCTTTAAGAAATTTCCAAAAAAATATTTTAAATAAATGTCTTGGGTGTAAATGAAAGAAGTTATTGCAGAACTGAGAAGTTGAGGATCGAAAGCCAGCCCGGGCAATGCCAGATACTTCAAGATAATATAATATTATGGAAAGAATAAGAAAATTCTTACTTTCTGAAATAGAGTTAGCTTTTCTGAATTCTCTCTGAATTTAATTTGACAGACTACAAATAAATTAAAATTTCAAACGAGGGACCTATGAATTTAAATCCTTTCAAAGGCCTCACTAGGACAGACCTTTAAATTTCACTACCTACCTAATTCCTTTTATCCCAATATGCGGATTTGTAGCTTAGTTTTAAATTTTGAAAATTATTCACGGAAATATTATACTGAAGTCTTCGTCGCCATGAAAACCATAATTACCGCAATCACTATGAAAACCATAATTACTGTAATAATAGCCTAAATCTTTTCCCGTGTTTTATAAACGCACACAAGAATTTAGCCTGGCAGATGTGAACTCGTAGTATTTTTAGTATTAATTTAATATCATTTTTATTTATATTGATTATCGGCACTGATCATCGTAGGATAAAATGAGATATATTAGGATACCTCATATCATCCGACATTTGTTATAAAGTGATAATATTGCGTTGATAATCGAATAATAAAACAGATGGTGCACTGGTGTTCAACTCCATGGATTTGGACGATTACTAGCCCTTAAAGCTGAGTTCACAAAGGGCGAATATTCCGTGAAGAATGTAGCCTAGCCTAATCAAACTTCTTGTAGTAACTTCCTGGTGGGTAAGTTTCACCCATTTTGTAAGGGGTGAAACCATCTGTCATAATGTATTGGTTGGTACATGGTTGTTTAACGATGGGGATGTAGGCCTACTGCAACTTAGGCTTGTGACCGTCGTCGGAATTTTGTCCCGCAGTTCTTTTACGTGCCAGTAAATCTACTCACATGGGCCTGTCACATTTATGCACACATAAATGCCATCGACCTGGGCCGGAATCGAACCCGCAACCTTGGGCACAGAAAGCCAGCTTGATACTAACTGCGCTACCCAGGCCGAAAATTACAATGTATTAACTAGCCTACTCGTCTTCATTAAAATACAGGCTCTTACGTAATTTTTAAAAATTTGGCTCATCTTGGTTTTTATTAAGAGAATTTGCTTCCGATTTAGTAGGCTAACTATATTTATAAAATAAGGGAAATATTTGGAAAAAACTATAATGTACGAACATAAAATCAGTTTTGCATTTCGTATTCATTTTAGGACAGAATGAGAAAAATATCACATTTAAACAGGAAGTAAAGTTAACTTCGAATTTTCCATAGGTATGTTCAAAGTGTAATATCACACACAAACGTATTTACAATAACAAAAAAATGAGTTAACAGGATGGAAAATCCCGTGTAAATAGAAGCACACTTGAAGCAGTTAAAGTAACGTATTGAGGTATTATGGTTTTCGAAGTTAATACAGTATCTGCATAATCACCGTTTTTGAGTTTTTAAATAGGTAACAAACACTTTGTCTTTTTGGAGCTTTGCTAAATCTCGATCACCTCATAATTTTAGAATGCTGTTTCGATTGTGATAAACAACAACTAATGATTAATAAACAAACAAACTAGACGTATCGTATAGGATATTTTGACAAGCACAATTTCAGTAAGTTATTTTCTTCAAGATTCACTGGTATAATAAATTTTAGAAGGTAAACACTTTCTGAGCACTAATCACTGAGGTACTAAATCTGATGCAAACATTTTTTATTGGCTTTTATACTGTAAGTTTGAAACATTTATGAAATACAGCAGTTCGTTTAACCCACAATAGGGAAACCCTAATTCTAAATTAATCACCCCACTTTGTGTGCATTACACCTTGGGCGTATTAGATTTCACAACGATAAAATAGTAGCTTTCTTGTTACTACAACAGTGATATTTTTATAAGATATCCACAGGTAATGTGCATTGAAGCCATGATACCTATGCTATCTCGAGAAATATGTTTAATAAAAAATGAACGCTTTAATTGTCTCTACAACTCTGCTGCGCAATATTTTTATGATTTTTATGCCATAGCTAAGACAACCATGAAAAATCGGAGATAGATGAACATGAGTCAAGTGCCTCTAAGTAATTTTTTTAATAAACGAATATATCTAATTTATTTACGCAAAGCTAAGATAATCGAAATATACATTTTTATGAAAATGGTTAGATGTGTTTTTCAAAAAGAAAAAAAGAAAAAAAAATTGAAAACTATCCTTAATATTTTAGAAATAGAAACCAAATTCTATGGGTGCAACAAGTGCACAATAATGTTAGTAATCTAAAAAATATAACTAAATACAACGCACGGTTTTACCCACAACAGACCTGCAGAGTTGGGAGGCAGACATATCATCCCGAAAAATATTGTGTTTAGTTTCTAGGTACCGGTATCGTGAAACAAGTTTTCCCGGTGTTATCTCGGTTTTTGTTTCCAGGATCACTATACGTTCTGTAAGCTATGTAGGCTATAGGATATGCGAGAAAGTAAAATGGTAAATATGTATTAAATTATCCTTTGCTAAGTTTCTATTGAAGTGGCTGGAATCATTTTGGAAAAGATTTTGTGGTAATATAGTTGCAAACTGTGTTTTGTTTGTATTACTTTCAAAGTGTTTGGCTATATATAGTAAGACTTGCTATTGTTGTTATTAAATTTATATAAAAGTATGTTGAACTCGAAAAACAAGCTTTGCTCAATCGATGCGTACTCAAACTATTAAAAAGTATTAAAGTGTATCTTATTTAATGTAGGCTTAAGTTCATTTAAATGTTTACGTCAATGACTCTTTATGTTTAATTGTTTGTTTGTTACGAAACAAATGAACGTAGCAGTAGATTAATTTTTGTTTAAAATTAACTAAATTTTCACAAAAAAAGTCATAAAAACTGTTTGCTTTAGGGAAAAGGGGCTTTTTGAGGTCGGAGTAAACTTTTAGAAACGCCGGAATAAGTTAAGAAATATCGTGAACGTTAAAAAGGTTAAACCTGACATAACCATTCACTGGGCAATGATCGTAAACATACGAATAAATGAAAACTACTGTGAAGTATATATTACACATGGAATATCTTCTATATCCACTGACAACGCATTGCACTCACGAGCACTGACCACTGGATGCCGGTTCACACGCACTAGAGCACTGGAAGAAGTACACTGTCCCTCAGCAATTACCTGCGAGATGTTGTTTCATGACGATAGGTAACACAAGGTCGTCTCGAAGCACGTGGTGCTATGCTCTTCACAATGAGTTTGTCGAGACTCACATGTTTGCCGGTCTTTTATTAACAAACTCAGGAGGAGATGAAAGGGGAAACTGGCCACAAACAAACCCATAATCAGGAGGTGATTTGTCAAAAGACATGCTTTCGTAGGAAGGGAGGTGTGGCAAAAACAGAATTCCCCTCTTGTTTCGAATCTCAAACCTCTAACGGGAAAATCTCACGTATAAAAACCGATTTCCTCCTGCGACTCGAGTGATAAACACTGCGAAGTACGTCATTCGTATCGCAGAATCCGCGGTTTCCTCCAGTTCCCCCACTCCTTTTGCAATACTACATACTACGATGGCGCCGGTTCATTCATAAAACCCCAACTCATTCAAAGAAAGGAACCCGGTATTATCTCATAGCAAGGCTCCATGGTGTAATCAGTGGGTAGAGTCTGATTTGTGGAAGGTGAGTCTGTGAAAGAAAGTTAAGTAACCCATGAACGTCACTTTCAATGTGGGTGTCTGAAGACATTTCTGAGACGCTACGTCACCTTAAGCTATATGGAACAATGCCCTACATTAAACCATCGCCACAGATAACTCCTCACGTTTCGCACGGGGGAACTACATCCTATCCTATCTTATCTTCTGCTCCTCAGTTCACTCCTCTTGAATGCAAGTAAATAAACATTGCAATGAGTAATTTATTGACAGTTCCCCTTTACCTTTCGAATTTTCTCTTCTGATTAAGTTGTCTGTCTTATTTTCAAGTAAAAACTTAGGAGCCTATTCAGTCATTTTAAGTTAGTTACACCTGTTTCTTATAACATCCTATTTTATATTCTGCAATGTGTCCATGGGAAAGCTTGTCGAAGCTAGCATGAGTCACTTGGTGAGGAACTGAGGTATTACTTTGATGAGAGTTTGCAGTTCTTTAACGAAATGGCGTTCAACATTTTTTTTGCCCCGAATCCCAAAAGAACAGTAGGGCTTTATTGTGATAAATGAAACAGCGGCGATGAGTCATGGTAAGTAAATTTCCAATTCGGCATTTGCCTTTAACCTGGGAAACCATGAAAAAAAGTAATATTGGCCGGCCACAGGGTTTGAAACGGGACCTGCCGAATGCGAGTCCTAGACGCTACCATCTCCTCCAGCTCGCTCGGTAAACTAGAGTTTTTTTGTTTTGTTTGTTTGTTTGTTTGTTTGTTTGTATGAACTTAAATTTACTTACTAAAGGATTGTTGGCCTACTTCATTTCACAGTCAGGATTTGTTAACCATATTTCGCCATGGAGAATTGAATAGGTTATTGTATCGCAGTACCAAGGAGGATGTGACGAGGAGAACTTTTTTGACGTGAGTCACCTGGTAACGAACTGGAGATGCTCTGTTGTGCAATCTTGTCGTGAAATGAAATATTGTAGACAGAACATGTTGAAGTAAATCCTATAGCATTGCAACCTTTCGCCATCAGGTGAAATTCTTTCAGAACATAGGCAATATATTAAACGTGCTTATGAGGAATTTTAATTGTTAAGAGTAAAAGCAAGTACTTCTAGTTCCAACTTGCAAACAACCGTCTTGATACAAAATCGAATTTCACTAGCTGGATATCATTTATGCCATCTACATGGTAATTTTTACGATCTCAGGCAAAAATTGCTTTCTCCACCCCAATAGATAAGCATTCTAGATCTTCTTAAGGGAATGATTTGTGTTTTCTTTTAATTCTACAGTTTAATTAGAGTTTAGTCCACCCCTGCGGCGTCGGGGATGCGTTCGCTCCTCTCACGCAGTGGGCCCGGGTTCAAATCCTGGTCGGGACAACATACCTAGGTGGGGTTTTTTCCGGGGGTTTTTCTCACCTTTCCGGATATCTCATCTGGCCGTCATTATCATCTTCATCCCATCCTCGCCTTGTTTGGAGTGAGTGTGTGTGTGAATGGTGTGTCTCGTCCTATGTGTTCGTGTTGTCTCGGAGGTGGCATTGGGCTGATCACTCATCCTGGGAGGCCCTCCATGTCCATTTCTGGTCAAAAAGGTATGTATGTGCTCCAAAGATAATCCCTCTCCCGACAGGTCGCGGCCCTGTAAGATCGGGCGGCTTTGGTCGCTTAAAATGTCCATAAAAGGGAGAGGTGAAACTTAGGTAAAGAAGAAGAATAAGAAGAATTAGACGTTTAAGAAACTGTAGGCATTATATTATTACTATGCTGTATGATATCTCAATTAAGTACATTGATGGGCTATTTTTTAGAATTATAATATTAAATCACTTGTATAAGTTCCTTCAATAATCGCTCTCATTTGTCCGATTAGATTGTTATGCTTTTAGATACCTTAGCACGTATGCTTTCATGATTTCAAGATTTCCTATAGGATAAAGCTTATTATGCTTCTTAATACTATTGACTATGAAGAATAAAACTCTGAACTAAATGGAATACAATTGAACTTAGGCCTGGACAGTGGAACTGAAATATATTCAAACTCAATAATTCTGGTCCTTAAAAGTAACTACTTCCAATAAAATTATATTTACAAGTGATGTAATAAAGACATGTATTTAGTGCCAATGTGGAAGAACAAGTAGCGTGTTACTACTTTTTTGGAAGTTGAATGTCGATAAGAATAGTTTTGAATGATCAATGTTTACTACCGGTATCTGAAATGATAGGTAGTTAACTAAAAATAATAGGACATGCGTTTACGAATGGTTACAACATAATGGGGCCTATTAAGATTATTTATTAAAGTAATTACTTTCAGTAGGTATAACGCCTGTCTGATAGATGCTTTTTCTGCAAGGAATACTCTGAAATTGCTGAAAATCTAGTTGAGGAGGCATTAGTGAAAGATTATAATTAGATTCAACTGCGATTTCCTTTGGAGTGGGAGATGTCTGTGTATGTTTGTGTGGACTCTCCCATTTCATATTTATTAGTAGGACCTTTAGGCAGTACAAACTGCAATCGGCCACATAAGATATTTACGTTAATACCTATGAACAACAACCTAAGCTATGCTAATTCAATCTATAATTATTTACAATCTTACAAACATAATTACATGAGTCAATTGTTATACTAAGTTATACTAATGCCACTGCCCTTTAGACTGTATCACTCGTGTTTACTCGTGTATACACTGCCTGTCCAATACGGCTAATTTTGCGTACTCGGCGACATTACAGATAGCAGCACCATTCACACCCAGATTGCTTCTTGGTTTTTGCTACGACATTGTTGATTATGTAGTGCTGTCACCGCCGTCTCATAATCACTGCCTTCTAAACTGTATTACTCCTCGAGACGGCGGTGCTCATAATATAGTCTATCAATGCGTCTAATTAATTTACATTTATTTTAATTATTGCTCCAAAATTCCATTTCAAGGTAAGTGTCATATACTGGAATAATATTATGTTCTAAACAAATATCTGTGTCTGTTTAATGCTTATTTTGACGCAGCAAACGCATAGAAGCAATGTACGGTAATGTATAGGGCAATGCCTTCTAGACTCTGTTACTCGTGTATTCTCGAGACGGGGGTTGTATAGGTGGCGGTTATTGCTGCCATCTGGGTGTGAATTGTGTCGCCTCTACTGGAGAAATTATGCAATTGAGCAATACTCTAAACTCCATGTTAAAATAAAGCATAGGACAGGCAGTGTAATTCTCGAGACGGCGGTGACTAATGCAATAGCCTAAGTGGTACTAAATGAACAAAATATACTTACAGGTTACACTAATTACCCTACATTTTTACATCATGTAATCATTTTCACTTAGTTGTTCTATTCTATTTGTATGGCTGATTCTAGGTATTCTTGAATATTATAAAAAGGATTTTTTTAAAGCCAGGAATATAGTAAATATAGTAAATAACTTTGGGGACATTTCTTGAAGTTTATCTGGTAATTTGTTATATAATGTTATCCCAATAATGTTATGGTATCCTTTTGTTTTGATTTGTTTAGCCTATACCTAATCAGATCAAGTTTATTATGATTTGTGGTCTGATATGTATGTACTTGACTTCGTGTTTGATAGTTTTCTATGTTGTTTTTTACTAATGAAAAGACATCAAAAATGTATAAATTTATTATTGACTGACCTCAGAAGCATACTATACTTCTACCGTTTCTGAAGTCGGCCAGTAAGAATAGATATAGATATAGGCCTAAACATTTACAAATATCCTCACTGTATCGGAAATCGTAGTTTTCCTACGAGGAAAATAAAATCATTTTACCGCTTGTATCATACAGTATTTTTAGACTGCCGTTAATATTTGTGAAATAATAAATATTATAATTATTTTAATAAATATCATGTACTAGCCTCTAGACTGTGCTCGCATTCAGAGGTTATTGATTTTCTAGACGCTGCTGCCAACGTACGAGTTTTAGTCGAACCACCAACTAAGTAAATTTTTACGACCACCTTGAGAAATTTATCATTCAAAATGATGTAATGAATTGTAGCATGTTCAATTTTTATCAGGCTGAGACTATTTAATAATCATTTGGAAATATGTTTAACGAAAATAGTGTTTTCCATGTGACGGATACCAAAGTTGGTACCAGAAGAGTGGCATAAATATTTCATAACACTAGTGCGATAATGTGCAATTTTTCTTAGCTTGTCTTGTGCCAGAAGTTCTCCTTTTATTTCAAGCTGTCTAAAAAATAAATTCCGAAACCCGCGCAAGAAAAAAATTAATAGTTCTTCAATGCCCTGAATTTAGTCGTAGCAATAATTATATTATAACTAATTTTCACACCGTACAAGGCACTTCCAGGCGAACGCATATTACGGTGTAAAATTTCACTGGATAAAGTGTGCTAGAATTCGGGACAAAATTCGCGGACAGTCCTAGTGTGCGTTATTATGGCTATCAAATCTTTCTTGATGTGTATGAAAAATAAACGGTCCCTATCGTGGTTATAATTCCAAATTAAACTGTAGGCCTATATCCCGTACATTGCTATCATCGGTAATCATCACTTTCCTTGCAAGCTTTGTGTATAAAATTGGTGCCTTGTAAATGTGAAGCGAACAGGTCCAACGCCTGTAGGCCTAATAAAAGAAAGGAGAAGAAAATTATGTATTAAAGTACTAACAAAAAAGTAGACTAGTAAAAAGAATTACTATATCATACGATATTCGAATTTAAGCACGAGATTTTTATAATGTATTTCACAGAATATTTTTTTATTTTTTTTTCCGAGTCTGGGTGTGTAGCTTTATCTTCATTGTCATTCATAGTGTGTAAGCTCCTACTTTCCTGTAATGTCGCGATTTATTGCAAGCCTTGCCAACTCATGCGGAAAGCAGCACGTTTTGGTTTCATCGACCTTATCAAGTGTTCGTTAATATGGCCTTCCGCCTGCTGCAATAAGGCACATCTCCACATGTATGTTTTTGATGACGTTTCGCGTAGTTCGAGTGCGATTGGGCGCAAGATCCGTAAGCTATTTTAGTCAGCAGGGTATAGGACGTTCTGTATTTACTACATGGGATTGCTTCAGCTGACTGACCTTCCTTTGAACTGCAGAGGTTTTCGTTGATACTCTAAATTTATTTATGATGATTCGCTGTTCTTATTATGAGGTCCTGTGAAACACATTCTATTTACGAGGGTTGGATTTTTAATAGAGGCAACACATCTTGTAGAATCCATTGAATAGGAGAAAGTTTATACCTATTTCACCTGATATTGATATCCAGTACATCGAAGGGAAAATGGATTTATTTAACATCGAAAATGCCTTAACGGTAATAAGAATTATATAACCACCCTCAACTTGCCGATCTAAATTTTTTTTATAATTCAAACACGTGTTTATTAAAATGTATTAGAATTTTTATTTATTAAATTTCTCTAACCCCTTCTTCTTAGTTAATTAAAGGCTTCTTAATTACTAAGTATCCATAGAGTGAGTCTACTGCAAAGAAAATCTGGTATGTCGTACGGGGAAGGAGTCGCAGGATACGTGAAACGTCTTGGCCAAAATCTCGTGAACAATGAAAATCTGTATGTATCCTTATTTCATTGGGATTAATATGCAATTCACGAACATAACCAAACTTGCATATGCATTTCTGAGATTTTCTGACCGAATTTATACTGACTATTCCACTCATACGCCGCATGTTTGATTTTGACCAATAACGTTTAGCAATTCCTCGGATATAGATCAAACACGATCGTTTATCTTATAAAATGCTTGATATTAATATGAGGATGCAATTTTACCTGAAAAATCGTCAGCTCGTTATTGGACACGTAAGGCTTCAACGTGCGGTGATTAATATGTTAAAACGCTGCCAATCAGCAGAATAAAAACACATTGTTTAATACAACATAACTTGTTTGGAAATTGAAATTATATAAATATCCATTGATTAAAAACACTATTTCGATTCAGTGCACGCCAGTTCGTGTGCTTTTATAGCTTTTTGATGTAAGCAACTACCACGACGCCCTCAATCTTGTGATGCCCGCAATTGGTAGAATCGGGAACTCGAATCGATTCATCTGTTCAATCATCTAGTATGCCGTAATCTTAAGACTGGCATAATATTGACATCAAATAAGAAAATAATTATTTAGAAAATCCGTTACATTTTATTCGTGGAATAGTCTTAATAAATCCTACACGAGATTACGAGTTTCATCAGATAATTTTGATCGAACTTCGTTCTCGCAAATACATCGATAATCTCGTAATTTCTCGTGGGATTACCTATGAAAATACACAGCTTAGTACTTACAACTGAATGTTTATTTGGAATGAAATTCTCGCAGTTTATTGAAGATATCCGTGTTTAAGAACTTCATTCAGAGGAAACCTAAAACTTACATGTGGCACCATGGTTCCCTCTACAATTAGGCACACAACACTGTAGACCATTATTAAATTGGAATTTTATGCTATACGCTGATTTACAATAATAATTGTTTACATTGCTTTTAATCTCGACCCTTGCAAAAACCTATAGGCTATACGTCAATGAAAAGATTTCTAAAAAGATCAGTGATGAACGTTCAAATGTGTCTGATGAGTCTCAGGCCAAGTGAGTGAGATTTTCACTCCTTTATGGTGACGCAGATTCTTTAGAAGTCTTTGCAGGCCAACTACCCTCTCTAGCAATTTCAATTTTAATCCACCTTTGTTTAAAATTTTAAAACCATTTCAGTTCAGTCGAAAGAGACTGCTCAATACGTATTGTTGTTAAAGACAAAACTGTTTCGCTGGATGTCCAGTCAGTATCATGTGAAAGTGGCATAAAGTACGCCTGTTTTACTGTTATTCTACAGATGTATTAGACGCTTGGAGGGTGCCATTGTTGTATTGGCAATAGATAACGTCGTTAAGGCTGTTTAGTTGCTCTTCCTGCCGCACGCATTCATACTGTGGCCGACTAGTATGTGCCACTATTAAAAGTACAATCGTATAAAATGTTAGCACCCTTCTAAACTCCCCTTTCAAAGGTCTTACACACTAATGTCTGAAAGGAGGGAGAAGACTGTGGGTCAGCACTAGACAGGACTTGGAGAGACTCCCTGACGAGGGACCAACTCAACGAGCAAGGGTCTCCTATAATATCACAAACACCTATGAGAATAGGTAGGAACTTCAGAGTAGATGAGAAGCAAGTTCCTCTATGGAATTCGCCTTTTTGAATGGGTAAAAGGAAAACTCCGAACTTCGAAACTCCTCGAAACTGAAACTAAACTCCTCGACGCTGCATTCCATGTAGGGATAGGGTCTACCACGCGATCGCTGCTCATTTGCTATTATTATAATTGGCATACAGACAAATGTAAGGTCTCTATTCAACAAAGTAAACATTATTTCTGACAGTTGATTTATTTAGGATACATAAGCCATAACATTTTTAACTAGCATAAGGCTATTAACTTCTAACGTAATCGTTGTTGACCAGGAGGACGATCTCATTTTTTAGTTCCGGTGAACCGTTTATTAGCTATAAGAGGCGATGCTAAACATAAAAAGCGGCATGACACATTGGTGCCGCGATATAATTAGACACCGCAATTTTGTAAAAATAATTTGTTGTGTATATTACGAGTTAATTGAAAAGTAAAGTATATTTACTAGAACGAGAGCGGCATATATGCCGGTAACCCGAGCGCTGTAATTACTGCATCACGCAAACTTTACAATCGAATTCTCGGGAACGATGCCCACCTGAGAAAGCGTTTCATGTCTGCGGCGTAAAATTACGAGAAGAACCAATTAGTTTCGTTCTTTCCATCCATCTTTCTTATGTGCATCCACAAGAATTAATTTCACTTCCGTTCCGCTGAAATGTAGCAAAGGGGTTCTCCACATATTGAAATGATTTCTACAGAAAATATTAAACGTTTATGAAACTGTCATAATGAAACCACACAAGTAGATGAAGTCCAGAGGGCATGCAAACCGCAGCTGTTATATTATTATTATGGTCATCAATTCAAGAAAATTAATAACTCTTTTGCTTTTAGTAGCTGTATATTTCTGGTGCCAGATACCCGAAATTATCAAATATATTTCCAATTCATGAACTGTTCTTGATTTCTGACGCCATGGTGACTGGTGAGCTTTTCTTCTCAGGAATGCCAGGTATCAGCGTATGAGATCGAAAATAGTCAATGCTTTAAGAAACAAACCTTAGAAGTTTATAAGTAAGTCACCTGTCATTGCAAAAGAAGGAAACATTAGAAGATTGGACATCATAGTCATTGGCAGAAACACACCATAAGGCTCCAAGTCTTGACCCAACAGTCCGAGTTGAAGTACAAGAACAACAATCTCAGAAAGTTTACAGAGAAAAATACGACACTTATATGATTCAATCTGAGAACTACAAGTAGCTTACAAAATTTCTTCAGCCCGAGTGTTTGGTCTTGGGCAAGCTAGTGCTGCTTATCTCGGTGGACAGCTTGAAAAATGATGTGTCCATTGATCCTACAGAGTTTAATATTTTGTTCGGCTGAAGTGGCTTCAGATTATATTGATAAAATTGAGATAGCATCATAGGAAATAAACGAGAGGTCTGGAATTCGTCTTGAGAAAATCCAGACCTAGAATTATATTTCTTATGACTATTTAACGAATAAAAATGCGAAATCATTAACATCCTACTTACTTACAATCTTCTGTTCTTACGAAATATAGGGTAATCCGCAACTTGCCTCTCGCCCTCAAGGGCATAACTTCAAACCATATTGTTCTCAGCCGGGTTTGAAGCCACGAACTTTGTGCATTGTGGAAAACACGTTAGCCATTCTATCAGATCGGAATATGCATGTTATATAATACCGCGTCAAGCAGCTTCGACTTTCCTTAAAGTCAGTAGGAAACGCGGGACGGTAAAAGCTTTGATGTCCACTTTCCTAACCACAATCCTAGAAACTGACAACTACTGCGGTAGTCCATTCTATAGTGGTTAGCGCTGCGTGTGGCCACCGCCTTAAGACTCAAAGATTATTATAAAGATAATGAACAAGCAAATTAAAATCGATTACTATTCTCAGTCCTGGTCGGAAGATTCTTTCAAATAAAATACATTATGATCGCCAGTCAGTTTTCTTACTATTGATTAAATCATATCTAATTATTATTAAGCTGTAGCAAAGAAATGGGATTCAACAGATTTCAGCTTTGATCATTGCACATATCATAATTTTATTAAGCTGCCTGAAAATATATGGGGTTTGATTCACAACAAACAGGTAACGGTTTTAAGAATTGCAAAATGAAATGTTTTTACTTACGATAACTATTGAGAATTACAGTTATATTTTCTTTCATTCACTTTTCACCTGAAAAAGTCTGCCGTTTTTCATCTAAACGATCCTTTTCCCTCTCTAATAACTGGTTTTCATAAAACTGACTGTGCTATGAATTGACCACTGCCCTCTAGACTGTATTACTCGTGTATGATTCTCGAGACGGCGGTAGAATTGACGCTTTTCGAAGTAACGGCCTCCTTAAACAATGTCTGCATTAGTAACTCCAGTCTTACGTAAATGAAAAGTTACTGAAGGCTATGATGAATGAATGTCAAAATTTTGAGACTTGGATGAGACTTCATGGATCCGAAGAAAGCTTCCGGCTCACTGGTTGGCTACCTAGTATACAGAAAATATGCAATAAATATCCATTTAACAGTTTCCTTTATTCTCACCCATAGGTCAACAGCTTTCATTCTATTAATGAATGTGCTGGCAAGTAAACTGCGTATTTGTGCTTCCAGAAAAGAACTTCCTACTGATGCACCATGATATGTTCGTAACACGACCCTTCATACTGATCTCCAAATTCCCGAAGTCTCAACTGTTCTAACTACCAATTACACCAGGCTTCATAATAGCTTTATACATCATCCCAATATATTGCTGAATCAAATACCTTTACAGAACCAAGTGACCAGAAATCAGAGGAGACTAAAACGCAAAAGACATGCTGATTCCCTTCAGTAATAATAAAACATGTCATACTTAGCCCACATATAATGCTGCTGAGGAATATTAATGAATAGCAACCTCAATATAAGTTACATATGCATTTTATGTCAGTTGCTGCCACAATTGTAATATACTCTTATATAATAAAGTTATCGATATTAAAAAAAATCCCTTTAGGCAGGCCTACAGGCTGAGGTAGATTTCGAAGTACTTTTGGTTTAATTTATTGTCGCTGCACAGCAGTCTTCTTCTTTAGCCTTGGCATGACAAACCCACAATATTAACTGAAAAAACAGGAAAGAGCTCTTTTTCAAGCATTCAAATCTCGCCTTATATGAGAATTATCGAGAAACTAGATATTGATTTGTAGAGTACTCATCAAGAGCTTTTCAACGATACCCCACAAGACGTGGTTCCAAATATTTTGGATTTCCATCCCCCCACCCCACCCTCACTCGTACCCCCAAAACCCCCGAATCGTTGGTGTCACTGTGAACTCCATAGGGAGTACTCTAATTTATTCAAACAAAGTTTCCCTCTATACTTCATAGGGGCCGAGATATAATTTTTTTGAAAATTTCAACCCTGACCCCCGACTCCCCCCTTGGGCCAATTTTTCTCATTAACGAACTTGTCCGAACTATTGGGCCTAGAAATAACATAATAAAATTTGGTTCAAATATGTTCAAAATTACGGCCGCTAGCGTGTAAAGATATATATATATCAATATTTTTTGGTTTCGTACTTAGGGAGGCATGAAACGTAAAGATATGAAAGAATTTTTCGAAAGTCGTGACATGGTATCGATTGCTATAGGTAGATTTTTCTTCTAGAAAGGACATCAATAGCATAACAACACAACGATGGTGCTGTTGATGCTATTAACAGTAACGGTAACAGTGAGTTATATGGTTCCCATAAGTTAAATCTTTCCGATTCTTCATTCCCGAATAGGCCTACTCTCACCTGAACGCCGCTTCTCACATTGAAATGTATAGAGATCAATTCCCCACCGACACTTTCCAGAAATTTTTTTTTTACTAAAATTACATAATTCCAGACTTTTCAAGATAGAATTCTCTTTGCTGTCATTGTTGTAATGAAATAATCTTGCATTGTTTCCGCCATACTTTCCTGAAGATGTAGGCTTTCTCTCTTCGACTGTGCCCTCACACAACTGCTTATTCCAAATGTATTAATAACGGTTCGAGTCATCGAGCGTCATTGTCTTCGTTTAGAATTTGATCACTCTTGAGTAAAATTTTGGGATATTTTCCTCAAAAGTTAGTTTTAGGGGATAGTAATATTCCACCGACAAATCGTCTGTGTGATGGAAGGATTGAACTACAAAACGTACGCCCATGACCAAGTCCCGCCCCCATAATTAATTCTGAATTTTGTCTTGTGGACGGCTATCGTTAATTTCTATTAGCCTTTGCTTATATACGTAGCATACCGAAGACCTATAGGCTATAAACACATTTAAATACTGCTTTTATTAAAAAAAAAAAAAAAAAAAAAAAAAGTGTTCCTTATTACAGGCCATGGAGGCCCGTAGGGTTCCAGGAGGTCGAGGCTCCCAGATTTTTAGACATCGGCACATGTTGTCATCGTAAGGTTGTCACCCTTACGCACCGGCCGCCTTTACCCCAGGATTGCTCCTGGTACTCATTTCTGTTTGAGGCTGAGTCGACTCCACATGAGTCAATATTAATGGTGCCTCTCAGGAGAGACAAATTTAGTTCAGCTTGTAGGCGATAAGCCCAACAACACGATAGCTCTCCAAGCCCTTGGACTTGAAAGGTTCGGGAAATTTTGTCCAGAGGCTCTAATTTCAGCTTGAAATACTTTAAAGTGCCGTAAATCAATTATACGGGATCCATAGTGCTTCCAGGAAGGATTTTGTGCCCAGGATTTTTACGTCCTGAACAATTCGTCGACCTAGGAAAGGTTTGAAGCGGCAAGCCTCGAATCCAGGGGCATTGCATGCTATCTCTCACCATTTTTCACAATTTTCCGAAGTCATGTTTTTGCCATATTAAATACACTGTTATAATTACGGTTTAATATATTTTTTCATACAGTAGTTCTTTTTAATTTTTATAAATGACAATACTATTTACAGTAGACTAATAATTCAGAAATAAAATTACTATTTATAATATAATTTTGCTTCCAGTTAGTCTGTTATTTCCATTAGCGTAAATTTACTGCTATTATGGCATGTCATGGCCATGGTAGTCTAAATCTAAATAATTCTTAATGTGTAACACGGAAGTCCTGACATTGTTTTGTTATTAAAAATTGAATTAAATTAAAATAGGCCTGCAACATTAGTGACTGTGTTAAATTGCTTTTGTCATGCTGGAATATCTTCTATCCTATCAAATATTACTATTTACACGAGTTTTCCGTGTTGCGATAATGTGACTAAAAAGACAGGTTTGCAGACATCTCTTGTTTGCATTCCTGTTTTTATCGTTTATGCAACAGATAACTTAACTTGTTCATACCTGTCTATAAGGAAAAGATTTTGCTGGCAGTAACAATGATAGGTTACTCGTATCTTATTGAGTTGAAGGTAAGGAGGAAGATATTTTACTTGGGGCTTCCCCTGAAAGATGGAAAGCTAAACTAATTATCAGTGAGTGAATGCTATTCTAATACATGTTACCTGGAACTAGAGTTAGTTCTATCAAGAAGTGCGTTTATTCTTATAATTACTGAAACTAGAGTTAGTTCTATCAAGAAGTGCGTTTATTCTTATAATTAATCATAAAAGCCAGTACATATTACTCCATTAAAGTACGTTTTGACATTGAGCAAGACCTTCACTGTTGTAACTTTTATTAATGTAGCCTGAAACACACTGGCCAATCACAATCACAATCACAAAACACGGGACATTTGAGTGCTGCCAAGAAACGTTCGGGACAGCGGGACATTTTGTCAAAAAACGGGACGAATGGCCACTCTTTATTATATTGAAATGATCACTTCAAGTGGTTCGAGTTGAAACCTATTTTCCCAATGATTGTGCATCTGTATGTGATTAATACTGTGTGTGTTGTAATACATTTTACTTTTATTTATTTATTTAATCAAGAATGAACATTACAGGTATACACCCAATTACAATGTTCATGACTATACTAGGAATACATCATATACTTACAATAACACAAATATGAAGTAGATATAATAAAAAGTAGGAAAGTTAGGATAATGACCAATGTAAGGTAAGAAGTAAAGAGAATAGGAGAGAGTAAGGAGAAAGCAAGCATGAAGGATGTAGTGAAAAAATAAAAATGAAATAAGAGTAAAACAAGTAAAATAAAACAGTGAAAATATGTTAGTTGACAACGGTGTTACTATTCACACACAGATTCCTATGAATTACCATTTTGAACAAGTTTTAACAGTTGGCTTGCAGCAGAATTAAATTGTTTAAGATTCATTCCAAATATATCTATATTAAGTGGGTGGATTTGATTGTACCTATTCAAAGTTCTGTTTATTGGTGAATTTTTATGCAAGTCTGTGTTTACTCTAGGAGTAAAAAATAGTTTTCTTAATCTACTATTTTTACTGGGTAAATATATATATATATATATAAATTTTTTCTATAAGGTTTGTATCATCAATATGGGAATTATATATTTATATTTATATATTTACACAAAATATTTATACAAAACAAAACAAGACCACCCGAATGAGCAAGCGCTCGTGCTCGGGCACAGTTCAGCCATTTACATTACAAAATACATAAAGAAAATATAATTAAATCAAAACCTAAAAAATAATAATAATAATAAAGAAAGAACAGAAAAGTAAAAAGAAAAAGTAGTAAGAACAAAAATTGAAACCCTGAGTTATTACAAATAAAATCGTTCCTTAATTGTCTACTAAGTACAGAGTGAAGTAACTTTTGAACTATGAAATAAGATTTATGATAAACTTATTGAATTTTTTGTTGTTCATATGTACTATTTCTGGATGTGACCTAATTATTGAGTTATAGAGTCTTGGACCATAATAAATGCTATGTTTAGAGCCAGAAGAGGTGAAGTATTTTGGTTCTATTAAAGGCAATGTTTCATTTCTTCTAGTATTGTAGTTATGAGGATCCGATACATGTACGTTGCGGTATTTTTGAAAGTATTTTAAAAGTGTGAGCTTATAAATTTGTTCTACAGTCATCACATTAAATTCAGGAAATATCAATTCTGTTGGATATTCTATAGGCTTTTTTAAACAAATTTTTTATAATTATCTTCTGTATTATTTTATACAAAAAACTTAATGACTGACATGCTCTTCTATGTGACAAAGCTTGGAATTCAACATTTTCCAGGAGTTTATCATAATTCATATACTGATATTTATACATGAGCGGGTCTAAAACTAATGCTTTTTTCATGTTCAATGTCATTTTCATAGATGTAGTGGAGAGCTTAAATACATGAGAGTACTAATTAAAAGCTAATTTTTCTCCCTTTCACTTCACAATGGGATATTCACTTTCTCAGGAACTCATTTTATTGTGTTCTCTTCCATACATAATTTAAGTTTTAATAAAATATTGGCTACTTATAGGAAGATCATTTATACTCACGTCAATCTAGCAGGCATATTTATTGCTGGTAAATACGATATTTGAAAAGGTTAACTCAGATGTCCACGGAAAATATATGACATACAGAATTTTCTTTTACTCTTGATTCATACTACACTGTACTGTAGTGGGCTGTACTGCACTGTACTGCAGCTAGAATATCACACCTTCTTTGCTTTTATTTCATTCATACTGGATTAACCTGGAACTATTGTACGTTTAAATTGCATGCCTATATATATATATATTATTACTTCATGTTACTGTATTATTTAAGTCTTGTAGGTTGTTACTTTGTACTTATTTTGTATTCTGAAGCTTTCGTACCCTGTACCTTGTATTTCTATAATTTTTGCATTTTGTATTTTGGTAACGTTTAGCTTATGTATGTTGTATTTCTTTCTAACTGAGTGTAAGAGATGGCCAAAGGCATGAACTCCCGTCAGATAAAATAAAACAACTCTTACTACTATTATTTTCAGAAATACAAAAATGTATATATGTTTTATGATATTGCTCTTGGTTTATACCAGTATCTTTTTAACAAAGTGGTCATTTTACAACTGACTTATAGTCTTCGTTTCCAATTCTTCACGTTCGTCTTTGTTGTCAACATTTCTGCTGGATAATTAGATACGCTTTCCGTTTACGAGCCTAGAAAGCATCTCAGGAGGTCAAGGTAGAGGTCTCAATACCCTGTCACAACCTGTCTCAGTGGCTAGAGAAAATAGCTGGGTTCGCTAACTCTTTCTTTTAGTAGAGTCATCCGAACAAATATTTTATTGTTAGGAAGTCACCATAACCTATTTGGAATAGCTCTTTGTTGAATCATCCTCAAGAACAGATGAAGCACTAAAGTATTTCTTTGTGTTATGCAAGATGAAGAAGTTTGGCCACTTGCTTTGTCTTAGTCATTGAAACGTTAAGTTACCTGTAAAACTGTAGTGTACTACACTTAAAACGACACGAGCCAAAAGTTAAAAGTTTTGCAATAAACTATCATCATTCTCAGTGTTCTTAATGTGCCAGCTGCTATTTAGTAGATTTGCTTTTTGGTTACCTTATACCCTCAATTTTATTTATTATTGGTAGATGTTCCAGGGAGAAAGTACTGCCAATATAATTTACAATAAATAAACATACATTGTAAATTATTGATTGTAAATGATATTGGCAGTGCTTTCTCCCTGGAACATCTATCAATAATAAATACAATTGAGGGTATAAGGTGGTTCTAAAAAGCATTGGAAATATGTAGTTTTTGAATATTGCTTCTGAGTAGCTAGAGTTAGCCTACTTGTTTCAGAATTCGATAATCTCTTACGCAAATAACACCAATTTTTGTGTGAGAAAAATAGCGTGCAAATTCTCAGAAATCTACAGTTTACTGGAATCAGAGACTGTGAACGGCTTAATTGAAAATCATATGAATAATTTTATTATTCTTCATACTAAGAATTTTAGCTCTTTGTCTACCTTTTTTTGATTAGCCTATATTATCAGTTCTTCATCAGTAATTAAAATATTAAGCCGCCAATGTACATATAAGTATTCATGGTGTATTTACAACTGCAAACCAGGGCTTCCGAGTAAAATTTGTACTGTTGTCTCGACCCAGTAATTTTTCAGTTCGTCTTCATGTGACTCACACGGTCCTTGGTCAAAGATATAAGTGTAACTAAATTATATTTTTATTAATGAATTTCACACTAGTGAGAGTTATATTGAATTTGATCAAGCTTTATACACCACATACCCTGAATATCGTATACATATATAAAAATTTAATAGTTTATCTCTGCCTGTACCAATTTGTCCCAAGAACTACTAACCTGGTAGAGCTGAAGTTTTGTATCAACACAGTTTTTACACCCGAAGAGGTTCTAGGACTCAATTTGTTCACTCGTTTTCACTATTTTACGTCACAATAATTTAAATTCATTGTCAGTTAAAATAGGCCATGACACATAATAAATAAACAGATCCATAGAAATATCGTGGCCTATTGGAAACCCAACGTTATTTCCACGCCTCTTTCTGTTTCACTGTATTGTTGTGTGAAAATATTGTGGTCAGGAAAGAACAGAGAATCATACAGTAAAACCTGTCTGAATTGAACACAGTTGGTTCAGGTCAGATCTGGTCAATATGTAGATGTGGTTATGTTCCAAAGATTTCAGTGATGCTTTAATGGAAGTTTAGCTATACAGGTATTCGAAGCCCAGTAAACTGCAATTGCCAAAGCTCTATGTGAACACTGCAAACAATATTGTTGTCATGAGAACTGAATTGCATTTCATAGATTCAGTGTAATGTTTAAATAAAACATTTAGGTCCCTAACTTTCTTTCTACTGGTCACATAAAGAATTTCAGTAGCATGTAAATCGGTCCAGTAGTTTTTTAGTCTAAGGATACAAATAGGCCTACTAACATTGCCTTATATGTATAATGAGTTAATGAGTTGAATTCGTACGAATTTCTATTAACTTGGTTGGAACAAAGATGCAACGAAGATGATTATGTACATAAATTTAAAGAATCAAAAGCATCAGGAGACTCTAAGTTTCAAATCAATGAGGTAAGTTTTATAAGAATAGCTTATCTTCATGAATGATAATCGTAACACGAGGATAATAATCCTCACATAATTATATAATATTATTGTATAAATATTATTTAATTATCTGATTTATACATGACGCATTTATACGCCAGTAGCAGTGAAAAGGTTAATATCTTATAATTTTATAACATCAGCGGGGACCATAAATCAGTTTCTATCCCCTGTCAATATTGTGGGGACTGCAATATTGAGCTCAGAAAATAATTTGTTGTAACATGAACACAAATTAACGTGAGCCATAATTGAATCTTGTAAATACCAGCAGCCACGTAAAGTTCTAATATCGTGCAGAAATATAATAATAAATGAAAAGGGACCTTATTATATACTAAATTTCTTAGGATAGGGAAAGGATAGCAATGGCAAAATCGGCTTTAAAAAAATACTCTGTTGACCGGAAACCTAGATTTGCAGCTAAGGAAGAAGCTTACGAAATGCTCCATATGTAGCATTGGAATATTGCTTTATTTGGAGCCGAGATATGAACACTGACGAAAATGGAAAATAAATATTTAAAGAGCTTTGAAATGTGGTGTTGGAGGAAAACTTAGAATATTTGGTGGACGGACAGATTAACGAAAGAAGTTTTAAGAATGTATTGCAAGTTGTAAGGAAAAGAAAAGCTAAAAGGATATACAGGGTGCGGCATTTATCGTTTCCCATTTTCAAAACCTTGTAACACATTTATTTAACAAATAAATAAGCTACATTGAACATTTTTAAATGTCTTACAGTCTTGGATTTACAATTCTGGTCTTACTTTTTGAATATGATTTCCTTGAGATGCCCTCTATTAACTTTAACACATTGATGCAATCTCCCTCGTACACTGACCATTACGCGGTGTGTGGTGTCTTGCGTAACATTTGCAATTTCCTGCTGAATTGCATTGTTAAGACTGTTAATGTCAGGGAGGGCATGAGTGAAAACTTTTGAGTTCAAATAGTCCCACAGAAAAAAAATCTGGTGACGTAAGGTCGGGAGATTTGTAAGGAAAGAATTTGGCCGGGGAAAGCAGCATGAAGGGTGTCCATTGAAAGATGTGCAGTATGTGGTACCCTACAACACCATCCTGTTGAAACCACAATCTCTCAATACCCAAGTTACGATGTGTCAATATCTGGTAGGAAGAAAGGTTGCAGCTTGTGATTGTTGAGAGTTGACAGAACCCGAAGAACCATTATCGCTCTCAAAGAAATAAGGGCCAATAATACGTACCCTGTGCTGCAATGGCACACCACACCACGACCTTAGGACTGTGAAGTGGCCGCTTGTGGATTATGCGTTATGTGTTATATGGTATTGAAAATGAGAAACTTTAAATACCGCACCCTGTATAATGAGAGAACAGGATTTCTGCTAGTTGAGATTCAGGGAAGAAGAAAAGGTAGAATACAAGGTATATAAAGCTACTAAGGTAGCGCCATTTCACGCGGCGGACTGCTTCATCAGCGTGTGACGTCATCCACGAGGGAACGATCGAGCATATGGCTGCTATTACATAGCAGTTGCATAGTCAGTACGTAGATTTGTGACGATATTAAACATATTACAAGGACAATTTTTGTGTCTTACTTTTGTCATTTGCCTCTATAAAAACAGTAACCTCTACTTGCGAAATAAGCTGAAACATTATAGCCCAGGCGACGAACGAAAAATAGAACAAAAAATCGTGAAGTAGTTGTCGGAGGGAGTGTCCTAGTCCCGTTTTTAGGTTTTTCGCTTATATCTAAACAATGGTGCATCGTAGAGAAAATTTTGCTATATACAAAATTCAAGCAGATGACATTTCCTACAAGTTTTATCCTAAACATTTCTTTCTATTACCAATAGTTTTCGAGTTATCCGCCAGCGAAAATAACAAATTTTCGAAAAAAGCTCTTTCGCCTCACGCTTTTCGACACATTTTGCTTTCTAGCGCTTCAACCCTTAGGTATACAGCAATATTCTCATGAAAGAAGTTGTAGGGAAATAAATTCACTTTTAAAATGAGTTGTCATTTGTTATTTTGTCTTGAAATGTTCAAACGTTATAACAATTTAAAGTTTCGGTCAAATTTCAAGATTTCGAAAGAAACCCGTACATCGCACTGTCTCTATATTTTGAATATAAGCTGTATATTGTGTATTTACATCATGAAACAAGTGAAGAAATATCACACAACAATTAAAGTTGAATTTATTGAAAATCCGATCACGGTACAAGCACAGTACATTTAATGGAAAATACATTAGATTCCAGGCAAGAAAGGAAAAATAGGCACACAAAAAAATCATGTAGTTTTGAAATTTGGCAGAGATGTGGAGGAAAGTGTCCTAAACAACATAGTAAAAGTCCCCATGGATAGAGGGTGAGCGGGGGTGAGGGATGGGGGTACTTTTAAATGTCGTTTCTTTCAGTTTTCTCTAAATACACAAAAAACTATGGGTTCTACCAAAAAAACAGTTTATGCACAAAATTAAACTACATAAAGTTGTTATAAAATTGATCTGCCTGATATTTCTGTAGAATTAATAGTTCAGGAAATAGAAGGATATGAAGTATGACAGTTATCGAAATTCTGTTTTACATACACCTATATTATATTTTTTAACAAAAAAGAAAGCAGACTATAATTAAATTAGCATGATGCCAAAGGCAAACTAGTTCTTAGGAAAATATACTTACTAGTGGTCAGGGGCAGATCCACGGGGGGGGGGGGGGGGGGGGAATGGGGAAATTCCCCCCCCCCCAAAAAAAATTTGTAACATTAAGCACAAATTATTGAAAATTTATTAGAACATAACCCAAATACTTAAATTAAAGCAACGACATTCATTATTTTGAAATACCTTTGTAAGAAAATGCTGAAATTTTCATTTTGTTTTCAATTGTGTACTGGATATAAATTTTTATGAGTAAAAACTTCCCTCTCTACTTTAGTTCCCCCCCCCCCAAAAATGTCTCTCTGGATCCGCCACTGCTAGTGGTTAATGTTACACATAAAACTCATTACCATTATTATTATTATTGTTCTTGTTGCAATGCTTAGCCGTTTTATGTTTCGTTAACAAAAATAATCGGTGTTTTGAAAGATGGTAAGGAATTAGATATATTTAGAAATTGTAAGAATAGTAGGCCCACCTATTACTTTAAATAAATGTTGACTTGTCTATGTGGCTCCTGGGATTATTTGCACATCATATTTTGTTACTGTGCAACTCGGTGTGGTGGAAGATACGGATGCCGAAAAGCTGGTATCAAATGCTCATCCACAAACAGTATACCATTAGAAGAAGATGAGCTTAAAATTGATGATGTCCAAGCAAAATAAGTTGTTTAGGCACTCTTTAATCAATGTTGTAGGATATAAGTGTATAAATACTGAGTGTTCGGTAGATAGAAAAATATAACCCTAACTTATCATACGATGGACTAGGATTCCAGTATTGGAGACTGAAAAAATTAGACAACTAAACATTTATTTAAAGTACTATGTAGGCCTACTAGGTTTTATAATTTCTAAATATTACAATTTTTCCAAATTATATTTTTAACGAAAAATATAACAGGTAATAGGCCTGAAATATATTTCTTTTAACGTGCACTCATAGCATGTGATTTTTATAAGCTTCATAACAATAATCATAATAATTAGTTTTATGTGTGATGTTTACCTTTATTACGAATATTATTCTAAGAACTGGTTTGCTTCATATCCTTCTTTTCCTGAACTATTAATTCTAAGAAATATCGTTCAGATCCATTTTATAAGAACTTCGCATAAACTTTTTTTTGCTAGAAACCATAGCTGTTTTTTTGCGTATTTAGGGAAAACTGCGGGAAATATTTAAAAGTACCTCCCACCCCCCGCTCAGTCCCTATCCATGGGACTTTTACTATGTTGTTTAGGACACTTTCCCCCACATCTCTGCCAAATTTCAAAACTACATAATTTTTTGTGCCTATTTTTTTTCTTTCTTGCATGGAATATAATGTATTTTCCATTACATGTACTGTGCTTGTAACGTGATCGGATTTTTAATAAATTCAACTTCAGTGGTTTTTTTAAGTTCCATGATGTAAGTACACAATATACAGCTTATATACAAAGATATAAACCCTAAATATACAGAAAGTGCGACATATGGTTTTCTTTAGAAATCCCGAAATTTGACCGAAACTTTAAATTGTTATAACTTTTGAACATTTCAAAACAAAATAACAAATGACAACTCATTTTAAAGTGAATTTATTTCCCTACAACTTCTTTCATGAGAACATTGCTGTATATCTAAGGGCTGAGGCGCTAGAAGGCAAAGTGTGTCGAAAAGCGTGAGGCGAAAGAGCTTTTTTCGAAAATTTGTTATTTTCGCTGGCAGATAGCTCGAAAACTATTGGGAATAGAAAGAAATGTTTAGGATGAAACTTGTAGGAAATTTTATCAGATTGATTTTTGTATACAGCAAAATTTTCTCTACGATGCACCATTGTTTAGATATAAGCGAAAAACCTAAAACGAGACCTTCTGCGGGCCCCCCGCTCACCCCCCCACCTTCGGGGACTTTTAGTGTGTTATTCAGGACACTCCCACCGACAATTCTGCAAAATTTCAAAGCTACACGATTTTCTTTCTATTTGGTGTTTTACGACCTTTATTGACTGGACTATTAAGGAGGCTCAAGATTCTGAATATGGGCGGGAATTTTAATGCAGTAAAGACCTACACTGTATACATGATTTAGAGTAATGATGTGACGGTCAAACCAAAAGTAAAGGTGATAAATCATGCCTAATATATATATATATATATATATATATATATATATATCATAATAGCTATAGCTATAGGTACTATTAATTCAAAATTACTTTTAAACACTATTGTAATCAAAACAAACTAATAGGCCTACCTTTACTACAAAAAAAATGCTGTTCTAATGTTTTAAAATTTCAAAGTTTATTTTGGAGGGGAAAAGATAAAAAAAATTAACTTCCTGGAATTTTTCCATCGGTTATAGGGTAAAAGCTATAAGTTTATCAAATTTCAAGATTCTAGCTCAACTGGAAGTGAGTATACATCAATGTTAATAAGCGGTTGATTAGACTGTCGTAGATGTGAAAGATGTTACGGTTATCTGGCCAGTTTTCCCATACTTATGGGGCAGCTAGAATCACCAATTGTTTTACACTTATGGCTGTTGTATGTGCCAATATTTTTGCCAAATTTTACGATTTTATCTATCCTGTAAGTGGGTCAAAAATTACACCATGTGAGGAAAATATACATTTACTAAAAATATACAAACTTTCTCGCATATACGAGTTAAAAGCTAGCACAGAAAAAAGTAAATTAGAAAACAAATTTTACTTCATACATTTTTTTTGATAAACTAACATGTATCTAGAACGGAAAGCATCAAGGCCGATCTTTATGTACAATGCTTGTAACGTGAAATAATAATAAAAATACTAATAACAATAATAATCAATGGCGGAGTGTGGATATTTTGACTGGGTTTACACGTTAGTCAGTAAATTTTGTTTGTCTACGTAAATTATGCATTTGACAAAACTTATTACCTGCTCATAACGAAAGAACTCTGTTTGAGCAAAGAATGTTCATAAGAAAGCTAAAATATCCTAATTCATTAATAACCTGAAACACTAAATCATACTTGGAAACTTCTATGTGATTATGATTATCACCAGGGCCCGGATTCTAATGACATGTCATATTTTTATTGAAGCTGCATAGACATTGTCAACTTGTAGATAAATCCTAATCATGGCCTCTAGATTATAGAAATGCATTTTTATTAGGTCATTTTTTGTCATCTTATGCATTTTTGCATTTTTAGGGCATTTATTTCAATTTTAGGTCATTATTTTGTCATTTTCATGTCATTTCATTCATTATTTAGTCATTTTCATGCATTTACATTGAGTTTATTAACTTTTTTGTCGTCTTATTTTCCCATAGGGTAATATTTAAATAAATTACTTGGTTAGTATAATGCAACATTTTTTGTAGGATCTATTTTAAAAACTATTTTCTTACGTTTCTTCTCAAATGCTCCAATCAAGAACAAAGAACAAAGTTTTTAGACCTACAACATGCTTTCTGCGTTTACAGTCTTTACAATTATGTACAACTTTGTGTGTACAATAATAATTTTTATAAATAAAATATCAGTTTTTAGGTCATTCTTTACAGTTATTAAATCATTTTCCTTAAAATTTAGGGTCATTTTATAGGTAATTTTTCAAACAATTTTAGGTCATCATAATCCGGGCCCTGATTATCTCGCAGCCATAGCACAAGATATGAACTTTAAATATTTAAGGACCATATCAAATAGTGAGGAAACCGACTGGCGAATAATGGTATAAAAGAAACTAATAATACATAAAACTTCACACGGAAACACTATGATATGCACGTGCTACGGTTAATGTTTACACCATTTCCCTCGCGTGCGACGTCATCATGCGCGCCGAACGATATTAGGTAACTGCGCATGACAAATGAGCACCCCTTGGTAGAATAATTGAGAAACTAGATGACGGGAACGGAACAGAACAGAAAACATGGACAGTTAACCTTTACATTGCTGAATTCATACAATAATATAAGCAATCGTCAAGTGAAATCATCATTGGGCTCTAAGTTTGAAATCAAAAGAGAGAATTTCAGAAGAATAACTAGTTTATATTGATTACAGTCGTAACACAAGGATAAAAGTTATCACAATTTTACATATAGTTCTACTATATAAATATTGCATTTCTGCTTTTATACAGTTTTTGAACGAACGTATTTATACTTAGGTCTACTTAGGCCTGCTCTCGTGATATGACTTTCACGAATCAGTACTCTGAGGTGCTGGAATCGCAACTACAACAATGGAATTTACTACCTCACAATACAAAAATTTCAGTTTTCTGAAACAGGCATGAACAACTTTCCAGTTATTAGGCTATGAGAAGTTCCCTTTTGCATACATAGATGTACATGGTTTAATGAATGAGCTAGGATTTAATAATTCCTTTATTGCAACCAAATTGCAATATTATGATGGAGCAGCGGTGAAATATGACAGGGGAAATGGGAGTATCCCTAGAAACCCTGCCTCGATCCCATTTTGTCCACCACAAATTCCACATGGGTCCATCCAGATCTTATCCCGGGTCCAAATTAGCTAGGCTTTCAAAATATCCCACAAAAATGGAGATTATTAATTGACTCTTCTAAGCTAAGATTCAAAACAGTGTTGATCCACAACGGGAACACCAGAAATTCAGTAGAAATAAGGAATCATACGAAAGTTTGTGGTCCCCGTTCTGTTAGATACAGTTAATTACAGTATCTACGGCTAACAAATATATGGAGATTTGAATGTCATTGTCATCTTATTAGGACTACAAAGAGGATTTGCAAAGCAGACTACTGTTGCTTTCTATGCTTGTGGGATAGTAGGGATACGGCCTCGAGAAACTTAGGCTATACGCCAGGACAACACATTGTCAAGAATGTCCCATTAGTAAACCCTAACAAAGTATTGCTCTCCTCTGCATATAAAATTAGGCCTAATGAAACCTTCGTTAAGACTATGGACAAAAATGGGGAAGCCTTTCCTTACCTCAGAAGCCAGTTCTCAAAACTTATCTATGTAAAAATTAAAGAAGCTATATTCGCTGGCCTCCAATCCCGGAGGCTTTTACAAGATAAGAACTTCATGACTAGAAGTAGAAACAAAGAATTTTGTTTTAAAAAATGAAATGTTGTAAGCAGTTGTAAGCAGTATTATTGTTTATTCTCCTGTGTATTATCTTCCATGTAAAACTAAAGCATTTTATGCCCAGAGTGAATAGTTTAAAAATAATATCAATTACATAATTAGAATCATTGTTCATGTGGCAGACAAAAAGTTGAAATTTGTTGGCTAGTGTTTTTTTTTTCCTATTAACCTATGAGGTCCCGGTTAGCGCTTGTGCCCTGCGGTGCAAGCGGTCCAGGGTTCATATCCTGGTGAGGAACTCTACTTTAAGAAGGCAATGGAAAGTCACCGCGGCATTACCTTGCCAGAAACGCCGTTGACGGGATGTGGCTTCTATTCCATGATTTCGATCATGGTCCCCGATGCGGTCTTTACTCTGTGTGCAGCTGATGATCATGATGATTATCTATTCAATCTATCCTATCCATCTATCCACCATCTCTGTATGTACCGATACCTATCTATCTACCACCTTCCAAGTAGGCCTATGCCAAGATAGGGTCTAAAAGGGAACATTAAAGGGAACATTATACAGATTAATTATTCTTTTGTGCAAAATGTGGGTACAGCAGGCATGCTGATCACTTCATCATTCAGGATGATAGAACACGATGACGCCCAAGTATTAGACTAACTGAAGGTATTTCAGGTGAATAATGAACTCGCAATGAATACTTAAATGGATGTATCATGTAGCGAGGTGTTGGAAATCGAATCATTGGTCCGGTAATGCATTCAATGTGGGTGTGTACGATTCATGTTTAGGAAGTTGTGTGGGTAATTATGAAGATGATCTCAGCGTGGTCTCGATCTCTGATTCCATTGTGAGATGACTATCTTCCTTGTTAAACTGCACGTTACACTTTATAGAATATTGTAGCCGGATATATCGAAACCAGGTGTTTTACTTCCATTTACTCCATACAGCATAGGCCTACGCATGATCCAGCATGAAAGCAAACAGCTCTCCAACTACTGCATTATAGATAGATAAACAGGACGATAAAAGAAAATGTATAGCAACGTCAAAAATTATAAAATTCACATCCAATGTATAGAATAAAATTCCTCTTGATATTTGGCTTATATTGACAGGTAGACTGTTATACGGATTCAAAGAAACGTTTTCATAACTATTAAATGTTGTAGTATATTTACATTTTTGATTATATTAATTGCCTCTATTGCGTGGTGTCATAGTTGTAGATATCATCACATTTAGGAAATTCGTCCAGATGTTTAAATACATGAAGTAGGCAATTAAGAACAAACATAGCTGGAAAAGTCAGAATGCCAAGTTTGATAAACAGTGGTTTACAATGGATTGTTGACGAAGTGTTTTTAAGCATATTTTAATGATTTACAAGAAAATGGAAGATGATGGAACATTTTCATGTTCATATTCGTTAATAGCTCATAAAACTTGACTTAACCTATTTTCACCTATGTGCCAAAAACCTTGTTAGCTAGTGGTAACCAGACAGGCTCACATAGGCTACTGATAAGATGGGAAAATAGCCTGATACACTGTATACAGACATGCAGTACAAGTAGGCTTGAGGAAAAGTTCTGAGTTTCTGAAGGTAGTGAATTGAGGACGGATAATTTTCCTTATGGTGAAGACTTGGACAAGACCTCTTTCCGGATGTATGGCAACACTAAACACACGCCTTCAAACACAAACATTTCTTTAGTCAAATGACGTTGGAATGTGTGGTCTATGACGTCGGTAACTCCCCCAGTAGAAGGTGCATTGCTACATTTTATATATTTAGTTTCCAGATTTGTTTATACTGTTTTTCTTCCCATCGGACGGCTTGTTCTTTACTGGGAACCTTGCAGATGACGATGTCGTTATGACGACACACGCAAGTTCAGGGTTATGGCTGCAGCTGGTAGAGATCCGTGACACCTCAGCTTCCAGCGATGTGACATACGTGTATGCTCTCTCCTAATTGCTTTCTCTCGGTGCTCTTGAGATTTCTCAGCGCAACTGATTGCTGCCAAATTGCAAACGCGTGTTTCCAGTTGTCAAGTACGGTCTTTAATGGATTAAATTTTCTTCAACACCAGAGGGATTCTCAAACATCCAGGATGCTTGTTAAAAATAGTAATGGTGCTTATTGTAGTGAAGGCCATTCGTTATTGTTTTTACGGACAAATTTCTTGATAATAACATCAGTAGAACGAACCTTACTAACAAACTAATTAACTAACTCAATAGTAATCAAGAACTTGAGTTCAATACTGCAGCAGTAAACGCGCTCCATCTTTTTCTGCCCTAGCATTTCGTCTCATTGTTATTTCTCTAAAATCAGTAATAATAAAATAATAATAATTGTAATAATTCTGTATTTCTTTTAGTTCTGCCTCTCCATTTTAAAGGCATTTATGCTTCCCACGCCGTTCGGGCCTTAGAGGACCGCGACCTGTAGGGAGGGGAATTATCATTCGATCACATAATTACTTTTTTTCACCAGAGGACATGGAGGTCTTCCCCGGATAAGTGATCAGCCCAATGCCGGGGGCACTTCCACTCACACATTCATTCAGAACAAGGCGAGGATGAAATAAAAAGGTGATATCCGGGGACCACAAGGGCCTGAAGTTCCCGACATTTGTCGGGAACGACTCAGAAAAAACTCACCTAGGTAAATTGTCTCTACCAGGATTCCAACCAGGCTCCTCTGCGTGAGAGGAACAAACGCATCCCTTGCTCTACAGCGGTGAATAATAACAATAACAATAACAATAACAATAATAATAATAATAAAAATAATAATTCTTACCTATTTTCAAAGTAGTTATTAGGGGCTTGACTGAGAAAAACAAGCAACAGTACTGGGTGTTAAGTCGATTAGGCCTACATGATTCAAACAAGAAAATGAAAGTTAGTAACTAAAAAGAATATAAAAAAATTCCCCAGGAAAGATTTAAATATAGGCTAATTCTCATGTCACAAGCCCACAATGCCTACCTGATATTAGTACTGGTACTGATTCAATATTTTTCTCAACTTTCGACTTAAAATCTTGAAGTAAGTTCTCTCGAACTGGTGAACTGGTACCGTTGATGTTTTATCACCAAGCTTGTAATCTTTGTACAGCGAATGGTTAAGTTCACTAAGCATGGGCTGTAGCGGGAGGATAGGTGAGTGTGTCACGCGCTCACGTATATCGGGTAGATATAAACGTGAATACACACGGCCTTTATGATGCAAGCCTAATCAAACAGTTTATCTTCATTTTATATTCTATACTTGAACCTATAAATCAAATTAATAGTGTAAGTATATAAAATACAACACTTTTATGATACTCTTCTCTCCTTTTAGGACTTAAAATGGTCTACCACTGAAATCGAAATGTTTCACGAACAAGAGAATTCAAAATAATAAGAAGCTTTCTAAAAACAAGCAAATTACGACAAAAAAGAGAGATAGATAGATATTTCGATATAACGCCCATCTGTACGTAATCATCTTTCCTGATTATTGCACCTTTAAATATAGGCCGAATATAATTTTACTAGCATGTGCCCGTGGCTTCGCCCGCGATAATTATTTCAAAAATTAAAAATTAAGAGCATAATAGTTAAATCATTATATTTATTAACACCTAAATCACGTGGACTACATACCACGATTAGATAGCGTCGCTTGGTAAAAGCGACCTCAGATTCGAGTTCCTTGGCCCAGAATACCCCTGTATAGTGAGTTTCGTCCAAATAAAACAATGTTTGACCATATTAGGGCTTACAACATTCAAGCGATCGCGAAAGTTTAATTTCCAAGGTATGACAAAAATAGTCAAAGCCAACTGTAATTGTCAAACTTCCATTTAATTTAATTCCAAACCCATCTGAAACCCACTGGCAACAATATGTTTTAATGTCAAATGTGATTCGGATTCGATAATTCTATGTAAAAAGGGATTAAGTATTTTCAAAAACATTTGATTTTTGGAATTTAAAATCACAATTTTTCAAAATCCTTTCTTAGTGAGCACCTACATTATGAAATGAAGGTACTGTCAAAATTCCAAGTCTCTACCTGTTATAGTTTAGGCTCTACGTTGATTCCTGTCAGTCAGGACAAAGCCTTTTATATATATAGAGATAATAACTCCAAATGCTACACTGGACAGAGTTTCCTCCTATTCCTCATCTGTACGGTGCATATTATAGTTATCTTTATTGACTGTTTAATCTTTGTATATAGGCTAATTTTAACATTTCATAATTTTATAGGCTAACAACAGCAACACAATTATATATCATGTTATAAGATAAACTACAATAATTGCATTTAGAAAATCTACAATTCCTACAATACTCGAAATAGAAATAAGTTTAGTATTCCTCAACAGTATTCCTACAAGTTTAGTATTCCATAATTTAAACAGTTTCAACAAAGCCATCATGGTGTATGGTTTGAAGATGTACAATAATCTGCCTGTTAGCATTAGACTCATTAATGACCTGAAAGTTTTTAAAATACGTATCAGAAAGATTTTAATTCAATTGTGTCCATACAGTATTAATGAAGTAAATGTGGGTAATGTATGATTTATATTTAATCTTAGATATAGTGACAAGTCTTATGGCTTTATGCTCCAACAGACGAAAAAAAATGTACACTAATTTATATAAGTAACCTTTGTATCAATAAACATTGTGAATAATAAAATCATATGTTGTAACATATGCAATTTTTATAATTCAGATGTGTAAATGACAAATAATAAGAATTCCTTATTGTGTATTAGATTCATTTTGCCATATACTGGAAGTATGTGGTGATAAACATAAACATCAAATTCAGCTTATGTTTTAAATGCCGCTTCGCGAACATTAGGCCTATGACTTTGCGTGAGATAACTATACGTTCATTTCCCACAATGCAGCAACTTCCTCAGCAGCCTATGAAAATTTTAATCGAAAAGTCGTAAAATCGTATTATCTGGGCTTAGGGTATATATCACTGAGTATATCACGTAGTGTTTTTTTTATTCACTGCTGGAAATAGAAATGAAGTTTATAGTGTCATGATAAAAAATGAGCTGTGGTAACAGCTGGCATACATAATACAATAGTAATTTATAAATTACAATATACACTTAATGTAATACCATGCACAATAATAAATAGTATTATTACTAAAGTTTTGGCAGGGAAACTAACACAACATTCGACTTCATGTCATCATGTCGTAGAAAGGTAAACTCATGCTTTTTTCTCGCAACAGCAAATAGGTCTTAATGTTGATAACTTACGTAAAACTTGGCGTCCTTTCTGATCACATAATATCGGTTTGTGATATGTTTTTACTATCTCATTGTGGTTCAGACAGTAGGTATAGCGGATGTGGTGGCAGCAGAATGAATAAAGCCGACATTAATTTTACTTTCCAGAAACACACTCGTGATTCATTGACCAAGTATAGTTTGGTTCAATTTATATTTCTAGAAATGACAGTACGTAGATTAAGATTAGTTATTCATCAACTTATTTGTTCTATTTCCAGCTAAAGTATATATTACGCTTAATTTAAAGTAGTATACTGCGATATAAGGGTGAATAGTGTGTTTAATAGTAAACCTAGAGTAGAGGAGAAAGTTAGAAACACCCCGACGAAGCAGAGTTTTTTTCTATTTCCGATAACACTGAGGTGTTCACATTGGACCAAAAATAAAAGCGTCGATGAAAGCTAAGTACAACGAAAATTAAATAATCCAGTTTCTTCGCTCTTCTCACAGATCGAAATGCAAGCAAATCGATTATTGGTCGTTCTTTTACGAAACCCTAATATTGGTCTACTTAAAAATATTCCAAAATAAATAATATAATATTCGGTGAGTTAATTAACTCTGTACAATTCATTGGCATAAAGAAATAAGAATATATTCCGTGTGACAAGCTTGGAAACGAGGCGTTGGACGGATTATTGAACTCTTCATTTAATGATAAGCGTTTCAGCTTACATAATAGACATGTGCTACTGTCTATAGTTGAAATTTTCAATATACTCTTGCATATACAGTACATATTGATGAGGAAGAACACTATGATGATGAATTAATATTTGTACTGAGCGAAAGACAATACAATATTGCCATTAAAATTGTTACAGAAGAAAATGAAATTAAAACACGAGAAAAAGACGAACTGAGGTAAGTCGGATCATAACTTAGCTGCTGGAAATTAAATGGCTGAGTCAATATTTAAAAACAAATGAAAAGGAAGTAAAGACAGGTTAGATACAAATACTGTAGTAAAATTCAATTGGGAAATTTTACTATATTCTATGTCTGCAATAATAAATACAGTCAACCCTCGACATAATGCCCCTCTTTACAGTGCCACCCTCACACTGTGCCAATAAATTCAAGTGAACAGATCTTCTCCCATATAAAATACATAAGAAACCTCGATGCTGTGCCAGTTCATTCAATGCCAGTGAATATAAGGCAAGATTTTTAGAAAATATAACTTGCAGTGATTTTTTCAGTTGCAGAATTCTTTTATAACTGGCGTGAATGTTAGGAAGATTATTTAAGAAACATTCTGTACTGTATTTCCAAGAAGTGAGTGTTCCTCTGCCACTAACTGTAAATGTAATGAGGTGGAATGTTAAGAAGTCGGACAGACAGCCTGCGTGAGGATGGAGCTGGTAGAAAGAGCCCTTCCTACAATGACACATTTCGAGCTTTCATTTATTTTAGTCCAGGATCCATTTAGCTCTTAAACACTCAGTTACTCAATTAAGTTAATCACTTACATGGACCCACATTATTTTCAACCCCTTTGTGTAGCACTGGACATATACTGCAATACATTGAGTTACTGTACAGTATTTTATTTTGTGCTAAAGCTAATTATTTGCCTTTCATTTAATTTATCTTTCATAACACAGTACAGTAAATGAATACAGCACTGACTTATGCCATTTCGTTTTAGTGCCATCCTCGCTTTGTGCCACTAAATGTTAGAGAACGGATGGTGGCATTATGTTGAGAGTTGGCTGTACATTAGAAGTTTACATATAATGACGCACATAGGTCTTTGCTATGAAGGTAGGAAAATACGCAGGTATGTTGGTTACTGGCACTAGGTACAGGAAGTTCGAGTTTCCATCATGATGGTATGAAAGGAGGAAAACGGATGGAAAAAACTTCATAGAATATATATATATTCCAAGCCGATTTCCTGTTTTTCTCTTTTATGTACCTATTTCACATAAATGAATAACCGATGTCAACAACATTATTCGTTTTCATCTTAAAATACTTTAGGATGAAATCTTTAGACAATAACGAAACATGCGTCTCACTTCTTCCAAATTGAATGCTTATCTAGTGTTTCGTGAGAGATCTAGTGACATTATCTACCGAACATTAGTAAAAAGTTTATTGAACCGAAAACGTCCACCTAACATTTCAGAAATGCTTAGGCCTATCCATGAGATAATGCAATCTCACAGGCCTACATATCTTACATTTCACAAACCCAGCACTATATAGCCAAAAAGCGCATGACGTCATCGTTAAAGGTAAATTAAGCACTAGTGCCGGACCATTTCCTCATCGTTGGTCTGAATATTGGGGAACAGGATTTTGATATAGCCTACTCAGTGCCGTATTTAAGCTTAAGCAGACTAGGCAGCTGCCTAGGGCGGCAGATTTGAAGGAGCGGCTTTTAAGCTGTTACTGTTCTTTTTATATTAAACATTTTATTCATAACTCTTCAAAATAGTACTAATGTAAAGCACAATGAAATAGAAATGAATAACATTGACAACAATACGCACCTGTTTATTTATTTACTTATTTTTTGTATTATTATTATTATTATTATTATTATTATTATTATTATTAGCCTACTATTTCAGTTACAATAATGTTTATTGTAGGTTACTTTGTACATTCATATGGAAATAAGGGGGCGAAAATATTTTTCTCTGCCTAGGGGCGCTTAAGTAGCTAAACACGCTTCTGAGCCTACTGTATAAAGGAGAAGGCATTGCCGCTTAAATCAGTATCATATTAAGTAAAAATAACACAAGGCACTTAAGAATCCAGACTTAGCATACAGGTAGACCTACAGTGTGAGTCATTCAGCTCTATCTAAAAGAACTCGCAGATCTGTGTACATTCCAAGAGTGCTAATATTGACATTGCGTTGACGTAAATACTGATGAATCAATAATGAATGACTATTTGTTTTTCTGTGTTATGGCACTCTTCTTTTAGTTCTTATTGCGTTTTAAAACAGTATTAGTTAAGTACGTTACCGTTCAAAATGCTCCATCCCAGCGCACGAACTGAGTTCGAATCGGCGTGAGAAATCCGTTTACTTTCAGAATCGTTTCTAAAGCGACCAAAACACGAGAGCCCTATTTCATAAAAGTTACAATTTTACAGGTGACAGGTGACATAAAATTGTCTTACAGGTTTACATTTTGACAATTGTGTTTTTCATAAAAGTTGACAACTTTACATAAATGTCATGACAATTTTGTAGATTTGTATGACAATTTTACATATTGTTGTTTCTCAAAACTTTTGAGTTTACAAAAGTCTGACAAATATGTCAAATCTTAGGATACCTATCATTTATGAAACATTAATTTTTGCTGACATATTTACAAATTTACAAAAAATGTAGAATTGTCATTACAGAAGTGACAGGCAATCTTTCATACGTAGGCCAACAGAGTAGGTTATGTAAATGTGTGGCATAACTTGGCAAACTTTCTTGTGATTTAAACTTTGTTAATAAACTTGCTAAATTGTCTTGTTAATAATGAACACTAGTAGTGGTGATATTGGTAGTAGTGAAAGTGGTGAAGAAATAGACATGAAACCACCCAGTGTTTTTAGGCAATGGATTAACCTAACTTTCAATTTCAGTGACTTTGTATTAAAAGAGAAATATAAATCAATTATTTTCGATAGTAATAATTGATTGTTTAGGTATCATATTTGATGTTGAGACACGTATGTGAGATCCATCTACAGTGTACTAAAGTAATCTTTAGGTTTGACATAAAATTGTCGCGTTTATGAAATGGGTTCTTTTAGTCTGACAATTTACATTAATTTGCCTGTAATGTAAGGAAAAGTTGTAATATTTATGAAAAATACAATTGTCGTGACATATTGACAAATTTGTCAGACTTGACATAATTGTCGTATTTGTCACACCTGTACAGTTTTATGAAATAGGGCCCTGTAGACTACGTCTATTTCTCTGCTAAGTAGATGAGAATAGAGTGCTACAGTAATTTTGTTTATGCCTTAAGAACCAATGTGAGAAAGAATGAGCAATGGAAATTTGGTCCATGTACTAGTTACCAGTATATTAAATGTTTTTGACAAAACACATCGTAAGCCAACACAACAGTTAGGCTACATTTACTCACGACCTTTCTTTCTCTCAATTCATTCAACTCCTGCAACTCCTTATCATAGTGAAGGGATTTTAAATATTAATTCGTTACTTGCTTTTTTCAGTAACTTCAAGAGGGATATCAATTTCTTTATAAATAGACCACGATATTAGCATTTCATTTAACTCTTTCAGAGCTGGATTTATGTGTTCATATAATCATTCACTAAGTAAAATCATCATTGTTTTATAACTCTTAACTCAAGGAGAACAAAGTTAGTGTATTAGTAGGTTTCCATGAATCGTAAACGTAACGTATGGATAAAAATTATATATATATATATATATTTTTTAATTTCATTGCTCTATTAATCTGACATATCTGATTTTACGCAATATCTAAGGTGACACAGACATAGCAATGAAAAGGTTAATTTTTAGGACAGTATAGCCTATAGCCTAATGCAAAAGAATGACCATTGCATTGTCAAAAATGTGTTTCTTAATAGGGCTACAGAGGATTTAATTTCAAAATTTTGAAAATTGATATGTCGTTGGGGATCCCTAGTACATGACTGTGCGAAGTCTTCTCAGTTGAAGTAAAAAGAAATTAGTGGAATTGGAATTATCTTGATTATGTAACGGGGAATCCCCAGCAAATGCACAGTTTGTTGAGCTAGACGCGTAACTATGACGTGTACAACATTGACATTACATCTTATTTACATCTTTGTTTGATTTTCAATTATTCTTCCTCTGCTCCGTCATTTCCGCTTTTCTGACATATCAACAGTTTAATCAAAACCCACTTCCGCCTTAGTTGGACTTTCCTCGTACTCTATTTTTTATTGTGGTATTCCTAAACAAATCCATAATGATTTGTATTTTGTTTACTTCTAAATAATGAAGTCAGGCTAAAGAATTCAATTCCATAGCCGGGATTTGAACCACAAATCTTCGGCTCACCGCTGCTCTGCTCCAACTGACTCACATATTCCGTTAGAACATCGAGGCTGATTGTAATGGTAAAGTGTCATTAGAATTACAAGCAGAATTAAAGGCTAATTGGGGAAGGGAAGCATATATAGAAAGATTGGGTGCGGAAGATAGAGCAGCAATGGCCTGGATTCGCCTGGGAAGATGGAAAACTCAGAGAATTTCGGATGAGGGAGGGGGGAGAATCTGCCCAATGTGCAGGGGAAATGAAACCTGGGTTCATATCTTGGCGGGATGTGTAGTGACAGAGCGCTGGAGAGTTATGATGCTACCCGACAAATTTTTAAACTCGCAAAGAAGTAGGGAGGCATGTCTAAATCTATTACTGGATGAGCACAATTGGCACGGGTTATGTAAATTTCTGCAGAAAGTGAGATGTATGAGAGAAAGCCTAGATTTAGAGAATTAAGGAAATCTAAGTATTATTTTTTGTTATTATTATTATCTTTTTGTTTTTTGTCTTAATAATGTCTATGTGTCTATGAAATTTTTACTTGTTTGGGGGTGGGGGGTTACGTCTGGGGTTATGTAAATAATAGAATATAGTTTTTTTTAATTGGGTTTTTTATGGGGTAATAATTTAAGTGTATGCAGTGAGCACGTATGGTCGACACCGACCCGTGCGCCGGTTAATGTAAATAATGTGATTTATATGTGAGAATTTTTTTGTGAAAATAAATACACACTACTACTACCACCAGGCCTTTCCAACAACTCAATGGAGACTTGAATTTTTCAGCCTGACTCTAACTTTCCAACTTAGAATACACATTAAAGAATTATCATTCTACTTATTAAGGACTTTTGAATTATTCTGCAGATAATTTGGCCTTCAAAACAGGTTCATAAAAGAAGTAGCATATACGTCTTAATAAAAGCCAATATAATATAGGCTCGATGCATCCCACTCGGCCTTAAGTACCATGTTTTACTAAACTTGAACAGCAAATATTTCAATCAATAACTAGGTTTATACCATGACAATTTATAACTGTACATCAAGCTTACTCTTACATTCAAAGGGAAACATGTATTTTTACTTTCTAGCATATAGGCCTAAATATTATAAAGTAGTGTACACAACGCCAGTGTATAGGATTATTTGAAACTCTAAACCCTTTCCACCCTATACCCTCTCAAAACATAGGCCTGTTGTAACCCTGGCCATACATGATATAGGCTATAAATAAATAAATAAATAATTTTGAAATGCTTCTTTTCAGTCACACCAAATTTGTTTAATGAAAGGTTATTAAACTTATGTAGTCTCTTATTTGACTGTTTTATGTCAGGTCCCTGAGACTTTCACACTCCAATTTATATATATTCTGAAAATATAATTGTTGGATTCAGGGGTTTGAAAATGTAATTGTTGGATTCAGGGGATCTTAACACGTGTATTTATGTTACAAACTCGACATCAAATTTCAAGGCCGAATACAATATTTCCTCTACCTGAAGTACCTATTATAGGCCTACAAGTATATTATTCCCTATATAAGCCATGAAGGCCCAGAGGGTTCCAGGAGGTTGAGGCTCACAGATGTTAGAGATTCGGTGCGTGAAGGTGGTAAGATTATCAGCCTTACGCACCGGCCGCCTTTACCCCCAGGATTGCTCTTGGTACTTATTTCTGTTAGAAGCTGAGTCGACCCAAGGGCCATAGTGCCACCAGAAGGATTAGGGCAATTGAAAAACTCCAACGACTCATCGGGGATCGCACCCGCGACCTTCCGGTTTGTAGCACAGCTCCTCAACCACTACGCTACGGCGTACCCCGAAGAATGGATATCAGTTGATACTGTGTATGGAGAAATACAAGTGATGTAAATTTGAACAAGATGTTAAATGTTGTGAATTAGGGTGATTCTAATGTCCTGATTATTCAATGAACATTGCTAGTGAAATTGTTACCATCATCCCTATCATAGTGCATTTTTCAAAGCAACCAGTGTTCTTTTTTTAACTGTATTCGGTGGTAATATTGCTATAGTTCTATAATTTTGGAGAAATAAAAGTTGTCGGTGAATTATGTAAAATTAACTAAAGCCCTCTGTACTCCATTGCCACGCCCCTTATATACTGAAAGGTAAGCTGTTAAGGCCTAATAAGAAAGATGTTACGTTGTAAAATGTAATATGTAACAAATGTAACAAATAAATTAATAATGAAATAGATGATATTAATATTGTCAAAGAAATATATTTTTATGTTCCACGTTATAGATCTTATAAATTGCATAATCTTTTTTTTTCATCCCAAAAGCAAACACTGACTCTCATAATAATTCTCCTCTTTATAATGTACTCCGACAATACAATCAATTGCACAAAACGGACAATATGGATATTTTTAATACTAACAATAAGCAATTTAAAAATGTATGTGAAAAAAATTTGAAAATTTTAAATTGCCTAATCTTTTTTTCATCCCAAAAGTAAACACTGACTCTCATAATAATTCTCCTCTTTATAATGTACTCCGACTATACAATCAATTGCACAAAATGGATATTTTTAATACTAACAATAAGCGATTTAAAAATGTATGTGAAAAAAAAATTGAAAATTTTTAAATAATAATTATTAAAATATGCTCCATGTCATTTTCTTTATTTGAATCTTTCTGATATATATATATATATATATATATATATATTTCCTCCAAAACTATTATATTATTATTTATATTATTATTTGTTTTTCATATTATGTTCCCTTGTGTAATTGTCATATTGTTTGTGTTTCTGTTTTTCTTTTCTGTGTGTTTTTTTAATAGTATTAGTTTAATTATTATGAATATCATTTTAAATATTTAATATTATAAACTGGTGTAGTAATATAAGCGAGAATATTGTAATTGGGCATTAGCCTGTAATATTCTTAGTACAATAAATAAGTAAAATAATTATACCCGTGTGGTATTCCATGTAATGAACTCCAAGCGCTTTAACAGACCGAAGTATAGATTAGTATTTTTTCTTGAAGTGCCGGTACTTTGAAAAAAAAAAGATTGAAAAAACATCCATAGGACTATTCAGTACGGCATAAGTAGGCTATATACGTTTAAAAATATCACAATTAAAATAGATCTCAAAGTATTTCTTACACAATTACTCGCTTTGCACGTCGGGGGCTCTGCCCCCAAACCACCAGTGAATTTCTCGGAGAAAGTTTTGAACTGACACTGACATTGTACCGGAGATAAAGTGCTTGTATTTAGATCGCCGTAGACTTTTAGTCACAATTAACCTCTAAAATATCGAGGAAACGTTTCAAGGCTTTTTTGGGGGGGTAAAAAAATTAACTTTTTGGAATTCTCTCGTCGCTTACAATCTAAAAGTTATAACTCTGCCAAATTTCAACTTTCTAGCTCCTGATTGAGTAAGTTAGCCTTGCTGCTTTACAGTATAGAGATGAATTTGTGTAAACCATTTTTTGTACAAGTTATCCAGTATTAATGTATAAATTATTGTGGTCGCTGGTGAGCCTAGTAATTAAGATGTACCCTTAAATAAATAAAATTAGGTAAACTGATATTACAAACCGCCAGAATGCTTTTATGATATGCAGAAAATAAATTATTGTCTATAGACAATAGACACTTGCAATTGGTTGAAATTCCATACATTCAATGATTCGTGAGCTAGATGACGCCATGAACACTATATAGGCCTAATCGAGAGGCTCTAGTAATACTTCTTCCTGTCAATAGGTGCGCTATGTGAAATCTCCGAGAAGGAGGTTGAAGAAGCAAATCACTACTAGGGCAAAAACGTCGCGCGAATGTAAGTGGTATGTTTTTATGTCTAAAACAAGTGTTTTCACCGAGTGAATTTGTGAATAGACAGTACTATATCAAATTTCTTGAGACGCCATGGTAATAAAGAGCAGGACACAATGCCAGGTGAGTGATATTAACAACTGTTTTAGTTTGCCATTCTGGAGAAGGGTTGTGTGTGGATGTAGATCACACTGAAATGGCTTCCCTTGACCTTGATAGCTACCTCGTCGCAATGCACAATTCATAGCATCGTACAGTGATAGCAGCATAAACCAGACCTCATTTTGATACAGTAGTTATTTATATTGAATATTTTGTAAAGAAAATTTCTCATTACACATTTTTATAACTGTAAATTTACATTCTTACTTGTATGTTGACGTGTCCCATAACATGTAATATGTTCTGACGATGACTTACGGGGCTGAGATATGTGGGAATCTAGATCAGGACAGGATGCGTTTTTTAAAAGGATTTTTTTTGAGGTAGGGAGGGGTACTGCAAACTATGGCATTGTGAGAGAGTTTGGAGCGCATAGTGAGACTAGAGAATATAAAATTTTCGCCGTGGGTGAGTCGGTAGCGCGCCTGCCTTCCACTCCGGCGGCCCGGGTTCGATTCCCGGGTTCAGGACTGGGTAGGTTAAGATAATGCACATTGTGCGCGATTCCTTATTATTAGAATATAAAATTAGGACAGTGAAATATTGGTTACAATTTATGCTGGGGGACCAGTCTCTAATTAGAGCAATATAATATCAAGAAAATGTAATAAACACTTACACTTACACTATGATCCGATGGACAGAATCAAATAAATAAAATCGCGGTATTAATCAGGGCCGTTCCATATGTGGGGCAAGTGGGATAGTTTCTCAGGTCCTGTACCATGAGGAATGAGTTAATGGCGGTAATAATAATAATTGTAAGATGATAATAATATTAGCCCTAATGCTAATGATGATGATTTTATTGTTGTTGATGATGATAATAATAATAATAATAATAATAATAACAACAACAACATTAATGCTAATGATGATTGTGATGATCATAATTGCAATAATAATAATATTAATAATAATAATATGATAATATGTTAATAATAATCAGAGACTGGAACTTTGGCAGAATGTCTTTTTAAATGTGTTAAATCTATCTTCAATTTGAAAGTGAATCTGTACAATTTACATCTTTGTGATTGAAACGCCGTAGTTTTACGTTGCCTTTTTCTGCCTTCTTTTTTTAAAAATAAAATTGCCTTTTGTTGTCTTTTTGATTATTAAGTGCCAGAATGGTACTTTATAAGATTGTGTGGGGGACAGGAAAATGTCTGTCCGTCTATCCGTGTGTCTGTGTGCGCGATAACTCATATACGCTTAGGCCTATGGGATTTTCATGAAACTTGGTATACTCATTTATAACGTCCATGGGAAGAAGCCTGTTGATATTGGACCAAATCGGTTGACCGGTACCGGAGTAAAGCTCAATAGTGCCTATTTTATGGCTATAGGCCTACATTAGAAAGAATTTATCAAATGCAAATCAGTTCTCATGACAACATATTGTTTTACAGTGTTCATATAGGACTTTGGAAGTTGCAATACAGTTAGCTATGACAAATAACACCACCCACATAATTATTCTATCACATATGCTTATGAAACTAGATCTTTGTTTTTCCGTAAACCCTGTTTAATGTATCGATCTGGAACTTAAGTCAGAAAATGATTACTTAGTTTCTGCATATTCCTGGTGGGGACAAGTTACCTAGGTGAGGTTTTTCCGGGGTTTTCCCTCATCTGTGAGACAAATGTCAGGTAACTTTAGGCCCTTGTGGTCCCCGGATATCATCTGGCCGTCATTATCATCTTCATCCCCATTCTCGCCTTGTTCTGAGTGTGTGTGTGTGTGTGTGAATGGTGTGTATCGTCCTATGTGTTTCGTGTTGTCTCGGAGGTGGCCCCGCGTTGGGCTGATCACTCATCCGGGGAGGCCCTCCATGTCCTTGTCTGGTCAAAAAAGTATGTATGTGATCCAAAGATAATCCCACTCCCAACAGGTCGCGGCCCTGTAAGGCCCGGGCGGCTTGGGTCGCTTAAATCCTAAAAGGGAGAGGTAAAACTGCGAAAAAGAGAGAGTTTCTGCATAATTGCAATTATCACTGATTAAACAAAATCATTCTGGGACTTTGTTACGGGTCAATCCATGAAATCAACTAATTTAATTTAAAAAGGTCTATGACAATTTTTTTAATCTATGTTTGTGCTATATTCAGAGAGTTGAAAACGGGTATTGATTATTTTTTTAGAATTGCAGTTTCTTTTTGAGCGGCCAATTTGTATTGGTGTGTCAGCCTATTTTGCATTTTATAGAGATTTGCGTTAAACTACGTAGCTTCTTTGTTTTTAAAATATTTGGTTCAAATAAAGACCATGTTAAAGAACATAAAATGTACAATATTTCCTATTTAGTACATATAGGCCTACTTAATTGTAAATAAACGAAACAAATAGGTAAATAATAATGTTTTCAAAATAAAACCTTCTCTTTTAAAATTAAACATTTTAAAGATAAAATTAAGGCTCACCTTCAATTTTTTTTTCTGGTTTTAGCGTTTGAAGTATACCACTTCCCTAAAAAGTTTCGGACCTGAGAGATACATCCTTTTTTGAGAGATACATCCTTTTTTTAATGGTTCTTCAAATATTGTAATTTTTCTAAAATCAGGTATTTTCTAATTAAAATATCTCAGAAGGGCCAAGCTTTAAAAATAAAATTTTTTAAGAAATCATTCTTTTTTTGTGTTGTAATAAGCGGTTAAAAATTTCATCCTATTGACTTTATTAGTCTTTAGTTAAGGTTTTACCTAAAATTTAATTAAGCGCTATTCAAGTGCAGATGTTACATTGCTTGTAGTAAAAATCTAAATAACAGATAAGTAGTGTTAAGCAATTTTTGTTAACATACTTATAGTTCACAATATATATATATACACACACACAGCAAACTCCCGACTATCCGTGGGCAGCAAAGGCTATGTGGTTTATGGATTATCCGCGCGCAAAAAATCGATTTTTCAGCACTTAATTTAGAATATTCGGCACTTTATTCCGAATTTCCTGCACCTTATTACGAATTTCCGGCAATTTATTTCAAATTATCCACAATTTATTTCGAATTATCCGCACATCATCGAATTTCCGGAACTTAATTTCGAATTTTCGGCACTTTCTTTCAAATTTTCGCCACTTTATTTCGAATTTCCAATCAGTCAGGTACTATGGAAGCTTAAGCCATCTGAATTCACAACTGCTACACGGTCGTAGTTTCAACATCAGTGAAAAACTGTGTACCGTACAACAATTAGTGAACTTTTTATGAGGATTTCTTAAGAGCAGCTATGAAATGACAATATATAACGCACTATGTCTTCTGTTTTCTTAAGATTGTAAAGAGTAAAAGAATAAAATTAGGTAAACTGGTGTAACAGCCGCCATGTGATCTTAATAAAAAATCACATTGCCATTCTCGGCATAGATATTATTATGTCCCTATTAATTATTAAACTAAAGTGCCAGAATGTTTTTGTTTAATCAGTGATAATTGCGATTATGATATGCAGAGAATAAGTTACTTTTTAATCGATTTCCGAGTTAAGCTCCAGATCTATTCATTAAGCAGGACTTACGGATGAAGAAAGGTCTAGTTTGATAAGCATATGTGAAGGAATATGTGGGTAATAGACTATTATTTATTTATTTATTTATCATAGCTAACTGTATTGCAACTTCCAAAGCCGAAACTGAACACTGGAAAACAATATAGTATAAATATTGAAGTAATACTAAAAAAATAAACAAACTTATTCAAACTCCGGAAGAACAACAGACAACCTAAGAAACGAAGTTACATAATCTTCATGTTTCTTGGAAAAGGCGAAAAACCGTGCAAAATACTTTTTTCAACCGTACTAAAGACGGACAACCGGCTAGTAATATTTATAATTCTATAAAATCCCCAAAGTTATTTAAACATCAAAATTTGGTATTAACTTTTAGAAAAGGTAGTATTTTTTCACCTAAAATCTCAATGAGACACATAGGCTATGTGTGAAAAAAATTGTGCTACATGTTTTGCATCATTTACTACAAGTACATTCTGTTTCAGTTTGTCACATTGATGCAATTTAATAACATGTACGAATCTGTTTGACTAGTAGGAAAGAAAAGACAGAGCGAACCACAGGATCGCAAGTCAGTTCCTGTATTGCTGATTGTTCAGCTCCGACTTTCCTTTCCCGAAAGCTTGCTATCCTATTCTTTTGAGTTTTAACACGTTTTTGTACTAAAGAATGAAGTTCGTGTGCCATGAATCTAATATGTATTTAATCACTGGGTGCTTATTGAAATAAGCTATTGAAATTTGGTGGTATTTATTTGTTTAATGTATAAAAACTAATAAAACATCTTATTAAAATAAAGTGAAAAAATCTTACTTAATTTACGATCGAATCATCGGTTCTCATAAATTTCTCCGCTCTTTCGTGCTCACCTTGAAATTTTCGACAATTTCGTGTATCCTTTATTTTATAAAACGAATTAGCTAAGAAGAAAAGATTTGTACAGCGACTATAAAATGTATCACATTGAAAGCTACTGATTTGAAGAAATTGAGAATGTAATAGAGAGGGATTTTTAATTGAGGATATTTACATTTTGTATTGTATAAAAATCGCAAAGTGTTTTATAAAAATAAAGAATGTTTTACTTACTTTACGATCGGTCCATCGCTTCTCACAATTTTCTTCGCGTAGTCCCTCTCATCTTACAATTTTTGACAATTTCTTCATCTCAAAATTCCATCTGACGCCTTCTGAAATGTAAATAAATCGCATTTTGTAATACAGGTGTCAGAATCAATATTACTATTGTTAATAAAATAACTGTTTGGACGACAATGTGGAGTGGTTTAAGTTTGTATTTCTCTTCACACATTTTTACTTAATTCTTACTTTATTTCTATTACCAATGGTTATCTAGAGTATCATTTTTAAACGCAAACAATAAGATATTACAAAAATCGGACGAGTCCAAAACATTCCTTGACACAATATCACTTTCAAATTTTCTGTTACCTGCAATATTTAATTATATAATTGTATTTTTAAGTTACAAATTCAATGAAATAACCAATTGCAAACCGTTTATTTCTTATAATATCAAATTCATTACCATTTCCATAAGAAATGGAGATTTTTAGTTAATATTTATTCCGGCTGACCATTGAACACTCAGCTAAATATTGTATTGACCTTAGAGAATATAGGTTTTATTATTATTTAACGGAAAGCACACAAAAAGAGAAGAGAATGAAATCAAACGGGAAGGATAAATAATGTGATAAACAACTTTAACTTGAAAGTAACAAGACGGTAATATCGCAGAAAAATGGTTACATTGGTTACATTTCTTCGGTGAAAAAAATGTACTATTTCCTTTAGTTAATTCTAAAGAAAAACGTACTTTTATTTATTTATAATTATATTAATATTTGGAAAATATTCATAGGACTATATGCAGCATTAATCTATTAATAGAATATTTAAAAGGTTGTTTAAAATTTTTTACGAGAAAAATCTGTTCTTTGTAAAAATATACACATAGCTATACTATTTTCTTTGTAAAATATATCTAGCACATGACCGAAGAAAGAAATACTTTGCTAATTTTCATAATTTTAAAGTAATAGTTCTGCTGATGTGACAGAGCTGGCTCACAAACTATAAACAGAAATAAACAGAATCTAGGCCTTTTAGTGGGGACTTACGTTTTTCACGTTTATGATAAAATCAATTTTTGTTAAATATAATAACCAAATGTTTGGAAGCTATTTCTAGGCATTATATGGCCTAGATTAATGCACCGATAATAATATGGTGTGTTAAACTTACATAACTTTCTATACTTTAAGCAACTTTCTCTCTTCACACTTTGCTATAACAGAAGACTCCATTTGCAGGGAGTGCATTTTCAGTTGTTCCAAGCTCACGCAAGACGTAAACCTGAGTTCGTGCAAATAATTACTTTCTTAGGCCTATAATTGCCTCTCAGAGATTTTTTAGACGAAAGTTTCAAATAATTATTTTAGCGCTTCGCATAAGCCCATTGTATACAGAAGTTAAATTAATTTCATCTGTTTACGAGAAAATCTCGAATAATTAAAATTTCTTCACGCAAGGTAAAAGTAAATCTTCATATCACACCCTGATACTCGTACCATAAGCCTATGTAACGCAAATATAAAATTTCCTTTTAATATAATTGTTATTTCTCGATCTATGTTATTCACTGTCATACACACAGACAAACATAGACGTTTATGAAAATTGTATTTTCAGATTTAGTTGATCTGAAGACGTGTAGGCCTATGTCATATTTATGCTGAAAACTGGACTTGAATTCCAGGGACGAATACAATACTTCAATACTTGTGCTACGAGTAGAGAAAGAAATAAGGTGTACTGTTTCTTTGAAATAACTCAAAATCGGGCAATAACGCCAAGTTTTAATATTTCCAATTACGTAAATAATAGCTCGAAATAATAGTGTTTGACTTATTTCATTTTTGAATAATTTTTTTCTATGCATTTGCAATGCGATGTGGTAACGACATTATCTTCATTTTTACAACCAATTTACATTAAGAGACTGTCATACCTAATATATTACACTAAGACATAATATAGCCTAAGTTACAGTATTATACTAAGAACATTTTTTTTTTGTAGTGGAAGTTATGTTTCACATCAGATTTATTTTTTCAACTAAAGCACCGATTCCAAATACAAACATCTTGGATCTATGATGTCTTAAAAACTAAATAAATGCCAACAATTTAGAAAAGAAAATAAAGAAATATATAGTAGGCCTACAAGTGGAAATCTAGTCACCCTTCTTTAAAATAATTTAATTTTGACTTATTAGTAATTGGATTTTTCATTTCTTTTCCAGGGACCGGATGCCTGACAGAAGACATCATTGGTTAGCTTCGCTGGACAACTGTTTATTCCTGTTGGACTACTGGACTAAAACTGTACCCTTTCATGGTTTCGGCCTAAAAGGGCTACACGTTTTATTCAGTTATGGCCCTGGAATTTAATTTATCCAGTCCAGTTTGTCCTCCTTTTCCGGTGTGGATACGCATAACGGTGCCAACTAAGCATCTGGTAGGGAGGATAAATGATAGAGTAGGGCCCCTTTTCAGGGGTGAAGAAGGTCTTGGTTCAGATCGAGGCCATACCTCTGGAATAGAGACGGACCATCTGGAGTTTGCAAGGAGACATAAAGGTAGCGTTTCAACTGATTTATTGATTTTAGGATGTTGTAGGTACTGTGAAAATGGAATCAAATGATAAAAAAAAGAATCAAGATTGAGAATCTCCTGAATCTCTTCTGGTCTAACCTCCTGGTTTGGGTTAACATAAAAATCTGACAAGGCCGATCTCTATCTTCGCAGATGATACTAGTGTACTTGTAACAGGAACGTCACAAGAACATTTATCAAGAATAGCTACAAAGGCTTTTCACGAGTTAAACACATGGTTTCCAGCTAATAAAATGACACTTAATATTGATAAGACCCATTTCATACAATTTAGAACAAAAAAACAGATGTATCTCAAATCTTGAAATTAATTATGGAACACAAATCATACAAGAAATTAGTAATGTAAAATTTTTAGGACTGCAAATTGACCAAAATCTTGACTGGAAGACACACATAGAAATGATAAGTCCAAAACTGAGTTCAGCGTGCTTTGCTTTAAGAATTTTGAATAATATATTAAAACAGGATGCATTACTTATGGTATATTTTGCATATTTTCACTCGGTAATGAGGTACGGGATCATATTCTGGGGCAACTCTTCCCATAGGGAGAAAATATTTAGATTACAAAAGCGGGCAATAAGAATAATATGTGGAAAGAAAAAAAGGGAATCTTGTAAACCGCTATTTGAAAAATTAAAAGTCCTCACTCTTACAGGGGAGTATATATACTCTGTTATGTGTTATGTAGTGAATAATATTGATAAATATCAAACTAATTTTAGTGTACACGGACGTACTACCAGAAACATGAATGATCTACACAGACCAAATAACTCGTTAAAACTCTTTCAGAAGGGTGCTTATTATTCTGCAGTACAGATATATAACAAGCTTCCAAACAACATTAAATTATTATGTATTCAAAGAAAGAGCAAACCTTTCAAAACAGCTGTCAAGGAATTTTTAATAACTCACACCTTCTACAATTTGGAGGAATAGTTCCAGCTTGGATAAATTTGGCAGCTTACAGTTTCTGTAGGCCTATATTATTGTTATAACATGCATGTATTTTTTATCTGACGTGTTCTATATCCTTGAGCCCCGCTCAACACAGGATCTACAGGACGAGATATCTACATCTACATCTACATATAAAGTTTAGATGTCTTGATAGCACAGAGTACAGTGCTATCTAAATCCAGGCAAATCACTAACTTCAAACTGTAGTGGAGACAGAAAATAACTTTGGGGAAGGTCGAAACTGCCGGGGAGCTGGGGGTACGGAATACCCCCAAGAAATGGGGTACGGAAATTTTTAAAATATTGAACTAATAAAAATCACGGGAAAAAATAGTTTTATGCTGCACCCTAGGCTCCTCTCTAATGAGGCCCGCTTGGGAAGGTGGAGTTTAGGGTTTCGTCTCAGAAGAAATTCAATGTGAGACATAATAAACCTCGTGCTATTCAGTATATTGCTCCTAAACTAACATAAACGTTCCTAACCTAACAAAACGGCGGAGCTTGGCTGGGGTGCAGCATAAATCTATCTTTTGCCGATTATACGCTATTTTAGCACTGAAAAAGTAGTTAGTAAATTTGTTCACTATACTCTAAGACATGCCAACTTAAACAAGAAATCATTTCCTAAGCTATAATACGTATTACTATTTATAATAAAAGTTAAATAACACATGGAACATAGGAAATAATATTCCTCCATTTACAAGTTCGGTATTTTATTATTAAATAAAATAAATAAACATGTGACAAAATGGAGCTTAAATAACTTATATAGAATTTTAGGTTTTGATTTCAGGGGGTCCGGACCCCTCGACCCCCTTCCCTACGCCATTGACTCAGATGTGCAATCGGAGTGTGTGTGTGAATGCCGAATACAGTATATGTAATTAAGTCATATTACTGAAAAGAATATTAAAATAATAATGATCTCCTTCCTTACACTCTTCAATTGAGTAGAAGCAGCGATCAATTAAATATGCAATTCTGCTGAAAGGAATGAACTACTTTGCTCAGATGGCACTTAAATAATGTTTAGTAACATAGTAATCATAGAGGACAGAGTAGAATTTTCTTTCTTGTGTCAATGCTAATTTTAGGTTAAGATGGAGTTCCGAGGCCCTTCAACACCTACCATTGATGAATTTATTAGTCTGATCTATTACTTTAAAGTATACATAAACACTTACAATGTTCTGTTGTTCCCTGAAGATGTTTCCAAGTTCGAATAATATTGAAAATTTACACTACAAAATCGAAACACAATTTCTCACAACACCAGATAACAGCGACCTCCACATTTACCATACAGCCAACGGTTTTCGTGAAAAGTCTAGTGTTACATGATACGTTACCAACATGTTACCAACATAGCGAAACAAAATTCCCAATTTCAAAAGAAAAACAAATCATCCCAACATAAAAAAAAATCTGATGTGAAAGTCACATAACTTCCTCTGCCCAAATAAAAGTTAGCAGTATTCACATATCCTTGTACAGAATCGCAAGACACAATTTTACGCTAATTATCCTATAAATACCTCTTCTTTCAATGATGCGACTAAAAGCGCAGGCTATATAACAAACTTAAAAAAAAAAACAAATGACTGCAGACGTTTATTGAACTTTCTGCCGTAAAATATAATTTCCGAAATTTATCGAATTTTTCCCTCAGATACATCTTTACTCTATGCATGGCCAACAATACATCTTTCTCACTTCACATTCTTATATAAAATAAGAGGCCGTGAAAGAGCGCGAATTCAGTTGTTCATCACGTAAGACAAACTTTCTACAAACAGTGGGTGAACAGTGGGTGGCTTGTAACTACCCTCAGAGAATTTTCTCGAAAAAATGTTTCAAATAAAAGTTTTAGCTCTTAGTATAAGCAACCTATGTGCAAAATTTAAAGAAAATCGTTAGAGCCGTTTTTGAAAAAATCGCGAAAAACGAAAATTTCTTCATGTAAAGTCCCCTTAAAAATAGGAGAAAATAGTCGCCAATCTTATCCTCACATCTTCAGAAGGTACCTGACCCAAATACGAAATTTTGTTTTCATACGATTTTCCGTTTTGGAGCTAGCTTGTTCACAGATATTTTCCACACAGACACACAGACACACAGACACACAGACACACAGACATGTTTCCAAAAATAGTATTTTTGGATTCAGGGGGCCTTGAAACGTGTATATATGCTAAAAACTCAACTTCGAATTTTGGGGTCGAAAACAATACTTCCTCTACCTATAGTACCTATGGTACGGGCAGAGGAAGTAATAAAATATTACTGAAGCATTAAATTAGTTTTCTTCTTGTTCTTGTTCTTCTTGTTCTTGTTCTTCTTCTTATTATTATTACTATTATTAATACGTGGAAATTGTTTGTAGCATCTCTAAATATATAAATGAAAAGAAATATCATTATTATTACTACTACTATTACAATTACTTACGTACTCCATGGCAATAGGCAATTCCTAAGCAAGCTAAACGAATATTACCTATTTTATGGAACCCGGAGGTTCATTACCGCGCTTACCTGAGCCAGCCATTCAAACCTATTCTGTGCTAACTCCAAACAACCATCCCTCGCAAATCCTACTTCCCTTAAATCTATCCTAATATTATCCTCCCACCTACGTCTAGGTCTTCCAAGTGGTCTTTTCCCTTCGGGTCTCCCAGTCAATATTTTTTATATATGTCTTTCCTCGTCTTCAAAGGCCAATTCAATCTGACAGACGGCCAAAATAACTTGGAGGGTTCCTTAGACAATCTACAGTATATTATATTTTGCAATGTTCGATGCCCCCAAACATTTTCATTGGCTTTCGAGGTCACAGCTTAACATTCAGTATTATAGAAGGCCATGATTACTGTTATGACTCGAAATGATCCATTAATAGTAGTTATTTATGATACAAGGGTGAAAAGAAGGATTTTATTCTTCGATTAGGTATGTTTGCGGAACGAGCCCATAAGAGCGAGTGAAGCATTCCTGAGAGCAAAATCAGTCATTTTACCATGTATGTCATACGCTATTTTTTGAACAGTCGTCAACATTTATAGACAAATTATAAATTATGAATTATATTCTTTTTATCTATTTCGTATCGGTGATGCTTAGAGCTGCTGTGATGGTTCTCGTGTTTCTGCATCTATTAATACTACCTCAGAATGATTCAGAGAAACATTCCTACTACACCAGGAAAAGAATCCTGGACCTTCAGCTGCTCTTCCTGATGTTCTACGAACTAGACTAGCAGGTTTTGGACCCAGATGGAAACTTTCTTCTATGAATACCCTTAATGGTCGACCTCACTGAAAGACTCTTAGGTCGTTTATACAGGTTCGAGTCCCGGTGTCTGAAGATTTATTTTCTTACCGGTAATTATTCTTAAGAAAAAAAATTACTGGGTTCATTGATAAAACTTTTTTTTATCAAGACGTATTTAAAGTTAGGATGGTGAGCGACCATCTCGAGCAAGCTATATTGTAAAATTAACTTAGTGTTCTTTAAGAATTATCTGCAATCTCAAAATGAAGTAGCCTACGAGAGCCGTCCATAAAGTAAATTTCCCGGAGGCCGTTACAGACACAAAACACAATTTCATGCAAATGTTTATTGCAACAGATACAGCAAATGTTCAGCTTATTTTAATAATATTCGCCACCGGAATTGAGACTTTTTCATTCCGTGAGACCAACATTTGAACGCCTATGTCGAAGAACTGTGCCGCCTGGGATTTGAACCATTGTATGGCAACCATGTCCGCCTCTTCGTCATTCTCTGTCATTTCTTGAGATGTAGGAAAAGATGGAAATCACTGGGTCCGGGCTGTAGGGTGAATGTTTAAACACCTTCCATTCGAACTTCTGCAGGAGACTTGCTGGAAGGTGTTTAAAAATTAAGTATTATAGAAGTATTATAGAAGGCCAGGATTCAAACGTTGGTCCCACGGAATGAAAAATGTCTCAATTCCGGTGGCGAATATGTTGAAAAATAGCTGAACACTTGCTGTATGTGTTGCAATGTGGAGAAGTAGTTGGAAGTAGCTGGAAGGTGTATCTAAATGTTCCAAATAAAACAGTTTTGATTTTCACTGTGGTTTTCATTTTATGTCCCATCGGAGGTTAAAAAAAAAGTCAGTCTCGTACAATTTTACAGTAACTCGCGTGACTTAGCGAATAGTGGAGATCGTTTTGGCTCTCTTGTAATACAAATAGGAAACAAGAGGTTCTTATCAGGCTTTGAAATTGATCTATCATGAATTTTGTTCATTAAACGAACTCGTCCAGCCTGTTGAAATGTCGCAAGGAATATTTAATGAGTATATTAGTGAAAGGCGACAAGTTTAAGCCGAATAGATTCGATAAAAAGTAGTAATCATCACAGATTGCAGATAAAAAGAATCCTTCATCCCGAATAGCTTCGCCTTTCTCCATGTATCGGCGCGGTAAGAATGTTAGATGTCATCTGTTGAGAAACATGCTTGGTAAGTTGAACATGCCAGACAATGATATCAGCTGCTTCCTTGGGTATTAAAAATTAACTAAGATTTATCTTCTCTGACGGCGCCTGCTTGGTTTGTATTGCGATTAGAGAGATTTGTTACACGCTATGCTATGATGACATCCATGTGAGATGACTGCTGTGGTCGCATTGCGTTTTGTCCTCTCACGTACAAACTATAGTACCTACAACTTACACAATATTAACATTCCTACTAACAAAGTAATCTTACACAACTTACACAATATTAACATTCTTACTAACAAAGTAATCTTTGATACTCTAAGCACCACTAGGATTATAAAGACCCAACATAATTTACAGGAGATGTATAGGCAATATTGAATTTGTTTAATGAACTGTCTAAAAATCACCTGGACCCCTCCATTCCCTACGCCACTGTCACTTGACTTATTCCTACCCTTCAGAGATATGTTTTCGAAAAAAAAAAAACATTACAAATAAAAGTTTTAGCCCTTAGTATAAGTACCACATGTACAAAATTTAAAGAAAATCGTTAGAACCTTTTTCGAGAAAATTGCGAAAAACGAAATTTTCTTCATGTAAAGTCCTCTCAAAAATAAGATAAAGTGATTACCAATTTTTGTCTCACATCCCCAGAAGATACTTAACCCAATTACAAAATTTTGTTTTCTTGTTTCATAAATTTTGTTTCTAAATTTTAAATCATTATACCGAGTGAATCATCTCATCCTTCTGCAACTGTCCCGAAAAACCTCCTCAAACGGCCCTACACTTGTTAACTGAATGCTCACAATTCGCAAGAAATCGACCTAGAGTTCTACTGACAGCTCCTTTGCCAATGGTTCTCAAACACCACTTCCACACCGTGGAGATCGCTGCCTTCCTGAGACACATCTTCTGCACACTGCAAGAATAATCATACTTAGACTGAACATATCACTGTAAATTCCCCGTGATATGCCCTATGGCGAAACACGGGTTGTAATCAATTTTGAAAATAAATAAATAAATAAATAAAATTCAGGTGCTCATATCACATTCACCATTCCTTCCTAGTGAAACTACGATTTTATTCTATGTTAATGCACTCTGCTAGTGCAACGTTAACATGCTGAATCGCAACAACAACATGGTAGAGAGAGATATTCATTGATAGCACGAGAATGTCAATCACGCTTTCTATTATTCGTCTAATAGTGGAGAATATCGTGATTGGTCTCAAGTTTTTAATGTAATTATGAGAACCTCCCTTGAATTATTTTCTAGTCACAACCGCTGTGTCTATGAAACTAGACGTTGGAAATGTTAAATTATTGATTATTATGATTGTTCAGCTATTGATTTTATTTCTTAAATAAAATGATGGAGAAAAATTCCTCCGACACTGGGACTTGAACCCAGGACCTTTGGCTATTCGCGCCAATGCTCTACCAATTGAGCTAAGCCGGAGTTCAATTCACAGGGCCAGATGGGCAATCAGTCATAGGAGAGAGGTTCCATCTGGCGCTCCATCTGGAACCTTTCTCCTATGACTGATTGCCCATCTGGCTCTGTGAATTGAACTCCGGCTTAGCTCAGTTGGCAGAGCATTGGCGCGAAGAGCCAAAGGTCCTGGCTTCAAGTCCCACTGTCGGAGGAATTTTTCTCCTATGATATTCTCATGTAATGTCCAACAGAGACAATAATGTATGGTTCATGAATGCTTATATATCTATATTAATTAAAAGTTATGTCATTTTTATCCTTAAATACATAACATATCCTGTATGATACAATTGGGCTTATAACATATTTACAATCACGTTTAAGTTTAAAAATCCATCAAGAATGTAGAAGGGATTTAATATTAACCATTTGTAGAGCATGTTTGAAAACCTTTGATTGCTGTAGTTTTTATTTGATTAGGTAACTTGTTATAACATATGGGTCCATAACTTATTATTTTACTTACGTATAAACTATATTTTGGAATTTTAAGGCAAAAATTTCTTCTAGTCTTGTATCCATGTATACCTTTTCGAATATTATAATAATTAATGTTGGTATGAATGTGTTTAAGAGTTTTAATAAACATATAAGTTACGATTGTTAAAATTTCGTACTCAATGAAGGAAAGGTTTATATTATTATTATTATTATTATTATTATTATTATTATTATTATTATTATTATTATTATAAATTAAATTAAACAAGACTAAACGTATGTTTTAGAGGTCCCAGGTTCAAATCCCGTGGCCGGCCAATTTGACACGAGTTTTTTCATGGTTTCCCCAGTCGTAAAGGCAAATGCCGAATTGGGTATTTACATTCCATGAGTCAACCTCACCATTTCATCCTGTATCGTATCCATTTAAATTAATATCAGTTGAATTTAATCCATAAAATACACTAACAATAGAAACAATCGACAAGCAATAATTCCATGGCCTACCCTACTGTATAGACACAGATTCCGAACTCCTGATATGGCCTCGTAGCTAAAAGGAGTATAATCACAAGTGAATTAAAAAAATACTTATGTTACGATAATATTAAGTAAAACCGTTATTGTGGAACAGGTTAAACGGATTTCTCTCTCAATCTATAATGAAAGAAGTTAGTTTCAGTAACTAAACCGTTCATTCCACATGACAATATTATGGGTTTATTTTCTTTAGAATAATACGAGTCTTCGAATCACAGTTCTAGTACGTATTCTTTTCGTTTGGAATTCTCGAGAAATATGCCTTCGCCTAAATATAGGCCTATCGTGGAAACACACACTGTTCTACTTGGAACATACAGGAATTAGCATACATACCAGGAATCGAACAGGAGACAGACGTTCTCTCTGGGCGTGTCACTAAGACACAAGAAAAGAAGCAGGTGAGAAATTAGAAATGACATATAATTATTCCGTACTTCATTTGTTAAGTGATATCAGTGGCGGCACCTCATTTTTAGTAGAAAACAGGATGGGATTATCACTAGTTGAAGATAATCTTGGAATTATTCAGAAATGTTTGTCGGTTTGTCAGTAAAGCAGGGGATCTCTCTATGTTTTCTTATGTACTTTCTTGATGCTTAAAGATGCAGGTATCTGGTATAGAATATTCTTTATTCTAATTTCTTTTACATGTAATTGATATTTAATTATTTATTTAATACACAATTTCTTTTAGCCCTATTTCACCATAAGGTACATTAGGGCTGTAGTTTTATGTCAATTACACTGTATAATGTACCTGTTTTCTTGTATACTAGAGTAGCCCCTTTTGCTAAAGTTTAAATAAAATTATTGTAAACTCTTAAATATAGAACATACGAAATAGTGGAATTCTCTACAACAACAATCCTTGCTAAAAAAATTTAAGAGTGGTTTTTCATATTTATAATTCAGTTTTTAATTTTTCTCAAAATTAGCAAAATGTAAAATCATATAATGCTGGTATATTAACTGCATTATCTAATCGTGTAGGTCGCAATGAGTGTTGACGACAGTATACTTAGTATACAGAAAAAATTTCGGACAGTAAAGATAAGTTCTTACTAATTAGAGCATATGCACCGCTATGATAGCTTTCGTAGAAAAAATTCTTTTGGATTTTAGTTTGGTTTACTCCTGGTTGGTGCAAGCCACCCATAGCCACATATGAAGACATGCTTCTGAAAATTATAGCATTTTTTTATTCAGATCACCTCAAAACGTTTATTTATGTTAAAAACTCAACTTCGAATTTCGGGGTCGAACACAGCATTTCCTCTACCTATAGTATCTAAGGTACGGGTAGAAGAAGTAAAATATCTGTGTAACTTTTTGTATTTTGCCAAAAAGACTCGTGGGTAACCTGGGTAACTCAGATGTATAAGCCTATGAGGGGATATTAATACGTTGTATTTGAAACAATGATATGTTGAAATACGTATACCAGAGTTCAATAATAATAATAATAATAATAATAATAATAATAATAATAATAATAATAATAATAATATTTTATTGTTCCTGCTATATTATATATATTATTTTTTTGTACACTGACAATGTACATTAAAATAAATCCCTTATAATAACAATTCACATAAAATCAACGTATATTAAAGTAAAGTGATCCCTATACAGGCCATGGAGGCCCAGAGGGTTCCAAGAGGTTGAGGCTCCCAGATTTTGAACATTCGGCACATGAAGGTGGTAAGGTTGTCAGCCTGACACAGCCACAGTAATCCCGCATTTCTGTTATTTCCTTTTCACCGAGCCGGTATTTACGAATTTCGACAATAACCAGGAGAAATTACTAACAGGCCATGTTATCATAGCATTCAAAATGGAATTGAATGAACACAAGCTATAGGAAAATTTATAATAGGCTATATTTCGCCACTAGAGAAAAATAAAGGATTAAATATTTTAGAATATATCAACGTCAATGGTACAAGAATTGGGCTTCCATTTGATTAGAAATCATCCCGTGAGACCTCTGATGGCACTACGCTTCTACGTAACAGAGATATTTACAAGTTGTAATAATTGTCATGGACATCGGTGAAACAACAGCTTGTAGAAATGTAGAACATACGTATTCGCAGCAGTATCTTTGTTACCTCCTAGGTTTATGAAACTTCCTTCCGCTTAAGGAATCAGAAGAAGTCACAGAAAGGTGATATAGACTACCGTGTTGTAAGTTCTTGCTTCTGTTTCTATATGTTCATCATCGTTCTGATTTTTGTAATAACCGTACCTACTTTTTTTTTTATCAGGTCAAGAGAATCGTATTTTTACAAGTCCTAAAACTTAGAAATACTGTTTCTTACTAGATTTCTTTCCATTTTAACCTGAGTAATTTATTATTGCAATAAAATTATACACATTGCATTTTATCTGAGAGCTATATATCGATTTAACTGAGGAATAATTGGAGCCTTGCTAACACAAGTATTAGGCCTAATGATGTTGCACATTTTTTATTCAAGTAACCCAATGTGTATATTTGGGTTAAGAAGAATATTACGACGACTTCTCAATTGCGCGAGCCACCACTGCACAACTAGTACTGGCAGGTGCAAATTTTCTGTGTACTGGGTGTGCATACTCCGTTCCTGGAAACTGTTTAGGTTACCTGGACCAGTTCATTCAGTTTTACTCGTGGAAATCCCGTTCATTTCCATGGAATATGCAGGTGCTCCTATATACGATGTACTTCCGCGTAATTCTGTTTTTGATATGTGAAAATAATTAATCAAATGACATGTCTTCAGATGGAGGGAAATTTCTCTCAGCAGAGGGAATTTTTATTGTTACAGGAGGGAGAAGGGAAAATATAATTTGGAGGGAAATCTTAAAGAGAGTTATCAGCCAAGATTCACTCAAATCTGTAGCAGCGATTCGATTACATTTGTTAACTGAGCCTGTTTACAGCTACCTAATTAGACTGTGTAAGACGTATAATTTACAACAATAGTAGGCTACTGTCGACCAAATAGATATTTTTATTTAGTTCATGTAAACAAAGCATTGATTTTTATCGCTCTATATATTAACTAAACCCACGTCTAAAAATATTAGGTATACGATAAAAATTTCTCTTGCACTGGGATTTGAACCCAGGACATGTGGCTATCAGTGCCACTACTCTACCGACTGAACTAAGTCAGAGTTCACTTCACAGCGCCAGATGGAACCTCTCTCCTATGACTGATTGCACTTAATGGTCTACCTCATTGACAGACATGCAGTACTGTGAGGCACACTAATTAGTGATTATTGTGACAGGGCTTCCACTGTTATTGCACAGTTAACATTGAAGACGGATATATACATGAACCACGATTATTGTCTCTGACCAAAGATCCTGGGTTCAAATCCCAGTGCCAGAGGAATTTTTCTCCTATAATATTCTCATGTAATGTCCAACTTAGGCAATAATCTGTGGTTGATGAATTCATATAAGTCCGTTTTCTCAACCTAGTTCACTCTATATTACGTTATTTGATTGGTTTTATTTTCTTAATTATAGTCTGGCGAGGTTAAGGCCATAAGGCCTTCTCTAACACTCAGCCAGGAGAAAATACATGAAATACAATAATTATACAACTTACAACTACAACTTACAACTAGGAATTTAATGTTTTTAGTTTGGACCAAATTTACAAATTTTCTATATTAAAATATTTTCACAAACATCGTATAAAATACTCTTCCAGTGATCATATCTACAAAACTAGACGAAATACTAATTTACTCATATTAGAACCCAAATGCCTCACATCGGCAGGATTAAAGCATAGCATTAATTTTGGACCGCGCTTCTATAACTCAATTATCAGAAAATATCCTGATCTCTCAGCATACTCCACTGTTAAATTTAATAGATAGGCCTATGTAAAGAATTTTTTGTAATTTTTTAGCTTTTAAGTAATTTTTGTTTCATTCCTTTTATGTATTTATGTTTAATATTTTTTTACTTTCTTTTTTAGTTAAGCACATTATACACTCTATTTCTTTGTCTCTCCTCTTTCTTCACTTTGATATTTTTGAAACGGCACCCGAGCACGAGCAGTCTTGCTCATTCGGGTGTATTACTAAATTTAATACTTCTTGTGAAGATATAGCCTATATTTCTTTTCCTCTTTTTAAATAGTAGTTGTAGTTAATTTTGAAATTTGAAAATTGTTTTATATTACTTGTATAAATATGTATTTGTATTTGTATTTGTATTTGCAATTCTATGTAATAATGTAATAACGATAATAATAATAAATATGCATTTTTTAAATAAAAAAAATTAAAAAATTAAAAATTAAAATTGAGTATAAAGGTTTCTGTAGGAATAAATTAAAAAATTTTGCCTAATATGCTCTAATCATGATGAACAGAGAACCGGATCCTCCGATCTGTTTACAAATATAGCGATGACCTGTATTCCTGCCAATAACGAGCATAATTAATGACAATAGTATTAAACATTAACAAATGCTTCAATTGAAGGGAGTGTTGTAGAATTTGAATCGATTGCGATATCGATCAGGTCACGATGTTAATTAAGATGTGTACGGGATAAAGCACACATATCACACAGGAAACAATGGAAACTGCTGACCAGGATGGAACACTCTTCATTCAGATGTAGGAAGATCGTCTTATCGCACACTGGTGAAAAATTATGAATCTCGATAATATTATTACTCGGACTCTAATAGAGAAAATTAAGGATCTCTATTGTGATGTCTATTGTGCATCAGAGGATTCCAATGAAAAAGGTTTCAAATTAAAATGTTAGGAATTTATGCTTGTAGTAAATGTTCGAAGTTCAATAAAAATCTGGTTATCTTTTTTCTTTCTTTCTTCTTCTTTTTTTTTCAAATGAAGTATTATTTGCAGGAAAACTGTATAATCCTCGAAGTTAACATTCTATAAGTACCTGTTTGTGTAGCTGGGACAGATAAGTGGATAACAGCTAAGTGCTCGGGCATTAAAATGGAAAGATGATAGTTAATCTCTATTGGTCTTCCTTTAAACTTCTCTATGTTTGTGGTGCTCCTCCATATGGACAATACTACATACACAAGACAGATTCTTATCTATCTACCTCAACAACATGATAAAATATTTAAAAGAAATCTTTTTACTGGAATCAATTATTCAGACTTACACACCACGAAATAGACTCTATTTTATTAGTTAATTAGATAGGCCTAAGTAGAAATAAATGGATTATTGATTAGAAGGACATTATCTGGATAACTGTTATACTGTTAATTTGACAAAAATGGTTATTGGAACAATCATTTGCTCAGTTAACCAATCAACTTTTATTCGAATAATCACAGCTCTATAAGCCAGGCCGTTGAACGTGCAGATGTTAAACGGACGTCCAAACCAACTTGTTCAGATCGTCAATAACAGAATCCGCTGAATAACTTATTTATTTACTTAATTTTTCAAATGCGTGTTTCTTGATTCCGGAGGTATTTAGTATGTTTTCAGTTTGAGTTAACCTTTCCGGAATCGATGAAAGTAATTTCCGATATGGTAGATTTACTATCAGAATACATAAGGTTTTCTGCATTAACCTGTAAACAAGAGATTTCGATTAAGGTGCTACAAAATACGACTTTATGAAGTAAGTGTGTTTGTCCATTCTGAGTATACAAAGAACTCACTAATTCGTTGTACATAATAACCTAAACAATGTGTACAGCCTATTCTTAGAATAGAATGAAAAGATCTACATTCATAGTTAGAGTATAAACTGTTTAATTCACTATTCACTATTTAATTCACCTTACCTAACAACATCATAATTGATTCGGTTCCCAATAAACAAGCCTTGTATATTTAGATTTAAAATAAAATCAGGTAAACTGATGTAAAAAAGTGCCAGTATGTTTTTGTTTAATCAGTTATGACTGCAATTATGATATGCAGAATATGTTTTTTTTTAAAATTGATTTCCAAGTTAAGCTCCAGATTTATTCATTAAGCAGAGCTTACGGAAGAAGAAAGGTCTACCATCTCGGCCACCTGGGTCATTTTAACGGTCTAGTTGGATAAGCGCATGTAAAACAATAGTGTTTTTTGTCATAGCCACCTGTATTTTAATTTCCAAGGCCTTATAAGATCACAGTAAAACAATAGGCTATGTTGTCAAGATAACTGATTTTCATTTTTGTTATAAATTCTTTCGAATACGTATATTGCCATAAAATAGGCACTAAATTGAGCATTAATCCGAAACAGATCAACCGATTTTATCCATTATGAATAGACGTCTTCCCACGGACATTGTAAATGTGTATACCAAGTTTCATAAAAATCCGCTAAAGCGTATTTGAGTTACCGCGTCTTTAAAATATACACTAAATTGGGTTTTACTCCGGTACCGGTCAACAGATTAGGTTCAAATTCAATAGGGCACTTCTCATGGACGTCATAAATGGGTATACCAAGTTTCATGGAAATCCGTTACAGCGTATTTGAGTGATGGCGCCTTTCTATGAGAAAGGCGCCATAATCTATTAAAATAGGCACTAAATTGGGCATTACTCCGGTACCGGTGAACCGATTTGGTTCAATATCAATAGGGTTCTTCCCATCGACATTATGAATGTTTATACCAAGTTTCATGAAAATCCGAAAAAGCGTACTTGAGTTATGGTGCGTACAGACGCACGGACAGACGGACGGACAGACAGACAGACAGACGGACAGAGGGACAGACATTTTTTCGTCCCCTACACAATCTCATAAAGTACCATACTGGCACTTAATAAGAGTGGTAGTTTGTGAAGACACGATTGAAATTCATGTTTACAGTATTCCAAAATTTGGGTCACTAGTATTCCCACCTACATTACAATTATTTATTGAGATTGGCCATGGCCCATGGCCCTAACAGTAATTTCTTAGGTACCTACTTCAGTAGACAGTAGCCAACCCTCACCACCCTCATTTCCAACAATGACTACATTAAAACCACGATATTATAATATTAATATTAATATTAATAATATTACAAATTGAATTAAAAATTAATTATCTTTATTAATAAAACTGACAGATTTTATAACAATATCCAAAGCTTGGAACGAAACCTCCTACTCACCCTGTAGGAAGTCAGAGAAACAATAATACTAAAAATTAATTTCTCCTCCCCCATCAATATTTAAAAAAATCCTATTTTTCTCTACACATTTTGATTCACTATACGTGAAATGCATTACTTAATTCCCTTTGTTTGTATCCTTTATCTTTCGAGACAACCAGCATGGTTTAAGCAATTACAAATATACGCATTTAATTATCAATAAAATTGCCTTGATCTTCAAAAATATATGATTACCCTATTTTGGTTTAAATATTGATAATTTTAAACCGTGGCATGACACAGAGTTGTCACTCGCCATTAAAATGTTACTTCACTTTTTTATAATATAAATGACTGAAATACAAAAAGAAATTAAATTTTGAAGTTAAATGTGCAATTTGTATTTCAAAAACCACCTCCTTAAGTTCAACTAATGATGATGGGAATTTTCTGGAACTTTCGATCAGTGTAAATTAAAAAGTAGCACCGTCCTGAACAATTTGCAGACATGATTTCCAAATTTTAAGAAATTTTTGGGGACTCCATTCCCCCAGCTAAAGCAATGCAATTCATCATCCAGAACAAGATTGCTTTATTCTTCTCTCGATAGGATTCCCACAGTGGTCTACCTGCAAAAGGAATTTCCGGAAGGGCTCGGCACACACGATTTTCTCCGTGGCCTCCAGACTCCGGACATAACATCCTTATCATTCCCTTTCCTGTGGCTTTATATTAATGCAACAGTTCGGCGTTGTCAGTCGACCCAATTTTTCAGCCTCTAGAAAGTCGGAAACCTCGACCTTCTGAACCTCTAAGGACACATCTTACTGGAAAAATTTTCCATTATGCTCACAGTGAGCATATATTGTTAAATAATGTGCTGCCTTTATGAACGCAATTAATATATTATTATACCGTACAATATTATATTATCATTGTTATTTCCCATATTTAAAACATTAAAATAAACTACACATAAAAACTCATGCAATTTTATTGAATACACAATTAAAAATAGTTCTAAACAATGTAGTTTTAACATTTACAGTATTGCGGGTGCCTTTCTTAAATACTTTTTTTCCCCAAGAACTGCCTCTACCTGCTGCCACCCTAATCCTCTTCGACCTGTCAATCAGTGAATAGAAAAGTATTTAGGCGTATTCACACTTGTCTGCAATCCAATACAATGTTGCCAAATACGTATCATAGCATGTTTACTTCACTTGAGAAGTGGTGAATGACAGCGGCAACACTGGGGAAATCCACGCGACTACAAGAGCACCAGGTTCTTTGGCGGTGTCGGTGTTGGTGCAGATTTTCGGATTAGTAAATAATGCTATTATATTATTTTGTAAAGAGACGATGTTTTGGGACGAGCATTCTTAAAATGGTACCAACTTTAATTCCTTTGGGATTTATATCTGCTATTGTTTCGAAATTTACTTTACCTTAACAATAGTAGAGCATATTTTTATTTAGAACTTCCTACCAGTCAATATACGAAGTATACGAAAGTTACAATTAGCTCACAAAATGACTTAATTTTCTATACTAACAAAACATGAATAAAATGCAAAGTAAAGGGAATTCTATACTCGCCATGGAGGCCCTTAGGGTTCCGGGAGACTGAGAGAGACATTCTGTACATGAAGGTGGTAAGGTTGTCAGTCTTACCCCCAGAATATCTCCGAGTACTGATTTCTGTTAGAGGCTGAGTTGACGCCAGGACGATAGTATGAATAGCATGCATGAATATAAAAATATGTTGAGTTCCAAGTAAATGGATTGGTAAGATAGACACCAATCCTCTAATTGCAGCTACTGCGATGATATGCAGATCTTTGTTCAGGCCGTAAGTCACTGATATAATTGTTTGGGAATTGCGCCTATTACTCCATACCCTTAGACCAATGAAAACTAGCACGTATGAGACCAACTTAGTATAAAAATGTGTTGTGACAAGTGTGTCTTGTTAATCACTGTAGACTGGTAAAACAATATTTATATGAAAATTAGCATTATCAATCATTTTTTCTCTCAAAGTTCCCAGTGAAATCCCTACGAGCCATTAAATTCCTTTATCACCTAAGTTATTAAAACCAGGTGAGATATATGATTGGCAACTTTTTTTTGACAAATTTTAATTTATATTTATTTATTCAACCTGGCGGAGTAAAGGCCATAAGGCCTTCTCTACAACTCAGCCAGGGCATAAACATGAAATACATAATAATAATAATAATAATAATAATAATCATCATCATCATCATCATAATAATAATAAATTAAAACACGAAATGATATACCTGAATACAAGAAACGTACATTAAATAGAAAGAAAAAATACGAACATTAGTGCTTGAGTACTTGAGTAATATATAACTTAATACAAATGACTAAAATAAAGAAATTCAGTTAAAAATGACTACATATTAAATTACACATTTTGAACACATTTAATTCGTATAAATCCTTTCTTCAGTTGTTAAACTTCTGGTTTTGAATCCCATATAAGATTAGATTTCAGATTTTCCTTGCAATTAAATGCAATATTATATTATGCATGAGCTTATGATATTTTAATTGCACTTGATATTAGTTTTGCTTGACAGCGAGAAAAGTTATGTGTCATAACATTATTAAGAACTAAGATCATATTATGTTCCTGTAGGTAACATTCCTGTTAATCAAGGATTCGGTATCGCTTCAAGTGAAGTCATAACATGATAAAGTATCTTGCGTGCGTAACTAAATTAATTGCTTGAGAATATGTATGAACATAACGTTTCATCTCTTATTATTTCACTATTAAAATGAAATGAGTTCGTGGATGAATATCGAACAATTAAGTGTTGCAGTGTAATAATGCGTATTTACTGCCGCTTTGTTCAAGCAATAGCCACGGGAGGTTACTGAACCTTCAAGGGGATATCTCCACTTCGATGTTTAGTTCTGAAATAAAAACACAACGGATGAAAACAAATTGGAAATATTAATTAGGCTCATACACTAACATTGAATTTTTTTTTAATATTTTTAACGTTTCAAATGATAGTGGATGCTTTTCTGTACAACATTCTAAATTGTCAAACAAAAATTTCATTTATCAATGGTGATTGTGGAGGAGGTTTTAAATGGAGGATGAAATTATAAGTGCGTATTACAATTTTAGACCCGTTTATCCGAAAGTGTCATTTTTAAATATAAACAATTCTGAAGTACCACTTGCATGATTCCATGAGCATTTTACATTAACATCTTTTGTAACCAGAAATGAACTTGAAGATAAAAAATATCTTAGAAAAAACTAATGGAAATTGCATTTAATATCAAAATTGATATAACACTCACTTAGGTCTATTTTCTTAGATATATCATCAGTAGTCATATTGTCCCAAAACAGTTTTTTAATATTATAAAATATTACGATTGAAGGCAGTCTATTATAATATGTTTTCCTTTTACTTGTGATCCACAAGGATGAAAATAGCAGATTATGAAGGTAGTATAATAAAAACTTAAAGGAACAACTTACCGTTTGGCCTTCTGTTTTAAACGAAACCTTCTTTGAAACAATTCCTACTTCAAGAATTTTCTTTGGTCGACTGTGCTTTTCCTACTGAAGTAAACATGGAAGTGGTGATGTCTCCTTGTTAGACAGCTATATTTATGAACAATATGTTCACTGCAGGGAAAAACTAATTCAGGATGTAATGAAGCAACTGTCAATTATTTTGAAGAGAATTTCTTGAGATGCCGGATTCCTTTTCTTAATTGCCATTTATTGTGACTTATGGCTAAGGTGCTCTCTAGTAGTAATTACAAGCTCTGTGTCGGTCTTAAGTTCTCAGCCGTGTTTGCCTAGGAATATTCACATTCCTGCCGTTTAATAGATGATTAATTAATTGCCAGCATCAAAGTTAAATCTCACTGGCCCATATTAATAATAATCAGCTTCACTATGAAATCTGCAAAAGAAGCTAGGTGGATTCTTCAAGGAAATGTTTTCCTTCAGAAAGATAGTAGGCTACAAATAAAAGTTTTAAAATACTATCACTATAGAATAATTTTCAATGCGAACCAGATTAATAGATAATGAAGTAATTGATCTTTTAGTACACGCTCTCTAAAACAGCTGCTTATCGGACTGGTAACACGCCGAAAAATTGCATTTTAGCAACCAAGGCCGCTAAAATTGCATAAAAGTACATTCAAACTGCATTAAAAATGCACTTTTATCGGCCTTGTCCTTTAAAGTCGACATGGCAATTTATAAACAAAACCCAGATGGCATTGACCAGTCACACCAACTTTAACATGGATTTACGCATATAATTGGTCATAAAACAACAAATTTAAGCCAACACGTTTCTTTATGATAATCAGAAACTTTACCAGGATTTTTCTCAAAACACGGTAGCCCATTTCATCACATGACAACAAATATAAGCCAACAACTTTTCACATTTTGGTTCAAATGAAAAACATTCCTTACCATGGACGCAACAGCATTTAAATGCCGTAATATATCCCTTCTCGTAGTCAACTTCTGCCGTGAAGTTGCTGGCAGCAACTCCAATTCAATGTTTCTGGCTTGGATTGAAATTTCCTCGGTATTATCATTTATATTTTCACAAGCTTTTCATAAATATTGTCTACAAACAAGGGAGTCATATATTATGCATATATACTACCACATTTGGTATATACTACCACATTTGGTTCAAATGAAAAACATTCCTTACCATTGACGCAACAGCATTTAAATGCCGTAATATATCCCTTCTCGTAGTCAACTTCTGCCGTGAAGTTGCTGGCAGCAACTCCAATTCAATGTTTCTGGCTTGGATTGAAATTTCCTCGGTATTATCATTTATATTTTCACAAGCTTTTCATAAATATTGTCTACAAACAAGGGAGTCATATATTATGCATATATACTACCACATTTGGTATATACTACCACATTTGGTATGTACGGTCATTGTTGTTTTATGATTCAGACGGCCATGAGAATGTAACTTTAGCAAATGGCAGACTGCCTTTCATTATAAATAACTATACGGTATTTTTGTTTTATTTCATATAATTTATATAGATTTTACTAAAAATATTGTATGCACAACGTACGCAAAAACTTTAGCGGACTCATCCAGTATTTCAGCCTCGGCTTTCGCCTCGGCCGCTATACTAGATTCGTCCGCTAAAGCGTTATTTTGCGTACTTGATACATAAATAGCTATTAAATTTGGATATTTATGTTTTTGGTTGATTTACTTCATTATACTAAAATATGTAATACAAGTACACAATACATAATTACGCTGTCAATGTAGACAATTAAAACAAATCACATAACTTTCTCTATCCTATTCCCACACAGTCAGTACCTGCAAGATATGCGGATTTAGTTGTCTCAGCAAACTCAATATCTCGTTTGCCTGCGAGATTGAAATCGATCTGAATCCGACTCAGAACGTTCCCTGTTTACATGATATTTATCTAGATAGATAGATAGATGCTATAGAATATATAGATATACTCGTCAAGACTTCATAAAATAACACACTACATTATTTCATAAAAAACCATTGTTGATTGCAAAAACTCTTGAAGATTAATATAACAAGGTTTCTAATTTAATTTTTTTTTTAAGTCGTATCTTCGGCACTGGTAACTTAAGCATTAATATCTCATTTGGTATCTTATTCCCAATTCTACTAGTGAGACAAATAGGACTTCTAGTATACCTGGTTAGGTTGTAGTTATTTATATAGCCTATACTTTATCCCTCAGTCGAGTGAAATGATTATGAACATCGCTATTTGTCCTAAATAAATGCGTATCGTACTTATAAAATATTACAGCAATAAAAATTAAAATATCCGTCACAGTGAGAATATTATTTTCTTTAAAAATATTTCTAACAGAATCCCTTGGTTGCATATTAAAAATAGTTCTTAGAACTTTTTAAAAAATTATTAACACTCTTTGTACATCAGTGGAACTGCCCAAAATTAAAATGTTATAGGATAAAACTGATTGAACTGTAGCATAGTATATTGTAAGTAAATTCTTAAAATCAAGCCATTTTTAAACATTTAATAGCAAAACAAACTCTCTTTAATTTAATGCGTACCTGGCCAATCTGCTGTTTCCAATTTAAGTTGCAATCTAAAATAATACCCAAAAACTCCGTAGTAGCCAACGGTTTTAAAATAGCCTTATTATCGATAAACTCGTAAACTCTCGTGGGATTACCTATGATAAATTTATCTTTAAGTTGGCCATTTCTGGATATAAAAGATGTTAAAGTAAAATACTCTTAAACATTACACTATAGTCGATATTTCAAACCGCAATAATCTTCCTTTAAAGCAGATGGTTTACACAACACTTTATTATTCACTTTATTATCCAACTCTTTATTATTCACACAAATATTATGAATTAGCATAGGTGTAATATTTCCATTTTTCACATTCTGGAAATTATAAATCTTTACATTACATTTTTAAAGTGCGAATTAGAATATTAACTTAGTACAATAAGTTCGTAGTTGTGCAGTTGGTTGAGGCATTGTTTGACAAACCAGGGAAGGTAACTGGGGTTCTTTCTACTTTCTCTACCCGTACCATATGAACTAAAGGTAAAGGAGATATTGTGTTCCACCCTGAAGTTTGTTGTCGAGTTTTCAACAGAAATACACGTTTTGATGTCCCCTGAATTAAAAAAAAAATACATTTACACAAACATATTTTGTATCTCTTTTTTTTTTTAATCTTCTTGACTGATATTAAGTTTAATTATATTTTTTGAGCCTGGTAGAGATAAGACCATTAGGTCTTCTCTTCCCCTCTACCATGTGATGTAGTGTGTCAGTGATAATCGTAGATCGAGAACGAAAGATGTATGAAAACAATATTTTGTATTTCGGTCCCTTTTGGGGACCTGAAGTTTAGTGGTGACTTTCTCTTACTTTTACTATCATGTTAAATGAAGGAATTGTCGTTTCTAGCGTTTTTTTTTAACGAAAACTGATCTAACAATTTGGTTACAATTTTGTTCATGAGGTCTTTATAAAAAAGTTATTCCTCAGGTTCGCGAGCGACCCCTGGTGATCCCGTAAGGGGATATTCACAGCAGATTTGTTAGCGGAGTGCGCCAGTCCCCTGCCTACTTAAACCTAAGGACACACACCCAGTCCTGATCCCGGGAAAGACATTTTTCACTACTGAAAAATCCCCAACCCGGCCGGGAATCGAACCCGGGCCGACCAGGTAGCTGGCAGTCACGCTACCAACTCACCCACGGCGGCGGACGAGGTCTTTATACTGAGTGCTAAAACTTTTATTTGAAACATTTTTCGTAAAAATTGTTCAAAGGGGTTATAAAACAGCTATTATTTTGTACAAACTCAAGCTTTACGTCTTACAGCTTTGCATGAGGCTGAAACAACTGAATACGCTCCCTGCAATATGCTTTCTTTTTCCATATTTGAATTATTTGAAATGTGGAAATTTCATCGCCCATGTTTTAGGGAGAAAGTTATGTGAGTCTATCACATCAGAATTTTTTCAATTGACCAATCAAGGAAACTTGTCCCTAGTCGGAATAGATCCAGGGTCCGCTGCGTGAGAAGAGTGAATGTATCCCCTATGACACAGTGGTGGACCATAAACGTAATCATAAAAATCAAAATAGATTTTTTGCACGACATAACTAATTAGTGGTACTTACGAATGTTGTTGCCGTGGATCGTAAGTTGACATTCCCACACGCAATCTTGTTGCTATGTGCGGTAAGAGTTTCAGTGCTGTTATGAATTTACTTACGCCACACCTCATACAAGGCCCCCCAGTTCAAATATTCGGTTCGCAAAACAACAAACACATGCGAATCACTTTCTGAAATAAACATCTATCTTCAAGTATGCATATACAATTTTCAGGAAATATCACAATTAATATGATTAAATTTATATAAATAATCATCGTACAAAAAATAGCATGCAATACTCATGCCGTAAGCGCACAACGGATCTCGGAAACTTGAAAAAACTCGGCGCAAGCACCTCGTTTTTTCAAACTATTTCCTCGATCCGTATGCATCGCTTACGGCACTTGTATCGCAATATACTATTGTATAGCTTATACTTCTTCCACCGTGTACAGATCCGATTGATTGCAGGAGGGAAGGATTGTACCTCGATATCAATTGAATTGCAGAATCCGTAACTTTTCTTAATGATGTAATAGCACTCTTTTGACTTTAATTTCTTAAAGGCTCTCATTATAAAGATTGTAATTGTTGCGTACTTTAAGATTGGTTATGGTAATTCAGCACCTAGGTGCCCTTGAACAGTGATTACCATCATTCAGGTCTAGTTTCTGAATTTTAATTCAGATTGGCATGGTGGTCTTAATGACGACAACATTCAATTTGATGCTGCATCAATTTCAGATTAATGTAACATGATGTCAGTGATTGGAGGCTGTGTAGTCAATCTTCTCAATTATTAACTATGGAATGTCGTTGTAACTGGAGACGATATTTTCATTTAAATTCCTTACGGTGGAACGTTCCCTAACAAAGAATTTTGAATAAAAAATCCAATAAAGAATTAACAAGTTCTGCCTAATACGGCACTATACCTGTAATTGAATGGGATTAATAGAATCCAAATTGTAAGGTCAGGAGTACAAAATTGAAAACTATTAAAGACAGTTTTGCTGCGAAGTGCATTATATTGCCTATAACTCCTAAAATCAGAGCATGATGTATTTTTGTATTGATTCGCCTGTAACTTCTTGAATATCTTATGTGGCGTAATTTCGTAGCCTATTTTTTCATTTAAACTCTTAGATAATATAGGCTAATATAATACTTATATATAATTATAAGGCATTGTTAGTATGTGAGGTGAGGTGAAAGTTTTTTGATAGGAGCCAGAGGCACCATACCATTGAAAACGGTAGAATATGTGAAAGAACTTGGGGTGACTTGTAAAGATTTCGCTTCACGCGTTAAGAGGTTCCCTTCTCGCTTTATTATTATTATTATTATTATTATTATTATTATTATAATTAACAAAAAACGTTTGTACATCAAGACTTAAACTTATCTGGCGAACGCCAGATTGTAGATCAGACAATATATATATATATACTTTCCATAACTCACCGCTGCTATGTCGCCCATAACTGAATATTAATGAAGAAGACGTCAAAGAACAATAGGAATAGATGAACACAAATAAATATATACAGGAGCTTACTGACAAACCCAACAATTCTAAACACGCGATATGACCTACCTGCAGTTAAAGCCTACAAAATTAGCAGAGAAATAATAATAATACTAGTAATAATTAATAAAAATAACAATAATAACACTAAAGAAATTAGTAGGTTTAAAATTAAGTTATTTTCTTGAAAAAATCTGAATAAAAAGAAAGTGAAAAGTATTCAAATTCTGTACTACTAAACGTAGGTTCCTAAAAATTTCACCAACCAACCTTTTCGCTGCTACTGACGAATATTTACATCACCTCAAAAATAAAATAAAAGCCAAAAATATAAGTACATCACCCATAAAGAAAAAGGCAATATTTATTTTGACTTACTTAGCTAATGGCAATAGACAATTCCTAAGTAAGCTAAATGAATATTATCTATTTTATGGAACCCGAAGGTTCATTGCCGCGCTTACCTGAGCCCGCAATTCAACCCTATTCTTTGCTAACTCCATCTAACCATCCCTCTCAAATCCTACTTCTCTTAAATCTATCCTAATATTGACCTCCCACCTACGACTAGGTCTTCCAAGTGGTCTTTTCCCTTCGGGTGTCCCAGTCAATATTTTTTAGATATGTCCAGCCCATTTCATCCTCCGTGATTTAATTACCCTTACGTCCGCCGCCGTGGGTGAGTTGGTATCGTGACTACCTTTCACCCTGGCGGCCCGGGTTCGATTCCCGGCCGGGTCGGGGATTTTTCAGTGGTGGAAAATTTCCTTCCTGGGTTCAGGACTGGGTGTTGTGTTGTGTCCTTTCATTCCCATCCCGCGAGAGGCAATGGCAAATCTCCGCGGTATCACCCTTGCCTGAATCACCTCGGACGAGTCGTGGTCATCACCCCACGGCTTTGTCCCGGGTCTGGACCTGCCTTCGGGCAGAACACTCATCATCATCATCATCATCATCATCATACCCGGTGAAGAGTACTGGTTATGAAGTTCTTTGTTATGCAGTTTTCTCCAGTCACCATTTTCATCTCTCTTAAACCCAAATATTTTCCTAAGCACCCTGTTTTCGAACACTCTCAGATTAGGTTCTTCCCGAAGAGTAAGCGACCATTTCTCACATCCATATACAGTAATTGACTAGTGTACGTAGTATAATTTTTATGTATTTTTTGTTGTTATTGTTATCGTTTCTATGTTTTCATATACTTTGTCTTATGGGCAACCTCTAATTAGGGGAAGTATGATAGAACAAAAAATAAAAATATTTAAATTCAATTCAGGGATAAAAATAGCAATGTTTAAATCTAGTCTGAAGTCGTTTATTAGGTTTATATTGATTTACAATCATATAATTATTTTAAATCATAATATGTTATAGACTTCTTGATTATTTATTTTCATCACCGCGGAAATGTACTGTACACGGTTATATGATCAACAATTTATTCAATTTATAATTCAAATATTATTTTAGTAATTTGATACGATCCCAAAATCTATTCAAACCTGGAGGTTGTATGTTCATTTTTAACGATGCATATCGGTTTCTTTCGTCAACCTAGAAACCTCAATAATAGACCTACGAATCTTAACACATATATGAGAACGTTTGTGAAACATATTTTACACCGTTCATTTGGAGAATTATTGTCATTCGTCTTGAGAAAATTTGTGCCATCCTCATCTTTATTTTTTATTTCCTCATTACGTTCCATCCTTTATGTTTTCCTCCAGATTTCTTTTATTGTTATGTTCTGTTCCACTTTATTTTCTGTAAACATTAGATTTGCTGTTTATACGAGGGTTTGATATTTAATAGTGGCAACACATCTATAAAATCACGGTAAATTACAAAAAGTTCAAATCACTTTTGACAGTTGTTGGTTGGATTCGTAGTGATAGAAGGTTCCAATTATTAGCTCTGAAGTATACTGGATATCCAAGCACTTTCTGACAAAATGGATTCAAACTTCCTATAATTCATCACGATTTTATAGATTTGTTGCCACTATTAAGTATCCAACCCTCGTAGATGTCAATAGCATGCTTTAGACTAGCGGTTCAAAATATTTGCCATTGGAAAATGACAATCTCAGCAGTGATTTGTGTAAAACCTCGCATGACTTGCTTTACCCTAAAGTTGGACCCTAAAGTTTCATCTTTCAGTTTTCTCGCTTCTCATTCCTAATGTAGAGTAAATGGCTGTATGATGTAGGGGGGGGGAGCATTTTGTTATCGCAGACTCACGCTAAGCCGTATTATTTAGCGAAGTAAAACTTCAAATCCATTTAAGAGATTAGCTTCAAACAATTTCTACGAAAAACTCTCGGTTGAAAATACTAGATCTTAGTACACACATTGGACTGCCTATATAAAATCTAAACGAAACAAAGTAATTTGCTAGAAAATCACGAAAGACATAATTTTCTTCATGTAAAGCGGACGCGGCCGCTGGATGGGAGCGTATCAACATTATTATTCATTGCCATTTCACGTGAGTTATAAAGAGAGTTGTGTATATATTGACACATTTTCTTATGTTATTTAGCGGCGATTTTTGTATTATATCAGAGAAATTTATTAGTTTCAAAATTTTTCAATTGACAAATTATCACGGAACATAGCATCCCAAAACTCGCTGACAGAATTTCCCGAAATGACGTACAATTAAAATCGAAAAAGTACAGCTTTCAAAGGCAATATACAATAAAACATAAAAAATGCATGATAAAGATCATACATATACCATAATTTAATACTCTGAACTATCACAAAAATATAGCAATTTTTTATTTATAAATAAACCCTTTATTGCAACCAAATGGTCATATTATGATAATGGAGCAAAGGTTATAATGATACATGGCCGGGGAAACTTGAGCACCCGAGAAAAGCTGCACCTACTCCATTCAACAAAGGGATTACTTATATAATTATTTAGGCTAATAGTTATGTATGATACAAGTAGTAAAATATGGATTTTATTTTATGAGTAGATCCAACGAGCAACACTTTCAGCGTATTCCTTTTCTCAGCGCTTTTACACCGGGCCGGTGGCAATCGATGACGTCACGCTGCAGCGGAATTGGAACAAAACTGCTGGATTTATGCTGCCATCAATGGCGACTAAATTACTAGTGATTCTAATATTTTCCTACAGGAAGCATTGGTGTATTATGGTTTCAAACTAATTGAATTTACATTATTATTGACATAGCTAAACGTCTTCTCATCTAGTAATAACTGAAAATATCCCCCTTTGCCGTACTAGTCACGTCTAACCTAAAACTTTCCGAAGAAATTCTCCATATAAAACCCAAACACAACTGACAAGTGTCACAATTTTTAATATAACACATTTTTGCAGCTAGGATTTCTTAAAGAATACCATATCAAATTAAATCAGGTAGGAATGGTAGGATAATATAATTGCCGGTCAATAATTTTAAACATACCATCCAGTTATAGACAGCGAGTTCTTATAATTTGAAGAGAATATACATAGCCTACTTCTTCTAATATTGCCTCTAATATCGTTTTTATGCCTATACTCGTTACCTTTCTTCCTAAACATTTTGGAGTTTTATTGTTCCTATGCATCTATCGTCAAGCAATACATACAATAATAATAATAATAATATTAATAATAATAATAATAATAATAATAATAATAATAATAATAATAATAATAATAATAATAATAATAATAATAATTAATAATAATGTTATTTTCTTGTCATTGAACCGTTTAGGTAATAGACAAAGTCAAGAGTACAAAATGATATAATGTATATACAGTATATATATATATGTCATCAAGTCAAGTGACAGCATGGGCACCGGGCAGGATTGAGTGAAGCCCTTCGTCTGCTAATTCCCCCGCAGTTTTACGTGAGCCAATCAGATTCATTGATGGATTCTCGCACCATATCCACAGGCTGGTGGAACCGATGCCAAAGCGCTGTGAAAACTGGTGGCACCGATGACGTCATTACTTAGCTTTGGAATAAAAATGCTGCCAGCGCTTTCACAGCGCTGAGAAAAGGAATAGGCTGTTTATTTTCGACGGCCGTTAATGTTTGTGAAATAATATATATAATACACGAGGGCTGATGGAAAGTAATGACTCCACCTTCATAACTTGGGTTTCGATGTGAGTATTTTAATAAATCAAACACAGAAATAATCCTTAGAATGTGCCCTTTAATTAACAATATTCACTTTTCCACATAATTACCAGACAATTGAACATACTTCTGCCAACGGTGAACTAGTTTTTTGAAGCCGTCGCGGAAGAAGTCGACACTCTGTTTCCGCAACCGAAGTTCTGCTGTTGTGTGGAGACTGAAGCTCACCACTATACGGCATCCTCCATACAGTCCAGATTTAGCGCCGTCTGACTTTCATCTGTTTCCGACAATGAAGGAAGATATGCGGGGACATCACTATGCATCCGATGAAGAAGTTGAGAGGCTGATCAATAAACTCATGTCTTTTTTTTTTCCTGCGATATCTCTGTCTAGATCAAATTACAAAATTAGTCCTTTATTACATTCTATCTCACAGCTCCTTGCTCCTTTGGGAGCAACTGGTTCAGTGGCCCATTAGAGGTAGCACACACGCCATTTTTTTTTTGACAATGGTACTTTTGAACTCAGGTGCAATGCTGAAAATGGGCCGGTATGAGTTTTGTCCATGTGAAATGGGTATGAGACGGGTACTCGTTTGGAAGCTAGGACACAAGGTATGGAGTACCGTTAATATTATACCTACTAGTTGAATATAATGTAACGGTCCTCTATAGGCCTAATAGATATTAAAAATGACATAAATAATTAATCGACCAATTTTTGGTAATCATAATCATAATTGGAAACTTAGCCTATGTGTTTTCTAAAAATTAATTGAAATTTATGTATAGACAGGGTGTCCACATTCTGAAAAGTCAATGAAAGTCAGGGAAATTGAAATCGGAAAGGGAGAAGTCAGGGAATTTTGTAAAGTCAATGAGAAAGTCAGGAAAATTTGTAAAAAATTATGGAATAGTCAGGGAAAGTAACCAGCCCAAGTGAGCGAAATGTGAGGGGCATGTGTTTTGCTCCACTCTGCTGTAACCCAGATTGTGTTAGCAATTTTCTTTTCAGTACTTGAGCTAATCATTTCTTATTTTATTATGAGGATTGAAGAGACTGCATTATTTTAGTTTGTTTACAAAGAACCTTGAAACATTGATTCTTGTGGTCAAGGAAATGTAAGTTTCTGGTCATGCAAAGTTAAGGAAAAGTCAAGAAAATTTAATTTGAAATTTTTCTGCACACCCTGATAGGAAAAACAGACGGTTACTTTGATGTAGCCATCACGTTACATTTTAGCTAAGTACTTTCTTATCTTTGTCAGAAATACCAAATATGCAAATGTGGGAAATGGACGCAGGTAGAAGCTGTGTCGGCATCAGTTAAGTGTAACAGACGTGTTTGTCTTGCCTCCTGTAATCTGAACACCTGTGTGCGTGTATATTAATTTAAAAAGCGGCTGCTGCTAAATTACTCGCCATGATTTATGTGTTTCTTCCACAACGCCCCATACACATGGCGAGTACATAGTGGGGTTCCACTTTATGCAAATGTAACGAATGGAGACCTAAATGCTGTGGACTTGTTAAATAATTACTCAACATTCTACCGATGCAGCTTTTTAAAAATGTATTCATGTCTAAAAAGGCATCTACAATTTATTGAGGAGTTAAATGTACAAGGGGCTTGTGTCTGCATATGTCCTTCTTAGGTATAATGCATATTCTTGTTCCCCATGGTCCCGTTGGATAACCTGTAAATTTTCGTTTCGATATCTCAAAATTTAGAGGTTTGGCACCATTTCGAAAAATGGAAAACATGTCATACTTTAGGCGAATATATAGTAATAATCAAGAACTGTCTACAAAATCCTACACTCTTTGTAGTTCTAATATAAACGGTTTAGATATATTGAAGGATTGGAATCCTTGACTCAAGGAGAAACACGAAGTTCAAGTTTCGATATCCAGTCCTATCAAAGAAAGGTATTTTCTCAACATGGCGGAGTTGCAGTGTGCGATTCATATTTTGGTTTGTATGAACCATTTTCCATTACAAACAAAATCTCCTTAAATTGCATTGAATTTAAACTGACAACCAATTGCCACTGTTACTGAATACTGCTGAGGAAAATGACATAAGGAATCTCTTGATATTCCCCATTGAAGAGGAAGTAAGTTGATTTGAAGATACATTTTTTGAGAGCCAATCAACAAGGTCAGAGAGAAGCAAGAGCAAACTATGATTCAAGTGATGGACACTGATCTATAGACAAGCTGAAAAGTAAAAAGTTTAATATATATATATTTATTGTTCGTTTCATTGAACTGTTATAAAACTTCGTATACACTGATCCGTAGATAAGCTGAAAAGTGAGAAGTTTAACATACTGTTTGTTTGATTGAACTCTGTAGAAATCTGCACTGGACTTTTAAGTTTGTACCTATTCACTAACTTTTCCAGTTAGGCCCTATTATTAAACATTTAAAAATAAATGTCTGTCATTTAATTTTACTATGAACATCATATTACATAGCCTACTCTCATCAGACTTATATGTAAAATGAACGTAAAAGAACATATTTTATAATATATATTTTCTGGATACTTACACCCATTGTAAAGGGTTTCATTCTGTTAATGTCAGTGCTGTTGCCATCTTTATTATATATTTTAAAAAAATAAATCATTAACATAGGTTTTCAACATCATGTAGGCCTTAACATTACTAATGTGATTTTCTCAAAACATGGTTTTCTGATATATGCCCCTTGCACATATAACTCCTGAATTAACATATTAACGGTAACGGTAAGTTCATGAGACGTAAAATAATGTAACCAAGTCGTATCATGGATATTGTAACGAAACTGAAATTTCCGTACGTTTTTATCTAGAAATATCAGCAGCATGATTTGAATCTGTAATGAGTTTATTACTATCTTGACCGCGTAATCTAGTGGTTAGCGTTACTGACCACGGATCTGCAGATATGAGTTCCATCCCCTGCCTCTCTTCGGATTTTTCTGAGATAGGGAGGTCTTGAACGGGGTGCACTCAGCTTCATGACAAATGAGGAGCAACTTGATAAGAAGTAGTGACTTCGGTTAAGAATGCTATCAATATCGGCCGTTGGAGTCGGCATGCTGACCACAAGCTTCCTAATCCTTTCATCTGCTTATGGCAGATGATGCAAAGTTCGGATGGTAGCCTTCTCCCACCGAGAATGTACCGGAGTTTAGGTTAGATTTTAATAACTATCTTATTTAATGAAATAAAAAATAAATAACAATTAATGAGATATTTATTAGCTAATACCGTATTATTAAAATGGATTCACAACATTATAACATCTATGTAGCTGTTTTGTGAACAAAAGACGATCGCAAGCTTGAAACAGCCTTGGAGAGCGAGTTCGAAAATTCCCGTGCTGTCCGTTAGACCATACCTCGTGATTTAAAGGCTATGAAAATACTTTATAGGACTGGTAAACTACTATATTTCGCATAAAAGTCCATTTCACAGAACTGTTCGCTGGATATTTTTAAAATGCAGGATATTTATGGGATTTCCAAGCCTATTCGCGAGCCGCAGGAGTTAAAGAAAGAAGTATCCTACGAAAAGCAGAACATTCTGAACACCCTTAGTTCGAGTGTTGCGTGCATAACAGAGTCGATAATTAAAAAACTCGGCGCAAGCTTTTCATTTCTTCAAACTTTCGCCTGCCTCTGTTATGGAGCAGTTTTCTGTCTAGTATCGTAACATATTACTTCTTCTTCTTCTTCTTAATTGGTATTACAGCCCAAGTGGGCCTTAACCTCCTCTATGGCTTTCTTCCATCCCCCTCTATCCATCGCCACCTCCTTCCAGTTCCTTATTCCAAATCTAGTCAGATCATCTGGTACACAATTCCACCATCTTGTTCTCGGTCTTCCTCTTAGTCTGGTTCCCTCTGGATTATTATTGAAAACACTCTTCACTTTCCTTGTCCTTTCCATCCTTGTGATATGTCCCAGCCATCTTAGTCTTTGGCATCTTATGTGCATCTCCAAAAACCAATTCCTTGTACAATTCATATATCTCATTATTATACTGTATCTGGCTCTCCATCCATCCACTGTTTCGAATGCTCCGAAAATCCTTCTTAGGATTTTCCTCTCGAATACTGCTAGTTGTTTGCATAATATATCTTTGTTTAGAACCCATGTTTCTGTACCGTATGTTATAATAGGTCTGATCAAAGTTTTATAAATCTTAATCTTGATACCTTTATAATCTTGACATATTACTACTGGCATTAAATTATAGGCGTAATTTAGGGCGACAGATAAGTTTAGTTAAATTTTGATTCAGCATCAACTTCCTACTTTTTGGTCCACGAAACTCGACAGATCGAGCAACGCATATTTCGTAACATAATGAAATATTGTTTAACATAAAAAGTAATTAATGGTTAATTGTTCTAAAATAGCGTAGGAATACAGATAGGAGACCACCCATTGTTTCCTAAGGAACTACGAGCACAGGCGTCAGAGATTTAATAGCGCGTTGACAAGGCTTTTACCGGAGAAGCTAATGTGACTGTCATTGCCATTCTTTTGATAACATGTTCCTTGGTTCCAATCCCTGTGCAATAATTGAAAAGCTATACATGCCATAAATTACTTTATTGAAACGAGGTAAGATAAACTTTTTTATGATAACACTGTAATAAAATGACGTGGCGACAGGTTGTTTCATCTTCACTAGTTTTCTGCTTTTAAAAATAACATAAACGATATCAGTCTTATCGGAGCGAAACTTAAAGGGCGGAGTGTTTACTGATCAAATAAAATGGTGCAAAATATATTGCACGTTAAGCTTTGTATAGTAAAAGCAGGAAAAATATCAGGATGTCTTAATGAGTTAGTATGGAGAAACAAATATATGAGAAAAGAAACAAAATTTAAATTTATAAAGCGTTACTTTAGAAATGACAGATTTCATTATGTATTCTTATTCAGATTAAATAACCTCAAGTTTCCAGATAAATGTTTAATTCTGAAGAGAGTTATTATATAGGAATGCTATTTTTATTTAACCTCGAAGGTGCTGGCGTAAGCGGTTAGGAAAGTCGCAGGTAATACCAGAAGAAGGCTTTATAATTGTCTGGATGTGAAGCAATATGCTGCTGCTCTTGACGTAATTAAGTCTCTTTAGGGGGAAGTGAGTGCTCATTCTTATCTGCGGTTTAGGTAAATCGTGACTATCTAAAACTTATATAGTAATAATAATAATAATAATAATAATAATAATAATAATAATAATAATAACAACAATAACAATAACATGATCACCTACCTAACATGAACAATGTTCAACAGGAGAGTTTTTGAACAATCACGAATTACACAGAACCGTTGTAGCCCCAGCCAGTATTAACAGTTGTTTAAAATATGTAAAAGAAACTGAAGGAAAATTTTGATTGCTTACAGAAATAAGGAATAAGGCACATAAAATAAACTGTGCGTCAATGGAGTAAAATTTGCTATCTAGGTAAAAAAATGTACATACCGGGTACATTAACAGTTAGATAACATTACGAAACATCAAATTACGAGAGGGTATAATAGAATCCCTCTCACTTCTAAAGTTTTAAAATACATTATACGATACCGTTGAGCTCGATCAATAAAATAAATTCGAATTTATAATTAATTAGCTCAGCAATCCTTTATTATCTGTCGCCTAGGCCTTTCGAAACTCGTGTCAAATCTGTTAATTATATATTTTAATTTATTTTATCCTCTCACTTCATCGACTCTGGGAAAGTGCCCCAAATAGTGGCAGCGTTGCCTCATTGGATGGCATTATTTTTCCTTTAACGAAGGAACTCAGTCAACAGGGATACTTATATTAAAGCTTTTTCTTGTAAAATCATGCTCCCATGGTTTCAACTGTGAATGCGACAAAAAAAAAGTTGTATCTTAAGGTTTTTATACTTGTTTTTCTTCTTCACTGATGTTGCCGCTGATCCAAAAAATTCTCTCTTAATTATATCATTTAACATTTAGTCGTGAAAACCTGGCTGTAGCTTATACAGAATTTAGAACCAGGAAGTACTGCAATAGCGATTCTAAATGATATGTTATCCATCAAGGTTCCAATGTAAGTCATGCTCCTGATTCCTTTTCCTTTATTGCAAGAAATCTGGCTTTGTCTGCATCAGATAAGGAAGACGTGAGAAGAGATGCATGTAGGCCTTTATTGATTAGGGTCAAACTGTTTAAATCTCAGAAGAAGGTGGGATGCCTCGGCAGGCAGTTTGGTTATAACATATTACAGACAAATGACATATCTCGATATCGATATGTCGATATACTTAACGAGTATTCCATAGGATTACGACAAGAACTCAGGATTGATCTTGCATACCTAAAACCCTTCGAATTTAACGAGAAATGAAATCGGAGTCCAAGTCATCTCTTCAAAACGCAAATTTAATATGGTTTCCAAAAAGTTTCTAAAAGGCATTTGGGAAGTTTTAGCGGTTAGTTTTGGAATGGAAAGACAATTCTTTGAAAAAAAACCGTGTGAGAAGAAAGAGAAAATAGTCCGCATACATGATTCCACAGCATCAGGGGACGTGGGAGTTCCTAAGATATTTAGTTGCAACTTAAATGATGCAGTAATGCCTGAAGAAAGGTGGTTAAAAGCTGATAAGACATTCTTATCTACTGAATAGAAAAACAAACAAACAAAACTCTCACTTATTTGAATTAATTTCTGAACCCAAGGCTTTACAGTCATCGATGATTAATTGGAAATCAGAAAGAACGGTGTTGGACTCATCATCCAATGTGCCATCGTCCAATTAAAAGAGATTTAATTTATTCTATAAATTAGTAAGAACTCACTGTAATGTGAGACTAAATATGATCTGTTGGATCTCCTTAATTTGCACCTGATTGGGATGAGAGCAATTTGGAATTATGACAAAGATTCCCACATGCTCGCCACAAAAAAGCATTTAAAGTAGAAATTCTTCCTTAATGATTTGTAATATTAGACCTGCATCTCTTTCAATGCAGTTAAAATCATTTCTCAAATCCAGTTTAAGAAGGAGATTTGGGCTATTTTCATTAATCTTGAGGAAAGGCAGCGTAGAGTGGATTATTGTTTCACGTTCTTTATGTGTCCCAAATCCAAGTTGGCGTTGCTGTAAATAATCCTTGAGGTCATCCCTAACGAAAGCGCAAGCTAACTTATCAATTAAGAGAATTTAATCTTTGTATATAATATGTACATATGTACATATTTGTTTTTTTTTAGTGTGCTTAGTGTTTGTGCAATTGTTAATTGAGGGAAGCCAAATATTTAGATTCTAAGTTATAATGTGTGGGAAAGTGCGAAAAAAGTGTTAACTCGCAACTGTTGGAGTTAATTTAATGCAAAGTAAGCACGAGTAACCACAAGTTCAATTTTCATTTCCAGTTAAATGCCACTTCCAATTAATTGATTTTATACACCTGGCCCTTGGTATAAGTTACTTAAAATCAGTCGTTATCACAGTTAAACGAAAAAACGAATAGTTTAGATCTTGTAATTGAGAAAGAGGATATCTACACAGATGAGACCGTCAGCTGTAATTTCTCTTTGGGCCGCCGAGAAGAAAAAGTAAACAGGTAATTCAATTTTATGCTACGTGATTACTATCATATTTTTCATAGATAACATCTACATGCCTTGTTACCGATAGAGCATTCAGTATGCGATGGTCCTGCGTCCCCTCCAGCAATGTATGCTGCTCAGCTAGACATAAAAATGAACGTTGTACAAAGTTACAAAAGTTGTAAGAGACCCATGACATCTATTGCCTCAAGAAACACCAAGTTAAATAGAAGTCAGGTTTGCATCAAAAAGCTAGCTGCCACGGAGGCTGCAATCAGAGGCTTGTAAAATTGCTCAAGACAACAAACAATCGGAAAAAAATAATCGGAAGCTGTAATTAGGTAGTACTCGTGTACGTTTAAGTTTTTTCTTTGTTTCTTTTTTTAAAGAATAGACCTTGTTAGTCTGTGACAAATTCGAGATATGTAATTACTTTTTTATGCTGCGTCGTTTAGTAATTTGTTCCGTAATTGAGATGAGAGGGCCGAGCCTTTGTCTTCTCGAGTGGATCAAGATATCGGAGTAGGAGGAGGGGGAGGGAGCGGAGTCTGGGAATTACGTCGGTATTTCTCGGAACTCTCGTGAGCATGCGCATGTTACATCATTGTGGCCTCGAACAGGGTTCTTCCCCAGACAAGAACCTGAAACTGGTCCACGATCTTACCTGAAAGTAAACACGTCCACTGAGGACGGAAATGAACTCGATCTCGCTGCAGAGAAAACAATATACCATCGTATGAATTATTGCCAATTGTCTGAAACAGGATGCTCCAAAAAGTAATTTTAAAAACACTCGGTGTTACAAAAAATAGTTATGTTTCATAGATAGGTAGTTTTATTGCTATTATATATTTAAAATACAATAGGCATTGTCAAGTTCAAATTTTCTTGGAATGAGGCTTTACATTGGCAGAAATTGTTTATGTTAAAATAATCGTCAAAACTGTAAACTATATTATTCATAAGCCAATCAAAAATTTTAATTTTAGAATTCTTAATGTCTAGGTTTCGATACTTGACAAGAACGTTGTCATATGGTTTAAAACTTAATTGCTTATAGTACGATTGAGTCTTGCCTAGTCTAATGTATGGTACAGGTAGGGAGGAAAAATGCGGAGCGACTCTTGTAGCTGATTTTAGAGCCTTGTAAAGAGATGTAACGGAAACGTTTGTTTCACAAGCAATGCAAATTAAATGAAATTATTTCTCAATTCAAGCATTTTATCGACACTATAACAAATTTCAGTACATTCCTTGCTATCCTGTGAATGCCGCTAGGCATGCGCAGTGGCTCATATCGGCAACTTAGATAGTTTAGTCTTTCCTCTTTTTTTCCCCTACCTGTACATAAAATTGTTTAGCACATCTTGTTTCATAAGTGCAAATACTATTCCTTAATAAAAAATCATCACAGTTCTTTCACAGTGCCTCATAAATATTATAGACTAGGCCTATAAACAGTTAAAATTTTCAAGTCAACGAATAAAGGTCTGCAAGGTGTGTTGTGCTCTGCTTTCTTGTATTTACGACTTAAAAAAATCGTATGCAAACACGCATATGACATTTTTTATCCTTCATATTCCAACATTTTCAATGACTTTGTGAATGAGTACTTTAGTACCATGCTTCAGAAATTCTACTTCCGTAAGCCCTGCTTATTGAATCAATCTGGAGCTTAACTCGGAAATAAATTTAAAAAGCTTATTTCCTCCATATCATAATTGCAACTATTACTGATTATACTAAAGCATTCTGGCACTTTGTTACATCCGCTTACCTGATTTTATTATGAAAAGAGGAAGCTCTTCAAAACAGGAGGAGACTCATCTTACTTAACTTTAATAATTATAAGTGAGCATTCACACCGAAGTAGCATAGCATGCGAATCACACTACCTGGATGCACGCTGCACATCGAGTTGCATGGTTCACAGTTTTGCATTCATATCGAAGTAGCGAATGCGATCTGCAGTTTAACGTAGATATATATTTTCACTTGAACCCATTTAAAGTAATGTAATTTACCTAAAGAGGATATAGTTTCAGCAATTTTAATCCAGGCTTTTTTCCTACTAGTTTCGATTGCCATATCGTATAGTCTTCGCATGTACAAATTGTATGTTAAATAGCTCTCTTTCTAGCAGTTTTCATGGCATCTTTGCTATAATCTACCGCTACACAAGCGAATATGTGTTGAATTTTCTTAACAATTAGAAAACAGCTGAAAAGGCAACTGTACGCATGCGTCATCCCAAGTAGCGTCGCATGAAATAAGTCCGGATCTATCTGAAGAAATGAATGTCGCACTCTGCGAGCTGCACTATTGCCACGCTACTTTGGTGTTCAGACTTGAACTTGTTTATTTGGGATTTAAAATGAGTAACGTGCAGCGTGCATCCAGGTAGCACGTCGCAAGTGGCATGCTACTTCGGTGTGAATGCTCCCTTAGTCTCCTCTGCTATTTTTGTTCAAACTGAATAATATCATCATAAAGTAGAAAAGGTAAAAGCTATAATAGAAATAATATTTGACTACATATCTACAAAGATGAACAAGAAATGGCATGTGCGAAGTAATTCCACAGCTGCAGAGAAATATATTATAGCATGGGAGATCTGACCGTGGCGAACGAATTTGCAGCGTGTATTTCTCATGTTAATGGCGGTAGGATTGATTAGACATGCTGGCATGGGCTGGTTAAGGTTGAATTTATTGCAAAGTGACATGATTCCAGCACGGCTATCATAAGATTATGGCCCAAAAAACACTACTGCAAGGACATTAGAACAGAGTCACAGATTTGAGGGAGAAAAAAATTAAAAGAGAACAGATTTATGTTCGTTGACCGGTCTCGTAGTCAGAGCTTCTGAATAGGCCTACTAACCGTGATGTTCTGGATTAGATTCCCGGTCGAGATAATGGAAATTTTGTCTTTCATAGATAGATTCCTCTGGCCGACATGGTCTGGTTTGTCTTTAGGTTGAAGTGCCCTTCTGGCATCCAAATCATCATCTCATCGGGATGTAACTCCGACTACAATATGTCCAAAATATTATATATTAGGCCTACGAGGGCATTTTTTCCCACCTCCGATGGGGCATAAAATGAAAACCACAGTGAAACCCAAAACGGTTTTAATTGGAACATTTAGGTACACCTTCAAGCTACTTCTCTACATAGTCGCGCTCTGATTGAGACATTTGTCGAAACGTGGTGCAACTTTCAAATACTCTCTTTATAGAAACTTACCGCCAGTGTATTGAGAAGGGTCTTCACGATATCTTGAAGTGTTTTGAAATTCTTTGTTGATGTGGAAGCTCTGTTCTCCCAGATCTTCCTTCAGCTGCCGAAAAAGATGAAAGTCTCTCAGCACGGGAACGAGTTTTTGAAATCCATCGTTTCAGGAGGTGAAACGTGGATTCGTTACGACAATCCAGAATCAGAAGAACAATCCAAACAATGGATGCACACAAATTTCCCGAACAAACCCAAACCAAAGAAGAATTTCAAAGCGGGTGCCTAAAACAGTGACCATACATCTGTTTAATCTTCTCTTCAATGACCCATGGATGCGCTTTGACAATCATTGGCCATTCTTTGTTTGCTGAAGAGTTTCATTATTGTTTAATTTTTAAAAATAAATTCTTTTGTGTATGTTCAATCACACTCTGTGGCAAAACTTATGAAATTTATTGTCTTAATTGATGAATTGCATAAAATCATCATTCACATACTCACCATATGGTTAGTACAAGTGCTTGGTTCAGTAACGACCCCAACCAGTAAAATACTGGCATAACTTAAACTTATGAATGTAGATGAGGTGTTTACTGGGATTGCTTTGCATCTCTTAGTTTTGCTTGAATTTTTTTTAAAGCTTTTGAAACACCTATGGTTAAGGCTGTATTTACATAGAAATGTACTTTCTAGAAACAAAAACACGAACTTTGTTGGGCCCAAAAACTTAGAAAATTACCTAGGCCATATTAAAAAACGACATAAACGAAGTCTTATAAAGTTAACATATTAATATCCTGATAGTTACAAACAAATTAGCTTTTGATTTGAAGATGCGTAATATTAATCAATCGATGTCATTTAATAATCAAATTCATATTTCTGGGAATATGGCCTAATTAAATTCTTAGGGGAAAAAAGTATTTTCTTTGAAGACAAAATAAAAATCCACACATGAGGACTCTGTTTCGTTTGAAGCAATGAATTTTCCTTGCTTACTTGGAATCTTTTTCAGTTCTCCAAACACTTTTCATTAAAGAAAACAGGTGCAGAAGTCCCTGGGAGTCAGTACACAAATTCCAAAGCATTCTGAAAGTTGTTACATACATTCGAAACTTTATATTTCCTTTGGCTGTTTATACTTATCAGAGAGAAATAACTAAGTATTTATAATCTTTCTACACGAAATTTTATGTGGTTTTAATGCCATCCATTGAACAGAGATCCATTGAGGGGAGGGACATGTAGAGTGAAACAATCTATAAATCTGTGATTAAAATCTCGACCAAACAGTCCCAGTCTCAATAAAGCAGTACGAAAACCTCACAAAGTTTCAGATACCCTTGACTTAGCATGCGTTTCAAAATAAATTCAGAACAAGTCTATTTATTAATAACTTAAACTATCAGCAGCCTAATGAATATGGGGTTTGTCTTTTGCTGGGTAAATTTAAAATCCTTTAATCAAATATAAATATGTAAATATAAATGGATATATATGTATTTCTGAGTTAACCCTTAATTTCACGAGACTCAATTTCTCACACAATATACAGACCCATCCCGGACTGCAAAGAAAATAATTAACACAATAATTAGGCCCACACTTTATTTCATACAAAACTATAATTTTACATGAAATTTTAATTATTCTTCCAATTTATTAAGTGCCAGTATGGTACTTTATGAGATTGTGTGTGGGACGAAAAATGTCTGTCCGTCCTTCCGTCCATGTGTCTGTACGCGCCATAAGTCAAATAACTTACGCTTTTTCGGATTTTAATGAAACTTGGAAAACACATTTATAATGTCAATGGGAAGAACCCTATTGATATTGAACCAAATCGGTTCACCGGTACCGGAGTAATGCCCAATTTAGTGCCTATTTTAATAGATTATGGCGCCTTTCTAATAGAAAGGCGCCATCACACAAATACGCTGTATCGGATTTCCATGAAACTTGGTATACGCATTTATGACGTCCATGAGAAGTGTCCTATTGAATTTGAACCTAATCTGTTGATCGGTGCCGGAGTAAAACCCAATTTAGTGTCTACTTTAAAGGCGCAATAACTCAAATACGCTTTATCGGATATTTATGAAACTTCGTATACGCAAACAGTACCGGAATAATGCCCAATTTAGTGCCTTTTATGTTAATATATAAGAAGTCACGATAACTCAAATATGCTTTATTGGATTTTCCTGAAACTTTGTATACCCATTTATAATGTACATGGGAAGACGTCTACTGATTTTGGACCAAATCGGTAGACCGGTACCGGAGTAAAACCCAATTTAGTGTCTATTTTAAAGACGCGCTAACTCAAATACGCTTTACCGGATTTTTATGAAACTTGGTATACACATTTATAATGTCCATGGGAAGACGCCTATTGATATTGGATCAAATAGGTTGATCTGTTTCGGAGTAATGTTCAATTTAGTGCCTATTTTATGGTAATATACGTATTCGAAAGAATTTATTTAAAAAAATTAAAATACAGTTAGCTATGACAAAAAACACCATGTCTTTACATGCGCTTATCTTACTAGACCGTTAAACTGACCCAGATGGCCGAGATAGTAACGTATTGGCCTCACATTCTGGAGTCCATGGTTCAAAACCCGAAACCGGCCAATTTGACTTTTTTTTGGTATTTTTATGTGAGTGTGCGATTGTCAAGATATCACAAATCTGTACAGTTCAGCTGATGCTGGAAGATTTTAATCTGATTAAAAAAACTAGACCTTTGTTCTTCCGTAAGCCCTGCTTAATGAATAAATCTGGAGCTTATCCTGGAAATCAATTTAAAAAAAAACATATTCTGCATATCATAATTGCAGTCATAACTGATTAAACAAAAACATACTGGCACTTTTTTACATCAGTTTACCTGATTTTATTCTCTATTATTTAGTTACAAATTTAAGACAAACTACGAATCCCATAGGTTGCATTAAGGATTTAAGGGTAAGAAAAATTGCTTACTTGATATTCAGGAAATCTCCCCCCTCCCCGTAGTTAATAGCTAACGACGCCAAGTAATCCTTTAAATGTAATAAACGGGTGAACAACTTTAAACGCCATTTTCTCAAAACTCTGTATTGTGAGATGTTGTCATATTGAATTTATGCCAGCTATACCCAGTTGCTTGACCAAAATGTGTTAACTGGAATGTAAAGTCGAGAACACACGACTTTGACCCTTGTGTCGGTATTTTATCAAAAGCCTCAGCTTAGCCTATAAGGTAAACAATTATTGTGGAACAAAGTAACATATCTCATGGTTCCTTATGCATGTATAATAAACGTGAAACACTACGGGACATCCGAAAAATATTGCAGAGGACAGCGTGAGTGTAGATAACGCCAGCTTAATTGACTAGCTATTGCCCAGGGAAGCTCATAACTCATAACCTTGGCGTACCCACCGCAGCTATAAAGGTCAAACTGGCTAATTGTGAGGCGAAAAGAAAGTTATGTACTAATCATGGATTTGACAACGAAATATATTCGTGTTGGTGTCAGTGCTGAGCGAAAAATCACTCCAGGCACGCCGAGTAATGTTAACTACACGTCTTACGCCTCTTTCAGTTTGCACCTGCGTCTTTCGCCTTTATGAAGACATAGGTCAGGTCTCTAATGGTGAGTTTATGTAATAGGACGCACTAATGAGACTGTTATTGTTGCATGAAATGACAAAGCATCTAATTTAACTTGCAGGTAGCATCAACATACACAAATCGAGACATTAACAAACATCTTACTAAATAAAATTCTCATTTCGTTTATACCTTTGAAGTTGTGTTTCTCTTTAATGTGGCTTATTTATTTCTTGCGTATGGTACTTAAGTCACATTAATTATAAAATTTATACTGTAAATGTTCAGAGTGATCTCTGATGATCAATGATGATCAATAGTGTTTTAAAAATAATTCCATCTTTTCCCTCGATTTGGTTTTATCAAATCAGCTTACAGCTATTAAGCTGATTCATTCATTCATTCATTCATGGTACTTCTGCCTTACGGCAGGTCTGCACTCCCATGTAAAATTCCATTTTCCAGCTCCTTCTATTTTCTGCTGCATCCTTTAACTCTCCATAATTTCTTTTCTTCTTGATGTCATCCAGTATCTCAATTCTTCTTCTTCCTAGTCTTATCTTTCCTTCTATTTTTCCTTCTATGGCATCTAGCAAGAGTCCTCTTCTTCCCATAATGTGTCCCATCCAGTTGGCTTTTCTCACTCTTACATCTTGCAAGATGTGTCTCTTTTCTTCCACTCTTCTTAAAACTTCTTCATTTGTGATTCTATCCGTCCATCGAATCCTCTCCATCCTCCTCCAATACCACATCTCGAAGCTCTCCAGATATTTCTTTTCCCTTTTCCTGAGTGTCCATGTTTCGGCTCCATACAAAGCTACACTCCAAACGTAGCATCTCATCAGTTTTTTTCTTAGCTGCAAATTTAGTTTTCCTGTGAGTAAATTTATATATATATATATATATATATATATATATTTTTTAAGCTGATGTCACTCCTAAAATGTTATAGTTGGCAATATCATAAAACATAACTAAAATCTATAGTTGTCAATATTTTAAAATATTAAAACTTTATTCAGTGGGATGGACGATATTTTTCGGTTAATCCTCCATCTTCATGCCCTTTTTCCTTTTCCCAGATGGTCTTATTCTAAACTTCGATTCATTTCAACTGATAATCAGTTCGAGGGAAAAGATTGTTTTTAACAGAACTATATCCCTCGTAGGAAAAAAGAAACATGACATTTATCAATACAGATGATCAAGATCAAGTAAGCTGGCTACTGGACCACTAACTATTAATTCTTATTTTGTGCACATTTTGAAAATGTTAATTATCTCTCTCTGTATTGTTGTAGTTATTTTTCGTCCCTTTTTCATTATATTTACTTAACACTAGGAGGACTGACGGGTCATTTTGACCTGCGCAATCATTTTCTTATATATACTGGAAGTTTTAATTGTTTTGCATGAACTGAATTCGTCTACAACTATCAATACATATTTCATAAAGTTGTTTTTCATTTTGTTGTAAGGATAAAAAAAAATATATGGAATTCAGAAAACGTAGACAGACTTAGCATAGAAAAACAGCAAGGAAACATTTCTGGCCCGCAAGCTCAGTTGAATTTTATCTAGTCCCATATTACGCTTCACGGGCAAGCAGTATAGCACAGAAATCATCTAATTCTTCTGATGTGACGTTCCATTTTGGATTTGAAACCACTAAAAATATATATCTCTACTATTTTTTTATTCGGTACGGTACATACTCATATTCTCCTTCAGATAATGCCTCTACTACCAGATTTTTCACCAGAAATCGTATAGTAATATCGGGGGTGCCGATCTCCCCCAGCTTCGTGAACCCTTCCCCCAGTTTCATGAAAAGTAACCCCCCTCACAAATTGTGGAATAACAGTAAGCCTAGTCTGAAACTTCTTTCAAAAGAAAAGGTATTGCTGTATTTGAAATAAAAATAATATCAATTGAAAAGGTATGTTCAATGAGGCCGATTTTACGTGATATGATTAGGTCTATACATAATTTATAACAATCAATAAACCTTTCAAGCACTTATTGAAGATAGCGGTAGGCTAACGCATCAAAATCTAACTTCAAATTCCAAAATCTTGTCATAACTAAAAATCCTATGATCTCAAATGTTGATTTTTTAAAATCTATAATTGAATAAGACTGCTTTTTTCACAATTGTATATCGAAATCTGCATTACATGGATTGGAGAATAAATTGTTAGACCAGATAGTATTATTGAAGAAAACATCATATTATGCGTACATTTTATTATCTTTGCAGTCTGTGAAAGAGTTCGCTAATAGTATTAGTAACATTTACTAATAATTTAGGGTCATGAACTAATAACTAAAAATATTGCCCAATATTCTTATAAAATAGAAAACTGATAATATTAACTAGTATTATTATGTAATTTGCTTATAATACGATTGTAGAAGTTCTATGATGATTTCTTTCTCGCGCGCGGTTAAGTTTTACCTCGGTCAAAATACCATGTTAACTTAACCATGCTTGATGCATCAGAAACTGAGGATGAACAGCGTAAAAGGCGAATTTTACCATGGTAAAAATTTGATCAAGACTGGTGCACACGGCCTTTAATCGCGATGTGGGATGATCATACTCTAAAATAGAAACTATCGCATTCTACAGGTTGCACTGTGTCATTATGAAGCCACGCTGAGTTATACCAATAGATACTGACCCGATACTAGTTACACCTCTAATGCATATGCATCAGCCACTCAGCCTTCATTACTAAATATAACAATGATAATATCCTACTATAGAGTTATTATGTCGATAGTGATCACAGGAGTTTCTCTTATGGAGCTTTGCATTCATAACTTCACATAATTTTCTTCCTAACGGGCCCGCATGTTGATAGTTAAGTTGATCAACCTGAATCCTCTCTGTATATTCAGGGCTGTATTTCAAGAACCCTTGATATTCGAGGTATGGAAAATATAAAATTAAAATGCTAGCTGGTTACCCCTCCTTCATAGGGCGAAAAAGTATTTTGCACGGTTTTGAGCCTTACCCGAGAAACACCAAGAGGAAGTAACCGTAAGTTACTTCGTTTTTTTAGTGAACCTAACGTTCTTTCGGAGTTTGGTCAATTTATTTGTTTATTTTTAGTATTGTTTCAAAATTTTACCTATGTGTGTCTGCTATTATCAAATATTTTGATCAAAAGCAGAGCAATATGTCTGTGCTAGAAAATGGGTCTGATTAAGTCTGGCAACTGAAATTAGACTCAAATGCTGGAAGTCACTTTTCCCAACACTCTAGTGATTTTGAAAAAAAAAAGGTAGTGGGAATTCATTCACTCATAACACTAAATCACTTAAATGCAGTAATGCAGTATCTTAAAATAGTAGATAACTTACCAATAATAATTAAGGTAAATGAAACGTAAATCAGTCTACAATAACTTATTTGAACATAAACGTTAGAAAACTTGTATGATATACGTTGTACCCCACTGTAATTAGTTTCAATTGTAGGTTTGTTTTGACTTGGGGGTCTAGCCTTCGTTAATATTTCTTCCAATCACGCTTTCTCCAAGATATGATGTCTGGGAGAAAGTGTGAATCAGTCTACGACGACATGGGTTGACCTCTTTGGACAGGAGTTACGTAGGTCTGTATGAGTGTATGTGTATTCTTTAGACCAGTGTACTGCAGCTTATGTGCTTCTGATGTACTCGGGTAAACAATAAACGTCAATTCTGAAAAGTCTATGAAGACATGAGAGTTTTATATTCTTCTGCCTGGGAAAAGAGGATATTAACTCGTATCCAGAATACTGACATAATTTTAATTTTTAGTAATATTATTTAATTAAATAATAAATAACTAACAGTCAAAACTAGAACGTTCTCTTGCTCAGAACTTTATTAACAAATTATTATAACTATAGCTTAAGAAGAAAGGGCCAGATATTTTATACTTCAAATTACTATTGAACTTTTATATTATTTACCATCTTGACTACATAGGCCTACATCAGCTAATGTATAATGTAATTGTAAATGTAAATGTGTTACGCTAATTTATTTATACAGTATAAGGAAATACTTTTGTACCAGGGTATAAGGTTGTAAATGTAACACATAGTAATATAGCAAATCTCTGCCTCTACGGTTATGAAATTCACTACCGGTAATGAAATATTTGGAAAATATTAGGACTGTGTGTGAACGGTGTGGTCAGAAGTGCGTGATATATATCATTTTGAGTTTTGTAGATAGAAGACAAACTCAATGAAAGAGTACGCTGAACAATGAACTACAACTTGCCCATTTGGGTGAAATCTATTATTATAATATAAAAAATTATGTCAAAAAAAAAAGCCAGCATCATGTTTTCAGTAACTCATTACTTTTCCCTTCCTGCACCAACTCTCTCTCTCTCTCTCTCTCGAATCCTGTGCCCCTTTGTTGGGGCGTAGGGCCTCCAAGCGGAGGTTTCTGTACCTCTGTGAATTTTGTTACGCTTATTTTCCTAGAGAGGGCAGAGGGACAGGTGGTAAGCCCATCGCCCCTTAACCCCTCTCCGGAAACGAAGGTATTACTTGGACGTGAAAGGGCCGATAAATTTTGTCCAGAGGCTCTAATTTAGGCTTGGAGTTCTTGTACGAGTTCTCTACAACACGGCCCCCCCCCCCCACAGCTTAAAGTCCCTCCCGGAGGACTCCGTGTCCAGGATTTTTACGTCCTGAGAAACCCATCGACTGCGGCCGGGTTTGATCCCGCGACCTTCCTGCACCATACTGTACACATATTATGATCTTTCTTAAACTGTTTCTATTTTCTAGATAAGTTATTCCTGATGCCTGTAGGCCTATTATTTGCTGCTCGAACGATATTCGGATGGAGTTACAGTACCACCAATTATTTCCTACTGTTTTCGCTAATTTTATTAAAAAAATTCGATAATTTTCGAGTTGAAATTGAGTACTTGGAACAAAAGAAGAACACACACAGTAAAAATTTGTTATGTTCTAAAATACTATTCTATTTTTGTTTTCTAACAATGTGAGATTTCAAATGACACATAAAAATGTTAAGATTCAAAAATATTTATTTAAAATTATGATGGTATAGTAATTTATGCTATAGACATGTTGATAAGCTTTCTTCAATGTAATGAATTCATTTCAATGATTACATTACCATAAACTATTGTATGAATTTTTCGAACTTAAAAAAACATTGTTTTGTTTTCTGTTCCTGGTATGTTAATCTAACTCGAGCACCAAACAGCAAACCATGCAGTCGTCAGTTCCCCTCGAGAATATTGTAAAGATTAGGCATACTCAGGCAGTGACGTGGTCTCGTAGTTCTGCGTTGAATGACTTCGGGTCCGCAGGCCTGGATTCGATTCCGGGTACCCCATCAGACTTTTCTGAGGCAGAGGAGTCTGAAATGGGGTACAATCAGCCTCGTGGTTCGAACTGAGGAGCTACTTGATTAAGAGGTAGCGGCTCCGGTCACAGAAGTCATTATTAAAAGCGTGGTTATCGGTATGCTGGCCACATGCCCCACTCCTGTCATCGGTCTATGGTAGATGACCAGGCTTTAAAACTTAGTGCCCGATCGAATATGTTAACAGCAACCGTACTGTACAGACTTTGCTCGGCGTATGCCCTAGCTACCATATGCTAGTTCACGTGATAGTAAACAAACCGGAATACAGATATAGGAAGACCACAAAATTACTTCTCATTTTCTAAACTCACATTACAAGCATGCAAAACGATACTTTCTCCTGTTTGTGTATAATAGTCCCTCCCAAATGTTTCAATATATGTTTGCGTTTTAGAACACTTTACTTTCGGCATGTCAAGGTACACTGTTGACCAATTTGAGAGGCACCGTACTATGAGCACATTCACTTCTCGGTACTACTATCAATGACTGTCTTATCAGCCTACGCAATCACCCTCCACCCCCTATACTCAGGTTGTTGGTAACCGAAATCAACTCCCTCTGTGGGTTCGGGCACTAAGTTTTAAAGCCTGTAGATGACACAGCGGTAGTCCTAGTCCCTTCAGAAGTGCAGCGCTACGGAGTATATGTACTCGTTATAAATACAACTCATGATTTTGTATTCCCCTAGATAAATTCCCTCGCGATTACGTACTCGCGAATTTATAGGCTAGGTGCATTTGAAAGTCACTCGTAGCATTATATAATGCGATTCCCTTTGCGAGGAATTACTCAGGGTTCTACCTACCACAACTTAAGAATTATTGTTTTAGAATTTAGCTGCATTGTCGTACTTCTTCTAAGTAAACATTGCAAAATTTATACTTATGTGGACAACAGTGGTGTCAACTAGACGACAACAACAACAACCGGTTCTCATGAATAATGAAAGTAAGGAAGGGTTCAAGAAACAAATGGCATCTATGCAGTCTGGTCAACGTGCTCAAAGAGTTTTATGCATGTATGCACGTTGGCTGCACTGGAAGTGTAACTAATGCGTGTAGTAATTTCCATAAGCTTGTCACTAGTAATTATCTTGCATGAAGAGACCTGATTAGTAGATGGAATGCATAATAGTCTTTATGTCATATGACCATAATAGCCGATGGTTAATTACGTCTTGACCTTTCGCAAATGGTACATAACATAATTTTCACCTTGTGTGAACCTAGTCATTTGAAATAACCGAGCTATTATAATGTCGCAGGAATAATTCCAAGGAGAAGTCTGCTGTTTTATAGCTTTGCCGAATTTTTAACTCCTCTTTAAACATATGGTAAAGAATTCCAATGTAATTAGTGTAATATAACCAATGTCTGTTACCTACTGCAATTACTAGGCTTAAAAATAAGCGCTTTTTTATTTCTATACATGACATAATTTTGCATTTTATAAGCATAATTAAATCACGGAGGATGAAATTGACTGGACATGTTGCGTGCATGGGGGAGGAAAGACTATCTCAAAAATATTGACTGGTAGACCCGAAGGAAAATACCTCTTGGAAGACCTAGACGTAGGTGGGAGGACAATATTAGGATATATTGAAGGGAAGTAGGATTTGCGAGGGATGTTTGGATGGCGTTAGCACAGAATAGGGATGAATGGCGGGCTCACGTAAGCGCGGCAATGATCCTTCGGGTTCCATAAAATAGATAATATTCCTTTAGCTTGCTTATGAATTGTCTATTGCCATTGAGTAAGTAAGTAATAAGCATAATCTATCTGAATTAAATTTTGCATTATATTTTGTGCTGTGAGTAATGGTCTATTGCATTGTATCGTATTTATAGATCCTGTAACATTATACAATGCACATAGTGCTATGATATAAAGTAGAAAAGAGGTAATATATGAATTAAATTAAGACATATTACTGAATAGAATATTAATATAGTAATCTTCCAATCATGAATCATAATTTCCTTCTTTACACACTGGACACACCCTTGAGTTGAGTAGAAGCAGTATGAATTGCATATGCCAACACTGCTGATCTGAATGAACTTTTCCCTAGTAACTTAATTTTTATAGTACTTTATTAAATACATTTTCCCCTGGTGAATATTATTCCATTTTCATTCATATTTGTATTTGACCTCACCACATGTATGCCTATGTCCGTCTTCTGCGTTTTATTTTGTTTATGAATAATCTCATTGGATATGTTGTTAACTGTTTTCAATTTTGTGAATGGGAGAACTTCATACATGTAGATATTAGGCCTATACAAGGTAGCCGTAGTATTACATGAAGATCTGTGTCTCCTTTTCCCTGGCATTAATCTAATTATTGCCTCTTATGTAGCTCATGACAAATTATACATTGATTTATTGATTTGATAGTAATAGACAATAACATTCTAGAACAGGTATATAATTTTGATTATCTGGGGTTCAATGTAAGTTATGATAGAGATAGAGACATTGAAAATAAACTGAATAAATTCCAATTAATATGTGGAACAATAACTAGAACTTTACAAAATAAATCCCGAAAAGACACAAAGTTACAATTTTATAAGATTATGGCTGTACCAGTATTAATGTTCGGAAGCGAATCTTAGATAGTACATGAAAGAGTAAAATTCAGTTAGCGGAAATGACATTTCTCCGTGGAGTGAAAGGTTATACAAGGATGGATAAGATCCGGAATGAGGATAAGGGAAGAATTAAATATATACAGCATAAATGAGAAAATAAAAGAATATAAAGATAGCCTACTTGGAGAGCCCACTTAAGCCGTATGAATAACGGAAGAATCCCAGTCCTAGTAAATACGTATCAACAAGGAAGGAGAGATGTTGGACGTCCGAGGAAAAGATGGGCATAAAACTGTGAAGACGGAACAGGCATTAATGCCTAATCCCTGCAAAGAATGATGATGATGATGATGATGATGATGATGCTCTCAAAATAGCTATGAATGTTTGTCTTTGTCAGGTCTATATATTACATTCCTATGTCAAAAAATATGCTAACTCTTTTATCAGATTTATATCATCAAGTCTAAGACATATTATATTACCATATATCACTTTATTATCAATCTTATTGTTCTGTTTAAATGGATCCAAAAACTTCTATATAAAATACTGAAACTATAAGTACAGTAGACTAATTGTTATTGCTCATGGCACTAATACTAAAGTAGAAATAAGAAATCGTGGGTTTATGTTCTGATAGGGACAAGTGATAGAAAAGGAATTAATCAGATTTGACAGTGACAACTTCTGCTTGAACTAAGACATTCTTAAAAAAATGTAATAAAAATATTTCAGTTTGTTTCAAAAGTGTCACATTGCAAAACAAAATACTCATTCATGTCTTCTGCTTTGCGTCTTTATATTTCCCGTCTTTTGTTGTTATTCATCTTTACGCTTTGAATTGTATAACACTAGGAGATGCCCGCGGCTTCGCCCACGATAATTAATTGAAAATTTAAAAATTAAGAGTATAATAATTATTAAAGCATTATATTTATTAACACTTGCACGCGAATCATTCATAAACTAAACCATTAGTAATTAATGAAACAGCTAAAATTCCGGCTTCAGAGTACATTCCACGATTAGAAAGCGCCCCCTGGGAAATCGATCTCAGATTCGATTATGCAGTTCCAAAGGAACCTGTGAACACATAATACGTATTGTTTCTCAACTGTTTGTTGACAGATGAATATGATGTGAATTTTATTTGATAAATTCAGAAATTATATAATTTTTCAAGGGAAGGAGTTATTTTGTTTGGATTTTTATTGTCCGCGATACTTCCTTGGTTAAACTATCAATATTTTACACCTGGGTGCCCGCGGTTTCGCCCGCCATTATTAATTGACTCCAGGATTTTTAAGAAATTTGCACTGGCTGCTTATTAAAAATGTTTGTGGTTCAGAGCTATGAAAATTGTAAGTAAAAATAAAATTATAACATTTGTTCATTGTGTTCATTTCGCTTAGGCCTTATATAATAAAGAAACGGTTTTCCTAATTTTGTACTTTTCGTGGAAGTTTAGACTAAGAGAGACGAACATCGCCGAGTATGCCCGATGTTTCACGAAGCGGGCGAGCGAGTGAGCACGCTATTTAGGGCCGTTGAATTGTATAAGAGTAGATTTTATGTGACTCGTCATTCATACGACATTCTTATTTGACAAATTTGTTATGTTTTGCATATCTGAGAAAATCTATATAGGCTAGACAAAATCTGGCATGACATGTTAATTTTTGTTTTGAATAATTGGAAATCAATAATGAAACCTTCGACTAGACACAGCACAGCATGTGAGGAAGTAATAGAATGGTGAGATCACTAATTCGTCCAACTCTTGGTCTCTCAGTTTATCTCCTATTTCTCTGTGGCAGTAAATTCTCTTTAGTGTAAACAAACATATTAACTAATCGATGATTGTATTGTTTAATAATATGAAGTAGTTGAAGACCATGTGGGAAAACAGGAAATGTCACTAAATTATCAAAACAGAGATAGCCGTAACAATAATAATAATAATAATAATAATAATAATAATTTCTCTCTTAAGGGAAATCCCGAGCCAATTTCCTTACAAGCAGCGCCTTGTCCAACATGACAGTACAGGAGACTGCGATGTTTGAGTAAGACATGAACTACTGCCGAAATCTGCAGGAAGAAATAAAATAAAATAAAATAAATTTAAAATAAAATAAAATAAAATAAATATAAAATGAAACATAAAATTAAATACAAAATTAAATATAATATTAAATATAAAAGTAAATAAAAAATAAATATTAAATTAAATAAAACATAAAATAATATATTAAAAGTAAAATAAAATATAAAATGATATAGAAAAAAATAAAAAATAATAAATATAATCAAGATTACATCAATACATACAATTTAGGAGTCTTTCCTAACTTTGTTTCAACTCTTTTTTGTGATATTCCTTGTTTTTCTCCTGTATTATTCATTTATTGTATTATTATTAAGTATTTTATGGTTTCGTGAATGACTCTGAGGATCAATAATAATAATAATAATAATAATAATAATAATAACCGATACTCTTCCATTCCGATCTGTGAGAATAGCAAAGAAAATGGTTTATTTTAATCTAATATTTTCTTTTCCAGCCATTTCTTATAAAATATTCTGTATAGTTGGAGACAATTATGGACATCTATACTTCTCCAGATTACTTACCTTGATGACTGAAGATTTTAAAAATGCCGTAATTATTATCCATAAATTAATCGAGCATATGTTAGCATTGTTCTGTAGATAATAATTTGAAATGAACAAGTTGAACGTGAACATAATCCATTCTCTACACACGTTTACCACAAGAGTTATATAAATTACAGAAATTAATGGCGATGTGGTAATCATCACGTTTTCCTTATTATAGTGCTTCATGGTGCACAGACATCTCATTAAGACTACTGTTATTTGTTTTTTTGTAAGTGCTTCTACTGGAGGATAGGCCTACAAGCAGAAGGAAGGTATATTGAAGGCAGTGTTTATAAACAATAGTTGTAACTCGTTTTTACTGTAGTTTTGCGAGAATGCATCATATTAGCTTGATATTAAAATATCAAGCTAATATATATATATATACGTCGTCTGAATAATGAGTCACATAAAGTGTTGTGCAATTCAAAGCATAATGATGAATAAAAACAGAGATACGCACAATATTTAAATATCTGCCAGATATGCACAGATATTTTAATATCAAGCTAATATGATGCATTCTCGCAAAACTAACAAAATATGCAACAATATGTTATTTCTTACGTGTTTTTTTTACACATTTTAATACTGAAATAGTAGAGTGCATTATTAAAAATGTAATTTTTCATAAACTTCCGGGCAATATAATGAGAATACTAGAAGACGTTACTGATTTTAACTAATATAACAATTATTAAAATAAGTGATTTGACTACATTTCTACAAAGCTTGATACGCCACACAAGTAGTTCACATTTTCATATGTACCGGAGAGCAGCTTTGATAAGACCACGGCAAGACTGCAGAGAATTTAAATGTGGCACCCGGAAGCCATAAAGACCTTAATGCTAACTTAGATCACTGAAAACTACGATCTAAAATATATGTACCATTACTCACTATTAATAGCAATACAATCACCTATTCTATTTCTTTATTCTATACGAAAGTGGAAAATTGAAATATTAAGGAATTGCACCGGAGTACCTTAATTCAGACTTATAAATTACATATTTTAACAGATTTGGTGTACAAGTATGTTAGACCTAATATTTTATAAACTTAGGCTATATCTTAAATGTTTTACATAACTTATTCAGAAAAATTCCAATTTAAAGTATTTAAGAAAAGAAACCTTTTTACCGTTTTCATTTACACTAAAAATGAAAGTATATATTCTTTTAATTAATTTTGCCGGCTCTACCAAGCGTATTAATAATGCATTTCTTACGTTTCGAACTATAGGCTATTGTGAATTAGGGATAAAAACACTACAACTCGAAATTTACGTAAAGAGGAGGCAAAATAAGTGTTATAATGACAATATAGGCTATAGCTCATGAATCAGTGATCTGTTCACATAAGTAAGTAAAGTTATCCCTATTACAGGCCATGGAGGCCCGGAGTCCCAGAGGGTTCTAGGAGGTTGAGGCTCCCAGATTTTGGACATTCGGTACGTGAAGGTGGTAAGGTTGTCAGCCTTACACACCGGCCGCCTTTACCCCAGGATTGCTCCTGGTACTCATTTCTGGTAGACTGAGTCAACTCCAGGGTCATAGTGCCACCAGAAGGATTAGGCCAATTGAAAAACTCCAACAACCTCATCGGGAATCGAACCCGCGACTAAGCTGTTTGTAGTGCAGCGCCTCAACCACTACGCCACGGCGTACCCCCTTTTCACATAATAATATGCGGAATTTCAACCAATTAGAAGTATCTGACGCCGTACTATTATCGTCTAAATTGTATTGCTTTTATTTTATCGCAGCTACGTGCACTTGTTTTATATAAACCACCCTTTTTTTTTAATATATATTTTGACCGATCAGTAAACACTATACAGGTCATTGTTAAACTCTATAGCATCACATAATAAGAACCTGTTGAGGTACGCCTTAATCAGCTCCTCTAGCTAAAACACAAATTGATAACAAAAGTTGCGTTTGTGCACAATATAAACCAGCTGAATTCTATGACAACCGCAACTCGCGCGACCATCGCTAATGTATCGATTCTCACCCCATCAGATCTCGCATTCTCGCTTGCACTGCCGCTAATAGCAATGTGTTTTTGTGTTTTTTGTGGTTTTAATTGTTCATGATATGCTTGATTCTGTAAGAATTTACTATATGATCACAGCAAATATAACTCGAGGTTCGGATTCTCTAAAAAAAATTAGCTCTTGAATTTATCGGTGAAACTGGACCTCTCGTTATATTACCTATAAAAATCTGACAATATTCATAACATAGACTAGTATAAATGCTGAAGTTCTTCCTTATCTAAAAATATGTGTGCTGTATATCCATATAATAGATTTTCGTTTATTTCCTAAATTGTACATTTTTCGTCAATATTCATACATATTATGTAGGCCTACTACTTTGCAACTTGCGGTTTCATCTTTTCAGACAATTTCCTTCGCATCTGGAAAAGATGAAACTCACTGGTGACATTAATGTACTAAAGTCTGGCCGTTCTAAGAAGGAAACCTGAAGTAAACAAAAACCAGCACATTACTCGTATGACCTATGAGAGAAACAGACATACTGGTTTACTTCGTTTCCTTCTTAGCTTGTCTAGGGTATACATTCCCTTCTGTTGGGAGATGACAAAATACCGAGAATTCTTATTAACTACTATACGCCGGGCCTATATGCCTATATGTAACATTGTTTCTCATTATTCTAGGTTGCATGAATTGTGAATGAATGAAACTGAGAATATTACACTCCCATTGGTGGATTTAATATCATTATGCTCAATCATTGGCTTATAAAAATTCGCGTGGTCTTTTAATGTTAGCATAATGTTCTTATTCCACATATTATAATACACCCACCTGTTGATATGGTAATGGGCTAATGAGCATGTTGCAGAGAGCTTATGCGCACTGGAACACCTGAGAAACGAAAGATACGCACTACAATGCCTTCAGGTTCTGTGCGCCAGGGAGCGTCCTGGGAGGGCCCGAATAGGTGGAACCATCGCAATAATTTGTAGCGTGTCAGCTCGATTAATATCAAACAGGACCTTGTGAATGAAACGCAGGCGTGAGTGATACTCTTCATTTATAAAACAGTATAAATACTCGGTCATAGAAGTAACGTGCATTTACTTAAGTCAAAGTTAACATGCTTACAAAATATTTGTGATACGCAAGACCGTAGGTTTGCTTTTCAGCTAGAGATTGGATTTTTTAGTATTGAGGGAAGCAAAGTTTTTCAAACCACACGAGAAATTTCACGCTTAGTGTGTCATTCAATTCCATTGATGTAATTCATTTTTGTGATGATACAAGACTACGGTAGATTTTGAGTATTTCCGCTTATTTACCACTAGACATAAGAACACTTCCAAAAATACTATTCACCTACAGAACTCCATTTCACACAGCACAACTATGTTTGTTTTAACTTAATTGACTTACTTGAGGTACAAGTAAAAAGAAGAGTAGATATCATTGAAATGGACAAAAACCGAACATCTGATTTTGTAATAGACCCTACAGTCCGCTTTGAGACTGAAGAAGTTCAACTTGCAGCAGTTGATATTGGAAAAAGGAAGATGTGTGAACCAACCATTGAGTATTTCAAGAACAAATACGGCTTAAAAAATGTTGAAGTAATAGGTTTAATGTTTGGTAGTAGAGGAACAAAACAAAGTTCTTTCTTAATTTTTGTAAACGTTTTTCATTGGCAAAAATCTGTATATTGAAACGGCGAATGGGATCCATCCAAATATTGAGAAACCACCTATGCAATGAAAATTATTGAGCTGAATAAGTTTCCTTTCTTAAATTTGATTGATTTACTTGATTTTTAATGTTTTTGTTATTATTGATCGTTTTGAAAACTTAATGGTTAATTGAAAGTTAATGTATTGTGTAAGTTATAATTATGCTCGTATGCCGGCACTTCAGATGTTTGAAATTTAAGAAGATAGTAGTACATCAAAGTTTGTTGTGTTGTAGCCTTATGCTCTTTGAGAAATTGCGATGTGATGCATTTTTTTCCACTGTTCAATAGTTATTGAACGGCTGCGGTGGTCTAGCGGTAGCGTGCCCGTCTCTAGACCCGGACGCAGTCGATGGGGTTTTTCAGGGCGTAAAAATCCAGGGCACGGAGTCCTCCTGGAGGGACTTTAAGCTGGGGGGGGCCGTGTCTTAGATTTACGACACGTAAAAGAACTCCAAGCCTAAATTAGAGCCTCTGGACAAAATTTATCGGCCATTTCACGTCCTAGTAATAGCCTACCTTAGTTTCCGGAGGGGGGTTGAGAGGCGATTGGCTTACCACCTGTCCCTCTGCCCACTCTAGGAAAATAAGCGTAACAAAAATTCACATAGGTATCAGAAACCTCCAATTAGAGGCCCTTCGCCCCGATATATATAGGGATATAGGACAGAGTCAAGTCAAGTCAAGTCAAGTCAAGTCAAGTCAAGTCAAGTCAAGTAGTTATTGGGTGAGAGTAAGAGGGTTGCGATGCATCAAAGTGTTGACTGATGTACTGTTTGTCAATGCTCTGTTTGTGTTCTGATGCTCTTGCTAATCCATCTACTGTTTCAGTCCTTTGAATACCTCGATGTGCAGGAATCCATGTTAGATGGAACTTATTTCTGTGACGGATGTGATTGTAAATGAATGATTGCAATAAAACTTGATAAGATTTCTTGGTGGAGGCGATATTTTGTAGGGATTGTAAGACTGAATAACTACCTGAAAAGGGCATAATTTTCTGGTGGCGATTTGAATGGGCGTCTTTAATGGCAAGTGTATAGCTATGGCGTAGGGGATGCATTTGCTCCTCTCACGCCCGGGTTCGATTCTGGTCGGGACAATTACCTAGGTGGGTTTTTTCTGAGGTTTTTCCTCACCTGTGAGATAAATGTCGGGTAACTTTAGGCCCTTGTGGTCCCCAGATATCTTCTGGCCGTCATTATCACCTTCATCCCACCCCCGCCTTGTTTGGAGTGAGTGTGTGAATAGTGTGTCTCGTCCTATGTGTTCGTGTTGCTCGGAGGTGGCACCGGCATTGGGCTGATCACTCATCCGGGAGGCCCTCCGTGTTCTTATCTGGTCAAGAAGTATGTATATGATCGATAGATAATCCCTCTCCCGACAGGTCGTGGCCCTTCAAGGCCCGGGCGGCTTTGGTCGCTTAAATCCTGAAAGGGAGAGGTAAAACTAAGATAAAGAAAGAAAGTATATTGCTAAGGTTTCTACAGTGTATATTAAGGTTTGCGGATATAATTTCCATGTTCTTCCGTATTCCTTCGATTAATTATAAAAAGCACTCCAGTGCAGGACTGAGTTCGTGACCCATCAATAAAATATATCACGTAGGCCTAATCTGAGTCCTGTCGGTGTTGTTCCGTGTATTCCATCCATAATAATTAGCGTAGAAGCTGGTTGTGAGTGAACGTTGTGAGGTCTGCCTATATGTAGGGTCGGGGATGAGTTAATTTGGTCCATTAACCTTTTCACTGCTACTGACATATAAATTCGTTCGTTCAAAAACTGTATAAAAGCAAAAATATAATATTTATAGAGTAAAGCTACATGTAAAATTGTGAGAATTTTTACTTCCTCTGCCCGTACCATAGGTACTATAGGTAGAGGAAGTATTGTTTTCGACCCCCAAATTCGAAGTTGAGTTTTTGGCATATATACACGTTTCAAAGCCCCTTGAATCCAAAAATACCATTTTTGGAAACATGTCTGTGTGTGTGTGTGTGTCTGTGTGTCTGTCTATGTGTGTGGAAAGTCTGTGAACAAGCTAGCTCCAAGACGGAAAATCGTATTAAAACAAAATTTCGTATTTGGGCCAGGTACCTTCTAAAGATGTGAGCGGAGGAATGGCGATAAGTTTCTCTTATTTTTAAGGGGACTTTACATGAAGAAATTTTCGTTCTTTTTTTCGCGATTTTCTCGAAAACGGCTCTTACAATTTTCTTTAAAATTTGCACATGTGTTCCTTTTACTGAGAGCTAAAACTTTTATTTGAAACTTTTTTTCGAAAACATTCTCTGAGGGTAGTTACAAGCCACCCACTGTTCACCCACTGTTTGTAGAAAGTTTGTCTTGCGTGATGAACAACTGATTACGCGCTCTTTCTCGGCCTCTTATTCTATATAAGAATGTGAAGTGAGAAAGATGTATTGTTGGCCATGCATAGAGTAAAGAAGTATCTGAGGGAAATATTCGATAAATTTCGGAAATTATTCTTTACGGCGGAAAGTTCATTAAACGTCTGCAGTCACATGTTCTTTTTTTAAGTTTGTTATATAGCCTGCGTTTTTAGTCGCATCATTGAAAGAAGAGGTATTTATAGGATAATTAGCGTAAAATTGTGTCTTGCGATTCTGTACAAGGATATGTGAATACTGCTAACTTTTATTTTGGCAGAGGAAGTTATGTGACTTTCACATCAGATTTTTATCCTTGCGTTCGACTGTAATCCATAGTAACCAGTTATTCTACTGCGTTTCTCTCTATTGATTTCAAACTTAGGTCCCACTAATTATTTCAGTTGATGATGGCTTATATCATTGCATAAATTCAGCATTTTAAAGGTTAAGTCGATAGGGTGCACCGGTGTTTTGTAGATGTGGGTAAATCGGCAGAATTTTGCATATAAATTAGCTAGATCATCCCAGGTGTTACCTGCTGGGTTTGGAGACGTGGTAGTTTAAGGGTTAAAACATTGGAAATCATCATAAATTGCGATGAAATTTAGCGTCTATGTTTGATATCTAAGTATGGGAGGTCATGTTGAAAACGACTCGAGCCGGTTTACCATTGATACGGAAGATGATGCGAAAGTTAGGCCTACACGAAATTTCCGTCACAGATTTTTCCAATTTGTATCTGCAATAACTTGAAACCTATTTCAATAGCCTATTTACCATTGTCGGTTTTCCTCAGTAAAAGGTAGTTATTTTCCGCGCTATTGCCTAGCACGACTGAATTCTTCGGCACATAGGGCCTACCTAGTATGAACAATATGGTAAAATCAAGTTAAGTTAAAACAACGCTCCTTTCCCAGAGGTTGAGGCAATGCAGCTACTTATTGTTTGTCGGGAGTAATGCGTGAAAATCGCAAGATTCGCGATTACAGTGTGTCCAACAGTCCTTTAAAATGGTGACTATTAAAAACGTCCTTTAATTGTCCTTTTTTGGGGGGCTGCCCTTTTTTCAGCGAGTTGAGAACAGTTTCCAGAATTATTAAGGGTAAATAACAAAAATGAATTTTTATTTAACTAAACCTTTGTCCTTGATATTATATTGCATAGAAGGGCAATGATGAACTGTAATCTGAGCCTATATTTCCTAACATTGCTTATACTTAAGGGTTTTTGTGACTTTGCTTTGGTAAAGTTGCGAAGTAACCTACTTAAGTAGTATAGGCCTATGCTTCCTTTCTTACATGATTGTTCATACTCTTTTTCAAGGTCCGTTTTCAGTTACTACAGATGAAAGCAGTGATAAAAACAAAACTCCAAACTGTACCATATTGTTATTAATGGCATATTAGTATAATGTGTTGTATTTAGCTTCGCCCCCCCCCCCCACACCCCCCTTTTCACTCGGTGTTTCTGTCCTTTATTTTAAAACTTTTCAGTTGGACACACTGCGAATGTTTTAGTTCTTTTTTTTGTATGTACTAATCGCAGAAATTCTTAAGGTATCAATACTCCCAATGACATACTCATGCGATATCTTATAATTGTAACACATTAGATTTTATATTTGAATTTTTACTCTTGAAAGACATGTGTCAACATTTTCATGTTCAGTCACAGATATCCGGTGTTAATATTCATCACACCGAGCTCCACATTAGGCCACCACGTATAAAACTGTATGAAAACACTATTAACAATAGAATTGTAGCTTCAGAACGCCCATCAATTATTTACACTTAATCTTGTCGCTCACCTTCAAGAAACCATTGTCTCTTCCTGTAAAGTCGTGTACATAGCATGAACTGTATTATAGCGATCTCATGTGATCAGTAAGATTTTGCTGAGTTCAAAATTTTCTTGTAATCCTCATTTAGTGAACGGAGTTTGCTTGAACTTTCATCTTATTCGTTGGCGTAAGTTACTAGTTGGGTAGAAAGCGTCTCATATAACTTCTTTGAAATTCAGCCTCAACTGAATGCACTTTGACGTCATATCCCTGTGCTTTGTTGCCCATGCGATTGAAAGTGGATACAATTGGAAAAAAACAAATATTTAAAAGTATTAAAGTTATAGCTATTGGTGTAGGCCTAAGCACCGGGTGTACAAATTAAAAAAAAAACAAACAAACAAACAAACAAAAATACTAGAGCCGTTTTCAAAAAAATCGCGAAAGATGACATTTTCTTTATGTAATGTGGTAGTAAAAGTCAGAAAAAATTGTCTCCAATCTTCATGTCACATGCCCAGAAAATATCTAATCCGAATTTAAAAAAAAAGTTTTATACTATTTTTCAATTCCGTTCAACTATTTATTTATTTATTTATTTAACCTGGCGGAGTTAAGGCCATAAGGCCTTCTCTACCACTCAGCCAGGGCAAAAACATGAAATACATAATGATAAAAATTATGATAATAATAATGATTAATAATAAATTAAAGAAGAACTGATATACATGAATACAAGAAACGTACATTAAATACAAAGAAAAAATTCGAACATAAGTACTTGAATAATATGAATATGTAATACAAATGACTAAAATAAAAAGATGAAAGAAATAAAATAAAATAAATAAAAAAGATGAAAGTCTAAACAAATACATTCTTAGTTATTACAAAATATAATGAAAATTAAAATATATATTACTAATTAGCATCAATTCCTAAATGTTATTGTATACTAAATTTATTAAATGGCGCTTGAACTGTGAAGTCGTTTGGCAGCTCCTGAGATGGCTAGGCAGTGAATTCCAGTGACGAATAGCTGTTGTTGTAAACGAATTCGACACACACACACACAAAACAGATACTCAGAATCATAATTTTGTCCTAAATTGTATTTTTGTAGTCGGGTATCTTGAAAAGTAGATTAGCGCTGCAAAATTGACTTCGAATTTCGTGGTCGAACACGATACTTTCTCTACCTGTGATACCTGTGGTAAGAGTAAGAGAAAGGAAAACTACAAGCATGAACTGCATAAACTAAAATATAATTAATAGTGAAAAAATCAGGTTTAAACGTTTGTTTTTAGAAACTTTATGTTGATTAATTTTTTCTCCAAAACTAGGTTTAACCAACCTTGGATAGCATCCAGCTGAGAACTTCTACATAATATTCTCTTCAGTCTTTTCGGAAGTGTTTTTATATATACACACAGGATCATAAAACTAGAAAGGGGGTTGGGTTATATGGATTCTGATCCCCCTTAAATCCAAAAGAAAAGAAAGAAAATAAAAGATTTAATGGAAAAACAAACAAAATATTACATACCGTGATTAATCTGAAGTTTGTGTAGCATTTCAAATTTAAAGTATTTATCGCAGACGATTATTTAAACTGAGGGAGATTCGAATTGATTTAAACTGATTTTATTAAAATGAAGGCTACTTTTTTAAAAAATCTCATATTAAGCCTCTAGAAATTAGAAATAATATTATAAACTACACAAAACATCTGTGTTTCTGTTGGATACGGGGATACCAGGGAAGTGTTGGTAACGAACGTGCGGATACATTAGCTAAATCAGCAGCATCTTCGGTCTATATTATTCATACTCCAAGAGCCCCATATCTTACGTTAAAAACAGAATGTTACATTACTTCTTTAATTGTTGGAATGGGATTTAGATAAAAATTACAAATGTCGCCTTGAATAAAGAACTTTTCTTCCCTACAGTGCACTTTCGGCTAAATGTTAAAATATTTACACCAAATTTTATTTTAACTCAATTTATGACAGGCCATGGACAATTTGGGAGTTATTTTTTACGATGTCACATTATTTCAGATATTGGTAAGTGTCAGGAATCGATAATAATTGTAAAACATGTTTTGTTCGATTGTCCTATGTTCGAAACAAAAAGACTCCAGCTAAATTTGCTTTTTGAAGATTGTGACGAAATTTCCATGCGTCAAAAAATTTTCACGAAGCAATGTTGTTATGATCATTTTATGCAGTATATTCACAACCATATGTAATTCATATTCTATATTTTACTGTATATATATATATATATATATATACATATATATATATATATAAATATATATATATATATTGCTGTGTAAGCTATAACCCTAACATGCCTTTTCTGGCAAAATAGAGTTCATAAAGACTTTGTGATACAGTAAATAAATAAGCCTCTAGAACTCTGTAACTTGTTGCTTCAAAACACAAAATGTCTGTAACTATGTAGTCTATAGTACCTAGAAACTTACAGTAACATAGGCTACCGTTAAGAAGACTAGAGAGTTTAGTCATGGGTGAACCCCAGAAAAAAGTTCTTGCCACGGTGCTGCACACTCACACAAACAATAAATTTTGAGTTAGTAATTGTTGTGTATGTCAGCAGCCACCGTCACACTCCCCTTCGAAGACTGAGACCTTTCTGTCGTCACCCTTAAACGTGCTACTCATATTCTTCAATTTTATAAATAGGTATTATCCTCTCTGGAATATGATATGACCGCACTGGAATTCCTATTACTTTTGTGAAAACTAGGTATTTAAATAAAACTAGTCTGAAACTAGTCTTCTACAAACCGGACTATTATAGATTTGTCTCTCTGGAACTACTGAACCGAAAGCGACAGGCTGTTGACGTCAGTTGAGATCCAGTTGCCACATGGTCCAAATTGTCTTGTTACACGTGTTTAGAAGGAATAAATAAAGTCATAAAGACCACTAGAACAGAATCTCACTGATGATATCAGTTCCTCTACTAGTTGTAGGATTCCAAAGTACGTAATCTGAATAAATTCCATTCATAAAAAAGAATAAAAGGAAACTGTATATAATTTACATAGTTTGGAAAGTTGGAATGCACTCAAACCTCCGAATATGATATTTGTGTGTCCAGGCAGGTTGTATTGTCATATGCGGATTATTGTAATATTGATGGGATATGACACTACCTTATGACACTTCTAAAAATCATGACATACCACGAAACTACTTGAACTACAAGACTCCCAAAGAAACAAAAAATTATTAATAAAAAATCCAATATAATTAAAACTGTTGATTTTTTTCTAAACTTATTAACTTCCGTAGAGTGATGACTAGAGCCCGGATTTTGATGACTTAAAAATAGGCTACTCGAGCTATAAAATGACTGGACAATACAAAAAATGACCCAAAAACTAAAAAAATAAATAAATAAATAAATAAATAAAAAATTGTAGGAAAATGCTAGTTTATTTATGTAAGATTTATGTCTATTCTACATTTATGTTGTTGACCCAGTTATAGAGAGGCTTGTAATTAGTTAATAGTTACATACAGTTAAATGCAAACAGCAAACACCGTATTTTGTATCCAAATTAAAATTATAACAAGATTTATTTACTTATGCTTATTTAAAGTTCTGATAATATTAAATGTAAGGTAATGCATAAAACTTTGTATATGCTACAACACAAAATAAGAAAATAATTACTTTTAATTTTAAAAATCAGCTAAAAATATCAAATGTGGAAAAAGGCCGTAAAATGGCCAAAAAACCAAATAACGACATATTCTAAAAAGACCTAAAAATAAAAAAAACAGATAAATTGACCAAAAATAACCCTAAAATTACCATTTTTATAATCTAGGAGTCATTATCAGAATATCTGCCCTAGTGGACAACCTCCATGATGTACCAGTTAAAAGATGACATTTCATTAAAATCCGGGCTCTGATGATGACCATAGCTGCTTTACACAGCACATTGAGAAATTACCACTAACACAGGTTTAACATTGCATATCACTCCAAGCTTTGAGCAAATGTCAGGTATTCAGTTAACTCGTAGAGGATGGGAAGAGGAGGGAAAGACAGCAAATTCATTTTAAATTAGGATTAAGTTAAATAATGACAGTTTTGGTCTTAAGATTCTCCTCTTCATGTCACAGTTTTCATTAAGATTTAAAATTTAATTAGTTTGAGGTTTGCATTGAAGTACGGTATATGCTCACTCTCAAAACTAAAATACTAATGTATTAGCAGTTAAAGATGTGGTCTAACGTGTGAAACGTTAACTGTTAGTAGATCTCCTTGGAAAAGTTTTATTATCAAGTGAAGTTACAGTATTTTTAAATCCATTTTCAGATATTAATTTTTACATACTCAACCCGTACCGTAGGCATTGAAGGTACTAGCTATATAAAGTATTGTATGCCTATTCAATTCCGAAATTCGGTGTAGACTTTTCACCATAAATGGGGTAGTGGTTGAGGCGCTGCGCTACAAACCGAAAGATCGCGGGTTCGATTCCTGATGAGGTTGTTGGAGTTTTTCAATTGGCCTAATTTTTCTATGGCCCTGGGATCGACTCAGCCTCTAACAGAAATGAGTACCAGGAGCAATCCTGGGGGTAAAGGCGGTCGGTGCGTAAGGCTGACAACCTTACCACCTTCACGTGCCGAATGTCCAAGATCTGGGAGCCTCAGCCTCCTGGAACCCTCTGGGCCTCCGTGGCCTGTATAGGGATCATTTCACTACTTATTTACTTTTCACCATAAATACAAGTTTTGAAAGTCCCTGAAATAAAAAAATACTAAATACAGAAACATGTCTGAGAGTGTGTGTGATCAGCATTGCTCGGAAGAAAGAAGAAGAAAAAAAAACATAAAACTAATTTTGGATTTGGACTAGATATCTTGTGGGGATATAACATGAAGATTTGCGACGTCTTTCCCTTACCTTTAATGCCACTTTACATGAAGAAATTTTAATTTTTCGCGTTTATCCGAAAAATGGCACTCACCAGTTTGTTTAAATGTTGTAAATAGGATGCTTATACTGAGCTAAAATATTACTTGACAGTGGATTCATTTTATAATAATTGATTTGGGTTGTGTAAATTCCAGGGATGCTACACAAAGCGCGGCGAAGTTGCTTGTGGATTTATAAACAAAATTCGGTCTTCCAGTTAGCCTATATTACAAATGATAATATAACTTTTGTTTCCGAACTTCTTCTTTGCTGCAGTTACGCCTAAACTAATTCTGTGGCTTGGTTATATAAGGCCAATGTCAATTTCTTGCAAAAATGAGATCTATGCATTATTGAGCTTGGCTAGTCTTTATCTTTCGTATAATAAAAGTGCCAATGTCTGATGCTATTAATAAACATAATACAGAAACCTTAGAGGCCAAAGTAGGAAGTTCTCAGCAAAAAATGTTACTTCTATAAAGGCTTCAAAGTCAGTTATCTCAAAAGCAAGTTTTATGACATTGGCCCTTTTAGAACCAAGCCACAGAATTAAAGAATCTTTCTAGCCGTTCTTCTTAGTTGGCTTAAAAAACTATTATAATAGTAAATGATCAACAAACTGGTTTGTGGAACGGCAACCAAGCTTTATTGTGAGTGGCTTGTTTTTATAATTGATTTGTCACCATGGCCACTTGTTAAAATAAATGGCGGAGGTAGAACATGTGTGAGATGTAGCTTTAAATTGACCACACTGCTGCACGGTCGTTTCTGTTCCATATAGAGAGCATTGTGGGAGGTACATTGCGATCATGAAGCGGAAAATTGTGAATTATAGGTGTTTGTTTCTATAGCAACACCCACAATGCATGCGTTTTACAATACTTAGCTGCATGAGCTGACTGACTTTGGTCAGCCTAACCATTTTGACTTCCTGCGAATCCATTTTGTATGGGCAATATAACTTTCTCATTTCACATTCTCTTATGGAATAAGAGGCCGCATTGCATGAAGTGCGTATTCAGTTGTCTCAGTCTCATGCAAAGGTGTATTGTTCACCATGTAAGACAGTCTTAAAGCCTGAGTTTGCAATGTATGCAGTCGGCCTGGGTGGCGCAGTTAATATCGCGCGCTGGCTCTCTGTGCCCAAGGATGCGGGTTCGATCCCGGCCCAGGTCGTTGCAGTACATTCCCGTCGTTAAATAACCATATACCAACCAACCAACGTATAGATGATTACTGGCGTATGACTACTATTATGATATGTATCCAGGCATCTGATTTTCACAATCATGAACCATAGGTGTAAAATTCTACTATGCTTTTAATGCTTTTTATTATATTTATTATTAAAAAAAATAAGGATATTTACAGCATATGTAGGCCTATCAACCAAATAAACAGAAATCGTATGTATTGTTCGAATTTATTAATTTACCCGAGATAGCCTTGGTCCACTGTCAGTAGCTCGGATGTAATCGTCTAATCGAGGTGCTACAGTAATTGTGTATTGTAGATTGTAGAACTCGAATAACAGTCAGACGTTTGGAATCACAGTAACTTGTGTATAATTTCATTCATAACGGCGCTAATTGTTCTGGTAAATAACCTTGACCCCTTTGGACTAATCCTTGTGTTGTGTATCTGTCATTACTAAAGAATGCAGGTAATAACGTACTGTAATTATGTACCTAGTCATTTTAGGGTATCATTGTATTGAACGTTTCATCTTTTATTTTTTTATTCACATGGTATAATAAAGTTTTCTTCATCCTTCATTGTGTGGCATTCATAATAGGCTAAAAAACTTTGTGTTAGATACCTTCGCCGCTCTAACTCTACTTAAAGTTTTGTCGTAAAAATTCAAATGAGTCGTTTTCTACCCATCTGAAAATTAAATTTGTCTAGGAAATCTTACAAGTGTTTGCAGTGTGTGGTTCAAACAGATCATAGCTGCTATAGATGTGAAGCTACTGTCCTCGTCCAGTACAGAAATATACAGGGTGTTAATGAATAACACCGAAATATTTTACCTGTGTAAAGAGGGGACATAGACAAGCAACCTTACAGGGTCGCGACCTGTCGTGAGTCGGATTATCTATGGATCACATACATACTTTTTTGTCCAGACAAGGACATGGAGGGCCTCCCCGGATGAGTGGTCAGCCCAATGCCGGGGCCACCTCCGGAACAACACGAACACATAGGACGAGACACACCATCCACACACACACACACACACTCTCCAAACAAGGCGAGGATGGGCGAGGATGGGATGAAGATGATAGTGACGGCCAGATGATATCTGGGGACCGACATTTCATTTCATTTCATTTCAATTTATTCACCAGAAGAATCTTGTTACAAAATTCATGGTTTCGTCACTTAAGTCTAATACAATATATGATACAACTTGTTAACACTGAGATATAAAATACTTATATTAGGATTAAGAGGAAATCTCTCCTTCAAAAAGCATAATTAAGCATAACTAAATTGGTAAGTCTACCATCTGTATATCAAGAAATTCATGGACAGAAAAGGGTTGATACAATAACAGGATTTTTTTAACTTTATTTTTAAAAGCATTGTTAGAAAGAGCTTTAAACCCATCGGGTAACTTATTATAAATATTTATTCCTTGATATGTTATACTATTTAGGCATTTTGTGAGCCTATGTTTATTTAGATGAAGATGATTAGCTATTCTGGTATTATGAGTATGATATTCTGAGTTTTTTGTGAAAGATTCTTTAATCTTATGTACGAAACATACAGTTTCTAAAATATAGATACTGGGTACTGGTAAAATTTTCAACTTTTTAAAAACTTCTCTACTAGGAGTGCGGACTGGCACTTTCAACATAATTTTTGCTATTTTCTTTTGTAATTTGAAAATGGTTGTTATTTTTGATGATGTACCCCAGATACAGATACCATAAGTAATTTGTGAGTATATAAGTCCAAAGTATACAGATTTAATAGTTTCGAGAGAGACTACTCTAGCAAGAATACGGAAGGCAAAGTAAAGTCTACTCAGTTTATTTGCTATGTAGTCTATATGCGTATTCCAAGAAAGATTTGATTCAAACCAAACACAGGGGAGGAAAAACCCCAGAAAAAAACCCCACGTAGGTAAATTGTCCCGACCAGGATTCGAACCCGGGCCCGCTGCGTGAGAGGAGCGGTGTACAACGAGGAATGTCGCAAAACGTTAATTGAGAAAAAATAAAGTTAAATGTTTCAAGACTAATATATCTTCACTTTTGTATTGTTTGTGCAAAATTCATAGCGCAATAAAATAATTAATTCAGGCTATACAGAGAAGAAACACAATACCGCCCTATGATACGTGCCACCTTGGACTGTAGCCGTTTCAGCCTAGACGTTATGGTGGTCCTGGTACTAACTGCATAAGTTATACAGTAGGCTAATTATATAAAGTCGTGTATATATATATTGTGATAAGTTAAATAAGAAGCGCGTGAAATCCTCCATTCGGTGGCCCGGTAGGCCTACTCCAAGGAGTGCGGAGATTATTAAAAAGACAAAATTCCGGCACACCGTCAACGGTCACAGGCCTAAATTTAAATTAGTCATCTCGTCGTTAAACAACCATAAAACCAACCGTTCCCTCATAAGCGAACGCCATAGAGCAAAATGCTATTGAAAATGCGTAGTAATCATTATTAAAAATACTTTGAGTACCGTATATGGTTTCATAGATAACTCTGAGTAACCTAACCTCACACACAGCATCCATATGTGACACCCAAGATAAGATTCTGTCTAAATGAATACCAAGTAGTTTGACACTGGACATGCATTAACATTACAAGGTGTTAAAATACATATTCTAATAATGTAACGTCAAGATAGATCAATGAAATAAAATGGAAAAGTGATGCCATCAGCTCAACAACTTTTCTTTATTGTTTTATTAATGCCTACGCCTTTCGATGCGTCTCCGCCATCTTCAGGGCATCTGGGTTTGTGAATGTAGATGTACGAGTAATAATAATAATAATAATAATAATAATAATAATAATAATTAGTTGATTTATCCTGGCAGAGCTAAGGCCATTTGGCTTTCTCTTCCGGCATAACACAAGCCCACGATTGAAAACGAAAGTCTCCACTGGCAGAGCAGCGACAATGGGTTTAGACTAGTAAATTTTGCCACCGCTAAAAATTTAATCGTAAAAAGTACAAAACTCCCACATCATGATATTCATAAATACACATGGACCTCGCCAGATGGAATGACTCATAATTAGGGCTCGGACTTTAAGGTGCTTATAAAAACGAAAATATTTATTTTTTATGTGTTTATGTGTTTATGAAAATATTTTAATTAACTTATTTAACCAATATTTACAGAAGTAGCCCTACTCATCTAGTCATTCTAGTCAGCAAGTGTAGAACTGTTGCAGTGAACGACAAAAGTAGATCTTAAGTTGTGCATCTTAAAACTGTGACGATTTTCACGGAACAGAGACTTGTATCTTGAAAATGTACGTTCAACATCTTGCATATTTGTAACACTGACATTCAGATGTTCCATCTGCTCCAAGTTCTCTACACTGTTACCTATTAAAATTTCTGAAATCTTGCGCAACACTTGTAACCCTTCATTCTTATTTAGGCATGACAGGATTTTTTTAAAAATTATGTTTGCTTTCGAACCACTGATTTTGTTAAGTTTGTTTTCAATGTGTTTGATTTCTTTTTACTGATTCTGTCAACAATTGTTTTGTTGTTTCCAACTTAGTAATGCAGTGTAAAAGGAAACAGAAATTTGCACTAATGAAGGCCAAATCCGCCCTGATTTATTCTCTGACTGAACATAACAACGCAACACATTAAAAATATGGCGCAATTTTACAAAAACTGTCAAAATATTCATTTCTAAACATGATGTGTGGTAAAATATTACAAAAACTGTCAAAATATTCATTTCTAAACTTGATATGTGGTAAAATATGTAAAAATAATTAAGTTACCAAAAATATTTATTCAAATAAGAAATATCGAAAATATTTTTTTTTATGTGATATGCAACTCAGTATATTGAATCCAAAGGTCCCAACCGAAACTTTGACAAAGTCCAGAAATCATAAGTAATATAAAAAAATATGTATTTACCTAAAAGTCCTAGCCCTACTCATAATCAAATCGACCATGTGCTAATAATACATGCTAGGAGGCAGTCTAGTATAATTATTGATCTTCGAACTATTAAGCGTGCTGACTACGATTGGGATCATTACCTGGTAGCTGCGGTTGTTCGGGAGAAACTTTCATGAAGCAAAGGAACTAGGTAAAATTTCAACATATTTACTTCACTTTTGGCCAATATTTTGTAACTTCTATTTTTGGGTCTACTATAGCTGGTACAGCGGTTTTGCAATTGCTCCTTCGTGTGGTTATGCGGTCTGTCGGTTGTCTATAAACGATCGTACGATGCTGCCAACACCATTATTCGTCCACCATGCCGGCAATGCAGCTCACTGTTACACTGTACTGTTATATTGACTGCGGCCTGTGCCACAATGGGATGTGTTACGTTAAAATTAATTCTACAACTCACTTTCTTATGTGACAAATTTTGTACAGATAGTCTAATTAATGCATAATACCATCCACATAGTTAAGCACGCGGAGTGGAGGCGGCAGTCGGAGCGCAGTGTTGTAGACTAATGTTGATATCAATAGGAACTCGATTCATAGAAGACCTGTTAATTTTATCACCACTAGGACAAAATAAATGCAATATATTATTATTATTATTATTATTTCGATAATATTAACGGCTGTCTAAAAATAGCGTGTGATACACGTGGTAAAGTGATTTTATATTACTCTCTACTCTTAAAATAAAATCTCCTTTTTAACGCTTGGATCATAAATATTTTACAGTCGAAGTTCTTTGAGCTTTGACAATGTGTCACGCTATCATCAGATTACCGAAATTTAAAGAACATTCATGATACCTAGACCTGATACTTAACCCTAAACACCCAGTCCTGAACCCGGGAAAGGGATTTTTCACTACTAAAAAGTCCCCAGCCCGGCCGGGAATGGAATCCTTACCACCGACGCGAAAGGCAGGTGCTCTATCGACTCATACCTGGCTGCAGCTGACTTACGCTAAAATAATGAAACGATCTGGAGCTTAGCTCGGAGATCGATTACAAAAATAGACACTTCCTGCATAGGAAGTTTCACAAGTACACACTGATTAAACGCAAGCAAGCCATTAACATGTAAAGAATGCGAGACTTCATCTACGACTTACGAATAATGAATATATTTTTTCAGATTTCTTTAATAGAAATAGAAGAAAATGATGTTATTTATAGACAAAACATTTTAATTGGATTCTAAGAGGACGGTGGTGTGACATTATACTTGTGAATGTCCATGCACTAACAGAGGATAAAGACGACGATGGAAGGAGAGTACCTATGAGGAAATGTAACGAACATTTCATCAGCTTCCGGCATATCACAAGCCCACAATTGAGAACGAAAGTCTCCCCTGGCAGAGCAGCGACAATGGGGTTAGACTAATAAATTTTGCCACCGCTAAAAATTTAATCGTAAGAAGTTCAAAACTCCCACATCGTAATATTCATAAATACACATGGACCTCGCCAGATGGAATGACTCATAATCAAATCGACCATGTGCTAATATACGGTAGGATAGTTATTGATCGAACTTTTAAGAGTGCTGACTACGATTGGGATCATTACCTGGTAGCTGCGGTTGTTCGGGAGAAACTTTCATGAAGCAAAGGAACTAGGTGAAATTTCAACATATTTACTTCACTTTTGGCCATTATTTTGTAACTTCTATTTTTGGGTCTACTATAGCTGGTACAGCGGTTTTGCAATTGCTCCTTCGTGTGGTTATGCGGTCTGTCGGTTGTCTATAAACGATCGTACGATGCTGCCAACACCATTATTAGTCCACCATGCCGGCAATGCAGCTCACTGTTACACTGTACTGTTATATTGACTGCGGCCTGTGCCACAATGGGATGTGTTACGTTAAAATTAATTCTACAACTCACTTTCTTATGAGTCATATTTTGTACAGATAGTCTAATTAACTCATAATACCATCCACATAGTTAAGCACGCGGAGTGGAGGCGGCAGCCGGAGCGGAGTGTTGTAGACTAATGTTGATATCAATAGGAACTCGATTCATAGAAGACCTGTTAATTTTATCACCACTAGGATAAAATAAATGCAATTTATTATTATCATTATTATTATTTCTCTAATATTAAAGGCTGTCTAAAAATAGCGTATGATTCACGTGGTAAAGTGGTTTTATATTACTCCCTACTCCTAAAATGAAATCTCCTTTTTAACGCTTGGATCATAAATATATTAGACAGTCGAAGTTTTTGAGCTTTGAGAATTCGTCACGCTGTCATAAATCAGATTACTCAAATTTAAAGAACATTCATGATACCTAGGCCTGATACTTAACTAACACCCAGTCCTGAACCCGGGAAAGGGATTTTTCACTACTAAAAAGACCCCAGCCCGGCCGGCAATGGAATCCGTACCACCGACGCGAAAGGTAGGTGCGCTACCGACTCATACCTGGCGGCTGACTTACACTAAAATAATTTTTTAATTAAGGAATCGCGCACAATGTGCATTATCTTAACCTAAGACTTAACCTACTGACAAACACCCAGTCCTGAACCCGGAAAAGGGATTTTTCATACACTAAAATAATGAAACAATCAGGAGCTTAGCTCAGAGATCGATTACAAAAATAGTTGTTCGTTTAGAGGTCTGCAGAATAGTGAATGCTTGACTAAACTAAAGCAAGCCATTATCATGTAAAGAACGCGACACTTCATTTTCTAGTTATGAATAAAGAATATATATAATTTCAGATTTCTTTAATAGAGATAGAAGAAAATGTTGTTATTTATAGACTAAACATGTTAATTGGATTGAATTCCTGTATACCTTTTTATTTTCATCCCATTTTAAAGCGATTAGGTCTAGTATCAGAACTCATAATAGGCTATGCGCTGAGATCTTATATAATTATGGCATTTTCTATTTTGTAATTTTTACTTTTATTTCTGGCACACACGTTTTTATGTGCTTGCTTTGAACACGTATATGCGAGGAAGTTCGTGCAACTTATTTTGTACCATTTATTTCATATTCATATTTGAATTCAATTTTCGCATGCACATCAGGTTTAATAATTGCTTCTATTTTCTTTACAGGTAAAAACTCTTGGGAATCATCTCTACTTTTAAACTGTTTGGTGAGTGTCGGTGAAAATATTACCCAGATTATCCTGACTATCGGAAAATTCTGATTATAAAAGATGACTAGCCTATTTAGTTCACATTGTAAGGTGTACGGTAATATTGTGAAACAATATATTATGATACATAAAGTGCGTGTCCGAAGACCCGAAGCATTTTGATTTGGCCCTCGAGGACAGCCAATCAGAGGCCGAGTCGCCACAAACGCCACAAACGTTAGTATAAGACTACACACTTTATCTGGAGCTGAAAAAATGCGGGGGTGAGGGGAGCTGATATTGCATGCATTATAAGAGACTGGTTATTGCAGAAGGCGGTGAGTTGGGCGGGAGCCCTATCTCTTCGAGATTACAATTTTCCTTTTTTGGAAATCAACGCGTCATTAAATGTACTTACTTTTGTTAAAATAATTTATTAAGAAGCGAAACTAGTCGTATTTTTAACTGTTTCATGTATTTTTACCTACTTTCAATTCATTTTTATTACGCAAAAAACACGCCAGCCATATTATGGTTCTGAGCGAAGCAGGATACCAACTGTCCTCATATAATGTCGCAGCAAGCTAGGTGCCTTGTACCCACCTCTGCATTAAGATAAGTTGTCTGCAGATAATCTAAATAATGCATAATATTAACCACATAGTTAAGTGCGCGAAGCGGAGGCGGCAGCCTTAGTGAAGCCCCTTGCATTTTCAAATAATGTACGATACACTGTTTGTAGGTTAAGAAAATGTGCCATATATATCTCCGAGGTTTGTCGTATTGGTCAACCTGATACCCAGAATTCTATGTCAAGTCGGTAACATAGCCGTCAGGTATATGTTATTATCATGAATTACGTATTTTAAGGTAAGAGAATTACAGGACGTTTTCTTATATATTAACAAATTTCGGACCTAATTACAATCCTTGCACCTGGGGGCACATTTATAACATTGTTTCGTTTCGTAAAAATTAAAACTTTAATGTTGAGGAGATAGGGCTGTACCCGTGAGTTGAAAATGACGTCATTTCTGAAAGGTTGCCAACTACTAGAAAATACTGTAAACGTTTATAGTTTCGTGCTGTTACAGGATGGAACTAAGTTAACTGTAGTTAATAGCACTGCAGTATAAGTAGTAGCACTTTCACCTCTCGCTATTAAGCTACATATATTTTATCGAGGCAGATATTAGGCTAAAGTAGAATATATAGACCTGGAGAAATGAATTCAGTAGTTTATTAAGTGCCAGTATGGTAATTTATGAGATTGTGTGTGGGGGACGAAAAATGTCTGTCCGTCTGTCGGTGTGTCTGTCCGTGTGCCTGTACGCGCCATAACTCAAATACGCTTTATCGGATTTTTATGAAACTTGGTATACGCATTTATAATGTCCATGGGAAGAATCCTATTGTTATTGAACCAAATCGGTTCACCGGTACTGGCGTCAAACCCAATTTAGTGTTTTTCTTTAAAAGCGCCATAACTTAACTACGCTTTATCGGATTTTCATGAAACTTGGTATACCTATTTATAATGTCCATGGAAAGACGTCTGTTGATATTGGACCAAATCGGTTGGCCGGTACCGGAATAATGCCCAATTTAGTGCATTTTCATGGTATTATATAACAAAAGGCCCCATAACTCAAATATGTTTTATCGGATTTTTTTGAAACTTGATATACGCATTTATAACGTCCATGGAAAGAAGCCTATTAATTTTGGACCTAATCGGTTGACCGGTACCAGAGTAACGACTAATTAAATGTCACATGTTTTTTTAATTTTTGTCTACCGGTATAATTTGACAGTTAACACTATTCCTTCACTTATGCTTATCAAACGACACCGTCAAACTGACTGAGTTGGCCAAATGGTAACGCCTTGGACTCGTATTCTGGAGGTCCCCGGATCAAATCCAGGAGCCGGCCGATTTGACATGGATTTTATTTTTTTATTTTTATGTGAGTGCGCGATTGTCAAGGTATCACAAATCTGTAGTTCTGCTGACGCTGGTCGATTTTAATCTGATTAGAAGAACTTATTTTCTGCATATCGTAATTGCAATTTTAATTGATTCAACAAAAACATACTGGCACTTTGTTATCTCAGTTTGCCTTATTTTATTTCTTTATACAATCTCTCTCCCAGTCTTCAGAATAGTATAAAATCGGTTTAAAAGTACGAACTTTTAATGTATTTGAATAAGCATTTTACATGCCTGAATTATACAATATAACAAAATTTATTTCACTAGAGTCAACAGGTATTTAATATAACTAAACTGACTTGTACTTTTCTCCAACCACAGATTCAGCTTAAAACGTATTAAATTGCTTCTCCTTCCATTTCATTTATTTGGTTTATTTATTCGCTGTTGTCCGACACTTCTTCGTTTAAAGAATCTTCGCTTTTAACTTCGTTGTCACTTATATAGACTATTTCCACAACACCAGTGCTATTCTTCTAATATCCCTAGATTTAATCTGCCATTTTCAGAATAATATGTTGTAAACAGATAAAAATTAGACGGTAGTTCAAGAATGCCACTACTAGAATTTCTTTTTGAGGGGGGGGGGGGGTATGGCAATACTGGAAACGGGCCGCGATCTTAATTTTTTCGAGCGAGGCCTTCTTGATATGGACTGTTTTCAGCATTATGGAGTGTTTGGCTCAAGATAAAGTATGTTATCTTATTTTTAAAAAAATTCGTAACTAAGATAAACAAGGCAAGCTCAAATGTATCAGTTTCTGTCAGGAAAAATAAGACAAAATTATTTACTAAAGAGCAAGCTTTCATTTCCAGAAGTTCTAACCAGACGGTACTTTACATAAACTTTATTTTTTGTCCACTTGACAGCATAAAAAATAACATTAATACTTGTGATAATGATACTACAATAACATTGCATTGCCCACTCAATCATATACATAAACTGTCGGTATTGTTAGCTTGCCTTGATTGATTTATTTCTTTATAGACCTGACGATGTCAGTGTAAATATAAAAAATAAAATGTTTTAAAAATCTAGCCATTGAATAATTAACAGCACCTGCTGTTGATACAGGCCTAATATTGTGCATATAACTTCCAAAGCGTTCTGTGAAATCTGCATTTATTTTTAAGCATTTTTTATGTTATTTATGTGATTATATGAAGTTAAAATTGTCCTGAACACGTGTCAAAAGGGATGTTGCGCGACGTTCAATAGACGGTATTTAGCCCTTTCAGATCTAAATTTACATATTAACATATGCATTCATTAAGTAAAATCATCAGGGGGTTCTAATTTTGAAATCAATGTGGAACATTTCAGTAAAATAGCTGGTTCACACGAATTATTAGAGTATCAAGTGAATAAACTCCTTACATTTTACATAATGCATCACTTAGCCTATATACTTATATACTTGATCCAAACATCCGCTTTGAGACTAATTCAGCCCAACCTATAGAGGTTAACGAGGAAAAGAATAGCATTTGCCAATCAACAGTGCCATTTTATAAAGAGAAATGTAACCTTGGTGAAACTGAAATTTTTGGGCTCCTTTTTGGTGCTCAAGTAACTATTCCTTCGTTTATGGTCAACACCTGTCTTAAGCTGGGTATATCCAAGGAAACAATAAAACAGATCAGCCTATTAGCATTAAAGGGTTTGATAGCCATTCTGAGGTATTATTTGTATGGAACTTGAAATAATTTTGTATACATCATCATCATCAGGAACTTGTTGTAGTATTCCTCTTCATCGCTGTTCTCTTCAAATTTTCATACGACAGCACGTCCATATCCTTGATCATGTTTTTAACAAATGAATTTCTAGGACGTCCTCTTCATTTCTTTCCCAGTATTTTCTCTTAAAAAATGTTGTTGAGTAGATCATTGTGCCGAAATGTATGACCCACTAACTTTGCTCTTCTACTCTTAATTGAATTCAGAAGGGATCTCTCTTCCATCACTTCACTAAGCACTTCTTCATTTGTTTTCCTATCCACCCAACTCGTCTTTGTTAGTCTTCTCCATATCCAATTTTGTAGGCCTATACCCGAGGAAAAATTTCTTATTGTATAATATGTTAATTTATTGTTTTACATTTAAGTACTATTTATATACCGTATTGCTCTACTGTTTATTGTTTCACCTATGAGTACGTTTTACTTTTGTTAATTGTTATCTGCCTTACCACTTCCTATTGTGTAATCTTTGTTATTTATCGTTAATATTCTTGTCTAGATAGTAAGCTTTGTCATTTCGGCAGTGTTGTAATCAAGGAAGCATTTTAAATAAAATATTACACATAGGCTTATGCTTTTATTCAATTGATTATGCGTCAGTAGCATTGAAAAGATTAAATAGGAAAAACTAACATAATAATGTTAAGGGCAAGATGTTTTCATTGCAGTATCTCTTAAAATACGAAATTCTGGAAAGTGCCTTCACAAAACTGATTTTTCAGTTAACATTATATCGTATAGACCAGCGTTTCTCAACCTTTTTGAACTCGAGGACCTCTAAAATGTCTAAAAAATTTTACGGACCCCTAATTTTACAACCCATTTTTAAAAGTAGGCTATATGTAGGCCTACATTCTTAATACTTGGGGTATTAATTATTATAGGTCATTATAACGAAATAATTCTAAATACATTTTTTAATTCAATGGAAACACAGTTATTGAATTGGAAGTAAACTATTGACAGTTTAATATTTATTACCAATTTGATAATATAATTAGGAATTATGTTATTACTTTTAATGAGACGGTTGAGCTTGTCGCCTCTTGCAGAGTACCTGGATATCTGGCTCAATATTAGTCAAATTTAGTCGAAGATCAGCAGATACATTAAGTCATCTTAATTATGTCTGGGAACCATCTGCACCATCGTCGCGGACCACCAGTGGTCCGCGGAACATAGGTTGAGAAACGCTGGTATAGACCTACCGACGTCCTTAAAACGATGGTTATTCAAGATGTAATTCATGCTAGCCTACAACTATAAGTTGACCCGAAAAGAAACCACACTAATACGATACAAGAAGTAGCAATTCAGATCTTCATTTGAAAAATAGCGGTAGCTCGCAGTCCTTTGTACTATGGGTTAAATAATAAAAGGAGTTCTGGCACTTACCTAAAATTTCCAAAACCTTCCATAGGGATCATATTTCTGATAATTCATCGTTCTGCACTCCACCAGCACTTTTACCTGATACCATCAGTCAGCACTTCACGTCCGTCTTCTTAAGCCATTTTATTAAGATCGTTTAAAAAAAATTCATTCACAGGAAAGGAAATAAAGTGTATAGCACTGCCAGTTCATTTCATTATGCAGACCAACGAACGTTAACCCTTAACCATGGACGTGATGTCTGCGTGACATCTCAGACTTTTGGGACTTATAAACAATAAAAAATTAATTTAAAAAAACGTGAGTTTTAATTATTATTCAAGCAAATTCCTAAATGTTAAATTAATGAGGCATTATTCTCACACCATCATTTTGTTTTTTTTTCTGATTCATTGCATTACAGTAGCAATGAAATGCACAATTTCGAAGATATGTTAATATATATTTTTTTTTTCAAATGGATAGCTAATAAACACAAAAACTTATTTAGTACCGTATCGTCATTCACATCACTTCCAACCAGATATTAATCACAATTCACCATAATAAGGGATTGTGTTCAAAATTGCAGTTGCTTAACTTCCTTAAAAATAATTTGTTAAAAAAAATTATTCACAAACATTTCAAAACAACCTATACCCAGTTATCTAAGTTACATACCTAGTAAACCATAGACGTAATCTCCCACCCCAAAGCAAATTAAAAATTTTCAGGGCTGAAATGTTTAATTTCCATAGTTCTCTATAGAGAAGCTTTCTTTCACGCATCTAGATACTTTCCGAGGAAATTTACATACCTTGTGCCATTTATTGTGCTCAGTTTCAAGATGTATCCACAACACTGCAGCCAATTGCACTACAAAGGTAGCCAAAATATCGCCGCATAAAACGAAGGTGTAAATGGTAGGGAAATGTCACTTAGCATATTTTGCCTTTGTATAATTTAACTCTACCAAAATGTTGTAAAGTAAGATTATTATACTCGGAGATTTCATATTAGTAATAATACTAACCTAATTAACAAATATAACATTTTATTAACATCCTAAATTAGAAAAGATAGCATTATAAATGGTTAAATTACAAATATTTTTACAAGGCAGTTTTAATCGCCAATCGCCAGATTCCTTTGACTTTTTTTTTTAAGTAAGAATAATGATAAACATCGCCACAGCTGGTAACCCTGATTGTGTTCATCCAGGAACAAGTTTAGAAATATTTCACTAAAACAAGTACCATATAGAAAAGTGGTAAAAACGGCTCAAATGTATAAATGTATACTCCTGCAGGTATGAAAATTTTAATAAAAAAAAATATATGTGTGTGTGTGTATATATATATTATACAGCTACATATTAAGACATTTCACAAGAAAAATGTTTTGTAATCGTTTATAAAAATAGTTTTCTTGAAAATTTTGACTTGATTACTTCAAAACTGTGAAATATAAAAACACTTAATTTTCACCGTCTTGTAGATAAAAAAAATTGTTTAGTGCCTGGAGTTTAGATTATTTGGTTAGTTAAGATTATTAATTATTACGTAGGTATATATAAACCAAAAATATGTTTTTGTTCACATCATTATAAACAAAATCTAGAACACAGCAGAATATTCATGTATCAGAAATTCATCAACGTCAAGTACTTAGAAAACATTTGAAGCTTCAGAAAAACATCAAAATCATCTTGATGTATTAATTTCTTAGAAGAATTATGTTTGAAATAACTTAATAAAGTGCGACTTACTACGTACCGGAATTTGAGAAGAAAGCCAAACGTGGATCAAAACATGTGGATAACACATGAAGGGATAAACAAGAAAACATTAAGTTCAAACAGTTCATTCTTACCCCAGCATTTGAATCCACTTACTTCATAGATTATTAGATAGAACCTAGTAGGCAAACCTCTTGAGGAGAAGGAAGAATGAAAATACTCAAATTTGGTGACTGGGTAAGGGGCATGGCAAAATGCAGCTTATAAAATGGACTCTGTCTAAGGACCTAGTAGTCAGAATTTAATAATTAATATATGAAATGAATGATAAAATACCGAGCATCTACCTACTGTTTGCACGAAGTTATCAAAAACAATTTTTCAGCCAAGAAGATTAAAACAATTCCTTCCATCTAATGCACTATTAATTGCCTATTATGGGTTTTTTCACTCACATCTGACTTATGGTTTAATGTTGTGGGGAAACTTTCCAGGTTCGAAAGAAGTACCGTATTTTACGGACCATAAGACGCTCCGGACCATAAGACGCACCTTAATTTTAGGATGGATATTTAAAGGAAAATAAATTTAATGTGATCCTTAACGAAATATTTTAAGAGAATAACATACCTTACTTCATTACATAAGCAAATTATAACCTTGTACAATGGAATCGGTGTAAATCACTTCTAATTTAAAACCTGCATTGTACGAAAATCTATTCTGTACAACTGAACTAATTTCTCATATAGACTGAAAATACTTTTACACCCTCTAGGCTAAGCCTCAAATCAGCGTACGATAAGTGTAACGGGACAAGGCTGTTTAGAGGTTATTGTACAGTGGACTCTTAGTAATTCGAACCCCAAGGGGAATTAGAAAAAATCGAATTATCCAAATTTCGAATTAATCAAAACTGTGACTTTTTAAACGAAAATGCCGTAAAAATGTTAGAAATAAACTCATTGCAATAAATAATAATTATTGTATAGTGAATCTTACCATAAGGACTGCCATCCTGTTGTTAGGATGTTGAATGAAATCATTTTTTTCCACACTAAAACTGTAACCCTAAATTTAATAAAGGAACTGGTGTATGCTCTACGCTTTGACATTTTCAAACACAGTCACACTTGGAGGATAGAATGAACACTAAAATTTTCATAGAAGTGTTGAATCCCTCCAAGACTGTAGCGGAGGGGGTGAACTTCGCATTCCATTGAACATTTATTCAGCAGGAGGAAGATAACGGTGGTTAAAAATACACTTTAGTACGGTACCTGCTGGCTGCTTGCGACTAGGGTTCTTAAGCGAAATAGAGAATTCTTGTGGAATTCGTGGAAGCAATGAACTCTTGGAATCCTTACAACATTAACATGAGACATATTTTGGCTTCGATTTATCCAAATTATGCTTAAAAAATTCGAATTAATTGCAATTTTTTAACATACATTTATATAGGAATTTCAAGGGGAATCAGTATTTATTCGAATTATACAATATTTCGAATTATCCAAAGTCGAATTAACCAAATTCGACTGTATTTATTTAAACCACCCGGCGAAGACACTCCTTTTGTATAAAAGAACTCAATATCCCTTTCTTTTCGCATTGTATACCTGCCTTCCAGCTACTCTCATTTTACGATTGTGACAAGTGCAGTGATGTACAGTGTGGGCTAAAATCTATAACTGCCTTATCGTTACAACACCTTGTGTATAACTATGGTATTCCAGCAATATTTACCATAATTTTAAACTTTTTAGTGTACTACGGACCATTAGACACACCCAACTTTTAAAGCTCTGTTTCCAAGGTAAAAAAGTGCGTCTTATGGTCCGTAAAATACGGTATTTATTCTACAAAAGAAGGCAGTCCGTATTATTAAGAGATGTGGCCCCAAAACTCATTGTCAACCTATTTTTAAGGAACTTGGAATTCTCACGCACTTCTCACAATATGTATTTACAAACTTATTACATGTACATGGACACTTGCAGAATCATGTTGTTTTTAATACTGTGCATACACATGGGACTCGGAATGACCACAACGGAATAAGACACAGAACAGCCATATTGTATTAGGAATCAAGCTATATAATAAGATCTCAAATGACATCAGAAACATAAGAAACATTAAATTCATTAAAAGCAAAACCAAAGAGATACATTTAAATAGGATTTTTTACACTGTACAAGAATATCTTGAATGTGACTCTGAATTATTGTTTTTGCATTGTGTATCTCTTGACTAAACCTATTGTAATGTTATACAGTATTACTAGACCTGGGATTTTAAGGCAAATGCCAATTTTGATTCTTATGAAATATGAATTATGAATTAAATTTCAAATTATGAAATGTTTTAAATATATTGATGTTTCATGATAAATCACTTACATTTATAGAATTTTATAGTGTCCTTGAATGCCTATTTGGGCCTTTAGAGCCTGTTTTACTATTTAGTGCCTAAATTGCCTATTTTGTACATTTAAAATGAAATTAAACTGCTGTAATTTTTACAATCATGGACGTCCTTGAATGAAAAGCAGAAGAGCAAAGAGTCGGTTTTTCACAGAAACTTGATTTTCCCAAACAATTGTTGCCAAAGGATTGACGGGGGAGGGGGATGATTAGCTCAAAAGAACAAGGAGCAAGCAGTAAGAAAGGACATACTGTGTCAAGCCAGTGTGACCACACGACCATCCAATATCTGCAGGTCATGAGCTGGCCGTCATTGAAATCCAAGGCCCTTCAAAGCCTGTAGTAATCTAATTTTTCTAATGACCCATAACTGCTTTTGATAAATGTCTTTTTAATTCTGTCTTAGTTTTGCAGTTATTTCTGTTAAGAATAGATAAACCACGTTTCTAACAGTAATAAAAAGATCATGTTACAGTTTAAGTGTATGTTGTTGTATTATAAAGTATATTTTCTGCCATTTACACATTTTTAAGCATATTTTAAGTGCCTATTTACACATTTTTAAGCATATTTTAAGTGCCTATTTTCTAGTTTAAAAGCCTATTTACTTGTTTTAAAAGCCTATTTTACGTGCTTGAAACCAAGTTTTTAGAGCTAAAATCCCAGGTCTATATATTACTTAATGGCGTTACAAATAAATACAAAAAAAATACGTTCTTTTAAAAAGTGCAGCTTTTCTTGGACGTACATATACTTTCCCCGGCTTCGGAATGTTTTCAAGCTGTTACTGTTGTATTGTTTACAGTTACAGTTTAAGTGTATGTTGTAATATTGTAAAGTCTATTTTCTGCCAATTTACACATTTTAAGCATATTTTTAGTGCCTATTTACACATTTTTAAGCATATTTTAAGTGCCTATTTTCTAGTTTAAAAGCATATTTACTTGTTTTAAAATCCTATTTTACGTGCTTAAAACCAAGTTTTTTAGAGCCTAAAATCCCAGGTCTATATATTACTTAATGGTGTTACAAATAAGTAAAAAAAAAAGTTCTTTTAAGAAGTGCAGTTTTTCTTGGACGTAGGCCTACATATACTTTCCCCGGCTTCGGAATGTTTTCAAGCTGTTACTGTTTTATTGTTTACAGTTACTATTTAAGTATGTTGTCATATTGTAAAGTCTATTTTCTGCCAATTTACACATTTTTAAGCACATTAAGTAAATAGTGCCTAATTTACACATTTTTTTAGCATATTATAAGTGCCTATTTCCTAGTTTAAAAGCCTATTTACTTTTTAAAAGCCTATTTTACGTGCTTAAAACCAAGTTTTTTAGAGCCTAAAATCCCAGATCTATATATTACTTAATGGTGTTACAAATAAATACAAAAAATACGTTCTTTTAAAAAGTGCAGTTTTTCTTGGACGTACATATACTTTCCCCGGCTTCGGAATGTTTTCAAGCTGTTACTGTTTTATTGTTTACAGTTACAGTTTAAGTGTATGTTGTAATATTGTAAAGTCTATTTTGCCAATTTACACATTATAAGCATATTTTTAGTGCCTATTTACACATTTTTAAGCATATTTTAAGTGCCTATTTCCTAGTTTAAAAGCCTATTTACTTTTTTAAAAGCCTATTTTACGTGCTTAAAGCCAAGTTTTTAGAGCTTAAAATCCCAGGTCTATATATTACTTAATGGTGTTACAAATAAATACAAAAAAAAAGAAGTTATTTTAAAAAGTGCAATTTTTCTTGGGCGTACATGTACTTTCAAAGCATACGCTGTTACTGTTTTATTGTTTACAGTTACAGTTTAAGTGTGTATGTTGTAATATTGTAAAGTCTATTTTCTGCCAATTTACACATTTTTAAGCATATTTTAAGTGCCTATTTACACATTTTTTGGGCATATATTAAGTGCCTATTTTCTAGTTTAAAAGCCTATTTACTTGTTTTAAAAGCCTATTTTAGGTGCTTAAAACAAAGTTTTTTAGAGTCTAAAATCCCCCAAAAATACGTTTTTTTAAAAAGTGCAATTTTTCTTGGGTGTACTTTCATCTGCTTCGGAATGTTTTCACGCTGTTACTGTTATATTGGCAATACGTGGACAAAGCAAACTAGAATTGTGATTACTCCTCCCACTATAAAGCACATGGTTGTTGTACTCACCTACACACTTCATGGCTGTCGCCGCTCTAAACACCCGCGAGCTGCACACAAAAGCTTCTCATGCACACTACCTGTTCGTACATTGCTTCTTGGCTGACTCAAGCCTCTCCCGACATTACATTGCTGTTATATACCTAGCTACTAACTCCTCCCATTGTCGTCATTATCATCATTATCATCATTTCACTATTATCATTATCCTTTATACACGACTGCAGACCCCACAGGCCTCTGCATTGTCAGATACATCTTACTCTTATGAATTCCATAACTCAACTGTAACAGCCTCCTAAAAATGTTAATGTTGACCTTAAGGGGACGTTTTACCAAGATATCTTAACTTAGACGGGTTAGGTATCTAATACATCTTATTGTAATATACATTATACCAAAGAGATAGTGATTCAATTTTCCTTTCATTCTTTCGTAAACAAATTTCTATACTACCCCATTTTCGTATATTTTCTCGTGCATGTGATATGCTCTTAAACGTGAAATCCTCTGTATATGATTCTTAACAGATTGTGCCTTTGCATTCAATGAGTTTTTCGGCAGACCGAAAATAAAGTATTTTTAAAGTGGTTTGCTAAACGTTAAAAGATACAGGATGTAAAAAAAAATCCGTATACAAACTTGGAGGGTTTGTAGAGGAGATGAAATGAAACTTTTTTTTTATATGACAAATATCTGACAGGTTCTCCGTTGAGAGGGGTGGGCCAGTACAGTGGCCACCACGTTCTCCTGATCTCAATCCTATGGATTTCTTTTTGTGGGGGAGATGAAGCGTTTGGTGTACGAAATACCAATTGATACTCTAGAAGAGCTGGTTGCCCGTGTGGCTGAAGCTGTAGCAATTATCCGTTAGACACCTGGTTGTTTTGAACGTGTGAGACAATCATTTGCACGCAGATGCCAGCTGTGCATTAATGAAAACGGACTACATTTTCAACAAAATCTGTAAAACATTCATCACACGGCAGGTTGAATACAGTCACACCATCCACCGTCAAATCCTTTAAGACCCCTAGCGGGGAAACGGAGAACCTGTCAGATCTTTGTCACATAAAAAAAAGTTTCATTTTATCTCCTCTACAAAACCTTCAAAGTTTGTATAAGGTTTTTTATTTTACACCCTATACGTAAAACAAACTTGGGCTCTTTCCCTCTTACTTGTCTGGGTCCGTAACAAACACACACCCACATATACATATATATCAGCATTCATAAATAAAATACAATAAATATCTGTACATTAAAACAATGTTTGGCACACTTTATAAAAGCATCTTTATGTAATTGTGATGTGTATTGGAATGATAATTCTTTCACACTGGCCGTGTGTAGGTTGAGGTGAAAAGGTTGAGTTAGACTGAAAAATTCAATGCCATAACCGTGATTCGAACCAGAATCTTCAGGTCTCCGTGCCGCTGCTCAACCATTGAGCTACCATGGCAACATGCCAGTACAATATGAGATTCTCCAACTGTAAAATTGGCCACTCACGGGATTTGAATCTGGGACCTTTCGAATGCGGATCTGAGAGGTTACCAGTTCGGCCACCTCGCTCGGTAGGATTGAACTTAGTTATGTAACCATTCATGAACCACAGATTATTGTCTCTGTTGTCTCAGTTGTCAGAATTGAACTTGTTTGGACAAAACACAAAGAAGACTAAAAACAATCGAAGATCTGGTGGGAATAGCGATTAATGTCACTGATTCCTTATTCTGAGATATTTCGATATTAAATTTTTAAACGCTATATATAAAACCCTTATCTGACGTACATAAACATAATACTTGCTATGAGAAACTTGTTAATGTTCTGAGAATGTTCTTTCATTGTTTCATGCTTTTCAGCTCAATGGAGAAAATAAGTTACAACAATAACCATTTGGTGTGAAGACTTAGCAGAAATAATTAACAAGATATATCCATTTCTTATTCTAAAGGACCCTTTAAGTAATTAGACTTGAGTTTAAAACAAACCTGAATGACTAGACATACAACACTATATTAGAACTTGATGCTGCTTCACATATTTCATGTGTTCATCCACACATTATCATAGATAACTTTAGCATATAGATAACGGAACATGAAACGGAAGATATATCTGCTATTTTTTTTTATAAATTTTACAATATAATGGGAACTTCAAATCGATCCGACTGTTTCTTATGAACCAATAACAGACTGTTGTTAATGGATATTATATTTACAAAAGTATTCTTGATAAGTATTTTCTCAATTTCATTTTATACTAACTTGTTTTTTAAACATCCATAGACCTATCTTTCACTAGTGATTGTATAAAAACTAGGGATGGGTCCTCGATACTTTCGATACCTCGATACTCTCGATACTTGCATGGTATCGGCATCGAGCGATACTTCAGAAAACTCGCTCGGTACTTTTTCGATACTTTGGTAATTCTGCAATTAAGTGAGAATGCTAGTATTTATGAACAAAAACTTGTAAGTGGACTGTTTCAAAAACTAATTTTAGTTTTAATGTAGAGTTTAAAAATAATTACAGGCTACTGATGATATTAAATGTTGTCTCATTAAATATGCACACTTAATTAATTTAGTTGGAATTACAAAGTTGTCTCAACTTTTAATTTTTAATGTACCTATTTATTGGGGTACGCCGTAGCGTAGTGGTTGAGGCGCTGAGCTACAAACCGGAAGGTCGCGGGTTCGATCCCCGATGAGGTCGTTGGAGTTTTTCAATTGGCCTAATCCTTCTGGTGGTGGTACTATGGCCCTGGGGTCGACTCAGCCTCTAACAGAAATGAGTACCAGGAGCAACCCTGGGGGTAAAGGCGGCCGGTGCGTAAGGCTGACAACCTTACCACCTTCATGTGCCGATGTCTAAAAATCTGGGAGCCTCAACCTCCTGGAACCCTCTGGGCCTCCATGGCCTGTACTAGGGAACACTTTACTTTACCTATTTATTGAAACTAGAAATGTTGACAGCATCGAGTATCGAGAAAAAAATCATGTATCGGTATCGAGTATCGAGAAAATCTGGTATCGACCCATCCCTAATAAAAACTAAATATTTTACGAAGTTACTGTAATGTAATTCTTTTTACTTGTTATATATGGATATGTCCTGAATGTTTCAACGAAATTTCATGATAATTATTGCCAGCTCACTTTTGCAGAGGATAGGCCTAAGTCAGGTGTCAATGCTTGTGTATCGTACGAAAATAGTTGACGTAAAAAGTAGAGTCGATAAAATATAATATAAATATAAGCGTGTGATCACTTTGTTACTGTTACATGAGAGATTTACACGGTGCTGCATCTGACGCTTATCGTTATATTCTTTTGACGCCCCCATGACGCTTTGCCGGAGCGAATATCGGGCTGATAATTTCGCGAGCTGATAAACGTTTACATGGTGCCGGCAAAAAGCAGGAAGTTCCCAGCGTTTATTCAATCTTGACCATCATGGCGTCAGAGGAGGGTGTATTTTGTATTTTGTGCACAGCTCTTCCAGCCCAATTTTAACGAAACAATGTTTCCAAAAATTCCAAAAGGGGGTTGATCTTACTTCGTCCGTATTTACAGTTTACTTTGCGAGGTGGTCAGGCATTTGCTTTTTTTTTACCATCATGAAGGGGTTTGTTGGAATATTCCTTTAAATTAATAAGAGATTTCATATTATGGGGTAGTTTTCAGTATTTCGAGAAGTAGTATAGGCTATATCATTATGTTTTAGTCGATTATATTCTATGAAACACAAAATCTCACTTCACAAGTGCCTCTCAACAATGCTTGTTATGCATATGGCCGTCTCACACATGAGACGAAAGCAAACCTATTCGCCAGTTAGCAAGCTAATAGCTTTGCAAGAGCGTTAAGCTGGATATGCTTAACTTGTCAGCTAGCATCTTTTAGACGCTGCGAATTAAAGATTAGACGCCAAGCAAATAAACGTAGATAATGTACGTTTCTTGTATTCAGGTATAGCCTATCATTTCTTGAGAATATTATAGGAGAAAAATTCCTTCGTCACTGGGACTTGAACCCAGGGCCTTTGGGTATTCGCGCCAATGCTCTACCTACTGAGATAAGCCGGAGTTCAATTCACAGCGCCAGATGGAACCTCTCTCCTATGACTGAATGCCCTAATGGTCTACCTCACAGACAGACAAGTTATGCCATATGCAGTACCGGTACTGTGAGGCACACTAATTAGTGATTTTTGTGACCGGGCTCCCACTGTTATTGTACAGTTAACATTCAAGATAGATCTATAAGCTTTCATGAACCACAGATTATTGTCTCTGTTGGACGTTACATGAGAACGGCTTAGCTCAGTTGGTAGAGCATTGGCGCGAATAGCCAAAGGTCCTGGGTTCAAGTCTCAGTGGCGGAGGAATTTTTCTCCTATAATATTCTCATGTAACGTCCAACAGAGACGTTCATGTGGTTCATGTGGTTCATGAAAGCTTATATATATATATATAATTTCTTGTTTTAATTTATTATCATTATTATGTATTTCATGTTTTTGCCCTGGCTGAGTGGTGGAGAAGGCCTTATGGCCTTAACTCCGCCAGGTTAAATAAATAAATAAATAAATTAAAACATCTACTTCTTTAGACTTTTTACAAGCTAATTCGCTGGGAAATGTGGACCTTTTTCAAAGCGAATGAAGTAGCACCATGTAAATCACCTTATAGTGAGTCTGCTTTCCTAATCTCCCCCTCATTGACTTTTGGTGACTTGGATACCGCTTAGTATTCGGAACGGTACGTCTAACACCTTGGCTCATCAAATGTCCAGTTTAGCTGAGATTTGACTTGCGCTTTATAGGAACAAGAGAGTCATGTTGCATCTACTCGATGCCCTCGAACCTTTCACTCAATTTATGAAATGCACTTCTTTTACACCCACAGTGTTAGGGCGTTACTCTATACGAGAATACAAAACATAACATATATTTGTTATGTAAGCAGAGATTTAATTCATATACTATACTCACGAGAAGTAACTGGAGTTTACTCCGCTGGTATCTGCCAAGTTGCCAAGTACGGATCGGGAACAGAGAGAAAACATTGAGAATTTATTGTGTATATGACCAGACCGTTGTAATATCTTCTTTAAGTTGCTTAGTAAACATGTTCTGTGGGTAGAGGATTTGCAAAGAAGAAGTCAGATTACACTTCATTCACACAATTCAATTTGTACGTTTGACATATACAAAACTGATTGCTTTATTCTATCGCAAGTCATTCAATAATTCACATTCATAAATGTTATATGTTTACTATGCAATATCGAAGTATTTACTTTTGCCGAAGAGCTAACATATTAGATTTATATTTTCATTAATACCCTCATACCTTCAAGAAGGGATGTAACCCTCAAATCAACTGCTATTTGTGTAAAATAATAAGAGTTATTATCTATGTTTTCCGGTATGCTGTCGAAACTTGTTAAAATTAAAAATAAAACATTGAAGAGCCTCAGGGTCACGGCACACCACCAGCAACTTCCGGACCACAAGCCATGGGACAGGGTGGGGGAGGCCTGTAGCAGAATCTGCAGCAGGAGCTGGTCCGAAACCAGGAAAAGGGAACGGGATGGTAATGAGGGGGGAGAGGAAGTTGAAGTGGAGAGTAGCCTACTGGTGGAATAAATAAAAGGGGGAAATGGGAGAATCCCCTAGAAAAAAAAAACCAAAGTCACGGCTTCGTCCACCACGAACAAAATGTATACTAAAACCAGGTCAGAGAACATATTATCTAAGTTATAAGCTAAAAAAAAAAAAAAAAAACAACAAACAGATCGGATCAGTAGTCCTCGAGCGCACTAAAGGACGGACAGAGAGACAGACAGACGCTGCGTTTTGTAATATTTTGGAGAATAAGAGGGATATCCAAAATTAAGGAAGTAGGCCTACTCACAGCTATTGGCATGCAGATAAAAGCAGAGTGGTGGTTCATATTCTAATGCTTCCTTTTTTTTCCTTGTTTTGGGGGTTTCCCTTGTTTTTCTGTTCTTTCCTTGCTTTCCGTGTTTTCTTTATGACACACAAACACCCATGCCCGAGGTGGGACTCGAACCCACAGCCTCCTTACCCACGGCTCCAAAGCAGCACGCCTTAGCTACCGCAGCTGAGGAGACCGGCATCTTCCAAGTATAGGCGTAACGAGGGGGGTTTTGGGGGTTTGAACCCCCCCCCCATTGACTAAAAAAAAGGAAAGTTGTATAATTTTTTTAAGTCTGCCCATAAATTACTTAATGCGTGGGAAGCTTAAAACTCGTTATTTTGAGTCTTAATTTTTAAAATTTTCCGGGGAAGGACCCCCGGAAGCTTAAAACTCGTTATTTTGCATCTTAATTTTTAAAATTTTCCGGGGGAGGACCCCCGGACCCCCCTCTCCCAGGGGGGTATTATAACCCCCCCCAGATGTTATAACCCCCCCCCCCATATGGTCGGCCTGGTTACGCCTATGCTTCCAAGCATTGCTTGAATTCCGATAGTAAAATCTTGTCTTTTTTTTTTCTTCCCCTCTGTACTAATGCGCAATAAACTAATGATAGTTTCACGGGTTAAGCCAGGGGATCCCCGGAAGTTGACCTCTTAAGGTTGAAAGAAGCCGAAAATTTATAATTCATTACAATTTGACTTGGTTTATAATCCGTGAAACTATTGTTACAATATAATCATGGCGTATTCAAACTCTTAACATATTGTAATGTGACATTTTATTGCTCTTTTGCAACACCATTAGAATCTTCCTGAAATGAAAAATTTTTAATAATGGGAAAGAATCATGTAGCGGATAATAAAGGCAACGTTACACGTTGATCATACACACCATTGCATGACTTCTTCAGAATTGAGATTATATTTCCAAAATTAAAATTACGTTTCCAAAATTAATATTCCTTATAGGCCTATGCAACTGAAATTGCTTTTTTCTAAATCTGAGATTATTTGTATTGAAATCGAATTTATATTGTCCGAAATTGAGAATGCTTTTCCCGAAAGCGAAATTCCTTTTTCTGACAATGATTTTTTTTTTCGAAATTGAAATTACGTTTTAAGAAACACAGTTTTTTTTTCTTGAATTGAAATGAGTTTTCAGAAATTGAAACAACTCTTTTGAAGAGTTAAACTTCCTTTTCCAAATCGAAACAACTTTTCTTAATTTGAAACTACAGATATTAACCAAACTGTGAAATTAATAACGAGAAGAAATCGACAGGCCTATTACAGGGGCGTATCCAAGATTTATTTTCGGGAGGGGCTGTGATAATCCTAACTTTACTGTCACTAGGGTTCAGAAGTTGATGATCTAAAAACGCCTAAAAATGACCTATAAATTACCTTAAATTTATGAAAATATGACATGAAAAATTTAAAATATGACAATATCTCTAAATATATATCTAAAAAAGGGAATATACAGTAGCATATTAATATAATAATAAACAAAGGACAATATTTTAAGTATGTTAATTGACTACTTTAATATTATGTTTACTATATTAATGAATTACGAGATTGCTTTGTGTACAATGGTGGAAAAGTTCATTATGAAGACAAAATAGGAAAAAAAATGTAATGAACGAATGAAAATTTCCTACAAATGACTGGTAGAAAATAAAATGCAAAATATGAGTAAGGTATTATTGTTTGTTTTGACAGAAGACGAACTTATACTACATCCTGCATTGTCTGTGATGACTCAGAAAAGAGATGACATATCATCAACCTCTGAGCCCTAATTATCACACACAATTATACTGAACACGTTAGAATAACGCATTTCATCTTTTATAAGTCAAAATGTGCAATTGAACTATCTTCTTTCTGAGATATTAAAGTGCCCTTATGTGCAACATATTAGCATGACGTGAATTATTTTGAAATTTATGTTTTTTTGTTTATAGCACTAAAAAATTGTGCTGAATTTTCTGCATCCATTGATATAGGTTTATATAGGTTTATAAATTATTTGTGGCATTTAAATGGACATTTGAATATGTTTACATGCTCTGAGCCACGCCCTTAGAAAGGTCAAATGAGAAATTCACTATTACCTTAAAATTGAATTTCCCGGTAACTCTTATTTTACACACATATTGTTAGGTAGCTCCACATAGGCGTAACCAGGCCGACCATATGGGGGGGTTATAACATCCGCGGGGAGAGGGGGGTTCGGGGGTCCTCCCGCGGAAAATTTAAAAAATTAAGACGCAAAATAACGAGTTTTAAGCTTCCCACGCTTTATACTTGTATTAAGTAATTTATGGGCAGACTTTAAAAAATTATACAATTTTCCATTTTTTAATCAATGGGGGGGGGGGGGGTTCAAACCCCCAACCCCCCCCCCCCTCGGTACGCCTATGTAGCTCCACAACCATTAGAGATAGAAGGCTGAAATTGTTTACACTAATTTTACATGCATACGTACATAAAGTAGACTACAATGATGCCCATAGGTATAAAATTAAAGAAAATGTGTAATGAAATATTGATCAAATTTCAAGATATTTTATATGCGATATATAAAAATTAATTGCATTACAAATAATAACTTTAGCTGTATAAAAGTAGTCTACTTTGTAGAAAAATATGTTCATTATATGCATTAAAAAAATAATAGGCGTCAGAGAAACCAGAAAAATGTTATGCCTATAAGGAAGTGATAAGTGCATCTGAATTAATTTTTTTCATGCTCCTATAAAACGTGTAATTTAAAATAAACTTGGTCAATTTTTTATACTTTTATCTGCTAGTTATGTTCTAGTAAGCCTTGTTATAGGATCCTGAAATTTTTGTCCACTTCTGAGTTCATTTTCTTGTAAAATTTTAATATTGTAGAACCTGTATTTTTTTATCCTTTTGTGGTTGTTCACGTATATATACCCTTAACGTTTCGGGGGGGGCTGCAGCCCCCTCAGCCCCCCCCCCCTGAATACGCCCCTGGGCCTATACGTATCCTATCTTTCTTACCTTGTTCAATGCAATGGTTTTGAATTGAGCCATTGGTCAATTGACTGAACTTCCGTTTGGCTGCAGAGACACACTACCCAAATTCACATGAAACTCTCTTAAATCATTTGGGGTGTCTCAAGAACTTTTTTGGGGATCTTAAAGGACCTCCTTTGAATTCCCTTAAGGCATTTTTAGCCCTAATAGTTATGTTCATGGGATTATTCATCCCATAGAAGAGAGGAGCTGGAATTATCGTTTATATTATAGATACTGTAACCGATGAGACATAGGCCAAATTATATTTAGGGTCCTTGGTCTGGGGTTAATCATGATGTAATGATTTATTGTCTTTTGATCTATTACAATAGAAGTAAAGTATTTATAAATATTTCCGCAATACTTGATGGTTTTATTTCTGCAATTATAATTATTTTTTCTTCAGAAAATGAGTTTACTTTTCCAAAATGAGGTTTTTGTCCTTAAATCAAAATTACTTTTTTTCCGACAGTAGATTAATTTTCTGAAACGGCGATTACTTTTTCTAAAATTTGTATTTCTTTTATCTAAAAAGTGAGCTTTGAATCTATTTTTAAATACGAGGCGCATCCATAAGGTAAGTTTCCCTGGGGCCGTTTTCAGAAACAAAACAACATTTCTTGCAAATAATCTTGCAACAGATATAGCAAGTATTCAGCTATTTTTCAACATATTCGCTACCGTAATTGAGACAACTGAAACATTTGTTTGATCGTGGCACCAACTTTTGAATTTCTGTGTCGTAGAAGTGTGCCTGGGATTTGAACCACCGTCGCCTCTCTGTCATTTTCTGTCATTTTTGTCATTATGTGAGGTGAAGGAAAAGATGGAAATCACTGGGAACGAAGTCCAGGCTGCAGGTTGGATGTTTAAACACCTCCTAGCAAGTCTCCTGCAAAAGTTCGGGTAGGAGGTGTTTAAACATTCACCCTAAAGCCCGGACAACACTCCCAGTGTTATCCATCTTTTCCTACACCTCACGAAATGAGAAAGAATGACAGAGAGGCGAAGGTGGTTGTCACATGGTGGTTCAAATCCCAGGCGGCTCACTTCTACGACTCGGGTATTCAAAAGTTGGTGCCACGGCAAGACAAATGTTTCAATTCCGATTGCGAATATGTTGAAAAATAGCTGAATAGGCTACTTACTGTAACTGTTGCAATGAATATTTCTAAAAAAAATTGTTTTGTTTCTGTAAACTAACCCAGGGCAACTTACTTTGTGGATGGTTCTCGTACTTCAACAATATTGGAAAGAAGTTGAAACAAAAACGTACAACTACAATGTTAAAGAAGTTATCCAGCGTAAACGAGACTTAGGCGGTGGATTGAAATAGTATATCGCGATACAAGTGGCGTAAGCGGTGCATACGGATCGAGGAAAGAGTTTGAAATAACGAGGCGTTTGCGCCGAGTTTTTTCAATTTCCGAATCCGTTATGCGCTTACGGCACGAGTATTGCATGCTATTTTTTGCACAATGATTATTTATATCAATTTAAATATATTAATTGAGATATTAGCTGAAAATATTATGTATATACACTATTGAAGATGAATGTTATATTTCAGAAAGTGATTCGTATGTGTTGGTTGTTATGGGGACTGAATATTTGTCCTGTTAAAATCGCCACAAACCAGGGGGCCTTGGTTCCGGTCTTCCTTAAAGGCTTGTATTATGATGATGTTACTTACGGCACTTGTGCATGTTGTAATTTTTACCGCACGGAGATTTCTTTTGTTTTCATAGCAACCAGATTGCGTGCGGGAATGTCAAGTTACGATCCACGGCAACAATATTCGTCACTAATTACTTACGTCGTGCAAAAAGATATTACTTAAACACTCCATACAAGGAATTCATCTCCATCATGTAACATTGTCTGCAGTACTTTTAAAGCGCACATTTTTGCTGCGAGACATATGGCCCTCATTCATGTGCACAATGTATAGTAATGCTCAGAATGCTAACTGGAATGCAGACGAACTGGTTCCCGTAAACAGTGGAAGCTAAGCCGTATGAATACAGTATAGTAAGACTACATTATTTGTCTGTCCTGCGTTTGGGAGGCCAACAATGCGCCATATTTCAAGGCCGCACCACACAATGAACTGTCACTAAATAAAGACCCATATTTCACGCGTGTCTTTTTAACACTAATGATGCCCTCACATGATTGGCCCTCATGAAATGATAATACTGTGTGCTGAATTGCTATTCTACTTTTATATATACGGTATATACGAGACGCGTCCAGAAAGTAAGTTTCTCTGGGTCCGTTTACAGAACCAAAACACAATTTAAAGGAAACATTTATTGCAAAATATACAGCAAGTGTTCAGCAATTTTTAACAAATTCACCACCGGAATTGACAATGTTTGTTATATCGTGGGACCAACTTTAGTATACCTGTGTCGTAGAACTTGCCGCTAGCGATTTGAACCACAGTGTGACAACCATTTCCTCTTCCCTGTCATTCCTTGAGGTGTAGAAAAAGATGGATGTCACTGGGAGCGAGGTCCGGGCTGTAGGTTGGATGTTTAAAATCTTTCCAGCGGGAGACTTGCTGGGAGGTGTTTAAAAATCCACTCTACAGCCCGAATCTCGTTCCCAGTGATTTTAACCTTTGGAAAATAGACATACAAATGTATTAAATTGGACATAATGCTTAAAAACTTATGTGTAGTGTTCACATGTAAGAAAAAAACAATGTAACCGTAATTAAGATAAAATTACATATGACGTAATTTTACTCAATATCTATTGAAAGTAAGTATACAGGCCATGGAGGCCCAGAGGATTCCAGAAGGTTGTGGCTCCCAGATTTTAGACATTCGGCACATGAAGTGGTAAGGTTATCAGTCTTATGCACCGGCCGCCTTTACCCCCAGGATTGCTCCTGGTACTCATTTCTGTTAGAGGCTGAGTCGACACCAGGTCCATAGTGCCACCAGAAGGATTAGGCCAGTTGAAAAACTCCCAACGACCTCATCGGGGATCGAACCCGCAACCTTACGCCATATGTACTTTTATCTTAATCACGCTTAGGCCCACATGGGTTTTTCATTTCATGTGGACACTGCACATAACATTTTAGGCCTATGTTATAAATGTTCAACTTAATAATTTTTTTTATTTTTTATTTTTCAACGTAATCCAAAGCTATTGTGCTAAGTCAAATACACTCACTGGGAGTTGTAACACCTTTCGATGCGCCCGATGGGTATAAAACTTAGAGGGTTACACACAGGGCACGCTGATTTTTTTTATATTTAAAATCCCAAAATTGTATTATTATTATTATTATTATTATTATTATTATTATTATTATTATTATTATTATTATTATTATTATTATTATTATTATTATTATTATTTATTATTATTATCATTGCAAAGATGGCTAAGCCAACACTACTGTCATCTCACCGAAAAAGTTACAATGTTCAGTGTGTGCATACATATAAGAACTTTGCTAGGAAACTCATGAAGTATAAGCAGAGTCTTGTTTGACTTTTTTTTATTTTACAGCACTGCTTAGTGAATTGCTAAGTGTCTGAATTACATGATAGCGTCTTGTCGAGCCGGTGAACATCAAGGGACGCGAATGTGGCTGTAGATATATAGTGGCTAGCAGGTAGAGGACAGGGCGAATGAAGGCACTTTCAAAGTGGCCTCCACTAAAAGGCTTGGCAAAGGTAAAGGTGTCGGCCACAACCAGGACACACAGGGGTCGCAGAGGTTAGGCTCAATATTTTACAAGCTGCCTACAACAAAGTATGAGGTCAGCGTCTGCTCTCCTGTACTGTACCCATTGGACCCCCGAGGAGACTAGAGTGTGTTTTCATACTTCGTTATTCCAACAAGTTACTATTCCAAATATGCAATTTATTAGTAAGTGCGGATTTGGCATATTTGCATGTTTTCCCCTTCAACTTGAGAATATGCATACAGAAAGGGACGTAACCAGGAAGAAAGGTCGACTAGCCCCGGCCTCGGGGCAAAAAAAAAAAGTATGAAAATTTCAGCAATGTAAAATGTATAATAGAGTTTTTCGTTGCATACCCATGCGGCTTCAAAGGAATAAACCATAAAGTTGGTGTTTCTTTACGTTAATTGATCTGACCAATTCGGTCTTGGTTTCCGCTTTCCAAAACACAAGCTACGTCTCATTTAGTAAGCTATTTTTAAATAAAGTGTTCTATTGCTCTTATGGAATTTTACATTAGACTAACAGTACATATTAAGTGACAGTATGGTACTTTATAAGATTATTTCTAGAAACGGGAAAATGTCTGTCCGGTCAGGAAAATCCAATAAAGCATATTTGAGTTATCGCGACTTCTTATATATTAACATAAAAGGCACTAAATTGGGCATTATTCCGGTACTGGCCAACCGATTCAGTCGAATATCAATATACGTCTTTCCATGGAGATTATAAATGCGTATACGAAGTTTCATAAAAATCCAATAAAGCGTATTTAAGTTATTGCGCCTTTAAAGTAGACACTAAATTGGGTTTTACTCCGGCACCGATCAACAGATTAGGTTCAAATTCAATAGGGCACTTCTCATGGATGTCATAAATGCGTATACCAAGTTTCATGGAAATCCGATACAGCGTATTTGAGTGATCTATTAAAATAGGCACTAAATTGGGCATTATTCCGGTACCGGTGAACCGATTTGGTTCAATATCAATAGGGTTCTTTCCATGGACATTATAAATTTGTTTTCCAAGTTTCATGAAAATCCGAAAAAGCGTATTTGAGTTATGGCGCGTACAGACACACGGACGGACGGACAGACGGACAGACATTTTTCGTCCCCACACACAATCTCATAAAGTACCATACTGGCACTTAATAACATAACAAATTGCCACTCGTATATTGATATTGTTAACAGCCTTGATTGATTTGTTTCTTCATAATGATGTCAGTGTGGGCTAAATAATAATTTAAATATTGTAAATAAAAGATTATAACAACTAGCCGCTGAATATTGATATTATATTGTGCATTCTATGGATACGCAGACTACCGATATTTACATTAGGCTATATTTTAATGTGAGTATTTTTCATATTCGTTAAAGTAAAAGGAATGTTTACAATAGAAATTAAAAACTCTCTTTGATATTTTCTGTGCACATTTCTTTTGGTACTTAAATTCAACGAAATAGCAAATCATTATTTCTGGAGGGGGAAAGGATTGAATGTTCGAATTTTGGCATGGGTTTGCTGTTATCTAATATTCACCATTTTATCTCTTTTGTTTTGAATATTCAGTTTGTATATACAAACAATTTCTCTAATTTCAGATATTGTCGAAGCCATCAAGGAGTACTCAGGATCGATGTGGAATTTTACTTTTCGGTATTTATCAAAGTATAATAGTGACGTGTGTACAAACTTTACTATATCAAGAAACAAGAAGACTAGAAGATAGTGTTTGTGTTTTTATTTACTGTTTGTGATTTCAAGAGATAAACTTTTCTATATCAAGAACATGCTGAGGAAGACAACACTTAGAATCAGACCTTCACTTCATAATTCTGTGCTTTGGCATGGCATTTTGAAGTGAGGTCTGTGTATGCTCCATTCCAAATACTGCTGGACACCTCAAGGTATTAACGAAAGTAGTACTTAGAAAGGAGCTTAGATAGGGGCCTCTTTTTAGGGGTGAAGAGCGGTCTTGGTGCAGAACGAGGCCACTTAACACCAGAAGACCAGCTATTCTGTCATCAAAAACAGGTATGTTCCATGAAAGTTATTTTAATTCTAAAATACAATCTTTTTATTATGTGCCAGAATGGTACTTTATGAGATTGTGTGGTGGACGGAAAAATGTCTGTCTGTCTGTACGCGCGATGACTCAAATATCCTTCATAGAATTTTAATGAAACTTGGTGTACGCATTTATAACAACCATGGAACGAATCCTGTTGATTTTGGACCAAGTCGGTTGATTGGTGCCGGAGTAATGTCCAATTTAGTGACTATTTTTTGGTAAGATATTAGACTGAATTTATCAAATGCAAATCCATTCCGTCAACATTTCCAGTTTCAATAAAATCAGGTAAACTGATATAACCAAGTGCCAGTATGTTTTTTTTTTTTTTTTAATCAGTGATACACGCAATTATGATAGGCCCATGCATAAAAGTTATTTTTGTAATAGATGTCCGAGTTAACTCCAAAAACAAAATGTGCCGGCAATAATAATAATGATGCAATAGACCTACGATTCGCTGATATCTATGTTTCAATTTAAAACAGCCTTAAAGGTTATGAATGAATAATAAGCATATGAAATCCATCTGTCAGGAATTACATTAGGTATATTGCTGCACAGGAACGATAAGAAAAATACTCACAGTAAAATATAGCCTAATGTAAATATCGGTAGTCTACATAACCATAGAATACACATTATAATATCAATATTCAACGGCTAGTTGTTAAAAATCGTTTATTTAAGTTATTATTTAGCCACATTGACATCGTTATGAAGAAACAAATCAATGAAGGCTGCTAACAATATGAATAAACGATTGGCAATTTGTTAAGTTTTTTTAATACATTGTGGGCCTTGAAAGAATATTGATTACAAAATTAATATTGATATACGCGTTACTTCGGTACCGATCAACCGATTTGGCCCTAATTCAATAGGCTTGTACCCAAAAACGTCATAAATTCGTATACCAAGTTTCAAGAAAATCCGATAAAGCGTATTTGAGTTATCCACGCCTTTGTGATATATTACCCTGAAAAGGCACTAAATTGGGCATTATTCCGGTACCGCCCAACTGATCTGGTCCAATATCAATAGACATCTTCCCATGGACATTATAAATAGGTATTCCAAGTTTCATGAAAATCCGATAAAGCGTATGTGAGTTATGGCGCCTTTAAAATATACACTAAATTGGGTTTTACTCCGGTACCGGTGAACCGATTTGGTCCAATTTCAATAGGGTTCTTCCCATGGACATTATAAACGCGTATACCAAGTTTCATTAAAATTCGATAAAGCGTATTTGAGTTAGAGCGCGTACAGACACACGGACGGACGGACGGACGGACAGACATTTTTCGTCCCCCACACAATCTCATAAAGTACCATACTGGCACTTAATAAACAGGTAGCCTACATTAAAAATTAAAAGTTGAGAGAAGTGTGTAATACCAACTAAATGAATTAAGTGTGAATATTTAATGAGACGAAATTTAATATCAACAGTAGCCTATAATTACTTTTAAACTCTACTTTAAAACTAAAATTAGTATTTTAAACAGTCAACTTACAAGTTTTTGTTAAAAAATACTAGCATTCTCACTTAATTGCAGAATTTCAGAATTACCAAAGTATCGAAAAAGTACCGAGAGCGTTTTCCGAAGTAGGCCTATAGCTTGATGCCGATACCATGCAAGTATCGAGAGTATCGAGGTATCGAGAGTATCGAGGTATCGAGGTATCGAAAGTATTTAGAACCCATCCCTACTATTTTGTTTATAATTTTTAAAAAAAAGGTAGTACCCCCAGATCCACCCGGTGGACCCCTCTAGAACCGAAAACCTGGCTACATCTCTGTATACAGAGCATTAACTCATTTCTTGTCTGAGATTACTGTGCATATTTGTACCTGGGCAAAAAAATCTATTTTTGAATATTAACGTAAACAAATTTAGCATATCATTAAGTTAGATATATAAGCATTCATGAAATACAGATTATTGTCTCTGTTGGACATTACATGAGAATATTACAGGAGAAAAACTCCTCCGACACTGGGACTTGAACCCAGGACCTTTGGCTATTCGCGCCAATGCTCTACCAACTGAGCTAAGCCGGAGTTCGATTCACAGCGCCAGATGGAACCTCTCTCCTATGACTAATTGCCCTAATGGTCTCACAGACAGAGAAGTTATGTCATATGCAGAACTCTGAGGCACACTAAGTAGTGATTTTTGTGACCGGGCTCCCACTGTTATTGTACAGTTAACATTCAAGATAGATATATATAAGCATTCATGAACCACAGATTATTTTCTCTGTTGGACATTACATGAGAATATTACAGGAGAAAAATTCCTCCGACACTGGGACTTGAACCCAGGTGAGGTAGACCATTAGGGCAATTAGTCATAGGAGGGAGGTTCCATCTGGCCCTGTGAATTGAACTCCGGCTTAGCTCAGTTGCTAGAGCATTGGCGCGAATAGCCTAAGGTCCTGGGTTCAAGTCCCAGTGTCGGAGGAATTTTTCTCCTGTAATATTCTCATATCATTAAGTGTAATTCTATAAAATTTATACATTTTCCTACTGTTTTATTAATTAATATATCGTAATTCAATACATATAATCAGTGTGGCTGTTGTCTAGAAACAAAACACGATCACAAGGTTTGTTTGTCGGCTATTTTTATACGAGGCTCATCCATAAAGTAAGTTTCTCTGGGACCGTATACAGAAACAAAACACAATATCATGGAAATGTTTATTGCAACAGATACTGCAAGTGTTCAGCTATTTTTCAAAATATTCGCTACCGTAATTGAGACAATTTTCATACCGTTGGACCAAGTTTTGAATACCTGTGTTGTAGAATTCTGTCGCCTGGGATTTGAGCCACTGTGTGACAACCATCTCAGCCTATCTGTCATTCTTGTCATTTCTTGAGGCGTAGGAAAATATGGAAATCACTGGGAGCGAGGTCCAGGGCTGTAAGGTGAATGTTTAAACACTTCCCAGTCGAGCTTCTGCAGGAAACTTGCTGGGAGGTGTTTAAAAATCCCCCCTACGGCCCGGATTTCGCTCGCATTGATTTCCATATTTTCCTACACCTCAAGAAATTATGGAGAATGAGAAAGAGGCGGAGATGTTTGTCACACAGTGGTTCAAATCATAGGCGGAAGACTTCTCCGACACAGGTATTCAAAAGTTGGTCCCACGGTAAGAAAAATGTCAATTGCGGTAGCGAATATTTTGAAAAATAGCTGAACACTTGCATTATCTGGTGCAATAAACATTTCCATGATATTGTGTTCTGTTTCTGTAAATGGCCCCAGGGAAACTTACTTTATGAACGGCCCTTGTAATAATACTGTGCATGGATGGATTGTGGATTAAATTTTGTATTAGTCATAAGTATTATAACTCGTGGTAGCTCGCGAATTTATCGATAAAATCCGGACCTCTCGTTACATTACCTGTGATAGCTTTTTTTAAAAAGCCGGTTGGTGTATCTCATTGTTATTTATTTCCTTGTATCGCCGGTGTGTTGTAACCTTCGTGGCATAATAGGTTTATTCTATTTACACATAAATGACATAATGTAGCAGCCAAGGTTGCCTCACGCCCTCTTCTCTGCACATGCGCAGTCTTTGAGATGTGGGATTCTTATTCACATTATCCCTTTTACTGTCCGCTTTGAATCTGCCCGCAGTCTGGGTAGGTGTTACGGCATCTTTAATCATTTATTGTGATTGATAATGTAGCAAACATACTTTTCTTCGAGTAAAGACTTACAGGTATCAGCTCCCATTTTCTGTGGTTTGGTTCTAAAAGGGCCAAAGTCAATTTCTTGCAAAAATGAGATCTATGCATTATTGAGCTCGGCTAGTCTTTATCTTTCGTATACTAAAAATGCTAATGTCTGATGCTATTAATAGGCATAATACAGAAACCGTAGAGGCAAATGTCGGAAGTTCTCAGCAAAAAAAGTTACTTCCGAACAGAGGAAAATAATAATCAGTGCATTTGAAACACTGTTGTATGAAGTAGTCCTATGCAAGTCGAAAAGAAAATGATAAATAAATAATTTGGAAATTTAGAAATATAAAAAAATATTACATATTTCGAAGATTGTGATACGTTTGCATCAGACAAAGGAGAGGAAGAGAGTCAGATAGAGATACAGCTAAGACTTTACCTTTCTGTAATTATTTAAAAAAAAATAATAATAATAAAAAAAACAGGTTTTTATTCGTAGTGGAAAGCTGATTGAAGCATTTTTGCTGAAAACAGACTGAAAATAGATTGACAGCTTTTTAACTAGAAGTTGCTATATAAAATGAGAGCATTGATAACATGGTGCGTTTTCATCAACATAGAACTCTTTGATTGGTTGATTTCAAAGAAATTCTTACTCGTTAATGACACGTGCGTGAATAGTGTGTTTATTGGAGTATACAGATCTCCTTAATTTTACGACTAGACTACCCGCGCACTAACATACAACGTTCCAATAATTTCCTCGAGCTCAATGCATTTGTAAGTTGGGGGCTTGTGTTTTTTTGGTATACTTCAACTTAGGCCTGTAATCGTCACCAGAGTGGCGAAATTCTGTCCCACAGGATTGTTTTACATGCCTTGTACACATAAATTCCATCGATCTGGTATCAAATCCGTGAACTTAGAAACAGAAACCCTTAGTCATTAGTAGGGACGGGTCGATACCAGATTTTCTCAATACTCGATACCGATACATGATTTTTTCCTCGATACTAGATACCTTCAACATTTCCAGTTTCAATAAATAGGTACATTAAAAATTAAAATTAGAGAGAACTGTGTAATACCAACTAAATTAATTAAGTCTGCATATTTAATGAGACAAAATTTAATATCATCAGTAGCCTATAATTATTTTTAAACTCTACATTAAAACTAAGATGAGTTTTTTAAACAGTCCACTTACAAGTTTTTGTTAAAAAATACTAGCATTCTCACTTAATTGCAGAATTACAAAAGTATCGAAAAAGTATCGAGCGAGTTTTCTGAAGAATCGTTCGATGACGATACCATGCAAGTATCGAGAGTATCGAGGTATCGAAAGTATGGAGGACCCATCCCTAGTCATTAGTAATTACAACATGACATCTGATAGCTTATATACAGTAGAAAGTAACAAACAACATTACGTCTAAAACTGTATGTAACAAATAAATAAACAGGCATCGTCCATATTATCCGAGATTTTGAATATGCGAGGCAGGACTTGGCCATTAGCTTTGATAAAAATCGTCACAATGTCACGGTCTAATAACGAAGTCTATGTTCTTATGGCACGTTAGTTATTTAAATGTAATCTTTAAAAAATGAATTCAATACGTTTGTGAATTCCAAATGAATTCAATAAAATGTCTCAATTGTAAAGGATTTGTATCAGCAATAATATCACTGAGTAGCCCATACGTGCACCAAAAATTATTTTTTAATACAAGAAAATAAAAGAATCGTGCATTTAAGGACGAAATGTCTTTGAATTCTTTTAAATTCATCTCTTACATATTTATATCAGGAAACAGAATTTTCATATGTTCAGAATGTACCAGCTTTTAGCCTACTTTGTAACAGTTTTAGTGAATCTAGTATAAATGTAATTCATAAAACTAGTTTCTTTTAAATAACGTAAATAGTTTCACAATTAAAAATTAATTTGTACTACGTGTGCTGTACAAAATTATTCATCTTTTTATCTCCCAGTTTTACCTCTTCCCGTCGTAGGAATTGCTTATGCAGCCCTAGCCGCCCCGATGCCGGGACGCCAGTCTGTCACTCACTCACTCTGAACACGACGGTTTTGATGGTCATAATGACGGCCAGATGATGTCCTGGGACCTAAAAGGCCTAAAGTTTCCTGACATCCGCCTTATATAAGAGGGAATATTCCGTGAAGAACCCCACCTCGGAAAGTTTTATCGACCAGGAATCGAACCCGGGTCCGTTGCGTGAGGAGGCCAATTAGTGAAAGCATCCCGACGCCTCAGCGGTGGACTACCATACAAAATTGAAGTTTGAAAATAAGTGAAATGAAGAAATGTTACTTTATTTGTTTTTTATTTAAAATAACTTTTTAACCATATCGGATGTGTTCTAAATATCAAATTACGCCAATTTTTATAGAAGCAGATATAATTATTTTTAACAATGTCTACAAGATAGTTATGTACAAATATTAAGCTTTTAAACTTGAAAATGTGGGAAATCTAAATTTTAATGATCTGCTCCTCTTAGGTGAAGTGATTAAGTAGTTCTATGGAATTTGAATCTAATAGACCCACTTTTCCTTTCTAAGCAATTGAATTTGTGCGAGAACCAATTGAAGAATGTAACCCAAATAGCTGCTAAGTGCCATTTTTGTAAAAATTAGGTTTTGCACAAAAACCCATCTATATGTCATTGCCAATTGGCCCAAGACACGGCTATGTGCCACAGTATTTAGTTTATTTCAAACATTGATCACAAGATGGAAGCTCTGCTATGTCCCTCATGCATTTAGGAATACATTTTTTTACTGTAACTCCTAAACAACTTTTTGGCACTTAGCAGGTATTTGGGTTACACTCTTCAATTTTCTATATATTTCAGTATATCGTATTCCAGCATTCGTAATGGAGGCTCTAATGGGGAAGATGCGTGTCTGCAGAACAAGACATACAGCAGATATCACACGTTACACATACCCTTTCTGCATTTGATTATCCAAATACAGTAAAGAATTTCAACTTTGTAGTTTGGGAAATGGCCTAAGGGGGGAGCGAGTAGCACCTTGTTTTGTTTTATCGTACATCAGGTTCCATACTCAAGCTGAACATCTGTATCTGCCCCGCGACCACCCAGTCCGCCGCCATATCTTAAAGTAGGAGCCTGGACTGGCCACCCAACTGGCTTCCTGCTCAGTTCCTAATAAAAAGGCCTCATCTCTTTACCTTGTCCTGGAGAACTAGATAATTTCGCGTGTATTAATGTGTCGACTCGGCATGGAATTAAAGCAAACCTCGTGAAAATGGGTTTTAGGTACAACTTATTATTATTATTGTTGTTGTTATTGTTACTATTATTATCTTCTTCTTCTCCGTTTCACCCAACTTTGGGGTACGTTGAATCAATCACTTCTTAGTGTTTTGTGTTTTAATTTTAGCCCAGTATTGCTTCATTCTTTCTGATCTTGCTTTTCTTTTGTCTTCACTAATCTGGATCATTCGTTTGGTTTTGATTTTGGCTTGGAACACCTCTTTCTTGACTTTGGTTAGGGTAAGGTGGTACATTTTCGAACATGGTACAATTCTGAACGGACTAAGATTTTTATCCATTTTGGGGTTTCAAATGTTAGCCAACCTCTTTTTAAAAATATAGCGTCCATACTGATTGTTTTGTTGATCTGTATCCGCGAGAATGATGTTCCGAGTTGTCTCATTCGGCCATAAAAAATTATTTTCCAACCGAAGGTAAGAACGCCATGCTTGAAAAATGGCACGTTATAAAATTGCTTATAATTCCACGTTGTGTTACTGGAATATATTTTTGAGGACCAATTTTTAACTCATACCAACAAATAGCGTAGTCTTTAATACGTAAGTCATTGGCACAACAATGGGCATTCGTGAGCGGAATTTCAACAATGTAGTAATTTACAAAAACTAGCTCGAGGTACAAATTCGAACAAATTTTAGGTACAATTTCGAACAGTACTTTAACCCGCTATTGCTTGCTTAAGACTTGCATGGAAAAGCTGTTTTGCTGTCACAGCATTCTGCATGTTTATTATTATTAACTGTGCAAGTCAAATATAAAAGGGTGGTATTCATATATCTCTCAACAGTGGTATTATTTCAACGAAGAGGACTTCCTCTGTAATGTTATTTCATCTCAGCATTTATGCAATACACAATAGCATGCAGCTGTTAAGTATTTTTATTATTGCTCTTGATGTTATAACAGACCGTCTTAATGGTCTAGTGGTTCCTGACTACGGACCCTCAAGTCTGGGTTCGATCACCGGTACCTCCTCGGATTTTTCTGAGGTAGGGTGATCTGGAACGGGGTGCATTCAGCCTCTTCACACCAACAAAAGAGCTAATTCATAAAGAAGTAGCGGCTCCGGTTCAGTAAGCCATCAATAACTGTCGTAGGAGTCGGCATGCTGACCACATGCCCCAATCCGGCCATCTGCCTATTTAAAACGTGACACATCATTATTACGCTCATATTACTGATAAATAATAATAACAGAAAATAATATTTGGAAGAAAGCACTTTGTTCGTTGAAAATGCCAATGTTCGAAATAGTACCCACTGGTGTTTAGAATTGTACCTACTGCGGTACATTTTCGAACGATATTCTGGAAATGAAAGATCGATTGCCATGACCAATATTGCAGCTGTATGACTTTGATATTTTTGTGAAGGGTCAACTACATTGCCAACTTTGTGAATACAATACAGTTGAACTTGTCTTATGTTTATTGTGTTCATAAAATAAGAATATTTGTTAAGTGTTCGAAAATGTACCACCTTACCCTATGTATTTATTAAGTGCCAGTATGGTACTTTATGAGATTGTGTGGGGGACGAAAAAATGTCTGTCCGTCTGTCTGTCTGTCCGTCGGTCTGTCTGTCCGTCTGTCCGTCCGTGCGTCTGTACGCACCATAACTCACATACGCTTTTTCGGATTTTCATGAAACTTGGAAAACACATTTATAATGTCCATGGGAAGAATCCTATTGATATTGAACCAAATCGGTTCACCGGTACCGGAGTAATGCCCAATTTAGTGCCTATTTTTATAGATTATGGCGCTTTTCTAATAGAAAGGCGCCATAACTCAAGTACGCTATATCGGATTTCCATGAAACTTGGTATACGAATTTATGACATCATGAAAAGTTCCCTATTGAATTTGAACCTAATCTGTTTCCGGTACCGGAGTAAAACCCAATTTAGTGTCTATTTTAAAGGCGCAATAACTCAAATGCGCTTTATCAGATTTTTATGAAACTTCGTATACGCATTTATAATGTCCATGGGAAGACGTCTATTGACATTCGACCAAATCGGTTGGCCAGTACCGGAATAATGCCCAATTTAGTGCCTTTTATGTTAATATATGAGAAGTCGCGATAACTCCAATATGCTTTATTGAATTTTCCTGAAACTTTGTATACCCATTTATAATGTACATGGGAAGACGTCTACTGATATTGGACAAAATCGGTAGACCGGTACCGGAGTAAAACCCAATTTAGTGTCTATTTTAAAGACGCGGTAACTCAAATACGCTTTACCGGATTTTTATGAAACTTTGTATACACATTTATAATGTCCATAGAAAGAAGTCTATTGATATGGGATAAAATCGGTTGACCTGTTTCGGAGTAATGCCCAAATTAGTGCCTATTTTATGGTAATATACGTATTCGAAAGGATTTATAAAAAATGCGAATCAGTTATCTTGACAACATAGCCTATTGTTTTACTGAGATCTTATAAGGCTTTGAAAATTAAAATACAGTTAACTATGACCAAAAACACTATTGCTTTACATGCGCTTATCCAACTAGACCGTTAAATTGACCCAGGTGGCCGAGATGGTAACGTCTTGGCCTCACATTCTGAAGTCCATGGTTAAAATCCCGAAACCGGCCAATTTGACTTTCATTGTATTTTTATGTGAGTGTGCGTTTGTCAAGATATCACAAATATGTACAGTTCAGGTGATACTGGAAGATTTTAATTTGATTAAAAAAAACTAGACCTTTGTTCTTCCGTAAGCCCTGCTTAATGAATAAATCTGGAGCTTAACTTGGAAATCAATTTAAAAAATCATATTCTGCATATCATAATTGCAGTCATAACTGATTAAACAAAAACATACTGGCACTTTGTTACATCAGTTTACCTGATTTTATTTGTCACTGAATTTTGTGAATGTTGACATAGGGCCTATATTAAGAATTTCAAGTTGCAATACATTTAGATTTGACAAATAACACTATTCTTTCACATATGCTTATCAAACTAAACAGTTAAGCTGACTGAGTTGGCCGAATGGTAACGTCTTTAACTTGTATTTTGGAGGTCCCTGGGTCAAATCCCGGTGCCGGCCAATTTTACATTTTTTTTTATGTTTTATTTTTATGTGAGTGCGCGATTGTCAAGATATCATTAGTCTGTAGTTCTGCTGACGCTAGTCGATTTTAATCTGATTAAAGAAAAAAAAACTTATTTTCTGCATATCATTATTGCAATTATAATTGATTTAACAAAAGGATTTATTAAATAATTCCTAATTAAATGTGCTTAAACTTTTGGATGTTGTTGCGAATAATTAACTCTTAATGAAATGATCATTAAGTATGGGATATTTCTGTCAAACCACTTAGGTCATGAAGATACGTAGAGAAAACATTGGAAATATATTTTTCGTTCATACATAGAATTTATTTTTCCTTCTCATCCCAGGAATCTGAATATTGATATTCTGCCAGTGAATTGTTCAAAACATACCGAACCAACTGTTATTTCCAGATTCAAGCCGGTCAATAGCACTTAGTAATTTTTTCCCACATAGAGAAATACATTTTTAAAAATAAGTTATGTACATGTTGCCAAGATATTACTAAATTCTTGTGCGCCATCAAAGAATTTTGTTGCTAAGAGATCGTTCTTCATTTTCGGCGTGGATCAAAATTAGTAGTGATTTGAGAAACATTTCTGTTTCTCAAAAGCATATAAAATGGAATCTCCGAAGACTTCAACTTCCGAAACCACACTCGCTAGTCTTAGAATTCAGGTATTTATAGCCTGTGGTTTTTGTCCTGGTTTCTTTTATAACTTCGGCATGAGTACTGTATTCTTGTGTGGGTTTGCACCTGTGTTGATGTGGGTATTTAAATAATTTTATTTGTAATCTGGGAAGCGTATTTCTTGCGTGAAACACCCAAATTAGAAGATAAAGCGTATAATTTTAATAAAAAATATTGCTTAATTTAATATTAAAGAGCCCATTATATCCATGTAGGAGATAATGGTTTAAGAACTTCTGATTTTTATAGCCTATAACGTTATTTCAAACCGTATTTTGGAATGTTGCCTAATGGAATTAGTGCTTATGTAATTTTATCACAACTTTTTTATGAAGTTATAGGCCTAGCAGCGCGTCTCATGTTGTACTGTAGATACGTTTAAATTAACAAGTCATTTATTGATAGTCTACAGCAGAGGTGCACAGAGTTCCTCGTATAACCCGCCGGCCGCGGGAGAGTTTGATCAGGTCCTTAGCGTAGAGAAAATGTTGATACGAACGAACAAAGATAACATCAACCTGCATACATAAATGTAGTAGACCTGGTCCGGGATCGAACTCTCAATCTTGCGCACAGAAAGCCAGCACGATACTGACTGTACCAAAGCCGACTCACTTATTTGTAAACTGATGCAATCCAGAAGGAATAAGTTCAACAAAGGAAGCCTTGTTCGGTTTATAACATCCTTGCAAACAAATATATTGAAAATCAGAGTCGGAGCACAAAGATATCTGCGTTTGAGACTATGAGAATGTTTGGAGAATCCATGTTATTACATCTGTTTCTTGGAGTATTGTAAATATAAATAAAATCGCTAAGAAATTCACACAAAATTAACCTAAAATGGCGCAATGAAATAATGTGTGTTCACAGAATCGACTGCTCAGGGGGAGGGAATCGTTGGGTCACGTGGTGCAGGCAAGGGCTGAAACTTGATGGCGGTCTATATGGTGATCAGCAAATAATTAGCATTAATGAAATTAGATTAGACCATGTAGGCCTACCGTATTTTTATTGAATATCCAAAATTGGATTAAACCCTATTTCGCCCGAAGGTATATTAGGGTTAAAGATAATGAAAAATGAGTTAACAATAGTTATTTATGAAACAAGTGGCGAAAACGAGATTTTCTATGTTCGCGAAACGAGCCCGTAAGAGCGTGTGTAGCAATCCAACGAGCAAACTAAAACCATTTTATCATGTGTAACATACAATATGTTTTAGAAAGACGTTAATATTTGTGAAATACAAATTTTATTGCGTGCCGTGCAGCGATATTGGGAATTTCCAGCCGTCCTGCCACCTAGTATGCACTTGTGCAGCAAGGCTTTGATTTTCTGGTGCATGGCTCCCAACATATTATGGGATGGAGTGGACAACGCTTTTCAGCGACCAAGGATTACCAAAATATGTTTTCTTATCGAGGCTAGTGTTCACGGAATGACAGTGATGAAATTAACTGCTTTACTAGAAATTCTTATAAGATAGAAGAATAATTTCTTTAACATTAAATGTTGTTAATTGCTTTTCTTTGTGTTATTTTTTATGCATAAGTAACTTAATCGTTTTAAAACTTATTTTTGAAGCACTATGCCATAACAAGGTAAGTAAAAAACATTTGAAACTCTGTTCACGACTTATATTAATGATACTACAGAAACCTCTACATGCAGGCACAAATTTGGCTTTATGCAATTGGCTATACAATATATGAGTGTTCAAGGTAAGTGTATATGCATTGATTTTATTTAGGCGCGCAACATAACCAAGGTAAATTGACTTTCCTTCATATTGCAGAGATATCTTTATATCTTCAGTTATCATTGATTTAAACTAAGGAAGTATATATTTCTGCGAGAGATTTCTCAATACTTGATATGAGTACTTTAAGAAGAGTTCGTTTTAATACATTTTAGAACTGTTTATTCGGGTTAATCTCAACGACATATTCCACCATCAATTTCACTCACCTGAAACTAAGTCACATATCACAGATTTATTGGTAGCACATTATTTGCTAATATTGACAAATATGATACCATATTACTCAATTATAAATATTATATAGGCCCTTTTAAAGACTTTCAAGAATTCTAAGAAGAGGTGAATAGCTATTTATGTATCGAGTATGCAAAGCATGGCTTTAGCCAAAAACATGGGATGTAGATTTTTACAGCTTATTCCTTCGGTAGAAAAATAAAAAACTTTCAACAAATATATATTCATCGTCCTAGTTTCTTCTGCTTAAGCTACTTGTCTCTTTCCGATCTCCCTGGGGCGGGTCTTTTGAATATATTAGGTAATTCTCCCCTCTGTGTCTAGGTCCTCAATAACTTGCACGAAACTGTGTTCTTCGAGCTACGAGATCTGTCCAACCATGTCTACATGATTATTAGGTGTTAGGCTATATAGAAGTTGAATTTCATCACTAAATGTGTCCTTCATTCCCTTTTCATTCATCTCGTTATTGTCTTAAAATTTTTCTCTGTAGGTCTACCTTGTTCTCAAATATTCTGAGTGTTTTGTTCTGAATTGTCGAGCAGCGGATGAGGTAGCAGCTCATGATAGATGAGCGGAGGATGTAGCAGCTTATGGTAGAGCAGCGGAGGTAGCAGTCCATGATAGAGCAGCGGAGGAGATAGCAGCTCATGATACAGCAGCGGAGGAGATAGCAGCTCATGATAGATCTACGGAGGATTTAGCAGCTCAGAGCAGAGGACGAGGTAGCAGCTCATGATAGAGCAGCGGAGGAGATAGCAGCTCATGATAGAGCAGCGGAGGAGATAGCAGCTCATGACATAGCAGCGGAGAAGATAGCAGCTCATGATAGAGCAGCGGAGGAGATAGCAGCTCATGATAGAGCAGCGGAGGAGATAGCAGCTCAGGGTAGAGCAGCGGAGGTAGCAGTCCGTGATAGAGCAGCGGTGGAGATAGCAGCTCATGATACAGCAGCGGAGGAGATAGCAACTCATGATAGAGCAACGGAGGATTTAGCAGCTCAGAGCAGAGGAGGAGGTAGCAGCTCATGATAGAGCAGCGGAAGAGATAGCAGCTCATGATAGAGCAGCGGAGGTGATAACAGCTCATTCTACAGCAGCGGAGGAGATAGCAGCTCATGATAGAGCAGCGGAGGAGATAGCAGCTCATAACAAAGCAGCGGAGGAGATAGCAGCTCATAATAGAGCAGCGGAGGAGATAGCAGCTCATGGTAGAGAAGCGGAAGAGATAGCAGCTCATGATAAAGCAGCGGAGGTGATAACAGCTCATTCTACAGCAGCGGAGGAGAGAGCAGCTCATCATAGAGCAGCGGAGGAGATAGCAGCTCATGATAGAGCAGTGGAGGAGGCAGCAGCTCACGATAAATGAGCGGAGGATGTAGTAGCTCATGGTAGAGCAGCGGAGGAGATTGCAGCTCATGATAAAGCAGCGGAGGAGATAGCAGCTCATGATAGAGCAGCGAAGGAAATAACAGCTCATGACAGAGCAGCGGAGGATTTAGCATCTCAGAGCAGCGGATGAGGTAGCAGCTCATGATAGACCAGCAGAGGAGATGCAGCTCATGATAGAGCAGCGGAAGAGATAGCAGCTCATGAAAGAGCGGCGGAAGAGATAGCAGCTCATGAAAGAGCAGCGGAGGAGATAGCAGCTCATGATAGAGCAGCGGAGGAGATAGCAGCTCATGATAGAGCAGCGGAGGAGATAGCAGCTCATAATAGAGCAGCGGAGGAGATAGCAGCTCATGGTAGAGCAGCGGAGGTGATAACAGCTCATCCTACAGCAGCGGAGGAGATAGCAGCTCATGATAGAGCAGCGGAGGAGATAGCAGCTCATAATAGAGCAGCGGAGGAGATAGCAGCTCATGATAGAGCAGCGGAGGAGATAGCAGCTCAGGAGATAGCAGCTCATGGTAGAGCAGCGGAAGTATCAGTTCGTGATAGAGCAGCGGTGGAGGTAGCAGCTCATGATACAGCAGCGGAGGAGATAGCAGCTCATTGAAGAGCAGCGGAGGATTTAGCCTCTCAGAGCAGCGGAGGAGGTAGCAGCTCATGATAGACCAGCGGAATAGATGCAGCTCATGAGGAGCAGCGGAAGAGATAGTAGTTAAAGAAAGAGCAGCGGAGGTGATAACATCTCATTTTACAGCAGCGGAGGAGATAGCAGCTCATAATAGAGCAGCGGAGGAGATAGCAGCTCATGGTAGAGCAGCGGAGGATTTAGCCTCTCAGAGCAGCGGATGAGGTAGCAGCTCATGATAGACCAGCGGAGGAGATGTAGCTCATGATAGAGCAAGGGAAGAGATAGCAGCTCATGATAGAGCAGCGGAAGAGATAGCAGCTCATGAAAGAGCAGCGGAGGAGATAGCAGCTCATAATAGACCAGCGGAGGAGATAGCAGCTCATGGTAGAGCAGCGGAGGTGATAACAGCTCATCCTATAGCAGCGGAGGAGATAGCAGCTCATGATAGAGCAGCGGAGGAGATAGCAGCTCATAATAGAGCAGCGGAGGAGATAGCAGCTCATAATAGAGCAGCGGAGGAGATATTAGCTCATGAAAGAGAAGCGGAGGTGATAACAGCTCATTTTACAGCAGCGGAGGAGATAACAGCTCATTCTACAGCAGCGGAGGAGATAGCAGCTCATGATAGACCAGCGGAATATATGCAGCTCATGATAGAGTAGCGGAAGAGATAGCAGCTCATGATAGAGCAGCGGAAGAGATAGCAGCTCATGAAAGAGCAGCGGAGGAGATAGCAGCTCATAATAGACCAGCGGAGGAGATAGCAGCTCATGGTAGAGCAGCGGAGGTGATAACAGCTCATCCTATAGCAGCGGAGGAGATAGCAGCTCATGATAGAGCAGCGGAGGAGATAGCAGCTCATAATAGAGCAGCGGAGGAGATAGTAGCTCATGGTAGAGCAGCGGAAGAGATAGCAACTCGTGGTAGAGCAGCGGAGGAGATAACAGCTCATCCTATAGCAGCGGAGGAGATAGCAGCTCATGATAGAGCAGCGGAGGAGATAGCAGCTCATAATAGAGCAGCGGAGGAGATAGCAGCTCATAATAGAGCAGCGGATGAGATAGTAGCTCATGAAAGAGCAGCGGAGGTGATAACAGCTCATTTTACAGCAGCGGAGGAGATAACAGCTCATTCTACAGCAGCGGAGGAGATAGCAGCTCATGATAGACCAGCGGAATATATGCAGCTCATGATAGAGCAGCGGAAGAGATAGCAGCTCATGATAGAGCAGCGGAAGAGATAGCAGCTCATGATAGAGCAGCGGAAGAGATAGCAGCTCATGAAAGAGCAGCGGAGGAGATAGCTCATGGTAGAGCAGCGGAGGTGATAACAGCTCATCCTATAGCAGCGGAGGAGATAGCAGCTCATGATAGAGCAGCGGAGGAGATAGCAGCACATAATAGAGCAGCGGAGGAGATAGCAGCTCATGATAGACCAGCGGAATATATGCAGCTCATGATAGAGCAGCGGAAGAGATAGCAGCTCATGATAGAGCAGCGGAAGAGATAGCAGCTCATGATAGAGCAGCGGAAGAGATAGCAGCTCATGAAAGAGCAGCGGAGGAGATAGCTCATGGTAGAGCAGCGGAGGTGATAACAGCTCATCCTATAGCAGCGGAGGAGATAGCAGCTCATGATAGAGCAGCGGAGGAGATAGCAGCACATAATAGAGCAGCGGAGGAGATAGCAGCTCATAATAGAGCAGCGGAGGAGATAGTAGCTCATAAAAGAGCAGCGGAGGTGATAACAGCTCATTTTACAGCAGCGGAGGAGATAACAGCTCATTCTACAGCAGCGGAGGAGATAGCAGCTCATGATAGACCAGCGGAATATATGCAGCTCATGATAGAACAGCGGAAGAGATAGCAGCTCATGATAGAGCAGCGGAAGAGATAGCAGCTCATGAAAGAGCAGCGGAGGTGATAACAGCTCATTTTACAGCAGTGGAGGTGATAACAGCTCATTTTACAGCAGTGGAGGAGATAGCAGCTCATGATAGAGAAGCGGAGGAGATAGCAGCTCATAATAGAGCAGCGGAGGAGATAGCAGCTCATAATAGACCAGCGAAGGAGATAGCAGCTCATGGTAGAGCAGCGGAGGTGATAACAGCTCATCCTATAGCAGCGGAGGAGATAGCAGCTCATGATAGAGCAGCGGAGGAGATAGCAGCTCATAATAGAGCAGCGGAGGAGATAGCAGCTCATAATAGAGCAGCGGAGGAGATAGCAGCTCATAATAGACCAGCGAAGGAGATAGCAGCTCATGGTAGAGCAGCGGAGGTGATAACAGCTCATCCTATAGCAGCGGAGGAGATAGCAGCTCATGATAGAGCAGCGGAGGAGATAGCAGCTCATAATAGAGCAGCGGAGGAGATAGGAGCTCATGATAGAGCAGCGGAAGAGATAGCAGCTCATGATAGAGCAGCGGAAGAGATAGCAGCACATGAAAGAGCAGCGGAGGTGATAACAGCTCATTTTACAGCAGTGGAGGTGATAACAGCTCATTTTACAGCAGTGGAGGAGATAGCAGCTCATGATAGAGAAGCGGAGGAGATAGCAGCTCATAATAGAGCAGCGGAGGAGATAGCAGCTCATAATAGACCAGCGGAGGAGATAGCAGCTCATGGTAGAGCAGCGGAGGTGATAACAGCTCATCCTATAGCAGCGGAGGAGATAGCAGCTCATGATAGAGCAGCGGAGGAGATAGCAGCTCATAATAGAGCAGCGGAGGAGATAGCAGCTCATAATAGAGCAGCGGAGGAGATAGTAGCTCATGGTAGTGCAGCGGAAGAGATAGCAACTCGTGGTAGAGCAGCGGAGAAGGTAGTAGCCTATGATAGAGCAGCGGGGAAAATAGCAGCGGAGGAAATAGCAGGTCATGATAGAGCAGCGAAGGTGAAACCATCTCTGGATAGAGCAGGATGGAGTGGTTATAAGAATTTAAGAAAAATGATATTGAAACAAATCTTCAGTTTTCATATACGGTTCCAACAACTAAGGCTCTTAACCATACAGTTTGCAAATTTTTGTAGAGTTTCTTTTAACATTGTACACCTTAAAATAAAGAAGTAGGTTGATGAATGTGGAAGTTCTTTTATTTTAGTGTAATGAATTAGCTTCGTTGTTAAACAGCTTTGTAGTTGACACCTAAATTACGGCAAGAGTCAGAATTTTCAACCATAATATTACTCTAGGCCTATATAAGCTTAATTTTTTTCGTTTGAAAGATGCTCTGCCTTTGCAATCCACTTCCAGAACAGAATCATTGATCAAAACGTCGGATAGAATAACTCTGTAAAAATATATAATGCTGATCAGCAATCCTAGGAATGTTTGTAGGCTAAAAAAACAAATATGTATTTACATAGAAATCCTTGAACTGCTGATCAGCGTTTACAGCAATGTCGTATCAATATTAAATCATTCTGCCAGTTTTGATTTCTATCTATATCCTAGAATAGTAATATTCATGGAATAATTTCGTATTACTATAAACGCAAACTTATTGGAGTAATTATAACAAGGTACAGAACAGTGCTATCAGAACATAAATTCATTAGCTCAGTCTTTAGGTAACCTCTGAGTATAACCTAGAATGTATAGTTATTTGACTGTCATCTTAGCATCTTCGCCATTTTAATATTCCCTCTCTAAATTCCGAGTATTCAGACATTAAGTCACCCCTTTTATTGCTACTAATTTGTATACGGTTCGTGGCCTACTGTGCCCTATGGAACATTACGTAAGAGGCAGTTATAAATAAACTTACAAAGTATAAAATAGTGGTGTTAAACGGGCATGCACTACCATGTGTGATTAGAATAATGTTATTAATTAAGATGCATTTACAACGCTAGTTAGGTGATGTAATGCTTTGGATTGAAAATTAATAGACTCGGCACTCGATATCCCGGCAGTTCGGATTACTCGGCAACCAAGATGGGAAAAATAAAATCAAGTAAACTGATGTAAGCTTGTGCCAGAATGGTTTTCTTTAATCAGTGATGATTGCAATTATAATATGCATAAAATAAGTTATTTTTGTAATCGATTTCCGAATTAACCTCCACACCGATTCATTAAGCAGGGCTTACGGAAAAACAAAGGTCTGAAGATTGATAAGCATTTGTGAAGGAATGTATGGAGAGAGTTATTTGTCAAACTTACCTGTATTGCAACTGTATATGAACACTGTAAAACAATATGCTGCCATGAGAACTGATTTGCATTTGATAAATTCTTTCTAATATATTACCATAAAACAGGCACTAAATTGGGCACTACTCCGGTACAGGTTAACCTCTATGGGTCATGTCAATAGGCTTCTTCCCATGGACGTTTTAAATGTATACCAAGTTTCATGAAAAACCGATAAAGCGTATTTGAGTTATTGCGCGTGCAGACACACGGACGGACGGACAGACAGACAAACAAACAGAGGGACAGACATTTTCCCGATCTGGAGGTTAACTCGGAAATCGATTACAACAATCATCACTGAATAAACAAATGCATTCTGGCACTTGGTTACATCAGTTTGCCTGATTTTATTTATTTTTTCCAGTTTTATCTATGAACATTTTTTATGTAATTTTGAGTCCTTTTAAATCCTCTGTTTCCATAAACCAATTTGATTTGGTCTTTTTGTTGCGGAAATATTCAAATCTTTTTTGGTCAGTCTGTTTGGGTTCATTCTGAGGATGTGTCCATAAAAATCAATTCTTCTTTTCCTCATTGTGTCTGAGAGTTTTTCAGTCTTTTGGTAGAGTGTTTCGTTTCTGATGTGGATGAGTTTTCTGTTATGGTACTTAGGGCCTAGAATTTTCCTTAATATCTTTCTTTCTTTCTTTCTTTCTTTCTTTCTTTCTTTGATCTCCAATCTTTCAATTGGGCCATGATTGGTGATGGACAGATTATTATTATTATTATCTTTTATTCATTTATAAATCTCAGCTTTTAAGACTGGCACTAAGTGAGGTACGGGTCAACCAAGCACACTCACTTGCCCAAGAACTTCCTAACAATACGGGCGGTATTAATAAACACAGCTTTTTGCATTTTAATGTAAATATTTTTATCTAGATCTAACTTCTAAGATCTAACTTCTAGATCTAACTTCTAAGATCTAACTTATTATTATTATTATTATTATTATTATTATTATTATTATTATTATTATTATTATTATTATTATTATTAAGTGCTCTGCCCATGGGCAGGTCTTTAGACTTGGTATGCAATTTTCGCTGTCTATCTCCTTCTATCCTTGGCTTCCCCTTTCAGTAACCAGATTCTTGTTTTCTCTTTTAAATCGTGTAGCATCCCTTCTTCTTTAAAGATCTGGAGTTCGCTCCAACTTTCCTTTGATAACGTCATGCAGCACACAAGTTTTCCTCAACATGTGACCTAACCAGTTTGCTCTCCTACTAAGAACTGTGTTCAGAACTGATCTCTTCTCGTTCACTCTTCTCAGAATTTCATTTGTCACGTTGTACGTCCATCAGCAGCGGTGTCAGGGTTAGCTGGAGCACAGAGCAAAATATGATGCTTGAGATGGCTGTTGGTGGAAATCTTAGGGCTCAATCTGATATATGGATGTTACGGCCGGAGTTCTGTAAGGTGGAAAGGAAATGGGTAGACTACTACTTTATTTTCACTGAAAGGTTCGGCAGCAAAATGGCAATATTATAGCATTCTCTACGTAAGACTTGAAATTTAGATATATGAAAATATTCTACAGATAAGCGTATTCGTTCTGTTGGCATTACATGAGAAAATTTAGGAGAAAAACTCTCTTGACTTCGGGACTCTAATTCAGGAACTTCGGCTTTCCGTGAAGATCCTGTACCAACTTAACTGGTCAAGATTTGGCCTATATACATTGAGCCAGTTGAAATCTGACTCAGCTATGATTACTCTTAATGATCAAGCTCACTGAAATATATTTACTTCATATACAGTATTGCGAAGCTCACTAGTTTACTGATTTTGTAACTGGATGTCACTGTATATTGGGTGGTAAAATGTATGTACCGGTATATATATATATATATATATATATGTATATATACATATGTATATATACATATGTATATATGCATATATACATATGTATGTATATATATATATATATATATATATATATATATATATATATATGTATATATATATATTCATGTTCAACGGATTATCGTCACTATTGATTCAGGGTTCGAATCCCGATACCAGGGGAATTTTTCTGTTTAGTTTTCTAAAACTTGGAAACTGTTGTGTAAGTCGTACGATAAATACAATTTTCATGTATTTTGATAAATAAAACATATTTTAAATAAGAAAATTCCCCTATAATAGATATTTCAAGGTAGATAAGTAAGTTTTTGTAAGGTAATTGTAGCCAAACATGTTAAATAATCTAACAGAGAATAAATTTAATTACACAAACTTATATATTAATTATTATTGACAGATTTCGAGTCTTATAGGCCTATTGTACGAGTATCTATAGAGAAAAATATGTCCTAGGGGAGAGGAATCGAACCCGGGTTTTTGCTTTGGACGCTGACGCTTAGAAATAAGCTCCCACAGGAGGTGCATGGTTCCATTCCATATCTTCCTCTAGACCCCTGTCGACTTCGCTATAGATATTCGCACATCTGCAGTGCAACGAGGGTGCCACGGACTCTGATGCTTATTTTGTTATAGGTGTCAACTTAACCTAACTTTAAATAACAATGAACTTCATATTGATTCATTTAAGAGCACTGATGGGAAAAGTACAAAATGAAAGTAATTGGGCTGAATTACAATTACCTGAGAGAAATTTTACTTAATTACAATTACAAATTACTTTTTCAAGAAGTAATCAGTAAAATTACAATTACATTTACAATTACTTTACAAAATGGCAGTACCTAAAAATTCCTTGTTTTTTGTTTGTTTTGGGCACAAGCCCAAATTATTAATAAACAAACAAAAAAACATATCAATGAGAATATTTTCGGAAACATTGAGTAACTTTTCGTTAATATTAACTCTAAGTTGGATATTAGTTGCAAAAACAGTAATGATGAATATAGCAAGCGAGAATGATACTAATACTAACGACTACTAAATTGTAACAATTACTGTTTATTTCCAGAAGTAAATTACAAGTAGAAATTGCATTTTTTTAAAAGTATTGATTACAAGTAAATGGGACCAAAAAAGGAATTGTTACTATAATTCAATTACTTTTACTCAATTACTTCCATCACTGTTTAAGAGTATAGTATAGACCTTCTTGTTCCCTTATCTTGTACCTTGAAGTGTTGACAGTAGTCCTATGTGGTAAAACTCTATTATATTATCAGTTTATGGCCTAAGGATTTTTCTGAGAATGATAGCAATAACATGAAATATAAAACATTTAACTATCGGACGTTGTTTACAAATGGCTTATTGTGGCTCAATGGTTTGCTAGTGAAATGTTTATTTTTATTAGTCATTCAATTCTATATTGTATCTAACCTTTGAATGCTGTTTTCGAAATTTCAATTATGTGCTGTACCTTCAGTAATAACTAGCTGTACCCTATATTGGATGGAATCGTAGACGTTTCTATTTTGAGGGGTCTATTAGCAAACCCGGCAATCTCCATTCTGAGAAAAGATAGAGATGTTAACTTCTAATGAAAGTTTAAAGCGTTTTCTATTACGTGTTTAGTGTATGTATTGCAAATCCCACTTCTCACATAAGGTAGGAACTCAGATTTGCAACACATGTACTAAATATATACCAGGAAATGCATTAAACTTTCATAAGAAGTTAGCATCTCTATCTTTTCTCAGAATGGAGATTGCCGGGTTTGCTAATAGACTCTCAATAAGTAATCTCATGAAATGAAGGAAGTTAGCGACATAAAATCATACACATAAAAAGCAAACAAGATTTCAGGCGTTCTAAAACAAAAAAACTACTTCAACATAAATCCCAAATTGTTTTTTTTTCATAATGATAGATTATTTTATTATGGAAACATTCTTAAATGTTTTTAAGATAGTAAGAATGGGCAAAGTGAAACATTTGCTAGATTACACTGTATCTGAGTCCAGACAACACCTGGCATGCGCTAATGTGACAACACCGTTTTGAGACAGGTTTTGTGTGAGGTAACTTGATTCTCTGACTTTTAATTTACATCACTACATTACGATACTGAAGTATACAAGGTGTAAACAGTCGTAAAGAAAAAGAAACCTCACATGTCCCGGAAAGAGAAATATGCTTAAAGGAGACTCTGCAACTTCTATGTTTAACTTCGAGATGAATCTTACATTATAATTCATTGAATATCATATAGGCTTACAGTGCAGGCCGCTTATTGTGATCACTTCGGGACGCAGCTCATCTGATAGTATTAACCGAATAACAATAGCCGAAGGAATTACATGAAGGTTATTTATTCATATGAAGGGCATAGTTCCTTAAAGGCGTAAGGGACAAATCTTTAATTTTGAGTTTTTAACATTTATGACTTTTCCTAATATCTCTTAAATACCTAGTGAACTATTTGTACTTGTGCCTTAAACCCTTTTTCAGTTATAAGAAAAATCTGTGAGACTGCACATTCATTCTACTTCATAACAGTTCCATACAGGCGTAAGGCGCACTTCCTATCTGTTATTGAGGTGTGTTTATCAACTGTTTTTATTTTCTGTAGTGCTACCATCCAAGCAAATGTTTATAAAAACTGAACTTGCATTTCTGATGTGTAACTTCATTCAAAATAAATTGTTTAACTTATCACCTATTGTATTAATGACTGTACTGGTATCCATTGGAAAACGTGCAATTGTCACTGTATAATACAGGTTTTTACTAAAATTAAGTAAAATCAAATAATATGATACAACGTAAAAAGATTTTGCTACTGTAAAAGTGCTTCAGTTTTTGTTTATCATGTTTAGGTATCGCTACCTCTAGTTGTAAAAAATCCCACGACACTCTACCTTGTAAATTTGCAGAACACTAATTTAGCCTGTCCTTCAAAAATATATGTTATAAAATTAAACTTTAAGCCATCTACTTGTGAGTGGTAACACTGTTTAAAAACATCAAGATTTCTCGAAACTATGTCCTAGGCCCTCACATATAAGATAATACATTACAAAACAGAATTTAAAATATTTATTCATAAAATAATACGTAACTGTGAATCATTGAACCACTCGTAGGCTAATACAGTATTAGACTGCAACTATTTTTTCAATCACTACTGCATACTCAGTTACGAGTTACGAGTATTAAGGAAGTCTATACTGATCTGTGGTGAACACCGCGTACCAAAACATCTAACACCTTTCTGTTCAGATCTACTATTCTAAAATAGATAAACAGATGAGCAGCCAAATTTTTGTCTACGATAGTTTTATTTCACCCATTTCCCGTTCATGCTATCAGGATGTAAACCCGACTTCCTACATGCAATACTGGTAACTTAACCTACCTGTGTATTTTTCCTACTTACAGCACAAGTCTTATATCAAAACCTGTAACTTTCGATATAGGCCTATAATAAAATATAGTCATATTTACTGGTTAAAGTTTATGACTTCAATCTTACTTGTGTCTTCACTTCCATTATATTTCTTAATACTGAGTAACGATTTAATTCACAGAGACTACTTGCGCATGCGTCAAGAAATCGATGTATCAATGTATCAATCGTCACCAAGATCTAAATTTTTTAACTCAGTACGCGTGGAATTAGACTTTAGTGAATGTGGAACAACTGTTTGTATTTAATTATTTTTGACGTCAGTATCCTCACGTACTTTTTCCCCACAGTAGAAAAATCACTATACCAAACAGATGCCAGATACTATACAGATACTCTGCAGATGCTTACCATTGGAGAATCCCGGAAATTTAAAATTGCGCCGTGTATTAAAAAAATTAATCAAATTTAGTTTTATCGTTATTTGATTCTATACTTTTTTCTCAGTCTGAAGGTTTGATTTACTCCATTTCTAGTCGGATGTGGACCGAGGTTCCTATTCTGGGCACATCAGATCTATGTATGGCATGGGCGTACGGTGAAATTTTGTTCGGGAGGGGTTCAATGTAAAGTCGTCTCAGCTCCATGTCCTTGCGCACATTGTGAATTATTACTTTTTTAAATTACTAAACAGTTGTATTGTGATAATTAATATACTGTAATACTGTATACTGTATACTGTAATGCAGCTCAGTCTTTGAAACTGTTTTTCTTGAGATTTCTATCCATTTTTTTAAAGCTAGAGTCTATAAATAAAAACTTTCTTTTGAAAAATTATCATAATATTGTATGGTATATAGGGCACGTTTTTAAAGTAATCTGTAAATACACCGGTGGAAAAACCCGATCAATGCCGATTCTTTCATGATGATTTTGTGATGAGCTCGTGATTACTGTTGGCTTTACAAACAGATGATGGATTTCGGCGAGAGTATTCGAGTTGTCGTTTGACAGATTCCGAAGAGATTTTTGTTTACTAGTAATACATCACTGTTATTAAGCTCAAAAACTATCCACATCACGAGGTTTTGAAATTTGAAACTTAAATAAATTACGATAAATCTTAAATAATGCTTTGATATGTACGAAATTTTAAAATATGTAACAACCGAATCAGAGTTTTTTTTGTTTTTTTTTTTTAATTTCGTTCTATGATTTATGATTTTTGGAATATTGCAGATATTTCGGGAGGGGTTTCGACCCCCTGAACCCCCCTTACCGTACGCCCATGATGTATGGCTATGTAAAATGTCGGATAGGGTTTTCTCTTCGTGTAGATCACCCAAGCTATAGTCAGTAAGCGTATGAATTGTTATGAGGAGATGAGACTTGTTGGACGGTATGGAATCTGGCATTGCTTCATCGTTCTGGGTTCGCAGATTTGACCTTGTGACCCGGCATCGCCTCTCAGATCACAACTAGTTGATGATGAAACACCTCGGTACGTGCTTCTACCAGTAAGCACAAGGTCGCCATTAATCAAATTTACAGCTCGGACTAATGCCCATTGTCCCTGCCAAACCTCTCTAATTGTCTCCATATCACACGATCAGAGAGGAGACGCATCCAGTACATCTGGTGAGAGGTGACAATATTGTCACTGACTCGTCAGAATGTTCGCCGGAGGATGGAACAGCCTGTTCCGAAAGAACGAACAAATGGAAAAGTACTGACTGCATGCAGCTGTAAGAACCTTCCAAATTATGCAATGCACAAAACCAGATTGTAAGACAAGTTGCCTATGGTATACGTTATCCATATTTCTTTGTTCTATGTCCTCGCTTTTGTCCGCCATGGTAAATTAGGTACTATTGCAGTTTGGTTGTTATACTGTAATGACGCAGGGATTCTATTTTTAATATCTCCAACTAAAAAAGACTATGAACTTAACAAGAAGAAATGTTTATCTTACACGAATGGTTAACCTTGTAAGCCCTGCAAATCATTGCTTTTTTTGTTTTATTGAGTGAAAATTTGGAAATTATGGCAAAGTGTAAGAAAATTTTAGAGATAGGCTACCTAAAGAAGAGAAAATCATAACATTTATTTTTGCCAAAAGTGCAATAATTGTAACATCAAAGAACTTTTGAATAAATAACACACATCTTTTTGAGGCCCTAAGAATACTTTATAAGAAATATTTAAATGCGCAGGCCGTAATAATTTATATTCTTAGGCCTATAGGTAGGGCACAGATTTTTAGGCTTTTATAAAAGTATTTTATCCTTTTATTTTCGTGGTTCGTCCGAAAAGATGGTGAATCGTATCCCGCAGAAATAGGCCTAGGTCGTACTATTGACCTTTAGTAATAGGGCGCGTTGGGTCAGGTGAAAGTTTGGCAACTTCCCGTTGCCCCTACGCAGTTAGGTCCTATTGCCAACGACGCCTGGAAGAGACGCCTGGATACGCACTCTTACGCAAGTCTGAGGAATCCCGGATATGGAAATATGAAGAAAGTGTCCGCCATTATTCAGGGGGAGAGGTTCGAAGGTAAATTATCTTGGGGGCCACGAGCGATAGTGTCGATGAAATGTGCACTCCTGACCTCTTCTGTTGTAGACAGAACTTTTTCAGCCTACAGAAATCTACTAAGAGACAATACTACCTCCTTGATTTTTTCGCGGTGTTCGGCATAATACAATGCTGCCCCAACGTCTAAGTATGGGCTCGGGTGGGAGGGGAATGTTTGGAGCAATTCCCAGGATTGAATGTGGGTAGGAGCTTTTACAAATATTTTCTTAACAGAGGAAATAATGTCACTTTTTACTTTTATAACATTGCATTCAATCATATTCCTCTTTTGGCGAAAAGTAATATTCCTTACACAGCTTGTAGATATCATCATCATCCAACCCACTGGAAGGTCTGTACTATTGACCTTTTTGGCATCTTCTGGGGGTTTTCTGGCCATTTCTTTTTGAAGGACTGTTATTATCCAGCCGTCGTATTTTCATCATTGGTCAAAATCTGTTGGTTATTGATACTTTCCTTTTGACATTATTGGTAGAGGTTACAGTTCCGGAAGGAATTTTTCTGGAGTTTCTAGAATGGATGAGGGATGATTTCTGGTAGATAGATCGAGTTTTGAGCAGGAAGGTTGCGAAAGGAAATCTAAATTTGGCAAGGAAGACAGTAGCCACTATAGACTATCCGTGAGTATCGCTAATTTCATACTATTTTGAATGATTTTGATTTTAAAAAGTGGGGCATATCTACCCATCCAACATTGGGGCATCTTCCCTTATCATTGGGCAAAGATGCCCTAGGCCATCACGTGACTCCAGGTTGTAAGGTCGGGTATTTTATTACAAAGAAACAATGTACGAAAAAAAGTTATTTCAATATACTAGTTAATAATCACGATAACGTACAGCATTCCAATCACTTTGTGGTGTAAAAGTAATTTATGGAAGAATAAAAGTTTCGCTCACCTTACAAATAATGCCACAACACTGTGACATGAACAAATGAAGCTACTTCCACATTTCCTTACTCACAACGAACTGGTCTTTCACTGGGGTGACATTTGCTGCCATCTCGGGTCATTGGTTGGAAGTTTTTGGAGTAGGGCATCTTTGGCAGTGGGGCATCTTGACCCATTTTAGCCGCGTAGTATAGAGAAAATATTGTAATCGTGACAAAAATAGAAATAGAAATAACACCGGAAAAACATGTTTCACGAAGCCTAGAAACCGAAAAAGTGTTTTTGAAATGACGTCTGTCCGTTTTTTGTCTGTCCGTCTGTCTGTCCGTCTGTACTTCCGTCTGCATGTCCGTCTATGTGTCCGTCTGTCCGTCCGTCTGTTGTCTGTATGTTTGTCCGTCTGTGGACAAGAACTGTGGGTAAACGGTTCAATGTATTTTTTTTTTAATCAAGGACTTTTTTTTTTTTTGGAATTACATCGAACCGCCCAGAACTTGGTTTTTATAACTGAAATATTAAGGGGACTTTTAATAAAAAAAATTTAAACATTTAGATTTTTTTAATTGCTCTAACGATTTTAATAAAAATGTAAAATTCTAAACTTCTACGTATCTATGACTAATGGTTATAGTCTATTCTTTATTCTTTAAAAATGACTTTAGGGCTATTTTACGCGTATTTATTTTTAATTTTTATAGGATATCTCCATTAACCTAGTAGGGGTACATGAAAACCTAGCACAGTAAAGTTGTAACTTAGAGAAAATTAAAAGAAACATTTTTGTTTAACACATTTCTTTATAAAATTAATACATCTAATATATAAAAAAAAACTCCTAGCCTACGTTAAAGCCTCTGGAAAAAATTCCTCGGCTCTTTCACGTCCAAGTAATACCTTAGATTTTGGGTGGGGGTTGTGAGGCGAATGGGCGTACAACCTGTCACTTTGCCCTCTATTGGGAAATAAGCGTAACAAAACTCAAATAGGTAACAGTAACTCCAGTTGGAGATCGTACGCTTCACCACTTGGAGCAATATGACATCTGAATACATAAAAACCATCCTAGGTGGTATATATATGAATAAATACTGTGTTATTATACATGAACCTCAAAAAATACTTCTTTCTCTCCAGGATTTACAGGATTTAATCATTCCATTTCGATAGAATATGTATGCCCATTTGGCAGCACATGAATCGTTCTGTTTGTTTAGTTACTTATATTTATTACTTAACACAATAGGCCTATAATTAAGCATAAAATCTTGTAATTCTAGCAATTTATGTAAAAAAAAAATGTCAGTGTTAATATACATGTTTCAATTATTTTCTGTTAAATATTTTCAATAAAACATCTAGGAGTTAAGTAAATAATCGCGGGCGAAGTCGCGGACACCTGTTATTATCAAGGTACAAACGAATTAAATATGACTTAAATGCAGAATGTCAGAACATACATCTAATTAAAATATATATGAATGATATTCTTGTTTCCCTTAGTAACAAGAAAACTATAATCAACTGATTGAACACACAGTCGTAATGAACATACCAAAACCTATCAGAGCGAGTGGTATAAGCTAGTAGGCAAGAGGTTCTGGGTTCAAATCAAACCTCGTTTCCACCAAATTGACTTGAGTATTTCATGGTTTCCTCATTCCTGGATTGTAGAACTTGTTTACTTTCCATAACTCATCGCCGCTATATCACCGGATATTATAATCGTTTAAAGTGAATATCAGAAAAGACATCACTGAACAATAGGAACAGATGCATGCGAATGAGTTGTAACAATAGACTACTGGTTCACGCAAACATTATAAACACGCGATATGACCTGTATGCAGCTAATGCATGTAAAATAAACTAAATAGTAGTAGGCATAATAACAGTAATAATAATAATAATAATAATAATAAACAATAATAATATTAACAATAACAATATTAACAACAAGCACAGTAATGATATTATTAATAAAGGAAATGGTTGGTTTGTGGCTAGATTAACTACATTTTCTTGAACAAGCCTGAATTTTTAAAAAAGAAGAGCGTTTAGATGTTGTACTACATAGGTCCAGAAAATCTCCACATAAAAATAGCAAAAATTAAAGGGGACCTAAGTCATAATTATATTATAGTCATTTGCTTAGTTTGCATTCTCTTTTATGGATTATTTACTAAATCTATTGAATAGTCGGAGCAGTTGTGTATTTCGTTACATGGTTGATGCTACAAGGAATATTATATTTTATAAAAATTTCAGCTGTAGGCTATACACTACTTTTTGAATGGTACAGTACATACTGGTTTCTTCGTCAACCTTGAAACCTCAATAATACAATTCTTAACAGGTATATGATATGATATGATATGATATGATTTATTTGTTCTAAGACACTTTACACTGGCCCTTAAATTATACACTTTCGAAAAGGAGCCGTACCTACCTTCCGGTTTCTGGCAGGTCCTTTTCCAGATAATATATACATACATAATTAACACACGGCAGATAGTTCAACGTCATCAATCACATTAGTTTTCGTACTTAAACACTACCTTTATTGAACTGCCGATCGTACATTTTCATAGGGCACACGCTATCATGGACGCTGGAGACGTGTGATGGATGTGATACTAGACACTAAATTATTATTGATCCTAATCTTACAATAATGATTTAAACTATTCTACTTTCTCCCTATACTCCTTGGCAATTCACTCATAATGAACCTTAATCTATTTAAATTAACACTACATAACAAGTTACTATTTGAAAATTAACAGGTAGGCCTATATATGTAACTTCTTATATGAAAAAGTTCGTGCAACATATGCAGTTTATTTTTATAATTGAAACATAGACTATTGGTCTCTTTGTCAAACTTTGAAATGTTGCAGATCGCATTGAATGACGGGTCATTATTTCCTACTCTCTCTAGACAACAGACGGATAATAACACAGTAACTGACCCGTTTACATAAAACAAAACACTGAGCCTACGCGCTAGGCGTAACAGTTTTCAATCACTGGTGATTGGAGACACCTGACAATGATAAGCTGTAATAACAACTTATTACTCATGTTGAGTGTTGGCTTGAAGGTTAGGCAATTGTGATTTCTACAGAGTCAAACTTGCACTTTTGCTACAATACATATTTTTCACACGCACAATATATATATATATTGTAAATTCTGAATGTCTGTAGGCTACACCAGAAGTAAAGATAACTGTGCCCTTTCATTGGTTAAAGGCATAAAACTGGTCAATTTCCTAATTTTCACATTTTTAAATTAAGAATTTTAAAACTTTGGCAACTTATTCTTAACGTTCACTCAATGTCTCAATGTCTACAATGTGCAAATTAATGTTAATTGGATGTACCAATATTCCTGCCAAATTTTACGTTTCTGTCTGTACTGTAAATTTGTAAAAAATTACATAATTTGTTAAAAGTGTAAGAAATTTACTTGAAATAAAATAAGGCATAACCGATGGAGATACGACAAAAAGTCAAAGAACAAAACTTGTAGATCTCCAAAAATCCGTTACTAGAAGTGTAATCGGTTTTATGGTACGACTTAGCCTTTATCTACTATAAGACTAAAAATAATAATAATAATAATAATAAATAAATAAAAAAAGAAGTCTCAGCGACTCTAAAGCTGCGCCCACCATTTTGAAGTTTTTAGGGGTAATTTTTTTCCTGCCTGTTACAGGCTACAAGGTATAAGTGTGTCAAATGTCAAATTTCTAGCTCATCTGGAAGTGGGTCAATCAGTCAGCCATGTGACTTTATATTATACCTAATTCATAATACAATAAAAGAGGGTGAATTTATTGTAAATTTATATTTTTCTCCTTATACCCGTAATGTTAACCAATGACAACACACTGTATCCTAAGGAGCTGGACCGAATTTATTGTAGCAGTTCTTTTTACACCAGGTAACATTAAAATTAAGTACTAGGCCTATAGACACAGAAAAAGTTGTGAGGCTCAATAGGAGGCCAACGAACATATGTTTTAGTGATTTTCTCGAAAACTACTTTTTGTCTAAATTTTTCGCATGAATATGCATAATAGACCCTATAGACCTATTACGATATACGGTATACTATGACTTATAATACATTATACTGACAGATAAAGCTTTCATTTGAAAATTTTTCCAAATAAATTCTCTGAAGGATAGTTATAACTTATAAGCTAATCATTTCACACACAAACTTTCCTCTTCGATTTTGAATGAGGCTGAGAAAACTAAATGCTCACTACTGCAATACATTCGTTTACTTTACACTGGGAGGAGTAAGTTGTGTGGTTCACATCAGATTTTTTTTACTTGTCAAATCTGTTGATAAGCACTGAACCATTGCTAATAATAATAATTGATGGGATAACAAGAATGGTGTCGAGTGTAGTGGTGAAATGAGAAAAGTAGTGTTTTTATCATCACCGTCAACGCCAGATCGGTACGCATATTCATGGCTGACATTAAATAAGTTAAGCTTTATTCTTATTTCTTGCAGTTTTCTAAAGTCGTGCGACATTAAACTAGTGATGATTTACACAGACAACTAGCTCAGGGCTGCATTTGAACTTTCCCATGCGCCGACTTCTATGAAACGTTTGATCATTCATTACTATTGTCTAACATCGTAACATATTTAAATTTAATAAATTACATCAGTTTGTGTATTCCCTATATAACATCTTCTGTGAGTGTCGATTCTAAGCACTTTTTGTCTCTATCTTCCTTCTCCTGCCTTTGTTTATCTTGGCCCGTCTTTAATTTCTTTGTCATTTTAAACTCTCATTTATCTTCTTTTTCATGGATTGATTGAATCATTCATTCATTCACTCATTCATCCTTCCCCTCTTATCTAGCTATTTGACCTAGTACAGACAATGCATAGACATGCACTAAAAGCGAATAGACTTGTGTATTTTGTATTGTTGGAATTATGTTGTGCCAGAACCTAGGAAAAGTAACAAAACGAGCAGAAGTCGAGTTTTTTGTATTTACGAAGTTCTGTTATAGCCTAAGCTTCCCAGACAGTGTCGCATAGATTTTTTCTATGATAGGGAAAAAATCGTTAAAAACGTATGTGAAATAATAATTAAATACAAACATCTGCACCAGAAGATAAGCTCAAGTTTATTATTTTATCTTGGTGCACTACCTCCTTGGTCTGATGACTGATCAGTCCAGGCTTTAAAACTTAGTGCCCGATCGAATATGTTAACAGCAACCGTACTGTACAGACTTTGGTCGGCGTATGCGCTAGCTACCATATGCTAGTTCACGTGATAGTAAACAAACCGGCATACAGATATAGGAAGACCAAAAAATAACTTCTCATTATCTAAACTCACATTACAAGCATGCAAAACGATACGTTTTCCTGTTTGTGTATAATAGTCCCTCCCAAATGTTTCAATATATGTTTGCGTTTTAGAACACTTTAACTTTCGGCATGCCGAACACGTATTATAAATTTAAACACGCACAATGACAAGGTACACTGTTGACCAATTTGAGAGGCACCGTACTATGAGTTCATTCGCTTCTCAGTACTACTATCAATGACTGTCTTATCAGCCTACGCAATCACCCTCCACCCCCTATACTCAGGTTGTTGGTAACCGGAATCAACTCCCTCTATGGGTTCGGGCACTAAGTTTTAAAGCCTGCTGATCACATGCTAGTGGCGATCAGTTACTTTCGCCTGGCAGTTCTAAAAGTTTAACAAGTGCAATGATTAGTCGCAAGGTTAATGGTTTTATATAATGACACACCTGTACGGTAAGAAATGCGGTAATGAGTGCTCGTAGAAAAGAATTGTTTGCAATGCATTCTCTGAAGGGTTGTTTTTAAGTAGAACTAGGATTTTGATGATATTGGATACTTCTCTAGTAACATAAAAATATGACTGCTTTTGTAGTTGCATGTTTTATGTTAAATTCAGCCTTTTTAGATACATTTAAGACCTTTACATTTTGAAATTTTTTGTGTATTATAGTTAAATTATTTTGTTAATAAAGTCCAAACATAATAATAATAATAATAATAATAATAATAATAATAATAATAATACAATTATGTGTGTTTTTTTGTTTTCCGTGATATTTTCCGTCCTCTTTTTGCCACTTAGGCTAAATCACATTTTTCCCCACACATCAAAATTTTCATTTTAACATCTTCCCTTACGTAATGTAAATTATGAAATAAAATAAAATAAAGAATACTGCAATGTACAGTCTTAAATGTTGGTACGGTATTTAAACTCAATAATCTGTATCTGTATCTGGTACCCTATGATCCCCAGGTGGGGCGAAGGGGCCTCCAAGCGGAGGTTTCATTACCTATACTAATTTGGATAGGCCTATGCTTATTTTCCGAGAGAGGGTAGAGGGACAGGTGGTAAGCCCTCGCCTCGCAACCCCCCTCTGGAAACTTGGACGTGAAAGGGCCTAGAAATTTTGTCCAGAGGTTCTAATTTAGGCTTGGAGTTCTTTTACGTGCCGTAAATCTACGACACGGGACCCCCAGCTTAAAGACCCTCCCGGAGGACTCCGTGCCCAGGATTTTTACGTCCTGAAAAATCCATCGACCGCGGCCGGGTTTGATCCCGCGCCCTCTACCTCTAGACCACCGCGGCCGACAAACTCAATAATGCAAATATTAATTAAAATTACCCCTCTAAAAATAACAAAAATTATACTCCTCTTTTTCGACTAACTAAATTTACAATGTAATTTTTGGGGGGTAATTTTTATATAGCCTTATTTTAGGATATTTTTTAAGTATTTGTAGGTTATAAATTCCTTGCTTATATGACTTTTTGGGTAAACTTTAGGACTTTAGGTCATCTAAATCTTAGAACGAGTTGTAACTACTCATCTTATTCGCAAACTCAGACGTTTAACTCGAGGAATAATACAACCTAGAAAGTGTTTTATTTAGCTGAATGCGCATTCCAGCAAATATACCGTTAGTATGTATTGGAATATGTAAGTCATGGGAGTGTTTCAAATTAGATTTGTTTTTATCTGTAATCGAGGATCAGATTTCTATGAATTGGAAATAGTTCTTACCAAAGTAAAATTCGTAGATGTGCGGGAAAACCCTATAACTCTAACACTTATTTACCTACATCTTTAACCGTTATTAGCCTGCACTCATGAATTAATTTTACAAATGATTGTGAGTTTATCAAAATATATTCCAGAACAACTCCACACGTGTTAGCCATAGAGAAAATACGAATTTTATACATCGTAGTCTAATAGTCTATGATATTCTTTATATTTTCTCAAATGTTAGTAAGACCGCTTCAAGTTATGGGGACAGTGACTATATACTTCGGCTAAGTTAATGTTTTTAGTAAGTTTAAAGTAAGGAGTGTATCTTTTAAAGTTCTTTTGTGTTCGTTATTGAAAAAGTCATTTCTGTAGAAATGAGGATATTTTAAAAAGCAGAAGGAGAAGGGATAATCAAAAACAGTTTCGCCGTGTTCATGTGAATACTATCCTACAGGAATTTAGGTGAGTCTTCTGCATTTTTATGAAGTTCGTTTATTTATTTAATTGTTTATTTGCTAGAATATTAAGCACAGAGCACAGTATAATGTTACTTTAAGGCTAGAAGACTGGAAAGATGTTATTTGGTGTACGTGGATCATTTATAGGCCTAGGCCTACTGTAGGCTACATTTTCATAAGATTTGAGCTGCTCATTAAAGTTTTTCATAAATGTATAAAAATATTCCCTCCAGCTTCTCCATACCTATCTTTATAACATCAAGTTTAAAACAACCGTGTTTGGGATACCAGACCCAATACTGATTGATTTCGAACTAATAGTAATCAACTAATCATTTTGTTTCCTAATATAAAACTAAATAGGCCTTTTATTTATTTCTAAAAAAAATTTCTCTCGATTTTTTGGGCTGAATCCTCGAGGTTTCTCTAATGATAGGGCAGTTACCATAACCTTCGCACTTCGTATTCTGATATAGGGTAAAGAGACCGTATTGCAAGGAATAGCTTTCAATTTAATTAAATTAACTAACAATGGAATGGAGATGGAATGGAAAGTATTTTTTAAAATTGATAATTTACATTACATATACTGTACATTTATGTCATGAGCATCGTGAATGATGCTATAGATTAAATTATTCCATACTTCACTTTTTTAAAATAAACCATATTTCGTAATAAAGTACAGTATTTGATTTAGGTGTAAGTCGTTAGTAGAGCAAGGCATTTAATGACCTATAACACAAGTCAACAAAATTTAAAAAGTTTTTTGTATCCGAAATAAAATGTATCAAATCTTATGTAATTTGGCCTCCTAAATTCGAAAATGGCAGTAAATTTTTTTTATTAGTTCTCATTTAGAAGATATCGGCTATATAGCCTACATTGTTGTTCGTGCAAGAAAATATACGTAGTCTTTAATCACATACCTCATACACGTGGTCTTTTGCCTTCTTTAGTGTACTTTATCTTAGGAGCATCTTTTACTACATACCAGCAGTAGTCAGCAATTATAGACGTGTTCCATTTCCCCTGATAACGTCTTCTAGAGTAGTGATGTCTTGGTGGAAACGTTCACCATGCTTGTCGCTTACTGCTCCAAGATTGTCAGAGAAGAAGACCAGGTGAGAGTGAAGGAAATGCATCTTGAGGGGCATGTTGCACCCCATTCTATTATAAGCCATCAACATATTGTCCACTAAATGTTCTGTAATTAGACGCCCTTTTGTTGCCAAGGAAATTAAGTACAACTCTAGTGAACGCTACCCATGCAGTTTTCTCCTTGCCTGTTAGAAGTTCATGAAAATGTTCATCAGCCATTAGTTTTCTGACCTATGAATATTCCCTCTCCGATTTTAGATTCACTTAATCGTGGAAATTTATGAAAGATATACTAAAATGCTTCTCCATTTTGATTCATACCATTTACAAAGTTTTTCATTAGTCCCAACTTAATGTGCAACACAGGTAATATTATTTCAGTCTTGTCAACCAGTGGTCTGTAAACAATGTTTTTAATACCTGGTTCTTGCTTTGTTGCATAGTGTTTGCATAGTGTTTGTCCTTCGCACGACTATCCCATTCACATAAAAAGCAACAATATTTCGTATAACCCTGTTTCCATTGGTATAGCAAAATTCATATATCGCCCGTTTCCATTTAGCCACTCGCGTAGGGTGTGTGCAACAAGTACGACAACAAATATGGGGTGCAAACGATTTGTCCTGATCACCAACCTTGCAACCAAAATAGAGATGATAGGCCTTTTTAACAATATGAGTTAACCGTACCTTTTGCGATTTAAAAGTCACTTCTCCACAGATAAAACAAAAGTTATTTGGATTGTTAACACACTTACGCGGCCTTCTGTGCCTTTCATGCCAATTCTATTACAGAAAGGATAATATATACGCATATATGTTATTTTATAATTATAATTATAATCACTCACAATAACGATTAAATCACTCCCTATTTTAACTATTTCAAAGCACACTGGTAGACAGTTTTCTCACTCACATTGCAAGAACTGAACTGAATTTATAAAGGAATATCAGTTTGAGGGTTTGACTTATATGTTAGAGACATAAATTCACCCTTAAATTTCCGGTACAGTCTGTTTCAAACAAAGTTACTTGGCTAAAATCCTGTTTTCAGTAAAACAACCTGACCTGTGTATTGTAGAAATGAGAACTAACAGACAAAAATGGATGTCATTTTCGTGTTTAGCGACCCCAAATTAGTAATGCATGATTAATTTTATCTCGAATACATTTTGGCTGTTGACTTGTGTAATTTGACGACATAGCCTATGCAGAGTAAAAAATGCAATTATGACCTAACGAAAATGACCAGGTTGATGGCATTTATGTGTGCGTGATTGTTACAGTTCCATTTCTGTATATTTACATGCATGTAGAAGAACTCCTGCGAGACAAAATCCCGCTACACAGGCGTAAGTTGCAGTACATCCTCCCCATTCATTAAATAACCATAAACCAATAAGCGTTTGAATTTATTGTATTACTCTTTCTTTTATAGGTGAATAATAAAGTTTAATGGAATCAATAAAAAAATTTCTAGCATAATTAATTTGATATAATGCACGTAATTTCAAACGATTGATTGAGTTAAATGTAAATTGAAAAGGATCTAATGATTTTATTTTTACCACAACTGCACAAACTTTAGAAACAGGGGTAGGTGTTGTTGCTATAGGAAGGCCCATATTATTATTAGTTCCTAGAAACTTGTTACAGAAGTTTATGAGAACGTGAATTTTAAAACCTTCAAATTTGGGTAAACTAAACAGAAAGCTAAAATTGGCCCAAAAATAGTAGAAAATACTTATCCCGAAAGAATAGCGAAATAAAAAAAACTTTCAAAATGCCTTAATCTAAATTCGTTTATGTGGTAATCGCATTAATACATAAAGGTAAAAAAGGTAAAGTGATCCCTGTGTGGGTCATGGAGACCCGTAGAGTTTTGCGGAGGTTAAGGCTCCCAGATTGTGACATACCGTACGGCACATGTAGGTGGCAACGACACCGGCCGTGATTTTACCCCCAGGAATAATCCTGGTACTCATTTCTGTTAGAGGCTGAGTCGACTCCAGGGCCATAGTACCACCAGAAGGATTAGGCCAATTGAAAAATCTCAACGACCTCATCGGGAATCGAACCCGCGACCTTCCGGTACAGTGTACCTCACATTAATACATAGGATGTGTTTTATTCCTTTTAAATAAAATAATACAGAAAGCTAGCTTTAAAATATAATTGGAATTCGAACCATCTTCCCGCTAAAATGTCGAATTTATTCATTAAAATGTGTTCTTTTTTTTCTTCACAGTTTGAACTAAGGGGAAAACCGATAAAATTATATATGTGTTATTATGAGAAGAAGATTGCTTCTTGAACATAAAAGAGTATTTTATGACATATATTAACTTAGTTGTGATCGCCGTTAAAATACTTTAGAGCTGTTAGCATACATAATAGTTTGATTGAGTTTGTTTAGTGGCACGCTTGGAATTTCCGCACTGACAGAGGCATAGTCTTGTAAACGCTTTGTGACCGCAGGCTGATCAGCTTCCTGACTCGTCTCATATCAAACATCATTCACAGACGCCCAAAAACTGCGCTCTGCTGTGCTACGTGAGGAAAGTTTACCTAGAGGTCATTAATACCAGTCATTCCTCTTTACCAGTAACTCTGGTTACTTGTACAGAATTATGTTTCTTTTCGGTTGGCCTATCTCTAGGATTTCCATAAGCCAGGTGTGAAAACCAGTACATCATTCACATAGTCCAATCATGGGCAAACCCCTATCCATTGACACGCAACCCGCAAACTTGGTTAATTTACACATAGTTCGAAAAGAACGGGTAGATGGAGACACAAACAGACAATAAGTGCAGTGGCGGTTGCTCATGCTTAAGGAAACACTAATTTCACTTTATAATATACACTATAATATGCAAATAATACAAACAATTTTGTATATTTAATTATTCTTTTATGTGTGCTATTATTCGTCATACAAAGGCTTAGAATGTGCCATAACGTCTTTCCAATCGGAACTGTATCGCAACCCGTCACTGCTTGCAAAGAGATATGGTTCATGCATGGGAATAATCCATCACGTACACCGAATGTCCGCAATGCCATCTTGTGTCTTATGCCGGAAGGTCAAGAACCGCAAGTGGTTCGCGAACCAGTAAATGCCCATGTATGATAGTCGATAACCGATATTATACGTAGTTATCCAATCCAAATTGGATATAACACTTCCCCATCTTAGGAGAAGTCAATAGAACTGTATATGCCAACGGACACAGCTAATCAATTCCATCAATAAATCAATTCCAATACAATATAAATATAAACCATTTATCCTTTCTCTTCTAAACAGAAGCCCACAATTGCTTTTTGGAGTAAATATGATGATTCAAGATGGCTATTGAATCAACGATGATGCTTTCAGTAAGATGTTTGATTTCTTCTTTGGTGATCCCTAGTTTTTGCAGTTGTGCAACCGAGCGGTAGATCATACCTCTGGAACCATTGAATTAATTTGAATAATCTACTGAGTTATTAACTTTTTTTGTCTTTTCTTCAGAATTCTTGGTTTATCATCCCCATAAATATTTCTCTTGTCGCTTCACTAATTTGTCTTGTCATCACACCTAAACACAGTATATAGTCATGTACTTTCTATCAATTTACTCCATTCATCATCCTGTTAATCCTCATTCACCGCATCAGTTGTTCGCTTCTGAAATTCCATCCCTCGCAAAGTCAGAGGGTGACGAAAACTATGCAAATTTCAGAGATAACCAGTAAATTAATTCGGATAATGTAATTTAGTTATCTTTTTCTCATTTTAACAACTATCCATTTTCACTGCTCTTTCTTTGCCTCATAATTTGGATCCCTTATCTGAATTTGAAGCAGCGAGAGCCAGAAGTTTGTCAAGTTCAACTTGAATATTATCAGGAAGTGCATTTTGAAATTTTTAAAACATAAATAATGGTTTATTTATAGGTAGTGGAACATTTTTTATACAATATAAGCAGCTCATGTTTAAGCACAATCTGACACATTCCTAATATCCAATAGGTAGGGGGTAGAAAAATTATATTAAAAATTGGACGTATCAACATTTTTCATGAAAATTGTGAAACATGAAAAAATTAGACAATACTGCTACTATGAACAACAATATTATGCACAGTATCATTCTTGTTCATTAACTGAATCATGTTACTTCGTCTGATGCATACAGAGCATCATAGAATGTGACTTTTTCTGGAATGTTTATATGCTGAAGGAGGTGTCGTATGTCCTGGAGCTCCTTTCTCTGATTGGCCTGAATGAATTGCTCACCTTAGGGAGATGCCCCATAGCTTGCATGAGGACCCTGGATTTCTGTTCTTTTTTTGAGGATTGCACATGAGCTGGTCATAGGTGGACATAGTCTCCCGAATCTTTAAAAGGGTTCCACGAACGAATATAGCACCTCTCAACCGTGAGATGTTGAGAATGGGACATATGATAGGGTCGAGAGTCTCTGCCACAGTGATTTTTTCACTATTTTTAGGTCATAAATACATTTTTCACATTGTATTTTTTCAATATTTTATGGTCATTAAATGCCTTGCCCTAGTAATCATATTTGCTAGTTGAATTTTGCCTGTGTCTATAGGCTACTTCATTTTTAGGCTAAGTAGCCTAATCGATGTACCGAACACCGACAGTATTAAAATACTTATTACTTTCTAAATCTGGTAATTTTGTAACTTGACCATCATCTTGAACAACTATTAGCGATTAATTATATTTCACTCTGCGTACGCCTGAGCGCCCTCGTCTTTTCAAACGTACCGTCGCCCCTGATATAGAACAATATACTACAGTACTAATAGCATTCTACAGCAATCTTTGACATGATGTGTTACAATTGCTATGGCATTGCCAAGAAATAGCGATTTAAATTTTTTTTTTTAAATGTGGATTTTGTGATGTGATAATATCTTCGCTCAAAAAGATAACCAAAGTCACTTTGGACTATTTTATATCAATCAGAATAAAAAATTTGAATCTGCTATATCAGGAAAGTTTGCAATGTAAGGTAGGCCTATGTTGCAAAGTCAGACTTTCAGAACATTATGGAGACACTGGTGTACTAGTGAACTTCTACATCCATTAAATATTATAGATTTACAAATAACAAATAACCTAGCACAAATAGTCCAAACAAGAGCTTGGGCAAATCCTACATTGCTATTGTTTGTTTATCATTTTCAAAAATAATAGCTCAGTAGTCAGTGATCATTTTCTAATTTGACAATCAGGAATGGAAATTTTCAGATACAGGTAGTTTATTCTCGTGGCCATTATATTAAACCATTATATTGAACTCGTGCGAAAATTTTGCACATTCAATTTCCCCTCTCCCCCAAAAATTATTTTCTTCACTAACACAGCGATGAATAACAGAATATGACTTTTTTATAGACTTCTAAAAGAGCGTCCCTATCGTTTGCAAAAACTCAGGCTTTGTCAGCCTTTGCATGACGCTGAGACAACTGAATACACATTCCCCCCAATACGGCCTATCATACTCAGTATCAAAATGTGAAATGAGAAGATAGAGGTTGTATGATGCATCACATCATATTTATATTTATGTGGTTGTCTATCACTATTATATTTATTGATTTGCAGAATTGAATTCTATAGATAACTTCTTTAATTTGATCAATTACATCAAATCTCAGTATCATGCAATTTCCCAAGCCAGCTGTGTACACTGCAACCCATGTCATGGAGACTATGCGTGCGCTTCATTACCATGCAGTGTGAATTCCATGTGGTGAGTTTATGTAAGAGTTTTATTATAAATATGTACATCAGAAATTTTAAACCGTGTGTTTTAATGGTTACTGAGAAGATGGTAAAAAATCATTTCCATTGACACCTTATTCATTGTTGTAGCTTAGGGCCTGAAAAAGAGGTGTTGACAACAGAAGAAGGACTTTTCATTAAGGACATTATGGAAATCGCACATGAACACCAAGCACTTTAGAGTTATGAACGTTGCCATTCTGTGTATAATAATAAAGTTTGGACCGTATCTCTGATAATCACCGGTACACTATAACTCCCCTCGCAAAATAATAGTTGTCTTGCACCAGTGCCAAAAATGGGCTTTTTAAGGTATATGAGTATGCCTATTCAAGTTTGTAATATATTTTCTGCGTTATGTGTTATTTCATTTGTTTCCAAGTGATACTTTTCATGTTTGCTTGTTATTGCACTTAAGATTATATCAGGAACATATGCTTACGATTAGGCAAAGAAAGTTACATTTGGATGTTGAGAATATGAAATCGACCAAGACACCGTGGCATGTATGTTTGTGTAGTATTTTTGATACTGGACTGCAGATGGCGCGGATTTCAGCCATTCTTCTGGCTGATTGTAGTAACAGAAGATAGATGTCGCGAAATGAGCAAAGAATCTAGGCCTACATCGTGACCAAAACCATAGTGCTTATTTAAAAAATGTCTATATTCGTCATTTCACTTGGTTTGACGTTTTGTAAGACAATAAATGGAACCATTATGAATCTCAAAGTAATTACGAGCAGAAAAAAAGATTTTTCACAGTAATATAAGCTGGAGATGTTGCTCGCATGGGGGTGGGAAGACATATCTAATAAATTTTGACTGGGCGACCCGAAGGGAAAAGACCACTTGGGAGACCTAGTGGGAGGACAATATTAGAATAGATTTAAGGGAAGTAGGATTTGCGAGGGATGATTGCATGTAGTTAGCACAGTATTGGGTTGAATGGCGCGGCAATGAAAATCCGTTTCCATAAAAATTGACAATATTTCTTTAGCTTGCTTAAGAATTGTCTCTTGCTATTGAGTAACAAAAAAATGATGTTTTTTAGAGGAGGTGTTTAATATTTGAGTGAAGTTTTCTTCTCCGTCTGTTTTGCTTATTTATCAAAATTACAGTTACACCGAATCGGCTGCTTTTCAGTACTGATTTTAAAACATTATTATAAAACAGATGTAGCCCAAAGCATCTTTCTACGATAGGTCGTAAAGTTACAATTTGGCCAATTGTGTTAGTGTATAAGCCCAGGGGCGCCAAGTTTTGAAAAATTTTGGGTGGGCTCAAAGATTTTAACATTTTTGTATTCCCGCCCTTTATTTCGTTTTTTGTCCCTTGCTGATATAATCAATTATTTTTGACTCGTTCTTTCTACTTGTTCGTTTCACTTTGACTTCCATTTTCCAGTCGCCGATACCTTGTACTCCACACTCTTGGCTTACATCACTATTCCTTATTTTGCCCATTAATATCCTTCCTGTCTTTTTTCTTGATCACAGTAGCGTCTAAATTCTAAAGCGCGCTGTTCTTATGAATATTTAGTTCAGCAATGTGATTAAGTGTTTTTTTTTCTTTTGAGCTTAAAAAAGTCTTCTTTTTTCAAAGCGTAAAAATATATTTCGGCAGTGTCTTAGGAAACTGCATTGACAGAGTAAGCCATTAAAAAATTAAAGAACTTATGAATGATTTCAAACGATCATGAGTGAATTGTAACAAAAAGATCTTAATATGTATGCCAACAATAACCTGATTTTCGCTTTACAGCGATTCAAAAAATAAACACAATTTTGAGTAATAGCAATAAATAATTATGAAAATAACACATGACAAATTATTATTGGGTGGGCTTGAGTCCCAAGGGCCCTTATAAGTTGGCGCCACTGTCTAAGCCTTTAAATCTCAAGTGCCTAAAAATCAAGCTATCTCAATAGTCACTGTTGTCTTCCGGGGTGTGATACAAAGCATATTGACCACTTTCTCATATTTAAACTGATTTACGACAAATTGCATGTATGATCCTTATTTTTTATTTATTTACATATAAGCCCTAATGAGGTATATCAGATAATTAGCCGAATGAGCAAGATGGTCGTGTTCGGGTACAGATCAGTTTATTCTAAGAAACGGCTAAATAACACACAAATATGAATTTAAACTTACAATCTATTAGACATAGAATATTGAAATGCATAAGTGGGAAAAATTCTGAACACTTGTGTTATAGCCTAGATCATAATTAAATAGTTTCTTAAATATCGTACTAAATTCAGAATGAAGTAAATTATATCTTAAGAAATCAGATATTTGGTGTATTTATTGAATTTTTTGCTGTTCACAATTCTGGATGTGCCGTAATCATGAATTTACAGAGTCTTGGACCCTAATATTTCTATGTTTGAAACCAGCAGAAGTAAAGTATTTACGTTCTATTAAAGGCAAGTTTTATTTCTTCTTGTATTGTAGCTATGTGGATCTGATAATATGTGTACGTTTCGGAATTTGTGAAAATATTTTAGAAGAGTACCGGTAAGATTATAAGTCTGTTCTACTGTCATAACATTAATAACATTAAATTAAGGAAATAACAGTTTTGTTGGTAGGAGGTCTTTGTCCTTCATGGGACACATTAAACTATTTTTCATTTCATTCATTCAAGATCTAAAATGGGTACTTAATCGAAACTTTTTTTTTTTTTTTTTTTTTTAAGCTATAAATTCTTTGAGTGAAATTTTTCGGTAGGTTAAACGCAAAACCTTCTCAATTTTCTTAAAGGAATGCTAAGGTGGAACAGCATGATGACTGGGGTCTGCGAGCCCCTGCCCTGGGTAATTCAAGTAATTAGCTGACGTCTTCGCTTATACGTTCACGATTTTATTCTTTAGTATGCCTACAAGGTGTTCCACGAGCTTGTTGGTAAAACATAATACTCTATAATAGCCTGAACGGCATAACAATATAATGTAATCTAAAATAGTATAACAGTCTATAATGTAGTATAAGTAGGGCTCGGTTGTTTATGACTTAAAAAGTGTAAAATATGACCTTAAAAATGACTAAATATGACCCAAAAATCCTAAATATGACCTCATAAAGGAACGTATGATCTCATAATAGGCCTAAATGTTCCAAATTAAAACGTTTAATGACACTAAATTATTACATCACATTATTTCAATCAGATAATAACTTTTTTATCATTTTACAAGTGATTTACAATTTTATTTGCAAAGAACTTCTAATCTGTTAATGTTTCCAGATACCACTGCAAATGTGAAATGAATATATTTTTAAAACATGTATATTGAAAGTTGTTAACAACAAGGAGAAAAAGATAATTGTGCTATTAGGCCTACTTGTTATTATCCCTTCACATTTCTCTTAAGATAAAACCAAAATATTCGTGACTCTTTTTCGCAAAAAATTAAGTCGACAATTTAGTGCACGTACTGTATAATTGTGCTTGTTTGCCTAATTTATAACTGAAATATGACATTAACTTAGCCTACAAATATGGCGGAAATATGACCAATATCGTGAAAACGACCAAAATATGACTTTACATGCAAAATAAAAACGGTCCGATTAGGATAACAAATGTGCAATTCATGTTAAATTAGTGATTGCGGTGAGAATGGAGGTCAGGAGAAAAATATGTCATGTCATAAACATCCGAACCTTAAGTATAACATAATAATGATGCAGTTTAATAGAATAAAAAAATAGAGCCTAATCTATCTAACTACCGGTAATATAACTATCACAATGAGAAATAACGTACCCTCAAAACCATCTTATATTTCAGCTATGTTTTTAACTGAACGCATTTTTACCTTAGGAAATGCCATAGTTGTGTTCAATACCGCATTATTATTATTATTATTATTATTATTAGTATTATTATTATTATTATTATTATTATTATTATCCTTCTTATCAACGTCAATATTATTCATTACTGATAGTACCAGTGGTAGGTATGATGGTGACATACCTTATTCAGTTACCTTTCCTCCACACCAAGTCGATAGACTTACTTTCAGGAACTTACCAAACAATATTTATAACTAGGGCAAGGCATTTAATGACAATAAAATAGTAAAAATTCAAAATAAAAAATGCATTTATGACTAAAAATAGTGAAAAATGATACAACATATTAAAAAATGACCAATCAATGTACCATTATTACTTATAATAGTTTTTAAGTAATGAATTGATAAAAGCAATTTAATGGAGACAATGAGTTATATATGAATAGTCTATGCAGTATAAAGCACACTTATTTTGTTACTAAAGAAGTAAGTAAATTTATACAACTTGGACACCCTTAGCGAAAAATAAATTCTTTCTGAACTGGCATGCCCATCAAATTACCCCTAGCAAATATGTGTCATTTAAAAAGAAAGAAAATTAAATCTTTATTGCTACAAGTAAAACTGCTATGGTGTTTACAATAAACCTGAATTTAAATATAAACATTTGGCGGAGATGTGAAATAAAAAAAATCCCTTTAGGCAGGCCTAGAGGCTGAGGTAGATTTCGAAGTGCTAAATCTCGCCTTATATGAGAGTTATCGAAAAACCAGTTATTGATTTGTAGAGTACTCATCAAGAGCGTGTAAAGATATATAATATAAATATAACATTTTTTTTAACGGGCGGTGGTTTCGTACTAAGGGAGGCATGAAACGTAAAGATATGGAAGAATTTTACGAAAGTCGTGACATGGTATCGATTGCAATAGGTAGATTTTTCTTCGAAAACTACCTAAAAGATTGTCTGTTGTCTGAAAGTAACGATTTGAACATAGAAATCTCTTTTCTATCTCCACTGGAACATGACCTAAAAGTGCCGAAAATAACTAAACATTGCCAAAAAATGACCCATCTCTTAAATATGACGAAAAATTCAAAATAAAGCAAAAAATGCAAAAACAAATTGCCCTTTTTTAAATCAATTATTTCATTATGCATATTTAGGCCTATATATATATATATATATATATATTCATATTCATATAAAACAGATGCAAAATCATCAAATGCCTTGCCCTAGTATAACTAAATTGCCATAGTAGGTCTATGGATTATGTCGAGCAATGAGTTATGACTTTTTTGGGGGGGGAGGAGTAAATGGCCTACATGACTCAGAAGATATAACAAGCATGGACTTGCCCTTCTCAGTGCGGGAGACACTATCACCACGATCTAGCTGCTGGAATTCGCACCTCTTCATTTAATCCCCGAAAACAGTTCAGTTCTAAACATAATGAACTGAAAAGAGGGTTGGTTACCGGTAAATGTCATTCCAAACAGAATGAGGGAAACCCGTTAAACTGTGACAGGGCTGAGTTGAACGCCCGAAACAAATTTCGCAGAATTTAACCTTTAAGACCTTGAACCTACACCGGAATCAGGTGCCCGATTCGAAGTGAGAAAAAATGAATAAAAACAGCACTTTTATTGTATAAACTTAACGTTTTACTTTCTGTCCTTACACTATCGACCGTACAATCAGGTTTGAAACATGTAGCACACAGCCTGCAGAAGTTCATGCTGAAAAATGTCGTATCTACAAACCCACCATCGCATACTACAAAGGAAAATACTCCCTTTCTTCTATTATCATCTTTGGGCTGATGGTGGGTGCAAGAGGGACAATTTCTGCACTCTTTGTGGATTTCTGCAGATTCTTCCATCTGGAACCCTCTGGGCCTCCATGGCCTGTATAGGGAACTCTTTACTTTACTTTATAAATCTCGTATGCTAACAAGTAGTCCTACAGTATGAATAATACTATAACTTATTGTGTAATAGCAAAGATAAAACATTATAGGCCTACTCTCTTATGGAAGATGTGTGCTCTGTAATTACTGAATTCATTAGAATCCATGTGCACTGGAAATCAACAAACCATTAGGCCTATGGCAAGCAATTCTAAACGTGTTGGAGAGGCTTCAATTGCTGAAATATCTCTCATAATTCAAAGTTCCAAACCTGAAAATACTAAAAGAAATAAAGAAAATTTGAACAATTCTGTGAAGAATAATGGCACGAACTTTAACCAGATAGGCCTACCCCAACTGAAGCGATGGCCACTCTAAAGAATTAGGCTATATGTATGAGGAAGACGATCGGAGAGGAATATAAACAATAGGCCTATTTACTAAGTATAGTATAATGTAAGTAAGTTAAATAGGATGTCAATGATTCCGCCTTTATATCAGGTAAGTAGTCACAATAAATATTAGGCCTATCTTACACCATTTAATGCATTGCGAAGTGCTTCGATGTGTCTTGTGTCTGGAGTTAATATTAAGGGAATTTAGCTATAGCCTTTATAATTTAATCTAAAGAAAATGTAATAATATAGCCTAACACTGTCCTAAAAAAGTTGGCCTAAATTTCCTTAATGAATACGGAATTGATATTAAACAATGATTGGTATATTATTTGTATAATATTCTTGTAGGCCTACTGAAAAAAGACGTTAAGCAGGCATATATTTTTACAATTTTTCCTACTTCAGTAAAATTTATGGAACTGTTTTTTGTACTTAAGAGTCTTCGTAACTAGGCTCAATATTTATGTTTAGTCTTAACTCTTCTTGCATGTTTACTCGGTTTCTTTTAACAGTTTTGATACTGGAAAGAGCAGAAAATGACCGCTTGGAAAATGTAATAGGCCTACATGTTTCAAGGTTTTTTTTTCTGAGAGATCTTTCTGTTCCGCATGAACTTTAAGCGACGATTAAAAACTAGATATTCACTCCTTCTGCAGGAAGATAACAATTTCCATATACAGAACATTTATTACCCCCAGAAAGAGCTTCGAGGACCCCACTTTTGAGAACCACCGCCGTAGGCTCCATCAGGAAACAATGTACACTAATAAAATATGGGATGTAAAGTATATCGTTGATAGTTAAGCCAGTGTTAGGATCTGTCGCTGAGTACTTAGACCTAATTTCAATCACCAAACAGAAGACTAAATCATTTGGGAGTGGAGTGAAGCTTTAATATGCAAAATTTTCGCACTTGTTTGCTGATTACTTACTATCATCATCACCATGTAATCATTGTCATCACTGACTAACTTTTGGCCCCTAGGATGGCGCCATAAACTTACTTTCAATAATCTTTTCCAGGTAAGAGAAACCATTGGAGCCTTCAAGACGGGATTAGCTGAATGAATGGTTTATGGACTCCAAATGAAGACTTTCTTCACACTGAGGTAAATAATGAACTAGTACAAAGAACACAGTTTCTTGTAGAATTGCCTTAGTATGGATTATGTCCACCACTGATTTATATTCTCCGGTCCTTGGAGCGTAAATAAATGACTCAGAAGTTACAAGCCTGGACTATTCATCCTCACCCTGGGAGATGTTATCATCACGATCTAGCTGCTGGAATTCGCACCTCTTCACTTTATGTTTGCTACAATTTGGACAGTTCAGTCATAATGAACAGCAAAGAGGATTAGATGTCACTTCAGACAGAAATAAGGGAAACCCGTCAAACTGTGACACAGTTGAGGTGAACGTCCGAAAACAAATTTCGCAGATTTTACCCTAACTTGGCCTTGAACCTACTAGCAAATTTCAAACTTTATTCAACACAGATTACCAAGAATAGATTACCAAGTGAAAAGTGGAGTGCTTTCAATAGGCTACACAAATCTCGGATACCCTTAGGGATTGAGATTTCCGGATTTTGAGTCAATCAGCACAATAAGCCATGAGGCTGATAGGCCTCGCGCACTGGGCGCCATTATCACTTATCATCACCAAGATTGCTAATTAGTACTCATTTCCATTAGAAGTTGAATCGACAGTTCATTTATCAGTCAAATGAAATAGGCGAACTGATAAATCTCAATGTTCTAATCAAGAACTGAGTTTGCGATCTTGCCTTCTTTTTGTTCTAGCTAGCATTCTTTTCTGCGCCCTTTCTTTATTATTTCTTGATTTCTTAACTTCTTACTTTCTCCCTGCCTTTCTTGCTTTGACCTTATTTTATTTTTACTCATCGTCATCATCATCATCTTCTTCTTCTATCCTTCGCTGGTTTTTACTTTCTTTCTTTTTTTATCTATTTCTTTCGCTGTTCCTGAATGTACGTGGCAATACTGAGGCATTCATTACCAGGATATGCATTTTGTTCATAACGTTGGAAATATTTTACGCCTATATTTATTGAACTTTTGTATAAGATAAATACATCATAAATTACTTAATTAAGTGTCGTTCAACCTATAGTTACCCGAGGTCCAATCAAACTTTGGTAGACTATAGGAATGTGAGGGCCAGAGACATTCCAGAAAGAAAAGGAATTACATAAACGAACTATATATATAATAATTTTTTTTTAATCCAGAAAGAAGGGCAAGGGCCAACAAAATGAATAGGTGGGGCCGCATGTGGCCCGCGGTCCGCGGGTTGGACCACACTAGTTAATAAATTACTTAATTTGTTCAAGCCTGTAGCTAATTTGTAATTTTTCACTTTAAATATTTTGGAGATAGACTTTATGTACTGCTTAGAAATGTTATACTGTAATATTGAACCATTTGACATTAAACTAATGGCCTAAGACCGTAGTGGGAACCATGGTCCTATATCGGATGTAGGCTTCCTCAAGATAAAATTCTTAAAACAAATGAATATCTGCAATAAAGCATCCATTCCATTGCGAATAGGCCCAGATTAGGTTATGTTAATATGTTCTGTTTTTTATTTGCATTTTTCTAAATTGCATTTTAATCTCAATGAACAAGGAGACATAATTTAAAGATTTTCCTTGTTTGCTAGATTTAGGCAGCATGCCCAAGAAGTTTCACATACAGTAGGCCTATCCTGTGGCTGATTCTACCATACAGTCTACCTGACTCTTTTTATTTGTTCATTACTTGTTCATTACTTATTCTTTTTATTGTCAAATTGAAAACTTCCGGCTTTAAATAAGCCCTATTGCGGTAAAATGATTAGAAGAGCTAGTCCGTTCTTCAGTTTGTACTGTCCGAAGTTCGACAATGTTTAAACTGAAGTTTTGATCGTAGATACGGCAGGCTCCGGTTTTCCAAAGAAAAATAACGTTGTTCGTTATGTTGTGAAAAGTGTAAGGGTTAGACAGTTCATATCTGATAATTAGGACTTAAACTGTTTTCGCTGAGCCGCAAAACAAGTTCTTGAGTGCTCACCAATGAGTTTCCTTTGTGTGTTGCAGTTCAATGTTTTAAGCTGGATGAATAATAGACCTACCTGTAACACAAATTTATAGGCTACAAGTAGCCTATCTTTTCTATAGGGCTGAACATCGATTAAACTTTCTAATCGAGTTAATCGACCGGTTAATCGACCGATTAATCGACTGATTAATCGACAAACAGGTCGGTATTTTAAACGAAACCAAAGTGTACATTTAATATTGTTTTACACGTTTAATAACTACTACACAACAGATAGAAGAAATCCTGAATTAATGAATACCATTATTAGTTAACTAGTGAAAAAATATAAGTTATGCAAAACTGTGTTTGCAGCAAAATCTGCTAGATTCCAGGAAGATAACTTTATTCCCTTTAGCATACTGAATATTCAGTATCACGGTAAACCTTGCAAAACTAAACTACTCTTCAAGTTTCTGAATAACGGGAATTGTATGGACACAATAGGCTGAATGACACATGATGTGCCAAGACAGAAGAAGAGAGAGAAAGGAGTTTGGTCATTTGGCCCATTTCTCGAAAAAGTTTTTCAGAATTCGACTAAACCGATCAATCGTAAAATGTAACTGATCGACAATTAAATGTTTAATCGATTAATCGAGCCGATTAATCGATTAATCGGTACAGCCCTACTTTTCTAGGTCGCATTTCTAAAATTGTGCTCCGCGGAACCCCTAAGCGAATCGTAAATGATCCTTTTAAATTTTATTAAGTGCCAGAATGGTACTTTCTAAGATTGCATGGTGAACGGGAAAAATGTCTGACCGTCCGTCCATTGTGATTGTACTCGCGATAACTCGAATATGCTTCGTCAGATTTCCATAAAGTTCGATTCCTGGTCGGGACAAATTACCTAGGTGGGTTTTTTCCGGGGTTTTTCCTCACCTGTGAGACAAATGTCCGGTAACTTTAGGCCCTTGTGGTCCCCGCTATCATCTGGCCGTCATTATCATCTTCATCCCATCCTCGCATTGTTCGGAGTGAGTGTGTGTGTGTGTGTGTGTGAATGGTGTGTCTCGTCCTATGTGTTCGGATTGTCTCGGAGGTAGATCACTCATCCGGGGAGGCTTTCCATGCCCTTGTCTGGCCAAAAAAGTATGTATGTGATCCGTAGGTAATCCCTCTCCCGACAGGTCGCGGCCCTGTAAGGCCCGGGCGGCTAGGGTCGCTTAAATGTCCCTAAAAGGGAGAGGTGAAACTAAGGTATATATATTTCCATGAAAATTAGCAACTTATACACACTTAGGCCTAATAAAGTCCATAGGAAGAATTCTATTGTTTTTGGACCATATTGATTAACTGTTGCCGGAGTAACGACCAATTAACGGTCACATAAGTAGTAAATTTACATCAATCGATAGAACTGACGATGGCGATGAAAACAAGTGACTGCATATTTATACGCCTTTAGCGATTTTGGCAGAAACAAAGGAATTTTGTTAACAAGAGGAATCTGTTGCAAATTCGTTCTGTTAATGCTCTAGTTATCCCATTTATTTCTTCAGATATGCTGATCAAACTTTCTCAAGAAACAGTGGTAGAACAGTCTATAGTTTATTAAATATGGACTAGGCTACTAACTACATCTGGCACTTTATCAGATTATCTAATTTTTCATAGTCATATGGTACTACAATGTAGAAACATCACGCAAATATGGATATGTAATGTGAACCCTCACTAATAGTTGTAGGAATAATGTATATCCAATATGCAAACTTAAAAAACCTTTAGCTTGATTAAAACTATTGTATTGTGAAATAAAATTAGTTGATATTTCTTATTTTATTACACGTGTTCTTGATCATTCCTCAAAATTAACCGTTTTTCAAGTGATGTCTCTAAGAAAAATTAAAACTATAGGCCTACTGAAAATGGTTTATATATTTTTTAATCATCAACATATTGATAACCTAGTACATATGAAAGAAAATACATGAAATAATACAATCCTTGCTAATAACTATGAAGATATTATAACGCAACTGCTGTTTATTACAGAACAACAAATCCATGGAAAACTGTGGCGTAAGAAATTAACGACTGCAGTTAAAGAACTGGTAAGAAAAAGGAGAAAATGATAGTAGAATTTAAATATCAAATAATTACAATCACATTGATAGGGCCTAATTATGTTTTAGCAAGACTAACGCTTATGCACACGGGTATCTAAAAATTGACTTTAATTAATATTAATGTTTTCTTTTCGACGATTAATAATACCACAGGAGCAGCAAAAAGAAATACCAACCCACTAATTTTAAAGTTGTGAAAAATGCAAATTTCAGACTTAAGGAGGCCGGTCAACATTTAATGAGTTTTAATTTTTCTTTGTGCCGCAAAACTGTTTTGTTTAATAACTCTAATTCTTGATATCCTAATATTATTCCTGTAAATTTTGACGCAACTCCTAATTTTGTACACATCAGATCAGCTGTTATTTAAGTTCCTACATAGTGGGCATGGTCTTTTCTTTCAACTTTCATTTCGGTTTTCTCGATAATGGCTTTACCAAACCTATGAAGTTCCAATTACATTTCTCCGAAATTATTTGAGAAAAAGAGCTGAAAGTTCAATTAATTTATCATTGCATTAGGCCTATCTTCATTTGGCGGAATGAAGAATCAATTCTGAAGGATGTGAGGATGGGAATTATTCTTTTGTTCATAATTTCGCAACTTTTTATAATTAATAGAATTTGGGTAGGCATTGAAGAATACAGTGGTAATATTGTCTAGGAAAATAAAAATTCTCCAAAAGTATGTAGAACAAGATACCAGATTGGCTTTTAAAAAGGATTAATGAATTTAGGCCTATCTCCAATATATTCAGAGTTTCTTAAAAAGTAATACATTATAACAAATTTATGTCTCTTGGTTAGGGCTAAAAATGTTAAAAATGTTAATAGGCCGACTCTTATCACTAGGCCTATACTGTACATGTGTACATGTGTAAAATGTCTCAGTTCTAGACGCAAATAGGCCTATGCAGATATTAGAAATTTCACCAGCTTATCTCCCTAATCTTTGCATAGAAGAGATAACTTATAGCCTATTAAGACATTAATAGAAGCCGGATTTTATATACTTACATAATTTATTTCTTGATATCTAGGGAAGAGAAAAATATGTTCCAAGAGTTAATGCGAAAAGTTTCCTATTTCAAAATTGTACTTTACATATTAGCCTATTACATATTTTAATATATATTAGGTCTATGGATTTTGAAGTATTTTTATATATTTTAAAGGATAGGGCCTACTAACTATTTTGAAAACTAGCCTAACACAAATGTTCGTTTTACCGTTTTAATTGTCACTCAAAGATCTAAAGTGTAGCCTATTTTGTTTTCTTTTAGTTCTGCCAGTACTGCTTGGCGTCTTAAGAATGCCTCTTACATTTTTAAACAGTATGCCCTATTCCGGGGAAAAACGTTCCGAAAAACTGTATATTTGTCCTTGATAAAAAGAAGTAGAAAATGCATTATATAGCCTACGAGTATTAAAATAGTTAAGGGAAGGTTGCCTATGTTGGACCTATTTTACATTTTGTTACCCCATGCCTTTATTATGTATTAAATTGATACAAACTATATTGTACAATAATCTACATTTTATACACTATCATCTGGTAGTATTATATTTTGTATAGCCTAGATATATATCTCCAAGGACTACAATTTAAAATTTAGAAGTCTGTAAATGGTCCAAATTACGAAACCGGTTGCTTAAGTTGGACCGATGGTAAAACTGTGAGTAAAAAAGAAAATAATTGTAATATTTTAAAGAACCTTTATTTTAACAAATTTATTAGGCACAAATGGCACTTAAAGTAAGTTAGTTAGGGCCTATTATACAAAACCATTACTTATAATTTGTAAATTAGAAGCAAACTGTTTTGTACTGATAAAGTGCTTCAAATAAGAAACAAAGAATAACCTACGAAACAAATTGCATAAAAAATGTAAAATATACCAAATATACCAAATCTGCCTATACGCTGAGATCAAGAATGGAAGTTATGATGGTCCAAATTAGGAAACACGCAGTGGTCCAACTTCGGTAACTGGACGCCATGTAAACAAAAGTGATGCTACAAGAACTCTCAAATTGTAAAACTAGTTTTACGATATCTAGTTATTAGCTAATGAAAGGCAGTTGTATAATATAATGTAGGTAATTGTTTTGCTTACTCTTACTCTGCACAATAGCTTATAATTTGTAGCGCGACTCTTGTTACACAAACAAGGAGAACACAATAATTGCAGTTATTCTTTCTTCAAAAGCTGCAGCCAACTGACCGTTGGATCACACGTCCTTGACAACATTTCTCACCAGTAGAGCCAACTTAAAGGTTTAAGTTACTAACACATAGCGAAATATGAAGGAGGTCCAACTTAGGCAACGGTCCAACTTCGGCAACTCTCCCCTAAGTCTGACAGTTAATCGCTGTTACAAATAACGAGGTGTTGAAATATAATTTCATATTTAGACTTGGATTTTTAACTACAGGTACTCATTTCAATTATTAAATATTCGTGTACATATTTTGCTTGTTTCGGCTATTTATTTACGTAAATACTTCACACTTTCATATTACATGAAATCCGGGCAGTCGTTATTAATACTAACCATTGATTAGTAGTTATAGCGATCCAAGTATAGAGCCTTGAGGCACTTCCCCAATAGTATTAATAACAATATCTAAAATAATAGGGATAGAAAATCATAATAGTAATCAATAAACAGTGCAATGTGACCACCCACTAAATGGACATTCATACATTCACCTCAGGATTCATGTGGAAAAGTTCATCCCTTGTGAGCAGGTTGGTGTGAGATGAGCAGTTAGTTCAGTGCAGTCTCAAAGAGATCTGTTATCTTGAAGCAAGACCAAACAAGTCGGAAGTTTACAAAGGTAACTACCCGTGGTGTGAGAAATGGGGGAGACAAAATACACCAGTCACAATGATTTTATCGTTTCCTGCGCTGATTTTCTATGTTCGGTCCTTTTGAACGCCAATTGACAGGTCCTACCTGTGCGGTAGCCTATATTCCTCCTTGTCACATACCTAACTACTGCACTACAAAACATGGGCGGCTGCATGAGAAATTTGCAGCAGACCATTCAATCATAGCTATACATTGCGTTTTGGGGATTCTTTAAGTAAATAATTTTGACACTCAGAAACATCTTAAATTCTTGTTGTTGCCACCAATTTCCTGAGTAATGGTTTCACCTGTTAGTGTCGGAATTAATGAACAAATATATTATTTCACGACAGCCTAGCGCTGAGCGTAGGGGATGCGTTCGCTTCCCTCAATGCAGCGGGCCCGGGTTCGCTTTCTGGTCGGGAAAGTTAATTAGGTGATATAAATGTTGGGTAACTTTAGGTCCTTGTGGTCCCCGGATACCATCAGGCTGGCATTGTCATCTTCCTTGTGGCTAGGACATACCTTGTTCAGAGTGAGTGTGTGCGACTGTTGTGCCTCGTGCTATTTGTTCGTGTTGTGTCGGAGGTGGCTCTGGCATTGAGCTGTTCACTCATCTGAGGAGCTTTTCAGGTGCTTGTCTGGTAAAAAGAATTATGTGATCCAAAGACAATCCCTCTCCTAACATCACGGTCCTTTAAGGTCCGGACGGCATGGACCGCATAAACGTCCCTACAACGAAAGAGAATGAAGATGAGAACGCAAATCTAAGATTGTTATGGGGTATATTAAGTCATAGCAAGTTATGAAGCCCTAACAAGGAAACTAGGCCTATTTAGGCTATAACCCATTCACAATGAAAACGTTATTAATTGATTAATTATTATTATCGCACATACCACCTATGCAATAGAGGTTGGTAAATTAACGCAGAAGATTTTCAAATCACCGCTTAAAGCTCAATACACCAGAGTGGAGTCCTACTGTAATAGGGTAGTGATTCCACATAAAGACATCAGGGTGCAGCACTTCCTATAGCTAATATCTTGCTATCAGATATTAGGAATCTATCCGAAATTAGGCCCTTTCCTCTACTGTTATCGTATAGGCCTAGCTAATAATCATTTACAATATTCGGCAGTAAAAATTACAAGCAGGGATGTTTTTGACAAAGCACGAATATAGGCTAAGCCAACTCAATATTTAATTTCGCTCAAAGCATTACTTACGAACTTCATTTCCCTCCATTCACTCACATAGTTTGCAATTCCTTAGCGAAGGATTTTTAAATATCAGTTTAATATATTTTGCCTTTCATAACAGATCACAATTCAATATAATATGCCGATGTTTCTGGTATGTTCAGTTTTTTCAAACAGTGATTTATTCCAGACAAATTATTGTTGCCAACCAAGATAAGCCTGAATGCCGCTACAATATGGTAGGAAACGAAAATGGGGCGCAGACTGATTATGGAAACTACATTCTAAACAATCCTTAACAGTACCAAATTATTATAGGCTACCACTCCAAGCTCCAACATAGCATTTATTTTGGAACACGACTGCACAATCCCATTATCAAGTTTCACACATAATTGAAAATAATAATAATAATGAAAATACGGAGGCTTTCAAATCTTAATAATTATAATAATAATAATAAGAAGAAGAAGAATAGTAATAATAATAATAATAATATTGAATATTTAATATTATGAAACCTGTAAACTTGTCTCTGCATTCATATTTTGATTCTTGCTGTGATTTATAATATAGCCTACATAAAAAAGTAAAGTGTTCCCTATTACAGGAGGTTGAGACACCCAGCTTTTAGACATTCGGCACGTGAAGGTGGTAAGGTTGTCAGCCTTACGACCGGCCGCCTTTATTCCTAGAATTTCTCCTGGTGTTTATTTCTTTTAGAGGCTGAGTTGACCCCAGGGCCATAGTGCCACCAGAAGGATTAGGCCAATTGTAAAACTCCAGCGACCTCATCGGGGATGGAACCCGCGATCTTCCGGTTTGTAGCGCAGCGCCTCAACCACTACGCTACGGCGTACCCCTTATAATATACATATATTTATAGCCTATTATTTATACTTTTATATTGTCTTTCCAGTCTATAGCTTATTCGTGAGTATAACACATTGGCCTATACAAATAGAGTACATAGGCCTACATTGGAATGACTATATATATATAGCCATATCCCTTAGTTGACTCTGGAAATAATCCTGAGCACAAGCGTTTGCTCATTGAGGCAAACATTTATATAAAAGTATATTACATTTTTGTGTACTTCAAATAAAAAATAAAACATAAAGATGGGTGTCATTAAAAGCTAACCTATAAAAAGTTTAATGTTACTATTGCAAGGCTCGATGAGCAAGTAAGTTGCCCCGATGACCTGTATTCTATGTGAAAATTATTATTTTGTATAACATACCTTAATGCTTGCTGTACTAACTAACGTAAAACAACCAGAGGCCGACAAAAAAAGGTTTAAATCATGTGTAACGTTGATTCTGGAACTACAAAAGGTCATATCCGACATTTATAAGAGAAAGAAATGAACGTTCTGCTACAGAAGTGGCTGGAGTGTAAAATACACAAACTTTAGAAGTTCATTTAGTTCAATTCCAGACTTCATTACTCTTCAGATGCCTTTTGAAACAGCTTGTGTTAAGAAAAAAAGTTATTATAAGCGTTTATTGCCAGAGCCGCAGTTATAGAAAGAATATAAAAACGGTTTTATGAAGATATATATAATGAGGAAAGTGTTCATGGTTGGTGTTTAATGGTTGTTAGTCGCTCTCCTCAAATCTGCTTTTTTAATGCCGCAAACCATAGACTACCAAAGTATTCGTAAAACGAATACCCGTACAGTATGGGAACGATCTCAAGAGACGCATTGTACTGTCCTGATTATAATATTTATTTCCTACTTTTACAAATTTTTATGCGAAATACTCACAATTATGTTAAAGAAACTTTTTCTGAAATTGTAATTGATCCAGTGAAGCGAGGTCCTGCTTTAACTCGACCGTTAGGCATTTCGACTGTTTTCGACCAAACGCGATAATTTTCTTTCAGTTTGGCAAGAATGTTCCCTGAAGTCATTAAAAACAACGTATGTGTAAGGATTTTTATTTTTTATTTCGTTTCAAGGAATTTTTGAACTTGTCTTGAAACAGGTGAACATTAGCACTAACCTCCATTATCCCTAGTCTTTCATAGCTTATAGCTAGACAGTAAGTTACACACCATCCAGGTATTTTTAATATCAGTTTAATACTTTCCTTTCGTCTAAGAAATACGTCAGTTAAAGAAACGAATAGCCTACCCTATGTATAGGCTATATGGTAGTCGAGTTACAAACAGGCCACCTCCGTTTTTAAGGTTTTTTTTTCAGGAGAGGCAAAATATTGTTTCACACATTTTCTACCTGCATTTTTAGTTAATTTTTAATACTGATTGATAGTACCATCATAATCGTATTTAGCCTACGTCAACATTTTCATAAGAGAGAGTGAAATACTTTATTAAAGAGAGATATAGGAAGAAATACTTTATTAAAGTAATCTGCCTGGCAATCCAGGTGACCATACAGATCCAGAACAAAGAAAGGACAAAAATGTTGAAACCGAACATAAGAACTCAAGTAGTATACAATTGATTGAATCATACAACTTAAGAATCACCCTGAATGTTCTGATTCACACCAATCAGCGTCTGGAGGTACCTCTGGTTTCGTTTCATTTTTGCCAATAATCTCTTGAAACTTTTTTTTTTATATATAATGTTTCACTTTAGTCTGGCACCATCTTGCTGCTTTTACCATAGTTTTCGTGACATTTTTTGTACTTATTATTGAAAGGACATTGCCTTACTGACAATAACTTATATTCAAGCTCGATGATAAGTTATTTATTCTAATCGGTTGTACATTGCACAAAGAAATAGTTACTGCAACTTTAAAGGGATAATTAAAATAGATTACTCATATTCGTAGGAGTAGCTATTTGTGCTTTAGAACGCAATAAATGTCGTCTCTTTTAAAACGTTTAACAATTAATTGCGAGAGGAAATGCATTATAACTATTTTTTTTTTAAATATAAGACTTGAACAATTTTAAGGACTTTAAACATTTTTTAAATGAGTTAGGAATTTTAATAAGGTTTTGACTATTGTATAATATGTACATAAGTATTTTATTTATTTATAGACCAGTAGCTTATACTACTTTTAAAGAAGGTAAAATGTCATGGGATAAATTATGTTTTTTAAAATAGGTTAGATGTCTTAAAATTTTAATACATACTGAGCATATGTGGAGTGTATATATTAACAAAATCTAATTTTTATTTAACTTCTATTCCCTATTCCATTTTCTGAGTGTTTACTTATATGGTTATGATTTTTTTATAAAATGACTCAGATTAAGTACTACTTCCAGATTAATAAATTCAGAGTGTGTTAAATTTTAAAAGATTACAAAAGTGAGGGTTCTAACAACATTTTTATGGCATTATTTATGGGCATTACTTCTAAAGTAGGCCTACAGTGCAGAGTATGCCTAATCCAAACCGGCGCTATCCCCTTTTATTTCAGATAAGCACGGTTCTATCAACATTTTCTGAAATTGAAATTAATTTAATAAAAATGTATACTGAATCTAAGGTTGAATAAGTAGGACTAATGGACCACAGATTTTGCGCTTTATTTTCCAAATCAGCATGACAGAACGGATACAGATCTGACTAATGGACTCAGTTCTAATTTCCATGTTTGTGCGTGAAACGAGTTACTTCTGACTGCTACACCTTTCTAAACAATGTAAAGGCATTCCTCAACTGGGCACCGATACGAGAAAGAAGACATCACAGCAGACCTTATTAGAGAAGAAAAGATAAAAGCGCTAGATAGTTGGCTTAGCAGTTAAACGTCAAGTTATATTACAGTAATAAAATATACACTGTAAAAGCTACCTACAGAATATTGAATTGGAAATGTGACTGTTTGGCAGGCAGTAAATTCAACATAAAACAGTTATTGCGCTTTTTTGTTACGAAGAAGCCGACTGGCCGAATTGTAAGGAAAGGCCCCCATGTGGCTGTGACTATGCAGGCGCCACTCGGCCTCTTGATTACCTCTTCAAGCGGGGATGACATGTTTTATAAATAGCGAGAGCATTCTTTTGTTCCCGTCAACATGTGTGAGGTCCCGGATTTGTGAATGGGCTTTGGAATGAATGAACCGGTGTCACAAATGCCAGGTTGGATCTACTATTCAGGAGCACCAGTCATTCTTTTGCAAGGCTCGTGCCGAAAGGTAAGCTGATTTCTTAACATCGTGATAGCATCATCGTTCACACCATGAATGGAAATTTTGCTTGAAGTTTCTGGTCGAGAGGTGTTCACTGACATAAATATAATAGCTATTGTTGTGCTAACTAAAGCAGGAAGTCCTACTCAAGTGAAGTGTTAATGTGTGGTAGTCTTTCCTGAGAAAATTTAGCTTTCGTGCCTTAATGGTATTTCTATATATGCTGATACATTTCTTATAGGAATTAAATAATTTTGAAATTGGATAATCAGGAATGCTTGTTTTTATGCAGTTCAGAAACTCTCATCATCTCGTCTTCTGTCCAGAAATCTAAAAATAAAGATCTATAAGACTATTATCCTGTCGGTTGTAGGCCTATTATATTATGGATGGAGACATGGTCACTTACTCTTCCGGAAGAACATAATCTGAGGGTTTCGAAAACAGGGTGCTTAGGAAAATATTTGGGGCTAAGAGAGATGAAAATGAGGACTGGAGAAAACTGCATAACGACGAGCTTCATAACCTGTACTCTTCACCGGATATAGTAAGGGTAATTAAATCATGGAGGATGAAGTGGGCTGGACATGTTGCGAGCATGGGGGAGAAAAGATATATCTCAAAAGTATTGACTGGGAGACCCGAAGGGAAAAGACCACTTGGAAGACCTAGACGCAGGTGGGAGGACAATATTAGGATAGATTTAAGGGAAGTAGGATTTTTGAGGGATGACTGGATGGAGTTAGCACAGAATAGGGTTGAATGACGGGCATAGGTAAACGCGGCAATGAGCCTTCGGGTTCCATAAAATAGATAATATTCCTTTAGTTTGCTGAGGAATTGTTATTGCCATTGAGTAAGTAAGTAAGTAGCATTATTTCACATGGTCAGATATTCTATAGCCTACTCTAAATTCCTTGAGGGAGGTTTTTTTTTTGGGGGGGTAGTTACTAACATTTCCAAGTTTCAGATAACTCAGCCACATTTTGCTACTTTCGTTCACTTTTAACCCTTTTAGAGCTGAATTTATGTATTAATGTAGGCTTATGCAATTATCAAGTGAATTCAGCAGTGGGCAGTAAGTTTGAAATCGATGAGAAAATTTTAAGGCTTCTATGAATGACATTTTTAATATGTGGATAATAATCCTCACATAATACATAAAGCTATATGCTGTTAAACTTACTGTATAGCTCTGCTTATATAGGTTACAAGTTTTTAAGGTGACGGTAATATACGTCGGTGTCAGTTAATAGATTAATGGTTATATTTTATGATACAAGTTTCTGAAATATAATTACTTTATTTGAAACGAGCATGCAAATATACGATTAAAAATAGTTTAAGAACGTGCCTATGTTTTTGTTTTTGTTTTTACTAAAGTAGAAATATAGAATTTATAAGATAATTTTAAATAAAAAACCTCAAAGTAGGCCTATCAATTATTGATCATAATATATACATAATCTGCTAAATACAGAAGCCAATTTTTTAGCATATCACTTAACTTATCCTTTCGAAATCAAGATATTGGACACTGAAGTTATGACATTGTTCACAGGATCAGTCAGGGCCACTAGAATGGGTTATTCCCATGCTAATATCATTTAAAAACTGAGCATCCAAGTAGAGTGTTCTCTTTGTGAGATCTGAATAGTCTACAGCAACATAGTTGTCAGACAACATCCGTATGAGACGGAGAACATGCACAATACACACAGACACACAGATATGCAGAACATGCGAAAAACTTATTTGACGAATGAGTGAAACTATGCAAATGCTGCAAAACGGGTAAGGTGCAGGTAAAAAAGTTAGGTTTGTTTGAATGAGGCTGTAAAACATCCGGTGTTGCAATTCCATGGACTACAGAGGAATCTGGTTGGGAATTGTTCACATACATCTAGTAGCATCAGCCACACGTGCAGCCACATGGGCGGTCTCCGTACCAGTTTCCTCAAACACCGAGAAATTAGATGTCTTGGTCATTAAGAACGTGCATTATTTCCTCTTCGTATATCCTAGTGTTGAAGTTGACTATTTAGCTTATGAACAGACCTGGGATTTTAGGCTCTAAAAAAATTAGTTTTAGACACCTAAAATAGGCTTTTAAAACAAGTAAATAGGCTTTTAAAAGAGAAAATAGGCACTTAAAATATGCTTTAAAAATTTGTAAATAGATACATAGGCGTAACCAGGCCGACCATATGAGGGGGGGTTATAACATCTGGAGAGGGGGGTTCCGGGGTCCTCCCCCCGGAAAGTTTTAAAAATTAAGATGCACAATAACAAGTTTTAAGTTTCCCACGCTTTAAACTCAAGTAATTTATAAGCAGATTTTAAAAAAAGGTGATATATCACAATAATGAAATAAATAGTAAAATTTTCCCTTTTTTATTCAATGGAGGGGGTTCAAACCCCCAAAACCCCCCTCGTTACGCCTATGAATAGATATAAAATAGACTTAAAAATATTACAATCTACACTTAAACTGTAACATGGTCTTTTTTTAATGCAAGAAACGTGGTATACACATTCTTAACACAAATAACAGCAAAATTAGGCATCATGAACTATATTCACTTAAACAGATGTTCTTTCACCGGTGACTTGATCCTCCCCCACCCCTGTCAGTCAGCATTCCTTTAGCGACAATTGCTTGGAATAATAAAGTTTCTGTGAAAACCCCACCTCTGCTGTTTTACTCTTCATTGAGGGATGTCCATTATAAGATTGTAAAAATTACAGAAGTTGAATTTTATTTTAAATGTACAAAATAGGCATTTTAGGCACTAAAATAGTAAAATAGGCTCTAGAGGTCCAAATAGGCATTTTAGGGCACTATAAAACTCTATAAATTTAAGTGATTTATCATGAAACGTCCACATATTTAAACATTTTTCATGTTACTTCATAAGGAACAAAATAGGCATTTGCCTTAAAATCCCAGGTCTACTTATGAATCAATGACCAATCTAGTGTAAGAATATGTGGAATTTCAACCAATCGCAAGTGTCTATAGTAATAATTTTATCGTTTTATTAGTATTTTTTCATTTTCTCGCACCTAAGTGCATATTATTTTTATGTAAATTCATCAAGTTTGAACGCTGAAACATCTCCATATCTGTAGCTTCTTTGATAAAAAAAAAAAACTAATAGCCTATGCCTAATCATTGAACTCAGTGATTGATTAAACTAAACTAAACTCCGTGGCGCTACATCCCTGAAGGGACAAGGCCTACCACCCGACGCCCGACGGCAGACGGCAGGATTGAGAGACATGTGGTCAGCTTGCCGACACCAACGGCCGTTAATGGTGGTTTCCATGACCGGAGCCGCTACTTCTCTATCAAGTACCTCAATTTGAATCACGAGGCTGAGTGCTCCCTGTTCCAGACCTCCCAACCTCAGAAAAACCCGAGGGGGTACCGGGGATCGAACCCGGGCCGACGGATCTGTAATCAGCTATGCTAACCACAAGACCACGCCGGCGGTCAGTGATTGATTATAGGCCTAATTATAACACAACTTATAATATATTTAAAAGAACGTAATTAATATTCAACTGATATTTAGTATTTATTATATATATATATATACATATATATATATATATATATATATATATATATATGAGGTACGCCGTAGCGTAGTGGTTGAGGCACTGAGTTACAAAGAGATGAGTAACTTGTCTTGTGTACGACAAGACATATGAGCAAAAGGATATATGCAAATAGCATACAAATTTATGTGCGTTGAGGCATTACAAATTTTATATAATAATAAATACAATATTAATAAATATTATTAGATAAGGTTTATCGAAGAATTTAATTTAAAAAACAATATTAAAACTCTATGCCTATACCAGTAGTACAATAACTTGTGATTGCTTCCACAAAGTTTACCAGGGTTTTTGTTAAGGTTAGATTATCTTTCCTTATTTACATAAATAAATTGGGGTATAAGGAGTGACAACTTTTCTCAAATAAACACTTCCCCCCTTTGAACCAAAATGAAATTCATCAACAGTTTCATTGATGGACGTTAATATAATTACATTGTACACATCCACATATCACGAGTGGATCTCTGTTATTCATTTAATAGCAAGCTTTCACCGATAATTTTAGTAATGGTATAAATTACATTCACTTGGGAAGGTTTACCTTCCTTACTATCCACTTTCACTAGAATATAAGTTATATACCATTAACGAGAAAAGTATTTTATTTCTAAAAATTATATTAATGATGCAAAAGTGTTGTGTAATCAGCAGGCAAAGTTTTAGCACCAAATGTTAGAGTGAATGAAGAAATTAAAATTTTACCTTTACCTTATTTCTGCGAGTTCATGCACCCTTTCAGATTTTAATATATTATATAAGTTGGGTAGAATGCATTAGTTTTTCTTAATTTTCGAAATATGGTCGGCATTGAAATAGCTATTTTTTGTCTAAAAAACTGCATTTCGAAAATGAAGGGATTATATACTGGCAATAAAGCATCTCAGAAAGAATTCATGGTATGATTTACTGCCTAACCGTATTCCAAAAGGGGCAGCTTTCTTCTATTAGCATCATGGTCAAACAGGTGGACAGTATTCATCAGTCATAATTTCAGTTGTGTGGAAATGACGGCCACTTTCAGATGGGTTCAGTTTTATCGACTGTAAAACAAACTGTTTTAAAATGAGATTTTAAAAAGGCCGAATTAATTGGATTTTTGCCTATAGGGAACAGAATCTCAGAAGGCTATCCATACCATTATTATTGTGTAGTAAATTAATCGATAATTGTTTCTGCACAGATGATATTGTCGCACCTAAGAATTTCAAAAAGTGAAATATTTACCATAGTGCGTAAGTTATTGCGTAGCGCTTACTACGGGAAATTATATACCAGGGCCCTCTTTCATAGAACTGCTTACTAATATTAGCTAATATTAGAATAACTCGTAATATTATTTATTAGTTAACAGAATATTGTTCCATAGAAATTTGTACACTACTTTTAAAATGAATGAAATATATGAAAAACACTATCTACAATAATTCATTTAACATTTCTAGTTTTTGTTTAAATATATATATTTTAATGAAAAATAAAATTTAAATAATTGATTTTTTAAAAATTCCTATACTGTAGACATTCCAAGGATTGTAGAATAGGCTTATGTTGTTCATCTGATGTTTGCAAATAGATAGAAAAAAGAATCACTAAAAAATATTTCCATTTCTGGAAATTATCACGGAAACGGCATTTTAGTGTACAAAACGTGATTGTCACTTTGTAACGATATAATTACCCATAAACGTAACAGTTTGATTAATTTTGAAAATAGTATGCAATTGTAGAAGTATTCAATAAACAGCATCTCAGATTACAAGATTCTAGAGCAATTCATTGCTGAGGAAAAAATAATGAAATTCCCCTATTTCTCACCTATGAATTTCACCGAAAGCTGTATGTCCCCCTTAATTAAACACCTATTCGGTATCACAGATATTTCTAAACCGCTTATTGTTAGTATTAATTATATCTATATTGCCCATTTTGTGCAATTGATTGTATGGATGGAGCACATTATAAAGAGAAGAATTATTATGGGAGTCAGTGTTTGATTTTGGAATTAAAAAAAAAAAGATTATGCAACATACAGTTGACCCATGTGCAAATAGTTCGCTACACAACTTATGGAAATCCGAGGATGGCTGGGTTCGAACTACAGATCCGTATTCAGTATATTGCTAATTTCGGAGACGTAACGGGGGGGGGGGTTGGGGGTTTGAATCCCTCCATTGATTAAAAAAAGGAAAATTGTATAATTTTTTTAAGTCTGTTTATCAATTACTTAATACGAGTAGGCCTATAAAGCGTGGGAAGCTTAAAACTCGTTACTGTGCATCTTAATTTTAAAACATTTCCGGGGGAGGACCCCGGAAGCTTAAAACTCGTTATTGTGCATCTTAATTTTTAAAATTTTCCGGGGGAGGACCCCGGACCCCCCTCTCCCCGGGGGGTTTTCCATACTCCCAGACCCTGCGGATGTTATAACCCACCCCCATATGGTCGGTCTGGTTACGCCTATGGCTAATTTCTAAGCCGATCTGTCGAATTGTTTTAATTAAATTGTAATTAAAGAGCCACGATCTCAATTATAGGCAATCTTGATGATTCGACAGTAAATGAAAAACAGATGCACACTGGAGAAATCATACTTTGCCGTAATTTCCCCATGACTGTTTCGCATGGTACTGTATATCGTGAGTCAATACAGTATCAACAAATGAAAACCAGTGTTATTGAAGTGCTCAAGTGAACATCTGGATTTATTTGTATGTGAGTTATCTTCAATGGGAGTAAACTGGAGAAACATCTGGACTCTGAATAATGGCCCTAGTCATTAAAATTAAAGGCCACGGGACCGCAGCGTCTAGCTCAAATAAAGTTGCAGAACCCAAGTCCACTAGGAGTTTGGCAATCTCACTAAAACTGAACCTGCAGAAGAACGGAATGCAGAGGAGGGCAGTTGAAGGGCGCATAGAGGAGAAGATGAGATCTTAATTTGCATCGCACCACTCAGCTTCACTTGCTACTGCAATTTGATCGCGCTATTCTTCATCTAGGCCTGCGTGTTAACACACGACTGTATTTTACATCCGTACCACTAAAATAGAACATTAAATCTTGATTTCGATCCTGAAATTAGATTAATAGTTTTCAGCATTAGGCTTTCTCGTTTTGAGGTCTCTTGAGTCCAAAAAGTACTATTTTAAGCTCAGGATAGTGTCTGCATGTCTATCGGTGATCAGCGTAACTAAAAAGTCAAAACTGTATCAGAAGGAAATATTAATAACTGGGGTTTGGATTTTAGCGTATTTGCATGTTTTAATCCTTGGTTCAGCTACCGATACTTAAATGCGTTTCAATGGACTGAATATGGAAAAACAGAAGGCACGAGATACTGAAACACATTATATTTATAGACTATTGCATTTTTATTATTTCATATTAACAAATTAACAATTAGAAATTAACTCGTAATTGCCAAGTAATAAATAAATGCCTTACTTATTCTGTGCATGTGTAAAAGTAAAATAAAGTGATCCCTATACAGGACATGGAAGCCGTGAGAGTTCCAGGAAGTTGAGGCTCCCAGATTATAGACATTCGGGGACGTGAAGTTGGAAAGGTTGTCAGCCTTACGAACCGATCGCTCCTGAGGCCTGAGTCGACCCCAGGGTCATAGTGCCACCAGAAGGAATAGGCAAATTGAAAAATTCCAAAGACCTCATTGGTGTTCGAACCCGAGACTTTGTAGGGCAGCGCCTCAAACATATGCCATGGCGTACCCCTTGCAAGTGTAGCCTATACAGCCATCCCATCCCCAAACTGTAATCCGCGGACAGCAATAAGAATGTAAGTTATAAGTACCTAACTTACTTAAAATATATATATTGTATACACACTTCATAGATCATTATTTTAAATTGAAGGATTATGTCCTCACTGTTGTGTAACTTACATACAGCGTACGTAACTCTCTTTTAGACATTACCATCGGACTGTTAGTAACTCTGCTAATTTACAATGGAGCGACACCCGCGACGCGACAACAGCGACGCGGCATTCGACATTTACTGACCAATGGCAAGCAAGCATTCCTGCGGCAAAACGTCACGATAGCGGCGCGACGGAAGTTGAGTTGGAGTTAACTTTTACCGCGCGACATCAGCTGAGATGAGCGGAAATCGAATGTACTTTGTTTTTCCAATGGCGATCACAGCCACAGCAATTTATATGGGGAACGATACTACATTTAATTAGATTTCTATATGGTTTTTAATCATTTCAAGACGGGTTCAAGTAATTAAATTTAATTTTCTCAGCCTGTAAAATTTATTTACAGCCCTTTCTTTCCACGGTATAAAACTAAGCTCAAACTAACCTCAAATTCAAAGTTACTACAATATAGGCTCTGCTGGAAATACTGCTTCTCGCGTTCAAAATAATGTATTTATACTATATGAGGACCTGTGATTTTGCTAATAGGAATCTGTATCTCGGTAGCCATAAACATTTCAGAATCAGGGAACCACAATTCCCACGCAATAAATAATTGACGCTCCCTGACATGATTTCTCATTTTTCTTATATAGGGCTAAAAGTATTCTTGAATTGCATGAATATTAAGTCAGTATTATTTAATATGTTTGATTAGTTCACGTCGCGACGTATTGTGAACACAGTCCGCGGCGCGACGCGATACTGCAATTCACGCCGCGTGTCGCTGGTGTCGCCCTATTGTAAATGCCACTTTAAAGAGGCCAAGAAATGGCAAGGAGTGTGTTCATTGGTAAGCTTATATAGTTTGTTTGGTGTATAGCCAGTTGCAAACTAACTTAGGATTCATGTACAGAAATTGATGCTAGTTCGAGTTGGTCCTTCTAGATATTTGGGAATAACCATGGACTACCAATTAGAATTCGATAAGTACATCTGCACATAGAGGAAGTGAGAAATATTGATTTTTTAAGATTTATCCAACTCTACCCTCTTTTCAAAGCTTCTCCTCTTTCAATAAAAACAAAGATTCGACTTCACATCTGTGTAGGTGTACCTTTTCTATTCTCACACAAATCAAAACGAAGCACAGGAAGAGAGCTATTCTAAAGGTTGATCTTCAGCTTCGAGTAACTACGTTTGAACGAGAAGGACAACGGTTGGTCTCTGGAAAACAGCACCATCTTTTCAGTAGAAGCAACAACTGTAGCCTACCAAGTAACTTGGACGGAAATCTGATGGGAGTTAAGATGAAAATTTGAGAGAATTAAAACAAGAAGCAAGATAGCGGCTGCCTTGAAACTGCAGAATTATGACGTTTACGAGGAGGTGCACTGCATTGCCATGGATGGAGGAACACGAAGAGCAGACATCATTGCAATGGACAAAAACCGATCAACTGGTTTAATAGTAGACCCTACAGTCCGCTTTGAGACTGAAGAAGATCAACCTGCAGCAGTTGATAATGAAAAAAAGAAGATATACGAACCAACCATTGAGTACTTCAAGAACAAATATGATTTGAAAAATGTTGAAGTCATTGGACTAATGGTTGGTAGTAGGGGAACAATAACAAAGTTCTTTATTTCCTTCTGTAAACGTTTCTCATTGTCACAAAATCTGTACAATGAAGTGGCGTTATTATCACTTAAGGGATCCATCCAAATCTTAAGAAACCACCTGTACAATAACAACAATTAAGCTGGACAGATTTCCTTTTTTTTTTTTCAAGTTTAATGGTTTTTACTACTGATTATTTGAATTTTCCTGTCATTATGTTTATGATCTTACTGAAAGCTTGTAATTTTTGTGTATACTTTCTTGAAAGATATTCTTTGTCTGCAAGGCAATCTGCGTTGTGCAGAAAGACTACAAAATAAAATAATAAATAATAAGCATTTGTGTGGAATTCAGAAAATGCTGTAATTTTATGGTTTCTACCTATCGACGCAAACATTAACCAAAAGCCTTCATTTTATCGGTGATCGATCAAAGAAACTTTGACCGTGTTGAAATTCACAACAAGTTAGTAGCCTGGTCAAAGATCCTGAACAGAAACCTATGAGAAGGGTAGGCCTACTTGGCTGCCTATGTAGTCTAAAGTTTTTTAAATCTCAGTTTAATCCGAAGTAAAACGTTTAAGGAATTTAGACACGTATTAATACATGTAGGCCTATCAATCCAATACGTAATCTATCTCTAATAGACTATTAAAATGTTCAGAATAAAATAAGTTTCTTTTTATTAATTAATAGTGCACATTTCGCGGTGTTTTTAGTGCATATCGATCCCCCACCCCAATGCCGGTTGTCGACCAAGAGCTAAGCTAAGTTAGTTTAGCTTAGCTCACATAGAGTGCGGGATTTCATATGTAGTTGTGCCGACAAAACTACATATGAAATCCGGCATAACTAGCCTATATATGAAATCCCTCACTAAGTTAGCTTAGCTCTTGGTCGACAACCGGCATAATTATAACATTCGAGTTAAGTACCTTCCGGGGATGTGTCACGAAGACTATTTCGTCTTACTCGTTGCCTACTTAGCAAGACTAACTCTACACAGAATTTTTGTTGTGTTATGACTGTGAGGTTATGCTTCATATACATGTTTATCTGTACACATTATATATATATTAGCGTTGCCACCTGTCCCGAATTTGGCGGGACATCCCGCATTTTAAGAACATTTTCTGCGTCCCGAATTATGCCTAAGAGGGACGCATTATATATATTTTTTATTATTTTGCTAGCCTTTCCTTTTCTAATGATAGTGTTACTGTTACACAGCCTATTCAGTTTTGGCTTTGTAACGAATATATACCATCTTTCTCTAATTAATAAATTGTTCCATGTACAAATTTAGGTATGAAGATCGGCGATATGCATATATTCGATAAGTGTCCCTCCTTAGCCTTACCAAAAGGTGGCAACCCTAATATATATATATATATATATATATAAATAAGGGGTGGGTCTCTGTCATGGCGCGTCCTCAGGTTGCTGATAGAGGATACGGCCTCCAGATATGGAGGGTAGCTGCAAATATGTTGAACAAGCAGTCGCGGACAGAGGACACGAGGTGGTCCTCCAGCTGCAAGGGATACGCTCTTTCTGGGTAAAGAGTCTAGCTGGTGCCATGTAAGTCAGTATTAAAATAAAAGAACAGCATGACTTTAGGAACGTTCGATCAACCCCAGATTGGTATCAGTGGTCTCAGTGTAATTGCCCGAACAAAGTGCCAACATTCCCCACTGTATTGTGAACAAGTTGTCAACAAAGTGAGGACAAGTTGAACAATACTAACGAGTATAAGTACCATAGTTATTAAGAACCGCGACCTGTCTCAACAAGATTTTTTTTTCCTACGAAACGAAGACAGCGTCTTTATCTCTTCTTGAAACTCTTCAATACAGATGTCGTCAATGAAAACCTTACTTAAATCTTGAGCCATCATCCTTCTAAAAAATTAATTGCTTTAATCGGATGCTATTAAAGATTAACGTCATAATAGAGGATGGGTGAATGCATATTATGTTTACTGTTCCCTTGAAAATCATGTAAAAAACGGGTTTCCTTAAAAACGTTGCTTACACTTTCCGCCATTAATTAATTAATTAAATTATTTATTTCAAATACAAATACATAGACAGACTTACATATAGATGTAGGCTAAATCCGAATGAGTAAACGCTCGTGATTGGGATTAGTTCAAAAATAAATAGGATACATGCATTGGAAAGATACATTTAGACAGTTTCAGAGATTTAACACAGAAGGCAATTTAAATATAACATCAAAATTAAGAAGCAAAAGACGATCTAGATTAAACATATGGAAGATAATTTAATACTTAAGGTAAAACAAATATAGGCCTATATACGATTGATAAAATATATGTGACTTATAAATGAATATATCCTATATAATGTAGAGACATAGGCTTAAGACAGTTTCAGAGATTTAACACAAAAGTTATTTAAATATAACATCAAAATTAAGAAGCAAAAGACGATCTAGACTAAGCATATGGAAGATAATTTAATACTTAAGGTAAAACATATATATATATATGTACGATTGATAAAATATATATAACTTATAAATAAATATATATATATATATATATATATATATATATATATATAATGTACAGACAAAGGCTGCAGTGAGGGAGTTGGTAGCGTGGCTGTCTTTCGCACTGGCGGCCCGGGGTTCGATTCCCGACCGGGTCGAGGATTTTTCACATTACGTTAACAAAATGTTTCCTTTGCAGTTTCACGATAACGGATCTAACGATTTTCTTCTATTTCCCCCTAATTCTTTAAACTGTTTGAAAGTCCGAAGACCAAACTTTTTATCTGGAAAATTGTCTTAGGCCTATAGACATTCTCTGAAGGGTAGATACAGCCTAATATGCAAACCATATTTTCTACAGACTTACCTTTTAGCCTATCTGAATGCACACTTCCAGAATATGGACACTTAGGCTACACAATATTGAAGTGTGAAGGGAGAAAATTAAGGATGGGTCCTCGATACTTTCGATACCTCGATACTCTCGATACTTGCATGGTATCGGCATTGAACGATACTTCAGAAAACTCGCTCGATACTTTTTCGATACTTTTGTAATTCTGCAATTAAGTGAGAATGCTATTATTTTTTAACAAAAACTTGTAAGTGAACTGTTTAAAAAACTAATTTTAGTTTTAATGTAGAGTTTAAAAATAATTATATTAAATTTTGTCTCATTAAATATGCAGACTTAATTAATTTAGTTGGTATTAAGCAGTTCTCTCAAATTTTAATTTTTAATGTACCTATTTATTGAAACTGGAAATGTTGAAGGTATCGAGTATCGAGGAAAAAATCATGAATCGGTATCGAGTATGGAGTATCGAGTAAATCTGGTACCGACCCATCCCTAGAGAAAATCTTTGTCCATTACTGGGCTCAGAAAATCTCATGAATGTTTTGCGTAAGATTTGTTCCCCCATAATGCAGGCTACTTGTGAATTTGATATTTGTGTAATGTGGAGATGATACATGTGCAAGTGTAATGTACAGGTCAAAGTTCACAGGAATAATCCGGCTATTTGCGTGACGGAACGTGTTTTACGCAGACAACGCCCCCACTTTTATGATTGTGGCAGCTGCTTTAAATATTCAAACTCACGTACCTTCAGTTTTATACTCAAGAGTATTATTTACTGCGGATGTGCGACGGATAGTTATGATTCCAAGACAACAGTATTGTATTCCAATCTACATAACTTCCTTGAAATTCTAGCCGTTTCCTTATGAAAGAAACTTAATAGTTAGATCTAACTGTATCTTTAGCACTTGCTTCCTTATAATAGCTCATGAATTATAGGCATGGATAATCAATTAGTCCATCTCGTTGATGCAGAGGTAAGGTGCTCGCCTAGGGGATTATCAACTGATTACACTGTACAACAAATTTGAACTTGTCTTCTGTCCTTCTGTCCTTGATTCATAAATCAAAACCAAAATGGTCCATCACGTACAGTTTTTTTCTACCACTTCATCACGAAAGACTGCTTTAATTTGTGGGCCAATAAATACCCCTTCTTTTACATTTGTCTCACTTAAATGTTTGAATTTGTTCCTGAGATACAAAATAATTACAGATTCGTTATTTTCAACCAAAAATTTACAAGAAATATCGTATTTTCGTCTAAAGGACATTTTTCATGTTGTACAATGTTATTACAGGCCTACATCCACATCCACATCTACATTACAAGGTTCTTTATAGAGTGTAGGTGATGCAAGACCATCGAAAAACATAGCCAATAATTTAGTAAAAAGTTGCTTATCTGATGATATTACTTGTTCATTTTATTCTATTGATTGAGTTCGACAGCACCATACAAATTATATTTAAACACCTCAGACAGATGTATTAATTATTTATTACTGTGATATATAAATTGACTCAAAAGATAAAGTACGGTTTGAAACTATGATAGATTGCTTGACAACGATTAGCTCGATTGACGGATGGGTCTGTGAATCGGAAGACAGATGAACCTATTGATTAATTTGCTAATGAATAGATGATTGAAAGGACAGATGAACGGATAAAAATAATGGCAGACGGATGGCATGTCCATGCGAAACGACGGAAGAGCGGAAGAATTAATCGACGCACGGTTCAATGCAATTATGAAAGGATGAAGGATGGTACGGATAGATGGATATTTGGATGGAGCACTTAGATTTGGCTGGATGGATGGAGTGAAGAGAGACATATTAACAGAGATAAACATACGTAAATAATTTAAAGGATAGAAGAAACGTGAGCTGTGAATACTCTCAGTAAATATCTCATTAATTGATGACGTGTTAAGATAATGGGGAATTAAATGCATTATACTGCATAGAAAGATTGGATGCAAGCTTACATAATAATTTGATGGAGTTTGTGTTGTAAGAAGAGCTGGCGTGATATTTTGTTACTTTGAATGGAAGTCATGACCTACATTGATCTTGCCAAGAAAACCATTCCCCCTCACCTGGTTGTTGCACCGGAAATTCTGGGAATACCATCACAGGCGCTGAAGTAAATAGGCCAGGGCCTTCCTGGCTGTGAATCACAGGCACTTCTTCTGTTTGCCAACAACAAGTACGCCTTTCTCTTTACCACACCTTTTCCGTAAAAGTCAATACCTTATTTTCATGTATTATATTCGCGATTAAGCAGTTGATCTTTGCAGACATTTATCTTAATCGGCGTAGCCACTGCTTCCAATACCGCGTGCTTAGAGGGTCAGAATGCGACGCAGCACCTTTCCAGGAACTCTGGGAAACAGTTTTTTCTCCGTATCAGACAAACGCGGAAGACGAAGAAAAGTAAAAATTAACTGACTCCGGAAGAAATTTTAGCGTTATTTTAAAATGTGTTTTATACGCCGCTATTGTTTGCCAAGAGCAGTAATTTAATTCATACATTGACAGAATATTCAAAAGCGTACAACATATTTAAATGTGTTATTAAACAAAACAAAAATCAATTATTTAGCCTATTCACTTGTTTATTAAGTTACAGTTTAAAATACCGGTACACGATTTAATCAAATAAATCAAATTAATCGTTTTTAATTCATTTCCGTACCCTTAAATGTACGGTAACATCTTAGGCTAGAAATTAATGCCAAATTAAAATTTAGTAGAGAGGCCAAAGAAGTTTTCTGGAATTGTTTATAGATATATTAACGAAGATATAAAAAAGTTCCTTTGGGATAATTTTCAAAACAACTTACCTATTTTCTGCCCCTGAGGTAAAATAATAAAAATCAAGTAGGATTATATTTGTTTCTTAAACGATGAAACAGATACATAAAAAGAAACACCTTCACTAGTAGTTGGTTTATTATTGCATAACTTTTTACAGATTTTTTAAATAATTTTTCTCCATTAGCGTCTCCTTTAGTGTCAGCTTTTTTACCTTCTCGCGTATACGTAGTAACTTATAGAAAAAGTATTGTGGTCGTGACACAAAAATGAATTCGAGATAACACCGGGAAAACACGTTTCACGATTCGTAGAAACCGAAAAAAAAAGTGTCATTGGAATGACGTCTGTCCTTCTATCCATCTGACTGTGAACAAGAACAACAGGTAAACGGTTCAATGTATTTAGGCTACTTCTGTTTTTGAAATAAAGACTTTTCGGAATTTTATCAAACCGCCCATAATTTGGTGTTTATAACTGAAATTTTAAGGGGACTTTTCATGAAAACTTTTTCAAAATTTTGAATTAAAAAAAATGGCTCTAACGATTTCAACAAGAATGTAAAATACGAAACCTCTATCTACGACTAATGAAATGGCTACATCTGTTTTTCTTTAAAAATGAATCGGGGATACTTTACTCGTGTCCATATTTAATTTTTTAGATTATCTCCATTACAATAGGCGATATATGAAAACTTAGCACAGTCAAGTTGTAGAGAAACACTTGAATATAGCCTAAGCTTATTATTGTGGTGCGTGTAGGCTAACTAGTAGTGCAACGATTCTATGTCTAGGCTTTCTTTGTTATTTTCCAGAGAAATAGCCTACCATATAATATAAAACATATAGATATATATTTATGATTTCACGGAATATTGTAACATTCGTTCCAGAGGTGAGAGAAACCCCTGGAAAAATCGCATGTCCCACTGCCTAAAGAGGGCGACGCATCCCCTAAGCCAGAGTGGTGGAAGAAATTGATAATGTATTAATGAAATGATCAATTGATTATAAGCTGCGAACAGAGCAGCTCCCCTTACTTTCTTGAATAACGTTGTTTCCTATGTTTTTTCATCATCTTCATCTTCTTCTGAAGTATTCTGCATATTACTTTTGTACTTCATCCCTGTGACATTTCAATTCCTTAAGTCGACATCGAAGTGGTAGAGCCTCCTTGCAAGGTGCTATTAATAAATGGAATATAATATTACATTTCTTGTTCACCGAATATCAGCCCGTAAATCTATGTCTGCAAGAAGAAACAAATATGTTTTCAATTTCAAATTGTATCATCCACTCACTTAACTAACATGGAATACGTGTAAAAATATCACACTCAAGGACAAAGGTATAGTGCCATCTATCCTTCTGTGATCCTAGTCACGGTTTTACGTTATATTCGTAGCTTATTGGAAAATATTATTCCCTGCGGTCAAAGCCTTACTCACTGTCAGCAGAGATGCTATCACTCATTATTTTCAAGCAATTGTTCTTTTGCTAGTCAACATACAAATGGACATGGAATGGCGTTTTGCAGGGCCGTCCTGTGGGTGCTGCAAAGGGGGTGGAGGAAAACGTTTGTGATGATAATTTTGATAATAACTATGATGATAATAATAACAGTAATAATGGTAATAATTTAACAAATAGCCTACTTAAGAACTGTCAAATTATTATTCAGTTAAAATTATTATTCAATATAATAAAATAACTATAAAGCTTGTATTAAGTTCTAATAGAACGGATTTTATGCCATATGAAAGGTCGCGTATGACGTTTAATTTCAAAAAGTTCGGCCTGCACAAAACCATCCTTGTAGAAATATCACTGGTGGCACTGAAAGGGTCTATCGAAACCATACCTGTTGACCATGACTTCTAATTTTAAGTTATTTATTTATATGATAATTATTAAAGTTATCATATTAATTTAATCTGTTTTTTATTGTATACATATATCCATTCTTGTTGGTACTCTCTGTCATCGGCAACCTGCAGGTGTAGCAGGAAGAAATCAAATAATAATAATTAGGGCAAGGAATTTGTTGATTTTACATCTTTTTAAATGAAGGTTAAAAGACAGCTCGAATATATATATATATATATATATATATATATATATATATATATATATATAATGAAATAATTGATTAAATAAGGGCAATTGGTTTTTGCATTTTTTCCCTTTATTTTGCATTTTTCATCATTTTCAAGAGTTAGGTCTTTTTTGACAATTTTTAGGTCATTTTCTGCATTTTTAGGTCTTTCTAGGCATTTTAGGACATGTTTCAGTGGAGGTAGAGAGGAGCTTTTCCAAATCGTTACTTTCAGACAACAGACAATCGTTTTTATTTGAGAATCTCCGCCACAAGTGTTCATAGTTAATTTTAATTCATGTTTATTGTAAACACCACAGCAGTTTGTCTTGTAGCAATAAAGATTTCTTTTCTTCCTTTTTAAATGGCACATATATTCTAGGGGAAATTTGATGATCATTCCAGTTCAGAAAGAATTTTCGCTAACGGTAACCAAGTAGTATAAATTTACTTACTTTTTTAGTAATCAAATAAATGTGTTTTATATTGTAAATTCATAAATAACGCACTGCCATCTGTTAAATTCCTTTTAGCAATTCATTACTTAAAAAAAAACTAAATATGAGTCTGGTCTGGTACCCTATGATCCCCAAGTGGGGCGAAGGGGTCTCCAATGGAGGTTTCATTACCTATACTAATTTTGATATGCCTATTTTCCGAGAGAGGGTAGAGGGACAGGTGGTAAGCCCATCGCCTCGCAACCCCCCTCTGGAAACTAAGTATTTCTTGGACGTGAAAGGGCTGAGAAATTTTGTCCAGAGGCTCTAATTTAGGCTTGGAGTTCTTTTACGTGCCGTAAATCTACGACACGGGACCCCCAGCTTAAAGTCCCTCCCGGAGGACTCCGTGCCCAGGATTTTTACGTCCTGAAAAATCCATCGACCGCGGCCGGGTTTGATCCCGCGCCCTGCGGATCTAGAGGCGGGCACGCTACCTCTAGACCACCGCGGCCGACTAAATATGAGTAATAGGCCTAATGGAAAATTTATTGGTCATTTTTTTAAATTTTTGTGTCATTTTTTCACAATTTTTAGGTTACTAATGCATTTTTTTATTTTGCATTTTTTCACTATTTTATGATCATTAAATGCCTTGCCCCATAATAATAATAATAATACTAATAATAATTGAAAGTTTAACGTATTGTACAAGTTTGCATATGGAATTTAAAGGACAGGAAATTAGAAGTGCAGACTTCCAAGTCAAGGCAGGCAGGCATGCAAGGCGAGAGTAAATAGGACACACTGTGTGCATCTCTCCGATGGTGTAACATTAGCGTCAACACGCATCTAAATCAATAGACTTGCATTTCAACATCGCTATAATCTAAATATTTATAATTATGTCGCCTTCAATATGCATCTGCAGGAAAATAAACCCAGCCTCATTGTCAACTTGTGAAATCAGTGGCGTATTGTTTCCTTGTCAACTTCATGCGCTGGCAGCCAGTCCATCTTCTGAGCATTTAGCTTTAGCCCCTTGTTAGAAGTAAGAAAATGATACAACGGAATATACTAATGATAATTATTAGGGCATTGCATTTAATGTCCATAAAATAGTGAAAAAATGCATTTTTGGCCTAGAAATTGTGAAAAAATGACTCAACATTTTTAAAAATGTCCAATAAATTTACCATTATTACTTATAATTAGTTTTTAAAAATAATGAATTGCTGAAAGCAATTTAATGGATGGCAGTGCGTTATAACTTCTATGAATTTACAATATAAAATACTCGTATTTTGTTACTTTAGAAATAAGTACATTTATACTACTTGGAAAAATATTTTTTTTTTCTGAACTGCCCCATGGCCCCATAGCAAATATGTGCCATTAAAAAAGAAAAATAATAATTCTTTATTGCTACAAGAAAAACTGCTCTGGTGTTTACAATAAACCTGAATTAAAATGAACTATGAACACTTGGCGGGGATTCTCAAATAAAAACGAGTGTCTGTTGTCTGAAAGTAACGATTTTTCCATGGATTCTGTACAAGGATATGTGATTACTGCTAACTTTTATTTGGGCAGAGGAAGTTATGTGACTTTCACATCAGATTTTTTAATATTGAACTAATGAAAATCACATTTTACGCTATTTTAGCACTGAAAAACTAGTTAGCAAATTTGTTTACTATACTCTAAGACATGACAACTTAAACAAGAAATTGTTACCTAAGTTATAATCAGGGCCCGGATTCTAATGACATGTCATCTTTTAATTGAAGCTGCATAGACATTGCCAACTTGTAGATAAAGCCTAATCATGGCCTCTAGATTATAGAAATGCATTTTTATTAGGTCATTTTTTGTCATTTTAATGCCATTTTAAATTTTAGGGCATTTTTTTTCAATTTTACGTCATTATTTTGTCATTTTCGTGTCATTTACTTCCTTATTTAGTCATTTTCATGCATTTACATTGATTATATTAACTTTTTTTTTGCCGTCCCCAGCGGTTATGTATTTGAAGTGTTGTTTGTTTAATGGAAGAAGGACACACTCACTGTTGAAGTGTTGTCATGTCTCAATCGGAAACGAGAATCAAAGAAACGTCGAAATGTTCCATTATTGCATTGTTATTAGATTGACTTGGAATCAGAGAGAGCATAGTTTCTGTTTACCCTCAATAAACAGTAATATAATTCAGCAGACCGCCAAAGGAAATGCCGACGTTTGACTTGCCAGTGCATCAGTGCCAGTATAAATTTCCGTGAGGAAAGAACAATGACAGTTACAGTTAGCAGAATGATTTTATTATTTACTTTTTACCATATTTCAAATATGCACCCATTGTTTCGGCGGGTGTGGAGAGGAGCTTCTCCATCTATAAATAGGCTATATCCTTTCAGATAATCGGAGGTCTTTATCTTCGATATTTCCGTAGGCTGGTATTGGTAAACGGTTAAATACGAGGGTGCGTCCGAAAATAAGTTTCCCCTGGCTACTGTGTACAGAGGTGTGGATGAACGACTTAAAATATAATGAGATATTAAAGATAAGACGTACCTTTATTTTTCCACATAATTACCACGTACATTGAGACATTATCAAACCGCTTTAGAAGCTTCAAAAAACCCTCCAGGAAATAATCAGGGCTCTGTATACGGAAGAAGTCGAGTTATGTGACGTCAGCCTTCTGCCGACGAGAGTCTTCTTCAAAGCCGGAAACAGATGGAAGTCACTGGGTGCGAGATCTGGACTATATGGCGGTTGGGCTAGGCGCTCCCAACCAAGAGTTGCAATTATAGTTTTGCGTTGCGAGTGTGGTCTCACATTGTAATCCAAAAACAGAACGCCAGATTATAGAAGACCAGGCTGCTTTTTCCGAATCGCCTCCTTCACTTTCGATAGGGTGTGACAGTACCGCGTAGCAGTGATGGTTCCATCCTCCAAAAAGTCCAGCAACAAAACCCCTTGGTCGTTCCACCATCTGCTGGATCGAATGATACCCAATGGTGTATGGGTGTCTTTCGCGGTCTTGTTTCCCCCATTGCTGTTCGATTGTACTGAGTTTATATCTGTAAGTTGCTGTCCTTTTTACTCTTACTGTACAACTTCTTTTTGAAGTAAAACTTCTTTTCTCGCGGTTGGGGTAAATCTGGAAAATCAGTCACACTAAAACGAAATCAGTCACGAAATCAGTCACAAAATCAGTCACACTCAAAACTACGTGTTTCGGAGCGGACTGCACAGAAAACAATCAACTCAATGATTAGGAGTAATCAAAGGAAATTTTTCAGACCTTATTTCCTCAATGGCAATAGACAATTCCTAAGAAATCTAAAGGTATATTATCTATTTTATGGAACCCGGAAGTTCATTACCGCGCAAATCCAAAATTAAAAATCCAAAATTAAAAAATACAAATTTCCAAAATTAAAAAAAAAAATTAAAAATTAAAACATCCAAAAATCCAAAATTTAATAAATAATAAATTCCAAAATTAAAAAATTAAAAATTAAAAACTAAAAATCGAAAATACCAAATTTGAAAAAGTCTAAAAATCCAAAATTAAAAAAACTAAAATTAAAAATTAAAAAATCCAAAAAATTAAAAGAATCAAAGTTGAAAAAATCCAAAATTAAAAAATTCAAAGATCCAAAATTAAAAAATCAAAAAATTAAAATTCAAAATTAAAAAATACAAATTTCCAAAATTAAAAAAACAAAATTCAAAATTATAAGTTTATAACATTCAAAAATCCAAAATTTAATAAATAATAAAATTAAAAATTAAAAAATCCAAAAATAAAAAATAAACAACTCAAAGATCGAAAATTTAAAAAATCCAAAATTAAAAATTGAAGGAACCAAAATGAAAAGTCCAAAATCCAAAATTTAAAAAGTCCAAAAACCCAATATTAAAAAGTCCAATAATGCAAAATTGAAAAAAATTCAATAATAAAAAATTGAAAAATTAAAAAATAAAATAAAGTTTTACTTCTGTCGCGTGGCGTTCCAGCACTCTTTTTTTTTTTAATGCAGCGTTCGAAATTTCAGCTTTTTAAAATTTCTAATCCAAATGTTGCCGCCTCTAAATGTTTCTAAAAATTTCCCGCCCTAGGCGGCCGCCCTGTTCGTCTATAACTCTAGGTATATGGGGAGCCGGCCCTGCAGCTAGTGCTACATTGTCTCGTTTTTTTACATTACGACTGGTGTAGACAACTGCTAATAGCTGCAGAAAGACATTTCAGTGTGCGTGAAGACGGGTTGTAAATAATTCGATATAACCGCCCTATAGTTTATGGAACTTCACGATGCAATATTTTTCACTTCTCTAAGTGCTTTCCGCTTGTATTCTATAATAGGATTATAGGAGACTGAAATTCCTTTACATCTCGTTTAATACTAAGGAATCGTCTAAAAAATGCTTGGGCAAAACACCACGATGGAAAGCAAAACTAAACACAATGTATTTATGTGTGTGCATAGGCGTACCGAGGGGGGGGGGGGTTGGGGGTTTGAACCCCCCCCCCATTGATTAAAAAAAGCAAAATTGTATAATTTTTTTAAGTCTGCCCATAAATTACTTAATACAAGTATAAAGCGTGGGAAGCTTAAAACTCGTTATTTTGCATCTTCATTTTTTAAATTTTCCGGGGGAGGACCCCCCTCTCCCTGGGGGGTATTCCAATCCCCCAGACCCGCGGATGTTATAACCCCCCCCCCCATTTGGTCGGCCTGGTTAAGCCTATGTGTGTGTGTGTGTCTGTGTTAAAAAAATAATACATTTGCATCGAGCTTATAATTACATTTTTTTAAAATACGAGCATGTTTATGAAACTCGCTTTGCTCTATTCATAATTTTCACATGAGCGTCTTAGTTACCATTATAGGCAAGTTGCATAGACCACGACTGTTTTTGTTCGACTATAATTAAATGTGTAAGTGTTAAGATTTTAGATTCATAAAGAATCGGCTGACAGCGGCAATAAGATATTAGCAAGTTCTTGTAGTTCTTGTCTTCTGCGATAGATGCAGCTGATGGCCTATTGTCAGGTCGAAGCTTGTTCTTGGTCGTTTTCTTGAAAAGAACGGACTTTTACAAGACGAAATGAGTTTAATTTAGTATAATCTTAAAATTAGGACGAACATAATTTATTTTATTTTAAATACAGGTTGTTTATCGGGCAGGTTTATTTGCTGCTCTCATGGTTTCAAAATTTTCCGTGTCCAATAACAATCGATATTACACCTGTATTATAATGAAACTCTGTATCGTGATGGATATTATTGGGCCTATGATACTGTACGTCACACGTAGACTAATACGTGTATTATAGTATGGACGAAAAAGAAAACGTAATTTAATTTAAATTTAATTAAATTTAATGTCACAACTCATATGATAGTCCCTGAAGTCCATGCTTTAAAATACGGTTTCCGATTTAACGGAAAATTGTAAGTGGTAATAACGTCCTCGCTTTAGGTGATACGTTATTTAATGGACGGAATTTTAACTGAAAACATAAAATATACGGTTATTAGATGTATTATACAGACCACCAAATTAGAAGTAGGACTACTTCTGTCATTTAGAATGAATGTGCAAACATTTTATGAAAAACTGTCTGGTTAAACTATCCGGTTAAAATATTCAAAATGGATAGGCTATATGCAGTATGCATTCATGAACCACAGATTATTGCCTCTGTTGGACATTACATGAGAATATTATAGGAGAAAAAATCCTCTGACACTGGGATTTGAACCCAAAACCTTTGGCTATCCATGCTACTGCTCTACCAACTGAGCTAAGCCAGTGTACAGTTCATAGAGCCAGATGGAACCTCTCTCCTATGACTCAGCCATAGCCAAAGGCCCTGAGTTCAAATCCCATTGTCAGAGTAATTTTTCTCCTATACCCTAATATAAATTATTCAAGATTTTGTAAAAAATGGGTTCGCGAATATTTGAACCCCCTTAAGATAGGCAATGAATACGTTCACGTCACAGAATTTCCCGTCTTCTGTACTATCTTCTTACGTGAACACTCTAAAAAAACTAAACTCCGTGGCGCTACATCCCTGGAGGGACTTGGCCTACCACCCGACCGCTGCGTCATCTTCCCTTATCAGTAGACTTCGGACTTCTAGGTCGCTAAAATTCTGTTTTAGGTACCTAAAATAGTTTCTAAAAATTGGAAAATAGGTTCTAAAAATCGTAAAATAGTCTCTTATAAAATCGTTAGTTGCCAGTTTTCTGAAATATCTCAATTGCAATGCAGAATATTATATTTATTGAAGTCACCATTAATCAATAATCATGATAAAACACAGATATAGGCCTGTGGTACACAGAATTATATAGACCTATTACTAGGGCCTGTATTACTACCATAACAGTGAAAACCTAATCTCTGCACCCAGAAGCTACGCATATCATACTAGCATATTCAACCCCTTGTATCCCTCAGTGATTCAAAGAACTAGGTTTTTTTTGTTTTTGTTACTGGATGTGGGAGTCGGGAGAAAAAACACTACATTTTCTTGGGAATTCCAAGGAATTTTTCTACTGAAGACGAAACATTCCTTACTATTTAACCACGTCATAAATGTGTCATGTACTGCACATTCCGAGCTAAAAAATTAGTACGCACTGAAAATAAATGCTAGAATTTATAACAAAAATAACTTATTTTGAACTTTAGAGGAAAACAAGCAAAAAAGGTCCTAACGTAAAAATAGGTTGTTTTAAGTCCTATAAAAGTACAAGTTTTAGGCATAGTCACTTATGAAACATGCATATAGAAGTTTTCGTCCATATATCACTTAAGGATTAAAATAGGTTTTTACCTAAAATCCGAAGTCTACTTATCAGATGGCAGGATTGGGGGCATGTGGTCAGCATGCCGACACCCACGGCCGTTAATGGTGGTTTTCCACGCTATAGGGTAATATTAAGAGGCAAAATGAAATATTGGCGTGGGTTGCTTAAATGTCCCTAGAAGGGAGAAATAAAACTAAAGTAAAGAAGAAAGAAAATGAAATATAGGCCTACCTAGTCCTGTAATATGCTGTGAAAATACAGTAATAACAGAATAAATATGAAGCATTTAAGTAAACAATTATGAAGCGTTTAACTCAAACTTGTCATAATTATGTTTTTCAATAATCTCGCTGGTATTTAAATCTATGAATTTCTTGGTAACAAAGATAAAGTTTTCTGAAATGCATCCGCAGTCAAGGACAGCTAATTCATATTTTGTTGATATTCACGGTTGTAGCTGGGCATCCCTGCATATCGGAAATGACGTCAAAGGGTTTCTATTGACACTTAGGGTGTTGTCGTGGGAGTAAGCTGAAAGGTCGCCTGGTCTTATGGGGTCTCTTGAGGTCCCGTGCAGGAAGACATGAATTTTAGCTAATATTTGACTTTGTCCACGGCGTGCAGTGTCACAGCCATAAACCAACTTCATCAGACAATGAATGCTCAACTACAGATTAAATGTCCGACTTATCACAGTTTAGTCTTCGTTGCTTTAAATTTCGGATTACTGAAATCTGTTCACGTCTGTATTCTTTTCTGTTAGCTATTTAATTGGTATCAAATTTTGTTTAAAGTCATATATTTAAATGTAGGCCCTACTACAAATTGTCGCGTTTCCATTCACATGTAAAAGTTCCCAAGTACCAATATGAATATTTTTTAAGGACTTCAACAGAACAGAACTCAAGTCGAAAAGCAACACTTATTCATAAATAGGGCCCGGATTTTTAGGCTTTTATGAAAGGTATTTTAGCCTTTTATTTTCTTGAAATAGCCCTTTTTAGGCTTTAAAGAAACGATTTTAGCTGTTTTAATAATACATATAGCCTAATGAACACTAATATTAACACCGAAAATTGTATTATAATTTTGAAACAATATTCTAGTCTTTTTTTTAACAAAATAATCGGCATTCGAAAAATGGCATAAACAATTGAGATGTTTACCTTTAATGATACAATTATTCAATATACCACTCAATTCATTTCCAATCTACAAACAGCTACAAGTAGACTCGAGGGTCACGAATTTGTTCCTTTAAATACTTCTCTGTCGTTGGTTGCAACCTGTTATTTAAAACTTGAAACGACAATGGGTTAGGCTATTGCCGATTTCAAAGTAGGCCAATTGCAGACGGCTCAAGTTTCATTCCCTGTGACGGCGAGGAGGAACATTTTCGAGTTACAAAGACAAATTTATTTTTATTACCTATGTCTTTTCTTAAAATGCACAAATGCACATGTTTATTTTCCTTTTCAATAACTGGAAAATCTATTAAAAATCGTGCTTTTCTGCAAAATTCCCTTTTTAGCCCCTAGTTTTCCAGCAAAAGTTCTCTTTAGCCCCTTTTAGGCTCTTTAGTCCGATTTAGCCCTTTTTAGATTCTATAAGATTCATATATTCGGAAGCTAGGGGTATGAAGCGGAAAAATACGTTAAAATCTTCTAAATAGGAAGCTGGGGGAAAAAAATAGGTTAAAACCTTCAAATCCGTACCCTAGTCATCATAAATAAGGAATGTACTGTAGTTATTAAAACACGTGTTTGTTCAACCATACTTCAAGACGCTTATTACATGTCACGCAACAGTAATGTATCTTAATGATGGCCATTGAAATACAAAAATTAATTTTAACACTGTTGTGGTATCGATTAATATCGAACACGGAACAATCTTCAAACCTTGAAAACAGAAATCCCAACTGCATAATAAGCAACCTGTATTAAAAGTAAAACAATTCTGTTCTAGTTATTTTAAATGTAATAACGGAGTACATTTCATATGTTTATAATAATTGCGTCGTTTGAAGTTAAAACGTAAAGAGAAGCTTTGCGGCCTGCAAGCCTTGTCGCCTGCCATCTATCGCAAAATATGAAATCTACTAACAGTTGATTGCCGAGAGTCGTTTGTTTTATCAATTAAGTTACGAGGCATTCTAAAAACCCAAAACTTAGACATTTAATTGTGATCGAATTAAAACAGTTGAATAATAATAATAATTAAGACATACGAGCATACTCTTTCCATAAATATACTCCTGTCTTATAATAAATTTCATTAGGCTATAAGCTCGTATTATAGTCTATATACTATTTTATCCTTAGAGTTTAAGAACTTCACCATATTAAAGTCGACCTCTGTGCTTACCTCTGGATCCACATGGGATCAAACCTGGCCGAAGTAGAAGGATTTTTCAGGACATAAAAAATTTGGGCACGAGTCCTCCGGGAGATAGTATAAATTGTGGGTCCCGTAACGTAGATTTACGTCATGTTAAAGAACTCCCAGTTTAATTAGAACCTCTTGCTAAAAAACCTTGGTCCTTTCGTCCAAAAAAGCCTAATATCTAAGTTTCCCTTCAGCACGTTTCTCCAAGTAATATCTTAGTTTCTTCTAGCTGATCGTCGAGGCAATGGACTTACCGTCCATCCGTTTGCCTTCTGTGGAAAAATAAAGAGTAAATAGTATTTAAAGCTCCACTCGGAAGCCTCTCTACCTCTATCCATGGAGTGAAGTTTTCAGTAACTTGATTATTTGGTTTCAATAGTCTTTTAATATAATTAATTTCACTATCTGATCAAGTTTTTTTTTGGTGCCCAGAAAGATCCATGATAAAGTACAAAAAGCTTTGTGAGTGATTAACATTTTTTTTTCTCTTCCCGGTAGGATTTCTTGTTAATTTTCTTCTTACGGTATACTCGCTTTTGCTAGAGGGGGCAATCTTCCCCTTAACAGGCCTTCGAATATTTCGAGAAGGAAGAGACAGTGATTAGAAAATAAGGCAGGCAGCCTCTGATTTCGCAGAAAACCACTCGTCTAGACTACATAGATGAGGAGAATGTATATTATGGCTTCTCATTTTCGTGTAGACAGCGCCCCATCTATTCACGCACATGCTTCTATATATTGCAATTTCCATAATTCTTATTGCATTATCGCACTGGATAATACCATTTCCTAGTTTCAGATGTTTAGCGAAATCGAAGAAAATTTTGTTAGGGAAGTAATTTAGAACAAGAATTTTTTTTTTGGATTGTGTGATCTAAAACGTTAAATAAAATATTAAAAGCTAAGGCACAGTATGTAGTCCAGTTTTTTCAAGCTTTTGTTGAAATCTAATTTATTTTGCAAACCATCATAGTTAAATATTATCGTGACTGTTAAGATAATCTTCATCATCAACATTATCATCATAAGAAAGAAAGAAAAGCAAAAAAAGGAAGAGGAGAAAATGAGGTAAAAGAGAAGGGCGGGAGAGAAAGAGAGAGAAGGAGTAAAAGTGTTTAACAACATCACCATGTCTTAATACCAGTTAACCCTTAATTCATAATATATTATATGGGGTCTTAATTTTGTAATAAAATGTTGGAAAAGAAATCGGAAGATAACTTAAAATTACATAAAAGCAGCATATTTAGGTGCTATATACCTTATAATAAACTATGGCACTAATAGTTTATTAACTTTATTCTTTACAGTCCCGCTTGAGTTTTTATACCGTGTGAGAAATTTAATTCTGAGCATTTAAGGGTTAATTATAATACAAAAGATATATTATAATATGTTCAGAGCACAAGTGGTGTTTTTATTTCTAATGCTGCTAAACCACAAAGCTTAACATTTCAATAGCAACAAAATAATTACACACAACTTAACTTGGAAAGAACATAGGCCTATAACACATGACGATTTAACAAGAGTTTCACAGGACGAATCTGTACCAGAAAAGAGGGAAGTAACAAAACACTGAACTTTAAACAACAGAAATAAACATTATGAAACATATTTACCGTCATGTAAATGGTGTCTTAGGTTCGATTTCGATCTTTTTAAAGCCGTTTGTCCAACTTCCTTTAGGCTATTGTTGCACTCGGGATGCCCAACTTTTAACAGATCTTAACGAAAAGTGTTGGGATTGTATCGTGTGCGCCAATGAAAAGTCCAAATAGTTCAATATTTATAACATAGGCCTAATAGGGGCTAGTAGGCTGATATATTGCATACTGCTCACCTTTAACATCTCTTGGTTGGACTGAGCTGACTTCAAATTGGACTTCTGGATCTAAGATGTAACCAGTTCTAGAGCCAGGCTTGAAGGCGATATCTATATGCCGATGTGCAATTCTTGTAACGTCCTCTCGGGTCATATAGTCATCCTTTCTGAGGGAATCAGTTAACGTGTCTTATTGTGTGTTGGCTTATATTTCTCCCCATCCTGACAGAAGCACAGGATGTGAAAAAGTGTTTCGAACTCAAATGGCAACACCGACGGCGGCCAGCATTCTGACTTCTCTTGGGCACAGCTCGTACTGCATTACATTTGTCATCTTAATTCCGTCTTTGCACTCGGAGCCGAATAGTCCAACATGGCGCAAATCCAGTTGTTGATTGATATATGTCAAAGAAGTCAGTAAACAAGTATTTCGATTGAGATCCTGTAAATTACTGCTACCTACGATAAAGTAATTGAACCACGGCTTTACTACACTTGTCCTGTGAAAATGATTTAAACTCTTGAAACTCCTATTCTATTATTTACAAACTATTACATGTTTGGAGTCCATGTAGACCAGTTCTCGATTTTTTATTGAAATCTAATTTACTGTACAACCCACTGCGGATAGCAACTATACAAATACAGAAGTATTTTAAGACTGTGTTCAGGAAAACCTCATTTGCCAGTTTCTTTTGGGGGTGATATACTCACCGTGTCTTAAGAAAATCCTGCCAAATGCTGGCAAATCATTGTTATAAATATATTTTTAAATTATGCATGCTAAGTTGGTTGTTACAACCTTTTTATATATTTTCATTCAACTTCTCGTATGTTACTGAGTCGAATGACTATCTTCAATGGAAGACAGTAAGATTACACAGACCAGCAGCCATTTTGGTGCCTTATAATTTATACTTATTCTTGAGTATATTTAGGTCGCTGATGCCAAATGTTTTGCCCTATCAACTTTAGTTTTGTGAGCTATGGTATTACCATTATGCATATTATCCCATTTTACGTTTGATATAAATAAAAACAGTGCCTATTTTTAGCTTCTAAATCATGTGAACAAAAAAGCAACACACTAACAATACATTAACATTACAATAACAATATAACATGGGGTCTTTAAAAAAAATGATATTATCACATAGTGTACATAGTTTATGACTGAGGGCTGTCAATTTGAGGGGCAAAAAATAATCCATCTTATAGTTTTTCTGTACTTCGTACAGTTTTCATCCTACGTGTCCAAAGTGTGGTCAAGAACCTTCACCAGCTATATTATCAAGCAAGATTTTGTTTCGCTAGACTAAGAGTTCACGAATAAAATCTATATAAAAGTATAGCTGGTAGAGAAAAACTGTTTACATGTTAGGAATAAGCACACTAAGTATAACCAAAATCCGGTAAAACATCTGAGAAACCAAACAAAAAGTTATTTAGGTATAGGCTAAGAATACTAAAAATCTTGTTTCACTTCTTGTATCATCGTTCAGTGCTCTCATGGAAGCCTACGATCACTATACCAATAAATTCCTAAAATTGGACTTTCCAGGTCAAAATTGGATGAATTCTCAACAAACATCATCCATACGTATTTAAGACAAACATTCAAGATATAATCAAAAGCATTTATGTACACAGGGGAAACCCAAATACCACTCCATGGATATTACTCATTCCATAAAAACGAAACTGTTCTAGTAAATTGAGATAGCAGAATACTTGGAAATAAGCTGGAATTTCTTCGCAGGTATGAATATGTATGTTTAACAGGTTCATACAGGAATACTGAACTTATCCAGTTCAAGCTAATAGTGTATTGAGTTAGGTGACCTATAGTAGCAGATAGGCTGAATTCTGTTTTATATCTTAAATTTTTTATGTTATGACTTTATTTCTATCTTCGTGATGTCCTCTTTACCTTACAGACATTTGACATTACAGAGTAAAAATATAGCGTGATAAGATATGCCTTATAGGCTATACAAAACAGCACACAGAGCATACATGCTTATAGCCTATCCTTTGTATAATTGACAATTTAAATATTATTTTAGTTCTATTTATTGAGGGATGCAGTGGTTTGACGTAGGCTACAGCAATGGACTGATTAGGCCAGGCGTGCCAAAGTCAACTTCTTACTAAAGAACCAACTCGCCTTGATAAACGCTGAAATGAAAATACAACCTTCTGGTTTTATAACATTTACGCATGATTTTATATTTTGTAAAAAGCTGCAGTCCGATTTTAAAATTTGAACACACCGTAGAATAACTTACATAGGCCTAAGTAAAAAGTAAAGTGTTCCCTATTACAAGCCATGGAGGCCCAGAGGGTTCCAGGAGGCTGAGGTTCCCAGATTTTTAGGCATTCGGAACATGAAGGTGATAATGTTGTCAGCCTTACGCACCGGCCGCCTTCACCCCCAGTATTGCTCCTGGTACTTATTTATGTTAGTGGCTGAGTTGACCCCAGAGCCATAGTGCCACCAGAAGGATTAGGCCAATTGAAAAACTCCAACGACCTCATCGGGAATCGAACCCGCGACCTTCCGGTTTGTAGCGCAGCGCCTAAACCACTACGCTACGGCGTACCCCACATTTACTTACAAATTAGGCCTATATCATTCTTGCCAATTGTATTGCCATCAATACATCTTAAATTCAGTACATAGAAAATGTGTGGATATTGGTTAACAAAAATAACAGAACTTTAACACAAAATTACTTGCAACTTTTAGGCTTATACTCATTATTCATTAACTAACGCTTTTATGTTGGAAGTATATTGACTGAAGTCAGAACCAATGTGGGAATCTTTAAAATCCTGGCAGATAGGAAAATGAATTAAGCTGCCGCTTACCATTTGCCCTTCCGAAGGCCTGAGTTTAAATTTAAAAGCCTTAATATTATCATACAACGAAATTACAAACTTTTAATTTAAAAGTTAGTAAGTTCAATTCCTTGCGGAATCTACCATGAATGTCAAATCTTCAAGCCCATTACTAATAATTGTCATATAGCTTGGGTGTTTCGCATTTCATTTCAAAGAAAACTTTTAATTTCTTCTCGAAGGGGTCAAAACATTTTAAAACTTGATGACCAAGCCAGCGTACTTCGTAATAGCATGGCACGCCCTTATTCACTGCCCATATCACTAATGAAAGTAAAAAATCGGTGTTGATTCAGACCCTAGAACAAATAAAATTCATTGCTTTCTTTAGAAATTTCGAGTTTTGGTCCATTGCTATGGTAAACAATGCATAGCATAGGCACTGTACTATAATATAGGCCTACAGTATTTTTTTTTATCATCTAACATTTTAACATTTATTAACATTACTTACATTACATTATTATCATTACACATTTAATACAAGTAAAAACAAATAAAACCAAACATACCCCTATATGAGCAAAGCTCGTGTTTAGGGGGTATAGTAGATTAATATAAATATAATTACATATCAATACACAGTATACTACAAACGAAAAATTCTAAATTTATGAGTACAATGTATATAAAAATTTTCCAGCATTAACCAGTGGTTTAAAATAGCATTTACAATAGCAAAAGTAGAATAAATTTTATGAAACAATTGTCTTCTGTGCTGAAAGAAAATCAGATTTGAGCAAATTTCGTTTTACTTTAAAATCTTTTGGAGTAGATTACACATTTTACCTAAAAATTGGGGGCCACATTTCGTAACTGGGTGGGGGGGGGGGGCATGTTACATACACCTGGGTTAAAGGGTTGCATTGGAAGTTTGCTTGAGGCGACGGTGACTGCGGCGACCGACTGCTCGAAGGTCATGGTCGAGATGGATGGTGTTGAAGTGATAATAACGGCAAAGTTTCCAGTAAAAACTCTACTTCCAGAGTGCCATTCAGAGAATCCATGGCGATATAGGTGCATACGAACTGGAAATCCCCATTTATTTGTTTTCCCATGCACATGATCGGTTGGTATCATCTTTACGTTCTCGTATTCATAGGCTCTTCATTGTATAACCAATTGAGAGGGTCAGCGCAACAGTGGTCTAAGTCACTTTTTTTTTTAGTTTAGGGAAGAAGCAAGTTAAAGTTCTAGACTTGTAGTTCTGTAACAATTTGGGAAAACCAATCTTTTTTGGGAGTGGGTTGTTCTATGGTGCTTAGTCAACTACAAAGTTATTTGCTATACTGTTCAGAACGTTAAGAGATAGGCCTATCTCGATCAATGAAATAAAATAAATATGATACCAGGAGCTCAACTATTATATAGGCTGATTTTGTGATTGCTGCCTAGACCTTTCGGTGCCTTTGCACCATCTTCAGGGCATATTTTGCTGGCTTGGAGTTCCAATAGTTAAAATATAAACTGCATTTCGTCACATTTATAAAAAAAGATAAAATTCATAAAATATTATAAAAACACTGTCATGAACTGTCTTCTGTGGCTTCCTCGCCGCGTGCCCGTTTCCCATGTTTTTGCATATCAAAGAAATTAAATAAATACACTGAACTATTTATGTAGGCTATTTGTTTACCATGTCCACCATGTTTTTTTATTAAAAGCAATTCGATCGTTTCGCGGTTCAGGCTAAATAAGCTGAATTACGTCGTAGGATTGGGTCATTTTCAAGATATAGGTCAATTTTTGGCAATTTTTAGGTCATTTTCGGCATTTTGGGTCATGTTTCAGTGGAGATAGAGAGGAAAATTTCCATGTACAAATCATTACTTTCAGACAAAAGACAATCCTTTTTATTTGAGAATCCCCGGCAAGTGTTTTAATTCAGGTTTATTGTAAACACCACAGCAGTCAGTTTTGTAGCAATGAAGATTTTGTCTTTCTTTTTAAATGACACATATTTTCTAGGGGAAATTTGATGGGCATGCCAGTTCAGAAAGAATTTATTTTTCGCTAAGGGTGTCCAAGTAGTAGGCTATAAATCTACTTCTTTAGTATCAAAATAAGTGTTTTATAATGTAAATTAATAAGTTATGTAACGCACCGTCATAAACTGTTTTTAGCAATTCATTACTTAAGAAAAAACTAATTAAAAGTAATAATGGTAAATTTATTATTAATTTTTAAAAAATCACTATTTTTAGGTCATAAATGCATTTTTTTCACTATTTTATGGTCATTAAATGCCTTGCCCTACTGATGTATGAAATACTGTAGTCACAGTTTTCACTTTCAGTTCATTAGCGAGTTAAGGGAATCATTCCATCTAACAAGCTCTTGAGTAATGACTGTACCCCTAATCTTACCTTTAGAGATCTTAGAATTTCGAAAGCTAATATGTCAAGTACGCTGATATTACTTATCTGGGAACTGGCGCCATGAGTAATTAAGTTACAAAATGTAATGTGCGTTATTTGCTTCACGTACCTCTGTTTTCACACTTTCTCCATATTAAAAGAACATGTCTTGTAGTTGATTATCTGTAAGACTATCTATTACAGGTATCCTGTATTAAAAATAACTTCACAGTATTCGAATTCTTTGGCTAATAAGAGGTCACTGGTCGCATACACCTTCTACCGTTAAAATTTACAAAGTTTTATAATTTACAATGTTCTACTTCCCTAAGCCCTATGAGACTATGAATGGATTAGGCCTATTAAGCTCATATAGGCTAATATTGGAGATGTTCGATAATGCAAAAGAGAATTTTTACAATAATTATTTTAAAATATCCCAGTAGGTATTTTCGTTTAGTAGGCCTATAACATTGTAAAATTGTAAACCTCTATTCATTAGATCTCTCAGTACACGTCTATACTTACTTAATCACTTACTCAATGGCAATAGACAATTCCTGAGCAAGCTGAAGGGATATTATCTATTTTATGGAACCCGAAGGTTCATTGACGCTCTTACCTGAGCTCGCCCTTCAACCTATTCTGTGCTAACTCTATCCAATCATCCCTCCCAAATCCTACTTCCCTTAAATATATCCTAATATTGTCCTCCCATCTACGTCTAGGTATTCCACGTGGTCTTTTCCCTTCGGGTCTCTCAGTCAACACTTTTGAGATATGTCTTTCCTCCCCCATGCGCACAACATGTCCAGCCCATTTAATCCTCCGTGATTTAATTACCTTACTATATCCGGTGAAGAGTGCAGGTCGTGAAGCTCGTCGTTATGCAGTTTTCTCCAGTCCCCATTTTCATGTCTCTTGGGTCCAAATATTTTCCTAAGCACCCTGTTTTCGAACGCTACCAACATTAATGATTATAATCATCGAAAAGATGTAAATGGATGCTACACTATACGTAATTTTTGCATTAACATTCAAAAATTTAGATTAAGCAATCAGTACATTCATATCTATGTTTAGGCCCCATATGTTATAACATGTTACCTGATGAAGCAAAAGCCTACGCCAAACAGAGGTTTTCAAACATATTCTACAAATGGTTAGTAAAATATCCCTTCTATACTTTTGATGAATTTTTAAACATAAAAGTGTTTGTAAATATGTTTTCATTTTTCATTTTTGTGTTTTATTTGTAAACTATTAAATGTTTGCATTTGTGACAAAATTCAGTGTAAAATACATAAAAAAATATTATGGTGAAATGTTACATTGTACCAGATTTAAAACTTGCTTTTTAAAGTAAATGAAAACAATTTTTAACTTTTAAATCTTGAATTTTAAAATATTCTTACGAAATTTATACCAAACTGCTTATAAAACGTCATTCACAACATTTTAAAAAATGGTTTTAAACTTGTAAAGTGTGGTTCTCACTCCCAGCGTTTTAGTCATTTGGAACATAAATGTGATATATAGCCTTAATCACCTACCGCATTGATTAAGTTAGGGCCATATTGTCACCTGAATGTTAGGCCAATTAAAAAAATCCCAGTTTGGCCTATCCTACCTCATGAGGGATGTAACCTGCAACTTCACGGTTTGAAACGCAGTGCCTCAACCAACTGCGCCACGGTGCAACACAACAGAGTTTTACCTTATACCCTTAGCAAACAGGGATGGCGGTTGAGGCCAGGTACATTCCTTCACCCGTAAGCACCCTCACATTTACAAGAGCAGGAGATTAGGACCAACCGTAATTTCCGCCCCTAGTCTACTTCAACCAGTCAATCTTAGATTTTTTGAAGTAAAACTTCTTTTCTCGCGGTTGGGGTAAATTTGGAAAATCAGTCATACTAAAACGAAATCAGTCACGAAATCAGTCACAAAATCAGTTACACTCAAAACTACGTGTTTCGGAGCGGACTGCACAGAAAACAATCAACTCAATGATTAGGAGTAATCAAAGGAAATTTTTCAGACCTTAAGTCCTCAATGGCAATAGAGAATTCCTAAGCAATCTAAAGGTATATTATCTATTTTATGGAACCCGGAAGTTCATTACCGCGCAAATATAAATTAAAAATCCAAAATTAAAAAATACAAATTTCCAAAATTAAAAAAACAACAAAATTGAAAATTAAAACATCCAAAAATCCAAAATTTAATCAATAATAAATTCCAAAATTCAAAAGTAAAAATTAAAAACTAAAAATAAAAAATACCAAAATTGAAAAAATCTAAAAATCCAAAATTAAAAAAACTAAAATTAAAAAATCCAAAAAATAAACAATTCAAAGAATCAAAATTAAAAAAATCCAAAATTAAAAATTCAAAGACCCAAAATTAAAAAATCCAAAAATTAAAAATTAAAAAAAATAAAAATCCAAAATTAAAAAATACAAATTTCCAAAATTAAAAAAACAAAATTAAAAATTATAACATCCAAAAATCCAAAATTTTATAAATAATAAAATTAAAAATTAATAAATCCATAAATAAAAAAATAAACAACTCAAAGATCGAAAATTTAAAAAATCCAAAATTAAAAATTGAAAGAACCAAAATGAAAAGTCCAAAATCCAAAATTTAAAAAGTCCAAAAACCCAATATTAAAAAGTCCAATAATGCAAAATTGAAAAAATCCAAGAATAAAAAATTGAAAAAATAAAATAAAGTTTTACTTCTGTCGCGTGGCCTTCCACGCACTCTTATTTTAAATATGTCATTTTATCTTTAAATCTTTGTTATATATCAATTCTACACTTAATTACAAGAAAAATGACACCAAACAATGTATAATTTACTTTAATAGGAACATTTCTAACAAATGATGAAGTTTTATAGTGAACTAAAGCACGTGGAGCAGTGGACAATATTTTCACGCATGCGCACTGTCAACGACATGTTCAAATCTTAACGGATTCGAAGCTTTCAGTTTCCAGGCGCCCACTGTACAGAGCTGAGCTCCGGGAAATGTTTTCTCAATGTTCCTTATTTCTATTTTTTTTTTTTTTAATTGGAGATCTCATATTTTCCACAGGCATGAATTAAACATTGAAGAAATGTTCCACTGTATAAATAATGCGGCAACTTTGTCTTTCATTTTCAATAGAGGATTCTGACTAATCCTGAATTCTTGGAATGCAGTTGTAGGAGTTGAGGCCTTGAGGGTGAAAGTTGTTTACGGGTTAACCCCTATTTTAGGCACTGTCTTTGATGCGATATTTTGAATAGCGGCGGTGGCGGTGATCTGTTTCTAAGTAGATCCTTGCGAATATACACTATATTTGATGTTAGGTATTTTGGTGAGCTCCCCCAAATATTTTTTTCTAACTAAAGCACTGCCACTGTACATGAAGAAAATTTCATTTATCGCGAATTTTTTTTCGGAAACTGCTCTAGCGATTTTGTTAATATTTTGTATTACATAAAGTCCTCATATTAAAGACTGAAACTTTATAGTATAATTCTCTGAATGTTAGGTAGTTCAGTTAGCCATCGTTTTGTACAACTCAGGCTTTGTCATGCGTGGCGAGCCGTACATCTTAGCGTCAGGCTGAAACAACTGCATATGCTACCTGCAATATTCTGTATCATAGGCTAATTATTTGAAGTGAGAAAGCTGTATTGCCTACAGGTTGCCAGATAAGTAACGTAGAACAGTCGTACCAATATTCGAAAATAGTCATATAGTCAGTGTAATAAACGTATAGCGTTAATAATGACAACAATAATAATTATTGAAATAACTCATATTCAACAGATAAGGGTTAATATTAAATATTTAATACACTATTCCACCTTTACCCTTAACATATAATATACAACTTATTATGAAAATGCATTTCGGCGTATGCTGCGCCATCTTCAGTTCAAATAAGATGTAATGAACACCACAATTCTTCTCAAATAATGTTGCTTATGAAATTTGTTAATTGGTAACCTAGGTCACCGTTGTAGTCAAGTCAAATAAATGATTTTGGTCAATTATGTTTTCATTAAGGATGTTATTTCTGTTCTTATAAATTTGAAAGTTTTCCAATGTATTTAGTCTAACACCCTTATCACAGATATGTAGGACTTCCATGGTGTTATTTAAATTATCCAATCTATGACCACTATCAAGCAGGTGTTTAGCATACGCTGAGCGTAATCTGTCATATTTAAAGTCAGAGACATGTTCATTGAATCTTTGTTTGAATTTTCTACCAGTTTGTCCCACATATATCTTTTTGCAATCAATACACGTCAATTTGTACACTCCACTTTCTTCCATTTTATCCACAGAGTTAGTATTATTGTTGTACAACTTATTCTTTAAGTTGCAGTTTGTTCTGTAAGCAATTTTAAAGTTTTCTTTACGTAATAACTTTGTTATAGCATGTATTCTGTTATCTGTGTAATTAAATGTAGCAAAATATTTACTATTGTTGTCTTTTTGTAGAGGTGTGAGTTGGCTAATAGGGTTTTGTTTGTTATGTAATTTCATTTTGTGTTTTCTGATTAAATTTCTAATCATACTTTTATTGTAACCATTATTTTCGGCAATTTTCATAATTGTACTACATTCTTTGTTGTAGTTAGTTTCATTCATGGGTATTTTAACCATTCTGTATACCATGCTGTTGAAAGCAGCCATTTTGTGGCTAATAGGATGATTAGAAGAATTGCCGATAATATTATCCGAATAGGTATTTTTTCTGAATATACCAAAATCGAGTGTCTTGTTGTTTCTGGTAATACTGAGATCCAAGTAGTGTAGTGAATAATTCTCTTCTTTCTCAAGAGTGAATTTCAGATGATTATTGATGTTATTAAAATCTTTGAAAATATCTTCTACTTTGTTCTTATTGCAAATGATAAGAATATCGTCAACATATCTTTGATAAGTGGTAATTTTATATTTAACTATAATATTTTGTATATATTCTTGTTCAATATGTTGTAAGTAGGCTTCTGTTATAATCCCAGAAAGCGGCGATCCCATTGCCACTCCTTCTTTCTGTATGTACAATTTATTGTCAAATTTGAAATAATTTTGGAATAATATAGTGTTAAGAAGTGAGGTTATCTGCTTAGTAACACTGGTGTTATCGCCGTTATCTAGAAGCCTATTTTCTATAATTCTGATTGAATCATTTATTGGTACGTTTGTATACAAGTTGGTGATGTCTAGCGATATTATAAGGTCTTCTTTATTAACACAAGTGTCTTTTATTTTGTTAACCAAATCAATTGAATTTATGACATTATATCTGTAGGGCAGATTTAATCTCTGCTTTAATATTTTCCCCAACATTTTTGAAATTTTATAGCTAGGAGCATTTAAGAAATTCACCACTGGTCTTATTGGATTATTTACTTTGTGTGTTTTGATTTGCGACCTCAGTTCTGGAGTTCTGGGGTTCATATTTATGCACTTTTTCTTCTCCATTTCACTCAGTATTAAATTAGATTCTTTAACAGCTTTTTTGATAGCTGTCTGAAAGTTTTCAGTGGGGTCTTTTTCTAAAACTTCTATATTATTGTTTCTTATAAACTCAAAAGTCTTGTTTATGTAGTCCTGTTTGCTAAGTAAGACTATGGTATTGCCTTTATCCGCTTTGACGTGAATAATGTTGTTGTCTTCCAATTTCTTGTTGATACTTTTTAGTATGCTCGTATTATGTTTAGTTGTCAAGTTTGGACGTTGTTTAGTGTTAAAGTAGGTTTCTGTGATTTTGGTAGCTAACTTTTGTCTTAAACAGTTCTGCTCTTCAAGTTGCATAGATGACAAAGCTGCTTCTGCATCGATTATGACATTGTCTATAATCTGTTTCCCATTCGGTGTTAAATTATGTTTATAACCTAATTGTAATAGTGATTCTTCTTTTTTGCTGAATGTGATATGTGTTAAGTTGATTAATCTGGGATTATAACAGAAGCCTACTTACAACATATTGAACAAGAATATATACAAAATATTATAGTTAAATATAAAATTACCACTTATCAAAGATATGTTGACGATATTCTTATCATTTGCAATAAGAACAAAGTAGAAGATATTTTCAAAGATTTTAATAACATCAATAATCATCTGAAATTCACTCTTGAGAAAGAAGAGAATTATTCACTACACTACTTGGATCTCAGTATTACCAGAAACAACAAGACACTCGATTTTGGTATATTCAGAAAAAATACCTATTCGGATAATATTATCGGCAATTCTTCTAATCATCCTATTAGCCACAAAATGGCTGCTTTCAACAGCATGGTATACAGAATGGTTAACATACCCATGAATGAAACTAACTACAACAAAGAATGTAGTACAATTATGAAAATTGCCGAAAATAATGGTTACAATAAAAGTATGATTAGAAATTTAATCAGAAAACACAAAATGAAATTACATAACAAACAAAACCCTATTAGCCAACTCACACCTCTACAAAAAGACAACAATAGTAAATATTTTGCTATATTTAATTACACAGATAACAGAATACATGCTATAACAAAGTTATTACGTAAAGAAAACTTTAAAATTGCTTACAGAACAAACTGCAACTTAAAGAATAAGTTGTACAGCAATAATACTAACTCTGTGGATAAAATGGAAGAAAGTGGAGTGTACAAATTGACGTGTATTGATTGCAAAAAGATATATGTGGGACAAACTGGTAGAAAATTCAAACAAAGATTCAATGAACATGTCTCTGACTTTAAATATGGCAGATTACGCTCAGCGTATGCTAAACACCTGCTTGATAGTGGTCATAGATTGGATAATTTAAATAACACCATGGAAGTCCTACATATCTGTGATAAGGGTGTTAGACTAAATACATTGGAAAACTTTCAAATTTATAAGAACAGAAATAACATCCTTAATGAAAACATAATTGACCAAAATCATTTATTTGACTTGACTACAACGGTGACCTAGGTTACCAATTAACAAATTTCATAAGCAACATTATTTGAGAAGAATTGTGGTGTTCATTACATCTTATTTGAACTGAAGATGGCGCAGCATACGCCGAAATGCATTTTCATAATAAGTTGTATATTATATGTTAAGGGTAAAGGTGGAATAGTGTATTAAATATTTAACAATAATAATAATAATAATAATAATAATAAATAGTCGGCATTACACGCCTTATATATGTCACGCAATTGTTAATAAATCATCTTATTTGTAAACGATTAGGCGTGTTTCATGATCTTCCGATGTGCTAAATATCATAAAAATATATTCAAATTAAATAAACAGTAGCTGCCACAATGTTGTAATTATTGCAAGAGGAACAGGACAGCTGCTTTCCAATCACATTAATTTTAGCAGCATACTTACAACAAAAACCACGAGAAAAGAAAAGTAGATTGATTAAAAGAAAATATAAAACGCTATGTTAAAAATAGTCGTACAAATAGGCGTACGACTCATGGTTGCGTTGTACAAATCTATGAAATAGTCGTATGATGTGTTGTCGTATAGCAACCGTCAAGAACCCGGCATATATTTTTTTAACCTTTACAATGCTGTATTTATACTATAATATAAGCAGTCATCAAGTGCAATCATCAGTGAGACCTAAGTTTGAAATTACTGGAGAGAATTGCAGTAGAATAACTAGTTTCTATGGATAACAGTCGTAAGGCAAGGATAAAAATCCTCACAATTTCACATGTAGCTTTAATCTATAAATATTACATTTCTGCTTTTACACAGTTTTTGAACGAACGAATTTATACGTCAGTAGCAGTGAAAAGGTTCGTTGTTCCACATATAATCCCTATTAGTTTATGCGTTGCCTGCTTAACTATGTCATCGATTTCTTTCTTAAGTCTCATTTGACCTAAAATTAGCTGCTCTGTTATTTATATCCTTCGCTCGTATTGACCAATGTGTTTCTGATAAAATTGAAAATGTGATAAGTCCTCAGCGGTAACTTGGATAGGGCTTGCTATCGGACTGAACTCAGATAGCCTGCATTCTTATACGTAGGCCTATTATTCCAAATCGAAAGAGTGACGTGTGAGAATAATAATCAATAAAGCAGAACTAAAATAACAAATTCACAACTTAACAATAATAACAATTATAACAATTTACTAACAATCACATTACGTGTTATTAATAAAAGTATATTCTCTTATGTTACAGATGTATAAAACAACAGAGAGCGGCCAATGGGAACAGCACCAATTTCAAGGTAAGGCTCCAGTTATATTCAGAGAATGTAAGAGGCCTACAGTGACTACACATTCAAAAAAGTCTTTTGGGAAAATTTCAATCCAGATGCAGGAATTGTGTGGGTTCGGGAGAGTTCTTGATAGTTGCTTACTTACTTACTCAATTCCTAAGCAAGCTAAAGGAATATTATTTATTTTATGGAACCCGAAGGTTCATTGCCGCGCTTACCTGATCCCGCCATTCTACCCTATTCTGTGCTAACTCCAACCAACCAGAAAATTCTACTTCCCTTAAATCTATCCTAATATTGTCCTCCCACGTACGTCTAGGTCTTCCACGTGGTCTTTTACCTTCGGGTCTCCCAGTCAATACTTTTAAGATATGTCTTTCCTCCCCCATGCGCGTAACATGTCCAGCCCATTTAATCTTCCGTTGATTTAATTACCATTACTGTATTCGGTGAAGAGTAGGTTATGAAGCTCGTCATTATGGAATTTTCTCCAGTCCCCATTTTCATCTCTCTTAGGCCCAAATATTTCCCTAAGCACCCTGTTTTCGAATACTCACATATTCCCAGTGTAGTCGCTACCCGTAGATCCGAAGAGTTCTTTATAACAGTTACAATCAATCTTGACAGATTAAACCTTTTATCTGTCTGCGTTGCTATCAGGTACGTACCATTTATATAATGGTCAAGTCCCTTGATTTCCGTAATCCCTTATTAAAAACACAAGATCCTCCCACTCCCATGCATTATGAAGGCGCTCTTTTGGCTTATTCTCATAGACACCTTTTCAAAATTAAGTCTATAATTTGTACAGTACGTCACCTAAAAGCAGTAGGCCTAAAGCGCTGTCGAAACACTCTATCTTCTTTTCGATTCGTCTCCATACTACTTATGTTCTAAAATATTTGATTCACTCCTCTCTCACATCGCATTGCAAAAACAGAAATTTCATTTAAGAAAATGCTCAAATCCTTTCTTTTAGAAAGCTGTTTCTAGACACAGCTAAATACGAGGCGCGTCCATAAAGTAAATTTCCCTGGGACCGTTTACAGAAACAAAACACTATTTCATGGAAATATTTATTGAAACAGGTACAGCAAGTGTTCAGCAATTTATCAACATATTCGCCACCAGAATTGAGACACTTACCATACCGTGTGACCAACTTTTTAATGCTTGTGTCGTAGAAGTCTGCCGCCTGGGATTTGAACCACTGTATGACAACCATCTCTGCCTCTTTCACTCTTTGTCATTTCTTGAGGTGTAGGAAAAGATGAAAAACACTGGGAGCGAGATCCGGGCTGTAGGGTGGATGTTTAAACTCTTCCCGGCCGAACTTATGCGGGAGACTAGCTGGGAGGTGTTTAACCGTAAAAATCCACTCTACAATCCGAATCTCGTTCCTAGTGATTTTCTTCTTTTCCTACACCTCAAGAAATGACAGAGAATGAAAGAGGCAGAGATGGTTGTCACACAGTGGTTCATATCCCATAATCTAAAAATGCGCTCTGATTTTTCTATAACAAGGGGGTCTAGACTGGAGTACACTCAGCCTTGTGATGCCAACTAAGGAGCTGCTGGGTTTAAAAGTTGTAACTCTGGTCAAGGAAACCATCATTACTGGTCTCTAAGTAAATGACGCAGTGATCGGATGTTAGGCCGTTCTCTCAGTAGGGATGTAGCGCCATGGAATTGAATATATTTATGTACATATATAACATATTATATAATAATATGTAATATATTATTTTATAAGATATATAACATATTATATAATAATATATAATATATTATTTTATATATATATTTAAACATTCATGAACCACAGATAACTTAATTGTCTCTGTTGGACATTACATGATAATATTCTCATTATTTTGTATGATATATAACACAGTATATAATCTAAGTGAAATGAGACTGTTAGCCTGTTATTAAATATTAATTTTGAATTTTGTTGTGCACTCAAAATGAAGGATTAAAGAAGGATGGAAGTCTTGAGGATATTTTAGTTTCTCAGCAAGTTTGAGTCATAAAAACACACAATCTATAAATCAAAATAATTTATTAAATCAAATCATTTCACAGGTATTTTAAAATATGCATATTATGACACAATTATGATATAGTACAAAGGATATTGTTGCTTTAACCGTGATCTTACATATTATAACATTTTTATTTTACATTCTTTCCGCTTCTGTCCGTTTAGTGCAGATAGGTTTTCAGAGAGGAATCTAGGACTATAACAAGAAGGCATCCCACCCAGGACGTACCTAACGAATAACAAACATCAAGTCTAAGCAGACACAGACAAGAAAAAGAATCTACTTGATTACTTGTCCAATCTTATAAGCGTGTATGACTGCAAGTCGCACCATAACAATTAATTTCTTACAAACTCTTGTTGCTATAGGCTACTCACATTAAACCATCTGTAAAGGCAACATTTAAATAAGAGCATGCCCAATAATAATATTTGTTCTTTACATAGTTTCATAAACCTCAGTCGAAAGTCAGAAACGAGGAACTGAATGTATAAACAGGACTGAAATACCTCACCCTTCTAACATCTATTCCACAATTCCTTTCTAACGTACCTTCAGCCAGATTTATTTTGGCATTCATAAGCAAAATACAGTTAAGCGAGGTTGATGTTACGTAAAAGTTCCTCATACCTGACTTCAGCTGTCTCATAGAGGTAAAAGTCTCAAGAATACTTTTAATTTTGTGGTCTCCTACGATGCGCTTCATCAAACTTAGGCTGTCTGCATAAAACACAAGATTGGACGCCTACACAAGACTGGCCTTATACTGATTTAAACTGCATCTATTAATTTAAAAAATGACAATTCTTTAGAATTCCACTTTTAGGAGTTCGTCTCTCCCTCTAGTTTTTATTTTAAAAATTTCAACGACAAAAGTGAAGAAATGTCATCCATTTTTGTTTTCACGCTCAGACTAGAAATTTAAGCGAACGGCGTTATTTAAAGGTGTTTGCTTAATGGGACTGAAGTATAAATTATACTCACGTGTGACGGGTTCTGAGCAAAAATAGTGGTGTAACTTAAAATAAATTCCAGAAATGGCCGTGTAACATTTTCAACATGGTGAATTATTTTCGAAGGCTAGTGCAGTAAGTGCTTGCTTCAACTAGTTTACCGTAGATGGCTGTACATTATAGCATCAGGATCAAGATATTTGGTGGCATCTTTGAGGCCAAATGTGTCAATAATTTTGTATGTACTTACACCACTTATGCCCTAAACCCTTATATATAAAATGAATGCAACACACTATAGATGTATGCATTCATGAGCCACTGATTATTGTCTCTGTTGGACGTTACATGAGAATATTATAGAAGAAAAATTCCTCTGAGACTGGGACTCGAACCAGGGGCCTTCGGTTATCCATGCCGCTGCTCTTCCAACTCAGGCTTAGCACAGTTCGTAGAGCAGCGGCACGGATAGCCGAAGGTCCTAGGTTCGAATCTCTGTGTCAGCAAAATTTTTCTCCTACAATATTCTCATGATATTTGGAGGATGCCTCATCATGTCAGGTCTTCATTAGCCTACTGCCAGAAGTGGTTTATACCGTATTGAACTAATAACATATTTTTTGTTTCTCTGCAACAATGAAGAAACGTTTGAATGCATAATTTTTTTCTGTTTTTCTAAGTCCTGTGCTTAGAAAGTACGTTATGTTTCATTTGATGTGGTTTATAAATCAGATACTAATTATGTTGTGTTGCATTCATTTAAGTTTTGCGTTAATTTTGCACATGAGTGTAGAATTAAAATGCAATATCTTTCTTTAGAATTGCAAAGGTTGACGATTAATGGGTTTGGGTTTCTGTTCTAAGAACAAAGTATTCTGAGAAGCTGTCAAGGTCGGAAAAATGGCAAATATTCAAGAAAATAATATAACACTGATCTAATGTCCAATACTTAATAATCTAAAAACACAATAATATCACAGTCATAAAAAATATATTAATAACACTTTAAAGTAAAGAAAATACAAAAACTAGACTATACTTTTACCGTAAAAAGATGAACATATACAATGGAATTAATTGATAACATAAACTGAGTACTTGAGTAACATTCTCGACGCTCTGAGGTACTTTAATCAGCTCTAACAATAAGCAGTTTAATGCACTAGGAATCAATAGGGAGGAACCTATATTACAGGAAAATTCTACAACAGCAATATAGCAGTCAGCTGGTTTCTTCCGAAACCAAAGTAAAAAAAAATCTGAAATAATGTCTGAACCATCATGAAATAAATGTGGATAAAGGCAGTATCATTATTTGGTTACACTACAAAAATAAATAAATTATAAATAAAAATAATATTATTAACAAAGCACTTCTTAGTTTACAGATAGCTCTATTCGTTTTAGTTTCTAACAGCAACAGGAGTGAATGACCAGTACTTTTCTCATACAAACCACACCTCTCTAACTGTATATTTATGTTCCTCATACCAATAAATATAATATTACATGAAAGATTAAAATATGGCAACATAAACTTTAAATATCTTGAAAACTGGCCAAATATTGTTTATAAAATAAATCCAATATAATCCCAGCCACAGTTCACACGATGTGTTTATTCGTAGATATTTGTAAATAAATAAAACTGTAAAATAAATACTGACAAAATGTCCTTAAACATGTATATCTGAGAGATCCCCGAAAGAAACTAAAACCCATTAAATCTAATGATAGGAAGAGTTAAATTTTAATAGAAGGGAATTAATTTGTATAGTTGTTTTAATAATTAAAATGGTTGTGTTGGAGTGAGTTTATGGAAGTTTTAGTATACTTCTTTGCTCTGACATTTCTTCTTAAAAAAATTAAAATAATGTTCATCTATGATAAAGTTTCTTATAAGTTACTTTGAAATTATTCAAGTGACAAGGCACTGTAGACAAATACTAGAAATTTCCTGGCTTCCCATAAGTTATAGGAGAAGTAGTTTTCCCACTTACGTTCAAAATTTGGAATAATTTAAAAGCAAGAAGATTGTAAAATGTGACAAAAACACTTGTGCTCTTCTAAGCTTTTCATAAAATGGACGGCCACGTAAATATTTCAAGTTAATAGTTTTCAACTTTAGGCTAGGCAATTGATAGGCCTATTGGACGGATTGTAGAATACAGATTGATATAATTCTGAAATCACCGATTTTGTTATTGAACTTCTGAATACGATTAAATTAATGTGGAAATGAAGTGAATTACCACAATTTTATGAAACTACAAGTTATAATATTAGTCTTGTCTCATTATTAAAGATCTCGTACTTGTAGCTTATGTAAAGTTACTTGTTTCATGGAACAAAGTTGATGGTTCATAGTAGCCTATTTTTAAAAAATTCGAGAGCTTGAAACTTCAGCTAGGCCTAATGCACTTGCACGAAATAAAAATAAGAAAAAAGGTTTGCCGATACTTTATGGAGCGTCAGGAGGTAAAATGTAAGGATTCCAATCCTTCATTATCACACTACCGGTAGACCATCATCCTCGTGGATGGATTAGACTACTGTAGGCCTAGTCTAAAATCTGAAATCACATATGCTTTTTAAAAAGGTAAATGATCTTATAACCATTGGGCTAGTTGTGAGGAACTTGCCAAGTTATAGAAATAAAATAATAGGAGCCTTTTCTTAATTATTCCGTTAATAGTAAACGATGATTTAATTTTCAATTTCGGGTGATCTTTGTTTTAAATCTCATCTTAGTTTCAAAGACATTATTCTTGTCCGCTTGTCTGATTTTATTAAATATCTCATACTTCTAGCCTATATGAAGTTACTTGTTTCGAAAAAAAAGTTGATGATGCACAGCATGTTTAAAAATCCGAGAGCTTGAAACTTCAGTTATTTTAAGAGTCATTATTAGTTTGAAAACTTCACTTTTCGTGAGTTCACTATTCACTCTCTTCAGTGAAAAGGGTGTTGTTTTTGTAGATTTCAACAAACGATCTACCTTTACCCCATGCTCTGATGGTAGTCTTATCTGCCACTGATATATTTTTTGAATAAAGGTTGCTTACTTCTTTATAAGTTGTTAAAAGTTAAAAGTTATTATTTTTTAAAATAATTAAGGAACTGAATTTTCTATAGTAACTCTTTATTTGTATCCTCGTTGTCTAGGATTGTAATCGATAATCGAAAAATGCTTGCAATTGTTCTTACCATGCTTTAGTGAGGGATTTGCTAGTCGTTATTCGAAGAATACCTAAAAATGCAATTGCGTTTAGAAGTTTCCTATGTATGTATGTATTTATATATGTACTTTGTATTATGTATGTATGTATGTATGTATATAATAGAATGTGGTTCTCAAATCTGATAAGATGGTATCGGTCTGAAGACTTCAGGGAAGTTCTTTAAGACTGCAATAACGTACAGGTTGTAGAAAATATTTAGATGTTATTAAATACAATGTCAATAATATAAAAATGCTTTCCTGTATATAATTCAGTAATCAATCCTAGAACAGTTGTTACTGAAAAAAAAAAATGTTTTATGGGAAAGCTATCGATATTTAGAAAATATTTCTTACTTCAATAAATAAATTGCGTGTTCAATATAGGCACTGAATTCCAAATATTTATTACAGATTTTGTTAGAGCATTATCGGTTTTGAATCTGAGAATTTCAGAGTGTTGTAGGTTTCAGACATTTACGAACATAACCTAGTAAAATGGACTTCTCCTAACAAGCTGAGCACAGGATTATATTGAATTTATCTATAGGACCCAAAGCACGCTTCTAAATACTTCTTCACTTCTATACACATATATACATATTAGTTCAATTACAAACAACAAGAAGCACTAAAGTGACATACAAGATAAATGATCAATACTGATTAAAAGTTAGGCTTCTTCAAGCGAATACGCGAATAAAAAATACCCTCTTACTGTGAAATGTAATACTGCTCAGTAGGTTGGAAACATAGCCATGTGTTGGTTGATTTCAGCCGCTTTCGAATTTCATAATATAGGATGGGATAAAAGTAGCTTCCCCCAAAAATTTGTTCTCAGTTTTCATTCATGTGCATGAATAAAAATATATAAGTTACAACCGTAGTTTGAAAAGAGGGAAGGTACAATTGGTAAGCCTGTTGTTTATTGTTTGGATTTTCCCCATAATAACGGCTTTAACAAAATTATCCATACATCGTCTCTTCTGTGCTACAGTGATGGTGAAAAAGAATAAGGTGCAGCTACCTGCGTTTGCGGTTGGTCTATGTAGAGGCAGTGTTTGCAACATCCTTACAATTTTGAAGAGGAAGTGAAACACTGCTTCAATGCTATGAGTAACTGATCTTAAAAATACTTAATTAATCCAACTAGCGTTTGAGATAACCCATTAAAAGTCGTCATTCAGTATTTGTCATAAGATTTATAAATATGTGCCTTAACTATGCTATTTGTATGCCACTAAACAGGATCTTAAATTTCAACACACTTTGAAATGAAATGACAAAATATGTAATGTTTCAAATTTATTTAAGGCGTAAAGCTTCTTTTTATCCCTCACAGTACCTGGAGAGTCTGAAGCTTGAAACTTGAAATCGCCAATAATGGCTATGCTTCCCCCAAAGTTGGCTGGATTAGAGATGAAGTATGAAGTCGGGATAAAATACAAGGGTTGCTTTTCAATAGCGGCAACCCATATGCAGAATCTCATTGAAACAGAGGAATTCTAAACTACCTTCACCTACGTTTTAACATTTAAATTTTCAAACAGTGATGAAGGATACGAATTCAAATGGCTAAAGAATGCAGTTCTACGCGGCTTTAAGAAATACCTATGCATTGCCATAATGAGAAGTAGATAAGTTAATATCGGTAAAATTCTATCTACTGCTGTCTAACATACATTTGGACATCAATTATTGAATTCTTTTAGTCAGTATATTAGGTCTAAAGTGTGCAGAATTCTTAGAAGCCTCTGCACGTCAATTATTCTCTTGGGAATTTTAATTCATATTTAAAATACTCAAAATTTGTATAGAATTTAAACACCATTTTAGACTGGGAAGTCGAGACCGGTCATTCAGTTCTTATTTATTGTTGAGGCACGTTTCGTGATAGAGAAAATATAGTTTTCCCAGAGATATGGTGGATATCCAATCATTATCAGGTGAAGTGGCATAAACTTCCTCCGTTTCAGTGAGATTCTGTAGATGTGCTCCCATTATTAAAAACTCAACTCTCGTACAGGCATATGGTCTTATGAAGAGATGAATTTTAAAATACAGTGCGTTCACGTAAGAGTTGGCCAATCGTGCGGGTTTCTGAAATGCGGCGGCCACAGCTGTAAGTCCCGAGCGATCGGGTGGAATATCTATGCAAATAAAGCCGCTAATAGTGTAATGATTCAGGTTTTCACGATTACAGTTAAAATTACAATGAAAATAACCACGTACCTCATCACAAAAGACGTTGGAAATGTCCTCCTCTTGCATCCACACAACACTGGCACATATTTAGGAAATTTTGTTTCACGCGCATAAGTTCAGCTTCCGAGATAGAATTAATTTTTCTTGTGATATTGTTTTTAAGTTCTTTTAATGTATGGGGGTTTGAAATTGACACTTTATTTTTCGATTCCCCCATTAATAATAGTTATATAAGTTACTGTTAGAAGAACTTAAAGACAATATCACAAGAGAAATTAACTCCATCACGGAAGGTGAACTTTTGTGCGTGAAAGAAAATTTCCTAAAAAGGTACCAGTGTTGTGAGGATGCAAGAGGAGGACATTTCCAACGTCTCTTGTGACGAGGTACGTGGTTATTTTCATTGTGATTTTAACTGTAATCGTGAGAACCTGAATCATTACACCCTTAGCGGCTTTATTTGCGTAGATATTTCACCCGATCACTCGGGAGTTAGAGCTGAGGGCGCCGCGACGCAGAAACCTGAACGATTGGCCAACTCTTACGTGAAACGCACTGTATTAACGGCATGAGTCATATAGTGTACAATATATATAATAAGGGCAGTTTTAAAATTGGCTTACATGTAGTATACATAAAATCTCACTCAAGAAAGAGATCATACTAACAATAATCTGTTGATTATTATCATTTCACAGTTTGGGTTTAAGTCATAATGGCAGCAACACTGATTGCCTTTAGTCACACTTGAGCTCAAAAACAAACACTAATGAGGTGAAAGCATATCATATAACATTATAATACTGTAACGTTTGGAAACTACATAGCCTACAATTCTCCACAACATAAAATAAATATTGATATATTATACAAAAAAAAAAAAAAACTAACAGGAACAGTATTATCTAGCCTCCTGACAGAATCGGTGACATCTCTTGTAGGTTTTACAAGAACCCAGACGGTCAATCTGCCCTTTCACTACAAAAACGTATCTGTACTATCACACAAAATATATAGCGGGTGTTTCTGTACTATCACACAATATAGCCTATATAGGGTGTTTATGGACGGCACTTTAACACACGTGGCTTTATACAAAGAAAACATTTAAAGCTTCCTCATTGAGTGCCAGCAGTTGAGTATTTTCCGGTACATAACACAGACGCGGCACCGCCCAACTCAATCCCACGTGAAACAACACTTACATTTCATACAAAGTGTAGATACGTACAATTAAACTAACAGTTAAAATATCTTCTTGGATGGAGCTTTGACGAACGGAAACATGGTACTTTCTTTAATGCATATTCAAATGCCGGAGTATTTCATCTTTTTTTTTTTCTTTTAAACGTTTAGTTCGACGAAAAAATGGATTTAAAAGATTTAAAATACTTGAAGACCTGTTCACCATGAGTACCACTGATATGGAAATCGCTCTTGAGCACTGGGGAATGGCTCCACTCCAAGAAGCTGCATCCTTCAGGAGGTGAGTTTCTGCTTGAAGTACTCGAACACCTGGATCACATACTCCAATCCGTTCATGCAATCCCGGAAGATGACCCAATCTCTGACATTGCGGATTGATGAGTTGCCGATATGTCGCAACTCGTTGTCCATTATCTGTCTCTTGATGTCAGCGTGCGGCACCACGTTGCGTTCCATCATGGCTGTTTGGATTTCGCACAGTGTCTGCAAGCACACAAAACACATGCCTTAGGTGTAAAGGCTGCAATAATCTAATCAAACATCCTAGGATTCCGAAGGGGGGGATTTGTTGAATATTGTTCATTTGACGTTAAATATTAGCATTGGTTTCACAAAACCGGAATTATGAGAGAAGCAAGAACCATAAAGGAAAAGTACAACGATTTGAACAGCATGTTATAATCTGGGGGATGGCTACTGATACTAAGCTTAAGGATTATATATTATACAAGTGTAAAGAAAGAATTAAAGAAAAAAAGGACTCATTATATTAAATGTTATCGATAATATCAAGTGGAAATAGGGAGTGCTGCAGTTCCACAGTGCCTATAAGCGAGTCGCAACTGTTCTGATAGACTTTGGTCAACAGTAGGTTATCGCCACATTAAGATACCTTTTATAGAAGTTCAATTTTTGATTAGGAAAAATACAAAGCTTCCTTCTAAAAAAGTTGTTTTACAACTCACATCGGCAATCCACTGCGTCAAAGATAAACATTATCTTCATTATATGCAGTTGGATTTATAATTTTGGAATTTACCAAGTATCTTATTTTCCCCTAAAGTTTAAATCGGTTTAATATCCTCTGACTTGCATCTTTTCGACAACTAAACATCTAGCCTAAACCTATAAAAAAAATTAGAGCATGAATCTACGTCATCTTCTGCAAAACTAATTAGTTCGGCTGTAAATTAGACCTTACTTGGCGGAAGAGAAACTAAACCACTAGACCTAATTTATGGGAAAACATGCTAAGTAGTTACAGACTTATTACTTGACCACAAAGAAGGGAAACTTAGCAATTACAGCAGTTAGACATATTCTCAAGTAAAGATATCATTATGGTAGTGAGGAAACGAGATCTCGTTATCCTTGAATCACATGATATCTGATATCCAGGTGTGTGGTTTCTTCCCCTCCCCACAAAATGGTTCAGGAAATTTCTGGAAAGTCTGCTATGTACGTTGCTCGAAGTATAATCGTAAAATTCGCAAATTCGATGTTTAGATTCTTATGCCCGGTTTCTACAAACTTGTGAATTACCTATGGGTAAATTATCCATGGGCAAATTAGTTCCATTTCACCCACAATGATATAATGAGCAGGGCCTTGGAGTTGTACAGTTAATTTAATTCAGAAGGCTTTGATTCTCATTGTTTAAATTATTATTGATTTTACAAAGAGGTTAAATTTTATCCAGTCATTCATGAAAGGATAAATTAACCTGACGATTTACCCTTGGAAAGATCTAACCCGAGTTTGTAGGAACATTTTTTCTGTCATTTTCATACTTACCCAGAGGACATTTATCTAGAAACTCACAAGTGTATGTGATTGCTATCTTTAAATTATTTGTGTTTGTGTGGTGTTATTCTTGTGTAAATTCTGTCCATTGGATAATTTACCCATAGGTAATTCGCGAGTTTATAGAAACCGGTCATAAGTTGACCACCGTTGGTCCCGGTCAGATCTGGTCAATATCATGTTAAAAAGATTTTCAGTGATCTATCAAAAGTTTAATTATGAAGGTATGCCTAATACAGTAATGTAGATAGAACTCAGAAAGACATAAAATATATTAAAAACAAATCTTAACTTATATTTAAAGCTAGCTGGTTACTTGTCCTTCGTAGGGTGAAAAAGTGTTTTGCACGGTTTTGAGCCTTACCCGAGAAATATTAAGACGATGCAACCATAGCCTACTTCGTTTTCTACAGCCTGGCGTTCTTTCGGAGTTTGAATCAGTTAATTTTTTTATTTTAAACTACTCTCTCAATACTTGATCTATGTATGTAGGCCTATGCTACTATCAAATATTTGATAAAATGCCAGAGGAATGTCTTCTGTGCTAGAAAATAGGTCTGTTTAACCTGGCACAGAGATTAGACATAGATACTTCAAGACACTTCGCCCAACAGTTCTAGCGAGTCTGAAAAATAGGTGGGAATTTATACTTTAATTGTAGTTTCTTATTCTATTTCTATAATGTAATATTAAAATTGAATTTATAGAGAACATCCAAGATATTCAGAGCCAGAGGACGTCATAGTTTGATGGAAGAAACTTATGAATATAATGAAAAGATCCGCCTAACCTTAAGTAAGTTCAACCAATCACTTATTGCCATTAAACCACTTCTACATACTACCTCTTTCAGGAATACAAGGATCTTACACTAATCAGCAATTGCGATAACTTTACATTAATTAGGCATTGGAACACCGTTTCAAAGCATAACTGGGGATGTAAAAGCAAATAAATGTAATGTCGAGTAGCATAGAACATGCCTATTGACCAAACAGTATCGAATTCATAACTGTAATGGATATATGTAAGTATTCATGAACCACAGACTACTGTCTCTGTTGGACATTACATGAGAATATTATAGGAGGAATTTTTCTCCTATAATATTCTCACAACTGTAATCTTTATCGTAAAGGTAACTGTACCTATTGGAAGGAATTTCTCCCATGTTTTCGTCTTCACATTTTTCTGAAATTAATAAAAGCTGAAAGGGCACAAGTAACATTATTTCTTTGTGCTTTCCTGGACATCACACAAGACAACCTATCAATATGGATTCAGTGCAACGAGGGGACGTGAAATTTGACAGAGTTGTTTATGTTGTTTTGCCACTGAAAAGATTTGTAGGCTACATTTGAGGGGGTACATGCATCCTAACAATACATAGCAGGTTGTGCCCACTGCTGCTGTTTTCTTTTAGTGCTTAGGGGTGGGGTAAGATTGAAGGATGGTTACAAGTTGGTAGAAGGAATTTCTGTACAGTGCTTCACACAAATTTTGACAATTACCATTAGAGTGGTCAAGTTTTACAGGTTTAAATTTCTTAAAATCGTATCTGACTGTGGTCAAGATTCAGGTTACACAGGTGGTCAACTTACTGAATAACTTATACATACGAAAAAATGGGAATTTGCTGGATCCATGAAAATGTGGTCAGTTAAGGCAGGTGGTCATGTTAGAGAGGTGGTCAACTTCACAGATTTTACTGTATTAATTAATAGTATGCGTACACTGCGATGTATGTGATTATTCTACCAAAGAAATGATTTTACTGCATAACTTCAAACAGAAAAATCCACACTAATGTAACTAAATTTGATATAAGAGTTGTATACAACGATAATGCAGAGACTCTTAAAAGTGATTTTGACAAAGAAGGGTTGTTTTGTCATGATCTGCTTCTAAAAAACTTTAAATTTTAACTTACCGCTCTGAGCTTAAATTCGATGAGAGCAAACTCCTCCTTGAAAGGACCGTTGTCATCTTCTTGATCCCAAACAACTTGCTCAATACCTACGGCGAATTTCTGTAGGTACTCATATGTATCTTTGAGAGCCATGTCCAACTGCAAAAAGAAGAGATTTAATTCACTACTATGGTTAAACCGATTATTAACATAATAATAATACAATAAAATTATTTTACAATAACAATTCTTTGCTCTTAGACTATTAAGTTGTGATTTCACATCAATAATAATGTAATGTTTGAGTCCTTTTTGGATGGAGTGGAGTGTTCCCTTAATTGTTTGCTTTTTTCTTGGCAATACAACATTGCAAGTATAATATTCACAAAGGCATAGACCTAAATGAATTGATTTATTGATTTAAACTATTTCATATTATATGCAAAAGTCACTATAATCAAGGTCTGTCTTCCTGAAATACACTATGTTAAATTTTGTTTTCAACTACACGATAGTTCATAACCGATTGCTTAGCTTATGTATAACTGCTTATATATGTACTACAAATTGTATTGCATAATAAGATATGAGCTACTAGAAATGAGTGCATCTAAAGTAACATGTTGACTGACCTAGGTTCTGTCTTCTCAAAGAATCTTAGAACGCGCACAAATAAAGGGCGCTTAATTGTAGCACGTGGACAAGGTCCGGAATCGTGCGAGTCCGTGTCCGGTTAGGACTGTGTGAAAATGTACAATTTTTGGTAGGTGACGAAGCTCAGATGTGATGGAAGAAGGGTTTGAGTCAGCGTTGAGGAATGTACAAGATGTCCCTAGGATCATGGTCATCGAGTTTAGAAGCCAATGGACGTGCCTCAATACAAGTTTAAACAGTATTTGATCTCCACTCATTGAGACAAACGACACACCAGTATCAATCCACATTAATAGCATATTATACTAGTGGGAGACGTCGAGTTGTGGCTTACGAGTCGCGATCTCCACAACACAGCTGTTTCCTACTTCATCTCTCGCTTCTTTTTCTTTTTTATCCAGGGCCGGGTTTGTCGTATTACTCCTTTGGCGTGGTGGAAGTGTACCCCCATTTCTCTGGTTGGGATACCTTCTAGGGGGAGCTACATTATACCGCTAAGTGACATGAGAGGGTGATTAAATGAAATGAAGGTGATCAAATGATTAGGACCTTGCAACAAAATCCTGACTAACTAACCAGACCATGACGGCCAGGGGAACCTTTCTATGAACGATAAAATACCCTTAGCCAGACTGGGAATCGAACCCAGAATATCCATGATTAGCAGCCAGAAGGTCTAACCACTACACCGGTCTTCAGGAAGTGAGTAATGTACATAGGCCTATCCCATTTGTCAAATTTTGTGAGCTATCAATTTTTTCACCCGCACCCTTCAAATATGAGCACATTGAATGAATGTACATCGATATCTTCTCATTACCCTACATCAGTATATACTTACCTCTAACTTCTCCAGTTGATCTCTTGGAATTGGCTCTCCCAAATTTTTTGAGATTTCTTCCGAAGACGGCAGCCAAGAATACTGTAGAGTTTTCCAGTCTTGGTGGTTCTGGTTAAACTCCACATTGAAGGTACGTTTTACCTGGAACAAAGAAAAGTTACGTGATAAGTAGAGCTACATATTTATGTTAATAAATTTGATGAAACTTCTGTTATTACTGCACTGCAAACAGGTGATCGTATGTAAAAGACAAAAGGGGGGTCCGGACACTTCCCGAAATCAAAACCTTAAATTCTATTTTTGTATTAGATTAGTGCTGTAGTTATTTAAGGTCTATTTTGTCAAATATTTAATTATTTTATTTAATAATAAAATATTGAACTTGTAAATGTAGCCCTATTATTTCCACTGTCCCATATGTTATTTAGCTTTTCTTGTAAATAGTAGAAAGTATTTTAACTTAGGTAACGTATGCTTGTTTAAGCTGGCATGTCTTAGAGTATAGTAAACAAGTTTGCTAATTAGTTTTCCAATGCTAAAATAGCGTAAAATGTGGTTTTCATAAGTTCAATATTTAAAAATTTTCCTGGGGTGAACCCCGGACCCCTTTTCTTAGGGGTATTCCGTACCCCTCAAACCCCCCCCGCAATTTCGATTCTCCTCGTAATTATTTTCTGGCTACGTCACTGTCTGCAACACTTTTGTGTGGAGGGAGGTGGACTGCCATAGGATAGTAACAGGTCTGTACATCATATACACAATTACACACTACTGGATTATTTGTTACATATGCGATGCTCTGGCTCGATGCACCGCATTCAGCTGATTTTCTCAGAAGAGACCAAACTGGCTTAACAACAGCGACTTAGTATGCTCCCTAGTTTATACTACAGGCTGAAGTAATCTGTATTAACTGGCATAAAATAAATGAGAGTTAAATTCAAGAGCACGTTTATGAGAAAAGGGAGGTCACGCGGATTTATGAGTTAATAGGCACTGGAAGCTCATACAGGTCCCACACACACAGTTCAGCACTCTCCACATGGCAATTACTGTAATGTAGGGTTGCGCTGGCAGCTCACATGACTGGCCGCTGCGCACTTGCCAACAATATTAGTAAATAAACCTTGAACTTGGTCAAATTATTGTCTAATTGCTTCAATTGCTTATATAACAGTTTACCCCTTCTGTAGCGGTCGAGAGGTAACAAATCCCGAACTTGTTTTTTTTCCTGTTTATTATGCTTGTCAGTAATACACAGCATAAGCCTGCATAATTAGATTTGTTCATACAGCCAAATACTACTGTCACCTACCACGACACTTGCACACATTTTCAGTTTCGCTGCGCGAGGTATGCGCACAATGTTCCCCTCCCCCCCTCAGCGATCTAACATGCGCATGCGTAATGGTACGGGACAGTACACGAGAAACTATATTTGTTACGCTTTATTTAAAAAAATCCGAACATATAATTCATCTCAGCCATTTTATAAAATAACCTATGGGAATTTTTCCCTCAAAGAGAGAAGTTATAAAATTATTGTAACTGGGTGGTCAAAAATACGTTTAAAACCTCAAATTCTCTGGATATTAAGGACTTAGGTGTATCTGAAGTGGTTTCATGTGTAACACCTGTCGATTTACTTATTTATTGCGTTGAGTTACTTTTTTTTGCCATTTTTAGCATGATTTTAACATTCTCTAATACCAAGTAGTGAAGAGTAATCAGCTATGTCCATTTTAATTTGAGAAAATGTACATCTTAAAGTACAATTTGGTCTAAGATTAACTTCAAAAATATGTGTGGTTAATTACTATGTAAAATAACAAACAAGGGAATTTTTGTCCCACCCGTAACAGTGATAGTTTTGTTAAACTATTATTGATGGGTTAAATAAATGTTCTGACAACCTGGAAACAGTTTATAATTATACCTTCATTAATAACAACATTAAGACCCTAACAGTAATAGCAGAACAGAAAATGAACTTTTGTTTTGCATAATTAAAATCAGTATCCAAATTATGTCCCACCCGTAACAGATTTTGAGAAACAAATTTAAAACATTTAAAATAAATTTTAAATAATGCTTTGCATGTAGTGTGGAGGAGAAAGCATTGTAAATTTTACAGAATGTGAAGAACCAATTCTAGTTTATTATTTAAGACATGTAATAAACAAAAATAGTTTGTATAATGTGCTAGAATGTCCCACCCGTAATTATGAAATGGCTGATCTGCTAATAGTGGAAATTAATTTCCCAATTCTTTTTTCCTAATTGGAGCCGTCTACGGGCTGAAATAAGGAGGGGAAAGACAAATAAAATATTCCTGTTACAACTTGATTGTTTTAAAGGATGAACTGAAATTAATCGTGGCACAATATCTTGTTGCTATGATCTTGCTTGTGCGACAAAATAGGAGCCTGGATCTCTTAAGTTTAGTACCTTAGAATGCTGTTTATATTTATGAGGTGATTTGGAATAGGTGCAGCAGGATGTAGATTGTTATGGAATAAAACGCATGTTTCTGCACTTGGGTCTGTCTTGCTGAGATAGCTTTGGACTTGTTTCTGAACTCTTCCGGGAAAGCTGTGAGGCGGTGCTGAATTGATCAGTCGTAGCGGCTAGTAAATTAATACGAATTCACAGAAAGCAAGCACCGCCGGTAATAATCGAGCTATATTTTAGAAGAAAGATGGGATTTGAGGGAAGTGGGTTAGGCCTGTAGCTTGAACTGCATTGCATATTCCAGTGATCGTTGTCTTGATAGATAAGCAGCACTGAATTAAATTACACCTGAAGCTTTCTTCGAAAATGGAGGGTGGGGGTAATGTAATTTAATGGGCTTTTATCGAAGTTAGTTCCATGGAAGGTAATTATCGTGAAATCCGCTGATCATTCGTTGTAAAGTAAGTGCAGATTATTGCTAGAAGTTGTTTGTTCTGTGAGATATTGCTTTGTGCATTTCAGTATTAAGGCGGCTTGTGATAGCCTGATTTTGAGCTTACTTCTTCAGCTGACAAGGGAAATTTTGGACACAAAAAGGAAAAATAAAAATGACAAAAAACTGGAAGGAATTAATATAAAATACGATTTAATTCTAAATTCTTAGGCTATGTTTTAAAGTTCATCAATCCGGATTCAAGATAGTTTCTTTTCTTTGAATAAACGTATTTTCAGGTACATGATTTTAGATTATTTATGTAACTTATTTGTTATTATCCAACTTTTTATCACCTAAAAAATCAATCATCACATAACTTTCTCAAATCATGTGAGCAATTGAATGTATCATAAATTCGGTAATCAGGAGTTAAAATATTTAATTACATAGGCCTACATATATTTTAAATTTTGAATCAAACATCAATTTTATAATCATTAATAAATTGCGGATACAGGCATGACGGATTCATTTTGTTTTGCGTTGTATACTAATATTATCTTCTTGCATAATCACCACTTGTTTATTTAGACTGAAGTAGTCATTTTAGTGGCTAAGGGCAATAAAGGAGAAAAACAGAGTTCCATGGCAGGAAAATGTTGCTGTTATGAGCCAGGAAAACAGATTTACATTCTGGGAGTTTTCCTCCTTCCCCTCCCCACTGACAGTGCATGGGTATCACAGCGAGTTGTCATTCACCGCCAGTGTGAAGCGTGACTTTTGACATCCCCCTATGCAAGTTTTTGTGTCCAAAATGCCAACCATAGTTACTGTAATAATGCTAAGAGGTGGATTTTACATTTTATAGAAATTTGCTCTTTAAATTTTCTAATACAGTCTTTGATATAAATCTAACAATAAAGTTTTTGGGTGGAGCTACTCCAATTAGGCACGGAGTCCTCCGGGAGGGACTTTGAGGGGGGGGGCCGTGTCGTAGATTTACGGCACGTAAAAGAACTCCAAGCCTAAATTAGAGCTTCTGGACAAAATTTCTCGGCCCTTTCACGTCCATGTACTACCTTAGTTTCCGAAGGGGGTTGAGAGGCGATAGGCTTACCACCTGTCCCTCTGCCCTCTCTTGGAAAAAGGCGTAACGAAATTCCACTTGGAGGCTTTTCGCCCCAACATAGGGGATATAGGATACCAGATACAGATACTCCAATTACCTATAGAGAAAAGGTATTGATAGTAATAAGTACGTAAGTGAAACTTTACAAACACTACTGAACTAATACAATACAGAGAATTTCTAAACAATCTGTTTCCTTTGCCCGTTAGTTCGTGATTTGGAATTATTATTGCAGTAAAGCTAGGTTAGGAGCTTTCTGATAATACCTCTGCCAACTCGAGGGACATTCCCAACACTTCTACACACAAATGCTAGAATGACGCGCCACAGCGAGGTCCAGTTACCATCATTATACAAGAGATGTTCACGCGTTCCTAGAACACTGTGATTGCTTCTACATATTGGGTGGCTGGGAATTCCTTCCCCCCTGAGCTTGTTGGCTGAAGGGCACAAAATACTGTAGCCTTTGGCACCGAATAGCATCCCACCATTAACATCCCATGACTAGTTCACACACACAGTCATTCCTTTCTGCAGAAATGACCTATGGTCAGGAGAAAGCTTCTACTTTCGTATTTTTTCGGCAGCCGTAAAACACGCATTCTCAGCTAATGGTGCGGTCACTCGGCGACTCCACAAAAAGACGTACAATTATTAATATTTATTTGGTTACGTGGAGCATCAGCAGGCGCCAGGAAGTCACATCTCGGTTCAGTGTTTTCCCGCGCAAACAACACGCCAGTTCCCAAAGAAAATACAGTGCCAATTGCCAATGCAAAGATCGTGGTCATGGAGGTATTATTAACCACTAGCAAAATTCCCAATCTTCACATATTACAATTTTTCGTCTTAAAGGATCCCGGACTAATATTGGGAGGTCAAATGTTCAACTCTCACGTCTGGGAAGTTAATTGTGGGTTGCTTCCCATTTGCAGAGTAGAATAGGCCTACAGGATTGAAATGTATTTAACTTAGATTTTTTAATATGTAAATATAATCGAGATAGGTTCGAATGACTAATCGAGACCTCTTTACGTTAATAGCATAATGGTAACAAATGTATAACTTCTATTGATATGTATTAAACTACACGAATGCTCGAATTTTAATGTAAGGAGTGAGTGTTACAATAATACTACAAAATGTGATGAATATTTTATATTACACAAACGGTTATGAGTCCTATTTTTTTATATAAATTTAGTCTTTCTATTGGAAATTTGCCCATCTTCGTGTTTAGACAAAATTCTTAGGATTGCTGAATTTACATCAATTTTACAACCCAATGAATTTTTAGTTTTGGATAAAAGTATTCCTTAATACTGTATTCTGTTTCTTAGTTTATTACTTATTCTATAATGGCTCGGTGTATCATATCTAAGAGATGCGTAACGACTTTAATAAAATGTAATCAATAAATTAACCAACCAACTTAAAATAAAACTGTAAGAGTACATCCTGTTATAGGGCTATGCTATAAAACATTCTGAACCAACTTCCTATCTCTTTAATATAAGCCTTGTTCCAGGATGCAATGAACATTAAAAAAAAAAAAAAAAGGTATTCCCTCGCAAAGTTCTTCAGGAATCGTCGATTTTATTATAATTAAAATTTCTTAATTTTATTCAAGAAATTCCAACTAACTTATATAGTTGCACGTCTGATGAATATTTTATTCATGAAAATGCAACTTGCACTTCAAATTTATCCATTTTATTTGAGGAAGTACCACTTGGAGACCCTGGGGTCGACTCAGCCACTAACAGAAATGAGTACCAGGAGCATTCCTGGGGGTAATGGCGGCCGGTGTGTAAGGCTGACAACCTTACCACCATCCTGTTTCGAATGTCTAAAATCTGGTAACCTCAACCTCCTGAAACCCTCTGGGCCTCCATGGCCTGTATAGGGAACACTTTACCACTTGGAGAAGCGTCTATATATAGCAAACATGCCTAATTTCGCAGTGCCCCTAATTTCGCATTATATTTTTATTTTATTTATTGCAAAATTGGGAACAGTAGTGGAAATATTTCATCTTATTCATGAAAGAGGACATCTTCTCTTCTGTTTTATAGATGTTTTTATTTTTCCATTACTGTTCCTGATTTTGCAGTAAATAAAATAAAAAGATACTGCGAAATTACGGGTACTACGAAATTAGGCACGTTTGCCTACTACTACTACTACTACTACTACTACTAATAATAATAATAATAATAATAATAATAATAATAATAATAATAATAATAGACCTCATAATGAATAATAGAATGACTCTTATAGATAGAGTTACATTGTGGTCCTCAGTAGACCAGCTGATTCTGTTAGGCCTGCCTATTAAAATCAGGTTTTTCCTTAGTCTTTGTACTGGGGCCCAAATTGACAGTACATTCGAAATGAAGTAGCTTGACACGCACGTACATTAAATTCAACGAAGTTAAATTGGAAAAATACACAAATAATTGAGATGAGTGAACGTGACAGATGATTCACTTATCATACGGATGGATCGTTCCCAGTAGTAGTAAAACCCACGTAGTCTGGGTGCGATATTGTGTACACATGCGTGACATACATAGACAAGGCCTAGAGCTAAACAATAGGATGAGTTCATAAGGGAACAACTAGTTACAACACATAGTTATATATTGCAAAGCTTTGCAAATCTCTAGTCCAGCACAGAAATGGAGTCAAACTATTCCACTCTAACGAAAAGATATCACACTTGTGAGACTTCATAGTCGTTATTTGAATATCTTTTCAACTACGAATTTATTCTCGAATAAATATTCCTTAGATTAGTATGTTAAAAACTGTTTAATATAAAAAAGCATTTCCTTCAGTAAAAATAACTTCATTACCTCATTTAAACACAACATTTAATAAAGTTTATCAGCGAAAATATGATAAAAGTAAAAATATTTAATTATTTGATAAAATCTCAAACTAGGTATATTTTCATCGGACGATTTATTGCGTCGAACTTCAAACCAAGAAACTAGCAATAATTTCATCTGTGAGTATTTAAAATAAATCTTTTAAAGACTTTTAGAATTCAAGGAATAAAAAAATGAATTGAAATTACGCAAGATAAAAGTTACGAAAGTTTTCAAGTAGCCTAGAATTAAAAAGGAGTTGCTAACGCACATTCATATATTAATTGGAAGTGGAAAAAATGTTTCAATCAAGTTAAACATTTCCGACGTATAAAATTCTCCACGATATCGTCAAAGAATTTCTGGGTCCTTAATTATTTATAAAAATACACTCAATAGGCTATATATTTGCTATGAAATTCTCACAAAACATCAAAATGTTTATAAATTCATTTGCATCATTTTCTAGTGTAAGAATTCTCTGCTTCGAAGATTTCAAACTGTGATAACTTAAATAAGCTAAATGGTTTTGCTATATTATATTGTAATTTATTCTATAGCTATTTCTTTTCGTGATAGTTGACATATTTTATTTTTTAGGGCCGTATATAGAGTCTATGATAGGCCTATTACTCATTATAAAGTATCTATTAAAATCTTATTTATAAATGTTATATTATTTTGTAACTGGATCTCCTTAGTCACTTAACAATAGGCTTATAGACTATTTCTTTTCCAATGAAGTAGGCCTATTGCATTTTATATGGGACCTAAATTTTTCTCATTAAACAAAATATATAACTTAACCATATCAAATCCATATATTTAATTTATAAAAAGAGATCAATTTGTTAGGCCTAAATCAATGGGTTAGATTGGATGTACTAAATTAAAAAAATCCCTTTAGGCAGGCCTACAGGCGGAGGTAGATTTCGAAGTGCTTTTGGTTTAATTTATTGTCGCTGCATAGCCTTCTTTAGTAGTAGCATAGTCTTCTTTAGCCTTGGCATGGTAAACCTGCAGTAATAAGAACTGAATTCGGTAAAGAGGAAGAGCCTACAATCATTTGTTTTGACAACAAGAATAGGATATAATATTCTGGGAGGCCGTGCGCAAGATCAGCAATGAATAAAATTAGCAAAGCCGCTAAACAAGACAAAATTATGATATTATAATAATTCTTTTAAGTGTTATTATTTTCAAACATTAAAATCTCGCGTAATATGAGAGCTATCAAGAAACTATTTATTGATTTGTAGAGTACTCATCAAGAGCTTTTCAACGATACCCCACAAGACGTGGTTTCAAAAGTTTCGAATTTTCATCCCCCACCCCCACCTCCACCCCCACCCTCACTCGAACCCCCGAATCGTTGGTGTCACTGTGAACTCCATAGGGAGTACTCTAATTTATTCAAACAAAGTTTCCCTCTATACTTCATAGGGGCCGAGATATACATTTTTAAAAATTTCAACCCCCTCCCCCGACCACCCCCTTGGGCCAATTTTGCCCATTAACGAACTTGTCCGAACTATTGGGCCTAGAAATAACATAATAAAATTTGGTTCAAATATCTTCAAAATTACGGCCGCTATCGTGTAAAGATATATATAAATATATATATATATATATATAAATATATATATATATATAAATATATATATATATAAATATCACAAAATTTTTTTTTGAACGGGCGGTGGTTTCGTACTTAGGGGAGCATGAAACGTAAAGATATGAAAGAATTTTTCGAAAATCATAAAGTGGTATCCATTGCAATAGGTAGAATTTTCTTCGAAAATCTACCTAAAAATATTACCAGATGATAATGATATTACTGTACTACTTCTATTAGGTCTAGAAATAATTAGAAAGAGATAGATCTTAAATACACTTTAAATTTTTGACATTGTTTTGTGAATTTCAATTGAGCGAAAATCCCATGTAATTGACACATAAAATACAAGAATCCAATTCAGCGGCATATGCACCGCCTATCACTTATTTTTCTCTAAAATGTTTACCGAAGATGTCATTTCTGCGCTTAGATACTGATAGAGTAATATCTTCACAGTTATTATATCGTATTAGGGGAGAAACTGGGTAGACCTTTAAATTCATTAGTCGTTTAAAACATTCGGACTTATCACAGTCTATTTTTATAATTTCTTTATCCTTATAACAGAATTGGATATAAGCATTAAACAGTAGTTAGTATTTGAACACTGTGAAACGTAATAACTTAAAGATTGTCTGGTGGCTTGTGTTCTTTCTTTATTTATGCAATCGCTTCTATAAATGCCGTGGGTTTAAACAGTTTACTTAATTTTAGAAACTTGGAGGCGTTTGGAACATTACAACCCCCATCCAGGTGCAAGGGTGAAACATTTAAGTCCAGCTAACGACGAATAATTATGACACGGAATGTATTGTGTTTCTGTCGTGAATGGATGGAGTTTTTATCATCACGTAATAAAGAAAGTGGGCGGGCGGAACAAGAAGTCTGTTCCTGTGTTCAACTGCATGGCAATGTGGCGTCTATAGCCACTGGATACTATACAACACTGTCTTTAAACTAATAAGTGTAAGTAGCGCTAGTAGAGTATTAGTAGTACAGTATCAACAATAGTAACTAAATCAAAGACTTTACACTCTTTCACGGAGGTTTCAAAAAATGCAGATTACAATTTAACGTAGGCCTACACTTAAAGAGAATGAACAGGCTAAAAACAAGTAGTAGGCCTAAATTCTATGTAAACGGGAGTGAAGCAAGAACTACACAAAAAGGCATCTAAAATAGAGATCTGTGCATCCAATTTTCGCAAATGGCAACTTGACCAGGAGAAAACCGAAGATGAAGACCGGAATAACTTGGTCTGACGAGAGAAAAAAACCCCACAGCGAAAGGATGATAGATATTAGTAGGGGGATCAAAGAAAGACAAGCAACGTCCCTAAATACTTTGCGTGGTTCTCTGTCTAGTAGTAGTAGCAGAAGTAGTAGTAGTAGTGGTAGTGGTGGTGATGGTGGTGGTGGTAGTGGTAGTGGTAGTAATAGTATTAATAGTACTAGCACTGCTACTAATAATACCGTTAGTAATAATAAGTTAATATAATATAGCTGTCCTGAAGCCGATATAAAAAAATATTAAAATGAGCTTTTTTCAATTTAGCCTATGTTACCATCCCTACGTTACAAAACTACTAATATTTTCAATATCGTTGTTTTCCTATCGTATTGTCAGCAGTACAGCGATTAGAAACTATTAGTGCAATAAAATTACATCTAAGGTTATGACCTGCTGAGAGAGTTTTAGGGAGCTAAAATTCATGAGATGACTTCTTTCGAAAAGGACGAAAAGTCTTTCCCCGTATATCGCAGATTTACAAGTTAAAGCCTCTATACCCCTATAGGCCCTACTTTACTTCGCTCCTATACATGTCGTTCTGGATTATGCAAAAAGATTACTTGTATAATGATTCCCAAAACAATAAGATCCTGACTGACCGAATTAAAACAAAGTATGCTGTAGACCTAATAGAAAATTTTTACTTTCTGTACCCATAGTCTACCATAGACCTATGTACCGTATTCAGCATACATTCATATATTGAAATCCGTGAGTCCAAAATAATATTTCCAGAAAAATGCCGTTGTGTTTATGAGTTGACTATCTGTCTATAAACAACATAAGTTAACTTGAAATCGAAAAGTCATATCGAAATGAAAGTTGTTATTCGAGTTTGGTATCTATGTACACGATGCATGTTGATGACTTTCTCTTATTCTGACAACAATTTTACATGAAGAAAGTTTCGCATTTCTCGGTTTAAAAAAAGTTTTAAGGAATTTGTTTCCCTTCTTCAAACTACCTGCTTGTATTACGCCTAAGCCTTAACTTTTATTTGAAACATTTTTTTCGTAAAATTCTCTGAAGTTTTCATAGTGCCTAGCAATCAACAATATCAAAGTGAGACAACTGAATGTGCAATCCCGCAATATGACCACTTCTTCTTGTATCGGAATGATAACTTATTATGTAGCAAATCGCAAATCCATGCTTGACTTGGCAAAGAAGACGTGAAAGTATTAAAAAGTGTCGCTTTGGAAGCACTCGTAGAAAACGTTTCACGGAGAGTTAAGTTTCAATTCTTTTTTAGAAGTATTATTTTGAAAACACTTTTAGAAAATGATTCTCAATACTAACATATTTAAAAACATTCTTTAATGTTTTTTATTAATTGCAAAGATTTCGGCCTTGGCTGAATTCCAAATGAACAGTGCAGATTGTAAAGCGCATTAACCTAGGCCTACTTCTAATGATGAGTAGGCTAAGACGTTGAAAAACCCCATCAAACCCCGAGCCAAGTTCCGTGAGGTAATTTGTACCTCACACAGAGATTCTGGGATATCAGCCAGAGACAATCTGTTTTCAGCAGAAACTAATACATAACCAAGCCAACATGTTAAATATGTTATTCTTCTTCTTAATCGTGTTGAGATGTTCTCTGTAACTTATATCCGCCACTACTTCTGAATGCGTGCACTTAAACAGGGCTTAAAGTCTGAAAACAGTAGCCAAACCAACAATTTTAGATGCCGTTATTGTTACGTACGGTTTAAAATGACACATTTTTGTTATTTACATATAAATTTTACAGAAAATACCCTTTTTAAATAAGCAACATTCAATTATATATAATCTATGTATTTATAGCCTATATATACCGTGTGTCCGTAAAGTCATGGTGCATTTACAGTTTATACTGTACATGTACTGTACATAAAATGCACCATGACTTGACGAACACTTGGTATATAAATATTCTCCAACTGAACTATCCTTCCTCTCCATTTACAAAAATACTAAGTACCTGTAAATATTTTGTGCATGGCATCAACTAATTTGTACAATAAGTGTTAAAGAAACTAAATATTTTGGCAGTATTTCCACTGACTTTAAGTTTTAACGGCTGAAACGAACAACTAATGAAGTAAATGTTACTAAAGGAGCTAGAGCAACGATTGGTTAAAACACAGGGAACAAAAATCAATCAAAATCACATGAGAAAATAACATTATGTCGATAACTTCCGAATACTTTTAATAGCTACTGAGTTAATTTAGCCATTTTGTTCATATCAAAAGTGAATGTTGTGGCGATATCAGGTATTACTTTGAATTCTGTTGCGGTTACTATAATAAAATAATTACATTAAATAAGATAGTAAAGTGAAGGTAAAGTGATCCCTATACAGGCCATGGAGGCCCAGAGGGTTCCAGGAGGTTGAGGCTCCTAGATTTTGGACGTTCGGCACATTAAGGTGGTAAGGTTGTCAGCCTTACGCACCGGCCGCCTTTACCCACAGGATTGCTCCCGGTATTCATTTCTGTTAGAGGCTGAGTCGACCCCAGGGCCATAGTACCACCAGAAGGATTAGGCCAATTGAAAAATCTCAACGACCTCATCGGGAATCGAACCCGTGACCTTCCGGTTTGTAGCGCAGCGCCTCAACTACTACGCTACGGAGTACCCATAAATAAGATAGTAGTTTTTCCAAATTGAATCTTTGTCACCAGCCTCAGAATTCAGGTCGCCAATGGCGTTCTGGCGACCGAAAATTTCGCGCCCTGACTTTGGGAATATTAGTTTGATAGTCTCCGTGGCTCTATGACGATGGCGTACCATCCGGCCGCTGCATCGACTATGCTGCGCAGATGGCAGGTTGTGATTAGCATGCCGAAACCCATGATCGTTATTGATATTTTCCTGATCGGTGAATTAACTTCTTTATCAAGTAGCTCTGAGTTGTCTTCACGAGAGTTCCTTACCACTGAAAAATCCAAGGAGTTACCAGGGATTGAACCTAGATCTTCGGATCCATAGTGATCTTGTCATTGGAATAGGCTAGAATCAGTGCTTTAGTTGGGCCGGTACGCACCGGTACTGCATACCGGTATAAAATTATTTTCCTTCTACCATACCGGGAAAAATATGTGCTCCGGTACGTCGTACTGGCAGTACAGGAACGATATTGCCCTAAAATAGTTATTAAATGTCTAATTTAATACCAGAGTGTATTTGTTAAAAATGACAAACACTATTAAATTCGCCACAGATAGGCCTATGCGTTCTAATCTTCACCTTCTTGCGCATTTCTACAGTTACTTTCTCCTTAGATTACATGTTGGCCAGCCACCTTGTTTTCATAAAATGTGTGGGACCACCATTAGACGTTTTTGATCCTGCTCCATACGTCAGATCATGGCTACAAGGAGGCAATAGGTCAGCAGAAGAAACTGCTTGCAGAAAATGTCAACCGAAGGATGACGTTCAGTATGAGGCGATATGGAACATTTTGAAGTAAGGTGAGTACACCCCAAAAATATTTTCCAACTAAAGCACTGGTTAGAATAGTTATGTTTTACAATGCTACATCTAAACACAAGATATTTATGATTTCTCATAGCCTATTTTAATTTCAGTGTGAAATGCCAATTCGTTACAAAAGATTTTGCTTCATTGATGGTAATTTATTGTACGCTTGTAAAAGAGTGCAGGTAGTGATGAGAATAAATATACTCTCGCATATGTTATTTTATTAGGCCTACTAATTTGTGAATTTAATTCATTACATATGTATAAATAAATACATGTCAGTCTTTTTGTAGGTATTTTTGTGGTTGTCACGGAAACATAAATCCATAGAGTTTTGTTCTATGAGAATGCTATTTGTGTTAAAATATGATCTTGCTTCCAGTGTTTTGGCAAATCTCTCATCCATTAAGCCTATAAGAAAATCAGAACCATTCTTATCGTAATGTATCTTCTTTGATGCACGCTTACATTTTGGTAATAGCAAATCTTGTGAGTGATGCACATTAGTCCTGCATTACCTTAAGAAGTTCGTCGAAGTTTTGTTATTATGATTAAATTCTTACACTAGCACCATTTAATTAGAACACTGCACTACACTGTAGGCTTAAAATTTAATTAATGTTACAGGCATAGATCGACGCAAACTAGTATTTAAGACAAGACTTTATTTTTTATTTTAGTGTCTCGAGATGATAGACATGGAGGGAAATGTCAATGAGATTAACAAAATTTATAAAAGAGCTTTCGAAAGCGATTGGTTTACTAGCAAACGCCAGAAGTCTAGGCCTGTAATTAAAAAAAAAACCACTTGTTAGCAAAAACGCTGGGAATTGCTATTCAACCTTAAGGATTAGCCTATATCTACGCCAAGGGTTGTGATGTAACAGGCAGTTTCTTTAAAAGAAAAAAATTAAGCACAATCTTTTTCATCTTGAATTATGGGTACACAAATCTTGGTAGTGGCTATTAGAGACAAGTGATAAACTGATTAATGGATTTAGCTTAAGTGTTGTAATGCTCAATAAACAGCATACAATAGGTAAGTCAGGTGTATAAATCTCTTATAGTACCCTACAAACTTAAAATTATGTGACTGAAGGTAAGAAAACATTTGAAATTTACTTCTTCCGCTTTTCTTTACTAACTTAATACATTGGTCAATTGCTCTCTGCTACCATAGGGAATATTTATTTTAAACAGAACTTTAACATACCCGACAACAAAGTCCATACGAGAACACTTTATTTGGTGTAAGGTTGTATTCAAGTATCACAACGCGTATCCCACCCTCAGTATGATTGCTCAGAATATAAACTCGCTAGCCATGAGACCTAAATATTTTTTAGGACATTAATTAATTTACTTGTTAGGGGTAGAACTTGACATGTACCTAGGTACCTAATTTTTTTTTCATGTATAACGGAAGTACTTGTGTGGATTCAAGGATTTGCCAGATGCAAGAAATTCGAAAATAAGAAGTAAAGTTGGGTTTCTTCCTTTTTCTTTTTCTTTTTGTTCAGGCACTACAAGTCCATTGACGTTTTGGTCTTATCAGCTATCTTCTTACACTCTTTCCTATCCTGGATATGTTTACCCTTTCAAAAGTTTTAGGTTACATCCTTAAGGACATCGTCTCCCTATCTAATTTTTAGTCTCCTTTTGGTACTTGCATTTAATGGTTGCCATTTATATCATAGTTTCCCATTCTATCGCCACTCATTGGGTTAACGTGGCCAAACCAATCTTAGGGCTTTGATGTGATTTATTATATTTTACTATTTTGAAATTGCTCATTTAATTCACTATTTATTTGCACTCTCCATATGCCATTTTCTTTACTACTCCAAACATTCTCCGTAATACTCGTCTCTCAAAAATTGATAGTAGGCCTATACAGCTCATTAGCTCATGCTACAATTCCGGGTGCGCGGGCAAAGAGAGTTAAGTCCACCATCCTCAAAAATTGAGATAAGTCAATAGAGTTATAGATAAAAATGTTCTCTACATTTGTGTTATGTCCAGTAAGTCATAATGAAAATTGTACGGTAGTTATGGATGTGTGCCTCATGGGTTTATCCATCTCTAAAGCTACGTTGGGCTGGTATAGTGTGTTAAGTCACTCTAATTCTCAGTAACAAGAAAGTGGACTTAACTCTCTTTGCCCGCGCACCTCGGAATTGGTCTAACAATAGTTGTATGAAATTTACTTTTTTTTGCTTTCGACGCTAATTCGCTTTAGAAGTCTCTTAAGTATTTTATTTAAAAAAAAAGCGTAATTTAATTCGTTCATTCACATCTTCAATGTTTCCGTTTACAATGGCACCAAGACACTTAAATGACCTTACTTCTTCGAAACTGTTATTATCAATGCCCAGGCTACTTAAAATAAAAAATCTAAATCAATCTAAGGTATAACAGATGGACACACGACAAAAAGTCATAGGGCCAAACTTTTAGATCTCTCAAAATCCGTCGCTGCTGGTGCAATCGATTTTTTTATACGACTTTGATACGACTTACTATACGCTTCCAAAGAAGGTCTGCACAGACCTTAAAGTTGCATCCGCCATTTTGAATGTTTGGGGGGTAAAATATAAAGAATCAGAACTTTTTGGAATCTGGAATTGGGCAAACAAATTAGGCTATGTCAGTGAGTGAGTTAGGCATGCGGCTTCATAGTAGGTGTAAGTTATAGTGATGAATTCTTTTTTAAAAAGTATGTTTCCGTTAATTGGTCGTTATTCCGGTAACATTCAACCGATTTGGTCCACTCAATAGGGTTATTTTATGGACTTTATAACTGTGTATACAAAGTTTCATGAAAATCTGATAAAGCGTGTAGGGTTATCGTGAGAACAGGAACACGGACGAGCGGACGGACAGATGAACAAACATTTTGCCGTTCACCATGTAATCTTAAAAGGTAATATTCTGGCACTTAATAAACAGTTTGCTGTAAAAATTTAATTGAAATTGGTTAATATCTCAAAATCTAAAAGGCCATGAGATGCAGTGTCCGAGGGTAAAGAAATCTCCAAACGAATTTCTATCCCTATTATAACTAAATCCTTTTGGAATATGGACATAGACTGTTTATTCAAAATATGTACATAACTGACAAGAAAGCTTGCAAGAACGCTGGATCTGTAGTGAGAACCATGGACTCGCAGCTGCTGGAACAACTTTACCAACGAACAGATAATGTGCGCATGCGTCAAGCATTTGTTGGCAGTTTCTGAATGCTGCCAGAACAAACCTATTGTGTCTTGGCACTATAGCCATGACTGCTTCAGCCTTCACCTTGATTTCTGGCAGGATGCAATGTCAATAAGCGTTGTGCATGAGGAGAGCAAGGGGCGATACGCGGTATATATGCAAATTGCTTCTCCGTAAAGCGCGCGGACTTCGAGGAACCCAAACCACGTTCAGTAGAAGTTGCCTGAGCGAGCGTGGAGGGGAATCATTGCTTGTAGGTCAAACACACGATATCAAGCAGAGCCCAGACCAAACAAACAGGTGGCCTGCATGCTATGTGACTCACAAGCTTGTGCACTTTTCAGCAAAACTTCACTTGTTTTACAACTAAGTTGAAGAATGCAAACTTCATTATTTGTCCTTGTTAACACTCTAATGTGGATCGCTCTGAAACTGTAGAAAATATAAAGTCTCCCTGGGCCCTGTGTCATAGAACTTGCTACTAATATTAGTTAATAATATCAGAACTCATAATATTATTCATTAGTTATCAAAATCTTATTTCATAGAGATATGAACACTCGTAAAATCTCTTCACTAATATTAATAGTTCATTAGTTGATTGATTTGGAGGTTATGTCTGGATTGTTGAATGTGTTTTTTCCCTTCTTAGTCTTTTTGTCAATACTATTTCAAAGCAGCACGGCCTACATACATCTTCATAAATGTAACAAAAAAAACTAGCTCTAAGAAAATAATAAATCTGCCATACACTTATTGAAGATAGTAGTAGGCTTAAGTACCAAAATCTAACCTGAAATCCTAAAAACTTGCTATGACAAAAATTCATTTGATAGCGTATGTAAGCTATTTCTAAATTGATAATTAAATCAGAGTGATTCATTTTCCACAAATTTCTCAGAGACAGGGCCCTGGAATCAAATAATGGTCAAAAGGGATAATCGATTAGTTTGTATGTTGTCAAGGTATGTGAAGATAGCAGCTTTTCAAAACAAGTTATCTGAACTTTGCTGTATTCCTTATTCAAGCGAAATGCGCACAGTGAGCAAATTCGAAACGCTTTGAGACTCGATTTCTCACAAGATTAATAAAATCATAATTTATGTTTTGAAATACTTCCAGTCAGTTTATACAAATTTAAGACAAAGTACTGTATCCCATAGGATGCATTATCAATTTTAGAGTTAACCCGATATTTACTAAACGTTGCAAAGTGATTGAGGATAAATAAAAAAAATATTTATATTGAAAATCAGAGTAACCATTGAATAATTATCATAGGTAACCTCGTGTGCGATTTATTCCATGAATAAAATGTAACGGATTTTGTAAATAATAATAATAATTTTCTTATTTTGTTGTCAATATTCTGTCAGCCGTAAGATCACGGCATAATAAATGAATGAACTGTCCACGAATCGATTCGATAAATCAATTCGAGTTCTCAGTGCTACCAATAGTGCGTCATTTTTCTTAATATTCCATCTTCAAAATGTATGAACTTCTACAAAAATTAACCTAGATGGCTGATTTGTTCATGTAACTGTTTCAACATGTGTAGGCTTTTCCCCCGGTAGTGGGCATTAAATGTTGGGCATAGTTTCAAATTAAGAAAAATATATTGTATAATAACTAATTTTTAAACAAATGTTTGCTTTCGAATAGGTGTACTGTAGTTACATAAAAATAACTTTTGACATTAATATCATCTAATTAAAAAATTAACAATAATATTAAATTATAATAATATTTAATATGTTTCGTTTCCGAACCAAAACAAATTAAGCCTACCTTCTGTAAATTAAAAACTTTTAGAGATAGGCCTATCGATATGAAATGCGTTCGGTTTTTTGCTCACATATGAGAAGTACGGTATGCAAAAAATCATGGTTCTACCATCATTAATTAATAATTTTAAAATTTCACCTTCCACTTCCCTTAATTTGCATCCTCAAACATTATTCCTTGCTGCTAACGTGCAAGACTCTCAGCACGGTGCGTTATAAACGTCTTTGCATAATGCTTATGCGTCACCATGCACTGTCAATGAAGCAAGGACACTTAAATACAATGCATATTCCACATTTAATGTGCTTACCAACATGTTTCTGCTTAATAGTGGTAAATCTCACTCAGAACAGCCAACTTCTTCAAATCATCGTTACCAACTGCTGCACCTTACACGCTTCTAGACTAGAACTATGTAATTAATTTTTGTACGGTATTATTGTTTTTCATCTATTTTCCGTTCATGGTGGAAACTGGAACGTCCTGCACCCAGTACCGTAACCTAACCTGCCTTGCGTCTTTTGTCTTCTTAGTCTCACATTTATGCGTCAATATATCAAAGCCTCTAACTTTTGGTATATCTAGGCTATTATTGCAGACATAGAATTTAAGCCAATGATATTTGCTTGTTGAATTTTACCATTTCAGTTTTACCTGTGTCTTTACTTCAATTTATTTCTTAATATTGACTTTCAATTTAATTCATAGCAGCTAAGGATGACGCGACTAATTGCACTTGCATAAAGTAACTGATGTATCGATCGCTACGAAGATAAAGATAGTTTTTAAAACTTTTTAGATAAGCCTACTGTTAAAACACACCTTTATATTGCAATATACCCTAGCAAAATTAAGAAATACAAAACTTTTGAAGCCCTTATGTTTCAGTATGAGAGTGTGAAAAATTATTTTATCTCTTCGTCCTTTGTTTGTCCATCATTCTCTCTTTCTCACTCGCTATCTACTTCCTTCTTTTCTCAGTTATTCATGAATGCTGTCAGCTGAGATCTTCTCTCTCTAAAGAACAAATATTTGACAGGTACAACATTAAATAACGAATAAAATATATTTGTACTTCAGACTTTCGTTTGTGTCGTAAATGTTTTCCGTGCATATTTTCTTTAAACTTAGTACAGGATAATAATAAAATAATCCTTCCCACAGCTACATTCTTCCGAACGTGAAATTTATTATTCAAATATAAGGCCAATACGACGATTCAGATGGGTTACGTAAATAATTTCGTTGTAAAAATGCCCATCAATTGTTGAGTTTTAGTGAAAAAAATATATAAGAAACACATTTCTATTTCTATTATAATACGTGGGTCTAGGAATGATTTGTCATTCATCAATATTCTCAGTCATCGTTCCATTCCGCCACCAATTATTTTGTTGTCACCGTTCTTTTGGTCACCGATCACATTTTTGTCACCAGCATCCCATTATTATTTCAAGAATATGTTATTTTCATTGAAACGTTATCTCATTATTGCAATATTATATTGTTTGAAACTGTAGGCCTACTTTTCAATCCAAAATTTCAATTTCTTACGAAATACTTATTAGTATCGTTAATCATTATTAGTATCGTTAATCATTAGTAGGCTATGTGTTCTGCGGTTAATTACAAAAATAAACAGCTAGAATATTGATACCCTGGAAGGTGGGATATCTTCCACACCTAAGAAAGATATATGCGAATTTAAGCAGGAAGAATTTTCGGAAAGCTAATAAGCTAATCAATACCGACGGTTAGGAAATTTACATTCTCGCTTCGCCATTATAACATATATATATTACATCTGAACATATAATGTACAGGCCTATTTATATTTTAAATGACAATAAATTTCGCACGTGTAGACTAAGATGCAAGGCACCAATTCACTTTTATTTTTCGCTTATTAAACTATGATTTTCCTTTTTAATAGTTCTACTTAAATGACGAAGATCACTGGAGTGGCAAAAGGCTGCGACCAAAAGTTGGAAGTGTCCTGACGAAAACAGTTAAGGTAACATGTGAGAAATATTACTATGGTAACAATGATAAGTGGTGAGATACAGATACTCAGATACAGTAGTAGGCCTACGAATTTAAGATTTATTACGGGAAGAAAGTTAATTTTACCCTAACACTGCTTAGGATGATTCCTAGTGAAGTAATGATGATTTAAATTTGACTAAAGCTTACTATTAAGTTTTTAGTTGTAAGTTAATAAATATAACTTGTATGCCGTAATACATGCGTGACTGGTCAAGTTCTGCAAATCAATTGGCTTGTCTACACCTGTCTGAGTAAACAAACTATTAGCGATTGAAAGCGTCAGACACAAAAAAAAAGTTGCACAAGAAAAAGCGAAATGTGTGTAATACAGGCAGCAATTTGAGTGAATCGGTAGGATTGAATGTTGGCCTTGTACACGAGCGCTGTCGTCTGTGTGTCTCTGTCGGATGCTGAAGGTCTAATTACATAAGACAAGACACAAAAAGTGAGGAGCGATGATGGATCGGGGTCCAACTCAAGCAATCAGCTAGGAATTCTTCTTCTTCCACAGTTTAATGAGGCCTTCTTATACACTAGCGGCCACCGCTATTTTTATTTGTCTTCTTAAAGCAGCATGCTTACTCGAAAATATTGTTTCTCATACCTTTAGCAACTTTCTGCGTGTTTTAGACTACCACAGGTTCGAAAGAATACTCATGTAAAGTAGAAACCCGGTTATCCAAGACTCGATTAACCGAGGGTTCGCATCATTCAATGCTATTATGCTATCTGCTGTAGCTTTGCTGTGTAGTTGAAGCTTTGCTGTGTTTCAGACAAACAAGAAATAATGGCTTAGTAAACAATAAATAAGTTAAGAAATATCTACGCACAGTAATGTTTAATTTGAAGTGAAAAGAGTTTATAAGTTAAATTTATTTATTTATTATAGGAGTGTTAAGCCAATTGTATGAAATAACCAATTAAAACAATAGTCTGTCGAGTTTTCAGTTGTGCCTATAGGAGGTAATCGTGGACCATAAGCTCAAATAAGAGAGATTCCAGTTTATATCTAATAGGAAAAAATACAAGAGCTAGGCCTATATGCATTCTTAGCACTATTGCGCCACAGGCCCTACACTTGTAAACCTATCCAAATTGCCTCATCTCTACAAAGTTCATACTTAATATAATATAGGGACACTGTCGCTCTCATGCAAGATCTGGAAGTCATAACCTTAACATTTAAAGAAATACCCTTATAAGCTTTAAAATTCTGCATTGGGATAGTAAGACATTATTTATATATAAATTAATAGATGTTTATTTAATAATAAAACCAAGAACTCTATTATTGTGCCATATAAAATGAATATTGTTGACAGCTTCTGGATGTATACGATTGTGTTTGTTTATACAATTATTTGTCTTTTTTTTTATTTCTGATGTGATTATAAGCTCTGCCAGCTTAAATAAACATAATAACTATACTCCTTTAAGCTTCGAGGCTATCAGGAGTTCGGGATCTGTGTCTGTGTCTGTATAGTACTGTAGGGTAGGCCATGGAACTATTGCTTGTCAATTGTTTCTATCATCGGTGTATTTAATGGAGTAAATTTCAACTGATATTAATTTAAATGGATATGGTACAAGATGAAATGGTGAGGATGACTGGGGAAACCATGAAAAAACCCATCTCAAATTGGCCGGCCACGGGATATGAACCTGGGACCTCCCGAATGCGAGTCCAAGATTGCCCTTTTTTTTTTTTTTTTTTTTTTTTTTTTTTTTTTTTTTTTTTTTTTTTTTACAACCGCACGGAAGGATAAAACTAATGAAAAGAAAGTACTGTGTAAACTAAAACCGTATTTGTCGACATTACCGTATAAATTCCATGAAACTTAAGTTAATTTTGAGTAACATAGGCCTACTACAAGTAAGCCTACAAGATTACTTGATAACCGGATATTCTCAAGAAAAATTCAGGACCTCTCGTTATATGAGAACATTAAATCGTTTCAGAATTTTGAAGGTAACTTAACATCTAATTGCCTTCAATCAATGCAGAAAGGTAAGAAGTATTACATACACGGTTTATTATTCCATGTTTAATAATGTCTGGCATTATTAGGGATTAGTATGGATACAACGGGAAATAAATATAGAAATTAGACGAACAATTCCCTTTGATAAAACAAGCTTTTGTGTGCTTATACTTTCATCTTTCTTGAGCAAAGCTGTTGGTGTTACGCTAAAAGGATAGTAGTATGGTTTGTCGGCGAATTATTAGCAACAAGGTAAGCGCCTGCGGGTAAATACTTCACAGTGGCGGAATTGTATAACTTTGTATCTTTCTCCCAGTATGACAGGTTTTAACGTAAATTACAAACCATAACTTTTATTCCACGAGCAGTTCAGTTCTCCTGTAATTTAGAAACATTCATGGATAAAAAATTAGTAGTTTTAATAAGGCCTAAAATAATTAATATTATTTCTAATAACAACATACCTAACAATATTAATATAATATATAAAATATTACAATATAATTAGGGATGGGTCCTCGATACTCTCGATACTTGCATGGTATCAGCATCGAACGATACTTCAGAAAACTCGCTCGATACTTTTTCGATACTTTTGTAATTCTGCAATTCAGCAATTAAGTAAGAATGCTAGTATTTTTTAACGAAAACTTGTAAGTGGACTGTTTAAAAAACTAATTTTAGTTTTAATGTAAAGTTTAAAAATAATTATAGGCTACTGATATTAAATTTTGTCTCATTAAATATGCAGACTTAATTAATTTAGTTGGTATTGCACAGTTCTCTCAAATTTTAATTTTTAATGTAGCTATTTATTGAAACTGGAAATGTTGAAGGTATCGAGTATCGAAGTATCGAGTATCGAGAAAAAATAATGTATCGGTATCGAGTATCGAGTATCGAGAAAATCTGGTATCGACCCATCCCTAAATATAATATATAAAATATTACAATATAATGTAATAATATAAATTAATCTAACGTAAAATAACGTAATTCAGTGTAGTGTATCGTATTTTATGGAACCCGAAGTTTCATTGCCGCGCTTACCAGAGCCCGCCATTCAACCCTATTCTGTGCTAACTCCATCCAACCATCCCTCGCAAATCCTACTTCCCTTAAATCTATAATAATATTGTCCTCCCACCTGCGTCTAGGTATTCCAAGTGGTCTTTTTCCTTCGGGTCTCCCCGTCAATATTTTTGAGATATGTCTTTCTTCCCCCATGCACGCATCATGTCCAGCCCATTTGATCCTCCGTGATTTAATTACCCCCACCATGTCTATGACGAGTACAGGTTATGAAGCTCGTCATATGCGCGTTGTTTGGAAAATTACAGCAGATTAGGAAAATCAGTCAATGGCCACTAAAATTATTTTTAAAAATGCGGACGGATAATCAATGGTCAAAATTAACATTCCCGAATCTGAATTAAGTTAGGCCTACTAAAATAACAAAAAATTATCCGAAGATGACTTCAAACTTAATGAAAGGTAATTTATTAAAAGCAAATTAGCTGTAAGCGAATGTAAAATATAATTATGTAACATAAATTATTTAAAACTCTACTGTTTGTAATATTTTGCTTGCTATTCACATTCGTTAATTGATTTTGACGTCTCTGAAGTTGAAGTACCACTAGGAAGTAAGCTATAAGAGGAAGCATATTTCAACTGTTTTCTCACGGCCTTCTATCAGGTAATTATATAGGCAATGCTTTCCCCCAATTTCTTCAACCCGTAATTTCATGGCTTTTAAAACGTGTGTGGATAGTAGTGTATAAAATAATTCCACCTATTCCCTCGTATAAAATGTTTTTGTTAAAATATCAGCTCATAGCTTTGTCATATCGAAAATTTATACTTTTTTTTTTTTTTTTTTTTTTTTTTTTTTTTTTTTATTAACACCACAGTTTTAGCTACATGCTCCATTACATAATGTAATACTACATGCTTATGAGAACAGTCACAATACTTAGATTTCATATTTTCAGTTTTTTGTACATCGCTTAATTAGTATTTTGTAAAGTTTCAAAAACAGTCACAATACTTAGATGTCATATTTTCAGTTTTTTTACATCACTTAATTAGTATTTTGTCAAGTTTCAAAATCATTTCAGTTTTTTGTAAATCGCTTAATTGGTATTTTGTAAAGTTTCAAAAACAGTCACAGGGCTTAGAAAATTTATACTTGTCAATATTATAAAACATCATTAAAAATTATAGCTGCTGTCAATTTTATAAGACAATTTTCGTATTTTGTGGACAATAAGTTATATTTCGGCTATTCAGCCATAATATATTGTCCACAAAATAAGAAAATTGTCTTATAAATTTGACAGCAGCTATAATTTTTAATTATGTTTCATAATATTGACAAGTATAAATTTTCGATATGACAAAGCTATGAGCTGATATTTTAACAAAAACATTTGATACGAGGGAATAGGTGGAATTATCTTATACACTACATACAAATCCCTCGTAGGAGAAAAACAACATTAAATTTATCAACACAGTGTGTGGATAGTGTTTTTCAATTATTTACTCATGAACACAAAAAAAAAAAAAAACCTCAAATCATGAGCAATATATTGCACAGTTTCTACAGTTAATTGGTGACTGGTGATTGTGATATATGGAATGGAACAGCAGCTATTGGTGGCAAGAATGCAATCCACCGCTGATAGCTGTTCGTGTCGGCCAGTGCAGGCAGGACCATTAGGATCTCTGTGACGTGTAAGTAGCAGCCTCAGCACGCAACACCACGCATCACGCCATGTCAATTAGAAGACCACCCCACGACACTCAATACCAACATCATTAGCATTCGTCAACTCTTACCGTTCTGGACCATCACAATCCGCGTAGCGTGGATCTTAAGAATACTACGCCCTAGAACCCCTAAAAAGAAATCACCCTAATTAGGTTTATTAAATTCGGAAGGCGGAAGCGGTAAACAGGGTCCCGCAGGTTGCAGGTAAATTGAGTCCCAGCAAACAACTTGCTATTTTTAAAATTTGCGCAGAGAACCCCTAAAAAGGAATCGCCCTAATTAGGTTTTTTTTAAAATTCGGAAGCGGTAAACAGGGTCCCGGAGGTTGTAGGTAAATAGAGTCCCAGCAAACAACTTGCTATTTTTAAAACTTGCGCAGAGAACCCCTAAAAAGAAATCGCCCTAATTAGGTTTTTTTAAAATTCGGAAGCGGTAAACAGGGTCCCGGAGGTTGCAGGTAATTTGAGTCCCAGCAAACAACTTGTCATTTCTAAAACTTGCGCAGAGAACCCCTAAAAAGAAATCGCTCTAATTAGGTTTTTTAAATTCGGAAGCGGTAAACAGGGTCCCGGAGGTTGTAGATAAATTGAGTCCCAGCTATCAACTTGCTATTTTTAAAACTTGCGCAGAGAACCCTAAAAAGAAATCGCCCTAATTAGGTTTTTTAAATTCGGAAGCGGTAAACAGGGTCCCGGAGGTTGTAGGTAATTTGAGTCCCAGCAAACAACTTGTTATTTCTAAAACTTGCGCAGAGAACCCCTATAAAGAAATCGCCCTAATTAGGTTTTTTTTAAATTCGGAGGTAAACAGGGTCCCGGAGGTTGTAGATAAATTCAGTCCCAGCAAACAACTTGCTATTTTTAAAACTTGCGCAGAGAACCCCAAAACGAAATCGCCCTAATTAGGGTTTTTAAATTTGGAAGCGGTAAGCAGGGTCCCGGAGGTTGTAGTTAAATTGAGTCCCAGCAAACAACTTGCTATTTTTAAAATTTGCGCAGAGAACCCCTAAAAAGGAATCGCCCTAATTAGGTTTTTTTTAAAATTCGGAAGCGGTAAACAGGGTCCCGGAGGTTGTAGGTAAATAGAGTCCCAGCAAACAACTTGCTATTTTTAAAACTTGCGCAGAGAACCCCTAAAAAGAAATCGCCCTAATTAGGTTTTTTAAAATTCGGAAGCGGTAAACAGGGTCCCGGAGGTTGCAGGTAATTTGAGTCCCAGCAAACAACTTGTCATTTCTAAAACTTGCGCAGAGAACCCCTAAAAAGAAATCGCTCTAATTAGGATTTTTAAATTCGGAAGCGGTAAACAGGGTCCCGGAGGTTGTAGATAAATTGAGTCCCAGCAAACAACTTGCTATTTTTAAAACTTGCGCAGAGAACCCCTAAAAAGAAATCGCCCTAATTAGGTTTTTTAAATTCGGAAGCGGTAAACAGGGTCCCGGAGGTTGTAGGTAATTTGAGTCCCAGCAAACAACTTGATATTTCTAAAACTTGCGCAGAGAACCCCTATAAAGAAATCGCCCTAATTAGGTTTTTTTAAATTCGGAGGTAAACAGGGTCCCGGAGGTTGTAGATAAATTCAGTCCCAGCAAACAACTTGCTATTTTTAAAACTTGCGCAGAGAACCCCAAAAAGAAATCGCCCTAATTAGGGTTTTTAAATTTGGAAGCGGTAAGCAGGGTCCCGGAGGTTGTAGTTAAATTGAGTCCCAGCAAACAACTTGCTATTTTTAAAACTTGCGCAGAGAACCCCTAAAAAGAAATCACCCTAATTAGGTTTATTAAATTCGGAAGCGGTAAACAGGGTCCCGGAGATTGTAGGTAAATTGAGTCCCAGCAAACAACTTGCTATTTTTAATACTTGAGCAGCAAAATTCATGGAATTTCACGTGGAGGCTGTCCGTGCAGCCTAAATCTACCGCGCTGCGTATGTTACGATTTGTTCTCATATTTGCAACATTTTTCTTATTTGCAACTACTTTTTATTGTTTCTATTCTTAGTTTATGTTGTTTAAATACGCATTTGAGCATAGGTCGATAGGTCATATCAACGTGTTTTTAGAATCTTGGGTAGGCCTACATCAATAGGCCGAAGAAGTGATGGTGTGCGTCTATACCTGTTGTTTTATTATTTCTGTTCATTTTTAAATTAATGTTTAAATTATTGAGATATCAGGTGATAAACAGTGGCGGTGAGTCGTTATAAGCTAATACAGTAATAGACTGCAAGCAACTATTTTTCAAACAGTAACAAAGTTTTTATTTTTACTTTCCTTTAGGAGTCTATTAACCAATACTCCATACTCAGTTACGAGTGTTTTTGGAAGTCTATACTGATCTGTGGTGAACACCGCTTAGCAAAACATCTAACGCCTGTCTGTTCATGTCTTTTGATTTTACACTAGCCATCACTGCATGCCAACACTGCATGCCAACACTGTTATCTTAATAAATAAAAAGTTGCAGCTTAACTGTGGGGTGAGGCATGTTTTATTGCTTAAAAGAAAAAGTTAGGTAATGCCACTCCCTCGAACTGGTCATCCTGTGAGCTGGGAACAGAATTACTACCTCCAGTACAACACAATACAGTTGAGTTAGAAACGAAACTCTTAAAAAAGGAATTCTTAATTACGTACAGTACTTGGAAATAAAGTCGCAAAAAGGAAAATGTGATAGCATAAACCGAATCTTTGATAACAATAAACAGCATTTTTTCAATGTATCAGTATTAATCCGTACGGGACTTCATAAAGTGCTAACATTACCACTTATAACAATATCCGCGATTACATTAAGCGGCATTATATAGGCTATATATCAGTGGTTCCCAACTTTTCAATCCGCGGACCCCTTGAAAAAACTTAAAATTTCGCGGGCCCCCTCTGAGTTTTGAAACAAAAATCTAAATAAATACTTTGATCCAAATGTATTAAATTCAATAGACAAAATAACAGTATCAATGTAACAAACAGAGTTTATTCCTTAATGTGAACAGTGAAGCTGCTTTTGATTAATTAGCTCTGCAATGTTAGGTTTAATGTCTGATAATTTCAATATCAAGTCACTTTCAACTTCATGTTTATTTCTCAATTTTGATTTCAAGTAGCCTACGTGAGGTGGGAGATTTCTGTTTCACATACATAAGTAGTGGGGAACACAGTTAAGCACTTCAAAATTATGGGATATCCTATTTCTTCTTAAACCGCCTGCGGACCCCCTGAAACACCATCACGGACCCCCAGGGGTCCGCGGACCACACTTTGGGAACCATTGCTATATATATATATAGCCTATATAAAATATATATATATTTAATTATTAGGTATATAGGCCTATGTGTATATATATTCGGTAGTATTTTTAGATTTCTGGTATATTTTACGTAACACTGATCCCATGCTTTTATGAGTAATTTTACAATTCATGTACCGGTACTGAATCCATAAGTTTGGCACTAATGTAGTCTTAATGGGAAGGTAATTGGAAGAAGTGCTTTTTTCATGTTTCTCAAGTGAAGAGATAAGCTTTCGGCACGACAACATGTAAGCACACAGATAAAACAAATGCCAAGGGAGTTAGATAATAAGTGGAGAGGTGGAAATTGCAATTATTTCTGTCGATACGTCACACTGATGCGGTAACCGCTGAGTATATCAGCGCTCTGACATCACAATCTTGCAACGCACCCATACAATACAAATTATCAGGATGCTGTTCATTATTGAAGCCAAGGAGGATTTTACGGCTATTCTCTGATTAAATAAGAGGGCTGGATTTTTTGACAGCACACCTGTAGGATCTTAAGGAATGAGACAAAGCTTATGCCAGAAAGTTGAACATCAGCAATTTAAGGGGGGAGGTACAGTACACTTTTCACTGGCGTATCGTACAACTTTAAAATGTTTATTTCAGGACCATACAAACCTTTAGAAATGAAAATTTTCAAGGTTGATCTGCAAGATGTCCACATTATTAAGTTCCTTTAAAAAAGTATTACATATCTTTTTGAACCGTGCTGGAATGTTTGAATGTCGCATGAATTTTATGCAGTCCAGCAGCGTTTACATGCTGGCGTTCTTGATTATTTAGATAAATCTTACATAAAATTATTATTTTACATAAAATTATTTTATTAACTTACCCAAATGTAAAACATACACTAGAATATTTATGCTATCTCTCCAAATAAAGTTTATTTAACATTTTTACAGAACGTACTGAAAATGTAAAACTTTTCTTGATAAAAAATAACTTAAAAACTACATGAGCTAAAAAAAGTTTAGTACATTTTGTTGAGGTAGCTGAACTAAATAACCTTTTTAAATATCATTACAATATCTTGAACAGTTCTCAAGTTATGATGTGAACGCTTTGTAAAATTGCTAGTTATGGAAGACAGGCGACAAAAATACCTAATTACCGTACCTGCTTAAACAGGCAATGTTATCAAACGTTTATCGCGATAACCAAGAAAGCACAATAGGTAGATTAATTTTACATTCACCAAATTGAAAAAGAAGGGATAGCTATTAGCCAGATATAAGCTACTTTTTTGCCAGACAAGGAAATCGCTCACACACCCACTCTGAACAAGGCGCGGATGTGATAAAGGTGATAATGTCGGCCAGATGATTCGGAGGACCACAGGGACCTACAGTTTCTTAACATTCGCCTTATAGATGAAGGAAACCCCTGGCAAATCCCACAAACAACAAACTTGTCCCGACTGGAAATCAAACACGGGCCCTCTGGGTGAGAACCACACTGGTGTGCAGGTAGGGGGAAAAAAGCGGACCGACTCTTGTAGCTGATGGGGAAAGGATTTCCCCAAATATCAGGATATTTACAGATGATTGTGACGCTATAGCTCAAGTTAAGAACCTCTTACATTATCTCTAATGGGTTTTGAAATGGGCTAAGTCAACAGTAGACACTAGAACAAATTTTAATAAATTCCCTGCTATCCTGTGAATGCCGCTAGGCATGCGCAGTGGCTCATATCGGCAACTTAGATATTTTAGTCGGTCCGCTTTTTTTCCTACCTGTACAAAAGCATACCTTGAATGTTAAAAATGGCAGAGAAAGTGAATTAATTTCTATAAGAGTTGAATAAGTTTTTTAAACAGCGCATACAAATATCATTTCTATAGAAACGTTATGTATTGTAGAACAAGTTTAAATTTTACTTCCACATGTATCCTGTAAGTGAATGTGTATAAGAATAGAATGGATTTTGTTATCCAAGTATAGCTGTGTTAAGTTGTCAGATTAAATGACTGGTAAATAGAGATTTGAAGGGCAAGCCGGAACTACAGTAAGTTAGGATTGGGTTTTGGGTTTTGATAGGAGATGTGAATGTGCTGATGGAGAAAAGCTCCCGGATATTGACATGTTACGAACATCTGGCACAGGGACGTGAGTTATAACGCCTTGTAAGCAAATGATTAACGCAGGTGCATCGTCTCGGCTATCTTCCTTATCACTTTCCCACATACTCAGGAATTACAACATTTCAATCCTATCTTCTCATCTCATACTAACCGGACGCTCAATTCTCATCTTGCGTTTTCAAGCACACAATTAATTTGTTAAATAACGGGCCTACGCTACAAATTACTTTGCAACAATTATGATCGTCATCACTAGGGGGCGGATTTCTATGACCTAAAAAATAGGATATATGCATGCATTTGTGACCTAAAAAACATTAAAATATGACCAATAAAATTTAAAATATGACTTTACCACTTACACATAGTGCATTTTTTAAAAGTTTCATTACAATTCATTTTATTAAAATATAATGTTAATTATTTAAAATATCTGTAAATTCTCAAAAAGTATCATTAAAATGCAAAATTTACAAAATATGATATGAAACTTCAAAATTTCTATAATATGCACACAAATATGCCAAAAATATGACCTAAATATGCATATTCATATTAAATATGCTACAATAGTTGAAAATTTCGTATTTACGCAGTTATATGCACAATAAAAGCCGTTCCATTTTCACCAGGATGCTTGGAAGCGGGTTTAAATTAATCGGAAACCTGAAATAATGCAAAGGGGAAAAATATGGCATGTCATAGAAATCCGACCCATAGTCATCACCAATCTGCTCGGGTGGAACACTTGAACAAATTTTCAACAAACAGCCCTGCTGCCTTTTTTGGGAGAAATGAGCCAGTGCAAATGTAATCTTATTTTATAGGAACGGAGGTTCGATGGTGGCGGACCAATAGGAAAGCCAAAAAGTTAATAAGACTGAAAATGGAGAGATCCCCAAATCACTGAAAGTAGACCAATGGGTATGGAAATTGAAGAGAGACTTTCCAAACGGTGCTATGTAGAAGAAAGAAAGAAAATGAAAAAAAAAAAACTTTTCAGGAAATATTAAATTGAATTATCCTGAAGGTACTTAATGGCTTTGGCAATGAAAACGGAAAGATATTTCTATTTAGGCCTATAGAACTTAAGTTTTGGACATTTATGTCGTGGAACTGTTTACTAATTTAAGTATGTTTAATTAAACAGTTAGCCTTACATTCACAACTGAAAGTATGCAATGTTTTACAATGATGTTTTTCATAATAGCCTATATGATAAAGAAATATGGTCATAATTGATACTACATAATAGTGTGTCCAATAAGAGAAATCTATTTCCATTGCTCACTTTAAAAACATGTAGACTGTATATCATTTTCGATGATAGTTAAATCTCGTAATGAACGACTCCAAACGTCTAATGCGCCTGCGCAATGACATGTCACAGTTTGGAGCATTCACACTAGGCCTACTGACTTAGCATACTTCGGAAAAACTTGTGAGATCTGAATGAAAATAGCACGGATCACAACACCATTTAACCATTTATTAACATTACTTATTTACATTATTATTATTATTATTATTATTATTATTATTATTATTATTATTATTATTATTATTATTATTATTATTATTACACATTTAGTACATGTAAAAACAAATAAAACCAAACATGTCCCTATATGAGCAAAGCTCGTGTTTAGGGGTATAGTAGATTAATATAAATTCTAATTAGGCCTATATATCAATGCACAGTATACTACAAACAAAAAATTATAAATGTATGAGTACAATGTATACAAAAATAATTTTGCAGCATTAACCAGTGGTTTATATAGAATTTACAACAACAAAAAATTGAATAAATTGGGTTGAAACATTGAAAGACCAAACAAAATTAAAATTGTGCTATTAATATTATTATATATATATATATTAATTTCCTCTTAAATTTTCTAAGATTGTAATTCACATATTCAGGGTGCTCAGCAATAAAATTGTTATACACCGTTTGGAACGTTTCAAGTGTATTCCTATATAGATGTATGGGGCATCATAACGTTTACCTATAAAATGGAAAATGGTTTCTAAATGATTTTGCACTGTGTTGCGTTTCAGATTTAAATTCTGAACAAAATTACTATTTTCTCAGAGGATCATATGCATTTTCCTGTATGTTATAGAAGAATACCTCTTTCATGATTTACAGGACTCTAAGACCCTCTAGATTTTAGATTTTAGGGTTGCGGTAATTTTCTTAGGCCATGTTCTATGTTTGGTGACATCCTTAACGATATCAAAAGAAAATCATGTACTGATGAAAGCAATATTCCTTATCTCACATATCTGTATATGTGTATTTTGTAATACAAAATAAAATGAAGATCTTGGCTTCCTTGGGATCAGGGCAAAAGAAGAAAAAATTGAAATAGTTTCACTTATTCGAATAAAATAAAATAAAAAGTAAGAAGAAACAAATTATCAGTGTAACCAGATGTTCATTGGTCAATTGAGAATCAATAATCTTGCTTATTGGCTAAGATGGATAACGGGGAAACTGTAGACCTACGAAACATGAAAATCAACAGAATGTTAAAAACCGAAGATTATTTCGATCACGAAAGAAGTCAGCAACCACTCTGTTTTTAAATGTTTTTTTCTTTTTTGCCCTCAAGTATGTAAAAAGTCCACCGCTGTGGCTCAGGGGATGCGTCCAATCCTCTCACGCAGCGGGCCCGGGTTCGATTCCTGGTCGGGACAAGTTACCTAGGTGAGTTTTATTCCGGGGTTTTCCCTCACCTATGAGACAAATGTCAGGTAACTTTAGGCCCTTGTGGTCCCCGGATATCATCTGGCCGTCATTATCATCTTCATCCCCATCCTCGCCTTGTTCTGAGTGAGTGTGTGTGTGAATGGTGTGTATCGTCCTATGTGTTCGTGTTGTCTCGGAGGTGGCCCCGCGTTGGGCTGATCACTCATCCGGGGAGGCCATCCATATCCTTGTCTGGTCAAAAAAGTATGTATGTGATCCAAAGGTAATCCCTCTCCCGACAGGTCGCGGCCCTGTAAGGCCCGGGCGGCTTGGGTCGCTTAAATCCTAAAAGGGAGAGGTAAAACTACGAAAAAGAAAGAAAGAAACGGAGCAATCATCCAGCATATTAGAAGCACTATTATCTGCTGTAAGTGATCTGCGGAGACCGACTTAATTGCGATCAGTTTCGCAGATTTACGAATGATCGAGGCTTGATTACATATTGGCAAACTAATTTGCAGATGCGCGAAAACATTTATTAGGCGGCCTTGAGAACGGGTTGTAAGGAGATGTACCGTACTAGTGTCTGTGTGGCCTTGGAGCACCTGTGCATTGTGCATACATATGAGATGCCAAGCAGACAGCCTGTCGCCATCCAGTCACCTGACTACTGCCACTTCGCAAATTCCATCTCACGTGAGTCACTGGGAACCAAATACACTCCATTCTGCGAATTATTTAAACAACGCATTTAGATTTTGCTGAGGGAGGAGGGAGAAAGAGGAGGAACATCCCGAACAATCTGAACATCATGATATATTATTTCTGTTGTCATTTTACACCTTCAAACCTAATATTTTGCCAATTCGTATGAACGAGGTATCAATCATAATAGTTTTTCACTTCGGTCTGACTAATTTGCATATTATTGTGTTTTAAGTATTTTTACTGACATTTTGAGTTAAAATTCTTCAGATTTATTTTGATATACCGAGGAGACAGCCTATATGTGGGCCCAAAAGGTAACCAATAAAAAAAAAAGTCGAAAAATGAGATGTAGATGGCAACACATTTCTGATTAGCCACACAATCCTAGTTAGAGGTTAAAACTGCCAAAAAGTACCAAACCTCGTTACTAGAAGGCTTGGAAAATTGAGTTTTATAGCAAAAGGTAGGCTACTACATAGGCTAGACTCCATATTGTTTTCCGTTTTCTGTAAAATTTGTTGAAGTAAAAAGGTACCAAATCCATTTATTTTTTCATTTTCTGTAAAATTTGTTGAGGTGTTACCAAAAGGTGCCAAATCCATATTTTTTTTTTTTTTTCTGTAAAATTTGTTAAGGTGGACCAAAAGTACCAAATCCATATACAGTATGATTTTTCATTTTCTGTAAAATGGTGGTACGAAAAGGTACCAAATCCACCTCAATTTTCCAAGCCCTCTAGTAACGGGAGTTTTAACCTCATGATTGTGTGCCAGGTATGTGCTCCCACTCCATATTGTTTTCCATTTTCTGTAAAATTTGTTGAAGTGGTATCGAAAGGTACCAAATCCATTAATTTTTTTCATTTTCTGTAAAATTTGTTGAGGTGTTACCAAAAGGTACCAAATCCATATATATATTTTTTTAATTTTCTGTAAAATTTGTTAAGGTGGTACCAAAGGTACCAAATCCATATATATTTTTTCATTTTCTGTAAAATTTGTTGAGGTGGTACGAAAAGGTACCAAATCCACCTCAATTTTCCAAGCCCTCTAGTAACGGGAGTTTTAACCTCAAGTAGGTTGTACACGTTTTATTTCCAGTCTCATAAAAATGTGTTGATTCCGAAAATTAACATCAAGATCTCTATTAGGCATCATTAAGGAAATACTGTATGTACAGATTTTGATGTTTCATTATTTTTCAGTAATTAATTATTATCTCCAACGGTAAACATTTAAATCTATAATGGGCTAAAGGAAAATAATGCCTGTAGGTTATTTAAAGACTATTCACAGTATTTTGTGGTTCAATTGTCGCATTGTTGCAATAGGCTGGAAAAAATATGTAGACGATTGCTATATATATATATTATATTGCTCCACTGAATATTCGACTTCAGTTGTATTTTACAAGACGCTGAAACGCTAGACTGGAGCAAGTTCTGCTCTTTGTAGGTGCAAGCGTAAAGGTTTGCCTACCTGCAGGCGTTAGATTGCAGTCTTGTGAACAGAGTTTGCATCGTCAGGATTACAGTTCAATTACAGCAATTCCTTTACAAAATTAATACAATAATATTTGAAATTGAATACCGGTACAGTAGCCTAATAATATATAAGGAAAAGAAGTTATATAATATATATAGTCGGCCGCGATGGTCTAGAGGTAGCCCCCCTCTAGGTCTAGAAGGTCGCGATCGATGGATTTTTCATGATGTAAAAATCTGGGCACGGAGTCCTTCGGGAGGGACTTTAAGCTGTGGGGCCCGTGTCATAGAATTATGGCACGTAAAAGAACTCCAAGCCTAAATTATAGCCTCTGAATAAAATTCCTAGGTTGTGGGCTAATCAGCTGTCACTCTGCCCTCTATCGGGAAATAAGCGTAACAAAATTCATATAGGTAACAGTAACCTCCACTTAGAGGCCCCAGGCAGGCTTCACCACTGGGAGCAATATGTAGGCCTAATAAATAATAATTAATAAAATATATCGAAATTGAATCATTTGAGAATTTTAGATTTAATTAATACTATCCAAAGGCATCAATGACATTTTATCAATATGGCTATTTCTTTAACAAAACGATCATAGATTGGGTGAAAACCCAATACCGGTAGTTGAAATATATCCATTTACCTGCTGAAATATTGAAGATATATTGCATAAAACGTAATTATAGTAATAACTGTTGTAGGCCTAGTTCCTAGCGATGCATACTGGTAAATACTGTTTCTTGAAAGATATTTAGCAAGAAGGAACAGATGATGGCATAGGCGTAACCAGGCCGACCATATGGGGGGGGGGTTATAACATCCGCGGGGTCTGGGAAAGGGGGGTCCGGGGGTCCTCCCCCGGAAAATTTAAAAAATGAAGACACAAAATAACGAGTTTTAAGCTTCCCACGCTTTATACTTGTATTAAGTAATTTATGGGCAGACTTAAAAAATTATACAATTTTCCTTTTTTTAATCAATGGGGGGGGGTTCAAACCCCCAAAACCCCCCCGTCGGTACGCCTATGGATGTAGGCCTATTTTTTCGTGCGTATGGGGTTATGTGGATGCCTTTATATTGTTTACATTAGGTGGTTGCAATTAACGTACCTGAGCCAACGTACCTGATCTATGGAATACAATTCCCGTAAAATATTACAATGCTGATTCCTGAACGTACCACAGCTGTGACGTAAGCATAAGTCACTGCCGAGAATCTCCGAACTGAATAGAATATAAAGAAAAGAGATGTATTTATTACCTTTGTAGGGCATGATAAAGAAAATCAGGTGAATCAGGTCTGGTGATTAGTTGGTTTCAGACTCATTCTTATACTAACATTATCAGTCCAAATCGAAAGAAATAGTCAACAAAAATAGGCTACTTACACATTGTATATAGGTTCATGTGAATCCAGAAACCACGACCTCAAATATAGTTTTATTCCACATTGAATACGGAGGGGCTTGACTATGTTTGTTATTCAATAAAGAGGACGTTGGTTTTATTTAACTGCAGTCATAATGTTTTTGGACAGATTTCTATGGACTATTCCACTCATACGCCCCGTGTTGATATTGACCAATAACGTTTAGAAATTCCTCGGATATAGACCAATCACGGCCGTTTATCTTACAATATTCTTGTAGGAATCGCGGGGATGGCATTTAAGCTATTTTATACAACATAACTTGTTTGGAAATTTAAATAATAGAAATGTACATTGATTAAAAACATAGTTTCAATTCGGTGCAAGCCAGTTCGTGTGCTTTTATTCTGTTCTGCTGTTAGCTTACCTAATTAAGTTATATGTCATATGCACCATTGGTAGCCCTGGTTACAACATGGTAACTAGAATCGATTCGTGGATGGTTGATTCATAGGCTAGAAGGCCGTGATCTCGCAGCTGTTAGTTTTGTTTTTATACAACAAAGCACGAAACTAATAATTATTTGTATAATCCGTTAGGCCTACATTTTTATTCGTGAAATAGTCTTAATAAATCCAACTCGATTTGACGAGTTGCATCAGATAAACTCCTCAACTCTCGTGGGATTACCTATGATAGACAGTAGGATTAATGAAATTTCAATTGATCGTAACCTGTAGTGTTGCTGGTGAAAATTCTACAGTAATAATTATAATAATTACTTTAGTGATGTTCAAATTCTTCTTCATTGTACATCAATCACGTGACTGTCACATGAGTGATAGCGTTTTTATGCATTGCAGCTTTAGCTTTAGCTGAACGTGAAGTCACTTGAAATCACAAGCTACAAAAAAGTTAAAAACATGGAAGCACTTTACAATTTAAGTTAATAGCGATCTAAGGTCGTCATATCGTTCCTTATTAAAATCAGTTAGGGAAGCAAAAGAAGCAAAACGCAACTAATCCAAACGGAAATTGAAATGACTTGAACGGCTCAGTTTACTCGTAAAACCGGTTCAATGCACTGCGCGCTGCTATGAGGAAACTACGTGCTTTGCACAACACTTGGGAAATGATTCGGATTAGGCGTGTTTTGCCCATCTTAATAAGTTTTGACGTGATTTTGTCAAGGAATCCTTTTATATAGGCCTATAAACTAGATGTTATGATATTATAGTAATCAAAACATAGACTAATGATAAACTTACTTTTAGAATAAGATTACCAGATTTTTTCAATGTATCCGGGATATTTAGAAAATGTTATGGAAAAGTTTTGGATGGCTATGGGATGGCTAAATTACGAGTATATTCTTCTTTCTACAATATATGGCTATACTTAACGCGAAACCTGAAATAGTAATTTTTTTGTAATCTCTCTGTACCCCCTTCCATTAAGTCGGTCGCGGTGATGGAGAGGTAGCGTGCCCACCTCTGGATCCGAAGATCGCTGATTCAAACCTGGCTACTGTGGACGGAAATTCAGGATGTAAAAATCCTGGGTATGAAGTCCCCCGGAAGAGACTATAAACTGTGGATCCCATATGGTAGATTTACATGACATAAAAAAAAAACTCCAAGCCTAAATCAAAGCCTCTGGGCCAAATTCCCCGACCCTTTTACATCCTAGTAGAATCTAAGTATCCTCTAGTTGGTCCCTCTGTCCTGTATAGGAAAATAAACATAACTAAATTAATTTTCAGTAGTGAAACCACTCGTCCGCGGAATGACTGGATAATTAACTGAAACGAATTGTTCCATTAGGCCTAAGTTAACTGTGTAGTTTATTAAAATACAAGCGTTATAAAAGTTAATACAACATTTTATAGATCCTGTCGAATTTAATTTAAGCTTAGGTTCTTCCACTGTTTTTGTAATGTCCACGTGTAAGATTACTGGGCCCGTAGGAAGAATGGTCACAAGAACTTCTCTTCCTAGACTTTTATTTAGGCGTGTTTGAAAGCTAACCTTCCTCGCCTCAATGTGCAGTAAGTCATGTTTACTAACGATTGAGAATTATTACGCTTGCCATAATGATGTCATAAGTTAATAGACCTTACCTGTAAACAAGAATATCTAGGGTTCAATGGATTTAATGGAATGCAAGATCCATAACATTTTATATTTTCGCTTATGAGGAGGTATTTTCGCATGATAAGGAAAGCTCAATTAAGAAATACTGTAGTGCAGTATTAATTCATTTTCGTAAATAAAAACTTCACAAGTCAAGGTTCATTTTCGTTTCGCTTCTCCTAGCATAATGAAGATATTATAAGCTTATATGCCACTAAGGTTATCTGTGGTGTTACATAGCTAGGCCTACTTCAGAAATATTCCTCTGAAACCAAGATTCAAACCCGTGACCTTCGGCTTTCCGTGTCCAGGTTCCATCAACTGAGCCAGCAAAGAGTTCAGCATTGATAAGTTACACGTTTCTAGATCCCAGAATTAAAAAATACAACTTTCAGAAAAAAATGTGTGTGTGTCGAGAATGTAAAATTATATGAAAATGAAATTTGGCACTAGATTATATATTTTCAGGTGATGTGGCTCGAAGATTGGACAATACTTTCCCTAACTTTTACCACCACGTTTAATTAACAAAATTTCAATTCTCGAGATTTTCTAAAAACACATATCTAACGATTTTGTTTAAAAGTGCCAAACCACTAATTTGAAACACTTTTTCGCTAAACTTCCCTGAAAGATAGTCATAGACCCTAAGCCAGTTATCGTTTGCACAAATTCTTACCTCTTTATGTGGCGCACCTTTGCACGAGGCGCTAACAACTAAATAAGCACTCCCTGCAATAAGACCACTTAGCCTATATCAGAGTATGAAGTGAAAATGCTCTATTATTGTGTGGATGCAACAAATCACGCTTTCAGAGTAGTCTTATACTTCGGAAACGTAGACCTATTTTCGGCTTTTGCTTTTTTATATTTGTTAATTTGTAAAGACGATCTAACTTACAGAAATTACATTGGATAATATCTTCTTTCTACGAGTAATAAATTCTGTTATTGTCTTTATCACAAACATCTGCAAATTTATAGGCCTATTTTATGTTCATAACTGGTATGTGAAGACCACGTTGCTTTTTAAAATGGCATGAATCTGTTTAGCGAGGTAGCCTATGCTTAGGCCTATACATGATCGAGTTACGCTCTAGAATTCTAGATAAAGTAGGCTAATTCATATTACCTTATATTGCGTTTCCGTTCAGACTTAAAACAATCATAATTTTTTTTACTTCTTTTACCCGTATTAATATATTCCAGCACAGAACACACTGATGTATTGTATCATCAGGTGCATCAGAGCCTCATTTAAGGTCGCATTATTCGGAAGGCGAGACTTAAAACCTTAGTTTGTGTATAAAACGAATAGGCTATAACTAGCCTTCAAAGAATTTGATTTTTTTTTCTAACGAAAGTTTTAGCTCCTAGTAAAATATATTATAATAGGCTATAATGTTGATATATTAGGCTATGCGTGTTATGCAATTTTTGGTAGAGAATTTAAACAAAATTGTTAGAGCCTTTTCGAGAAAAACGAGAAAATGAAATTCTAATCGGGTAAAGTAGTTGCAAAAATAAAGAGAAAGTCGTTGCCATTCTTCATGTCGCATCCCGAAGGTTTTACAACCCAAATAAAATCTGATTTACAATAATGCACTCACATAATTTTCTTAACCCTAGGAATGGGAAATAGTTCAATAAAAGCAATACAGTCCCAGAAGATAAATTATATATCAACCACATAATTTTGTTTTTACGGTAGGTCAATAGGCTACGATTTTTCTTTCTCTAGCTTTGCTGTTTACAGAAGCATAGACACTAATACTGACATGTTTATGAAAATTGTTTACTTGGATTCAGGGGGGCTCAAAACATGCAACTGAAAACTCGACTGTGAATTTCGGAACACACTATTTCCACTACTTAACGTATAGCAGCCTACCTATGGTAAGGGTAGAGATCATAATGAGGGCAAATTAATTTAGTTAAGTTCATTCAGATTGTTCGAGCATAAGTTAGGCTAGAACTATTATAAATGGATGCCTTGATAAGGAAAGAATTCAACGACCAACCGATACTAAAAATTATATGTGTGGTTTTCCCAGGACTCATTGAAATGTTTGAGATGACGGAAGATCGCTTAAACGTAGGCTACTGACGGAATGTCGCCACAAATGTCATGAGTTGTTTCTGGGATTCGAACCCGGCGAGTAGAAATGAATGGTGGAATTTCCTCTGTGAAGTGTTACATCGTTCATCCTGATGAATAGGATGACTTGATCGGGAGGTAAATCACGACTTCATCCATGCCGGAACTCCTTTCAACTTTGTCCGCTGATGATTACATTCTTATGTGTACACTCTGCCGACATCGTGTTCTTCACGAGGTGGTAATCTGAATTTGTTTATTACACTTGGAGACAATTCAATAATAATATAAAAATTATTGTTATTATTATTGTTATTATTATTATTATTATTATTATTAGTATTATTATTATTATTATTATTATTATTATTATTATTATTACTACTACTACTTTACTTCTGTGTGGAGGTACTTTGAAATGCGAGGTACGCCTGAGGTTGGTTTAGACACTTCGCTACCTATCGGAAGATCGCGAGTTCAATCCCTGATGAGGTCTTTGGGATTTTTCATAAGGTCTGATATTTCTGTTTGCCGTGGGGTCAGCTCAGAAATGAGTAGCAGGAGCAATACTGGGAGAGGATGAATGCGGCCTATGTAAAAGGCTGACAAGCTTACCATCTCCACGTGCTGAATATCTAAACATCTGGGAGCCTCATATCCTGGAACCCTAAGGGCCTCCATGGCCAATCGGCCTATAGGAATCACTTTACCATTAGTTTTTTTATTTTTATTTATTTTTTATTTTAAATATTTTATTTTTCTCTCGATGTAACTGTTCAAACGTTCGTTCTTGTTGATAGGCCTACTATGAACAATCTATCTACAATCCTAACATACCTCAGAGTGAAATAGTATTCTGGAATTCAGAGATTAATAATAATAATAATAATAATAATAATAATAATGTAAACAGTAGCCGATATAGGTCTAATAAACATATGTAGTAGTGCGAGTTAAGAGATGTGAAAACGGGCAACATACGTAGGATAGCTGATATAACTTAGCATAAAAGCACATAGTATCTAATGAAGTAAAGAAAATATAGAAAGTGGATACACTTTTTGATATATTTTAGAGTTTAAAAATAGTCTATAATTTTTATTATTATATGGTGGATCATTTTGTCACCTACATTTTGGGTATGTATCTGTTAAACAGATTTTCCTCCTACAATTTCCTATTAATAACAAGGCTATAGACCCTACAACATACAACTTAACTTAACTTACATAACCCTAGTTTTAATTGTAGATTTCTGTCTATAAGCAGAAATAAAAATCCGCTCCCTATTTAAAAAAATTGCAATTCCATAAATATGTTTAGTACAAAAACAATGCACATTTTCCTCCCCTGTTTTTTCGGAACTCGTGCCGAAAATGTCAATGAGACCGTATACACTTTATCATACAGAACATTTTGAGCTATGAAAAATGTAAAAAAACTGCGAGACAATCTTTAACTAAATTTTATAATGTAATATTTCTTATTACTTCTGACGGTTTAAATGTCGTCTGAAAGCTTTAGAGCAGCGTTTCTCAACCTATGGTCCGCGGACCATTGGTGGTCCGCGAAGATGGTGCAGATGGTCCGCAGACATAATTTAAAAATATCATAAAGCAAGTGGAAAGTAAAGAAGTAACATTTTTTCACATATTTCGTTATAATGACCTATAATTAATACCCCAAATATTAAGAATATAGGCCTTTTAAAAATGGGATGTAAAATTAGGGGTCCGTAATATTTTTTAGACATTTTAGAGGTCCTCGGGTTCAAAAAGGTTGAGAAACGCTGCTTTAGAGTATCAATAAATTAAAAGAAAACACATACACAAAAGGATTACGGATCCAGATGTTTGATGATCTTGTAATAGCGTATGAAATATTTGTTATATGAAGATTTTGTCCAAATTTTAACGTTGTATTCACTTAATATTGCATAAGGGAATATTTAGTCGGAAAAAAGCGTTGATGCCAATCCATTGTAGTTGGTATCATGCGTTAAATACTCTTCAGGAAGCGACAGGTAATTTCCAAGAATAATGAAACATAATCGCACGTCAAGGGCGCCAAACAGCGAACAAGTTGTAAGAAATGAGATTCATACGCCAACATTCTGTGTAAAACGGAAGTCGGTTGCGATTGGTTGACACGTCCTGCGTTACGAGTAAAACTACTTCCTTCCTCTGGAGCGCATTACGATGCACGGCGAGGCACGGCAGGGAGCCCGGCGAAATGCGTGAGGCAGGCACACGACTGCGTCAGTGCGTACACCTCAATATCCCGCATGATATTTCCATACAAAAATTCCGTCATCATTTTCCATTCATTGGCGATTGAAAAAAAAAAATATCCAAACGATCAAAATATCAGTAACTACAATCCGTGCGAAGTTTACACACTTTTAATAGGTGAATGTAGGCTACTTTTCGTGCCATTTTAAGAAGACCACGTCCCAAAACATCGTCTATCTAATCCGAAATCTGCACCAACAAAGAACAGGTGCTCTTGTACCTAGGTAGTTGCGTGGATTTCCCTAGTGTTGCCTCTGTTATTCACCACTTCTCAAGTGAATTAAACGTGCTGTGGTACGTATTTGGAAACATTGTTCTGGATTGCATACAAGTGTGAATACGCCTAATCACCTTTCTATTCACTGATTGACAGCAGGTAGAGGCAATTCTTGGGGGGGGGGGAAGTACCAGTATTTAAGAAGTGGCACTCACAATATAAATATGTTCTTAGTGCTTGTCTTTTAAACTATCCTTTTCTATATGCCCTGCTTTATACTTTATTTTCTTCCTTATTGTTCTATACGACCGCGATGTCATTATTATCGTCTCACTAGAGTTAGTCTTGCTTGTTAATTCCGTATTACTACTGACCCTTACATTATTTCGTACAGTTGAACTATCATAGGACGGAGATTTTACGAATCTTGCTATTGGAGTTGCACTCACAAACTTGAGCGTAGGCGTCAAGCCCCCACACCTGTGCGGTGTTCGTATTTTATTGGTGGCTTAGACGAGACTTGTTTAAGCTTCTGGTTAATAAAGGAAACTCTTGGATAGTAACAAGTTCACCGCTTATAGTAACCACTGCCACTGTTAACTTGAGCTGTTTCAAGAGTTAACAGATCTCAGTATCAAATATTATTTATCACATTCGCTCCTAGTGTTGCACCTATGTAACATCATATAAAATGAAATTTTAAGTATATAAAAACAAAGTATTTTCTAATTTTTTTCTTCTTGAAGAAAGATCATATTTTCAATGGGTAGGCCTAAACATACGTACCTTTAAAAATGAAAATAGGAGCCCAAAACCCCAAAATTTCTAAATTACAGACAGTGCAGAAGTACGTTTCTGAACACAAATAGCATTTAAAACTACTTAGTTTTACAGGAGAGCTAGAAGAATTTTTTATTGTTTCATTTGAACCTCTTTTTATTAGAAACAATTTCGTAGACGTCCTTTCCATAATAGCTTAATACATAATTTTACTTTTTAAAAACCAGTTCTTACACTAATATTTTATGTTGTTAAAAACAAAAACGTATTATAAATTATTACTATAAATAACAACATACATATGTTATTGTATGCCTATTACATTGTGAATATGCTAATCTCTCCATGTCAATGTAGGCCTAATCTTCATTATACAACGTGTATGCAGAAAAAATAAAATAAAAGGTAAAGTAATTCCTGTATGGACCGTGGAGATCCGTAGAGTTCCGGGAGATTGAGGATCCCAGAATGAGACATTCGGTACATGAAGATGGCAAGGTTGTCAGCCGATGGAAAATCCCTCTGACCTCATCGGGGATTGAACCCGCAACCTTCAGTAAAAATATTTGAAGGAGATCAAATGCACACTGATGTGAGTGGAAGGCTTTCGCCTTAGATTAAATGTTTATAATTAAAAATATTCCAACTCTGAAGAAACTACTCCAAACATTTATCATAATAAATAAAATTACTTAGCCTATATCTGTCAAGTTAAATGTAATCATCTTAAATTTTAAAAGTTCAGATTTTAAAAACAAGTGTCACTTAATTTTTAAATCATCTTCGTTCTAAAATAGTTGAAACAATTACACCATTTGAATAACTACACGGTATGGATTTATAAGTACGAAATCATTAATACAGTAAACCTACCATAGGCCTATACTTAGCCTGTTGGTTAAATTTTATTGTCTATAGATTTTCTTTTAATAATCACTACAGTACTTTTTGTTACATCTTTATAGACTATTATATTTTTAAGGAGTAAAAATATTCATTTAGGTACATTTCGATGTAAGATTTGGTGAAGGACAATCGCCAACTACTCCGCTACGCTGTAGTAATGACGAAAAGAACTCTACCTGAGTGAGCAAATAACTCAAATCAGCACGCTGACATCATGATTACGAGCTAACTACATTTGGTGGAGCTGAGTTTCCGGATGTAACACAAAGTCTTGGTGTAATCTTTTGAAAACGGTGAGAACTTAATTTGAAGAGTGGGTGTTGTGATCTGTGTGTATGCTCGAGGTATCGTGGCTTTTATGACTCTGAAAGGCGGCGTCTTTCTCTTTACCGTTTTCCTCACCATCGAGGAACCTTGACTGAACCATCAAGTCGTGTTTCCGAACTTCAACTCATCTGCTTTATATTGTGCAGCGGTTACTTATTGAAAAAACACAAAGGATTGTAATTATTTCCTGCTAATGTGCAAAAACTTAGAACAGTTCGGACAGTCCTTATTGAGTAAATCATGGTTAAAAGTTTAGGGATATAAATTTTTCTAGAGTAAAGTATTCACTTGGGGGCAAATATGTTATTTGTACTTTTAATTTGTTTCTACCTAAGGAACAAGTTGTTAAAATACGGATAGTTATTTTCCTTCCACTCTGTATAATATTTTGACCGAAACTTCCGTCAACTGAATATTGAACTCTGGCCAACTGTAATGTCAGCGTCATACTTCCGTCCATGCCCATAGTCTGATATAGCATTCAAGTTGGGTTTATTATTAATCAGATTCTTGCGGTTCCATTCTCAATCTGACTTCATTCATGAGCAGCGAGATTTGGGCTCGAACCAAGGCCGTGACGTGGGCAGGAAACAATGAACAGGGGATTTCCTATGAGCTTATTGCTCAACGTCGTGCCTTTGGAGAGAAGACACGAACAAAATAAAATATGCTACAGGAACTTCTTCGCCAAGACGCTGTACAGTGTGGGACAGCGGGCTAGGTAATCATTACAGCACATAAACTTGAACTGTTTGATAAAACATTTTTAGTCTCGAAAAAGGATAATAATATTCTAATAGTAGTAGTAATATTAATAATAATAATAATAATAATAATAATAATAATAATAATAATAATAATAATTCGCGCCCTGTTATTTATAATATAATTTCCTGCATTGAAGACAACGTAAGCTCATATATAATTATATAATTTGGTCAAATGTGATAACTAGGGGGCGGATTTCTATGACATGTCATATTTTCCTCCTTTGCATTATTTCAGGTTTTCGACTAATTTAAACCCGATTCCAAGCATCCTGGTAAAAATGGAATGGCTTTTATTGTGCATATAACTGCATATTTAGGAAATTTTCAACTATTGTAGCATATTTAGTATGAATATGCATATTTGTGTGCATATTAAAGAAATTTGTAAATTTCATATCATATTTTGTAAATGTTGCATTATACTGATACTTTTTGAGAATTTACAGATATTTTAAATAATTAACATTATATTTTAATAAAATGAATTGTAATGAAACTTAAAAAAATATACATATTGTGTAAGTGGTAAAGTCATATTTTAAATTTTATTGGTCATATTTTAATGTTTTTAGGTCATAAATTCTTGCATATATCCTACTTTTTAGGTCATACAAATCCGTCCTCTAGTGATAACTGTTACGATATCCTAGAACTCTAATATGAAAAGGCCTAATTAGACTAATGGTTACATAATTATAATTAATAATTATTTATAATAAAGCTAATGACTGATATTAATGAAGTCGCCGCAACATAAAAATATCTTACACCTATTAAGAAGTCCTAATATTTTAAAACGATTTGCTATATCATGCCTACTTTTTATAATTATATTCAGAAGAAAAAGGGCATACGCTCTTTTGTAAGACTCTTGTAACACAAGTTACGTTTTGTTCCGTTCTAGATATTTAGTTGTGCGTAACCCACAACAGGAATAGATCCCAGACGTCGATTTTTTTCTCCTGTCTGCAACCTTGAACAATACGGGGAAGGGTTTCAGATCATTCTAATTTTATAGAAGTCAACTCTTCTGGAGCAAAAAATGACGTGTCCAAGAATTGCAAAAATAGAACAGACGGATTAATAATCCTCTCTTTTTGGAGATCCTTCACTACTGGATTGTCTGAAAAAGTGCCTAAGAAAACCTAATAATTACCTAGTCACTTGTACCGGTTTATGTCTTCAAACATTGAATAAATTTGAGATTCGTAACAATAAGACTCTGAAAAGTTTGTAAGAATAACACACACTGGTTTGAAGTATAGTTGAACACTCGATGAACGCCTACTTTAAATTCCAAATAATGGTGTAGCTATAAAATAATAATAATAATAATAATAATTAGTCGAAGGACTGATAGGGAAGAGCAGTATAAATTATCTGGGATTGGACATCGACACTTACTACGAAGCTCCAATATAAATGGGAGAAGTCTATATTATAAATACCTATATTGCATAATGTTTATAGGGATGGTTTCTAACTAGGGATGGGGCGATACCAGATTTTCTCCATACTCGATACTCGATACCGATACATGATTTTTTTCCTCGATACTCGATACCGTCAACATTTCCAGTTTCAATCAATAGGTATATTAAAAATTCAAAGTTGAGAGAACTGTGTAATACCAACTAAATTCATTATGTGTGCATATTTAATGAGGCAAAATTTAATATCATCAGTAGCCTATAATTATTTTTAAACTCTACATTAAAACTAAAATTAGTCTTTGAAACAGTCCATTTACAAGTTTTTGTTCAAAAATTACAATGGGGGTTTGGACAGTCAACTTGCTTGTTGGTTGTTATTGACCCATTTCAAGGAGAAATAGAAGTATTTACTACATTTAGTAGACTACTAAAACCAAAAAGAGATACCGTACCGCATTTCCTTAAATTGCAGAATTACCAAAGTATCGATGTCGATACCATGCAAGTATCGAGAGTATCGAGGTATCGCAAGTATCGAGGACGCATCCCTAGTTACTACTAATAATATCTAGTGTTATTAATATTGTATTTATTATTTTACAAGATCTATAATACTTCACTACACGTAAAATTGTACAGAATTTTGATATCTGCTTTTGCTTATATACACAAAATCGCCGTGTTCATTATTTTTATCAAAGAACTTACATGTATGAAGATGTTTCAGTGTTCAGTTCGCAATTGCACGTAGGCCTCAGCGCGATACATGAGCTATCAGTTTTCGTAACATGGTTATTGTAATGCTGGTCACTACTGATGAGCACGGACTTCGCCATTTACATTGAAGAAAAAATCCGTATTACCAACAATATCGACTGTAATATCAAATCGCGGGCTTCTGGCAGCACTCCTGCACTCCTACACCTGCGAACTTGAACTCTATGAATGGATGGGTCGATACCAGATTTTCTCGATACTCGATACTCGATACCGATACATGATTTTTTCCTCGATACTCGATACCTTCAACATTTCCAGTTTCAATAAATAGGTACATTCAAAATTAAAATTTGAGAGAACTGCTTAATACCAACTAAATTAATTAAGTCTGCATATTTAATGAGACAAAATTTAATATCATCAGTAGCCTATAATTATTTTTAAACTCTACATTAAAACTAAAATTAGTTTTTTAAACAGTCCACTTACAAGTTTTTGTTAAAAAATACTAGCATTCTCACTTAATTGCAGAATTGCAGAATTACAAAAGTATCGAAAAAGTATCGAGCTAGTTTTCTGAAGTATCGTTCGATGCCGATACCATGCAAGTATCGAGAGTATCGAGGTATCGAAAGTATCGAGGACCCATCCCTAGTATATACCTATGAAAAAGACAGGTACTCACATAGTTTTCTTTGAAGTTCTCGGCGTCCATAAGCGCATTCTTAGCAGCCACTACGATCGAGGTGAGGAGCTCTTCGTCGTTGAGCCGAGGAACAAAATCCAGATCCGCGTCGAACTCGTCGCTGGCCCCGGAGCCACAGGGATTGATCCACTTGGGATGCGAACTCATGCGGTCTCTATCCGGACTGCCGTGTCGAGATGCAGGCGCAGACATGACAGTGGGCGCGCGAATCACACTCAGTAAACACACAGACACTACTAGGACTTCGTTGAATCCTGTAAACAAAAGAAAAATACAATAGTAGTAACTTAGTATTCTTACAAAGAAACCCTACACACTAACAAGTATAGGCACCCTCCTCCATTATGAGCATCTTATATAACTTATTGTAATCTATACACCTAGAGGTAAATTTGTCCTGGGCGGGAATCGAACCCGGGTTTGCTTTGTACGCTGACGCCTAGACCACTTTGCTACCATAGGACGTACCCAGTTCCATTCCAAATCTTCCTCTAGACCTCTGACTTCGCTCAAGATGTTCGCATTTGTACAAAGCAACGAGTCAGTGCACAAAGCTGAAAACCAGGGTTCAATTCCCGCCAGGACAAATTTTCTCCTATACATTACAATAGGGCTGTAAGTTATATGTCTTCAGTGAAACCACAACAACCAAAATCTACTTAGGTCCTCTAATTGATGAGGCACAGTGTTAATGCAGACAAATATTAATTACAATTAGTTATAATTATCTGAAATTATATTTATATAGGCTATAGAGCACAATCTCAGAGGCAGCAAGCAAGGCAAATAAATTTTCTTGCTTATTTTTTATGGAAAACATTGCCAAATGTGTAATAATTAATAATGCACGAAAAATAAGGAAAAATAGAGGCAGCAAGAGCATCGTTTATTGCTCCTTGTGGGCGCCCTTGTTTGTAAGGAAGGACTCTAAATGCAGGACTTCCTTTGTTTTATTGGTAGACGTCCCCGAGATTAGGGGACAATCCCCGATTTTGAGTTGCGGTTCCTGGTTTTGCCTCCGGAAGACAGCTATTTGGCCTGAAGTTTCTAAGAATAATTTCTATAAGTTTCTAAGGATAATTTTTTAACAAGCTAAGTGATAAAAAAGAGGTATGAGGTATTTCAACATTCCAGAAAAAATAATTTCAATGTTTTAATTATTTGTCTTCCGGGTAGCAATTTATTTACTGACTGACTTGCTCCCAAATTAACTCTTTCTGGACTGTTGGGAAGTCAAGCGCGAAAGTTCAAACATCTAAAGCATTGGTACTAAAAACTTGAGAATGCTGGTGTCAAATACTTGGGAACTAAGCTTTTTTAGTACAGATTCTTGACACACATTTATAAAACTATTACGAGATTCAATATGTAGGCCTTTAAGATTATTTGATGCATATTTCTGATATTGTGCCATGATTTGCAGGCCTATATTTGCCGTGTCGTTTCCGCACAAGTATAGTAGAAAAATCTGGTCAGGTCTAAAAGTAAAAACTGATATAAAATTTGTGAAAGATAGTTCAGTAGCATCTCACTCCCAGCACATAGTTTGCCCGCAGCCTGAGATAATTGCTCCTAGCTAGTGACTTCTACAAGACCTCCCGCGTTTTATGATGTCAATAATGATCCGTTACTTTCAAGACATTTACATGATAAACTGTAACATGGGAACATAACTTGATAAACGTCATGATGTGATTGTCTAATAAACAACAAAAACAGTTATGTTACATCCTATTTTACAGTGTCTCGCTGGCATGATCTGAACAACCGACTAATAACATCAAAACATAAAATAACAAGAAAGACAATTCAGTGCACGTAGGCTATAACTTGTTTAATACGGCTGGAATTTTCTGTAGTTTTGTAAACATTGTATAAAATTTGATCTTATTTAGGTTAATAATTCCACGATTCATATAAATAATGTAACATAATGGGTGATAACTTTTCCTCAACTTAGAATCCTAATTCCGGGGTGCGCGGGCAAAGAGAGTTAAGTCCACCATCCTACAAAATTGAGATATGTCCATAGAGTTACAGATAAAAATGTTCTCTACATCTGTGTTAAATCCAATAAGTCATATTCAAAATTGTACTGTAGTTATGGATGTGTGCTTCATGGGTTTATCCATTTCTGATGCTTTGTTGGGCTGGTATAGTGTGTTAAGTCACTCTAATTCTCAGTAACAAGAAAGTGGACTTAACTCTCTTTGCCCGCGCATCCCGGAATTTATGCCTAGAGGCCTTTCGGTGTAACGACTAAATTTAGGGAATATTGCTTTCTTTGTTGGTAGGTGCATCCAATGGGAAAATTAGCGCTGAATTGTATTGGTGTTTTAAAAAAATATTGGGGATAAACTAAAAGAATATTTCCAACAGAAATACACTTTATAGATTTAAAAAAAATACTGATCAACGAAGCAAGATGCCTTGAAGATGCTGTAATTACATCGAAAGACCTAAGCACAAATAAAGCTTATACGTTGATTAAAAAGTATCACATAGTTACTTCATTGATTGAGCTCAACTGTAGCCAACTACTTTTCTTTTATCCAGGGCCACCACTACCCCAATAGGCGGAGCTACATTATCCCAATGAGATGAGAAGGGACGATGATTATATTAATGGCGGGGAAGGGTTCCTTAAATCCTTACTAACTAACCAGACATTGTCCAGGAAAACCTATATATGTAGTTCCCATTAGCCGGACCAAGAATGGAACCAGGAACTCATGCCCAGTAATCAAAGGCTCTGGCCATTAGACCGTGAGGCCGGTCAAAAACTAACGCCATGAATTCACTTTGTTAGGCTATATACTATGCCTAGCTATGATAAATTCATACCATTACATTTTAGTGAACCATTAGGCCTAATTTTTGTTTTTCAATTTATTGCTATTAATGACAATATAAATGTATAAAAATGTGGTTCCGAACGCCACCCGAAGAAGCAAAGCGAACTAGTTCTTCCATAAAAACATTATGACAGTTCCCGTTTAATCGCAAATTTAACACAACCCCATTTAGCGTACTGTAGGATACATCACAAACCTACTTCTATTGCAATTAGCTCACACGTTCGTTCTAAAATAACTCCAGTAGAACAGAGAGGCTGTAAGTTATACAGTAGTCCTATCTTCTGTATCTTACATAGACCAGCTTATGGTATTGTATTGTGTAGGCTATAATGTGTAAGTTACAATGGTGTAATGCAACGTAATCTGTAAACTTACAAATGTTTTTGCAATAAATTGATTTACGATACCAAGGTATACTATTTTTGTAGGAGCAACGCGTAGGCACGTATCAAGAGTTAATTTCGTAACATCCTCTTTCACTTCGCGCTGATTATGAATTAGGTAGATTCATCACTTCCTCCACCATGCCACGTGCGTATGGATTCGCGAGAATGCATCATTCTGTTTTAAGAAATCGTACTTGATCTCAAAGACTTTAAAGGCTTAGACTGGTGTGTTTGGTGTGTTTCGTTGATGTGTTTAAAGCTTAATATTTTAAGTTTAGTTCTGAATTTTCAATATACCCTAAATGAAGAGAAAATTTTAGTTGATTAATGCTGCCATGATTATTTTGTTGCGATAATAGCAACAAAGTAATTAATTGTTTTTGTTTCAGAAACGTAATTTGATTGTTGGAGATTGTTTTCATTATGGAAATAACCTGTTCTATTTTGAAATTAAAGTATTTGCTACTACTAATAATTATTAAGAGGGATGTGGTCATTCTGTCAAAGAAGCTATACTGTTACACACTGGTACAAATTCACAAACAAAAACAATTGAACTTAGGTGCTATAAAAATAAGTCGATGGGCAGCGGTGATTGGATGAAGTTTTGTAATATCTCCTTACACAGAATTGGTAATTGATTCTTGAGCTAATGTTTGATTAAAGGTTATATCGTAGGTTCTTCTGTTCAGGTAGACGAGAACATCACTGAACATCGGTTTAGATCACCTGAAGTCATACCTATTTATCTAAAAGGGCTAGATGGTGAAACATTCACAATTTTTGGTCAGGATTGGAATTCTTTGTTTTTAAAAATACCAGGCCTATCACTTACAGTCTTTTATAATGTAAGCTAAGTTACATCACCCTCAGATGCTTCTAAGTGCCACTAATTAAGCGATATTTAAAAAGCTGCACTCGTTAAAATATGTTCAAAGCTTTTTAGACATAGGCCTAGTAAAAACAGAAAAGAACTGAAAATGTTAAACGAATTCAAAAGATTACCATTCTCTAAGAAAGATAAAATAATATTGATCTATGTTTAATTTTTTCAAAGAAGGCATCCAAGTTATAAGGCTGAGTATTCGAAGGAAGAAACATTTCAAATAAAAGTTTTAGCTTCTAATAAATTTAGTTTTTAAATAAATTTTTGTAAACAAGATCATTAGAGCAATTTTCGAGAAAATATCGAAAAATTAACTTTTCATCAGTTATAGTACAAGGAGGCTAAGAGAATGTCATCCTCGTGCTTCGTGCCACATTTCCAGAAAGAACTTCACCCAAATGTAAAGTTAGATTTCTAGCTTTAGAGCAATGCTGTTCAAAGACATCCACATACACACAGACATAAACACACACACACATAGTTCCGAAAATTTAATTTATGGATTGAAAACCTCTAATATTACTGAGAATTGGACATCAAATTTCAATGTCGAACACAACATTTTCTCTTCCTAGATAGCAGTCTACCTAAGGTGGGGTATAGAAAGTAAAAAAGTAAAAAAAAAAATCAAAAGTTTTCGAATTAAATAGGATTATGTAATTAACTAGTAACTTTGTGATATGAATATCGGTAGCACCAGACATTACATAATGTTTGTAGGCCTAGACCTATTGTGTTGCAGTATACTAGGCAAGCTATCCTGGGAAGAAATTGTTCAACGGAATATCTTCAAGGATTATAAAGAAACTTCAAGAATCCGAGTAGTTAAAAGAAATTTCTAAGTACGCAGCTGATGTGTTACGGTATGCGTAGTGATTGAAAAGTGATGTTCATTCTTTCGAAGGCATCTTTGTTACTATACATTGAGTTCGATTCCTGTAGAGCAGTCGACAGCTAGCTACAGATGCTATTGCATACCTCTATAACGTTGCGAAGTACTCACAGTTACATGAAAAACTGTAAACCAACGTATTTATTGCAAGATTTCATATAGGAAAATAATATTGAAAAAAATATATATAAACTGTGAGCTATTAAACTATTACTTACATAAACACTATTAAATTTGTATCTTGATTATACAGTGCCATCAGTTATGCTAACCAATAGCGAGTTATTAGAGTAAGGTGCCATAGTCTTTGCCATGGTTGTAAAAGTGTTACATTAAAAACTTCGAAGAGAATCAAGGGACCAGTTAACATCAGTTGGTTACAGTTGGTCAAGTAACAATATATAGGCCTAATTGCAAGGAAGTGTTTGTCTTTCTGTCTTTCTGTCTGTGCGCGATGCCCAGCGAAATCTACTGAACGAAGAGATCTGAAATTTTAAACATGGATGGACTGAAGGGTGGGCGAATGCACCTCGAAGCCGGATATTTAATTTTCGCTTTCGTTCGCGAGTTATGAGTGAAAAACTAGCAGAAAACGTGCATTTTTTGCGCTTTCGAAGCATCAGTTTTCAGTATTACATTTAAATTGTCAAATCAATTTGTAGGTAGCTTTGCCTACTTTTGTCATGCCTTGGAAATAAAAGCATTGCGATCGCTTGAATTTTTAAGCCCAAGCTGGTTGATTCATTTGTTTATAATGTCAAGGAACGCATACATCAGACATTTTCAACCTTCACGGAAGAGGGGTATTGAATATAGGCCTAAATGAGCAAACGTTGTTCGATTTGGACGAAACTCACTATGCACGGTTTTCCTGGGCCAGGGAACTCGAATCTGAGGTCGTTTTTCCGATGCTGCGCTTTCTAATCGTGGAATTCACGTCAAAGCCAGATTTTTAGCTGTTTCATTAATTATATTAATTGTTTAGTTTAGGCCTATGGATGTTTCGCGTGTGTACAAGCGTTAATAAATATCATGTTTTAATTATTTTACTCTTAAATTTTAATCTTCCAATTAATTATCGTGGGCGAAGCCGCGGGGATCTGCCAGTAGTGAATATTAGGATATTAGATATTTTAAACTATTATGTTAAAGTAATTTATTCTTCAGATTTCTAACACGATAAAAATTATTGCTGGTGAGAAAAAGTTCTAAGCGCCACTACGTAATAATTAGATTAAGAAAATAAAATACTACCACGCCCGTTCTCTCTTCGATCGGAACAATTTTGAACGAATGGTCTTGATGAAACCTATGGGGGAAATTATAGGCCCAAATAATTTGTATATTTTACCCAGCATGGTACATTTCTTAGACTAAACAAAACACGAAGTCTATCTCTCCTCCTTTTTGCAAGCATAGGCGTAACCAGGCCGACCATATGGGGGGGTTGTAAAGGAATACCCCCCAGGGAGAGGGGGGTCCGGGGGCCCTCCCCCGGAAAATTTTAAAAATTAAGATGCAAAATAACGAGTTTTAAGCTTTCGGGGGTCCTCTCCCGGAAAATTTTAAAAATCAAGTCGCAAAATAACGAGTTTTAAGACTCCGGGGGTAGTCCCCCGGAAAATTTTAAAAATTAAGACGCAAAATAACGAGTTTTAAGCTTCCCACGCTTTATACTTGTATTAAGTAATTTATGGGCAGACTTAAAAAAATTATACAATTTTCCTTTTTTTGATCAATGGGGGGGGGGGGGGTTCAAACCCCCAAACCCCCCCCCCCTCGGTACGCCTATGTCTGCAAGTGACCCCTTGTTATTGAATCGCACTGTTCGAAAAAATATAAAATAAGATGGTTATTGGTTGAATTTGCTTTTAAAAATAATAAAACGCTCCCTGATACAGGGGAATAAACTTTTCAGAAATTCATCTAGACCTCCTCGTTTCAAAGCCTTCGTTTACTCGAACGTTGCGTACCATACAGACATAAATGCCACAGTCATTTACAGAGGCATTTGAAATCGGAAAGAGGGGATAACTGTTGAGGAACTGTTTTCTGTTGGCAGGGTTCATTGTGTCCGGTGTAGAGATAACAATGTGGAAGAATACCACGGCATGTTTACTACAAGCAAAAACAAAACGAAATGCAAGCACTCATCATAGTCCATGCAGTAATACACCGGCATCTATTTGAAGTTAAGAGCGTGTGTGTCGACCTACCGCAATAATCGTCGTTAATTGCCTCTTAATGTGATCGTATGCTTCATTCCAAGCCGGTGATTACCACATTTTATATCAAAAGTGCACATGTCAAAAACATTTCTTCTTATGCTTCATTAGAAGTAAGCTGGATGATCCTGTTAGCAATCATTTTACAAGACAAATACAAGGTTGGCAAAGCCAAGACATGGCACTAAACATGGCGGAAATGGAGCCGGAAAAAACTCAGGTCACTCCATGCGTCTTATTAATGCCCTCTTTTACCAGACGCTGAAGATTATGGTTCAAGGTGTGGTCCTTTGTCTTCAAGTTCATACTGTGGGAATATTACCACACATCCCAGTTACAGAGTCCTTACGAGTTTAAAGTCATGGAAGTTTAACACATAGGTCTACAAAACATTTCTACTGACAATGATTGTGGTTAGTATTAATAATAATAATAATAATAATAATAATAATAATAATAATAATAATAATAATAATAATAATTCATTTTCATTGGCATGAAGGCTTTAGCTGTTTCCATCTAGAATTATGTGTTTATCAGATATAGCAAGCATGCCTAATTTCGCAGTACCCCTAATTTCGCAGTATCTTTTTATTTTAATTATTGGAAAATTGGGAGCAGTAGTGGAAATATTTCATCTTATTCATCAAAGAGGGCATCTTCTCTTCTATTTTATACATTTTTCTTTGTTTTCCATTACTTTTCCTGATTTTGCAGTAAATAAAATAAAAAAAATACTGCGAAATTAGGCACGTTACCTCAGATTTAAGTCATGAATGCCTAGCTGTTTCCTTCTAGTAGCCTATTTATGTTTGTTACGGTTAATTATACCGATTCTGTACTGCTACATAGGGGAGCTGAGATTATCCGCATAAAAGTTAAATTGGTTGACCGAACAAATATTTGCTCAAATATCCATAATATTTTAACCAATTAACAGAATAACACAGTTTAGTGTTTTACAAAGATTGCCTAATTCTTAAAGCTAACATGCTTGTACAGGATATACAGAACAAAAAAACTGATTAACTTTTAAGTTTTCCCTCTGTATTAAAGGAATTGAGATTGTTTGTTTCTGGAGTTGATAGTTTATTATGAGACACCTCAGTTTAAGAGCTTAAACAAAAGTTTAACTGTTTTTCTCTGCAACTGAGATCGTAGTTTGTTAGATACTTAAATTTTATATGCGTGCAGTGTTAACTGTTTCCTTATAGCCTGCCTAGAATATATGACGAAGTGCATTATAAGATACTGTTTTATTTTAAGGAGGTTTGATTGTTTTTTTTTTCTAGAACTGATTTACGTAATAATAACAATATATCTAAATTACAGTGGGGTGAAAGCTTAGCTGTTTTCCCACAAATATTGGTGTCGTAATTTACAAGACAACTCAATTTTACAGACATGAAAGTTTAGCTGTTTACCTCTAGAATTGAGTTAGTTTATGATCTGCCTCACTTTTAAGGGTATGAAGCAGTGGCGTCCGGACCTCCTCCGAAGTCAAAATCTGAAATTCTATTTTTAAGTTATTTAACTTCTATTTTGTCTAATATTTAATTATTTTATTTAATAATAAAATACTGAACTTTCAAATGTAGGCAATTATTTCTACTGATCCATGTGTTATTTAACTTCCATACCCCGAACCCCCCCCCCCCGGCACTTTCGACCCTTCCAAAAATTATTTTCTTCCTACGACACTGGCATGAAGGTTTGTCTGTTTCCTTAAATATATCACGACGAAATGCATTAGGCCTATATAAGATATTTCATTTCATTTTAAGGACAATGAGATTTTGGCTGTTTTATTCTATAATTGATTATGAATTTATAAGACGCTTCATTGTTAAAGGTAACGAGTGTTTGAGTTCCTTCTAGAAATGATGTCGGGGGAGGGGGAGGCTCTTAAACATTGATAGTTAGGTAAGTAAATAAATAAATAAAATAAACATTATTAATCCACATCTTTATTATCTACAGGTTTGACAACGGCTAGCTATCGGATAAATTCTAGAGTGATAGGGAAAAAGCAAATAAGTCAAAATTCCAAAGTTTCAGGAACGACAAAAAACAATTTATTTCCACAGCATTGTTACACTATTTAGTTCAGTCCACCAGATATTTTTACACAGTATCTTATACTATGTAAAAATATCTGGTTGGAATGATCTAAATATTGTAAAAATGCTGTGAAAATAAATCGTTATTTATCTCTCCTAAAACTTTGGTATTTTGACTTATTCGCTTTTTCCCTATCACTCTCTAGAATTAGTAGTTATCGAAGTGTATTCTCTATGTTCACTCCTAACACGGCCATTATTACTTGATACGAATACAGGTTGCCCCTATTAAAAGTCGTTAGACATGCCCTAAGCACTCTGTTCCGCGAACAAGAAGTAGGGAAACAGAACTTAATATAACATTCCGTGAAGTATTTCGGATGTGCATGCCAAAGCATGGCTGCACGAAACACTTCTGGAAAAATATAGAAATAATGAAACGACGATTGCCACTCCATTTATGTATTATTATGGACACTATTAGAATATGTAGTGAATATGTAACACTATTTAAATTATCCATTCAAGTGTACATTTCACTTTGTTTGTGGTCTGCTGATGTACCTGTACATCGATGCCTTCTGGTTATTGTTCAATGCACATCAACACTTCTCAGTTTTACCTCTCCCGTTGTAGGAACGTAGGACATAGGTCATAGGGCCTTCCAGGATCGCAACCTTTCGGGAGAGGAAATTTCTGTGGATTACGTGCATGCTATTTTGACCAGACCGGGACATGGAAAACCTCCCCGGATGAGCGATCAGCATAATGCCGGGGCCATTTTCGACACAACTATAAATAAAAATAAAATAAATCTGTTTGATTAGATCTTGGTGTCTAGGCTTCTATACCAGGATGTAATCTGCTAAGATTTTATTTTATTTTAACTTACTGTAATTTTATTAATACAACATAGGCCTATTATACAGATTACTACAATCACTCAAAACTACATATATACTTTCTTCTACAGAACAAGGGACATCAAATTTCTACAGATAATATTAACTACTCTACTCTACTATTTTACTACTACTGGAGTCTAGTATTTACAAACTACGCTACTCTAAGGAGCAAACTACAAATTACTATTATAGCTTAGGCCTATACACAAATCGAACGCGTAGGATGAGATACACCAGTCACTCACACTCATCCTGAACGGACGCGGTTTCAATGAAGGTGATAATGACGGCCATATGATATCCGGGAACCAAGAAGGCCTAAAGTTTCCCAACATTTGTCTCACGGGTGAGGAAAAACACCCCCCCCCCCCCCAGATGTCGAATCCGAGCCCGCTGCTTGAGGAGACAAACGCAACCCTTACGCCACAGCGGTGGGCGAATTCAGGGGACTTCCTACCGAAATGTCTTACACATAAATGCCCTAGACGTGGGGCGGGATTGAACCCCCGAACTTCGGAATAGAAAACCAGCACCTGAATGACAACTCCATCTAGGCTTGACAACGCTAAAGGTACGAAATAGGTACACCTACAAGAAATGCGAGTGGTTACCACCTGATTCCAGTTACTTTATTTAGAGCATATTAACACATAAGTTATCTAGGGATGAAAATGCTGTCACAGTTACGAAAATTGGAAATGTCATCACATGGCTTCATTAGTGTGACTGAACGCATTTTAGTGAACGAGGCGTGAACAGCTAAAATCACATTGAAACATGAATCGCACAACAAATGAAAGGAATATTTGACTCTGCTTAAATTATGAAGGCAAATTACTTTTCATGTTACGACCTACCTCATCCGAGTGAAGATTTTTTTTTTTTTAATTTCAAGATTTACAAGAAATAAAATACTGTATAGGCATAATCATTGTTCAATTGTTTTCTCCGCAGTCCGACACGGATTTATAAATATGTCAGTCATATTGAGTCCTGAATTTAAGGGTTGAATATGGTGTGTTTTAAATATCTATAGAAATTTATTATAATTTTTTTCACCCGGAAGTGGTTTTGTACATTTTTGTCAGCAACAACAGTACATTCTAAGCAGTCATTCATATAAAAACTAAAGCAGAGAATGAAAATTGTCTATCGCTATAGGCCTAATTGTTTCTCTCCTTGGAGACTAGGTTGAACGCGAAGCTGTGCTGCAACGTAAATAGGAGCGAAACCAGTTACTAATCTTTTCATAATTGTTTTTTTTTATTAACCCTGATATGCATATTGAAACCTATAGAATACGCAGTTTATTTTACATTCGTAATAAAAAAACAGAACAATAAACTAGAAAGAAAATTTATATCTCATGCAAAACTATAAAATAAGGTCTACACCAACAATAGAAACAACTTACAAGCAATAGCTGCATGGCCTACCCTAATGCATAGACACAATTTCCTATAATACACTAAATCCGTCGACTCCCCGTAGATTTTACATGGAATGATCTTGGACCTTGATTTACGGCGTCCTTTTCGAAAATAAAAAATCGGTCACGTGTTTATGTTTAAAATTCCGGGTTGGGTGAATTCCTACAAATTTCGATCTGTAGGATTTTGATATGTGAATTCCTACAATTTGATATGGGAATTGCTACAATTTGATATGCGAATTACTACAAAGGCAAGATTAGCATTAAGGTCTGCGTGGAAAGCTTCACAGGTATTGATATTGTGAATGGAAATTGTAGGAATTAGTATGTTGTCATTTTTCAGACACTGTAGTAATTCACATATCCTCATAAGTTATCCCAAAAATATTTACCTCCTCACAGCGAACCTAAAATTAATCGTACTTACCGCACCTTGGAACTCGCATCAAAACGAAACCCTTTTTGTATCAGCCCTTCAGTAGCCCCTAGACGATCAATAATATTGTCAATATTCGCTTCAATATTGATGGACGACTATAGGCTATTGATGGAAATATTGATCGTCTAGGAGCGTACTGAAGCGTCCTATCAATATTGAAGGTTATTGATAGAAAATTATATTTTCTGCCAATATTGAAGAGCCGTTTGAACGTCTAGGAGGTTTATTATCAATATTTCCTTCAATAATGTCTAACAGAGACAATAATCTGTGGTTCATGAAAGCTTATATTCAATAATAGTTGTTTGTGAGACAATAAAGTGATTTTTTATAGTCATCCGGTTCTGTAGAACGCAAAAAATTAAGCAAATGTTCGTGTGTATAGCACTACACCCCTTGTACCTCTCTTAGGACCTCTCTCTTTAATTTTTCTTTTTCACACAGTGTAAGAGTCAATGCTAGAAAATCCAAATCCGAACTGGAAAACATTTCGAAATTAACAAAAAAAGAAAACCGAGCAAAAAACGCTGAAACATCCCCGATCATGCAGCACTAATATTTTTGCCAGAATGAATATTGGTGAGCATATTGATGCGTTTTGAAGCATATTCAAGCGCGCTTCAATATAGAGCATCAGTGTTGACGAGAATGTTGACAATATTATTGATCGTTTAGGGGGCCCATTACGCTTCGCTCAATAATAGTAATAAAAATCAAGAACTGTACAAGTTACTTAATAAATGAAGAAAAAACAAATATGAGGAAAATAATGATTAGTTTCGGGTAAAAAATCATTGTAAAACCTCGTAAAGATGTTTAGGATTGTTACGATTGTAAATGTTGTCAGATGAGCGTGAAGTGAACTAAATATATTACCGAGTGTCTGGGTTCCCATCTGCCGCTTTGTATCTTGTCGCAACAGCGAAAAATGCCAGGTATTTGACCTTCATCATAACAAATGAGACAATCTTGAACTTATGAGTCTTTGTGTGCGAGCTCCGCGACCATGCGGGTGGCCTACCTCACTTGCTAACCATCATTACCTTCTTAAACTCTTTTTTTGTGCTCCTGTTGGTACACCTGAGTGGGCTTCATTCCTATCAGCCTCACAATATGAATGGCTGTGCTAAAATAGCAGATTATGATGCCGCTACAAAATGACAATTTAAGTGTCTGTCTCTCTGCTATTCATGTCGTTTTTAATGTTTTACAAGTCCTTAAAAATCTACTCTTTTTCTCTCACTTTCAGTATATATATATCTCTCTCTCTGTGCCGGTTTATGTGTTTATTTTAGCCACAGTTGGAAGAGTAATACCGATAAGTAATTTACACTACTTTTTTTACATAAAATGTAATAAACTGACATAGGCCTAAAACTGTAATAAACTTGATTTTTGCAATATTAACATTAATTCCTTTATTATCTGCTTTGTAAATTCTATCAATTGTCTTAACTTATACACAAGATATTCACTGCTATTCCAAATTTAATTCAGTAATTATCACAACACTTGAGAGTGTGCAGTGGTCTCGTAAATGTAGCCTAACTTTACCGCTTACTACTAATTTCTTGCTTTTGTTAAATCATTGATCCTATGTATAACTATCTAAAATAGTGAACACCCCTGGTTACAGCGCACTAGCTTAATTACGTCAATTATATGGGCGGAGTATCACTCCTCAGCTGATAATGTCGCCTTTAAAACCAGATATGGCTGTCACGAACGGCGGGACTAGACTGCAGTCATATAAAAAGGATATAAAAAGTGCGTATGCGCAGGGCATTTATAAGGCCTACGTTTGGAAAACTATAGTTCTGCTAGCTTGTATTTATAGGCCTACTACTCCATCACAGTATTAAATGAGCCTATGTGGATTTTAAATATCTAATTTAGTTTTGCAAGCTTGTAATTTTTATTGTTGTCGGCAAGAAGATTCCGTATAATCTATTGCTGACGCACAAGAAATGCTGTAGAGGAAAATTCTGTTTGTCGACAGAAGTTATTGTTTCTGCTCCACTAGCTGAGGGTGTGGAAATACAGTTCCTACATAAACAAGCTCACAATTAGAATTCTGAATATCAGGGGGTTCCAATTCTAATTTTCCAACTGTATGTAACAATATAAGAGTTTTTTTACGCATTTTAATTCAATTGCTCGTTTTTACAGGTATTTTACATGTAATGAAGAAAATCTTTCTTTATGCGTCATGTCCCAAACCTCGTTTCGCGAAAGGTAGAACAAGCATCATGGGTATACGTTTATAGACTAAAGAGTGAAGAGATTCAAACATATCACATTTCTTAATCTTAACAAGAATTATTAATCTTAACAAGAAGGTTAAAAAAAATAATTCCTAATAAAAAAAATACAATAATGAAAAAGGAATAGCGACAACCACTGAAGGAACAAAAACTAACAGCATGCAATGCATTTACGAAACTTAGACCCTGTCCGAAAGCTAAATTTTCAGCAAAAGTGAACTGGATACTTGAGCACATTAACCAGAAATAACGTCAGAAGTCATGATCGAAAAGTACACAGTTAACAGCAATCAAGCCCTTAGCTGCTAGCAATACAGATTGTAGGCTACTTGCAAACTAAACCATAGCATTTTTTATAATCGAAGACAAATTAAGGCGTGTAACCGATCAGTTCATATGGACTTATATAAAAAGAGGAATCAAATATAAGAAAATACATTTCACGGACAATATTTGAACTTCCCGCAACATTATCGACTACTAAAAACTACCATTACGCCTAGACTATTACAATGACCATAAAACGAATTACATGACAAGACAGAGGACATTTACACGAACAATTTGATATACAACATGACCATCTGAATCAAAAGACATTACCAGCAATTACAAATAATTAATCAAACGATTAATTATTAACACGACAACATAGAAAATTACATCATTCAACGCATAATCAAGAAAGCTATACAACTACACTTATTGCAGACAATAGTGACAATTACTTTATGAATTATTAACTAAATAAGGGAATACAATGAAGTGAAGGCGTGGCTTTTTGTCTGGAGAAGTCCACTGTCGCCAGCTATTAAAGTCAAGTTGATGGATACGTTTCTCCCCAAACCTCAACCCACTTTAACGACAAATATTTCAAACACTAGCAGACGACTTAGCTAATTTCCAATCACAAGAGACAAAGCCTACTGACAGAACCAATGGAATGGCTAAAATATTTTAACACCGAAACATATTAACACGAACAGGAGCGATCAACGGAGACTGGAAGACATCTATTCAACAGCGACGGACGTAATTTTTATAGACTAAACCGGAGTTAGAAATATACAGTGAAACAGTAACAAGTACGAATATTAATTTTATACCGACTTTTAAATAATACGGTCGAGGATAAAGATATATATATATTGGAATAAGACAAGATTATAGATATTATTTTTCGTATTGAAAAGTTAAACGAATAAATACCGCCATAAGATATATAACCTAAAATTCCTGCAATAAAACGTGCAGATGTTATAAGTATAATAATATAACCTAAAGTGATTTTGGCGACGACGAAGCAAATAGATAAAGACATTACTGTATTCTTCCTCCAGACATTTTAAGAAATTAACAAATTAAGTGAAAGATTTTCGGACAAAATAAACTTACAAATATTATTCAAGTTCATTATCAATAGACTTCATTTTTACGACCTATAATCCCTTCATCTTATATCCTATTTTAGTTTTCGTCGAGCACGACCCTGAAAGAAATCTCGCTCTATCAACTGAGTTAGAAATAGCCGGACATAATATATTCAACGACCCCTACTGACAATTATACATTGGCACCCAACAGTCATAAATTAGCACCCAACATTACGAACAGTTATAAATTGGCACCCATTTTGACGTTAATCATTTCATCACCCAACGAACAGTTATAAATTGGCTCCCATCTCAGGGCAGAATTTTCGAAACGAAATAGGATATAGGAATTAGGCCAACAAAAGTCGAAAATTTTTTTGAAACGACACGGGGATAGACGAAATTTATTAACAAATTAATTCTTCGAAATAAACAGTAATAGTGTATAGACTCCATGTGGATTACCAACAACATCAACATTCACCATCAACATTCACCATAAACCCTCCACTCAACTGAAAATCTACACCCCCGCCCCCCCAATTCTACAAGAGATCGACACCCCTCTTCAGCTTGTGACCTCCAGTCAGCTGATGGCCATTCCTAGGCTATTGACCGACAGACAGCTGCAACAACAGAAGGACTAGGGTATCGTTAAAATTTTTTGCTTATACTTACAGAGTTCACAGAACAATAATATTTTTTTTCTTCAATTTTTTTTGTAAAGGCTTAAAATAACTTTAAATTATATCCTTTCAAGAAGGAATGACTTTTTAGATTTATATTTCAGTAATTATTTTTCAATTTCACATTTTTCTATGCGTTTACGCAATAACAAAATTAAGATGTCTGTGAAAACTGTACAAGTAGTAACATGTTCAAGTGACCCAGAACCACAGCATGAACCCCTACACCCAGTGTCAAATGATGAATCTAGTTTGCAAAGCAGTGAATTAGACAATAGAAATGTCAATATAAGTGAGAATTTAACAGCAGGTGTAACATCACAGTCAGCTGTTCCAACAGATACTATGTCTTCTAACCCTGAAATAGCCACTGTAAATGTCAATGCATTACAACAAATTATGAATGCTATAACTTCTCTGGCCAGTCAAAATACTGCGCTAACTGAAACAATTAACTCATTGCAGACTGAAAGTAACAGTCAAAACACTGCGCTAACTGAAACCATTAATTCAATGCAAACTGAATTAAACAGTCAAAACACTAATCTAACTACAACCATTAATGCATTACAGACTGAATTCAACAGTCAAAACACTACGCTAACTGAAACCATTAATTCAATGCAAACTGAATTAAACAGTCAAAATACTAATCTAACTACAACAATTAATTCAATGCAGACTGAATTTAAAACTGAACTTAATAATCAAATGAATTCATTGCAGACTGAATTTAACAATCAAAACACTAATCTAAACACAACAATTAACTCATTGCAGACGGAATTTAATAGTAAAATGAATTCAATGCAGACCGAATGTAACAATCAAAATACTAACCTCACTACAACAATTAATTCTTTGCAGAATGAATTTAATAGTCAGAATACTACCTTAACAACAACAATAAATTCAATGCAAACTGAACTTAATGAAAACTTGAATTCAGAGCTAACATCTCAAACTAGTAATCTTACTCAGTTAATGCAAAACCATAGACAACAGGTTGCTGAAGAATTGATACAAATCGATTCCCGAGTGACCCAGGTTGGTACTCAGGTGGAAGCTGTACAGACAGAGGTTCGTACCCAGGTAGATGGAATTCGAAATCATGTAAGTGCAGTAGAAAGAGAAGTTAGGAGTAACAACACTAGATTGGTATCCCTTAATTCGGAGTTGGACAGATTGCGTCATAGGTTAAGGGATCAAGAAGATCGTGCAGAGAGTACAGTCTTGGTCTCTGACCGGGGCGAAATTGCGTCAACTTCATCTGCTCTCCCAGACACGCCTACTGATACACCTATCATTCCCCCTCTACCCGCAAACTTACCAAGATCCAATAACGGATTGAACCATCACACTGCAGGTAATTCAAGTCAAAGTAATAATAATAATCATCAAAATTTCAACCCCAGTAATCAGATTGGATTTACCCTTAGTCAAAGCGACTTGCCTCTTCCCACGTTTGAGGACAAACAGAAGACTAACCCCGTAAGATATTTGCGCGAATTAAAGACCTTTTTCAATTTAAGAAATGTACCTGAACAGTTAAAAATGATCATGGTATCCAGGTCATTAAAAGGTAGTGCAGCTCGATGGTTCAATGTTGTTAATGATACGCTGGAATTGAATATGCAGACATTCGAAGAGTCCTTTCTTCGAGAATTCTGGTCAATATCAGATCAAGAGAGATTAAAAGGTCAGATTTTTCATGGAAGTTTTGATCGTAATAGCGGCCAAACCTATATGGAACATTTTATTTCTTTATGTGATTCAAAACAGCTGTTAACCCCTAGTATCGAAGATGAAGTCTTCATCAAAGCCCTCTGCTTACACTATCCGTTTTCAATAAAGAACAGTTTAATTGTTGCAAGCCCCAAGACAATCCCTGACATGATAGCATTGTTGAAATCCCTACAGGAATCCCCGTTTCCACCACAAAAGATAAATAAATCCCAAGTTACCAACACTAATCAAGGCCTAAAAAGAAACATTAATTACGTTCAAACCAAACCCAACCAAAACGCTTTTGGATGCGAGACGCGGACAGGATCTGCCCAGTTGTGTGAGGAACAACAACAAGTAAATGAAAACGAGACTAATGTAATCCATGAAAATAGCTCGAATAGCCCAGGACAGTTCTGGAGAAATACGCCATATCAGAGAGGAAATAGGACTTCTTATTGGAGAAGTAGAAATTTCAGAAATCGCCCTTATTATTTCAACAATGGCAGAAACTACTCAAACTACAACAATGGTTTCAGAAACAACAATTTTCGATACCAAAACTATAACAATAATTATAACAATAATCATAATGACTACCCACATGATAACTCCCCAGGCTCGAATCAGAATAACAGAAATAACTATGGCAGACGACCATACAATGGAACACCACGCTGGTTCAATAGGACTCAGTACAACCAAGGATTTTTTAGACCAAGTTTTAGAGGTAGAAATAACTCACGTCGTGGACTAAACCGATATGCTAATATCAATGGACAAAATAACGATTACCAACATGACCCAATAAATAACAATCAGACAATGAATAGCACTATGAATAATCGTGACAATAACAATGGCAATCAGTCACCGACACCTACTGTTGAAGACTAAAGTAACTTAACGAAAGAAGCAAATAACCCCGATTCTTGACAAAACATATTCTTGTTTACCACAAACATTTCTTAAGAATTTTACCCAAACAACATATAGGTCATTCCCCCTTTTTTTTTTTACGACCTTACGTAACACTGTTATTCCAGTCACCCCAATAAGGCACCATTTCTTATGAAGAAGTAAGCCAAACCCCCACAGAGTGACCCTCTTAAATTTATTTCTAAAGGAAGTGCATCCGCTTGTAAATAACTACCCAACTTTCACATTTCTACAGTGTATATACTAATTTAAAACTAACTTGTAGAATTGACAGCCCATACAAAAATTCCAACACGTACTGTAAATATTTGAGATTTATTTTAGAAAGAGAAAGTTCCAAGTCAGCAGGAAATGATTCAATAAATATTTTATACCACAAAACTATAAATGATAATAAAATCTACCAGCGAAGAACATTTACTAGAAAATCCAATCCAATCCAATTCACTATGCGCTGATATACGAATAAAACAAGAGGCCAAGAAACCCCATAAAATTGTGAAAAGTTCCGTAAATATTTATTGAAACCATATTATATCATATCACTAATTTCCTAAGAATCAAAACATCTACGAGGTAAATTTTGCTTTTATTCAACGAACTGGAATCGAAAAAGGACTACGAGAATGGAATGTAAAATACTTTAGCGTGAACCTTCTCAATCTATGTTTCATTTTTACGTCAGCGCAACGAATGTATTAATTTAAGGTAATATGATGACGCACTCATTTTATAAGTAAACACTGAAAGACAATACAGATACAAGGATTACCTCATATAATGAAGTGATTTTTGCAGTGTTTCCTTGGAGACGAATAAGTGTTTGATCAGCCTTTTTCCGACTAAAATTGTATATATTAAGAAGTGAAGTGCAGATTCCCCTCTGAATTATACTGAAGGAAATGAAACATCGATTTGACTTAGGATAATCACACTAGTATTTGATTTAAATATATAAGAAAATTTTAGTTACACTTATTGAAAATATTGAATTAAGTTTTATAATTACACAATACACTTTGGTTAAAGAATTAAGATTTATGAATAAATAAGTATTTTACTATCATGCATATTCAATTTAGGATCCTCCCTACAACCTTACACCAATAAAATATAAGGTATAAAATGGAGATGAAACAGATAAATAATGAGTTATGAAAAGTGAATTTATGAGTGTGCAAAGATTATGAATAATTAAAGGTAAGAAAAGAGTCGACGATGAAAAATGAGAAAAGTATGACAAGGAAGGAATCCACTGTCAAAAGAGTGAAAAAGATCACTAATAAGAAAGAAAATAATAAAATGAAGGTAAGGCATGCACTTATAATAATCATGCTAGAAAAAGCAGATTGACATTTAAGAATGATATTATTGATTGTGTAGGAGTAAGAATGCATAAATTTGTAGTAAACTTGAACATGATATTACGAAATAAGCAAAATAAATTTATTTGAATAAAAAGGATACCTGAAGAACAGAAGAAAGAAAATAATACATTTTTAGATTGTGTAATTAAACATAAAGTGTGAAGTGTATAAGTAATCAAATCCCATTGTGTGTTAAATAAAATTTTATGTATTTAACGGTAAGTAATTAAGTGTAATTAGTAAAATTGTTTCATTAGGTGAAGAACAGTGATGTACCAGAAATGAGTTACAACCAGTCAAGATGACTATTATCAAGTAATTCAATGTAACAAAGATTTCATTTTATTAGGTGAAAAGGAAAGAGAAGCGTACTACAAGTGAGTACAATGAAGTAAAGAAAGGAAGATTATCAGCTGATTCAATGTAACAAGTGTATGATTTAACAATGTTTATATTTTAAGAGTTTTAATGTGAAAACTATATTTTTATTCAGTCGACGAGGAAGAACACAGATAAAAGATAACAGATAATAAATTACAAAATATTCATCATTACAAAATCAAAATAACTAATTGATAAACGAACTGACCGAGAAATTTTGGATGCGAGACTAACGAAAAATTTTTAAAATTATTTATAAAACTATTTTCCAAATACCAATTACTTCATAATTTTAATAATTATAGCGTTCGGACATTTGTAACCGATCAGTTCATATGGACTTATATAAAAAGAGGAATCAAATATAAGAAAATACATTTCACGGACAATATTTGAACTTCCCGCAACATTATCGACTACTAAAAACTACCATTACGCCTAGACTATTACAATGACCATAAAACGAATTACATGACAAGACAGAGGACATTTACACGAACAATTTGATATACAACATGACCATCTGAATCAAAAGACATTACCAGCAATTACAAATAATTAATCAAACGATTAATTATTAACACGACAACATAGAAAATTACATCATTCAACGCATAATCAAGAAAGCTATACAACTACACTTATTGCAGACAATAGTGACAATTACTTTATGAATTATTAACTAAATAAGGGAATACAATGAAGTGAAGGCGTGGCTTTTTGTCTGGAGAAGTCCACTGTCGCCAGCTATTAAAGTCAAGTTGATGGATACGTTTCTCCCCAAACCTCAACCCACTTTAACGACAAATATTTCAAACACTAGCAGACGACTTAGCTAATTTCCAATCACAAGAGACAAAGCCTACTGACAGAACCAATGGAATGGCTAAAATATTTTAACACCGAAACATATTAACACGAACAGGAGCGATCAACGGAGACTGGAAGACATCTATTCAACAGCGACGGACGTAATTTTTATAGACTAAACCGGAGTTAGAAATATACAGTGAAACAGTAACAAGTACGAATATTAATTTTATACCGACTTTTAAATAATACGGTCGAGGATAAAGATATATATATTGGAATAAGACAAGATTATAGATATTATTTTTCGTATTGAAAAGTTAAACGAATAAATACCGCCATAAGATATATAACCTAAAATTCCTGCAATAAAACGTGCAGATGTTATAAGTATAATAATATAACCTAAAGTGATTTTGGCGACGACGAAGCAAATAGATAAAGACATTACTGTATTCTTCCTCCAGACATTTTAAGAAATTAACAAATTAAGTGAAAGATTTTCGGACAAAATAAACTTACAAATATTATTCAAGTTCATTATCAATAGACTTCATTTTTACGACCTATAATCCCTTCATCTTATATCCTATTTTAGTTTTCGTCGAGCACGACCCTGAAAGAAATCTCGCTCTATCAACTGAGTTAGAAATAGCCGGACATAATATATTCAACGACCCCTACTGACAATTATACATTGGCACCCAACAGTCATAAATTAGCACCCAACATTACGAACAGTTATAAATTGGCACCCATTTTGACGTTAATCATTTCATCACCCAACGAACAGTTATAGGCGCTGATTAAAACACAGGCTGACATGGGCCGGAAGATCGTAGTGTGAAGTTTCTAGTCCTCAAGTTGCTAGTTTTTAGCAGATAGTGGAGAATTATTTCAGCTTTCGGACACAGCCTTTGGTACGTCCTATTCAGTGTAGGCCTACTAGTGTAGATAGAAGGTTCAAGCTCTGGATGGAATAAGAAATTGTGAATTGCATAAATTGTTGAAAACATATTTAATTGATTTTTTATTTTAATGATTATGATCCAGGATGGAAGATCGGCGACGAGTCATGGTAAGTAAGTATCCAATTCGGATTTACCTATACTATTGGGGAAACCACGAAAAAACCCAAGTCAAGTTGACCGGTCAAGGGATTTGAACCCAGGACCTATTCAGTCCGAGTCCAAGGCACTACCTTCTTGTCCTAATAAACTCATTTGTTATTTGAAGAAGAATTGAATACCATAAAATAGTTAAATACCGTATGGTATAACCAAAAAGAAAATTATAATGAATGTATGGGCTGTACCAATGCCATTATGAATCTGAAGAGTAGGTCTACATCCCATGTTGTGATTCTCCTACGCCCTTCTGATTCAAACTTATACCACTAGGCCTATAGTTGTTCATTTTCCACTTCACTAACGCTGTATTTTTTTATTTCGCTTCATTTATAGCCTAATAGTTTTAACCGCATGTAGGCCATATCAGTGGGTGTCGGCATGCTGACCACATGCCCCCAATTCTGCCATTTGCCTATGGTTGATGACGCAGCGGTAGGATGGTAGGCCTTGTCCCTTCAGGGCTGTAGCGCCACGGAGTTTAGTATAGTTAGGCCATATCACGTGTTTAGGATCTTTGGGTACATCTGGAGACCGTTTAGCTATCGATGTAAATGTGTTTCTTATGTCCATGTAGCCTATTTTGTTGTCTGTTCATATCCGATTTTTAAAATTACAGAAATCCAATTAACCGAACTTCAACTATCCGGAACGCTTTGAGACCGTATTCAAGTTTTATATTTTTTATTTATTAATATTATTTTTTTATTTTTATTTTTTTTTAAAGCAGCTAGCATTGGGAAACCGATTATTTGCGATAAAGCAAAACTTTTAGCCAACAAAAGCGACAGTTTGTCAGCAAAACAACTGACTCTGACTCATGTTTAAGATAAGAGACCTTATGTAAGTACTGTACAATTTAGTTTTTATTTATTTATTTTTTAAGAAATTACATTTTTATGAATTATCCAGATATCTGATTATCCGGATCGGGTCCGGTGCCAATTAACCCGCATAATGGAGTTCTACTGTGTAACTTTAGGTGGAGTTGAGAGCCCACGACGTTATTTTTATTATCTCGGCCACTTCGTCTATTTACTTAAGTATTATGCCGGTTGTCGACCAAGACCTAAGCTAAGTTAGTTTAGCTTAGCTCACATAGGCCTACAGTGCGTGATTTCATATGTAGTCGTGCCGACAAAACTACATATGAAATCCGGCACAACTATACATGAAATCCCTCACTGTACGTGGGCTAAGCTAAGCTAAGCTAAGTTAGCTTAGCTCTTGGTCGACAACCGGCATTAGCATGAATTTTGGGCACCTAAATTTCCTGCTAAATACAATTCAATTTGTATAGGACTGCCATGTGTGATCAAAACCAAATTTGCTATTCGTTTGAATGTTGTTCTATTTCTAAAATTTCTTCTAAAATCGTCAAACTATTTTGTGAGTTTACACTTCTTTTATACCGAGATGCAAATGTCATTGATGTTCTGGTTGTCTGAGGCTTAGGCTGGTGAGGGATTTTATTGTTTCCTGGTTACTGCAGTTGTGACTCATTCTAAGCTAGATAAAAATCAGCGGCCTCATTACCTTGAGAGTCAATGTGTGAGCATATTCATTGCAGATCTAGTTTTCTCTTCCCTTTGTTTACTGTCACAGTCTCTAAATTTATTGGGCTTGGACACAGCTTTAGACGCGAACTAGCAAGTTAATAAGTTCATTAAATCATTGCATCCTTAATTCTATGAGTATTCCCTAAATAGTTACAGTACCCATGAATACAATACTATGTTTCCGTAATGAAATAAACTCAATGGTATGTCACATAAAAAATTTAATTTCCGTGTTATTTTTGACACATTCAAATCAAATAGGCCTATACTTATACGTGGTGTAAAATATTGTGTGAAATATTATGTATTAGTGCAAACGTAGGCTATATCAACAAGGGGGCTTTGGGCCTATTAGTTTGTATATTGCACAACTTAAAATATTTTTCTAGCATCAAATAGGTGAACGTAACAACCGACAAGAAAATACCCAAATTAAAATAATGTAAATATACGATCGTGTCACACTGACGAACAGGTAACAAGGCATGGTTGGAAATATGAAACAACGTAGCCTACCTTTCTCTCACATTCATCACTAGCATACTTGCTTACTTAGCAGGAACTAAGTTAATTGGATATTGATTGTACTAATAGGGCCTATGCAGTTAATTATATTTATACGACTTTTAGTCAATTATAGGCCCAATTAAATAATAATGAAATGCCTTTCTGAAACTCGTAAGTTCTCTTAAAGAAATTAAAATACCGTCGGAAAAAGAAAAAATTTCGCTACAGAAATGCAAACTTCGCTAACACAAATAGCTTTTTTCTCGGGTTGAAACCGACAAAATTTCGCAAATCCGTCACTCACGAAAACTAAATAGGCCTCTATGCACTCTAGTGATTGCTTATAAATAGAGTTCGGATGTTTACGACATGTATTTTTATCCTGACCTCCATTCTCGCCGCAAACACAAATTAAACATGATTTACACATTTCTTATCCCATTCGGACCGTTTTTATTTTTCATATAAGTTAAAGTCATATTTTGGTCATTTTCATGGTCATATTTCTTGGTCATATTTCGGTCATATTTGTAATTTAAAGTCATATTTCAGTTATAAATTCGGTAAAAGTGCACATTTATGCAGTTTGTGCACTAAATTGTCGATTTAAACTTTTTCCGAAAAAGTCACGATATTTTGGTTTTACTATAACTTAAATGTGAAGGGACAATAATAAGTTATAGCATAATTACCTCTTCCTCCTTGTTATTAGCAACTTCCAAGAGACATGTTTTACAAATATTTTCAGTTCACATTTGCAGTGCTATCTGAAAACATTAACAGATTAAAAGTTCTTTACAAGTAAAACTGTAAATCACCTGTAAAATTGTTAAAAAGTGATTATCTGATTCTATTAATGTATGAAAGAATTTCATTAAATGTTTTAAATTCGAACATTTATTTTTAGAAAACACGTTCTTTTAAGAGGTCATATTTAGGATTTTTCGGTCATATTTGCAGTCGTATTTTCCACTTTTTTAGGTCATAAACTTCCGAACCCTACTTATAAACAACAGTGCGGAGGTAGATACTGACATTATGTGTGAATATTTGGAAATTACCATGCCATGTCTGCCTGGACATCTTATTAGCATTGCCGTCACGTATGGGGGGGGGGGGTATTACCTCCCGCAAGGGTGTAACATAAGGATTGTTTGAGCGAGAAATATTATGTATTTAAGGGATTTCTACTTTGAATACTAAGTAAGCGTTAGAGAGTGACCAGAATAACCGGTTTGTGAAACACCAAACACTGACTGACGGGAAAACGTAAGATTTGATGCATAGATGCAATCCGTTTAGTATATCCCTGCACTATGCATTATTCATAGAGGAAATGCATTCCTGACCATTAAAAAAAGGGCGAAAAATATCATAGACATGCTATAGAATAAGTCTAGTAATTTTTTTCATAATAATAAATTGTAAATGATTTGACAAGATCAAGCCCGAGGAGAACGCACTGCTCAAGTCCCACTTATCTATCTTGCATTTTTACATTCTACATTATGTCTGTTGCCTTATACCTATTGCGAACGTTTAGTACAAATTTTCAGAATCCACTTTTTTTATCAGATTGATCCTATTATGTGCAAGAGAAAAAAACTACTTTTACATTGAACCTGTTAATAATTAGTTCATTAATTTACTGTGCAGTTCGCTACCAGTTTCAAAATTAGTTATCAGATTGTGAGGTGATTTGGTTTGCTATTTGGGCGAGGGGGACAGTTTCGAAATGTCATTTTTTTCCAGCAATTTGGTATCCTATTTTCACATTGCAGGAATTGGCCATAAACATTCTTCAGGATAGCTGTGATAGTTGCTTTATAAAAATATATAGGCTAGGCCTAATATACAAATATATCATAGGCTTATAGAAAAATAAGTAAAAAAGAATAATCTCAACTAAAAAAATGAGAATATTATAGCAGAAAAAACCCTCTTGAAACCAGGATTGGAACCCAGGACCTTTGGCTATCCGTGCCGTTGCTCGGAGTTCGCTTTACAGCGCCAGATGGAACCTCTCTGCTGTGACTGATTAGTGATTACCCTTAATGGTCTACCTCACTGAAAGACAAGTTATGTATGTAATATGTAGTACTGTGGGGCATAATATTATTATGAAAATTAGTATACATACTAATAGTATGCCTCACATATGAGGCTTCTTTCAGCAAGGTGTACTATTAAGGGTAATCACTAATCAGTCATAGGAGAGAGGTTCCATCTGGCGCTGTCAAGCGAACTCTGGCTCAGCTCAGTTGGTAGATCAGCGGCCCGGATAGCCGAAGGTCCTGGGTTTGAATCCCGGTGTCAGAGGAATTTTTCTCATGTAATATTCTCATTTAATATCCAACAGAGACAGTAATCTGTGGTTCATGAACGCATATTTCCATCTTAAAAAATATATGTTATTTTGCTGTGTCAAAATGGCAACCTTCATTTAAGACAGCTATCATGCATGGATCTCCCACCCCTGCACATAAGTATACTTATACTACTTTTAGATCAGATCTAGGCTATTTTTATATATTTTGGGCACAAATTCAACTTGCCTAAGAAGATAGTTGGCGTACTGAGGCCTCAACGGAATCTGCATGCTGTAGGTAAACTACAGTAAAATTGACAAAAACTAATTTATTGATTAATATGTATGTGATAAGCCGCAGCTGAGTTTTACCATTGCTAGCTTAGGCCAACGCCTATTTTAAATTGTAATTCTTCACCCTTGTTAGGAATTTTAAAACGCCGCTATAAACCAGTAGGCCCAAGAGAGTTCTTACTATTTATAAGGCATATTTATTATATTTGATACTTATCAACAATTTGAATTGTCAAACTTTTTAATTGTATTTTTATCTGACATTTAAAATAACTTTTCAAAAGTATTTAAATTTAGATGTTTCTAACATTTTTGTTCTTTTTGGACACATGACGTAAATTAACAAATGTAAATAATAATTACGAAATATTCCAATTCGCGGAGATTAGCCTATCATTATTTTCAAAATATAGGCCTACAAGACGTTACTGCACAAACAGCCACTTCTTTATGACCTTCTAGCTTAAAAGGCCCGGCGTCGCCCGTGTTTTGTATTTTGTAATTACTCGAAATTAACTTATGAAGGACTTTCGATTTTAAAATTCTAGGTCCTTATACAACCTAGGTTTCTAGAATTTGATATGAGGAAGAACGATTTATCACACTCAAACATTTCTCTCCCATTGAAATAAGAAGAAAGAGAAATGCCGATAACACAAAATTGTACTGTCTTTGCGGAATATTTTATTTCTCCCTTTCATGTTACTATACAATCGTTTCGCGGCTGAAATTAAAAATTAATTCAATATCGCTTTCATATTTTCCTCCCGAAATACCTGGGACATAATTTACTGCGTGCATAGGACTAGAAAATATGTTCCACCTATTTTGTCTCCATTTACATGCTTTAGGGCCTATTGTAAACTTCCATATGTCTCAACTAAATAACTTATATAGCCTACAGATATGAATAACATACCAGTGGATAGGATTTTGTTTATTGACTTCTGATATAACATTCTCTTTGGCACACTCAGGCTGAGATAACTGGATTAAGCTGTCCCTGCAATACGACCTCTTATTTATATCAAAATGTGAAGTGAAAAAATGACATCTTCATATCCATGGCAGAGAAAGTTATATGACTGCATCACAATCATCGTGCATTATTGTCGTGGATTTTATTCTTCGATAGCTTCTTTAATTTGTAAAGCCCAGGTAACCCCAATTTTAACTAGGCCTACCTGGTGACTGGACTATAAATTATGGTCGAACAAGCAGTCGTATTATAGTAGGTTCATTGCGTAATGTACTTTTTTACTACGATAATGGACATTCCATTTTTGGTCCACGTGTGCAAATAAACCTTTTTCATTCAGTGTACTTTTTTGTTAATTATATTATAGTTACCTAGTAGTTTATATATGTCAGTGTTGTTTAACTTTATATGGTGAAAATTATTATAATATAGTAGGATAATTGATTGATTTTTCATACTTTTAACTGATAAATTAGCTGCAGAACTTAAAACCCTAAAAGTCGGCGATGTAATTCTCCGAAATAACAAACAAATTACATTGTCTCAAGACTATTGCTAAAATGTAACAAAATATGGATTGTCCAGTTACCTTGGCACTATTTTCTTGCACATACACAATACAGTATAAAGAAATAATTTAAAAATACCTAGTTTTGTATTCTGCAATTTGATATTAACTTATGAAGGACTTGCGATTTTCAAACTCTAGATCCTTATGTAGATATGTAGCATTTGAAATGAGGAAGAACGGCTTACCACACTCGAACTATTTCCTTAGAAAATGCCAAATCATACTTTTTACGGCTCAAAAAAAAATATTCTAAGAAATTATATACATTTTCAAGGGATTTGTTTCAGTTATAATGTTGACCGCGTTACTTTCCGGGCTGAACTCTGTATGTGTGCAAAATTTCGTGCAAATTGCTCAAGAAATGTGGATTTGTATAAGAAACATACATATCCACACCCACATACATAGCCTACTTTCGATTTTATATATTAGATATAATGGATATACAACAGGTCTACTTGTAATAAGTTTTCAATAATGCTTATAATTAAATTATGAGGCCAATGATTCACTAGTTGCTGAGAAAAATTATTGAAATCCACTTATTTCTTCGAGCTGAAACCTCTGTTACTCCTCTAAGAACTATTGTGAAAAGAATTGAGTAATAAATGCTGAGTAATAAATTGTTTTATTTAATTTAATAATTAATATAAGTTACTGCAGCGAAGTTACTATGTTTCTACTAATCCGTATAGGAGACGTGGAAGCGGATGACATTTCTGAGAGTACATAACATAAGACTTAACTATATTACAAGACCACCTGTCTGGAGTTTTACAGGCGATGAGATCCTTGCACAACATTATATTGCAGTCCTAAAAAAAACTCATTACAACTTTAATAACTTTATTTATATTAATGAGTGCTTATTTCACCATAAACAAGACATAAGCACTTTTCACTATCAAACTATTGAATTCTTCTAAAACAAGGTTATAGTCCTAATGTAATTGCTATACTACGTTCATGTAGGACTGTAGACCTAGAACAGCGCTTCTCAAACCAGGGGTCCCGACCCGAATGAGGGTCGTCATGTCATAATATTATGAAGAGAGGTGAGATATAAAATTCTGGTGTGATACATTCACATAACTTCTTCTAGTCAACGCTTGGGCAATAGGCCTACAGGTTTCTCATTTCACATCTTTTTATAGACTATAAGAGACCATATTGCAAAAATGCCTTTTCAATCGTCTTGGCCTCAGACTAAGTAGGCTATCTTTCAGAAAATATCTATGACTTTTTAAAAATAAAAGTTTCAGCTCAAACTATAAATGCTTTGTGCAACTAAGTTAAACAAAATCGTTATAGCTGTTTTCACGAGAAATGAAATTTGCTTCGTGTAAGAGAAATTAGTCGCCAAGTAAAAGTAAAAGGAAGAAAGAAAAAAAAGTGTTCCCTATAGGCCTACAGGCCATGGAGGCCCCGAGGGATTCAGGAACTTGAGGTTCCCCGATTTTAGACATCCGGCACGTGAAGGTGGTAAGGTTATCAGCCTCACGCACCGGCCGCCTTTACACTCAGGATTGCTCCTGGTACTCATTTATGTTAGAAGCTGAGTAGATTCCAGGGCCACAGTGCCAGCAGAAGGCTTAGGCCAATTGAAAAATTCCAACGACTTCATCGGGAATGGAACCCGCAACCTTCCGGTTTATAGCGCAGCGCCTCAAACCACTATTCTATAGTCTACATCCACCCTGTACTCATTGTGTTCAACAAATAATTTTATTTATTATAGTCTTCATCCCCACTCCATGGTAGTCAGGTGCGAAAATAAGACACGATAGACAGCGGTGATTGGTTAAATTTTTAGATATCCTTTCACTCGAATTGGTCACTGATTCGTGAACTGGACAGTCCTTAAGCGCGCCTGGAGATTTTGTTATTCTTTAAAATGACATAATGTGGTAGTACGACGAAATCACTTCCACTCAGTATTGTTCGTATAAGAACAAATCGCCGACAAGACGAGCGTAGGAGTACGACAAAAATCAGCGGACACAATGAATAAATATTCAAGAAGCGAGTAATTACAAAGACAGGACGTATGTATCCACATCCGCTATTGCGGCTAGCGTTTAACTGGCCGGTGCGGGGAGGATACACACTGTGAAATACTCATTAGATGTCAGCTAGGTGGCCGAGGCAATTATACAAGCGGCTTCTTAATACGAAAACCTACGCAATCATTAAAATATAAACAAATAAATGGTGCAAAATATGCTGCTCAAACTTTCTTACATAGGCAAAACGTCTACATGTTATCCAGTTTTTTTAAAGGAAGAAAGGCTGACACGCAGTTTTTTAAGAAATAATATGAATTTTTTCGGCTTGAAATAGATGGAGTTTATCCCCAGCTCCCCTCAAACGTCAAAAAGTCATGGAATAGCGATTTTCTCTGTTACTAGTAATCGGGTCAAATTCAAGTGTTTTGTTCAGTTTGTTATTAAATGGGCTATAATAATGTTTATCTTCATATTTACTTTAAAACCCCATTTTTTATATGTAATAAAATATGTGGAAAAGTCTGTTTTTTACTTTAAAAGTTTCGTTTTTGTGCTACATTTTTGTATGTCATAACTAGAGACCGGATTTTAAAGGGAAAATTTTCACCCAAAAAAGGACGAAAAAAGGGAAAATTATTGCCAAAAAAAGGTGGGGAAAAAAGGAAAATGATTGCCAAAAAAGGTGGGGAAAAAAAGGGATATAAAAGTAAGAGAGTGTAAAAATTCAACAGAGAGATACATGTTTGTTTTATGTAAAGCCTTTGCTTGCACTACAGCTGCTGATTCTGTAACATCTATTGACTGAAGACATTTTTTGATTTTGTTGAAATTCTCACAGAGGAAAATAGGACACGAAATCCATGTTCCCCACCTTGTTATAATGGGAAACTTAGGCAATGGCAAGCCTGTGACGCTCTATTCTGCTGGGAGGAATTATTTTTTCAATGGTGAATCAGTGTAAACAATTTTTAATGTTTTCATACTGCCAAATACTGGGAAATTTACGAATTTTTCAAAATAAATTAGCAAAAAAGGTACTGGAAAGGGAAAGTTATTTTAAAAAAAGGAAATGGGCCTAAAAAAGGAAAAAAAGGGACGTTAAAACCAGGTCATTTGCAGTTTAAAATTAATTAGTGATGTCCTGTTCAATTTTATCACGTTTTGTGATGAAATATAAAAAAAGGAATTCCCTTTAAAATCCGGTCTCTAGTCATAACCAACTATGTAAAACCTCTTCCTAATACGTTTTGAACTGTGCATGTTTATATTTTACCCTTTTAATTTTTGTGCAATTCTGCTTGGACGATAAATGATTGTTAGGGCCTATCATGGAATAAAAACCTTATGAGTCTTTTAGGCTACGCTTGGCCTATATTTTACTATACATGAAAATCTTTCCCGGGCGGGAATCAGGGTTTAAACTTGGTAGGCCTGCGCGACGCTGAAATCATTCGCCTTCCATAGAACATAGCCATAGAATGTAACCATAGGTTATATATTATATCTATTCCAAATCTTTTGCTTCAGATATTGCAGCATCTAGAATGTAGTAAGGATGCATCTAATTCTGATGCTTTCCCTAACAATAGGCTACAGGGCGGAGGTCCTCAGAGTTTCGTAACTGTTTTGTTCATTTATCATAAATATTGTGTATAAAAGTCTAAAAATGTCAAAATATTCTGCTTTTCAGTAAAATGATAAAATAACCTAACTAAATTTGTTATGGTCCTCAGAGCTTCTTGCCCCCGCTAACAAAAGGGGCCGAGCAATTTCTATTTCCTATTTAAACAAATTTTTGTTCAATTTTATATTGTTATTATACTCATAGCCCGGGCGGTTCGGGTCGCTTAAATCCTAAAATGGATAGGTAAAACTAAGGTAAAGAAAGAATTATACTCACAGTAGTTTTTAATCAACAACGATATTACTAGCTATCACGTTTGTCTAGGTAGCCTATATTTGTTCAGATATCTCTCTTTTCATTAAAAAAAGTGCAAGATTATAAAGATACATTATGATTTCTACGTGATATTTACTGACTTGTAACAAAACCAGGCTCTACAATGAATAAAAGCGAGACGACAAAAGATGGTTAATTTAAAACTTAAATGAGCGTCTCAATTTCTCACACAATATAGGCTTAAACCTGTTCCAAACAGTTCTCTTCAGGTATGTTATAGAGATGACTGAGAGGATATAGGGCTCCTATAAAGGCTTGATATTTTCCAAGTCGACCTCATTTGCCACAGTACAGTCAACTTCATATGGAATGATTGTGTTGCTTTTCAATTAATTACTATAATGCTAGCATTTCTCTTACCTTAGGCCTATAGAATGTTCATCTAAAGCAAAAACAACTGTATCAATGTCCTCAATTTTTCGTCCACAGCGTTTCTCAACCTTTTTGAACCCGAGGACCTCTAAAATGTCTAAAAAAATTTACGGACCCCTAATTTTACATCCCACTTTTAAAAGAAGACCTATATTCTTAATATTTGGGGTATTAATTATAGGTCATTATAACGAAATATGTGAAAAAATGTACTTCTTTACTTTCCACTTTCTTTATGATACTTTTTTAATTATGTCTGCGGACCATCTGCACCATCTTCGCGGACCACCAGTAGTCCACGGTCCATAGGTTGAGAAACGCTGGTCTAGGTATTAAGTACATCATCTTCCCAAACGTTTGACGCCCAGAGAATTTACACATTAAGAAGCTAACGGTTCTGTTTAAGATGAAGCCTATTTCGCTGCACTTAATTTCATGCAAATAACTTGTCGGAATATTAGTAATCAATAATTGTGTGTTAACACATATGTCAGTATTAACAACTGTAGTCTCACTCGTGATGCAAAGCACATAAACATACAGAGAACCTCTATAAACATAACTCATATGAAGAATACGAAGAACAGTAATTAAGAAGGCTTAATTTCTCTCTTCTTGTTACCGCTGCTATGTCTGTATTTTTGTGTTATCATTTATGACATTAAGTAGGCCTAGAGTGTAGTTTTCAATTAACGTAAATGACTCACTCTCAGCGTCTTGAGATATAAACTTCGCCATGATTTTGACGGTGTTGTCAGAAGAAGAAAGTTACGACAGCTTCTTCCCACCCAAGTTGCGAATAAGTTTAACTCGATCTTAGGAGGATGCTCTCTTGGACTGTTGTACATTTTACATAATTTATCACAAAAAGTTAAAATGTAGTCTAGAAATTAAATTATTTTACATAAAAATAAATAGACAAAAGAGTATATAAACACTTTCTCACATAGAAGAATAAGCAAAACAGAGAAGAGATTTCAAGAAAAATTATGGGAACAATTTGGGAGAATAACATAAGTTACACAAACTGAGACCAGAAAAGGAGTTATACAAACAAACAGAAAAAATAGGCCATACTTTCAGGAAAAGAAGATTAAGATTCTATGGTCACATTTTCAGAATGGAAAGAGACAGACTTACGAAACAAATTTTTGATCACTATGTAATTAAAAAAAACTAAACCAGCATTTTTCTAGGAAGTTGAAGAAGATTTGAAATTACTCAATATCAAAAAAGCAGGAGATTTTAAACAGAGAAAAGTTTAGGAAAGCAATATTTGATGGCGAATTTCCAGAGAAACCCAAGAAGAAAACGGGAAGTATATGGACGGAAGAACGGAAACAGCAACATCGCGAAAGAATGAAGAAGTTTTGGGAAGACAAGAAGAAGACAAGTGTTTCACGTGGTCCTAAGCTGGCCTAATCGAAAGGGGAAAAATAGACAATAGGCTACGCGTATTAGACTCAACCTTAAGTCTACCCTTCCACTTTATTATAATTTATGCCCTATCTCACATGTTAGGATAGTAAAGTTATGAAAGAAATTATCGTTCAGAAGTGGAATGAACATTCGTTGAACAGCGATAAACATAGCGTTGCAATCGCGGCCGGTCAGAATTTGTGTAGCTTTTGCGGCGATCCCTTTTTCTGAGAAATGACCGGGTTTTAATGACAGGTTTTTGGAGAAGGGAAATGGGTTCATCTCTCTTTTGTAAATTTTTGTAAAATAATAAATAATAATTCTAATAACAATAACACTATAGACCTCATAACAACCTAATAGGAAAACTAAGTTTTTCGTAAACTAAGCTTTTCGTAAAGTAGGCCCAATTTAGTTTGGGAGGTGAAAGAGATCAGTATTGAGAAGTATAATAAATAAATGCAAACCGCAATTAATTTTCCCCCTATTTCACTGCAGGAAGAATGTTTGCTTGTAACTTACATTACTTTTCTACTTAGTCCCCTCCCAGTTTCAACGCACTTAAGCCATCGGATAGGAAGTGCTTCGATACCGCGTGAGAAAAATTATTTTGGTTAACGCTGTATCCACTCGTGCACCGCGATTGGACATCTTCATCAGACTTGAATTTATGCCCTCCAAGATGATCCTTTAATGAACAAAAGATGTGGAAATCTGATGGTCCCAAATCTGGCGATTATGGCGGATGTCGTCGACGATTTTCATTGTTGCATGAAGAGCATGAGGACGGGCGTTATCATGTTGAATGAAGACACCTGCACTCAGCAGGATTTCCACATCTTTGGCCCATTAAAGAAGCACCTTGGAGGGCAGAAGTTCAAGTCTGATGAAGACGTCCAATCGTCGGTACACGAGTGGCTACAGCGTCAACCAAAATAATTTTTCTCAGGCGGTATCGAAGCACTTCCTATCCAATGGCGTAAGTGCATTGAACCGGGAGGGGACTGCGTAGAAAATAATGTACAAGCAAACATTCTTCCTGCAGTAAAATAGTGGAAACAAATTAATTGCCGTTTTCGTTTGATTCTCCCTCGTATATTGGTCTTAGTAGATTTTGCTAAATATTCTTTAGCGTTGTGATTGCTGTGTATAGTCTACTTGTGAATCAGACCCAAGTTTTCCATTCACATTTTCCTGGTACAGGTCAGGGTGAGTGGGGGTGGCACTTGATCTTGATAGTCACTTCTACCCTCGACTGAATGGAGTGACGTCACAAAGCAATCAATAAGCAACTGCCACAAACTACACATAAGTTGCGTACACATTCTCTTCCAAACTTCGTCAGCGCTCACGTAGGCCTAACTTTTAAGACTGATTTTTAGTAGTACACTTTGAACGCCATAGTCTACAAATTGATAATTTATTTGCGTTATTTAAGCATGTAATTTTCACATATTTGTAAGAAAGTCCAGGTGAATAAACCTTATAACATTTTACTAATTTTACAGGAGAGTCTTAAGTACGAATAAATTATTCCAATTGAAATTTATATTCCTATTTAAATAATGAAATCTTCAGGTGCCCCAGAGAAAAGTAGGATAGCTAAGTACTCTAGATAGGGGTGTGATTTGTGTCCATTGTTTTACCTAGATCATGAATATTCATATCTCGTGGAAAAAATTCATTAAAAAAATACTGTATTTTTAATACATTATTTTTTATATACTAAAACTTTTAAATTTGTATTTAAAAATAATCTTTTAAAATAAAAAAGAGACTTTTTTAAAATAGTAGAAATTCATGTTCAATCCTTTCCCATTATAAACTCAATGTTTAAAATTTTCGAAAGGAAACTTAATAATTCCACTAGTTTATAAATGCAATTAAAAATCTTGCATAAGTCTTCTCGATACATAGGCCTATTGCATTTGCTAATTATTGAATGCAGTTAACCTCAAACTTTAAATAGAATCTTAGTACGGCACTTTTAAATTCAATCTAGAAAACTGAAAAGAAACATACTTGTAAATTAATTCTAAAAAATTAATAGAATCCTAGAACGTAGTTCAATGCATTCTAAAGAATTTTTATAATTTCTTTGTAAAAACGTCTCATTCATCACAGGATTTCTTTTGAATCATTTGATTTCGCGATGCGTCCACGAATAAATTTGGTTCAATTTTGCGAAGAACTTTTCCGAAATTATTTATACAATCTGCGCAGAAATTAAGGTTTTAAATATTGCCCTTAAAAAAACGCATTTATTGTTAGATCATAATAGTATATTTTCTTAGCTGCTAAATAAAACTAAGATTTACTCCTGTTTGCGTTAGCGGAGACTAAAGGTTGCAGTTTTAAACCCAGATGACGGCCATTCGAAGTGAGGATTTCAACACAGAAAAAACACTCTCGAAGGAAAAGACAAAGACCTATTTGAAATTGAGTTTTTACTTGCCCCGAACTTTCTCCGGCCGTTCATTTCCTACACTAAGCGACAGAAGTGCTATTAATGAAGTGCAAAAATCTGTGAAGGCCTATGTACCCAGTATTGAAATGTCAGCATAATAACTACAATCGGAAAAGATCTTGTAAATGGAGGATAACAGCCATGTTTGTTTAGTTCGGAGGCTTAAACTATCCTAGACGACAGTTTTATGGAGTTATGTAATACTCACTCGTCAGAAAACAGTCACACTTTCTAGTCTACGCTTACACAAACTAATTAACCAAAACATTTACAGTTTTACCTCTCCCTTATAGGGACCCTTATGCGGGCCTTACCGGGCCGTAACCTGTCGGGAGAGGAATGAACTATGGATCACAAGACAGACATACTTTTTTGACCAGAGAAGGACATAGAAGGCCTCCCCGGATGCCGGAGATATAGCCTGTGGCTCAAGTACTCCGGGGTGGAAGGCGGGGCCAACAAAAAAGTGATCAGCCCAATGCTGGGGCCACGTCCGAGACAACACAAACACATAGGACGAGACACACCATTCACGCACACTCTCACTCCGAACAAGAGACCTCAAGGGCCTAAAGTTACCTGACATTTGTCTCACAGGTGAGGAAAACCCCCGGAAAAACCTCGCCCAGGTAACTTCTCCCGACCAGGAATCGAACCCGGGCCCGCTGCGTGAAAGGAGCGAACGCATCCCTTGCGCCATAGCGGTGGACATGTATAGTGGTAATCAGACGTGCCAGTCCAAGCATGGATGCGCAGCAGATGCAGACGAGTCCAATAAATATTCGTACTGCGTGGAGGGGTGTAGGGGTCAGTTGTGTCGTTGCCTTCAGTGCGGTAAGACCGTATAATGCAGTTAAAAAACAAGATATCTTGTTACAATCGCTTCTCTTCTCGCTAGTGCAGTTCAACATTCTTACCCCTCCCCATGATTCCTTCCACATGCTCATTTCCCCTCACGCGCATCTGGCTGCCGCCTCTGATTAATACCACTGTAGCCTACAGATATAATCTGAATTAATGAAGGCTCTCGCGGTGAATTATCGTGTAATGGAATCGTACTTTAAAATTGGTCTCTTAAAATGTACTAATAACGAATGTTAACGGGCGAAGTCACTGAATCCTGGAAAAGAATGAGGAACAATGATGGCCTCTGTGACCTTACCACTTCTTAATACTGAATACAATTTATTTTTATTTTATTTCCTCCATTATAACATTAGCCAGCTATTCTAATTTTAATTTGTGATCATTGCACAAAAGGAGAAATTTGTAGGATATCAAATTATACAGAAACATCGAATTAGGCCTACACTAAAAGCTTTAAATGGTATACATTGATTCAGTATTCTGTTAATATAATTAGCCTGCTGATAAATTTGAAGCTATGTCGTAATAAAAGTATAGCCATATTAAATGTTGAACTGCTGTTCTGCTTCTGTGAAATATCAATTATGCAAAAGCTTACGTAGCCTATGCTATCAAAGGAATTTAGAATTTGAGGTTAGATTTCTAGTACATAAGCCTATTTCTATCTTTACTAAGTGCCTGTAGATTTATTGATTTCTTAGAGCTAGTTATTATTAATTTGTTAACATTTATGAAGACGTATGTAGGCCGAGCTGCTTTGAAATAGCACTAACAAACCGAATAAGAAGGGAAAAATACAAACATTCTAGACATAACCTCCAAATCAATCAGCTGACTAGTGAACAAATAATATTAGTGAGGAGGTTTTATGAGTAGTCTACAAATCCCTATGAAACAATACTTTTTTTTATTTTTCTAAATGCACATTGATTTATTTGTTTAATAAATACAATTTTTACAAATGTTTGTTACTGTATAATCACCTTCATAGATTTTCAGATTCTATATTTTTAAAACCTGGAATTTTTTCCCAGGTTTTCTTTTTTTGAAATTAAACAACTATTTTAAAATTGTTATAGGCCTAACTGTATAATTTGCCCATTATTAATCATCAGTACGAACTTTTTGTAGAATTTAGACACTATCTTTACAGGGATGAGGAAAGTGGTTTCTTGAATACAGCGTGTTTATGTAGTATGTATGTATGCATGTAAATGTATATGTATGTGTATATATATCATTATAGTTCAGCCTCTAACAGAAATAAGTACCAGGAGCAATCCTGGGGGTAAAGGCGGCCGGTGCGTAAGGCTGACAACCTTACCACCTTCACGTGCCGAATGTCCAAAATCTGGGAGCCTCAACCTCTTGGAACCCTGTGGACCTCCATGGCCTGTATAGGGATAACTTTATTTTACTTTTATATATCATTATAGCCCTTGAATTAGAAAATAACACATGTACAATTTTCTTGAGAAATCACAAAATTTACCCGACAACTTCAAATTGTTGTAACTTGAGTTTTGTTGATAACTATACCCTTAGCAACCAGGGAAGGCGGTTGAGGCCAGGAAGGTTCCTTCACCCGCTAGCAGCCTCACATTTACAAGCAGAGGGAATTATGACCAACCGTAATTTCCTCCCCATGAGTCACCTAGTCTACTTCAATCAATCAATCTTAGATTTTTTCAATATGTCATTTTATCTTAAAATGTTTGTTTTATATCAATTCTACACATAATTACAAGAAAAATGGCACCAAACAATGTATAATTTACTTTAATAGGAACATAGAACTTGAAAGCAGTTTTCTCGTAACTTTTATTTATGTATTTGTTATAAATGTTCCTATTAAAGTAAATTATACATTGTTTGGTGTCATTTTTCTTGTAATTATGTGTAGAATTGATATATAACTAACATTTTAAGATAACATGACATATTGAAAAAAATCTAAGATTGATTGATTGAAGTAGACTAGGTGACTCATGGGGAGGAAATTACGGTTGGTCCTAATTCCCTCTGCTTGTAAATGTGAGGGTGCTAGCGGGTGAAGGAACCTACCTGGCTTCAACCGCCTTCCCTGGTTGCTAAGGGTATAATAAATAATATTATGAGTTCTAATATTATTAATTAATATTATTAGTAAGTTCTATGAAACAGGGACTTAAAAGAGTTAGCTTACTTTTAGAGAGTTACAAGATTGCCTTGTATTTCCTTGAAACGGGTGGGGATACTCTGGGCTAATTGAAACAAATCTGTAATATTGATCCATTTCCATGTTGTGAAGCTATGCAATAGATACGAAGCTTTGTTCCCCAAGAAATCCCCAGCAAATGACTCCCGGTTCTAGGAACGTGGTTTCGCGAAAAGCTCAGTCCGCGAAATCATCGCCTCTTTCCCCACCGCCCCCTTCTCCCACACGCTTTTGTCGGTCAATAGCTTCCTTTCCATAGACGCGATCAGTAGCCCATCATTAAGGTGCTTGCAATTAACGCAAGGTTATGCAAGCATACGTGTATCACTTGCAGTAACGAGATGTGGTAGTTAGAGTAATGACTAGCAGTGCAACACGCTGAGGTCTTTGAACACATCCGCCAAACCTTGCGGTCACTTAAATGTGGGACCTCCACTACTGCATCTTATGCGGTTTTACATCGCTCTCATTAAATCAATAATAGTGATAATTAATAATAATAATAATTTTGTGTAGAATATTTCCAAAATGTTAAATTTCGGACAGTATAGGCCTATCTTTAAACTATTAGAGCTGAAACATCGCGTTTAAGACGAATTATTTATGTAGGCCCTATTATATATTCGTATAACATTAGATAAATTAAATTTCAACATATAGGCTACATTCCATACGTCAGAAAATTGTGGCAAAAACCCCTTTGTATACAGTTTCAAGACATAGACCTACATTCAATTTTTACCAATTTTTAGAAGAAACAACGAACATGTTGAGGCCTATTGAAAAAATTGTTCTTACAGTCTTAGGCTACATTAAATTTGTTTTATTTTTACTAATCAGCCTGTGTTTTGGCTCTACGGACCAGCAAGACAGTAATAATTTGAATAAACAAAATCATTAATTTTAACAATAAAATAACAATATTGTGATAAGAAGAAACAATTACAAATAAACAAATTTACTTTCACATTTAACGACGAAGAGGACTGGTACAAAAAATATAATTTATTGTCACTTTATGGAAAATTTTTCGATGTTATCCATCAATGGGCTAAATCTAGCCTTTGGTAGTTCTCAGACCAACATCATTAAATTAATTTGCATTGATATAAGATCGTAGGCTTCCGCGGCCCGAGTTGACAATAAAATCTTCTTGGCTTCCGGGTATCTGCCGCGTCATGTTTAAGAATTCTGCCGACGTTTCGACCATCTTGCCGTGGTCTTTATCAAGGCTACTGATATTATTATTATTAGTATTATTTTGACAATGAGTAGGCCTAATAGCTAACAGTTATCGGTAGAAATAAAAATGACAAATTTCAGCACAAAAGGTGGCTAAATTTCAGTGTCATTTCTGAAGAAAAAATATCACTACTTCCGTGAAATAAAATAAACGTAATACCAGTTGCTCAACTATGATTTATTTTGTAATTCGCCGCCTAGGCCTTTCGGTGTGCTTGCACCATCTTCAGGGCATCTTTTTGCTGGCTTGGAGTTCCAGTAATTAATATTAGGCCTATTACTTCCGTGTTATTTTTCATTAAAATCAATAGACCTATGAATCATGTGGTGCAAGATATTGCATCTTTCTGAGAGAAAAAAACACATCAAAGGAATTTTTGGACTTTCAATAGCCTATATAGATTTTAACAACACTTAACAGTTGCATGTTGTTTGAAGTATAGATAAATTGATGGAACTTCCTGATCTAGGCTTTGTAGGCCTATCGAGGGTATAAACTCCTGGGCACCAAAATACAACGGTTTGTTAAAATAAAATGTAAAATAAATTCACTATGAAGGGGATTTAGTCCGAAATTCAAATCTGCTATTCAGCAAAAACAAATATCTTCAAAAACTTCTCTACACATAAGATTAGGCCTATTTTAACTTAGGTTTATTTGTTCCTTCTCTGACAACTAATACAACATTTACTTGATTTATTTAATCTTCATTAATAATGCATTATTTTATTAATTGCACATTTATGCAACTTTCAGTAAATGTATAATTTAAGTGCATTTAATAGCCTAAGTTCCTTTCTAAAACTCAGAAATTCCATTCAAAAATTAAATTTCGGTCATAAAATAAAAAATCGCACTAAAAAGGAAAATTTCACAATTTTTTGCATGTATAAAAGGTCAATACTTCTGCCTAGAAGTGTCTGAAACAAGAGATGTTTCAATCTTCCTGGATAATAACCACAATTCCGTCATTCAATAAAACTATGTAGGCCTGTCTATTTATATGGAACTGTGGCTAAATAAAATAAGCCATATTAAGTAAATCATGTGGACTTTTAATTGTATAATAGGCTATGTGATTAATTAATGTACATTTTAATCTTATCATTTTATTATACAGTAGGCCTATAGTTTTAATAAAATATGACTACTTTCCTTTATATTCCGATACATACAGTTTTCAATTGAACTACAACGGAAAGTATGAACCTATTACGTAAATAAAAAAACTAATAACTATTTCACAAAAAATTATACGTTTTATGAAATAACAATTAAAATTCTGTGTATTTCCTCGGAACAATGGTATGTAACACATGCAAAACAATAAAAAAGAACACATTATAATTTATTGTTTTTCATCTCTACTTATTTTATCGTAAAAGGTTGTCCACATTCCTTATTATTTTATCCTGGCATCTTAAATTTTATTGAGGGTATAAGGCGAAAATAACATTTATACATTGTAAATTTTCCCCTCAAAGAAGACAAGATTAAATTTATTAATATTAATAACTATCTCTAGTTATCGGATGGCATGTAAATATTTAGGGCAAGTTAAAACATGTATTCCTATGAGCATTAGTTAGCTTAAACTTGTGGACCGTTACAGGTGAAGTAATATCTGATATTTCCACTGATTCATACAATTGTCAATACCAAAGTACATTGCATTCCTTTAAAACTGTCTTTCATCAGATCGATGAAACGCCGAAGCTGTGTTGACCACCCTAGCCATAGCCTATTGTTCACTCTGATTTAGGCAAAGAATCTGTTGCTACAATCTGTGAACCTGTTAGCTAGTGTTTTTTTTCCCCACCGAATATCGAACTGTAGCCTATGGTGTTTTCAGTTAAACTTTTAGACCGCTGTCTTTTAAATCCTTGTTTTCTTACATAAATTCCTCGCTGCTAGGCCTATTATCTCATGGGTCATTGATCTCAGCGGTCAAGGTTACAAGTCATCTAAAAGTAATAGGTCTACATTTTTTAAGTAGGCTACCTGATTGCAATAAAGGATAACAAACAGACGGAAATAGTACGTTCGGATCCACCCTTTTTGGGAACTGGATTCAGTAGTGTCGAATGCTTATGCTATATGAAAACTGAAAAAGCCGAAGAATATTAAGACTTATTAAATACTTTTTTTTCGCAAAAATATTTACATTTTAGATGTTCGTGATTTGTAGGCATAGCCTTAATTCTGAAAAAGCTGTCGAAACCTCTCAAGATTTAAATATTGTAAAATATGCAGTAAGCTAATTCCTGAGATTTTTAAAAATCCATGCAAAATTGATGAATATGACTCCTAAACTTACAAAAAGAACAAACACGAACATCATAATTCAAAAGATACAAATTTCTTGCAGATGTAGGCTGAACACTGCAGAAGGATCAACTACTAAATGAACTTGACCCGAAAATTAAAGTTTCCATATTCAATTAGGAGCCAAAAATATTTAATATTAGGCCTACCTGTACTACACATAACCAGGGATGACCACCGGGGGGGGGGGGGGGAGTGCGTCATTGAAATTTCTGGGGGCGGGTTGGAAATTGTTTCAAAGTTAGCATTTTATAGCCTATGCCGAAAATAAAAACTGTCAAGTTTCAAGTTCAAAAGGTAGGCATAATATAAACCTTTTCTAATTCTTTAGAAGTGAGTAAAATATACTATACGACTAAGGTTGTGATCACAGCTAGGGAAACGCATTATTTGCTTTAACCAAGTGCCGCGCCGACGAAATTGATCAATGAGTGAATGTGCTGACAACAATATATTTCCCTTAGGAAGTTTTGGAGTAGCCCTACAGGTATTCAACTATTTATAAGGCATTACTTTTCATGAGGTTAGGGTGATACGAAGACTGGGGGGGGGGGGGGAGTCATGAAGCTTTAGGGGTATGGGCACCCCTGACATAACTGTTACTGATATTAAACTCTTTACTTGGTACAATAATTACATATTCTGTATATAAATACTGATTTAAAAAATTAACGATTAGGCCTACTTATATTTCGTTGAAGATTTGAATGTTTAAGCGGAACTATAGGTCTATAAGTTATCTCATTAAAAATAATCAGAAATCAGTAGGCCTACTAATAAAGTTGTATGCTATGAAATTTATCCATGATTTATCTTCACCCTTCCTAACCAAAATGAATTATTATAGGCTATTTCAATCACAATTTTCCATCGTTGTTGCTCTTGAAAAGTCGGACATGTGCTGAAACCAAATTTTACAGGACGAACAAAAAAGTTTAGTAACTCAAGCTCATAGTTGGAAAACTCACACTCAATGTGAGTTTCATAGCACACAGCAGAATCGTTAAAACAATGGCCTACTTCCTAACCTTAAACATGTATTTTTCTACTTAGCTTTGTATTGGGCTTAGGCCTAGCCTATAGGGGCTATAGATACAGTTTAAGTTTGTGTCAGTTGGTATAAAAATGTATTTTATTTATAAACATTTCAAGAGCAACGACGATATCAAAATGTTTGCTCTTTAAAATGAAATTACTTGATTTATAATCAGACCAAACAAAAGTAAAATAAAATTATATCTTTATATCTAATTTTATATCTTACCGGATGACAAAACGGTACTTAATTAATACTTCGCTTATTATCTAGTTAAAATAGATGTGCACTTAACAGAGAGTTTGCGCTAGGCTACAGCCTAGGCCTATATAAGTTACACGGATTTCGTGGGAAATTGCTATTTTGTAATGTAAGAACAGTCTAGGCCGAAAAGACTAAATGTCCGCAATTCTGCTGGGATAAGCCTACTAAATAAATGGTGCAAAAATATGTTGCACAAGGTTGCGGGTTCGTTCCCGGCCTAGGTCAATGGCATTTATGTGTGCATAAAAGTGACAGGCTCATGTCAGTACATTTACTGGCTTGTAAAAGAACTCCTGCGGGACAAAATTTCGGCACACCGGCGACGGTCACAGGCCTAAGTTGCAGTACATCTCCGTCGTTAAATAACCCTATAGGCCTAGCAACCAACCTTCTTGACGAAACCTTCAAACTAAAAGTTACTGTAAATATTTGTATTTTTTCTGTGGTTTAAGTTATTTGTAAACTGTCAGAAACTTGTTTTTGTGTATAAAAAATATAAAATAATTTCATATTATGGCATAGGCTAAGTACCAACTACATTAAATTATTATTTATTATTGTTATTAGTATTATTATGGATTAGATGAATTGTATCCTGGTTTTTCACGCATCAATTATGGTAACTCTTCGTATAGTCTACATTAAAACTAGTTCCGTTATGAAATAACTGAATTATCTGCTTCAGTGTGACATAAATAGTCAACATAACACACTAACCGAGCAGAGGAAAAATTATTTTTATTGTAGTCTGTAATATATTAATCTAACTTCATTCTGTACGGTACTTCCAATGTGTCGACCTCCGCATTGACTGGTCGGAACATTAACTATGACAGTTAATTACTTTTCTCCCATATGCTATTAAGTTCTGCACGCTGCACAGCCTACGTACGGCAAATCGCGCGTTTCTTAAGTGATGTTCTTTTTGCTAACTTTACACTTAGCAATCTGTGAGGAAAGAGACGGCTACAAAAACATCAACACTTCTGCGGGGCGGTCGGCGGCCGATATGGATTACATTTATGCCGCTGTCTACAACAGCTAATAGCAGTTTAAACTTTGTGTTTCTTTTTGTGCAAGCTCTACCATCACCGCTGCTGCTCCAAGCTCGCATCAGAGCAAATATTTAGTAAACAAGAGGACCAGATTCAGCATAACAGCGGAGTATCTCAAGGATATATCTCTTGTAACCATAACATTGACCATATGCACCAATTGTGATTAATTAGTAACCAGCATTTCATATCAGCGACAGTACAGATAACTCTTTCTTTCTAGTGAGATAACTGTTTCTTTCTAGTCAGATAACTGTTTCTTTCTAGTCAGATAACTGTTTCTTTCTAGTCAGATAACTGTTTCTTTCTAGTCAGATAACTGTTTCTTTCTAGTCAGATAACTGTTTCTTTCTAGTCAGATAACTGTTTCTTTTTAGTCAGATAACTGTTTCTTTCTAGTCAGATAACTGTTTCTTTTTAGTCGGATAACTGTTTCTTTCTAGTCAGATAACTGTTTTTTTTTCTAGTCAGATAACTGTTTCTTTCTAATCAGATGACTGTTTCTTTCTAATCAGATAACTGTTTCTTTCTAGTCAGATAACTGTTTCTTTAAGTCAGATAACTGTTTCTTTCTAGTCAGATAACTGTTTCTTTCTAGTCAGATAACTGTTTCTTTCTAGTCTGTATATCTATTGCAGGTAAATTAACACTTTTGAATTAAGGTGTCACACCTTCTACATTAAACATGTAGGTTATCTTACAGTCAAACTTGGATAATTCGAAGCTGAAGAGACCAGAAAAATAAATCGAATTAATCACGATTTCGAATTATAAAAAGTTTATTGCTTTGTATGGGGATGTCAAGGGACCATGCTAAAAGTAAGAATTATTCACGAAGTTCGATTGTATTTTATTCCTGAATTATTACAAACGATGCTGGACCGACCGGTGGAGACGGGAAGGAGATATGCAGTGGAGATAAATGTGGAAAAGTAAAATGTGATGAAGATTTATAAAAATCAATTAAGTTATCTAATCTAAATAATGAACAGTAAAATATATAAGTTGGTGAAAATGACTGGAGTAGAAGTAATGTAGGAAAGAGTACGGAAATGTTGAGCTATCTCATAGATAACAGAATAGGATTAAAGAGTGTATCTCAATTAAGTTACCTACTTAGGAAGCTTGATTACAAGAGGTGCCCATTGCAAGAAAGAAATTAGGGAAATGATAGCAATGGCCAAAAATGCTTTCAACGAAAGAGGATTCTGTTGACCGGAAAACTAGATTTGCAGAATACTTCGTATGGAGATTTTCTTTATAGGCCTGTAGAGCTGAGACATGAGCGCTGAGGAAAATGGAAAGGGAATATTTAGAGAGCTGTGATATAGGCCTATGGTGGTGGAGGAAAATAGAAAAGCTTCGGTGGAAGAACATAAGATGAATAAAGACTTTTTCTTTAAGAAGAATGGATGAGAAGAGTTGTATCTCAGAAGTGTAAGGAAAAGTAAGAAAAGCTATCTGATAAGGACAAATCACGAGACGACAGGACTTCTGCTGGATGTAACTGAAGGAAAAATAAAAGGAACAAGAAAACTTGGCAGAAAGAGAATTGAGTTACTGGAAGATGCAGCAGAAGATTGAAAGAGTTGGAGAAAATAGGGCTTCCTAATAATTAATTATTATTATATTCCTCCACTTTCTTATTATTGTGAAATTTTATAAATGCATCATCTTTTAAATATTTGGTCCTATTATATTAGTTTTCAATTTATCGAAATTAGGAATTTTCAAAATTGTAAATTTCAGATTTGTATTAAACTGCCGTTTAAAAACGTATTCAAACGACTTGTAATGTAGGCTATTGAAACAGACCTGTTCATAATAACTTGCAGTAGCAAAATTCTTAAAATATCTGCACTGCCAGAGGAATAAATGGCTTTAGACCTATAGAGTGTAGGCCTAAAATCTCCATAAGGCATAATTAAAATATTGTATAAATGTAGGATTATTTAAACAGTTTTGAGAAAATTGGTGACAAAATTAGACATTCCTGAAGTTACAGTTGCACCACAGTAGGCCTATACGTATTAATACTGTGGTTGCACCCTTAAAGACTTTCTGTTGCAAACCTCGGACAGTTTTGTATAGATCGATATATTAAAATTTCTTTCACAGATACAAAGCTAAAGTTCATATAAAAATAACACATCGGAAAGTAAGGTAAAAAATCTTTATACAACCTTTAAGGTGTAGACCAAGCCAAGATCCTTAAGATATTACCTTCATCTGCAACAAGTCACTTGAACGGATATTAATTTCTGCTATGTTTTTATTATTTCTAGGTAGGCTACAAACCATTCCTACAGTGCATTGTGGTATTGTGATGGATCATAGTCACCGTAAAAAAAGAAAAGCTTCTGGGTAAGCAGGCCTACAACGCCATTTGTTACACGTCTGGGTACAATTGCAATTTTATACAGAAGAATAAATAATTATTGTATCCTAAAAGTGAAAGAAAGAAAGAAAGAAAAATTTGTTAATTTATTAGTAGGCCTAATTAAAACGTTTATTTATTCATTATGAATTATTAGGCTATACACTACACTGAATTAGACTAGAAGACCTATCCGAAAAGTATTGTTTCCATCGGTAGGCTGTTCTTATTGCTGTTAGGTCAAATAGAGCATAGGCCTAAATAGAAATAATTCACAAAATAAATTTAAGCCTCTGGTTAATCAGCATTCGAAACATAGCGTTTATCACTTCGCCTAACCTTCTAACATGTTATAAGCTTACATGTTTTCGACTGAAACTAATTAGCCTAGGCCTACGTGTTCCAAAATTCATAGCCTATAACTTACATTAATAAAACATGTTCCTTCAAACTATTAAGGCTGTAACATCACCAATAGAGACGGGCGTTGCGTTTGTTCAAATCCGTTCAGATTTTTTTTTTTTTCAGAATTCAGGTCGATTTCTTAGTTTTCCATTTACATCCTGTTAAATTTCTAAAAGACACAGGGTTATTTTCTAGGACAGGGAAAACTAAAGGATTCGACTATCGCTGAGGTGGTTTGATGAAAGAAATTTTCCAAATTTCAGAGCAACCCCCTCGATATGCCTAGCCTATAGGGGTTTACAAAGAAACTTAGGTCTAGAAATGTAGGTCTAGCCTACTGGTCTAACCGATTTTGCTCATTTCATTAAAATTAAAATTTAGCCTACTAATTTGTTCCTTCAGTGCGGCAGTTGAAACTCGGACAGGCCTATGTCCTTAAAAAGTGCAAATCCACGAAGAACCAACAATGACGGATGCACGTCACTTTTACTATTTTTCCACGGCCCCACATGGGCTTGGCACGGCAACGGGGCCCATGGGCCGCGGGGGGAGGGAGAGGGCGGAAAGGATAAAAAATAATGTGATTAGAAAATAAACATTTAATAAGGAGTGATAATTCTTTCACACTGGCCCTGTGTAGGAAGATCCTGGTTCAAATCCCGCCTATGGCATTGTATTTTTCACCTTTCCAAAAATCTAATAAGTTACTGCAGACGATATTGAATAACTTTGGCACACATGTCAAATTAAAATGCAAAGAATCTAATGACTAGCATAAATTGTCCATAAAGGCTCAAAGAATATAATGCAAAATTTATAATTATTGTAAAAAATTACACCTTGTGTAGGACTACTTTTATTGAAAATTCATGAACTCCTATTATTCATAAAAAATTAGGCAAAAACTAAAGTTTGTTAGAAATATAATTTATTATGCCTACAATAAAGCTGTGGAAAATGGTTCAAAACTCAAAATATCTCTAGGCCTATATTTTTTATTAGGCCTATTTGCTATTTCTTGTTCTAACATAAACATTTACCATATTAACAATAATTATGTTATTGTGAAAAAGGACCCGACAACGATTGGTGTGAGGGGCCTGATTCAGACTGATTTCTTAAGAGTCCATTTCATTATTTATTTCTATCAAATCTCGAAAGGACACTGGGTTATTTTCTAGGACAGAGAAAAACTACAGAATACGATCGCTTAGGTGAAGTGATAAAATAAGTTTGAAAAACGGCAAACAGCAGGTAGGGATCCTATTTCATGGCGAATAAAGAGGTTTTCCAGGAAAAGAGTTAGGTTCACTTCGGTGTATATATCTCATAAAATAATAGACTACCATGTCAGCGTTATTTCGCATTAAAACCTGTTAGACTTATGGCTCACATGGTGCAAATTATTGTGTAGGTTATTTCATCAAAGCAAATTTTAGGCCATTCTTTTTGTTTTAATTTTAGCAGTGCTCATCAGTTAGCTAGTAATTATTGCCTTTAGTAGGCCTATAAATAAACCGGTGGAACACAATCTTCTTGCTAAGTATCGAATGTATAAACTATTGGGCACTAACTTAAACGTCAGCTGTTTTTTGAGAGAAAATAAGTTATGAATAAATTCAGGAGGAAGGGGATCCTAATTCAAATCTGCTATAAGTTACAGCAAAAATAAATTTCCACTTGAACTCCTCTGCACATAGTCTAGCTTGAGATTAAGTGCCAGAATGGTACTTTATAATATTGTGTGGGGGACGGGAAAATGTCTGTCCGACTGTCTGTACGCGCGATAACTCAAATATGCTTTATCGGATTTTCACAAACTTGGTACGGTACCGTATACGCATTTATAACTTTCATGGGAAGAAGCCTATTTATATTGGACCAATTCAGTAGACAGGTACTGGAGTAAAGCCCAATTTAGTGCCTATTTTATGGTAATAGCCTATATTAGAAAGATTTCACCAAGTGCAAATCAGTTCTCATGGCACCATTGTTTTACAGTGTTCATATTCAAGATGCAATACATTTAGTTTTGATAAATAACACTATCCCTTCACATATGCTTAACAAACTATACCGTTTGAGCGAGGTGGCCGAGATGATAACGTCTTGGACTCGCATTTTGGAGGTCCCTGGTTCAAATCCCGTAGCCGACCAATTTGATTTTTTTAATATTTATGTGAGTATACGATTGTCAATATGTCACAAAGCTGTATAGTTCTGCTGACGCTGGGCGATATTAATCTGATTTATATATATATAGGCCTATAGGCCTATATAAACTAGAACTTATGCTTCTGTAGGCCTAAGTCCTGCTTAATGAACGAATCTGGAGGTTAAATCGGAAATCGATTATAAAAAAGCTTAATTTTCTGCACAACATAATAATTGCACTTATAACTCATTAAGCAAAAGCATTCTGGCACTTTCGTACATCAGTTTACCTGATTTGACTTTAATTTAAATTTAACTTTACTTTTATTTTTATTCTTACACTTGCTAACTAACTTACTAACTTACTAACTGCAAACTCTATATTTATTTTATTAAATATTTATTAACATAATTTATTGCATTAGTGCGCAAGTAATTATGTTTATATGAGACTTTTAATAAACGTAGGCCTATGTCTAAAGTGCATTTAATAAAATGCATTTCTAAAACTCCAGATTTCCATTGAAAAGTAAAATTTCATTCACAAGAATAATAATTTCGCAGGTGTAAAGCGACAATATTTCGGCCTAGAAGTAGGCCTAATTGGAACAAACGGTTTTAGGCTAAACCACAACTCGTGAATCCTTCATTCATAAAACTAAACATCTCTACCTATAGGAGGTTACAGACAAACTTAGGTAAACGCCTAGACTTAATTCTCTAACATATTTTGCTCATTTTATTAAAATTGTGACAATTGACAAAGTTTCTTCAGTGCGGTAGTTGAAACTAGGTTATGTTTTAAAGAAAGCAAATACATGAAGATCCGACAGTGATGGATATACAAAGACATCACTTCTACTCTCTTTTCTTGCGCAATGTTGCCAACACGTCAACCGCACCAACGCTTAATATTTAACGCTGATTAAAATATACACAAGACAACTTCGCCTGTCGCTAATATTGTGATGTTTACACTCTTTGCAATGCTCAGCTGACCTTACCATCAGCATAGCTATTGTCTTGGTTAAGGCGACACGTTAAAACTAATATTTAATCACGATTATAGAAAAATAATACCTTAGTCTTTTGCAAATTATTTTACAGATGGGTCTTTTCGTACAAACAAGGGGAAAGAGGATAGACTACACCCAATGATCAATCAGCATTCAACAGCATTGCACACAAAGATCATGTCTACCACATGTTTTCAATAGCAGGTAGTATTAGGTCAATAAACGAAGACATCTCGGTGTTAGATGAAAGCGACCATTTGTTTCACAAAAAAAAATACGGCTTTTTTTTACGGGTTTTAGCGATCACTTAATTTTCCCTCGAAAGTTGTAGGCCCATGTGCATTTTCATTTGCTCATATGCTAACTTTTTTTTTTCTTAAAAAAGACGAACGCCTATGCCAGAAATCACATTTAATACTTTTCATGACGTCATTGTTGATAATGAACTCACACAATAAAATATAAACTTTCACAATACTGTACTATTGGCATACCTGCCCATGTAACCGATTTATGAAGAACGGAAGCTTCTTTATCTTTCTTAGATAAGTGTAGCCTATAGTACCAGTAAGTCAATAGCCTACTGTGATCTTAAAACCATAAGTTAAAAAACTATTGATTGGCCTATGGTTTGTTCGACAGTGAGTGGCAAATCCAGGATATAAGTAGCGTCATTTAGGCCTATAACTAATAGGCTACTTCTGTGGGTTATTTTTCACGGTTCATCTTGCATAGTAACAATGACTTTGGTAATATTAATAATAATAGTAACACTAAAAATAAGTTTAGTATATCCCGTAAAAGTAGGCTTAAATAGGCTACAGCAACAAACACACCTTTCACAAATTTTAATCAGGTGGCCATACAGGAATTTTATGTTATGATAATGATAGCCTATTTCTCTTAATATTGAAACTTCGGGACGACACCATGGAGAATGAAACATAGGCCTATGCAGAAAAAACTGCTCACGCCATGAAAAAACCACTATTTATTTGTGCGCATTCTGAACTTTATTAGCCTAAAACTGTCAACTTAAGCAATAGAAGTTTTTACAACTAGCGACGAAATTGATCAATAATAATAATCAACAATTACTTTTGAGAATACACTTGTACGCACCACTTTGTAAGGAACCCTTACTTGGAATAATGTAATGATAGTTTCGTGCTTTTGATACAGGTTAAAGACCCCGCCGTTTTGAAGGTTATGTTTACATCTATTAATAAACTGGAAAAAGCGCCCATCTAACGGACGGCTTCATCAGATGATAAAATTGTTATTGTTGAAAAAATTTGCAATTCAAAATAGTTTTTATATTTTTACTTACTGTGCAGCGTCCTGCGTAGTAGATGCCATTTTATTTTATGACTGTGATTTTGTTGATTTCTTGTCCTTGTGGATTCTTGCGTCCTATTGTAGCACCAGAAGGACGATGTTGTGGATGACGTGGAAGAGGAAACTTGAGGGTTCTGTGACACCAGTTGTGCCCTCATGTCGTCGAACTTAGGTCTAGACAAAGCAGTCCTTTGATCGCGATCCAAGAGACCAACCACGTGTCCTTGTTCGTTTGTCATCTTAGAGGCAGGCTGATCGCTGTCGGGTTCACTGCATTGTTGCGGCCTTCTGTTCCTCCGCGTACGCATTGTTATCGTGGATGCCATCCGCTAAATGCTGATTAAAAACGTAAAAGGTGTTCACTGTATGGAAGCTAGAGCGAGTTCAGAATTACACTGCACAATGTTGCACATTAGTCATACCTGTTTATTACAAAACAATGTTCACTGGTTGTACCGTGGTCACACTTCAACTGGGCTCACTCTTCTACCCGCCGCATACATATATATAAAAGTTGACCCGCAACATTTTGTAAGTCTCGCTCACTATTGTAAAGAGGGTAACACTCTTGTCACCACCCCCTCCTTCCCCCACCTCTTTACTCACCATCCCACGTGGATTATGGGGCACTACTAAGCCAAACTCTCCCTAAGTGACTTGGCCGTCAATTGTCGGGCTTTCCCAGATTGGCCAATCATGCCGACTTCTCTCTCTCCTCCACGATTGCCCCGTCACTGGGAGGTTCCGACAAGTAAGAGGAGGGGCTTCCCATTCATTCTTTTTACTATAACATCTTAGTGCCCCTTTCTTTAACCCTCCAATTCATCCCCACGGCCGTCACGATATCCCCACTCCAAAGAAAAAAGATTACCACCTGAGTTGAGAGAGAGTTGTTGATGACGTCATTGGAGGGAGTGGCGGCATGTTCACTTGTGTTGACAAGTGGAGTCATTCTTCAGCAACTCTTCATGCGGGCAGGGTCCCTGTTTTCCGCAGAATCCTTCATAGTCGCCGTCGCCGTCCCGTAACGCGGCGCGGCGTCAGCTTTCCAGGAAAGCATCTGCCCGGAGATATTCCGATGACTGTACAGTATACCTATCTCTCTCTCACTCGCCACCGTAGCAGTGATAACATTGTCGTGCTACTCGGAGTGACCTTCGTTGGAATGCAAACTTTATCACATGCTATTGGCATCCTTCCTCATTTCTCTTGCACTTGACCCTTCTACGAAATCCCTGCACACACAATACATCACAGACTTCCTTTCTTTAGAAGCTACAGGTACTTCCATTCCAACTAGCCAGTCATATTTTCTTCGTCAATTTGATTTACAGATATTGAGAAAGGCTGTTAATATTTTTGTAATTTAAAAAAAAAAATTATAATAACGAAATTTGAAAAAATATATATAAATATATATTATATATAATTATATATGAATAACACCGAAATATTTTACCTGTGTATAGAGGGGGACATAGACAAACAACATTTATTACGAGATATTTGTTCTATGGATTCAATTTTCCTTGTTACAGGGCATGGCCGCCACTGACAACAACATTTGAAAAAATTCTAAACAAGGGAACTTCGTTGTTAACACTGTAGTAAGGAATAAAATAACTAATGCAGTGGCGGCCAGTCATGTGATTAGTCTGTAAATTTTGCAGATTATGAAAACTCTAAATTGTGGTATAGGTTGATGAATAATTAAGAATCCGCGTTTATCGATAATTAAGAAGGTATGAAGTTAATTTAATGAATATTTTAACCCTCTTTTGCTTCATTATTGACTTATGAGCACCAAATTGTAATGACTTTAATGCTCTGTAGCATACACATTTTATGCCATAGAGCAAAAATCTCCTAATAAAAGATGGTTGTCTATGTCCCCTCTATACTCAAGTAAAATATTTCGGTATTATTCATTAACACTCTGTATATAATTTTAATTTTCATTAATGTCATGAGAAATAGTAGGCCTGGTGCACTAGACATATTTTCTAAATTTCAAACTACAATAAATCACATTACCATGTAGGTGGCTAAGTAAGCAAGAAAGAAAACATAACATTTCCAATAATTATTACTAAGCTTATAGTAGAAATAGTTGGTCTAATATTGACTTATTATGGATTATCTTAAACACTAAAGAAGATCGCAAAAATGTAAAGTCACTATCCTTCCTTTTCACTGCCTGCAAGAACCCACTACGTTACTCTCCTGTCAGTGTCTAGGTTATGCAATCATGAACAAAGAACTTATTGATTAGGAAGAACTTTATCTCCAGTTCCTAACCGATACAGCGATAAACTCAGACAGGACAGTGAAAAGGTGAAAACCACACAAACGGTAGTGGTAAATTTTCACTGCCTACTAGATACCACGGTGTCTTTAGTCTCTATTTTTTGTGAGTTTTCTATCTTGTGTTTCTGAGAATGGTTGGATTAATGGAAAAAAAAATCTTCATAAAACTTTGTGTTTAATATAGTGCACAAGATGCCCAGTAAATCAATATTAGATCAACAACTACGCCCGCAAGCTAAAACAACTCATGCTTAGCGCGTACGCCTGGCATGCGTGCGGTCGCGGGTTCAAATCTCGGGCAGGCGGGCGTGCTCTTCGCGGTGGACGAAACTGTTACTGAGGGATATTTTCTCAGGGATCTCTCATTTCCCCCTTTGGTTCCACCAAAATTGCACTTCATCTTACATTTCCCCTTCATCATCATTCCGTTTCCTTTCCTGGCATCGGGTCTGCTGCCTCCCATGTCCTGCCCCGTGGCCTGTGGCCAAGAGGTTGCTGGTGGTGCGTGTTGCGAACATGAGGGCTACATGGAGGTATCGAGGATTTGACACATGGAAGAATTGATGTAGGGGTGTTCCGTGGGGGCTCGCGGAGGAGTCTGTTGATGGAAGGCCTGTGAGGACGTAGGCCTAACTCATCCCATCCTCGGAGGTAGGCACAATGGCACCCGCCTCACGCCTTAACGGCACAAACTCAAACTCAATACCGGTACATAAAGAGGTATAATATGACAGTAGCCCCTATGATGGTAATGGTAGGCCTACGCAATAGTTTAATTATTTCCACAACTTAATTTGTGTTGTATCTATAAGCCTAAAGGATAATTTCACCTGGGAGGGACAGGAAACCCAGGTTTTCAGCTTTGTACGCTGACATCTATAGACCACTAGGTTTCCATACACTCTATCCATGTTCATCCAAATGTTCTCGTGTCTCTCATCCACCTCGTGACAGATGTTCACACACCTACAGTGCAGCGAGGATGCAATTGCCTCTGATGCTTATTTTATCATATATTTTATTATTTATTTAACCAAACTTGTAGGAATGTGTAAAAAATTACGACAAAATAAGGCAACAATTGTGGTGTTAGGAGTAATCAAAATATCAAACAGGAAATGAAAAAAGGTTTTGGACATAAACTTTCAAACTGGATAAATATTTAGGTATCATTGCCATTCCTACATTCCGTAAGCCCTGTCTGGAGCTTAACTCGGAAATCGATAGCAAAAATAACTTATTTTCTGCAGTTATCACTGTTTAAACAAAAGCATTCTGGCACTTTGTTAAATCAGTTTACCTGATTTTATTTAAAGTGAGAAGGTTGTATTTTCCGTGCTTTTGAGTAATATATATATGTGTGTATGTGTGTGTGTAGGCTATGTATCACATGAGATTTTTTTATTTATGACTCACAATTTGAAGCACAATTTGAAGAGGTCTAAATCCATTTTGGAAAACAATAGCCTACTACTGTTGTGGGACTCGCCCGGACATTTACTTGGCCGACTGTTGTCCTACATAGGCTGGCCTTGAAGACTTAGGCTCAATAAGATTGATTCTTGAGCAGTAGTTGTCTGTAACTCATAGCTAACACATGAATGAAATAGTTAGAATAACTGCCTGATTGCGTGCAATGTTAAGTCTACAAGAGGGAGTGTTTTCTTGGAAAAAGATGACATCAGAAATAGGTCAATTCCCCCATTTTAAGGGAGATTAGGGGTAGCAACCGTAATGCAAACAAAACCTGGGAATCCCAAAAGATAGCATATTATAATAGTGGTTCCAAATTCTAATTAACTCCACCAAGCCCAAGATATGTTAAGTGTAAATTTAGAGTAAATTACCGTACACAAACAGGCCTAAGGAAAAGACTATAGAAGGAGCATGTAGACTTTCTTCAAGTTTTCATGAACCAAACATTTCCAGAAGAAGCAAAATTGCTTATGTTTTACGCAAAAATTGAGATGAGAACATTCATGATTTGGGATCTTAGAAGTCATATTTCTCCAGAGCAATTCGGTTTGTGAGAATTTTCCTTCGAACTGTGAAAAATTAGATAGACTATATTAGGAGCTGCCAAACGATTTTCAGTTCAGGCGTCATTTAATAAATTTAGTATACAAAAACATTTAGGAATCGATGCTGATTAGTAAAATATTTTTTGAAAATTTTCATTATTTGTAATACTTAAGAATGTATTTGTTTAGTCTTTCATCTTTTTTTTTATTTCTTTATTTTAGCCATTTGTATTATATATTATTCAAGTACCGTACTTAATGTTTGAACTTTTTTTATTTGTATTTAATGTAAGTTTCGTGTATTCAGGTAGGCTATATCATTTCTGTTTTCTTCTTTTCATTTAGTATTAATATTATTATTATTATTATTATTATTATTATTATTATTATTATTATTATTATTATTATTATTATTACTAAGTAGTTCATGTTTTTGCCCTAGCTGAGTGGTAGAGAAGGCCTTCTGGCCTTAACTCCGCCAGGTTAAATAAATAAATAAAAATTACGGACGGTAGTGAACCTTTAGCGGAAATAACATAGCCTAGCCTAATGTTAACAACACAGGACTGCCAACCCCTTGAACAAAACATTACATATTTTTTTCTACACTCGCTACGCTGGAAAATGGCATGAAATAGGGACAAACTGAAACCTAAGATTCTCTTGATCCATTACCAGTTAGGCCTACCACAGCGAGAGAAACACTGGAGCTACAACAGTAGACTGAAGTTTCTGCCCTCCCAAACAAGCATCATCAGATGACAATAAGGTGAAGATATGGAAAAATATAATAATAAGTAGGGCCCTGATTTTTATGTGCTAAAAAACTTAAAAATATTTATTTTTTATAGCCTAAAAATGTTAAAAATATGTGCTAAAATTTTAAAAATATGTGATAAAACAAACAAACAAAAAAGAGAGAGAAAAGAAACAAAAACACCAGAATGTTCGTAACTTACTAGAACAAATTATATTGAAACTCGCCAACATCAGATGTAAAATGCTGACAGGAGTTGCAGTGCACAACAAATGTCATTTCCAAATCCTTGTCTATTATCCGAGATTAATGCCTTATAGGCCTATTGAGAAAAGGAATGTTCTACATCACACGATGTTAACCTTGCATATTTGAAGAGGGGTAGATCACTAACACACACACAATCAATTCAGTTATGTTTTGGCCTTCCAAAACTTTGCCACCATTTTTCTCAATCATACCTTTAAATTTTGTTCTTAGAACTTCTATTTTCGAACCTGAGATAGTGTTAAGTTGCTTTTCAACGTATTGTATTTCTTTAAGTGAATTACGCAATGTTGAGATTGGGTTCTGTTCTGTTCTTCCCTGATAATCACTCTCACCTCATTGCAAGTGAAGTATTTGTGTTGAATTCTTTCGAGACACAAATTTTTGTTGTAAAATGTTAAAAGAGAATGAGGAAAAGTACTAAAATATTTATTTATGGAGAATATATCGAAAATATTTATTCACATAACTTTTTGTAAAACATGTGTTTTTATGTAAAATAAAATTTGGAATTTGCGGTTGTCGGACCTTGATATGAGCATCAGGGGGAAAAATTACATTAAAAATCCGAAAAAAGTACTAAAATATGTATTTATGGAGAAAATATCGAAAATATTTATTCACATAACTTTTTTTGTAAAATATTTGTTTTTATGTGAAATAAAATTTGGAATTTGCGTTTGTCGGACCTCGATTTGGATATTAAACTTTGTTTTAGGAATGTACGCGTCAGTCAAAAAAACATTTTTTTACATACAAATCCGGGCTTTAATAATAAGCCTATTTCACATAAATATGCCTACATGTGAAATTAGAATTTGACCACATTTTTGCAGATCTATCCCTCTAAATTGTAGCTATGAATTAATCAATTTTCTTCACTTCAACTGCAAATAAAAACTAATTTGTCAAATTTGCGTGGCAAGGCCAGTTTGCACACGCCTATTAGGTATAACTTATAGACAAGGCGAAAAAAGTTTTTACTAGCTCGCATATAGGCTACGTAGACTAATAGCCTATAGAGAAAGTATTGTGATTGTGCCCACAAATCGAAATCGAGATAACACCGAGAAAATAGCCTAGGCCTATGTTTCACGATGTTTAAAACCCGAAAAAAAGTGCTTTGGAATGACGTCTGTCTGTCTATGTGTGCGTATAAGTTATCTCTCTGTGGACATGCTCAGAGGATAAACGGTTCATTTTAATTACATTAAAAAAAAAATTAAGGACTTATTTTGGAACTTGGTCGAAGCGCCCAGAATTTGGTTTTTATAAACACACTTAATGACTACAAGCGCTACGGTGGAAAATGGCACTTTTCATGAAAAATTAAACAAAAATATATCAAAATTTTTTAAATAAAAATCTTCTATCTATAATAATAAGAGGAAGTGTTTGTTTGTCTGTCTATCTCTCTGTCTGTGCGCGATGTCCAGCGAAATCTACTGCAAGCAGAGATCTGAAATTTTAAACATGGATGAACTGAAGGGTGGCTGAATGCACCTCGAAGCCGGATTTTTAATTTTAGCTTTCGTTATTAGTGAAAAACTGGCAGAAAACGTGAGTTTTTGCGCTATCGAAGCATCAATTTTCGGTAATACATTTCAATTGTTAAATGAATTGCAGGTAGCTTTGCCTTTTTTGGCATAACTCGGAAATAAAAACATCGAGATTTTTTCAATATATCACATGTTATCGATCTTTTTGATTCTGTGAGCTCACCCCGGTTGATTCGTTTGTTTATAATGTCTTTTTTTATTTAATGATTTTATTTTATAAGTACCAGGCCTCTATTGCGCCCTTCCCTTATACAAAAACATAATTTATACTTTATATGCTATTGAATTGTAGGCTACGTTGTTGCCTGCAATTGTACAGATATTTTACACACATATAATGCGATCAACGAATAACTCGATCGGTAAGACCTGAGCCAAATAAACGGCTGCGCAGTAGTCTACGGTGACGTAATCTAGACCTGCCTGACCTTCATAGCACGTGATGTTCTTTGCTAGTTCATACTGTACAGACCGTGTAAAAACATCTTAGTTAGCCTCACAGCATTCAATAGTGAAGACCCAACAGCGATATTCTGTGAGTTACATACCATTACTTAGCCTAAATAATATTTCATAACTAAAAAAACAAATACTTCATTCACTTAATTTTTGTTTTCAATAGTTATGGGCTATTATGAACCGCACAGTTTGGAATGAATAGTACAGTATATGCATTCAATTCTGCCTACCCCATTGCTACCGGCGGACGATAAGATATCTGCGCGTGTTTGGCTCAGGTCTTACCGATCGAGTTATACATCTGGATCGAGCCCGCGACCTTGAGCACAGAAAGTCAGCGTTGTACCCACAGTGCCACCCAGGCCCGGGTAAGTAGACTACAAACTGAAATGGCTTGGTATTGTTCAATAACACAGCTTAAAATTGTGGTAAAATGCGTTGTTTTATGAATAGGTCTATGTTTTAATTTTATTTTTTTAGTCTTATTCAAAACAGAGGAAAGGATCAGGTAAGATTCCAGCTTTGGACTCTTGCCTAGAGTAAACTGAGCAACATTTAAAAACAGAACATAACCCCAATTGACTAAATTGGCGCTGATGCGTCACTGAGATAATTATACAGTCAGCCCGGGTAATTTGTAACCTTATAAAGTGTGTATCATCCATTGTGACAAAAACTCTCCTAAACACAGATTTGATACTATGATGGTGAGTCAGAATGGACTACACTTCATGACTTCGGAGAGCAGACGTTACTGCATGAAAATACGTAGGATAATGGCTGCAAATAACAAAACTATCCAATTCACGAATTTGGTACTACATTTTAGCTGATAGTATTTATTTAATAATAAGACACCCTTGATGCTCTTATAATAATCAAACACAGGTTTTTTTAACGGGGGGCTACTTTGAAGAGGTCTAAGAGGCTTTTTGTGCTGCCCCTTTGGTGGAGAAGCTCTTCTTGGCTTCCTTTCTCAAAGTCTTCCCTGGATATTTTGCCGGGGGTAAAACAGTCAAGCAGGGTATTTGGGTTACTCCTTCCTCCTGCTTGCTTAGGCCTCATCGTTTCCCAAAATCTGTTCCTTGACTGCAGTATTTTGGTTCCAATGTCCTTTTCGTTCCCTCAACCTACGAAGGAAATTTTACACTTGAAAAATCCCCAACCCGGCTGGGAATCGAACCCAGGGTGAAAGGTAGTCACGCTTCCAACTCACCCACGGCGGTGGCTAAATAAATATGTAGTAGCCGATAGTATTAATACGAGGGTCGATCGGAAAGTAACGCACAATAAATTTTTTACAAAAAGTTTAATAGGTAGCCTACAATTACAAACAAATTCACACATGAAGGGACATCTTTTGTCTATTTTTCTATATAGCCTAGTCGCCAAGTTTCTCAACACATTTCTCCCATCGTGATACCAGTTTCAAAATACCCTGTTCATAGAAGTCCATTCGGTAGGAGTATAGCCACCTGCGGATTGCTGATTTCACTTCTGCATCTAACGCAAAGCGTTTACTGGCCGGGAATTTTTTCATGGGGCCAAACAATTGAAAGTCTGGATTGTATGGAGGATGCTGGAGCACCTTCCAACCTAATTTGTTGATTTTCTCACGTACAGCTGCAGCAACATGGGGCGAGCATTGTCGTGAAGAAGTTTGACACCATCAGCATGAATGTTACAGTCCAGACCTGGCACCGTCGGACTTTCATTTATTTTGGTACCATGAAAAAATTCCTGGCCGGTAAACGCTTTGCGTCAGATGCAGAAGTGAAAACAGCAGTCCGCAGATGGTTATACTCCAACCGAACGGACTTCTATGAACAGGGTATTTTGAAACTGGTATCACGATGGGAGAAATGTGTTGAGAAACTTGGGGACTATATAGAAAAATCTTCTTAATCTTTAGGTTATGTATAACTTTTGTGTTAGAGCTATTAAATACGGTCACCTATGAGGTAGCCTAATAATAGCAATAATAATTGTAGAATCATTTAAATCCGGTGGAAGCACACGTCACTTTACTCATGAGCGTGATTAAAGGTCAAGGGTCTGGTGGAAAGGTTTGTCCTTCAGTACTTATGTATCCACTCCAGCCCTACATATAGATAGATGGTGAGACAAGGGAACATTCCGGTTATACTAAGTTATTCATTGTGGGAAAACCGCGTTGGAGGATGAATGGTAAAGAAGGAAATTGCAAAGTTCCACCACGTATTTCTACCGGTTTGTTCTATTGGAAGATATTTTCAACAACATCACTCTATCGATAAGTTTCAATAAATAGGAAGTAAAGAGGCCTTCTGGATTTGAGGTTCGCTGTCTCAAACCCAGCCGAGGTTAACGAATTTTTTAGAACATGAAAATCCTAAGTACGAAGTAACTTGTGACTGGGATGACCAGTACTACAGGAAAAAGAGGACAGTAAGATGAAAAAATGAGGACATTGGAGAAAAGAATGAGGGCAAACCGGAAGTCATAAAGAAATGGATGAAGTTTAGAAAGTCACAGTATATTAATGATATTAATAAACATGAAATTAAACATTTTAACAATTACTCAAATTGCAGATATAAAAAAACCTCGTGCAAAGTTCACAGATATTTCTCTGAGAATGACTTTCCTGGCAAGCGTTTAATTTTATCAAGATTTTCATATAAAAATCATGACAGGAGTAGGGCCTATTGCTTAAAATTACCGCAACAATAGACTCAACAGTCAATCTGTTTCGTTCATCTGTCCACTGAGATGCAATTAATAAAACAAATTCTCAACTTGAACGTTGTGGCCTGGGATACAAAGAAATACACGTATCAAATTGACTTGGGTTTTTTCATGGTTTCCATCGTCGTTAAAGCAAATGCTGAATTGGATATTAGGCCTAACTTATCATTCATACTCGCAGAATAAAATCCCACTTTTAACACTTGTATCGTAAATAACTATTATGGTAGGTATCTGTTTTCACATATTGACTTCACATCGTAAGTTTCTTTCCTATTTACTTTTTGATGGACCACTTTCTTTTAAAAGAATACAAAATCTCTTTTGGTAGGCTAAATCAATGAACATATCACGCACATATTTAGTAAAAGTTTAGCTTATGTACAAAATATAACCTCAAATTCGAAAATGTTCTTATTTTTATATGCTAGTTCCGTTTGCTACAAAAATTTCTTTGTCGACCAACATATTAATGTTATTCTTAATCGTTAATTGGATCAGTGTGATTTGTTTTCACAATTTTAAGATCACATAATCTGTATCGCATATATTTGAGTGTAGCTTATTAGTCCAAATAGACTCATAGAAAAGGTCGTAATATTGTGAGTAAATGTTATTACTTTAGTAACCTTTGAAACAGTACCCAAATAATATTAGAACTACTATACTTATATTTACTAATAATTTAGGGTCACAAACTAATGACTAATACGCTAATATTAGCTAATACTTTTTCTAATAATATTAGTGTAAAATTTCCCAGAAACAGATCCTTTGAAAAAAAATTGTAAGTTACTTGTGTTTTAGCCGGGCGTGTTTTTCCATAAGCTTTAGGCCTAACTAGTAACTAAATATAAAAATAAAACACATATGCCTAACTATAATCAAAATAAAATACAAATAACATAGGCCTATACGTCATTATCAGAGCCCAGATTCTAATGACATGTCATCTTTTTATTGATGCTGCATAGACATTGCCAACTTGTAGATCATTCCTGAACATGGCCTCTAGATTGTAGAAATATATTTTTATTAGGTAATTTTTTTCATTTTATGCAATTTTATTTTTTAGGGCATTTATTTCAATTTTAGGTCATTATTTTGTCATTTTCGTGTCATTTGCTTCCTTATTTAGTCATATTCATGTATTTACATTGAGTGTACTAACTTTTTTTTTTCGTCGCTAGCGGTGCTGTCTTTGAAGTATTGTTTGTTTAATGCAAGAAAGAAAAATTCAGCGTTAAGTGTTGTCATGTCTCAGTCGGAAATGACAATGAAAGAAACGCCAAATTTTTTTATTATATTACTATTGTTATTAGATTGACTTGGCACCAGAGTCTGACACCTGCTTGGATTTGAGAGTGAAAACTACTGTTTACCCTCAATGAACAACAATATAATCCGGCAGACCACAAAAAGGAAATGCCGAATTTTGACTCGCCAGTGCCTCAGTGCCAGTATAAAGTTCCGTGAGAAAAGAACATTCACAACATTACAGTTATTCGCAGTTGTTACAATTATGTACAAACTAGTCTATAACTTTGTGTGTACAATAATATTTTTTTATAAATAAAGTATCAGTTTTTAGGTCATTTTTTATAATTATTAAGTCATTTACTTTAAAATTTAGGGTCATTTTATAGGTCATTTTTCAAACAATTTTAGGTCATCAGAATCCGGGCCCTGGTCATTATAATTAAAAAACAAATTATTTATTTAATAAAGTACTTTAAGTAAAATTAGTTAATTTAGTTAGTTTAGTTAAAACCATAAAGCCTTAACTCACAAGACTCGTGTTCTTTGGGGCAAGGCTTGGAGCCATTTTTGATACTTTCAGTTTATGAATGTGGCAACGTTACGATTTAAGAAATGAAATTCAATAAATCATTTAAAATACATTTATTATTGAACATATGGAATTGAAGTATTAGAATACAATTTTAGAGTGAGACAGTACTATCAAAACCACTTATGACATAGGCATATAATCAATATAGCTATTATCTATGAAAACACAGGATCGTATTATAAGTATTGTTTGTTGAAATACGGAAGACAGCTGCCGTGAAATATAATTACAACACTTCCTCCATCTTCAGAAGACCTACTGAAGTTACAGGTAGAGAAAGTTAAATTTTTGTTTCTTAGTTGATTAGTTCCAGTGCGACCTATATTTTTCTGGGTTTTGCCTGCAATTTGGAGTTGACAGCATAAAGCAAGTGGTGGAGGTACGTTTGTAAAGATTCGAACAAGTTCTGAGAAAGACAGAAAAATCATCTGGAGTACGAATGTCGTATTTCAGTAAATAGCAGAGCGGTTTGTTGTAAAGCATTAATTTATCCAGACAATAAGAAGGAACTACACGGGGGAAGGCAGATTACATGTCGTAATACCAGCAACAAATCTTGGTACGCCTCCGCCGCGTTGTGTACATTTGAAATGTCACATCTGTGATATAAGTGCACGCTTCTATGTTCTCAGCAGCTTCCTTAATCTTTGATTAATCTCTTATTATTTCTTGGTATAATTCCTATATCAAGCATATAAATGTTCTGTGGGAAACCCCCGTGAAACATTGCTAGTCGTGATAATTCGTGATGCTGACTAACTATTTTAGCTAATTCGTGATCAATGAAGAATGGTCACTTCGCTTATCTTAGTTCATAAAGGATGTATAACCTAAATATTTGCTGATGGGGAAACACCTACATAACTTTTTATTGTTTAATGGTTAAGCTTTGCATGCTTCACCGACTGGCAAAAGGATTTAGAATGAGTCAACTGGGAGAAACATATCGGAGTCAATTGGAGAGGCATAAGACAAATCAAGAATTTGTATATGGGACATAAATTGAAGATAAGAGAAAAAGGAGCAGAAAAGATTAATACAGTTATAGGGAGAGGAGTAAGGACAGGGTTGCTGCTTGTGGCCTACTGTATTAATATAAGCCTATATGGAGAATGGTTAGTGAATGAAATTCTGGAAGGAATGGGAAAGTTTAAAGTGGGAGAACACACCGTGAATGACATAAAATATGCTATGCAGATGATATAGTACTTATGGTAACATCTAATGAAGAGTTATTATAAAGGATGTTAAACCGATGATGAGATTAGAAGAATATACGAAATAGTGATAATTACGGAAAGACAAAAGTATTAAACATTTCGCTAATAACTAATTACCTCAATTTTAATTTTTATGAAGTTTGATCACAAGAGATGTCCACTGCAAGAAAGAAATCAAGGGAAGATAGTATCAGTCGAAACTGCTGACAAGAAACTACATTTGCAGCTAAGGAAAACTACATAAGGAGTGCTGTTTTATATGGAGCTGAAACATGGACGGTGAGAAAACGGAAAGGAAATATTTAGAGAGCTTTGAGATTTGGTATTGTAGGAAAATGAAGAAGATTCGGTGACAGATAACGAATGAAGAAATTTTAAGAAGAGTGGATGAGAAGAGATGTATCTTGGAAGTTGTAAGTTGGTTTGTACATTTCAATAAAATAACATTTAGCCTATGTTTTAAATATTAATTCTCAGGTGTGCAATCCAAGGCAACCAATACACCACGGAATCTCTGTTCTGTGTCCGACATAGCCTCGCTTTTATTCCCGTTCGACTGGTGGAAATTTCAGGTGCAAAGTCATGTACATAGCCATGAAATGGCTGTTATAGGCCTAATTATGATCGTGTACGTGCAAGTATAATAAACTGATTACTAGGGGGCGGATTTCTATGACATGTCACATTTTCCCCATTGCATTATTTCAGGATTCCGACTAATTTAAACCCGATTCCAAGCATCCTGGTGAAAATGGAACGGCTTGTATTGTGCATATAACTGCATGTTTAGGAAATTTTCAACTATTGTAGCATATTTGGTATGAATATGCATATTTAGGTCATATTATTGGCGTATTTGTGTGCATATTAAATAAATTTTGAAGTTCCATATATTTTGTAAATTCTGCATTATACTGATACTTTTTGAGAATTTACAGATATTTGAAATAATTAACTTTATTTTTTAATAAAATGAATTGTAATGAAACTTAAAATATATATATTACATAATGTGTAAGAGGTAAAGTCATATTTTAAATTTTATTGGCCATATTTTAATGTTTTTAGGACATAAATTCATGCATATATCCTATTTTTTAGGTCATAGAAATCCGCCCCCTACTGATTACATACCCTATACACCGGTACGCAGGCTACCTTGAAGAAATTTAAGTCTAAACTTGAAATTATGGATGAAGACTTACCTTTCCTGAGCAGTATCATGATTGTTTAACTTAAAACCTTGTTAAGTACAACTCACAAATAGAAGTTTCAGCACAACATACACGTTCAAGATGCACCGATACTTTGGTGTGATATAAAGTAATGTTCAAACATCTCTGGGTAATTCCCAAAAGAATTCATACGTCTGGAATGTTTATCTTTGAAAATCTAATCAGAACAAGCCAGAACTAGATGCCACGTCTCCAGTGTACCCTGACAAGCCAAGGGATTTCCCGCCCAATTTGGCATATGCTAATAAAGGAATCTAGAATATGGTTATCTATTCATGTTTGTTGTTATTTATTATTATTATTATTATTATTATTATTATTATTATTATTATTATTATTATTATTATTATTATTATTATTATTATTATTATTATTATTATTATTATTATTATTATTACTACTACTACTACTACTGACTGCCGGCATGGTCTTGTGGTTAGCGTCCCTAACTACAGATTCGTCGGCCCGGTTTCGATCGCCGGTACCTCTTCGGATTTTTCTGAGGTAGGGAGGTCTGGAAGGGGTGTTTCGAAATATTTATTTACTTTCATTTATTTACTGTAAATTAAGTGCTATCGTAGAAAAACAGCGTAGATCTTTGACATACGTTCCTAAACTTTTTTTTTTTAGAACTTGGTATTTAAGAGATTAGCTTCGACTCACGTTTGAACTCTACTATACTCATTAAAATTACATTTAGAAACTTGAATAATAAGTAACTGCAGTTGTCATTATGGATGTGTTTCTATTCCATTTCAGTTATAAAAGTTACATTATTCATTACAAATGTTCATAGGAAATGTAAAATGGTAGAGGTATGTTTCACATAAATTTCCATATCGCAGGACTTTTCGCAAGATATAAAAAATAAGATAAGATTTTCAAGCCTATTTTCGGATACGATAAAATGTTAAAAAGCAGGATATCTGGCCATCCTACGTTAAATTAAAAAAAGTGAAAGTCGATTTCCGGTTTTACGGCAAAAATAAGGCTTAATGAATTTAGATTTCAACTAGTTAGCTTTTTAAAGTAATAAATAATAGAATTTACCGTTTCGCACCGGTTGGTGTGTAATGTTGTACATAATTGCTAAACAAGAAAGGTTCCCCTTCTTCAGATGCGTTTCAGTGACTAATTCCTATAGGCTAATCTTGTGATGTCTATAGTGACGAAGTGTTTGTGGGAGAATGGAAAACAGTTAAACTATGGCGAATTTACTGTATAGTTTACACCCAAATATGAAAACCTCGTCTCACTCCACTGCCCGATGCCCGGAGTGTCTTTGAGGAATGGTTTTACAAAAGTGTCTTCTTCTAATGAGGGTCGCTCACTGTTCGCTAAAACCAAAGTAGGTGAATTTAGAGTGTACACTCTTTGATGATATGATAGAGATGACCATTTTTACACCTGGATCGAGAAAAAATAAGGGCACATTATTCACTAAAACAGCAGGTGCAACTATTCAACACGATACGCGATACTGGACTGAAAAATCGCCAGAAAAGACGGAAACTTGAGGGTATTGCTTCTAGGCCTTTAATGAGAGTCTCCTATTGTTCAGTAATCTCTACAGTTAAGTAGCAGGGGAAAAGTTATCTGGATAGCTCCAAGAACAGAGGCTTTCGTATGTTGGAATAAACTATTAATATAATTCCTTTATTGCAACCAATAGTCATAGTATGTTGAATAGAGCACTGGTGTGAAGATGTATGGCAGGGGAAACAGGAGCACCCCGAGAAATTCTTACCCGACCCCATTTTGTCCACCACAAATCCAGCATAAAGTCACCGAGATTTAACCCCGGTCCCCAGCGGTCTAACCACTCAGCCATGGGAGCGGCTATAACTATTACTGCATTTTTCGGACTAAAAGACACTCCAGACCATAAGACGCAACTTGGTTTTAGGATAAAATTTTAAGGGGAAAAATTAATGTGATTCTAAACGAAAATTCTTAAAAGGAAAATATACTTCTTTGCATATACAAATCATTACATTCTGCAATGGTTTCAGTCCAAATCGCTTTCAGTGCTTTCTTTTCACATTGTATACCTAACTTCCTGCTACCCTCATTTTAACGATTGTGACTATATCTGAGACAAGCTAAGAAGGAAACCTGAAGTAAACAAAAACCAGTATGTCTGTCTCACTCTTAAGTCATACGAGTAATGTGCTAGAGTGAGACAGATGTACTTGTTTTTGTTTACTTGAAGTTCCCTTCTTAGAACGGCCAGAGTTTAGTGCACTGATGTACAGACTGTGCCAAAATTTTGAACTAACTTATCCTTACAACACCTTCTATTATGATTTAGGTATTACCGACAATATTTACCTTAATTTTAATTATTCTTAGTTTACTTCGGACCATTAGACGCACCAAACTTTCAAGACCTTGTTTTAAAGGTAAAAAAAAAATGCGACTTATGGTCAGAAAAATACGGTACTGTGGCCTGTGTACTGTATCTAGAAACTTACCCCTCATCTCATCGCTAATGTTGAGCGAGTTGCATCTAGTGTTGTGACAGGCGCAACCAATCTTGTGATTGATCACCAGAGCATTCAAAATTATGCTTTAGTTCACTATTATCTGGGGTACCCTGTTGCGTAGTTGGTTGCGGTACCGCGTTACAAACTGGAAGGTCGCGGCTTCGATCTCCGAAGAGGTCCTTGGGATTTTTCAATTGGATTAATCCTTCTTACTACCTTTATGTCTAAAAATATGGGGGCCTCAATTTCCTGGAACCCTAAGGATCTTTAGAGCCTGTATAGGGGCCACTTTTATTTACTAAGAATTTTCACTTTAAAAAATATTATCCTTTGTTATGTTTTTCCCAGAAAATACAAAAGAATGAACTAAAATTGTAATTTGATCATTAGAAACTACATTCAGTACCGGTACCTTCAGTTTAGACTAAATGTCACTGAAAATGTCCCCTTCTGTCAGTAGGCCTACTGTCAGCATTTCACTTGTTAAAATTTAACGAATATCCTGCTTTTTAACATTTTATCCTATCCAAAAATAGGCTTGAAAATCTTATCCTATTTTTAATACCTTGCGAAAATTCCTACGATATGGAATTTTATGTGAAACATAACCCTTCCATTTCACCTTTCCTATGGAGATTTGTAATGAATAATGTAACTTTTATAACTGAAATTGAATAGAAACACATTTATTCTTAATCACTGCCCTCCTCACTGTCACTATCATTATCATAGGCGAAACTTTCATTTTTGTTGAACGTAAGCCGCACATGAGTACCTAAATTTTTTTATTGGAATAACATTTACAGATCCAGATTACAGAGGAAAATCTCTGCACTCTCTATTTTGGTTACCCATTTTCTTAGTATTATTTCTTTGCTAAACACTTGGGTAATTATTTATTCGAAATTGTAGTAAGACTTTTTTTTTACTATATACTTGATCCTTTCTTTTGTATGTGGACTACATTAAGGAGGATCACTTAAATCGCATTTCTAGACTGGACCTTGGCACAACATATTCGAGTTTTCTTTGTAATAATTTACGCTTGCTACATGCTTCTGCACGACGGGTTTCTTCTCGAAATGAATATATTCTGAACAAAGTGTGCAAAACAATATAGGCTAACTTACAATTCCCAAAGGTAAAAACATCGAAAGGAAATTTTATATATTTTTTCTTGCATGCACGTTATCTTTGTTTCGTTAACTGTGCTTAAAAAAAAAAAAAAAAAAAAAAAAAAAAAAACTCACTGCAGAAGTAATCTGCCAGGTGAAGTAAGTCTAGGCCCACCCAATTAAAAGAGCTGTTTTATGTAGCCTAATTGTAAATTGTAGTAACAGTCATTAATCTTTCATATCCCATACTACTTTATTTCTTCTATTTAATTGTCATTATTATATCAGAATTAATAGGTAAATTTAGATAATTATAGAGTAAGTTATTATATTTTATTTATGTACTGTTTTAACACATACTAAAACACTTTTAAAATATTTCTATTACTTTCAAGACTAAGCAGCAGCCTTTGCTTTATTTTTGTAAATCATGCTTTATTGTTTTTAAAAATCGTATATTTCTAGGCAGCTTACTGTCTTAATCATAGTTGAGATAGCAACCGTAGTTGAAAAATTCTGACTTTAATGCGTTATGATTGTCTACTGATTGCCAAGGCTGGCGGTTTCCGGACCATAACAGCAGTCAAGTTCTAGGCCTATGTGATTCAAGTGTGAGCAAAGCAAAATATGTTCATTTCAATAGTACTAGCCCTGGATAGTTTCCTTTAAATTTGTAATAAAAGAATGGAAAATAATTTGAAATAAAATTTAAAATTTATGTAAAACTTATAGAATGGGGTACATGAAGCAAATTATGGCCTATTCATTGTGTTAACTGTTTTCTTTATAGTCCGGCACGGATTTATAATTTGGGCGAGAAAATTGAGTTTCGTAATGAATAATATTATTGTGAGCGAAGATCGTCGTAGCTTTGTTAGAGAGTTTGTAAGTCCCAGTAAAACTTTTATGGTAAAATGATGCTGAATTTACTTCATTTTTTTCAATAGCACTACTTCTCTATTCTCTCCTGTAAGTAACAAACAGATGATCCTGAAAATGAAATCAATATATTGACCCTGATTATTTGAAGAGCATCATGCATTAAATGACTTCCTACTCACAAAAAGTAACAAGATAAAGTTTTCATAATCATGCCTTCAGTAGTAGGGCCCGGATTCTGATGACCTAAGATAGTTTGAAAATGACCTGTAAAATGACCCTAAATTTTAAAGAAAATGACTTAATAATTATAAAAAAGGCCTAAAAACTGATATTTTATTTATAAAATATTATTATTGTACACACAAAGTTATAGACTAGTTTGTACATAATTGTAAAAACTGTAAATAACTGTAATGTTGTGAATGTTCTTTTCTCACGGAAATTTACACTGGCACTGAGGCACTGGCGAGTCAAAATTTGGCATTTCCTTTTGTGGTCTGCTGGATTATATTGTTGTTTAATTGAGGGTAAACAGCTGTTTGCACTCTCAAATCCAAGCAGGTGGCAGACTCTGGTGCCAAGTCAATCTAATAACAATAGTAATATAATACAAACTTTTGTCGTTTCTTTGATTCTCATTTCCGACTGAGACATGCCAACACTTAACGCCGAATTTTTCCTTCTTGCATCAAACAAACAACACTTCAAAGACAGCACCGCTAGCGACGAAAGAAAAGTTAATACACTCAATATAAATACATAAAAATGACTCAATAAGGAAGCAAATGACAATAAAAATGACAAAATAATGACCTAAAATTGAAATAAATGCCCTAAAAATATAAAATTGCATAAAATGACAAAAAAGACCTAATAAAAATGCATTTCTATAATCTAGAGGCCATGATTAGGATTTATCTACAAGTTGGCAATGTCTATGCAGCATCAATAAAAAGATGACATGTCATTAGAATCCGGGCCCTGGTTATGATTTATGAACTGTGCATAGGGTACTGTGCTACTGATGGAAAACTCCCGTATGGAAACTGTGGATTATTGCGTTACTGACATCGCATCTTGCACTATATCCACATGTGTGGATTACCAGGTAGTGGGTGGGAAATAGTGAATCACAGCGGTGAAATATCGTTTGTTTTGAAGCAGGCATGCTTGTCGTAATGGGGAAATGTGCAAACATTCGCAAATTTCCTCATTAGACATTTGCTAACAATTCAATGTTTCTGCAATGACGTTCTTCATTGACCTTGATTAGTGAGAATCAATATTGCACTTCCTTATCTAGGCTATCAAGGTGCAATATAAGCAAATGGGCTAATTAATGCACTGCAATAATCCTCCACATTCTGGAATTCTGTGATAATTTCATTGACATGTAAAGTTATTTCGAGTAAAACTTTCCATTAATAACGCCGTTATAATATGATTATATTTTTGTTTCTATTTGGGCATTTAGAAACCAGAACAAGTTGCATTTGGAAGGTGTTTAAAATTTTTCTAGCAGCATTTTTGCATTTTTTCAGTAGGCATATGCTGTTCTTCTTCATAGAACTCCTTAAAGCTACTAATCAAAGATTTTTATTTTCTTCTGCTGAAAATATTATTCTGCTTAATTCCACTCTTCTCTATGTTCTTGATTTCCCTAAAAAATTACCAGATATTTTTTCTACAAACTTAGGCCTATGGTTTGAAGATATTATGGAGATACATAGGAACAACGAAACGTTGCGTATATAGGCTACATACACATAAATTATATACATATATATACGGTACAAACATATGTACATACAATACATATGTACTCAGTATATAGGCCTATATATATATATATATATAATTGAATTTCAAGGCAAATATAAAATTATTTCTACCTGCAGTACTTATGGTAAAAGTGTACAGAAACTATACAAAGTGAATGTAAGCTACAGCAACCTGCAAATCTAAATTGCACAAACAGAAGATTTTAGGCCAATAACGAAATTTGTAAATTATGAACTTACTCTATTCTTTAAATCAATAAATGAATAAATATTATTTCTATAAACCAAAATTTTCAATCAATCAATTCAGAGAATCATTTTACATCTAACGAAACTAAATAAATAATATTGTATCAATAATTAAACTAACGATAACATTTTCACTAGGATATTATCACTATTCATATTTAAGAGTCGATTAAGAATAGGTACTATAGGCCTACTAGGATTATAGATAAGTGCTCCACCCTAGATTTCGAAGACAGAGACAAGTGTTACGTTTTGAGATTCCTTCAGCCTAACCTTATCAGAAACGTATGTAACTGTCTGTCTCTTAGTAATTTATGTCAAAAGAGAAAATAAGTATAAAATGGAAAATTTATACTTGGATCAAGTATTTTCTTGGGTATAAGCCTATGATTTCTGGCTTGTCAATTGCTTTCTTTTAACCTCATCATCACTTTAAATGAAGATTTTTCTGTTCGCAATCTTCTCTAAACTGTTTCATTTTTAGTTGAGAATGTCTCATAATTATGTTTAAATTTTGTACATTTAATACTTTTTAAGACACAAGACTTTACTTATAAAATATGGTTTCAATAAAAATTATCTTAAGCGTAATTATAAGTTCTATAATCACTTCAACAAACGTAGACATCAAGTATTTATTCGAGAACAAGACAGCTTTGCGTGAAGCTGAAACAATTGAATGGGTACGGCCGCAATGCGATCACTTGCTCTGCTGAAATGTAAAGTGAATAATCGCATTGCCCCTACTTGGGGTAGAGAAAGTAACGTGAGTATATCATATCAGGTTTTGTCTCTTAATTCACAAGATGTGGGAGATAAATGTCGGCCTACAGATTGGATATAAATCAGTGATGGGTGTTGGATATAATGAAGATGATATCCGGGGGCCACTTACACTATTGACTATTTTCATCTCTACCTAAGACGGGAAATGTCATAGACCTATCTAACTACCTGTCTGGAGACACAGGAAGCATTTCCGGCGTCACACGTCGTTCTGATAATGATGTCTCATTTTTATTGTCTTTCGATCATTTTACTTAGGCGTGAAGGCAGGTTCTGTTCTCATCAAGACGGTCTTAGCACCTTGTAGCTCAGGATATCTCAATGAGAAGTGAAATATTAATATAGATTTCACTATTTTCACGGTTCTATTTATTTTAAAATATTATATTATATTTCCTGCATTTAGATACGGGTCCCTAAACTAAAATAATAAAAATCAGGTATATTTGTTTCTTAAATTATGAAACTGATCATAAAGAGAAATAACTCCACTAATACTTAACTTTAAGAAAGTCTATTTCTCGTTGGGTTGTATTATTGTATCAATTTTTTACAGAAGTTTTCTCTGGGAACTCAGAAATGCAATGTCTCCTCTCGCATTTTTCTTTTGTGTTCAACTATTTATAAAGATAGGCCTAAGTGGAAACATTTTATGTTTTCTTGTCTCTGTATTACATTATTATATTTATTCTTCTTATTATACATAAACTTTTTTTATTCAGTAGACCCTACTGAGTCCACCGCTGTGGCTCAGGGGATGCGTTCAATCCTCTCACGCAGCGGGCCCGGGTTCGATTCCTGGTCGGGACAAGTTAGCTAGGTGGGGTTTTTCCTCACCTTTGAGACAAATGTCGGGTAACTTTAGGCACTTGTGGTCCCCAGATATCATCTGGCCGTCATTATCATCTTCATCCCATCCTCGCCTTGTTTGGAGTGAGTGTGTGTGTGTCTCGTCCTATGTGTTCGTGTTGACTCGGAGGTGGCCCCGACATTGGGCTGATCACTCATCCGGGGAGGCCCTCCATGTCCTTGTCTGGTCAAAAAAGTATGTATGTGATCCAAAGATAATCCCTCTCCCGACAGGTCGCGGCCCTGTAAGGCCCGGGCGGCTTGGGTCGCTTAAATCCTAAAAAGGGAGAGGTTAAACTACGAGAAAGAAAGAAGACCCTACTAGAATTATTAATGTTTTACGTGTTTTAAGATTGCCCCTATGTATGTCTCAACTCTGATGCCTCAATTCTGTTACTAAGTCTTAGTCAAATAGTTATAAAATCAAATGCTAAATAGTGCAAGTGTTAGTAGAGGAATAACTCATTCATTTCTACATGTTCAAGACTGATGCAAGCTCTGTGTAAAAGAAAATGTGTTCTTTAACGGTCTTGAAATCTAAAGTTGGGGTAGGTAGGCTTTCTTATTTTAATTCAGCATCTACTCCGTTACCCATATTATCTCTTCTCTATCTCTATATATATAAAAGGCTTTGTCCTGACTGACTGAATGAATGACTGACTGACTGATTGACTGAATGACAGGAATCAACGTACAGCCTAAACTATAACAGGTAGAGACTTGGAATTTTGACAGTACCTTCGTTTCATAATGTAGGTGCTCACTAAGAAAGGATTTTGAAAAATTCGGATTCTAAATGCCAAAAATTAAATGTTTTTGAAAATACTTAATCCCTTTTTACATAGAATTATCCATTCCAAATCACAGAATATATTGTTGCCAAATGGTATCAGGTGGGCTTGGAAAAAACAAATGAAATGCACTTTTGACAAATAAGAGAAGTTTTCAAAATAATTCATGTTATAAATAAATATTACAGAATGAAATCCACTAAAATAATGGAATCACATAACTTTCTCTAACCTGGACATAGAGAAAACAAAACGAGGTATGGTAATGTGTATATTATTATATTATATCGCAGGTTTTTGGAGAGAAAAGTATGAAAGTGATAATGCTTTCTGTTTAATTTCATCTCCAAAACGGCTTTATGGTAAAATAAGAGTGGGAAATTTCCCGCCTCGATATTACAATTTTATGTTACAGGAATTTCTGTTTCTTCTTATTTAAACCTCTACCAGGCTTGCTGTGCACTGTACAAGCGATGGGATGCAAAATTCTAGATCCTCTATGAGCCATAAAAAATTATATCAAGCGTTTTCTGAGGGAATAGTTTGAGTGTAATAAGTCGTTCTTCCTATTTAAAATTATAAATACCTATATAAGAACCTAGAATTTAAAATTTAAAATCCTTCATAAGCTAATTTCCAATTACAAAATACAAAACCCGGGCGACACCGGGTCTTTTAAGCTAGTTAACTTATAAGTTATGAGGAATGTACGTAGAAAGAAAATCCCGCTTGCGTGAACATTCGAATCGGAATCGAAATCGATTTGAGTGCGATCAGAATGAAACGCGGCCTTCACAGAGTTCGTGCGAACTGACACGCTGCTTTGTATGCGTGTGTGATGCTAATCGCACACTCAACAGCTGTATTTAGCCGCGCAATACAAGTTCGCGCCGATACCGGTCAAGTAGGTAAACTCTGCGTTATTAGGAACTGATTTGCTAGTGTCTGTACAGAGCTACACAGAGCCACATGCTTCTCTATGCAAATGATTCTAGGGCCGTCGTTAGCTACGAATCCGTAGGCCCGAGTTCAATCCGCGGTACCTTCTCGGATTTTTCTGAGGTAGGGAGGTCTGGAACAGGTTGCACTCAGCCTCGTGATTCAAGCTGAGGAGCTCCTTGATAGAGAAGTAGCGGCTTGGGTCACGGAAACCACCATTGACGACCGTGGGTGTGGGCACGCTGACCACATGCCCCAAATCCTGCCATCTGCCTATGGTAGATGATGCAGCGGTCGGGTAATACGTGATTTGTTTCAAATGAATTGTTGCCAACCAAATGAGCCTGAATTTCGCTACAACACGTAATTACCAAAACAAAGTTTTGATGACTATTCCAAGCACAAGCGAACTGAAATTATTTTCGTTTTAAAATTTGCGATACAAAATAACATAAAACGTCGTACAATGTTCGACCGATATAAGAAATTAGCAGGCTGACACGAGAACAAAACTCGCCACTGCTCGTTTTGCTAACTTCGTGCTTGCCTGTTAAAGTTCTATGTACCGGTCATACATGATATAAATGTATAATTATTTTGTTCGACCTTACTATAACACACATATTCTGGTTTCATCAACATACTCGATTCTTAATGAATGCCATTATAGCCTCCCTACATAATATACTATTAGGCCTGTGTAATGTTCTAAGCATTATTAATTTATTATTCACTTAGATATCCGGCCTAGCGTAAAGGACAATTTAGGCAAAGAAATCTTACGAGAAAAGCTCAATTGACATTGAATCACTTACTTTGATTTTCTGATTGGTTTGCCTCTCATTTCGCAATCAATCACTGGAGATAGGTTCCATCTGGCGCTGTGAAGTGAACTCTGACTTGGCTTAGTTGGTAGAGCAGTGACACGGATAGCCAAAGGTCCTGGGTTCAAATCACAGTGTCAGAGGGATTTTTCTCCTATAATTTTCTCACCAGATAAAAACACAAGACCTGTAAAAATATTTTAATACTTTAAAATGAACTGCTTACATATTCCCATAGGCGTACCGAGGGGGGGGGGGGGTTGGGGGTTTGAACCCCCCCCCATTGATTAAAAAAAGGAAAATTGTATAATTTTTTAAGTCTGCCCATAAATTACTTAATACAAGTATAAAGCGTGGGAAGCTTAAAACTCGTTATTTTGCGTCTTAATTTTTAAAATTTTTTAAAACTCGTTATTTTGCGTCTTAATTTTTAAAATTTTCCGGGGGGGGGGACCCCCGGAAGCTTAAAACTCGTTATTTTGCATCTTAATTTTTAAAATTTTCCCGGGGGAGGACCCCCGGACCCCCCCTCTCCCTGGGGGGTATTCCTTTATAACCCCCCCATATGGTCGGCCTGGTTACGCCTATGCATATTCCTATCTGTTATTTCTTATCAATTCAGCATAACATAAGACCTAGTGGGAGCATGGAATATACTAACCTATGACTAAGGGATTTTCCTTCCAAATTTAGAACATGTCATCCAGCATAGAACGGAATGATATTGAATCTCAGAAAAATCGACGCTGGAAACGAAGAACCGTTAACAATGGGTTTGTCCTCACTTGTTAAACGCCATTTAATAACATCGTTACTTGAAGTTCGTGCTAAACGTACACCATGTAATTTTGAACCGTACTCCAAACCAGCAAGCTAATTAATGTAAGTGGAATCAACAACCTTCTGCAGAAATGCATCTAAGTTACTAGGAAATGAGACAGCCTTAGAAATGAAAAGATCTTTTAGCAACTGGTCATGGAATCAATAAGTTAAGTGTAGATTACTTAGAACTGTTGCAGAAAGGAAGGGGAATTATAGTGCGTGTCCATTTGTACAGGGAGGTAATAAATAGGGACTTGGGGAATTCTCATGTCAGATAGGTGAAAATTCTTTAGAAATAAGTTTTCATTTCTTGGAAGAAATTGTAGCTGAAAGTGGTGTACAAATCATAGAATAAAATGCCTTTTTTGTCTTCAAATTTGCAAGACTTAGCGAAATCACGGTCACTAACACGATTTTAAGGGGGTAAATGTTCAGTCCATAAAAATAAAAATTTAGACGAAGTTATTTACCCGGAATATAATTGGTAAATATTAAACATTTAGTCAACCACTGTGGCGTAAGGGATATGTTCGCTCCTCTCACGCAGCGGGCCCGGGTTCAAATTCTGGTCGGGACAAATTACCTAGATAGTGAATTTCCGGTTTTTTTCCTTACCAGTGAGACAAATTTCGGGTAACTTTAAGCCCTTGTGGTTCTCGGATATCATCTGGCCGTCATTATCATCTTCATCCCTCTCCTCGCCCTGTTCAGAGTGAACGTGTGTGTGTGTGAATGGTGTGTCCCGTCCGATGTGTTGGTGTTGTCTCGAAAGTGGACCCAGTATTGGGTTGATCACTCATCATGGAGGCCCTCCATGTCATTGTCTTACTTACTTATTTACTCAGTGGCAATGGACAATTCCTCAGCAAGCTAAGGGAATATTATCTGTTTATGGAACCCTAAAGTTCATTGCCGCGCTTACATGAGCCCGCCATTCAACCTTATTCTGTGCTAACTCCATCCAATCACCACTTGCAAATCAAACTTCCCTTGAATCCATTCTAATATTGTCCTCCCACCTACGTCTAGGTCTTCCAAGTGGTCTTTTCCCTTCGGGACTCCCAGTCAATACTTTTGAGAAAATGTCTTTCCTCCCCATGCGTGCAACATGTCCAGCCCATTTCATCCTCCGTGATTTATTTACCACTGCTATATCCAATGACGAGTGCAGGCTATGAAGCTCGTCGATATGCAGTTTTCTCCAGTCCCCATTTTCATCTCTCTTGGGCCAAATATTTTTCTAAGCCCCCTGTTTTCGAACACTCTCAGATTATGCTCTTCCCGACCAGTAAGCGGCCATTACATGTCTCACATCCATATAATACAACCGGCATGTCACTGTCTGGTCAAAAAAATATGTGTGTGATTCATATATAACCCCTCTCCCGACAGGTCGCGGCACTGTAAGGCCGGGCGGCGTGGGTCACTTAATGTCCCTAAAAGGGAGAGATAAAACTAAGGTAAAAAAGAAATTCTAAATATTTAATTAATGTTGCAATTACAGTATTTACAACTGCTCAATTTTTGCCTGACGTTTATAACATATCTCTTTCTTTTTCTCTGTCTGTCTGTCTCTCTCTCTCTCTCTCTCTCTCTCTCTCTCTCTCTCTCTCTCTCTGTCTCTCGCAGTCATGTGTACACACAGGCACACAATCACTCCAGACACGCATATTCCAGACCAAATTGAAGTCCTCTACCAAGTATTAATACCGAGATTTTATTATTATATGAGGGTTATTGATATATTGAGGGGCTGTAAAAAAGTACCACTTGCAAAATACCTTGAGATCAATATTATAATTCAAGGGAAAGGACTACAAATAAGTGCAAGATAATGGATCACAAATCAAAACTTTAGAAGTCTGCTAATTTTGTTACTAAACTTATTAAACGTACTTATTAGGCCTACGGCACTTGGGAAACATAGAATGTAACTAGGTATGCTTTCACTGAAATCAGATTGTCATTAATAAGGTTCGGATGTTTATGTCCTAAAAAGGTGGAAAATATGACAGCAAATATGCCCTTAAAAATTACCAAATATTACCCCAAAAAGAAACCTAAATATGACCTAGGAAAAGAACAAGTTTTCTAAAAACAAATGCTTCAATTACGTTTAATGGCACTAAACTATTATATCACATGAATTCAATTAGATAACCACTTTTAACAGTGTTACAGGTAATTTACAGTTCTAATTGTACTTAAATTCTAGTTTTGAAGAATTTTATCCTGTTTGCTCGCTTCATCTGCTCCTAATAATATTTTGTAAACCATGCTTGTCCTTAAAAAATGTGAACAATTGCATTAATTTTAAAATTAAGTTACCTAATAGGGCATAACATTAAATTAATGGAAAAAATTCAAATTTAACTCGACCATTTAGTGAATATACTGTATAATTGTGCTCTTTTACGGAATTTATAACCGACATATGACGTTAAATTCGTTAATTATGACGTTAAATTCGTTAATTATGACGTTAAATATGGTCAAAATTGACCAACACCATAAGAATGACCAAAATATGACAGTATAGGCCTATGCAAAATAAAAACAGTCCGATTAGGATAACAAGCATGAAATTCGTGTTTAATTTGTGTTTGCGGAGAGAACAGAGGTCAGGACTAAAGTATGACACGTCATAAACATCTGAACCCTAGTCATTAATATCTGCAAACTGTTGCACCAATTCGCGATATACAGGTTTTTGTTTCTGTTTGCATAAAGTACAGCAGTATGCAATAATCGATTAATTCCTTATCTGGGATATAAAGACGCGAAAACTTTCCCGTAAGCCTTCATCGCGTGATGACATAACATGACTTGAAAGACTTGCTAAGTAGGCTTCCGTATTACATTTGAAGTTTCTTGGAAAGTGCACTATTCACAAAAGATTCCACTACAATGATTTCTATCATTCATGATCAACGATCATTTGTAATCGGTATATGTTTGTTTTCCGCTTGAAATACTAGTTACAGCGACCATATTAATGTAGAAATCGCAAAAAAAAAAAATTATCACTGCATTATGAACTTCTCTCAGACGGCCTTGGATGTTGAAATGTAGAAGCCAGTACGATTCCTAGGAGAAAACGCTGTCATTCAGTGAGTTTCTTCTGTATGCCTGCATCTCTAGTAATCTCTGCTTTCTAGCACTGACTTCATAGTGTTGGTTTTACAGTACATCTATGCTTAGGGTCCTGACTCATAGAACTTATACACAAATAATATTAACAAAATATAATATTTAGTATTCAAATCTTATGATAGCCTATCCAATGACCTGGAAGAAAAAATTCCGCACATGTAACAACTTTTTTCAGAACTTTACCTCAAAGAATAATAGACCATTAGAGTAATGTAATTTCATATTAAAATGTTTTGATAAACTTACGTTATATATTATTTTACTATTTTTTCAAAAGAAATAGCCTAATAAGTTTTAAAATGTATAATTTTTAGAATTTGATAAATCCTATTTCTTTCATTTCATGTTGGTCTCATTCCGTTTTGCACATAGATTTTATTGAGCTATAAATTCCTAGCCAGCGTCAACATAAAACAACTATAGACCTGTAATTTGTTGCAATATTTAAAAATAGATCAAGCTTATTGAAATAGTCTTAATTTATCTATAAGTTACGTTTCTAGATTGCAACATTACCTCAATTTTACGAATATGAGCGTCATAGCTACATTTTAGTCTGATTAAAAATGTTAATGCTGGGAAGTTTGGGGTTCTGAAAAATAAGTGAATGAAGGTATGAAGTTATAGACCATCGTGATAAGTGAACACAATAAGTTACATTTAACTCTGCAACATTTAAAATTGTCAATTTTTTATCAAACCGAATCTATTAATCATATGCAAACCTTTTCAGTTGGCCGCGGTGGTAGCATGTTCGCCTCTAGATCAGCAGGTAGCGGGATCAAACCGGCCGCTGTCGATGGATTTTTTCAGGACGTAAAAATTCTGGGCACGGAGTCCTTCGGGAGGGGCTTTAAGCTGGGGGGCCCGTGGAATAGATTTACGGCACGTAAAAGAACTCCAAGCCTAAATTAGAGCCCCTAGACAAAATTTCTCGGCTCTTTCACGTCCAAGTAATACCTTAATTTCCGGAAGGGGGTTTAGGGGTAGTCGGAGTGTACACTCTTTCAAATCTGCGCTTATTAAACAATTATTGCCCACTGAACAGAACTAGCTCTTTGTAGTCACTCCATCTTCCACTGTATATAACATTACTTAGTCTCCTTATAACGTATCTACAGCTAGACTTAAATTTCCATTATAACATAATTTTACATATTCCTTGTTTTACTTGTAACATTATTACTATTTTCTTTTATGACACTTACGCTCTCTATGAAGCCTGTGCTTTTTATGAAACCTATGCTTTTTACTTATTTAATTTATTATTATGATTAGCCTTAACCTTAGTCTTAGTATTAGTCATAAGTCTCTTATTCACTAATCTGCTATTTATGTAAACCTACATTGTATATATTTTCTGAAACCTGGTTGAGTGGAAGAGAAGGCCTTATGGCCTTAACTCTGCCAGGCAAAATAAATCATTTACTACTACTACTAGAGGCGATGGGCTTACCACCTATCCTTCTGCCCTCTCTCGGAAAATAAGCGTAACAAAATTCACATAGGTAACAGAAACCTCCACTTCTAGGACACCAGATACAGATACAGAAATGTTTTCAACTAAATGTGTGTTTTTCATGTGACTATTGGTACCAATGGAGTGGCATAAAGATTTTATAACACTAGTGCGATAATTTGCAACTTTTATTTCATGTTGTTAAAACTTTCCGGGCTCTGTTGCCGTGGTCCATCAGATTGCTTTCCGGACGTTTCGCCCACAACTGCGGCAGGCATCATCAGCGGTGAGTTCTGCTTCGGAGTTTCCTCGGCGAGGTCTTGCTGTGGCAGGCATCATCAGCGGTGAGTTCTGCTTCGGAGTTTCCTCGGCGAGGTCTTGCTGTCGACAGCAAGACCTCGCAGAACTCACCGCTGATGATGCCTGCCGCAGTTGTGGGCGAAACGTCCGGAAAGCAATCCGATGGACCACGGCAACAGAGCCCGGAAAGTTTTAACAATATGGACACCGGCCGTGAAAGCCTACATCATGTTTTATTTCATGTGTCTCGTGCTAAAAGTTCTACTTTTATGCAGGGCCGTAGCTAGGCGGTGGCGTGATGGGCCCCCGCCAAGGGCGTAGGTACAGAGAGGGCGCAACATTAACCATGAAAAATCCCGCCTTTTTTTAGACTGGTGCAATTTATCAAGCAATAAAAATTCCATGTTAATGGAAGAAATCTTTCAGGTTATTAAAAATTACTGCACGCGAACTATCTGTAGTATTATGCCGATTGTCTACAAACAAAAAGCAGTCCTGCATCGTTCTTTAATTAACACGTTTATAACATAAATAATGAACACTATGAAATGATATAACAATAAAAATTAAAATGTACGTTATTATTCAGATGAAAGCGGTTCAACTATTCGAAAAAAATACTTTTACTTATATTAATGTGTTAAACATTTTAGTAGGCCTCAGGCCTATCATGTAATTTACTTTTGATACTAGATTTTATTATTTAATTCTTTTTTAAATAGTTCAATCGTCTGAAAATTAGATTTTAGTACCTTGAAACTCCAACGCTTGTTCATTTTAAAATTGAGGTTTAGGTTTTCCTTGATAATAACAGTGTTTTTATATTAAAATAATAAACAACTTTACAAAAATTAAAAAAAATTGTTCAGACCCCCCAGTATTGGAGAGCGCAGATTTGTCAAACTCGCCAAGGGCGCAGAAGGGCCTTGCTACGGCCCTGCTTTTATGTCAAGCTGTCCAAAAATGTCATTTCTAAATGCCTTACCTTAAAAGGAGTGACATCGCTCCTGTAACATGAATTGTGATACCTACAGCTTATTACCCTAAACAAATTGCAAAGTGCTGAAGTCATTGCAAGTACAACACTCCCAGGATGTAGGGTGCAAGCGAGGGAAAACCCGCCAAGATGTTCAAACACTGTGGCAAATTCCTCTGCATTGTCAGTAGGCCCCTACTGAACGTTACACCATTGGAATTCGGAGATCTCTGGTATTGAAACTGAACCACCCACACCCACACCTGCAACTCTTGTCATGCACGACCTTGCAGATAAGCAGTCACTTTTATCCCGAGCGAGAATCGAATTCTTCATTCCAAAACAGTTCTTTTACCATGACAATACACAAATTTTCTTTTCTCTCACAGTTACTATTACCTGTAGTCATGGGCGTACGGTAAGGGGGGTTCAGGGGGTTGAAACCCCTCCCGAAATATCTGCAATATTTGAAAGATTATAAATCATGGAACGAAATTTAAAAAGAAACTATGATTAGGTTGTTACATATTTTACAGTTTCGTACATATCAAAGCATTATTTAAGATTTATCATAATTTATTTAAGATTCAAATTTCAAAACCTCGTGGTGTTGATAGTTTTTTCAGCTTACAAACTAGTAAACAAAAATCTCTTCGGAATCTGTCAAACGAGAACTCGAATGCTCCCGCCGAAATCCATCAACATGTTTGTAAAGCCAACAGTAATCACGAGCTCATCACAAAATTATCATGAAGTAATCGACATTACTCTGATTTTTCCACCGGTGGATTTACAGATGGCTTTAAAAACGTGCCCTATACACCATACAGTATTATGATAATTTTTTCACAAGAAAGTTTTTATTTATAGACTTCAGCTTAAACGAGAAATGGATAGAAATCTCAAGAAAAACAGTTTCAAAGACTGAGCTGCATATTAATTTATTACAGTGTATTAATTATCACAATACAACAGTTGAGTAATTTTAAAAAAAGTATTAATTCACAATGTGCGCAAGGACATGGAGCTGAGACTATTCTACATTGAACCCCTCCCGAACAAAATTTCACCGTACGCCCATGCCTGTAGTATATTGTGATATACCGTATATTTTGGACTATAAGACGCTCCAGACCATAAGACGCCTTGATCTTAGCATGGAAATTTAAAGGGAAAAGTGTAATTTGATTCTAAACGAAAATACATGAGAGACTGAAAATACTTTTACATCCTCGCCCAATCAGTACAGCATAAGATAAATGTAATGGAACAAGGCTGTTTAGAGGTAATTACCTTCATTTAGACCACCCCATGATGACATCCTTTTGTATGCAAGAACCCAACATTTCTTTCTTTTTGCGTTGTATACCTGGCTTACGACTACTCTCATTTTATGATTGTCACATGTACACCGATGTACAGTCTGTGCCACAATTTGCAACTAACTTCTTGTTGTACAACACCTAGTTTATGATTATGGTATTACCGGCAGTAGGCCTATTTATCGTAATTTTATTTATTTTTTAGTTAACTTCGGACTATTAGACGCAATCAACTTTTAAGGCTTTGTTTTCAAGTAAAAAAGTGCGTCTAATGGTCCGAAAATTACGGTAAGAGTGGGAAGAATCGAGGAATATTTAAGGAAACGAGATGAAGTCAAGTTCTTTCTACTTCTGAGATTACACACATGTACCAAGTGGGTATTTTAAATCTTGGTGGCGATCGGTAAATCGATTACTTATGCGCAGGTGCAAGTAATCTCTTTATAACTTAGCTGGATAAAATCCTATTAGGAGATTCTCTTCATAAAGCACGTAATATACAAATTTTGTTATAGCCTACTACGTTCTGTGGTGAGATGTTGTCTTGACGAATGATTTGGTGCACCCCCCCAGTCCTAATGATACACTTATACCACGATCTAGCGACATTTCCGCCTTAATTACTCATAATTGGATATTTGTGGTGTGTCGGCACACCGCCAGGACAGTTAGAATAACTTATCAGGCGATTGATAAAAAATCATCCATTGTTCAAAGCTGAGAAAGAATTTATTTTGCGATTCCCTGATATCTGTGGAAAATACCCTCTTTCTCTTGGAAATAAATTTTGCATAAGAAGAAAGCTTTAATTTTTTTATTAAATATACTTGGAAATTCTCGGGTGGTAACATAGGCGTAACCAGGCCAACCATATGGGGGGGTTTATAATATCTGGGGGTATGGAATATCCCCCAGGGAGAGGGGGCCCGGGGGTCCTCCCCCGAAAATTTTAAAAATTAAGATGCAAAATAACGAGTTTTAAGCTTCCGGGGGTTGTCCCCTGGAAAATTTTAAAAATTAAGACGCAAAATAACGAGTTTTAAGCTTCCCACGCTTTATACTTGTATTAAGTAATTTATGGGCAGACTTAAAAAAAATTATACAATTTTCCTTTTTTTAATCAATGGGGGGGGGGGGGTTCAAACCCCCAACCCCCCCTCGGTACGCCTATGGGTGGTAACACACAAAAAAAGTTAGATAGTGAGTAACCTATTTTGTTAATTGGTTGTACGTTTGTGACTAAGCGAGAAGAAATGTTTAAAGATGTCTGAAATACGGTAGTTTTTACAATACCAGTGCTCGGTATTAGAAAGTCACTCATAAAGTATGGCACATTTGGCCAGCTCTGCAATTCCCGGTCATGAGTTTTGTTTACTCAGGTCTTCTTATCTTGTCTTCCTCAAAGATCAGTGTTAAATTAGTTGTGGTGTAAAGTTCAACGTTGAATTGAAGTGGATCTTGTGATCTTTGTAAATTGCTTGACAAATATTTATTACCTCGCGGCGTGGGCCACTTAAATGTCCCTAAAAAGGGAGAGGTAAAACTAAGGTAAAGATAGAAGATATTTATTACCATTTTATTATATTAATTAAGAATACAAATTAGAAAGTGTAGTAACGATAAACTGAGGAGTAAAGAGCGAAATATACTCCTAAATATAGTTAATTTTTTTAAAAAGAAAATGAACGTCTCCTGCGCAGATAAGCAGACAGCAGAAGCTACCGGGCGTTCAAAAAGTTTAGTAGCAATGTAGAATAAGTTCAAAAGTCTTCTGAGAACGCCAGAAAAAATAAAACCTAAATCATGATGTATTATGTGTGCATTTAAATCGGGCTATGAACTTGCCTAAATAATTGAAGCGTATATTTTTATGAGGGTCTAGGTACCAAAGTCGTAATTTTTCAGCTGATAATTTTAAATGGATCTATGTATCCAGACCAACGCATATGAAAAGGGCCCAAAGTCCAGGGAAAGTCACGTTAGTAGCAATAAATTTCAAGATATAGCGCTGGGTCTATCTCACTTTCTGTGAGTCTATGTCTTGTTTTCTACACAATCTTGATTTTGGTACTTAGACCCTTATAAAACTAAACGCTTTAATTGTATTGACTTTCGGTCTGCAGAGCACGAGGTACAAATAATATGCAATAAGCAAATAAATCTAAAGTTTCGGGGGTTTTTCACTCCTGATAAAGAGTTTCGTCACACCATGTGTCTGGCACTATATGAGTAGGTTTGGCATCAGTGCGTCCCATTGAACAAGTATTGTCTTTTAAGGCTGAGAAGTTCTATAGAGCAACAAATTTATTTCCAATGACTTTGTTAACTTTACAGTAGGCGATATGGACATTCAAACTGTGTAAAATTCCACTATGCAACTTATGCTTTCAAGCTGCTCTACTTTTGAAGAGATCTGTGACATAATCTCGAGAACTGCGCATTTTCGCTAATGTAGGCTGAACGTTGAAAACAAGACAATTATGCGAAAGTTTTCCTCAATAAATCAAGGTGGGCTAGGTTGAGAAACTTCAAGCATGAGTAATTGGGTTCAGAATGTTAAAATTCGATGCCGTCATGAAAGGATATTTTCATTCAAGGATGGACAAAAGTCACGATCGCACTGGAACATTAGTCACTGGCGACAAAGGCGGGTTTTGCACATGCCTAACTTAACATTTTATGGAGACGGAAAGAACGGCGTGGTTCAATGTCGCGGAGTTCTCTGAACTGTGATTGCGTTGCGTAATATCGGGCATGTACCTCCATTCCAATATCCTTGTGACGTAGCACGAGGGGCGACATGCATACCTAAGTTTACAGCCGTTATACAGTATGTAGAAGAGCTCTCCGAACACATGATGGGCATTGAAATCAAATGGATTTATGTGGTCTAAGATGGAATAAATGAAGCGTTTAGGTTTATAAGGGTCTAAGTGCCAAAATTATGATTTTTCAGCTGATAATTATAAATGGATCTATGCACCCAAGAGCCTAGAGGTAGCGTGCCCGCCTTTAGATCTCAAGGTCGCGGGATCAAACCCGGCCGTGGTCGATGGATCTTTCATGACGTAAAAATCCTGGGTACAGAGTCCTCCGGGAGCATAGGCGTACCGAGGGGGGGGGGTTTGGGGGTTTGAACCCCCCCCCCAATTGATTAAAAAAAGGAAAATAGTATAATTTCTTAAAGTCTGCCCATAAATAACTTAATACAAGTATAAAGCGTGGGAAGCTTAAAACTCCTTATTTTGCGTCTTAATTTTTAAAATTTTCCGGGAGAGGACCCCCGGAAGCTTAAAACTCGTTATTTTGCGTCTTAATTTTTAAAATTTTCCGGGGGTGACCCCCGGAAGCTTAAAACTCGTTATTTTGCATCTTAACTTTTAAAATTTTCCGGGGGAGGACCCCGGGCCCCCCTCTCCCTGAATGTTTTAACCCCCCCCATATGGTCGGCCTGGTTACGCCTATGTCCGGGAGGGGCCCGTGTCGTAGATTTACAGCACGTAAAAGAACTCCAAGCCTAAATTAGAGCCTCTGGACAAAATTTCTCGGCCCTTTCACGTCTAAGTAATATCTTAGTTTTTGGAGGGGGTTGAGAGGCTATGGGCTTACCACCTGTAACAAAATTAGTATAGGTAAATGAAACCTCCACTTGGAGGCCCTATGCCCCACCATAGGGGTTACAGGACAAAGCCAGTCAGTCAATCAGTCAGTCATGTACCCAGACCAATGCATTTCAGAAGGGTCCAAGGTCCAGGGAAAGTCACGTTACTAGCAATAAATTCCAAGATATAAAGCTGGTTCTATCTTCAGCACGTCTTTCTGTGGGTCTATATCTTGTTTTCTACACAATCATGATTTTGACACTTAGACCCTTATAAAACTTCAAATGTTAAAAATCCTATATGTATTGTTCGTGCCATTTCAAAAAGACCTCCTCCCACAGAAGTCCGTTCGGTTGGACTATAGCCATCTGCGGACTGCTGTTTTCACTTCTGCATCTGAGGCAGAGCTTTTACCGGCCAGAAATTTCTTCATGGGACCAAACAAATGACAGTCCCATGCAGCCCCATGTTGCCCCATGTTGTTGCAGCTGTTCGTGAGAAAATCAACAAATTTTGGTTGGGAGGTGCTCCAGAATCCTCCATATAGTCCAGACTTTCAGGCCCGGGCGACTTGGGTCGCTTAAATCCTACAAAGGAGAGGTAAAACTAAGATAAAGAAGGAAGAAAGAATGTACTAATTAGAAATTAGCCGAGTTTGCAAAGAAAGAATATTGAATATGATTAAATTTTCTGTTCTTTACCCTGCACCTACCCCCTTGACGTTTGGATGGAACCGTCTAGTTTTATGAAAAAAAAAAAATTGCTTCGCTTCAAACATTCTGAGCAATGTTTACGTTCTCTCTTGTGGAGTCATCATAGCGGCTTTAATAGAGCAGTATGGAATGTATTAAATTTGTGACACACTTGGCAGGCATCCAGAAGCAGGCATGCAAATGAATTCTACAGGCTGTGGAGAGCTGACAGCACTAAATCATCCGCTAATAGACATTACACACCACAGTAAATACATTTTAATACAATCAATTTAAAAGATCGAGAAAAATGTTTTCGTTAATTATCCTTATAAAGTTTATGACTTTTATGTCTCATGAGATGTCATATGTAATATTGAATCATCTTCATAACATTCAACACCATCAATATCATCACCAGCATAGTCGTTTTCTTGTTCTTCATCTTCTTTCTCTTTAGTAGTCCTTTTCTCAATATTTGTGTAATGTTTTTTCGTTCTGCATTAGTCTACCAGGTGTTCATTTCCCGTTTGCTTTATTTCAGGTGTTAAACCTTATATGGTACACAACAAAATAATAAATAAATCATGATTAGCCGGCGTGGTCTAGTGGTTAGCGTCGCTGATTACAGATTTGTCGGCCAGGTTTCGATCCCCGGTAACTCCTCGGATTATTCTGAGGTAGGGAGGTCTAGAACGGGGTGTATTCAGCCTCTATATTCAAATTGAGGAGCTACTTGATAGAGAACTAGCGGTTCCGATAATGGAAATCACCATTAATGGCTGTGATTATAGTGGTTATAGTAGATGACGCAGCGGTCGGGTGTTAGGCCTAGTCCCTACAGGGTTGTAGCGCCATTGAGTTTAATTTAGTTCTAAGGCTGTTTTTTTTTCATATTTTAAAATCAGCAATACCTTTACCGGAAATAAATGACTTTACTAAAATATGGGATGTTAGGCAGAGTCAAAGTGTCTTCTAAATGGCTAAATTTATTTGTCATAAATCATACAATGCTATAAAAAAGTATATGAAATTCATCATATTATTAGACTATTATTATTATTATTATAATTATTATTATGTTGTGAGAGGAGTTGTACACTTATGGTGTCTTTACCCAGATATGGGAAAGTGACAGTAGAGAAAGTTATGTGAGAGCAACACATTGTATTAAAGGAGAAGTAACTTATTTTCTCAAGACCAATCCTGCTCATCCGTTTGCTAGAAGACTCATGATAAATGAAACTGTATTTCATAAATAAACAAAGCTATAATAGGTCTATAGTGAATAACTTGTATCCTATTCTATTCTATTCTATTTTCTCCCCGTGTAGGGGCAGAGGCGGGTTGGGAACGACCCTAAGCACGTAAACTAGATCTGCCCTTTGTGCCAACCCCTTGGGAATGCGACGATTGGCATGCCCGAAGGCCCCCCCGAAGCAGATCCCACCGCGAGCCCCCACGGAACTTCCTAACATCCAGCTAGAATCAGAAGCCACACCACGTCCACCACCCCCCAGGGTCCCTTAGACATGCGCCACGCCTCCGGCTCCTCACGAAGAGATCCCCCAGGTGTGCAGCACACCACCAACAACCACATGACCACATGACCACAAACCACAGGGCAGGACGGGAGAGGCCCGCAGCGGACGCTGCACCGGGAGATGGCCCGAAAGACGGGAAAGGAAACGGAATGGTAATGAGGGGGAGTTTGAAGGTGAAATGGAGAGTGTTGGTGGAATGAGAGGGGAAAACGGGAGGATCCCCGAGAAAAACCCCCAAAATGACAGCTTCGTCCACCACGAATGACACGCCCGCCTGCCTCGGGATTTGAACTTGTAGCCTATTACAAATTCTGTTCATCTTTCCCCATATCAAATAATTCATAATACTGAAAAACCTATTTTAAATTTTGCCACATTCAGATTTTTTCTAGCAGTTCGTTGTGCTTGTTGGATTTTGTTTAAGATGAAAGGCGTCTTAAGATTATGGAATAGAAGAAAACCTTCAAACACTCTAATTAATAGCGAAGAGTGTGGCTAAATACTAGTATGACATAGAACATTATATTCCATGAAAACGTGACAGAATTACATTCATGCTGACCCGGTAGAGCGAGGCCCGGGTAGAGATAAACAGCTGTGAGGCAAACGACTTCAGAGTCAAGGATACATTGAAAGCAGTTCATTCATAAAATAGTAGTCTCAATGCGCAGTTTGTAGTCAATATGGTACGACCAAAACAGCTCTGCTCTATTAAGTAATAATAAAGATTGAAAGTTTTCCCGGCCATTGATTGCTATTTGTTAAGATCTGCCATAAAACTGAACACAGTCTTAAACCCTTGCCCCTAAAACTTGTCTGGGTCCTTAAAGCACGCATACATATCAGCATTCACAATTAAAATACAATAAATATCTGCAGTCTACATTAAAAACAATCTTTGTCACACTTTATAAAGCAACTTTCATGAGTAACACCCTGATATGCAATGGACAGGTTTTAGGGTAAGGATCTAAGATTGTTCTATCTATATTTTAACATGTGACACCTTACGTTTTTATCGATCGTCATTTTCAAGGTTGCGAATATTGTTATGCAAATACGAGGATCATAGAGACAAATTGGTCTGGGAAAAGGACGGTTGGTAGTACAAGGTTGATACATTTAGGATTGTAAGTTTTCATCATTGGGATGAGTTCTAATCAGCTGATGGATCAACATTGCTCTGTTTATAACCTCAAAATTAAGTTTAACAATGACGGGTCTTCTTGAAAATTCCACATTGGTTAAACAACGTTCTGTGATTAGTTTTTTTGATTGTTGAAGGTGAAAACCCAGCTAATATATACGCTAGAATGACTAAAGTGTATGGTGAAAGTTGCATGGAAATTTTTACAAGTGGTTAGAACAGTTCAAAAGTGGTCGAGAATCAGTGACTGACGAACACCGTTCTGGCCGGCCTGTTGGAGTTGCGATTTAGCACCCTCTGATTTCCATTTGTTTGGTGCATTGAAGGAGGCATTACGTGGGAAGAAGTTCCAGGATAACGAGGATGTCAAGAAATCTGTGAGAAATTGGCTCCGACACCAAGACAAAGAGTTCTTTGCAGCCGGTATAAAAAAAGCTAGTAACCCGTTGGGACAAGTGCATAAATGTTGATGGGGATTATGTTGAAAAGTAGGAAAAGTCTTGTTTTGTAAACGGGTTTTCCTCCATGTCAGTTTGTCTCTTTAATTATTGAATGGCCCTCCTATTAGATCATAGCTTCAGTTCCATTATGTTTTTAATACCCTGACAGTGAGCTCTGATTTTCTTACTAACTGAGCGAACGGAAGCTATATTGAGAGGTAGGCGATGCTCGCACATTGGCAATGAATATTGCAGCATGAGACGCAATGCGCGAAGTAGGGCGAGGCTGGGCAGATCAGGTAGAACTAACTCAATGTCGTGCTTTCTCCAGGAGCTCGTGGTGTGGGGAAGTCAACGCAAGAGTTACACGGTATTTCACCAGATCACATAGAGCGCTGGAGAAATTCCCAACCTCCAGGTACAGTACACCGCGAATTCTAGATCAGTTCCGTCAGACAGGGTTATATTGCAAGTCATCGTCAAATGTCCACTCCCTACCCTTCATAGGGTCATCCCTTCCATCTTAGATGTCATTCTCCTCATTTCTAGGTGGGGAGAAGACCTTTCTCTGCATAGGGTTTTACGTTTCCATTCATAAATATATTGCATTGATTAATCCTCTTGGAAAACTTTAAAGTCTGATGAGGATGGTAAGACGAGTGGTGGAAAGGCACGTCTTCAGTGACCTTGTAACCAAGAAATTTATACTCTTAAAAGCTTGTTCATGTGTCCGATACATGACCACCTATTGCGATGCGATTTCCAAAGTGTAGTCGTACATAAACAGAATGTGTAGGCTAATAGATTACAAGTTACTGATTATTAGACCTGGGATTTTAGGCTCTAAAAAAATTAGTTTTAGGCACCTAAAATAGGCTTTTTAAACAAGTAAATAGGCTTTTAAAATAAAAAATAGGCACTTAAAATATGCTTTAAAAATGTGTAGATAGACAGAAAATAGACTTTAAAATATTACAATATACACTTAAACTGTAATTAACATGGTCTTTTTTTACTGCGAGAAACGTGGTATACCTATTCTTAACAGAATTAACTGCAAAATTAGCCATCACGAACTATAATCACTTAAACAGATGTTCTTTCACTGGTGACTTGACACAGTAGTCCTTCCCCCTTAATCCTCCCCTCCCCCGTCAGCCAGCATTCCTTTAGCGACAATTGTTTGGAATAATCAAATTTCTATGAAAAACCCACCTCTGATGTTCTGCTTTTCATTGAGGGATGTCCATTATAAGATTGTAAAAATTACAGAAGTAGAATTTTATTTTAAATGCACAACATATACATTTTAGGCACTAAAATAGCAAAATAGGCTCTAAAGATCCAAATAGGTATTTTAGGGCACTATAAAACTCTAAAACTGTAAGTGATTTATCATGAAACGTCCACATAATTACAAATTTTCATGTTATTTCATAAGGAACAAAATAGGCATTTGACTTAAAATCCCAGGTCTACTGATTATATAGCTTTGTTTATTCAAGAAATACAGTCTCATTTATCACGAGGCTTCGAGCGAACGAAAGGGCAGGGTTCGTTTGCAAAACTAAGTTATTTCTCTTTCAATACAAAGTGTTGCTGTCACATAACTTTCTCTACCTATGGGCAACTAACTTTCTCATTTCAAGATGTGATCAAGAATAAAAGACCGTTTTGCATAGATGGCTGGCTTATATAGAGCTCGAAAGTTAATGATATGTCATATTTTTTTCTGAGACATCATAGACAATGCAAGATATAGTAGGCCTATAAATAACAATTAGTCTCGCCTCAAACCAAACAAAAATATTCTACATTTGTTTTGCACTTTTTTTTTTTGCACATTTCGGCATTTTATTGTCTACTGGTCTTTTTATAGTAATTTTCATTCTTCCTTTGCATTTATCCGTAGCCTATTTTCTCTTCAGAATGGACTTTTGCAACAATACAGACACAGCGACCTCATAAGCAGCTATGAGGCGGCGTAATTTATATCACTGTAGCCTACAAAGTAGGCGTCCACACGACCCACCAACGAGTTCACTTTCTTGCCGCTAGAAAGCAAGTTGAATTTTTCGATTTTTGTGTATTTGTGGAAGACCTTTCGCCAGAGGACATTGGCCGTTTGGGCTATGCACCCATGACATCAGTAGACGTAGAAGGAAGGTTTTCGATGTACAGAAATGTTCTTCAGGACAACCGGCGATCCTTCAAGTTAGAGACACTAGAATGATTGTTTACTGCAGTGCTGAATAAGGCATGTCTACAGTTTTCAATACCTCCAAGTAGTTAGGGCCTAAATGCGTATTGATTTGGCATGATTAATAAGTATAGTAAACATAAAAGTAATAATAAACACAATATTAAAAGTAACAAATTTAAAATATACTGAGCGAGGTCGCCGAGTTGGTAACGTATTAGACTCGCATTCGGGAGGTCCCAGCTTCAAATCCCGTGGCCGGCCAATTTGACATGTGCTTTTTCATGGTTTCCCCAGTCGTAAAGGCAAATGCTGAATTGGATATTTAAATACCATGAATCATCCTCACCATTTCATCCTGTTTCATATCCGTTTGAATTAATATCAGTTGAAATTTACTACATTAAAATACACCGACAATAGAAATAATTGACAAGCAATAGTTTCGTGTACTGGCACAGATCCCGAACTCCTGATATAGCCTCGTGCTGAAAGGAGTATAAACACAGCTAAACTAAAAAAAAAAAAAAAAAAAAAATACTTTATTACTATTTATTATTATACTTCTGTATATTCCCTTTTTAAAAATTAATACTTTGAAATAGCAAGTAATTTTTTTAAATTTTTCATTTCATATTTTCATAAATTTAAGGTAATTTTATTGGTCACTTTAAGGCATTTTTGGTCATGAATTTACGAGCCCTACATATAACTAAATCCTCCAGTCAATTTTTACGAAAATATAAATAGGTAAAAGTGTTAGCCCTTGGTATCAGGACATCATGTAAACAAAATCATTGGAACCGTTTTCAAAAGAATCGCGAAAATGAATTCCGATCTTCATGTCATTATAAAAATGAGCAAATGATGTATAATGACAGAGAAATGTCTATCTATTGAAAATGCAAAGTAATGCCGAAACAAATTGCCCTTATTTAATCAACTCATTCATGTATATATTGAAGCTATTTTTCAACCTTCATATAAAAAAAGAAGCAAAATAACAAACCCCTTGCCTTATAGTAAATTACAGTTGTAGAGGAGTTAAGTGTGAACAATCCGTTAATAGCTAGGAACCTTCGGAAAGTGAGAGGTAACCGCAAGCCATGTTGACAAATTCCCGGCACTAAAAAGGCCGATAAAGAGATGAACTGACAAGATAGCTGGATATCCTTTACTCAAGCTGACATGAGTCAAAGTGGAAAAGAACTGGAACGTACGTGATGTGGAGAATTCATGAATCAGCTGTTGAGTGTTTATGTTTTCATGCTTCATGTCCTCCATGTGCAAGAAATCACTGTAATTGCATTTTAACGATATAATTTCCTGTTGTAAGCGTTAAAGTAAATCATATCAGGTGTACAGTCACTGAGGAAGTGCAAGTTTAAAGGCAGGTCTATTGTTCTTGCAGAAGATTTCCTGTTTTTTATCTGCTGCTATAGGCCTACTTAAATCTTACTTTCAAAGATTCCACATACCCTCTATTGATGGATATTTTTGTCCATGTGGACATGATGAACAAACTGTCGAACATCTTGTTTTAGACTGCCCATTTCATGGTTACAAGCGCCACATACTAAAGAAGCATCTAACTAAATGTAGTAAAGTTTTGGGTTATCCAATGATTGACTTCTTAAAAAACCAATGCTGTTTCTCAGAATTTAAGACATTCGTTAACAAAGTTTTTAAAACATTGTGATCAATTCTCACAACTATTTCTATGAAATAACTTTTTAATGTTTTGTGTTTATGTTCACTTTTGTTTATTGTTTACTGCCACATTTTAAAAATTTTCTGCATGTCATAATTATAACATACTTATTCTGAAACTATAGCCCTAGCATACATAGGTAAAATAGGGCTCTTGTACTTGGAGATTTAATAAATATAGGCTTACTTAAAAAAACATAAAGTTAAAAAAATATCCTTTTTATAATTATTACTTCCTAATACATGCGCTCTTGAACTGTAAATGGAAAGAAATGTTTTATTGTAATTTAATTTAAATTTATGACATTTATTTTATATTGAAGTATTAGAAATATTAAGATAGCCTACCGGATAAACTCAACAAGAACACAATGTAGCTTGAAGACCAATGCTACCAATTTTTATTTTAGGCCTATTTTATTTTATTTTGTTGAGAATGTAACAGGCTCATTGCCCAATTACAACGTTCTCTTATACTAATTACACCAGTTTTACAACATTAATATTATATGTTTAATGCAATACTAAAAATATTTAAACTAACACTACAATTAAAAAATACAAAAACAAGAAACACATACAATATGAAAATTACATTATGAAGGGACCAGATAAGAAACCTACGTAGGCCTAATATAATAGTATTGGAGGAAACGAAAGACTTAAATAAAGAAAATGACATGGAGCATATTTTAACTATCACTTTTTAATTATTATTATTTATGTATCATAGCGCGCAACACAAGATTGAGGGCGTAGAAGATAGAGGTATCTTGAGGTAGTTGCTTATTTATATCAAAAAGATGTAAAAGCACATGAACTGGCTTGCACCGAAGCGAAATTGTGTTTTTAATCAATGGACATGTATACTATTTCAATTTCCAACCAAGTTATGTTGTATTAAATAATGTATTTTCATTATGCTCAGTCGCAGCATGTGACTATTGATCACCGCACGTTGATGCCTTACGTGTCCACTAACGAGCTCACGTTTTATCAGATAAAGTTGCATCCTCATATTAATAGCAAACATTTTATAAGATAAACGATCGTGATTGGTCTATATCCTAGGAATATCAAATATCAAATAAGCAGCTATGAGTGGAATAGTCAAAGTAAACGAATTTCTCCTATTTCGGCAATCCGGATTAATTTTAAACAGGCTTAGATTACGTTAATCTTAAAATTGTTTCATGGATAACAGTGTGTTTTGCTTTAATTTCAATTATGAATATATTAAAAAATGGCACAGGCCTATATAATGAAATAGTGAATTCCACTAGTGAAACTGCAGAATTTTGTGTTATAACACATATGTAATTATATTATAATTATTTTTGTAAAAGAAATTAAAGACATAGCAATTTGTCAAACTAAGCATTGTAATTAAGAAGCCTACGTGCAAATTCCGTTCCGCTGATTTTATCAAAAGCATGTTCTTGACTTGTAGGGGAAGATTTAGGAGTAGCCTATAGTATTCATAATTTTTAATATGATTGCCTAACTGATGTTAATTATAGAAAATGTTCTTGTATACTTTTCTTCCTTCTCTACATTAAAACAGTGTACGGTTATTTATTTCTTTGACCTGCTCTCAACATTTATTTATAACTTGATGCAAAGAAAAGTAGTCTGTGCTTAATAGAAGCATATGATTTTTTGTACAGCCTACGTATAAGTATCGGAAAATGCAGTCACCAGCTCTTCCCAGTCCCCTTTACGGATTTTCCGATTTTCATACAATCGACTTATTTGGTTGACTGATTGATTTAAAGCTATTTAACGTCAGCTCGTTACCGGACACGTAAGGCATCAACGTGCGGTGAGTAATACGACATATGCTGCCATTGAGCATACTGAAAATACATCTTGTTTGTATGTTTAGAGACTTTTTGTTTATCCTCAGTGCGTACATACAGTAATGTATATACATCGCCAGAGTTCTTCTAGACTTAACGTATCTGTAAACATTTCCTAGACTGGTATAATTCGTACCAGGAGATAACGTCCCTACAGCGAGAGAGGTTAAACTAAGAATACAAGAAAATAAAACATAGTATAGATATTTTAGACGCATCACGAATTAATTGGCTCACTAGATAATTAAAAAAAAATGTACAAATTAGAATTCCATCCTTGAAAGGTTATAAAGTCAAGAAGATTGTGTTTCTTTCATTGTAAATCTAGTAGGCCTATAGGGCCTATTACTAATTCATCAAAAATTTAAAACAAAATATGAAACAAAATAACTTGCTACTGTTTCTGATTTACTCATTTAGAAGCTAATTAAAATTCAGGCCCTTCTTTTTTCCTTCATAACAACTAAAATCAGAGAAGACAGATTTCCAGGTATTTAATGACAATCACATTCCCTTAAGAAACCGTATTTGGAATCGAGCATATAGCTTCGCTTTCTAAAAGTCCCGATGGTGACGTATCGTGTGTTTGAGTCTCAGACAGTGCGTAATATTGGCGACGCGACCTGATGTCGAGCGACCTGTTTTTTAGCAGCCAGCGACGCGACGTGCCGCGAGACTCGTCATGATTCTGCTGGCTGTCTTTCAAGTTTGGGCGTTGATCCGCTTGACTTACATTAACATGATCATTATGCTGATTACCAGCTCCTTCATCTGGCTTCTGCAGATTCACTGCTTCTGTAAGCTTGCGTGGCCATTCGTTACTAATAGCCTTAATTACAAGGGAATTGCCTTAACCCTAGGACCTTGAAAGGGGGGGGATGTGGTATATTAATGATTCAAGAATAGTTTTAATGATTCAATTCAATCCAATTAAATTCAAGAGTTGCGATAATGTAGCTGAATTCAATTTGCAGTTGCACTGAATATTTCGTGTTCAAAAACATTGATAGAACTTACAGTACACAGGCTATGAAGATCCGGAAGTTAGATTTTAAGTAGACGAACATCAACATCAGAAGTTAATAAAGAAAAACATATGGCATTTATATTCAAAATGAGGACTAATTCAAGTCAGTATACGGGGTTTCCTCAATTTAGTTGACTGGAGCAACAGGGGCAACAGGCATCTTTCCCAATTTCTTCCACCTTTTAAATTTAAGTTCCGAATACATAAGATAAATGGCAATATCGGCGTTGAAGGGCCCCTTAATGATATTACACTATTAAATCAGTATTAAGCATCCAAAACTGTATTCTGTACCAAATTTGTATTTGTATTCCATGTTTTGAAGATAAATGGAGCTGTTCCTAAAAAAGAATACGTATAAAATATAACTAAATTTGTTTTCTTAGTCCTGTATATTATATACACCAAAGAACAAGCATATAAAAGATTGCTATAGTTTAAAAATTGGGAAAGATAGAAAATTCACAAATCTCCATCTTAATATTAGAAAATATAAAACTTGTGTATTACTCGTATTTTCACTTCTCTGCAGAATATCTAGGCCTATATGGAAGATTATTCTCAGTACACACTCAAGAATAAACTAACTCAGGGTGCCGTGAGCAATGGAATTTTATGATAATTATAGGATATGAATATTTTCTCCAGTAGAGATTAAATCAACAGCACGCATAATTTTCCTTTATGAATGAAATATTGACACAAGAGGGAAATTTCCTGTTAGAATTCGATCATTTCACCTGCTCTTACACGAGACCTATCTTCAATAAATTACTCCAGTCTTCAGAAATGCACTCTTCCTGGTGGTGCATAGCAATTCCACTACTATCATTTCAGCGAAACTGTTACCATAAAAGAAAGAAGTGCAACAGTGACAGCCAATAAATAAAATGATATTTAAATTTAATTTTCACCAGTGTCTATTAAAATAGTTAAAATGCAACTGTAAGCTCTGTGAATTTATTTACATGATTTTTTCAATTTCAATTGAAATTTCAACCAATTGCAAGTCTATCGTCCTACTTTTATCATTTTTATTTTTTGAAATTATATTTAATTTACGTGCACTTGTTTTTATGTAATTTTGTAAGGACTGCAGCATCTTTTTAGTTCCATTTATAAAATAAATAGAAGACGGCAACTGGATACATTTAAGCCAAATGAGCAAAAAGGTATGCAAATAATGTAAATTTCATGTACGGTGAAACGTTAGGCTATATATCCCGTATAATAAAAAGTTGGTCTACAATACTAATAAAATCAGGTAAACTGATGTAAAAAAGTGCCAGTATGTTTTTTTTAATCAGTTATGACTGCAATTATGATATGCAGAATATGTTTTTTTAATTGATTTACAAGTTAAGCTCCAGATTTATTCATTAAGCAGGGCTTAGGGAAGAACAAAGGTCTAGTTTTCTTTTTAATCAGATTAAAATCTTCCAGCATCACAATCGCACACTCACATAAAAATACGAAAAAGAAAGTGAAATTGGCTGGTTTCGGGATTTGAACCATGGAACTCCATAACGTGAGGCCAAAACGTTACCATCTCGGTCACCTGGGTCAGTTTAACGGTCTAGTTGTAAGTTATAAGCGCATGTAAAACAATAGTGTTTTTGGTCATAGCTAACTCTATTTTAATTTCCAAATCCGTAAAATATCGCAGTAAAACAATTGACTATGTTGTCATGATAAATGATTTGCTTTTTTTTTATATAAATTCTTTCGAATACGTATATTATCATAAAATAGGCACCAAATTGAGCATTACTCCGAAACAGGTGAACCGATTTCATCCAGTATCAGTAGACCTCTTCCCATGAACACTATAAATGTGTATACCAAATTCCATAAAAATCCGGTAAAGCGTATTTGAGTAACCGCGTTTTTAAAATAGACACTAAATTGGGTTTTACTCCGGTACCGGACAACCGATTTGGTCCAATATCGGTAGACGTCTTCCCATGTACATTATAAATGGGTATACAAAGTTTCAGGAAAATCCAATAAAGCATATTTGAGTTATCGCGACTTCTCATATATTAACATAAAAGGCAATAAATTGGGCATTATTCCGGTACTGGCCAACCGATTTGGTTGAACATCAACAGACGTCTTTCCATGGATAGTATAAATGCGTATACGAAGTTTCATAAATATCCGATAAGGCGTATTTGAGCTATTGCGCCTTTAAAATATACAATAAATTGGGTTTTACTCTGGTACCGGTCAACAGATTAGGTTCAAATTTAACAGAGTACTTTTCATGAATGTCGTAAATGCGTATACCAAGTTTAATGGAAATCCGATACAGCGTATTTGAATTATGGCGCCTTTCTATTAGAAAGGCGCCATAATCTATTAAAATAGGCACTAAATTGGGCATTACTCCGGTACCGGTGAACCGATTTGGTTCAATATCAATAGGGTTCTTCCCATTGACATTATAAATGTGTTTTCCAAGTTTCATGAAAATCCGAAAAAGCGTATTTGAGTTAGAGCGCGTACAGACACACGGACGGACGGACGGACGGACAGACAGACAGACGGACAGACATTTTTCGTCCCCCACACAATCTCATAAAGTACCATACTGGCACTTAATAACACTAGAATGTGTAATAGCAAAGCATTTATAGCGAAAGACGATAAAGTGCTTAGATAATTTTTACCTACAGCAATTTAATGCTTTAGGATCCATGTACACTGGAAAACAATCTAAGATGACTGACAATTATTAAGTGACAGTATGGTACTTTATGAGATTGTGTGTGGGGACGAAAAATGTCTGTCCGTCTGTCTGTCCGTCCGTCCGTCCGTGTGTCTGTACGCGCCATAACTCAAATACGCTTTTTCGGATTTTCATGAAACTTGGAAAACACAGTTGTAATGTCCATGGGAAGAACCCTATTGATATTGAACCAAATCGGTTCACCGGTACCGGAGTAATGCCCAATTTAGTGCCTATTTTAATAGATTATGGCTCCTTTCTAATAGAAATGCACCATAACTCAAATACGCTGTATTGGATTTCCATGAAACTTGGTATACTCGTTTATGACGTTCATGAGAAGTGCCCTATTGAATTTGAACCTAATCTGTTGACCGGTACCGGAGTAAACCCCAATTTAGTGTCTACTTTAAAGGCTCAATAACTCAAATATGCTTTATCGTATATTTATGAAACTTCGTATACGCATTTATAATGTCCATGGGAAGACGTCTATTTATAATGGATAAAATCGGTTGACCTGTTTCGGAGTAATACTCAATTTAGTGCCTATTTTATGGTAATATACGTATTCGAAAGAATTTATATATAAAAAATGAAAATCAGTTATCTTGACAACACTGCCTATTGTTTTACTGTGATATTATAAGGCCTTGGAAATTAAAATACAGGTAGCTATGACAAAAAAAACACTATTGATTTACATGCACTTATCCAACTAGACTGTTAAAATGACCCCGGTGGCCAAGATGGTAACGTCTTGGCCTCACATTCTGGAGTCCATGGTTCAAAACCCGAAACCGGCCAATTTGAATTTTTTTTTTTGTATTTTTTTGTGAGTGTGCGATTGTCAAGATATCACAAATCTGCACAGTTCAGCTGATGCTGGAAGATTTTAATCTCATTAAAAAAACTAGACCTTTTTTCTTCCGTAAGCGTTGCTTAATGAATAAATCTGGAGCTTAACTTGGAAATCAATTAAAAAAACATATTCTGCATATCATAATTGCAGTCATAACTGATTAAACAAAAACATACTGGCACTTTGTTACATCAGTTTACCTGATTTTATTAATTGCGAATATTTGTGGGGGACAGAAAAATGCCTGTCCGTCTGTCCGTGTGTCTGTACGCGCGATATCTCAAATATGCTTTATCGGATTTTCATGAAATTTTGTATACGTATTTATAACGTCCATGGGAAGAAGCCTATTGATAATGGACCAAATCGGTTGACCGGTACCGGAGTAATGCCCAATTTAGTGCCTATTTTATGGTAATATATTAGAAAGAATTTATCAAATGGAAATCAGTTTTCATGACAACATATTGTTTTACACTGTTCATATACAGCTTTGGAAATTGCAATACAGTTAGCTATGACAAATAACACTATTGCTTCACATAATATGCTTATCAAACTAGACCGTCAAACCGAGTGAGGTGACCGAGATGGTAACATATTGGACTCGCGTTCTGGAGGTCAGTGGTTCAAATCGCATAGCCGGCTAATGCGACATTTTTTTTTCCCATTGTATGTGAGTGTGCGATTGTCAAGATATCACAAATCGGTATAGTTCTGCTGATGCTGGACGATTTTAATCTGATTAAAAAAAACCTAGACCTTTGTTCTTCCGTAAGCCCTGCTTAATGAATCAATCTGGAGCTTAACCGGGAAATCAATTAAAAAAAAAAGAAACTTGTTTTCTGCGTATCATAATTGCAATTATAACTGATTAATCAAAAGCATTCTGGCACTTTGTTACATCAGTTTACCTGATTTCATTTTAAATGTTTCGGAGAGGAATATAAAGAACACTTAGTAAAAATAGAAGAATATAAGAAAGTAGGATGTTAATTCTGCCTATTTTAATATTTTATAAATAGCCACAGTAAATATAATTCGAGGTCTGGATTTTTTTTAAAAATAAGTTCACGAGCAGCGACCTCATTGTGTTACCTGTGATACCCTATTAGCAGTAGACCTATATGGACACGTTCTAATTGCGCAATGCAAAACAGTGCGGCTTATCTGCTCCATTCATGAGCCGGATACAAATTCCCGCTGCAGACACGTAGCGTACTCTAAGCGGGGGCGGACCTCATTCATAACTTTTTATTAGACGGTGATGTGAGTTACACTTTACTGCTTTCCTCTTAAGCAATGCAGATGACACTTCAGTGACCAATGACAGAATTATGCAAAGTATAGACACATCCTAAGTCGTGCTTTTTCCTGCATAACGGTATTTATAATCACTAAAGACAGGATTTCCAACCACTATCAAATCTTAAAATATGCATGCATTCATGCATTTTCAAATTATACAAGTATGCACAGCCTAGTTCATGCGCTTACCTGTCAAAATGTTCTTTGTACGCTGAAAAGAACTGACAGGTGCAATCTTAAAGAATGACATTTGAGACGAAGTGAGACCAAATTCTTTGTCGTCAACGTTTTCACCGCAAATTTCTTTTTTATGTAGGTATATCCCCAGGTTCGCTCCTCTCACGCAGCGGGCCCGGGTTCGATTCCTTGTCGGGACAAGTCACCTAGGTGGGGTTTTTCCTCACCCGTGAGACAAATGTCGGGTAACTTTAGGCCCTTGTGGTCCCCAGATATCATCTGGCCGTCATTATCACCTTCATTCCATCCTCGCCTTCTTTGGAGTGAGTGTGTGTGTGAATGGTATGTCTCGTCCTATGTGTTCGTGTTGTGTCGGATTTGGCCCCGGCATTGGGCTGATCACTCATCCGGGAGGCCCTCCATGTCCTTTTCTGGTCAAAAAAGTATGTATGTGATTCAAAGATTCTCCCTCTCCCGACAGATCGCGGCCCTGTAAGGCCCTGGCGGCTTGGGTAGCTTAAATCCTAAAAGGAAGACGTAAAGCTACGATAAAGAAAGAAAGAAAGAAAGAAAATCCCCAGGTTCGAAGCCTAGGGAAATGCTTCTTTTAATGGTATGGGACTTTATGTACTGTCGTAAATTTCTTTACTTTGAGCATGGCAGATACAGTTTTCTCACTTCACATTCTGGTAAAGAACAAGAGGCCACATTGCAAAGAGGACGTAATCAAAGTGGGTGGCTTATAACTACCCTTAAAAAAAATTCGAGAAAAGTTTAAAATAAAAGTTCTAGCAATTAGGATAAGCACCTCATGTGTAAAATTTAAACAAAATCGTAAGAGCTTATTTCTAGAAAAACGCGACAAACGAAATTATATTCATGTCAAGTCCCCGTAAAAATAAGAGAGAAAGTCGACGCTTAATCCATAATCAGAATTTCCATTGATAACTTTTTCCAGTTTAGGTTATCTTTTGCTGCCATACTCACATGTAATTTAATGTATCTTAAATAATTTAATGTGTTATGTTTTTTTTAAATGTATTTTGTGTTATTTATTATGTTATATTGTAACAACTAATGTAAGTTACTATTAGTCCCTGGTGAAGTGGAAGAAAAGACCTTTCGGTCTTAACTTTCTCCAGGTTAAATAAATTATTATTATTATTATTATTATTATTATCTCAATATGCTGATCCTACTATTCTGAACGTCTTCAATAATCCTAGGGAATCAACCAATGGTAGGATCAAATACAACAACTTGGTTTTGCAAAGTTTGGCTTGATGTAAATTAAATTGTTTTGTACATTCTTGTTCTTAAATGGAGCTTAAACATGCTTATTGCAAGCTACATCATCAACTGCAAAACTGTCAACACCCTAATACCGGAAAATAGGCCTATACAAATTAATATAATTGAATAATATTTAATTTCACAATCTTAAACAGTAATTCGAAAAATGAGTGAAAGATTGCAAACTGTGTAATCTCGCAATATTGTAAGATCAGGATTGTGCTATTTAACTTAACATTCTTTTTGTGCATTTTTAAAGACTTTCGGTGTAAAAATAATATGTAGGCTACTTGTATAGGCCTAACTTATATATTGCAATAAATAAAAAATATTAGATATTAATTCACTGTAGTGATGTGCAAGAAAGGATTTAGGCCTATGAAATTTGGACCCAAGTCAGTCTTGATTTTAGACCCCACATTGTCATTGTATTTATTGAACTCTTGCCTTACTGTGCTGCTTTGCACCAATACATGGAAATAATTTTTAAGAAATAAATTAAATATTTTTAGCTGTAACTAGGGCCGCCGCAAGGTCTTGTGGTTAGCGTCGCTGACTACAGATCCAACGGCCCGGGGTTCATACCTCCTTGGATTTTTCTGCGGTAGGGAGGTCTGGAACGGGGTGCACTCAGCCTCGTGATTCAAATTGAGGAGCTACTTGATAGAGAAGTAGCGGCTGTGGTAATGGAAACCACAATTAACGGCCGTGGGTGTCGGCAAGCTGACCACATGCCCCCCAATCCTGCCATCTGCCTATGGTTAGATGACGCAGCGGTAGTTAGTAGGCCAAGTCCTTTCAGGGATGTAGCGCCGCGGAGTTTAGTTTAGTTTTTAGTTTTAGCTGTAACTAGGCTGTACATGCTACTTGCACTGTGCATTTCTCCACAGAAATATTAATAAAGTGGCAACTGAAAAAGAAACTATATGTTATCAAGCCACTAGGCACTTAATCCAACTGAACGCTGCACTTAGTATGAATCGGAAACAAATCAGTCTAGCAGTTCCACCGATAATAGGCCTAACCTGCTGTTATTGTTGTTGACGTTCTGAATTTTAAAATTTAATAGGGAGAAAAGAACATATAATATTTGTTGTCTTTTTCATTCAGCTTAATTATTACACTTGTAATTAATTATTAAATGACATTTAATTTATTTAATATTGATATTTGATTGAGCATTTATGTTTTCATTTTGTGGATTGTTACGATACTTGATGCATCCGTACCGGCAGCAGTTTACTAAAAATAGCACATATTAAGATAATGTTAATATCAGTTTGAATCGAGACATTTTAATGCTAGAACTGTAATCCTTTTTCATGAAATTGTTTTCAATGAGCAATAAAATGATTTTACTGTATAATGTATTATTAATGTCATTATTATTACATTTTATTTTTCTATTATTACAATATTGAAAAATGTAATTCCTCCTTTTAGTTTGCGGTCTCTAGGATTCTGTGGCCCTATAGGGCTTAGGATAGCCCCCTGCTGAAATGTAGTGAATAATTAACTAGAAAAAAGCTTAAATTTATCATAAAAATTCAGGTAACCTTTTTCAAGCGAGTATAATAACCTCCATTAAAACTATGTAAGAGCACAAGAGACTAATATGAAATTCTTATGTTTTTTTACGGTGAGGTATGTGGAAAACATTACATAAGCACCACTCGGTACCACAGCATTCGTGAATCAGCCGCCCACGGATTGTTACACAGTAGCTATTTGACGCCAGTCAAGCGGCTCAAGAGGAATTGACCAAAAGTGGATGTGATCTGAAATACACAAGGATTCATATGAACGCTATGCGAGGTTTCCGTACCATCCAGACGTGTTAAGTGGCTGAGGTGGAATTGTCCAGATAGAATCCTTCCTCAGCAGACAACAGTTCACAACATTCAGAATACTTATCCAATATTTACTATTTATTTGTTCTGGTACACAATCTGCAAATCAGGATTTGTTGCATTACGCATGGACTGTGTTCGTTGCTGGAATGGAATCTGTAGTTTGTATCGATATGTATTCTAGATGATCAGTTCATATTTAAATGAAGTATATAGGCCTATCTAATTAATAGATTAATTATTATTACTGCCAATCAATTAATTGGTTTCTTGAGCTTCCAACCAGATGAGGAGGACCTTTCGGCAGCTAGCTCCGCTGTCATCTTCAGACAGAGGGCGCTAATGAAGAAGGTCTGTTGGACCAAATCGATTGACTGGTACCGAAGTAATGCCCAATTTAGTGCCTATTTTATGATAATATATTAGAAAGAATTTATCAAATGCAATTCAGTACTCGTGGCAACATATTATTTTACAGTGTTCATATATGGCTTTGGAAGTTGCAATAGAGGTAGGTTTGACAAAAACATTACCCACATTTTCCTTTTCATATGCTTATCAAACTTTAGACCTTTGTTCTTCTCTGTTTGATGAATCGATCTGGAGCTTAATTCGGAAATCGATTAAAAAGTAATTGATTTTCTGCATATCATAATTGCAATTATCACTTATTAAACAAAAGCATTCTGACACTTAGTTACATCAGTTTACCTGATTTCATTAAAATTCAGATCGTGTAAAATTTTTAAGATATAATTGTGAAAGTGAGTGATATTTTACAAATATTTTTACAGGCATTAATTCCATGCTAACGTACAGTTCTTTAGTTGGAGTGTAAATATCTCAAATAGAGTAGAAACCTGGCTTTGAAGTAGATCTGAAATGTCTTAACAGGAGACTCGGGACATTACGTTGAGCCATATGTTATTTAATCACTGTAGGAAAGTGTATGTCACCACCAGAAATACGGAACTTAAAAATTGAACACTGTCATACCGTACGTCAGTCATACAGGGTTTTCTGGATAGAAAATAAAACATGGATGGGATTCACAGTGAGATGCTTAGCGTGCGGTAATGCGTGTGTGCAGTTCCCTGAATCGGTTTATGTCACTGGAACGCTTGCGAGAACACGCATACGTCACCAGTGTCCCCAGGTGTCGGCTTGATTAAACAAATCATGCGAACATCAATCTACATGTTTAGATTAAACAATGGCTGCATTTTCTTAGTAGAATAACAAATTACGGGATTCCTGGTTGCATTTGTTTGATTTGCTCTCTAAACGCAACGACGAGACAGTGACAGTATCATCAGCAAAGTGATGCGCGGGCACAATGTTAACGTTCCGCAATTATAACGAGCGAAATATGGAACTATTTTTGGAATCAGAGAAGAGCAGGGCCAGAATCAAGGGTTGCTCAGGAATAACATAATCTGCCACCCAAGAATAACTTATTTTGAGAACACCCCCCGAATGTGTGCAAAAGGATTAATAATTCCACCATTCTACAAGTTTCGAAACTGGCATTGAAGGCCTCTGTCTCATTATTGCGCCATCACTTGTATAATTGATTTTATGAAGAGACTTCCAATTTCTAAAATGTTGGACATATGCATTCATGAACGACAGATTATTGTCTCTGTTGGACATTACATGATAATATTATTTGATTACTTAGAAGGTCACAGCAATTATCATGTTTGCTAATATGTTAGTTGTTCTAAGTATGACTTCAATACATATCGGTTAAACTGTAGGTTTCAAATAATAGGAACTGTTTATGTTTAAATTATTATTGTTTATGAGGAAGCAAATAATAAACATGCGTCACAAGTACACTCTGAACATGACGAGTACATCTTCAGCAAGTGTTCAGCATACAGAATGTGAAGATTTTACGTCATAACGATAACATCAGCGGGGATTCATTCACAGTTTAGTAAACAGATCACCTTAGCGTCTAACTGAATTTCCTCTAACGTGATCGCGAACACGTACACGCCTACAAATGTGATGCATGAGTAAGGTGAGATGTCGAAAATATCCCTCACACATTACGTAAGACATTAAAACATTAAATAAAATCAGCATGGAAGTCTTGCAACCCAACTGTCACTTATCTGACAAGGGATGGTTGATTATTAAGTATCAGTATAAGACTGTGTGGGGGGATGGGAAAATGTCTGTCCGTCTCTCCGTCCGTCCGCCCGTCCGTGTGTCTGTACGCGCGATAACTCAAATACCCTTTATAGGATTTTCATGATACATGGCATACGCATTTATAACGTCCATGGAAAGAAGCCTATTGTTATTGGACCAAATCGGTTGACCGGTATCGGAATATTGCCCAATTTAGTGCCTATTTTATGGTAATATAATAGAAATAATTTATCAAATGCAAAACAGTTCTCATGACAACATATTGTTTTACACTGTTCATATTCGGCTTTGGAAGTTGCAATACAGTTAGATATGACAAATAGACCTAACACTATTTTGTTCGCATAAGCTTATCAAAGTAGATCGTTAAACTGAGCGAGGTGGCTGAGATGGCAATTTCTTGGACTCGCATTCTGGAGGTCTCCCGTAGCCGGCCAATTTGAATTATTTTTTTGTGAGTGTCCGATTGTCAAGATATCACAATCTGTATAGTTCTGCTGATGCTGGACGATTTTTATTCTGATTAAAGTTACATATCATATCTTTGCTTTGAACCAAAGACAATACACTCGTATTTCCTACTGTTTATGAAATAGACCCATCAAATACAACTTGAGGATATAATTCTCTCTAATTAAGTTTCATTAGTAAAACGCTATCTTCAGTGGTATTACTTGGATTTCGCGAATTGAAAAATTCCTTGGTCTCCGCTTATCAAGAGGATTAAAAATTGTTAGGAATATAGTTGCAGAAATCTGAAATGTTTGACGCTAATGTCAACATACTAACATGTGTAAACAGTACTAAAATTACGAACAGCCTTGATAGTACATTTATATGAAAATAGCAGCGCATTGATAATGGAACAGTTACACTAGATAGCCTGATTATGCAAGTACGAGTACTTCCACAGTCAATTCCTAGCAACAGGATGTTTCTGCCGTTGCTTGTTGATGTGATCGCACCCTTCAGGCTGCGAAGAGGCTGTTCAGTGTGAAGGGATGCTGTTTACACCACTAAGTGCAAGGTTTCACCTTCCGTAAAGACCTTGGAACAATGCTAAACAACATCTTGTTCACATACCAGTCTGCATAGATTACATCCTTTATCATTATTTATAGCGAATATCCACTGAAATTTCTAATTTCCTAATCTCCTAATATAATATTCTTGGTGGTTGAGGCGCTGCGCTACAAACCGGAAGGTCGCGGGTTCGATCCCCGATGAGATTGTTGTAGTTTTTCAATTGGCCTAATCCTTCTGGTCGCACTATGGCCCTGGGGTGGACTCAGCCTCTAACAGAAATGAGTACCAGGAGCAATTCTGGGGTTAAAGACGGCCGGTGTGTAAGGCTGACAACCTTACCACATCCACGTGCCGAATGTCTAACATCCGGGAGCCTCAACCTCCTGAAACCCTCTGTTTTTTTTTTTTTAATATAATATTCTTAGTGGTCACAGAATTTAATGCTTATCACCGAGTTATGTTTATTAGGTACTAGCAGATCCCCCGGCTTCGCCTCGATAATTAATTGGAAGATCAATGATGCTTGGTTAGCGGAAAAAAAAAATACGTTTCCTGCCAGTTTTTCACTCATAACTCGCGAATGAAAGCGAAAATAAAAAATCCGGCTTCGAGGTACATTCGCCCACCCTTCAGTCCATCTACGTTTAAAATTCCAGATCTCTGCGTTCCGTGGATTTCGCTGGGCATCGTGCACAGACAGACAGAAAGACAAACACTTTTTTTTTTTAATATATTAGATTTTTGCCTGTCGGCAGGTATATTGTATAGACACAACTACTGTATTTCTATCTTCAGATGGCATGTAGCAAAAGCCATTTTCGTCTAACCAGTTAGCTTTTCTTTTCATTACAACTTCCAAATGTTCCACTTTTCTTAAAACTCTTCATTCGTTATTTTGTCAGTTCACTGAATCTTGTAGCATTAAAGATTTTTTTCTTTCTTTTTAAGTGGCACATATTTGCTTGGGGAAATTTGGTGGGCATGCCAGTTCAGAAAGAATTTCTTTTGCGCTAAGAGTGTCCAAGTAGCATAAATTTACTTACTTCTTCAGTAACAAAATAAATGTGTTTTATAATGTAAATTCATATATAACGCACTGTCATAAATTGTTTTAACAATTCATTACTTAAAAAAAAACTAAAAATAAGTAATAATGGTATATTTATTGGTCTTTTTTAAAAATTTTGGTAAATTTTTTCAATATTTTTAGGTCATAAATGCATTTGTTATTTTGCATTTTTTCACTATTTTATGATCATTAAATGCCTTGCCCTATTAATGACAAACATTCGCCACTCCTAACACCAAAACTATAAAAGGCTTAATCACAGGTTTCGAAATCAAATAAATTCGTTAAAAATTACAACAGAGTAACAACATGTAAGTTAGATATTTTAAAAATTTACACGTAAAGACCGATGTTTCCAGATTTTAAAAATAACGTTATTACTGGCACAAGAGCTATAGCGTCTTGATTGCTCCCAATTTTAAAGATCAGGATCATTATAAATAACCTTTGTTTGTCTAATATAGTCCCTTTCTTAAGTTAGCATTTTTGTATTCAAACAAGGAGTTAAAGATGATTATATAAACGGGGTATCTATGATCTTGTATTTTTCCCTCAGGGGCTGAGTGTTTACCGAGCAAGAAATATAATATAGAATAGTAAGCATATTTACTTCTAAAAACATGGCTAAGGTTAAAGACATGAAGATGTTCATTCCACGTGGGAATCACTGTACTGTGAACTTTACCGCACCCTGAAGTGCTACTTTCCAGTAAAAGAAGACCTTGCAAAGGGATAACAAATATGATATTATTTACTGGATCTTTTTTATCCCATAATAAAGGAGGATGTCCCGTAGGGGATGCGTTCGCTCCTCTTACGCAGCGGGCCCGCGTTCGAATCCTGGTCGGGAGAAGTTACTTAGGTGGGGTTTTTTTCTGGAGTTTTTTCTCACCTGTGAGACAAATGTCGGGTAACTTTAGGCCCTTGTGGTCCCCAGATATCATGTGGCCGTCATTATCATCTTCATCCCATCCTCACCTTGTTTGGAGTGAGAGTGTGTGTGAATGGTGTGTCTCGTCCTATGTGTTCGTGTGGTCTCGGAGGTGGCCCCGGCATTGGACTGAACCCTCATCCGGGGAGGCCCTCCATCTCCTTGTCTGGTCAAAAAAAGTATGTATGTGATCCATAGATAATCCGTCTCCCGACAGGTCGCGGCCCTGTAAGGCCCGGGCGGCTTGGGTCGCTTAAATCCTAAAAGGGAGAGGTAAAACTAATATGAATGAATGAATGATTAAAGAAAGAAGAGAAAAAATAAAGCAGGACTACTCAGCGTTTCGTATTTCATCGCAACTCAGAAAATTCTCATTAGTGTTCAAAATCCGTTTAAATTAATAAAGTAATTATAATTTTCCCACCTTATACCCTCATTAAAATAATAATGCTTGGATTCCTTAAGTATTTATCCTTTTAACATAATATAACTTATGTAATATATAGATACCTCAGATTAAAGTTATTTAGGCCTATTTCTCTTTTGTATCAAAGAATTAAAATTACAATAAAATGTCCCTGTTAAAATTAATCTTACGATTAAAAACAATGTAACATAAGTTATATAAGAAGAGCCAGTAAGTTAAAAATGTGTGTTGTCCTTGATGTATCTAATATCAGTATTACCAAAATGAAGTTTATTGATCCGTTTAAATTATTAATTTAAATTTTTCCAATGTAATTAATGCATTTCGCGTTTTCATGGTCCACCAGTCTCTCTAACTATACCTCTGGTATAACAGATCGGCCTCGTTGTTGCAGCTCAGGGGGTGAGCCCGTAGGCTATCTTCAATTGTGTAGCATTGCTGATTTGAATTTGTTAATCGAATACAAGAGTGAAGGTACATTTTGAGACTTACGATTAAAACAAGAGATTGTTCTGAAAGCATGACGACCTCCAACTGAGCGCTGCATGCCACACAAGGCCGGCTTGGGGCAGGTCAGTGTGCTCCACACTGTGCGATGCAGTGTCACTAAACACTACAAATATTCCTACTGGACCAGTGTGAATATTCCGAGCATAAGTTATATATCTGTTATAACTAGACCTGGGATTTTAGGCTCTAAAAAAATAGTTTTAGGCACCTAAAATAGGCTTTTAAAAGAGAAAATAGGCACTTAAAATAAGCTTTAAAAATGTGTAAATAGACAGAAAATAGACTTTAAAATACTACAATATGCTCTTCAACTGTAACGTGATCTTTTTTTACTGTAAAAAACGTGGTATACCTATTCTTAACAGAAATAATTTTAAAATTAAGACAATTAAAAATACATTTATCAAAAACAGTTTTGGATTATATAAGATACACAATTACAGTTTTACGATACAGTTTTGGAGTATATAAAAAATTGACACAGTATCCCTTCCTACTACCTATATACCTGCTACTTGCTGTTTTGAGCGAATCCTCCCCCGGCGGTCAGCATTCCTTTGGCGACAATTGTTTGGGAAAATCAAGTCTTTGTGAAAAATCCACCCTCTGCTGTTCTGCTCTTCATTCAGGGATGTCCATTAAATGATTGTAAAAGTTACAGAAGTTGAATTTTATTTTAAATGTACAAAATAGGCATTTTAGGCAGTAAAATAGTAAAAATAGGCTCCAAAGATCCAAATAGGCATTTTAGGGCACTATAAAACTCTATAAATATAAGTGATTTATCATGAAATGTCAACATATTTAAAAAAAAAAATTGCATTTGCCTTAAAATCCCAGGCATAGTTATAACATAATCATAGCCACCGATTTTTTTGTTTCAATGTTTTCCATAATAAATCTAAAAATTTTGAAGGCCTACTGCATATCAATTAAAAACATCTATAATAATAACAATAATAATAATACTAAAAAAATCAGGTAAACTGATATAACAAAGTACCAGAATGCATTTGTTTAATCAGTGATAATTGCAATTATGATATGCAGAAAATAAGTTTTTTTGCTATCGATTTCCGAGTTAAGCTCCAGATCGATTCATTAATGAGGACTTACGGAAGGACTAAGGTCTAGTTTGATTAGCATATGTGAAGGAATATGTGGGTAGTGTTATTTGTCAAAGCTAAATGTATTGCAACTTCCAAAGGCGTATATGAGCAATGTAAAACAATATGTTGTCATGATTGCATTTTATAAATTCTTTCTAATATATTACCATAAAGTAGACACTAAATACTGGTCAACCGATTTGGTCCAATATCAATAGGTTTCTTCCCATGGGCGTTATAAATGCGTATACCAAGTTTCATGAAAATCCGATAAAGCATATTTGAGTTATCGCACGTACAGACACACGGACAGACATTTTCCAGTTCACCACACTATCTAGTGAGCTTAGTAGCCTACAGTCTCCACAATGCTATATTCCAGATTACTGGAAATAGAACTCAGATATTCGTTTGAAATAATTTAAATCAGCTCACATATCTGTAGAATATAAGCTATTCCTCATCCCCTGTAAGGATCGCTTTGAAAGCAACTACTTTTGACGAACGTTTTTGTCAGTTTTCGTATGTATTTTTATGTATAGGTTTTTTCGCCATTTTTATATGATTCGTCAACAATTGCATTATTTTTATTAGGATTTTTAAGCAATAAAAGCTTCAGCAAACACAGTTTTTAATTTATGCGGCTTTGATTTCCAAAATGAAAGTTATCTCTCATTTTCAATATGTATCAATTATTACAAATTTATTACAAATTACAAATTAAAAAATACAAATTGATACAAAATTATTACAAATACAAATAATATACACACAATTTGTACAATTTGAAAAGAGTATTATTTGCCCCGCATGAGCATAGCTCGTGTTCGGGGTCAGTTCAGTCATACTAAAATTATATTTTGAAAATTATATAAAAATAACAAAAAACATACATATTATAGTTTCAGGTAAAAAATAAGAATAAAAATAAATAAGATTGCTTATATGAAATAAATGCATGAACAAAGATACGAAAAAATAAATTACAGTAACATAACAGAGTTACAAACAAAATACCCAATGTTAAAAATTAAAAATTTACAGTTGAGAATGATTAACATAAAAAGTGGTAAAAGTATAATTACAAGTTAGATTTAATCAAATCGAGTACTCTTTTTTTAAACAATTTATTGTTTAGTGGTATCACATCAGGGTTTCTTCTAGTAAAATTGTTGTACAGCCTTGGTCCGAAATTTATACTATGCCTTAGACCTACTTCTGTAGCACACTTTGGTTCGAAAATTGATTGGCTAACCTAAATAATTATATCGTCATAGTTCGCAGTTACCATCTTCACCTCGATTCCAATGCAGTTCACATATTTTAGTAAGTTATTTCGAGATTTTGCTGAACGGAGAAAGATTTCTGCATTTTTAGTCGAATTTGTGATTTTTAGAAAAAAAAAATCGGGTGCGTGGAATGCCACGCGACAGAAGTGAAACTTGGATTTTTTAATGTTACGATTTTTTCAATTTTGGATTATTGGATTTTTTCAATTATGGATTGTTGGACTTTTTAAATTTTGGTTTTATGGACTTTTTAATTTTGGACTTTTTGATTTTTTAATTTTGGAATTTGGATTTTTTAATTTTGGGTTTTTAAAATTTTGGATGTATGTATTTTTTATTTTCTGAATTTTTAAATTTTGGATTTCTATTTTTTAATTTTGGATTTTTAAATTTTTTAAATTTTGAATGTTTAAATTATGTATATTTGGATTTTTTCTCATTTGAATTTTTGAGTTTTAATTTTGGATTTTTTTTATATTTTATATTTTGGATTTTTTTTATATCTTATATTTTGGATTTTTTAAATTTTGGATCATTGAATTGTTTAATTTTGGATTTTTGAAATTTTGAATCTTTTATTTTTTATTTTTTGGATTTTTTAAATTTTGGATTTTCTATTTCTAAATTTTGGGATTCTAGATTTTTTAAATTTTGGATTTCGGTTTTTAATTTTGGAATTTTGGATGTTTTCATTTTAGATTGTTGGAATTTTTAATTTTGCATTTTTTATTTTTTTTTTAATTTATTGAGTTGATTGTTTTCTGTGCAGTCCGTCATAGCCCCGCTACTTTCGTGACGATTTTATTCTCAATTCGATTCCGATTCCGATTCGTAACGCAACTTTGGGTTAGCTCGCGATTTATTCCTAGCGCGCCTAAAGAAGTTTCACTTCAAAAATATCGGATTACACATTTTGCGAAAATTAGGCGCCTCAATGAGTAATTGAATGCAAAAAGTATAATCCACAAGACTGAAACCTGAGAAACTCGAATCCGTTTTGAAGAATGCTTGTCGAGGAAGCTGTGACCACAGTATGTTTCCACGGTTGGAGGATGAACGCGCGTGAATTCCTGTTTACATTTTTAAGAACGTGTGAGAAGAACGTGTTGCCAATAGCTGTTGTCTTCTGTCCCTGCTGTAGGGCTGACACATGCCGATGCCGTATCAGTGTCATTATCATTACAAAACAGATGCGAGCTCTTATATTAATATGTCATCACAATCTCTGAAATAAGCTACGCTGGTACTGAAATAGAAGCAGTAAAGTTATATCACAAATATCTAAGTTATATATATATATATAGTTACAGATGAGGAGTTTACCATAAAATAGAACCGGATGGGCAAAATGTAACGCAGCTGATAATATTTTGCCAATATAGCATTTATTTTAACAATTGTATTTATCAGGAAATACCAAAAATCTTTTTAGTCCTTTCATAGTTGAATTTATATACAGGTATTTATTATAAACAGACATTGAGTAAAACATGACAATTTTAAAACAAGAGCTGTATCCATGAATGACAATTATAATAATAAAGAAAAATATCTTCACGTTTTATGTAAACAATATTCGATTAATCTTATATCTCTATTTTTATACAATGTTTCAAAATGAGAAATTTATATAAGTTAGTATAGCAGTGAGGGAGAGGTTAAACTACGAGAAAGAAAGAAAGAAAGAAAGTATAGCAGTGAAATGGTTAATTAGTTATGTTTAATGCAAGAAATACGGCATTTAAATCAGTATTTTTATATACACCACAGTGTCTACAACTCAACTCTACAGCTTTCCCGATCTGGGGATATAGGATAAAACATTTGCAATAGAGAAAGAAAATGGAAGATATTATTAGTTAACAGTGGTCAGACATGAATAACATAATGCATGTATTTGTTGGAAAAATTTACGAAATTGCGCACAAAAGATATACGGACAGGTAGGACTTGATTGTTTGAAAAACACTGTGATAGCAAAAGGCACACGGGAAATATTAAATTACACATTCAAGGCAGGCTTTCAATATCAAAATCAGACAATGAAGACCAAACCGAACGTTATCGACATTTATGTGTAATGTTGGTATAGAGGCCTAACAACATCACTTTCAACGAACTCGAAAATAAATAATGTAACGGCCCTCCATGTCCTTGTCTGGTCAAAAAAGTATGTATATGATCCATATACAATTCCTCTCCCTGTAAGGCTCGGGCGGCATAGGTCGCTTAAACGGAGAGGTAAAACTACGAATAAGAAAGAAAGAAAGAAAGAAAGAAAGAAAGAATAATTGTTTTTAGAAGAGTGTAGAAAATACCTCTGGAATGTTTTAGTAGAATAAGTTCAAAAATCATAGGCCTAATCTAAGATTTTCCACAAGACTGTATCATATTCATTACAGTATTTAATATTGTAGTGAAATTACTGTAAGCTATTATGTAACACATCTGGTTTTATTTATATATTATTTGAGCGTATAAGGTGGAATAATATACAGTATTATCAATACATAAAGTTTCCCTCAAAGGACATTATGAAACTCATTAACAATAACAGATCTATGTGAAATTAAAATTAGACAGCGAAAACTATCTCGAGATTCTAATTAGGGGATGAAGGAACTCTTCGCCTCTAGGAATTCAATATCCAGTGGTATGTGTTTACTTCCGTTCATAATTTAACTCTTGGGGAAATGTATAACCTATTATAATAGATTCTGTTCTGTCATTCTAACTAATTAATTATTACTGTAATCAGCCACTGCCTGCAGCGTTTAGTACATGCGCAGTAAAAGACTGAATAACATAGCAAGTAAAATGCCAATCTTATAACTCTTAACGCAGTGGTTATCAAACTTAATATGCCCATGGCTTTTTTTTTTAAGCAAAAACCTAACCATGACCCCCCTCCCACTTGAAATGACTTTACAAAACTGCATAATAGAAAATATTACAGTTTCAGCTTTGATGTCTTGAACGGTAAATGGTGACGCATAAGTAAAAGAGGCCTATAAAAATATCTAACACGAAATAGCCTTACGTTTCCATATTTCTTTGTTTTTTTAAAATTATGTTGGTCAGAAATACACACACACACACCCAAGCCAATAAACTTTTTGTTATTATTCAGGGTGCCTTTAAAGATGTAGATGCTGATAATTAAAAATCAAGATAATATTATAGGAGAAAAATTCCTCCAACACTGGTATTTGAACCCAGGACCTTTGGCTATCCGTGCCAATGCTCTACCAACTCAGCTAAGTCAGAGTTCACCTCACAGCACCAGATGGAACCTCTCTCCTATTGGTTTGTCCGTGCCAATGCTCTACCAACTCAGCTAAGTCAGAGTTCACTTCACAGCACCAGATGGAACCTCTCTCCTATTGGTTTGGGAACCAATGCGTCATAGAAAAGAAGTTCCATCTGGCTTAGCTCAATTGGTGGAGTATTGGCAAGGGTAGCCAAAGGTCCTGAGTTCAAATCCCAGTGTTGGGGGAATTTTTCTCCCATAATATTATTATGTAATGTCCAACAGAGACAATAATCTGTGGTTCATGAATGCATATGAATATATCTATATTAAAAATCAAATTTCGGGAACGATCACAATACTTTTCCAACCGTACGCATGGTAAAAGTAGAAATATGCCTACTAAATGTATTGTTTATTTATAAAGAATCGCAACCTTAATGTTAACTTCAATGAAAGTAGAGTCATTTTTAGGACATTTTGATGATGATGATGATGATAATAATAATGATGATGATGATGATAATAATAATAATAATAATAATAATAATAATAAATACTGACTTTTACCTGCCATCTCTGTGAGTGTGTATCTTGAGACAGCATTGATGTGCCCTGTGCAAAGGGCAACGTAACACATTTTCACAGCGTTTTACCATTCTATTCCGATTGTTTTCACTTACTAGTCAATACATATCTGTATCCTACAGATACCTATCACCTCACTAAACACATTACACCACGTGGAGATCCTCAAATACTAAGATGACACACACACTTTTAAACAGCTGCTCTTTTGTCGAGTTGCATATCAATGCTGAGTGATCTCTTCAGCAAGGATAAACACAGTGTGAGATACTTTCCTATCGCAATGATAACAATCATCTGGTGAAGAGAAACAGTAACGACTTAGAAACATTTGTTCATCGCCTGTGTACGACATATCGACCTTGTAGTGTGGCTATTCTAACGTTTTGTATTAAGAAAACTAACTCACCCATTCACTGATAATTCAAGAACTTTAAATATTTTTACTTCCTCTATCCATACCATATGAATTATAGATACAGGAAGTAGGCCTTCTATGTTCGATCTTGAGATTTGACTTGAGTTTTCAGCATAAATATTATACCTTTCTAAAGTTCCCAGAATTAAAAAATGCTATTTTCAGAAACATGTCTGAGTTTGTGATCAGCACAGCTCGAGCATGAAAAATCGTATAAGAACAATGCTATATTTGGAGGGTAGTTATAAGCCAGTTATTGTTCGTAAAGTTCAAGCTTTAACTCCTTCAAGCACATGGACATTGAACAAAAACTTGCTAACTGTACACAGAAAGACTTTTTTTACTCAAAAAATCATAACGTATTAACTTTCTTCGCAGTAGTTAGATAGATAGACAGATAGACAGACAGATAGATAATTTATCTGTTGAACATGGGGTTACATATATGACATGTCACTATAAGCAAACACTCACCAATAAGAAAGCTGTCATTTAAAAAAATTACAAATGATTAACAAAATTGAAATATTCATCTAGGTCATTAAAAATTCAAGATTAGGAGTTACTTAACATACGATTTAAAAGACGCAAAATCTAGATTTTATGTTGCCCTAGGTAGTGCATTATACAATTTGACAGACAGATACATAACTCCTTTTCTCAGTTCTAATCAAATCGCAGTGCTTGATGTTGTATCCTTAAGTAGGCCTACGTGTCATAGTATTGTAAACGCTTGTGCTCAGATTATAATTCTAGACCTATAGTGTAAATATTTGAAATGTATTATATCTCTAACACTAATATAGCCTACTTTCGGGTGAATTAGGTTTAATCCAATTTTGGATATTCAATAAATAAAATAACATTCAAATTTAATTTAAAAGAAAATAAAATAAAAGCATTTTGTGGGTTCCTTATTTCAACTAGAGCTGGGGTCGGCAACCTTTTGAGTCGGAAGAGTAAAAAATTACAATTTACAAAATTTCAAAGTTTTTAAAGAGCCACAATTTTTTTTCTTGCCAACAATAAATAGTACTCACATAAATAAACTTTTTTGATTAAAAAACTAATCTATTTATTCATAAGAAAAAATATATATTTATTCATATGAAAAAATATATATTTATTCATATACGAGTATAAGTAGTGTTTTTCACAACAAGTTAGATAATATATATATGGCATTATTAGATAATTACTTATTATTTAAGTAAAAAATTAAAACAATTAAACATTTACTTACAACACTAACTTGTACTTCAATAACAAACAATTGAGCAAACAAATTAAATGGGAGCGCATGGTTATTCAAGCAGAAATTTAAACTTTACTAAACAATGTAACTTCTACTTAAAATTTTAAAAAAAATAACATACATTTGAGCAAACAAATTCAATGGGAGCATTGGCTTTGCATGGTTTTAGAAAGTTTGGATAAATTTGGCTCATAACTTGTTTTAAATTTCAAACACGACTCTAAATGTTCATTTGTTAGTTGGCTTCTTACTTTACTTTTAATTATATTCATGCAAGAGAACGCTTGCTTGCACGAATATGTCGATCCGAAGATAGTCAGCACTCCAAATGCCAACTTCTTCACCTCACTGTAGCAATCTGGAAGACTATTCCATGCCTATATAAGTGCCTCAACTCGCGGAATTTCTTTTAAAGCTGTCCACTTTTGTTGAGTTACGTACATACATTTCTGGACCTCCAACTCTTCCAACTTGCTTTTCAACTCTGTAAATTTTCCACTCCACAAAGCTTTACTTTTTAAATTGATCAATTGCATTTCTAGAGATCCAGTATCAATTCCAAATGGCTCAATGTGGATTTCGTTACTATTTGTGTTGAGAGGATTTACTATGAATGCTAGAGTGGTTTGTTGGTTTTGAATTGCTCAAATCTGTCAGCAAATTCATCTTTAATTTTTTTATAACTGTGCTGAAGTAATTCGTGTCAACAGTTGCACTAATTTTATCGCGATATTGCTTTAGAAATTGAAAATGAAGTAATTTACCGCTCTGAATATCTTCTGCAAAAAGAATTAATTTTTCTTCAAAACAAACCAATTCCTCTACCAAAACATAGGCTGGGTTTCCCTTTCCTTGCAGTTTTAGATTCAGCTCATTTAATTTCGCTGTGATATCCACCATAAAGTAAAATGTTTGCAACCATTTGTCGTTCTCTAATTCAGGGTGATTAATGCCTTTTTCATTTAGGAATGTATTTATTTCATTCAAGCACAAAGCAAAACGTTTCAACACCTAACCTTTGGAAAGCTTGAAACAACAAACTATACGTAACAGCCAAAGCACTGGTGAAGACGCCAAATTGTCTTGCGTCGAAAGCGAATTAAAACCCTACATAGAAACATCCGACGACGGCGTCATTCGAGAGCTTCCGACGGACTGACGACAGTGACAACGCGTGTCATGGGGGAGGGGTGCGGTGAAAAGCGAGTACAAGTGGCTGAGAGATAGAATCGGTGCCTAATCCTCGTTAATCGATTCAGAACTATTTTTAATTTTTTTTTATAAAATAAATAATATTTGTGTATGGAACTAAAGAGCCGCAGCTTCACATCCAAAGAGCCGCATGTGGCTCGCGAGCCGCAGGTTGCCGACCCCTGAACTAGAGGATTGTAAAATGCAAGTTTATATTCTAGACTCCTTGTGTCAAATGCGGCTGTGACAACCCATAAGATAGCAGTTGTTCGAGTTCCTTATCTTTAATTGTTATTACGATATAAATGATTGATTTCTTGTGAACTTTCTTTAAGCTAAAGGTAAAAAGTTTGATATATAATGGCTTTAATTTTTATGTAATATATAAAACCGACAAATTTCTTAACAGAACTCTGGGCAAAAAGAGAGTTTGCTGAGAAATTTGGAGGAATCATCCAGAGGACCGAAAGCTCATCATTTTGCACTTCATTTTTTAAAGATTTCCGGGAGAGGACCACCAGACCCCCCTGTTTTTTGGGTTATTCCATGTCCCCACACCCTCAGTAATTGCAAACTTTTGTTTATGTCGGCCTCTCCCTTCAATAAGCTCTTGGATCCGCCTCTGATGCAAAGACTGATTCTTCAGTTCTTTGAGAGATGTTTAGCTTTATAGGCATGAAAGAAAAGGAATTCTTCATTGACTTGAGAGCTGAATACTTGCTGTCTGAGACGTAGCCATGTTATGTAGAAGGCATCTCACGCCATATCCTTCTGATTTTATCGTCCGGAGGAATTCCAGCTTGCTGGAAGGGAAATTGCTTTCTCCTTCCAGTAGTCTTAGCAGGTCAGCTATAACTTTAATAGGTCTTATCGAATACAGTGAAACCTCTCTATAACGGACACGTCCGGGACCGTAAAAATCGTCCGCTATAGAGGGGTGTCCGCTCTAGAGAGGTTAAAAAATTCTGGAGTAAAATAATCTACTGTACAGTACTTTATAAAGTAAATGAAAATATCTTTAGTATACACTAATTCATTACACAGATATGTTATGCTGTAGGCCTACATATTGCGAAAATCCTGAACACTATACAGTAGTCCACTTTAGGCCTACATTCCAAGAGCTACAGTCTGCGTCGAAACTAAGTCAACACAAGAAGGAAAGAAGTTCAGTACAATACAGTACGGTATACTGTAGATATATGATTTTCTCGTCAAGTGTCCGTTAAGAGAGGTCTTAAGAGGCTTTTTAAGTAGATTTTTTGTGTCCGTGTCCGTAATATAGGGTGTCCGTCTTAGAGAGGTTAATTATTATGAAGTTTCATTATAGGGACCTAGGGACCAGAAAAATCGTTTGTAAAGAAGGGGTGTCCGCTATGAAGGGGTGTCCGTTACGAGAGGTTTCACTGTACTATGCTTGTTGTCTCGGGCAAAACTTTGTCTTTATTATTTTCGCTGAATACGACTTGAGGAATCACGAACCAACTGGAAGATTAGAATAAGTGTTATTGCTAGGGCTGTACCGATTAATCGATTAAATATTTAATCGTCGATCAATTACATTTTCCGATTAATCGGTTTAGTCGAATTCTGAAAAAAGTTTTACGAGAAATGGGTTAAATGACCAAACTCCTTTCTCAGTGCCGAGTAGGAGAGTTCTTAGTGCTGCCGGTATTATTGCAAACAAGCTACGATCGTGTCTTGAACTTCAAATGTCAACAAACTGGTGTCTCTCAAGTTTTGGTTGAAAAATTAACCGGAAATGTAAGTTTCGTATATATTTTTTCACTAGTTAACTAATAATGGTATTCATTAATTCAGGATTTCTTCTGATTATCTGTAGTGTAGCAGTTATTAAACGTGTAAAACAATATTAAATGTATCCTTTAGTTTCGTTTAAAATACCGACCTGTTTGTCGATTAATCAGTCGATTAACCGGTCGATTAATCGATTAAAGTCTAGCGTTAACTCGATTAAAAATTTTAATCGATTTTCAGCCCTAGTTATTGCCAATTTGGTCTCTTGCATGGTGAAAAGCTGTTCAGTATAGTCAACAGTATAGTATATAGTCAAGCTTTTCTGTATAGTTTGTCTTCTTCATTTATGTTTTCTACTGTTTATTCTGTCAGTCAGTCACAAGCTATCACAGTACTCAAGAAGGTCTATCACTTTAATGCCCTTTAATTATCATTTTTATTTATAAAGCCGATGTCCCACGACCCAACATTTTGGTTTAAGAAGTTGCCTCAGGTAGCATTTCTGTACAATTATTTCTGACTGTGCACACAAGAATGCGTTTTGGTTCAATGTATTGACAGCTGTTCACCCGAAACAATAATTGAAGAGTGTAACCCAAATACCTGCTAAGTGCCAAAAAGTTGTTTAGGAGTTACAGTAAAAAATGTATTCCTAAATGCATGAGGGACATAGCAGAGCTTCAATCTTGTGATCAATGTTTGAACTACTGTGGCACATAGCCGTGTCTTTGGTCAATTGGCAATACCATATAGATGGGTTTTGATGCAAAAACTAATTTTTTACAAAAATGGCACTTAGCAGCTTTTTGGGTTACACTCTTCAATTATAAGTAGATGATTATGTATAGTACAATAATAGGCTACAATAAGAATGGCATAGGGTGCAATTAATACATGATAGAAGCACATATAAATACATGTGTAAATACATATCCATTCGTTTACCATAAATTTATATTGTTGTCATCTCAGTTACATTTACAAATTTGTTGTTGCTATCTCAGTTGCATTTAGAAATTTTCACTGTTGCTGTTCCAATATTACATTTCAAAATATTTTATGATGTTGACATCGCCCTCACATTTGGAATTATACGTTGTTGTTATCCCATTTTCATTTTAAAATTTGTAATTTCTTTCCCAATATTGTATTTTAAAGTTTATGTTTTGCTATCCTAATTAGGCCTACATTTACAAATAACGTTTGCTAACTTAATTATATTTTAAAAAATTACGTTGTTGCTATGTCAGTTACATTTACAGTTTTTCATTGTTGCCAGCTACCTTGATTGTTGAAATTTACTTTGTTGCTATGTCGGTTACATTTACAGACTTACATTTTTGTCAGCTATCTTGATTGTTGCTATCCCAGTTTTACATAGAAATTTACGTTGTTGCTATGTCAGTTACATCTACAGATTTACATTCTTGCCAGCTACCTTGATTGTTGCTATCCCAGTTATAGGCAATATAGAAATTTACGTTGTTGCTTTCCCAATTACATTTAAGCCTACATATTTACGTTGTTACTTATATATTTAAGTATTCCCCTATCTGTCATATGGGGTACGCCGTGAGGTAGTGGTTAAGGCACTGCTATATAATCAGAAAGTCGCGGGTTCGATTCCCGATGAGGTCGTTGATATTTTTCAATTGGCCGAATCCTTCTGGTGGCACTATGGCCCTGGGGTCGACTCACCCTCTAACAACAACGAGTACCAGGAGTAATGGGGGTAAAAAAAAAAAAGGCCGGTGCGTAGGGCTGACAACATTGTCACCTTCATGTGCCGTATGTCACAATCTGGAGGCCTTAACCTACGGGTCTCCATGGCCCATACAGGGATCGCTTTACCTTTAACTGTCTGTCATATATTCATAAATAACTCGCTCGCACTTTTCATCGGGATAACTTAAAAAAAATCATCACATCATATACTGTACAAATAAGCTGCTAGTCTTCATCTTAAGAATAGCAATAGCGAAGTTATGTTAATTATAATAATTTTCTTTTAAACCATTTTATTAGGTCATATGGTATGTAAAATAATTTTTTTATATTTTTTTCGGGAGCTGGGTTAATCCACAAGGAGCAGAAGGTAAGATTTCACATTTTACTTAATTAAAAAAAAAACATATAACTTATATTAAATAACTTACCACTCTTCTAAACACAACAGCCTTCGAACACCTGTGAAACAAACAAAAAATACGCTAAGTAGATGATTATTTATAGTACAATAATAGGCTACAATAAGAATGGAATAGGGTGCAATTAATACAAATGATAGAAGCACATTACTTAGGTCTACTTTTCAGTTATAGGTTTATACCTTTTCAGTTACATTTATCATATTAACATACAAAAATTAAGTAAAGTTTTCTCGGGCAGTCAGCCAGGTGTTTGCGTCAATTAAACCCGACGTTTCGGAGGCAAACGCTGCCTCCATCTTCAAAGGCGTTGAAGATGGAGGCAGCGTTGGCCTCCGAAACGTCGGGTTTAATTGACGCAAACACCTGGCTGACTGCCCGAGAAAACTTCACTCAGCTTCTGCGCCAGGAAAACCTCAGATCTTACATACAAAGATTAACTTTGTAGGCCTATCCTATATCGTTTGCCGCATGCTCCTTTCGTGACATAAAACACGCTTTTTAGCTTCGTACGGATCTTATTTATTTTGCAAACTTTCTGTTCAACGCAGATTACCTTACAAGACAAAGAATACTGATACAATGCCTTTTTCTGAAAAAAAAAAATCAACTTTCAGTTAATAATTAAGGTTAACATGTAAATCGTAAAAACCACACACTTCAAGTAAAATAAGTTTAGCTTAAGAGCTTAAATTAATAAGAAGGGCCCATATTCTAGGTTTTAAACTATTTTGTTTCATGCTACATTAAAACAATTGCAATATTCCGATAAATGATTATATACATAGTTTTCCAGTCATTAAAACCAACCAAACGCAAACGATATATCCCATATAAATTACTTGGGATCTTTATTATTTATTTATTTATTTATTTTATTCTGCCAACTACAGGAATAAATCCAGGTACTGGGTAGGCCTATTAAGAAACAAAACCTGATGGTAGGAATGTTCAGTATAAAAAAAAAAACTTTTACGCTACTTTATTAAAACAACTGCTGTACTATGATTTATCCTTTGTAAATTGTAGGTGCCACTGCTTAAAGACTTTTTTCAAGAACTGCCTTTACCTGCTGCCACCCTAATCCTCTTCGAACTATCAATCAGTGAATAGAAAGGTAATTAGGTGTATTCACACTTGTCTGCAATCCAGTACAATGTTGCCAAATACGTACCACAGCACGTTTACTTCACTTGAGAAGAGGTGAATGACAGGGGCAACACTGGGGAAATCCACGCGACCACAAGAGCACTTGTTCTTTGTCGTAGAAGATTTTCGGATTGGGGAACAATGCTATTATATTATTTTGTAGATAGACGATGGTTTTGGACGAGGTCTTAAAATGGCATGAACAGTACCTCAAAAAAATGTATGTATACATGGGGAGAATTTGTGCCCCTTGCTACCTGGGACTTTTTCTTGTAAGGAGCTAGAATGGATAACTTGACAGATATAACGGAATAACAGTCTGTAACATATTTAAGCAAAGCATAAGTTAGCTACAGACATTAAATTTATAATGTTTGGTCTTTTGTTTCGGAGCAGATGTTTAGTAATGACGATTTCCGGCAAACTCTAAATTGCAGCCCCTGTATGTTTGTGCGGATATTTGTCTGGGAATCCCACCGGGGTTTGTATAGTTAAAACCTCATTAGTGCCTCGTCTTGTGCACAATACGAAGATATAAAAGTAAATAAAATAAATTTCTCATATTAATTTGATTTCTAATTTATTTTGGTGTCGTCAATGTGATATGATATGGAATTCTTTGGGGTTGTATTGTTAGCGCAGGTGGATGGATCTTTTTTAAATAAAATGAAAGCAGGAATTTCCTTGTGAAAATCAGGGAGATGAGCAAACACCTGTTACAAGGCAGACACCTGCGCTGCGTCAGCGTGTAAGCCAAGTGTTGCATCGCGCGCCCGACTCATGCCATTACCAAACAGTGTTTATCAAATTGTGATCCGCGACTTACAAGGGGTAGGTTACACGAGAGAAGGGTGTCTGCACAGCTAAAACTCAGAGGCAAGCAAGCAAGGCAAAAAGATCCTTCTTTAATGTTGAGCTAAATATTACCAAATGAATAATTATTATTACCGTGCATTACAATTTTGAAACTTTAAGGGAAGCATCCAAAGCCCTTGATGCCCTTTGCGGGCGGTGGTCGTTCTAATTTGAGCAATGGTCCAAAAAATAAGAAGGGAAAATAAAATTAAGCATATTACAACGCACACTTCCATGGACAAATTGTTACTTTCTGATAATAGACAATCGTTTTTATTTGAGAATCTCCGCCAAGTGTTCATAATTCATTTCAATTCAGGTTTATTGTAAACACCACAGCAGTTTGTCTTCTAACAATAAAGAATTTTTCTCTTTTTTTTTTAGAAATTGCACATATTTGTTAGGGGCAATTTGATTGGCATGCCAGTTCAGAAAGAATTTTTTTTAAGAGTGTCCAAGTGCTATAAATTTACTTACGTCTTTAGTAACAAAGTGTGTTTTATATTGTAAATACAAATATAACGCACTGTCATCCATTAAATTGTTTTCAGCAATTCATTAGTTAAAAACTAATTATAAGTAACTAGCTTAAAAGGCCCGGCGTCGCTCGGGTTTTGTATTTTGTAAATGCGAAAATAACTTATGAAGGACTTTCGATTTTTAAACTCTAGGTCTTTAAGGTCTTTATATAGGTATTAAGAATTTGAAATGGGGAAGAACGACTTATCACACACAAACTATTCCCTCAGAAAACGCTAGATAGGCTATAGCTTATTATAGCTTATAGCAGATCCCCACGGCTTCTCCCAAGATAATTAATCGAAAGATTAACAATTAAGAGCAAAATAATTAAAATATTATATTTATTAACACTTTGCACGCGAAACATTCATAGGTGTAAACTAAACGATTTATAGGCCTAATTAATGAAACAGCTATAAATCCGGTTTTGAAGTGAATTTCACGATTAGAAAATAAATGGAAAAATGCAGTATTCGAAAGATTATGAGAATTGAAATCGATTAAACTCACGATAAAAAGAAGTGCGTAAATGTATTTGACAGACAGACATAGTACATTAGTTTTTATTTATATAGGTGAAGAATGGAATAAGCCTAATGAGGCCGTGATTTCTATATTCATTTGTCCAGACTTATAATTCCGTTACATTTCAGGCAGATTTAACGACCCTACATAAGATATTTTAATTACGATTACATATAAAAACGTTGTACCCAGGACCCCGAACTAAGCAACTTCCCCGGAATTTTCTGTAAACTATATTCCATGTCAAATAAAATATGTTTAACATTACCTTATCGACATCTCTAGCTTTTATAATAACATGAGATATCCATTGCCTTCCATAGCGATCGCGACGATATTATTTCCAAGGTATGACAAAAATAGACAAAGCCTTCTGCAATTGATTTGACAACTGTAATGAATAACTGAAAACTGTTGCTTCGAAAGCGAAAAAAATGCACGTTTTCTTGCCGTTTTTTACTCATAACTCGCGAACGAAGGCTAAAATTAAAAATGTAGTATGACAGAAACCTTCCCGGGAATGTACCCAACAACTTCCCAAAGTTTCATGGCGATCGGATGAATGGTGTAGTAATGCATAAAGGACACACACACACACACACACATACATTCATTTTTATATATATAGATAATGGTAAATTTACTGGTAATTTTTAAAACTTCTGTGTCAATTTTGCACTATTTTTAGGTCATAAATGCATTTTTGAAGTGAAACTTCTTTAGCCGCGGTAGGGGTAAAACGAGAGCTTGTGTAATGCTGAAAATCGTCACGAAAATAGTGTAACGATCAAAATCGTCTTGAAAATAGTGTTACGCTCAAAATCGTCACGAAATTAGTGAGGTGTAGCGGAACTGAATGCACAGAAAACAATCAACTCAATGATTAAGCTTATCCAAAATATAAAAAATCCAAAAATTAAAAATTAAAAAATCCAAAATTTAAAAAATCTAAAAATCCAAAATTAAAAATTAAAAAAATTTAAAGAACCAAAATTTAAAAAATCTAAAATTCCAAAATTAAAAAATTCAAAGATCCAAAATTAAAAAGTCCAAAAATCCAATAATTAAAAAACTAAAAATTAAAAAATCCAAAACCCAAAATTTTAAAAATAAAAAATCCAAAATTAAAAAAGTCCAAAAACCCAATATTAAAAAGTCCAACAATCGAAAAGTGAAAAAATTCAATAATCCATAATTGAAAAAATCCAAAAATTAAAACAAGTTTCACTTCTGTCGCTTGGCGTTCCACGCACACTTATTTTTTTTTGCATTTTTTCACTGTTTTATGGTCATTAAATGCCTAGCCCTATTGATCATTAATTTTCCGAAAAATATATCTGAATTTCTATAGTTACGGTGCACTAGTCCTTTCTTTCCTCGTGATTACGCTTGCTTACCAACTGTAGAGCTGTACTAGAGGCTATCATTGTCTTTATACATTATTTTGCGGTAGGCCTACTAGATTGGAGGATGAGTTTATGAAGCTACACTAATTAGTGCGCCTCACAGTACCGCATAATTTGTCTGTAAGTGAGGTAGACCATTAAGGGCAATCAGTCATAGGAGAGAAGTTCCATCTGGCGCTGTGAAGTAAAGTCTGGCTTAGCTCAGTTGGTAGAGCAGTGGCACGGATATCCAAAGGTTCTGGGTTCAAATCCCAGTGTCAGAGGAATTTTTCTCCTATAATATTCTCGTGTAATGTCCAATAGAGACAATAATCTGTGGTTCATGAATGCATATATACTAGGGATGGGTCCTCGATACTTTCGATACCTCGATACTCTCGATACTTGCATGGTATCGGCATCGAGCGATACTTCAGAAAACTCGCTCGGTACTTTTTCGATACTTTGGTAATCATGCAATTTAAGGAAATTCGGCATCTCTTTCTGTTTTTAGTAGTCTACTAAATATAGTAAATACCTCCATTTTTCCTTGAAATGGAGAAAACCATTCTGTGACTTTTGTCTAGTCATAAACAAAGACTTTCCGAGTTTCAAAATCCAAACAGAAGAGATTCTTAATTGTTTCGTTTCCTGTCAAACGTTCAGTTTTAATGTAGAGTTTTAAAATAATTATAGGCTACTGATGATATTAAATTTTCTCTCTTATTAAATATGCACACTTAATTAATTTACCTGTTATTACACAGTTCATTCAACTTTTACTTTTTAATGTATATGTTTATTGAAACTGGAATTGTTGAAGGTATCGAGTACCGAAGTATCGAGTATCGAGGAAAAAAGCATGTAACGGTATCGAGTATCGAGAAAATCTGGAATCGACCCATCCCTAATATATACCCATCCAAAGGTGAGTTGCAGAATGTTAACATACCAGATTTATTATTCACACTAACCTCAATACGTTCAGTTGCTCATATTTTGTTTACAGTTCCGAGACTGTACCGTTTTCTTTTCACTTCCCATATTACCGTCCATGACGCAATGACATGAGCTACAATACGTGAATTTAATAATTCTGAAAACCACATGTCTATAAAATGTATATTCATGAGGACATTGATTAGGCCTACTGACAACATTCTTAGGCACTTGCAAACAAATTCTGAACATGATCGTTTGCTCACTGGTACAAATTTTTATGCAAGTTTCTGTTTTTGAAATTTGCAATTTTTAAAATAAAAATTTAGAGTCCACATATGGTGATATTGTGAATAAAATTCCAAGTGAACCTGTAATTTCTATGTATCCAGCACACAGATTTATTTGATAGATTTCTGTTAAGTTTATTCTAGTGCTCTCAGGTTGAATATTTTGTCCACTATAACTAAATCAGCACTAGTGGAATGAACTTCATTAATAATTTAATAAAAATTAAAAAGGATTAACGATAAGTGTATTAGAAAGCTAACGGCATGCGCGTGTTCTTAGTTTATAGGACAAAATTAGTTCACATTAGGTTAGACTGTCTTAGGTAGGAAGAAGTATTTTGATCAGGATTGATTGATCTTTTCTCGTTCACTCTTTTTAAGACTTCATTTGTAATTTTGTCAGTACATTTTATTTTCTTGCATTCTTGTACAGGACCAATAAAATTGTCATACTTTTCCCAGATACTTCTTTTCTATTTTTTTTAGTGTCCATGTTTACGATCACTGTCCATCATTTTATCAATTTATTCCTTAAGTACAAGTTAAAATTACAAGTTAAGTAATGTTTTTGTAGATATAATTATACCGGCAGCGAAAATTTTTGATCTCATTTGCTTGGTGCAATAGGTGTCATTCGTCGGCACCCCACCATAAATGTGGTTAACACACTAGAAATCATCGATTTGTAATTATCATTTTACTAAATAAATGGTGCAAGATATGTTGCACAAACTTTATCGCATAGGCTATACCGCATAACCACACGAAGCAGCAATTGAAAAACCGCAGTAAAGTATGATTAATGTTCTTATTACTGTTATTATTAAGACGGACAGACGTCATTCCAAAAACACCTTTTTCGGTTTCTAGGCATCATGAAACCTGATAATGCATATATCTATCATGAAACATGTTTTTCCGGTGTTATTTCGATTTTTTGTCACGATCACAATACTTAGGTATACTATGTATATGCAAGAAAGTAAAAATCGTGCTGTGTTGGTTATATTTCGTCCAAAAATGTTACCATTCTTCAATGCGTGAATAATTCTATAAAAATTGGCATTTGTTAAAACAAAGCTAAGTTGAATAACATTATTTTAATCCTGGACACGCATATGTTCCGATGGCGTTCGGGAAGATTTATGGATTGGACCTCTGGATTCTGGTGACCCAGTGATAGAATTAGCACATGATTTCCTGTCTGGAGAGCTGATTGGCGAGATAATAACATCTTCAGGACGGAAACTCCAACACCTCGTTAATGTAGGAAGCTCGGTTCACTTCTCGGTTGTCTGTTCTATCTTTGAGGAAAATACAAAGGGTAAAGTTCACAATTAACGTCGATGAGTGCCTATTTTTATATTAATCTATTAGTATTATTCTAAGTCCTGGAGGCGTACGTAGTTACAAATCAATGAAACTACATGGAATAACAGCTAAACAAAACACACTGGTACAGCCTATCTCTATATATATAAAAGGCTTTGTCCTGACTGACTGAATGAATGACTGACTGAATGACAGGAATCAACGTACAGCCTAAACTATAACAGGTAGAGACTTGGAATTTTGACAGTACCTTCGCTTCATAATGTAGGTGCTCACTAAGAAAGGATTTTGAAAAATTCTGATTCTAAATGCCAAAAATTAAATGTTTTTGAAAATACTTAATCCCTTTTTACATAGAATTATCAAAACAAATTCACAGAACGTATTGTTACCAGTGGTATCAGGTGGGCTTGGATTAAATTAAATGGATGTTTGACAAATTAGAGAAGGTATCATTATAATTCATATTATCTATATTAATAAAAGGAATTCTCCTCGATGTCCAGTGAAATCTACTGAACGCAGAGATCTGAAATTTTAAACATAGGTGTGCTGAAGGGTCGGAAAATGCACCTCGAAGCCGGAATTTTAATTTTAGTTTTCGTTCGTGAGTTATGAGTGAAAAACTGGCAAAAAACGTGCATTTTTTGCGTTTTCAAAACATAAGTTTTCAGTTATACATTTCAATGTCAAATCAATTACAGTTGGCTTTGGCTATTTTTGTCAAACCTTGAAAACAAAACTTTCGCGATCGCTTGAATGTTGTAAGCCCTAAATATGGTCGAACGTTGTTTTATTTGGACGAATCTCACTATACAGAGGTTTTCTTGGCCAAGAAACTCGAATCTGAGGTCGCTTTTACTAGTCGATGCTATCTGATCGTGGTATGTAGTCCATGCGATTTAGGTGTTAATAAATGTAATGATTTAACTATTATGCTCTTAATTTTTAATTCTTGAAATAATTATCGCGGGCGAAGCCGCGGGCACATGCTAGTATTGTATGAAGGCCGTCCCAGAGAAAAATGGATAGATCGTAATGATTTGTTTCAGGTTTTATTCGTTTCAGTGTTAAACAAATACGTGGAAAACGATACCCCACTTCCCTATTTAGATGAATTAAAGTTACACCGCCATTTCACCTCTACATCCTCCCCAAAAAGGAGGGAAGCATACAACAGAAAAGTCGGGTACTTTTCAAGTATCATTTATAATGGCATAACAAAGCTCTCTATGAAAAATGAAACGTTATTCCAAAGAAACACCCATTTTTCGCTAATGTTACTGAGCTGCCTAGGACTACATATGATAATAATTACTGTCTAATGTAGAAACAGTGGGATATAGCCTAATGTAACTAATTCTATTCAGAATTGAACAGGACATTGCAGATAAACTTGAGGAATGATAGACCACATAGGAAGTGTAAGTTTTATTTGGACATATGTTGGCTGACAAGTCTTGGAAGACTTGCCTATGCATTCTGAAATTCTGAACTTTCTGTTTTGTTTGTTTTAGCAAAAATGATATTTAAAATGTTGTGCATGAATTACAATATTTATACAAACTTTACTTTACTTTACCATATTAATTGATGGATATATATATATATATATATATTTATATATTTGTATACTGCTAATGGAATTAATAAATTCAGCAAAAAAATCTTTATTATCGCTCATTTTTCGAACTGCTTCACGAAACCTATAATGCATGGACTACAAGAATATCGTTAGCTAATAAGTTGGACTTATTTGTTTGTATACAAAAATTAGAGCGCTAGACTTGTCTAATCGAAGATTAGCAAATTAATATAACAATTGTGAGTATGTTTCCTGAAGATGATTTGCACAACCTGCCGAAAGTGCAGCATCATTGTTCTTCACAAGCTAGAGATGTCCCAACCCTGCTCGGTACAGAAGCAACACACACATAGTTCAAGTTCCAATCTGTACAATTGCAGAACGTCACTTGGGTTTCTAGGAACACCTCTCCATTGTCTGAACTGAAAGATGTCTTCTTAGCGAATATTTACGCTGCGTTTTATTCCCTTTGCAATTCTGTCACACACTCTTCCTCACTTACAAACCTGTATGGAACTTCATGCAACGGTATGCCGTATAAAGTTCCCACGAACAAGAATCTGCCGTTAAAATTAATAGCGATGTATTAGAGTACTGTTCGTGCCATTTGAAGAAGACCTCGTCCCAAATCATCGTCTATCTACAAAATAATATAATATCATTGTTCCCTAATCTGAAAATCTGCACCGACGCTTCACCGACAAAGAACAGGTGCTCTTGAAGTCGCGTGGGTTTCCCCAGTGTTGTCGCTGTTATTCACTACTTCTCAAGTGAAGTAAACGGGCTGTGGTACGTATTTGGCAACCTTGTACTGGACTGCAAACAAGTGTGAATACGCCTAATTGCCTTTCTATTCACCGATTGACAGGTCGAAGAGGATTAGGGTGGCAGCAGGTAGAGGCAGTTCTTGGAAAAGTCTTTAAGAAGTGGCACCCACAATATATGAATTCCAGTTGGTCAACTAGACATTAAAATCTCTGCGTATGAATCCAGTACATCTGCTTAAGGAAAGCATAAAGTCATGACTGCTAGTTATTGTTGGAAGAAATAAATAAACCTGTATTAATAACAAAACTGAATTTTCAAATTCTTATTAATGAAAAAAAAATTGTTATGAACCCGGAAAGAAAAAATTGCACAAGGCATTTCAAAATACAGTAATGGTGCAGATATTATAAATTTATTTTAATCAAATTAGGCCTATTGAAAGCTAGTAAACCAATGCGAAGGACTTCGCCCCTTTCAAACTGGACATTTAACTAGCTAATTTGGTACACTCTTATACTATCGTACACAGTCGCAAACTACTTCCTTAAACGTAAAGGCTTTGTACCATATAACAAAGAATTTTAAAAGTTTACAAAATTTCTTTATCGTTCGTAGGCTATATTATTTCTGATGTGAAGTTATTAAACTATGTGAAAACTGAGTCGTTATGCACGAATAAGCCTCAAACAAGTAGAACATTATGCAACGAGCCTATATAGCATTAATTAAAATACGCTTTGCTCGATTCATAATTTTCATATGACTGCTTATTTCATCGCTGCGCTACAAACCGGAAGGTCGCGGGTTCGATCCCCGATGAGGTCGTTGGAGTTTTTCAATTGGCCTAATCCTTCTGGTGGCACTATGGCCCTGGGGTCGACTCAGCCTCTAACAGAAATGAGTACCAGGAGCAATCCTGGGGGTAAAGGCGGCCGGTGCGTAAGGCTGACACCCTTACCACCTTCATGTGCCGATGTCTAAAAATCTGGGAGCCTCATCCTCCTGGAACCCTCTGGGCCTCCATGGCCTGTAATAGGGAACACGCTTATTTCATAATTTTCATACGACTATCTTAATTAGCATTAAAGGCAAGATGAATGTGACTGTTTTTGTTCATCCATAATTAAATGTTTAGATTTTGAGATTTTAGATTCATAAGTTAAATAAAAACTAAATTGACTGGCCACGGCAATCAGCTATTAGCAAGTTCTCGTAGTTCTTGTCTTCTGCGATATGTGGCATCCGTTGGCACACGGTCAAGTCGAAGTATTTACAAGACTAAATGAACTCAATTTAGTATGATATTAAAATCAACACGAACAGAATTTATTTTATTTTAAATATAGGCTCTTTATTACGCAGTTTCATTTGCTGCTCTCAAGGTTTCAAGGTTTCTGTATCGAAATTTATATCGTTATGATACCGTTACGTCACATGTAATAAGAGTATTATAGGATGGACGAAGAAAAACCTATTTTTAGAATAGACCTATTATTTCAATGAACATATTGATGAACTTAAGTATGAACACTGTATTGTAAGGACAGAAACATTGAAAGGTTACGACCAAACGATTATAATAATAGTGAACGGATAGTATTTTCCATATCAATACTATAATAATTTCTAAACAGAAATTTACTTAGGATCTTTTTATTAATGGAAATTTTTGCTATTGTTTTATTTTTTCATACCGTTATCCCTTCTTTCTCGGTTTCCATCACCATTAAAATTAGTTACATATAACTTAGAACAAAATTGTGTAAGTCTTTAGTGCATTTGTAAATTCCATACATGAGCTGTTAAAATCTAACTGTCCACACGGACCGCGAACCATGAAGCATTGGATATTTATTTCTATTACTGTTATTATCTTTTCTTGTTTGTAACTCATTTTTATTTTTTTATTTTATTTTATTTTACATAAACATAATACTCGTACATACATTCATTACTGATGCCCGAATGAGCTCGTGCTCGGGCACAGCTCAGCACAGCAACAGAAAACAGTGACCACTGGAAATAACAAAACAAAAAATTCAGGGCAAAGGGACGCTACATAGGCTGTTGCTATAATTATGGTATTAATTTGTTTCATAGTTCAAAATATAATATATCCAAAGTCCCTTGATGTATCAAAATACGAAATCTGACCAACTCATCAGTCAAACCGTAGTCAAAGCCTTTGATGCCTCACTCGTAGTTATTGACCCAGTATTAGCTTTAAAATATGTGAAATGACGTCAGAAACAAACAAAAGAAATAAACGTCAATATCAATTACCAAAAGCAGTGCATCTTCCGGAATTCGAACCGAGTCTCCTAGATGAATGCAATGGAGGAGTCACCGAGTCAACTCTAGCTGCGGTAGGAGCAGTGCAGTTGATTGATGCTTCGTATTTATAATTTTATAACTTTTAGCAAATGTGAAAAAAATCTTCGTGTTTTTTTTTCCGAATAATATACTTACATTAAATTATAAATAAATGTTTCAAAAAAAGACATTTTATTTATTATATTATCAGTTTATTTTTCCCCACAAAAGTTAAGGATTCTGTTTTTATGTCAGATCACTGAATTTTTTTACCAATATGCTTTGCTCTTAAGGTATTCTAGGAAGAATGTGCATAGACCTATGAAGAAAATTGTGTTCCTGGAACTGCGGATCTTTCTTGATAGTTAACCGTAACACTATTGGGATCTTGTACCTTTCCCAGTAATCTAACGGTATTCTACTCTTCTAAATAATTCAAAATTTATACCAATAAATAATACTTTTCTAAGGGAACGTTTAGCATTGAACGGAATTATTTATGATCTTACCAGTACAGGGAGATTTTGGGGCAGGGGTGCTTGGGGCACTCTCTGATGAACCAGTGTATTCCTCAAGAATCATGCATAATGAAAAGCACCTTTCAAATGTTCTAATTCCAAACAAAATATTCTCTGCATAAATTCTTTCTAATAATTCTGAATTCCACCATGAAAATTGTCATCTTTCCATGCAAATGAATTTAATAACGTAAATTCTTTCCACTTGTCTGTTGTTGTAACCTTAGCCTGGGTGGCGAAGTTAGTATCGCGCTGTCTTTCTGAGTCTCTAGTTGCGGGTTCGATCCCGGCCTAGGTCGTTGGCATTTATGTGTGCATAAATATGACAGGCCTATGTCAGTAGATTTACTGACACGTATATGAACTCCTGCGGGACAAAATTCCGGCACACCGGCCTAAGTTACAGTACATCTCCGTCATTAAATAACCATATACCAACCAACCTTTTGTTATAGTAACTTCTAGTAACTTATTTAAATAATCTTAAAAAGCTTGGCGACTTTAAGCATTCTTGTATTTTTTCGTATTTCATTGGTACAATTTATTTTAGTGCCTTATACCCACTGAATCGATGTCGATTGACACTTTCTATTTAATTTGATAAAATTTTATCGATGAAAAAAATATCAGCCCTCTGCATGAACCAAAATGCAACAGGTCCTACTACCGCTGAACTGAAACACTGCTGAAGGTTTGACATTGTTAAATTCTTCTGTTAGAAATAAAATCATAAAATCGTTTAGGCCTAAATTTTCGACTAAATGCGTAAAAGAATTAAGTGACAATGATAAATTATTTGAATATCGTCAGTGTTTTAATATGAGATTTCATTTCGATAGCTTTCCTGCTTTCGAGGCAGGAAGAGAGTGAATGTGAAATTGTGAAAATATGTATAAAAAATAAATAATATGAGAGAGACTGAATGCGAGATTAGCTGTGAGTGTGGGAGTTACTGTGTGGTATGTGTGAGAGTGTATTATAATGATGTGAGTGTGTATAAGAGAGAGACAGACAGACAAAAAGACAGAACATTTATGACTTTCTTTAAATTCAAGAGACCTCCAAGCATCCATTATAATAATGTCGATTACAAATTTCTCTCTCATATATAAAGTAAGAATGCTGAAACTATTATTTTCTTTTTCTGAGATCCTTATGAAAGCCAATATGCTTCGCTATTGTTGCTATTGATATTATGAAGTAGCCTATTATATATAATTCTCGCGGGGTACGCCGTAGCGTAGTGACTGAGGCGCTGTGTTACAAACCGTAAGGTCGCGGGTTCGATTCCCGATGAGGTCGTTGAGATTATTCAATTGGCCTAATCCTTCTGGTGGCACTATTTGTATTTTTTTTGTATTTATTATTTTTTTTTTTTTCTTACACTATGGTCCTGGGGTCGACTCAGCCTCTAACAGAAATAAGTACCAAGAGCAACTCTAGGGGTAAAGGCGGCCGGTGCGTAAGGCTGACAACCTTACCACCTTCATGTGCCGACTGTACAAAATCTGGTAGCCTCAACCTCCTGGAACCCTCTGGGCCTCCATGGCCTGTATAGGGATAACTATTATTCACACACACATATACATTCACATAAGTAATGCTTGGGTCTGTTCTACCTTTACATGTCTTATATGATTTTATACAAGTTATATACACCTAAATTTTGGTGGATTATAAGAAAGTAACAAAGTGTGGAATAAGCACTACGTCATGTTCCTGTTTAGTACAGGGTACATACGTGTCACAGAAACATAAAATTGCAATGAGCGCCTTTACTGAATGAGCTGTGCAACCTGAAATACAGACTTGTGGAAGAAGTTGCGTCCGCTCCTTTCTCTTAGAATGCTTGCAAAAAGCTTCAGTTGTGCCTGAAAGAATATCTTAATACCAAAGAAAACTTCACATACTCATTGAAAATGTTTTGTTTGTATTTGAAAGAATTCAGAATGTAACGAAATTTCCCCTTTTTTAGACCTGAAATATGATGTTTCGCGAACCTTAGATTAGATTACATTAGATTTTTATTTAGTCAATTATATACTAATGTTATGACTAGGGTTCGGATGTTTATGACCTTAAAAATTGGAAAATATGACCTTAAAAATGACTAAATATGACCCAAAAATCCTAAATATGACCTCATAAAAAACATATTTTCTAAAAATAAATGTTCAAATTTAAAAATTTAAATGCCACTAAATTATTACGTCACATTAATTCAAACAGATAATAACTTTTTAACAATTTTACAGGTGATTTACAGATTTACTTGTAATGAACTTCTAATCTGTTAATGTTTACAGATACCACTGCAAGTGTGAATAGGAAATATTTTTAAAACATGTCTATTGGAAATTGTTAACAACAAGGAGGAAGAGGTAATTGTGCTATTATTTGTTATTGTCCCTTTGCATTTCAGTTAAAGTAAAACCAAAACATTTCTACTCTTTTTTCGGTAAAAATTAAGTCGACAATTTAGTGCACAAACTGCACCGAATTTATAACTGAAATATGACGTTAAATTACCAAATATGACGAAATATGACTTAGACCATGAAAATGACCAAATATGACTTTATAGGCAAAATAAAAACGGTCCGATTAGGCTAACAAATGTGCAATTTATGTTTAATTTGTGTTTGCACTGAAAATGGAGGTCAGGATGAAAATATTACATGTCATAAACATCCGAACCCTAGTTATGACACAATCAAAACATGCTGTGGGTATTTTAAGTCCTATTTTATGAAACTCTGAAACCTGTTTTGGGACACCTTGATACACCTTGAAACTATGACTGAGAGAAAAAACTGGATACTTGTAACAAGAGCTGACATTATCTGGATAGAAGTTAAATTGGTTAACTGAACAAATATTGCTCATATAACTATTATGTTTTATCCAATTAACAGAATAACATTTATGTTTCTAAGTTTTTCCAATGCCCTTAACGCATGCTATTATTTCGGAGGTAGCAAATAAGAAAGATATTACTTATGTGAAATTACTAACAGTTGTTCAAGATGGTGGTCAAATTGCAAGGTATCAGCCTTAGAAAGTAGTGACTATTTTAATTCTTAATCTTGAATGCTCCTTCGAAGATGCAGCTAGTAGCATCGTTCTTAGCTTCTGGAAGAATAAAATCGTTCAATATGAAGAAATAAAAAGCAACTGAAGTCATTGGTAAGATTTAAATGGTAAAATCCCAACCAGCAAATATAATTGATGTCCATGTCTGCAATAATACATATATAAAAGTTAGAGTGTTTATATAGTGACAAACATGGGCTGCAAAGAAGACAAAGAAGGCACGGAGGGACTCTCTGGAGAGGGATCAACTAGAAGCAGGACCACTTCATAAGACTTCACGAAGTCATAGGACTCCGAACAGAAACAGTTGGAATATACTGAAAGTATATTATAATCCGGTATTTTCCTATTGAATGGGAACACACACGTAGATTTGCCGGCTCAGGGATTGCGTCTCCGCCCTGGCCACATCATTCTGAAATTTTTGGTGTCCTTCGTGTCAATAGAAACAATATCTTCTTCGGTTAATTTACGGATAGTTTGAACATTTTAATGCTTATTATATTTTCGTACCAAAAACTCTACAAGATAAGTTCTATCGTGGACATTTTGACCTAGTACATGTGAAAATGAAGAAGCCCTGGGCAGGATATGAACCTATGAACCTTGTGGTTTGAAGACCACCAGGACAGTTTCTACTTAGCAAACTTTCCCATCGGTGTCCGCTAAACCACAAAGAACATCTTGTTATTATGAAAATTACTTCAGCATTGGTGTTTCAACACTTCATGAAGATAAAGGGAACTGTGCCGAAGTAATTAAATATGAATCATACACATCGCGTACGTTATTTTTATCAAAGAGCGGGGACAAAATCATTCACGTCATATAGTAACTATTACTTGGCCCAGCACGTAGGACCAAGCCTTGGCCACCAACGACTCTACATCACCTTAATGAGTGTGGTTTCGAACCTGCTATTAACCTAGACCCCTACTTCCTCACCTGATATCTTACTGATTCATCTTATGTCTTACTCTTCTACATAGGCTACTTACTGTTGGTGCCATTTTAAGAAGACCTCGTCCCAAAACATCCTCTGGAATATAATAGCATTGTTCCCTAATCCGAAAATCTCCACTGGCATCGACACCGACAAAGAACAGGTGCTCTTGTAGTCGCGTGGATTTCCCCAGTGTTGTCGCTGTCATTCACCACTTCTTAAGTGAAGTAAATGTGCTGTGATACGTATTTGGCAACATTGTACAAGACTGCAGACAAGTGTGAATACGCCTAATAACCTTTATGTTCACTGATTGACAGGTCGAATATTTCCATGAAATTGAGTTTTGTTTCTGTAAACGGTCCCAGCGAAACTTACTTTCTGGACGCGCCTCGTACTAATGGGAGTTTGGATTTAGGGAAGAAATTGATAAGGTGCTAAGTATGGAGCATTGCAATACGGACTGGAAACATGGACATTGAAAAAAAATGGAGTAGTAGGAATACCTGGAAGGTGTTCAAGTGTGGTGCTGGAGAAGGGTGAAAGGGAAGAATCAATCCTGAACACAGCTCTTCTCAAGAAATCTCTAGCTAGATAACATCTTGTGAAGAAATTTTCTGCTGCATGACATCATTGAAAGAAAGTTGAAGGGAACTTTAGGTCCTGGAAGAACAGTTCTTCTCAGAAAATCACTAGCTAGATAACATCTTAAGAAGAAATTGCCCTCTGCATGACGTCATTGAAAGAAAGTTGAAGGGAACTCTAGGTCCTGGAAGAACAAGAATCCAGCTTCTGCGCAATTTGACGAAGAGAAAAATTCTGTACTGGTTACTGAAAGTGGAAGCCAAGGATATAAAATGAAGAGCGAAGTTTGCAGACCCAGTCCAAAGACCTGCCCATGGAAGACAACAACAACAACAACAACAATAATAATAATAATAATAATAATAATAATAATAATAATAATAATAATAATCATGAGTTCTTAGGGGCTTAATAAAGACAGAGAGATATTTCAGTCTTTTGTTACATTAACATAGTTCTTCAAGTGGAAGTTTCATTTGTATCTCTCTTAAGTCGTCTTTGAAACTTTTTAGTTTAATTTTTTGTTTTTTAGCTAGTCTAGAAAACCAAGAAGGCCTGAAGAATCTATATTAAGACGTCATAGCCTTCTCTACCAAATTATGGTCTCGTAATGTGCTGATAACATCGTTAGTTTAAGCCGGATCCACTGATTCATCATCTTCCACATGCTGCACACGTTGCCTATCTTCATATCTATCCCTAACAAAACGTGAGAGGGAAGATAACAAGCTGTTTCCAGTAACCCAGTGTGCGAATGTAGTTATTTTTGGTATGTGAGGATGCCTATGCAAAATTCATACTAGGCCTATAATCCATCAGAAAAGAATGCCAGTGGTTACGGGAAGAAACTGTTTTTGTACACACTATTCATTGAGAAGCATCCATCATTAACTTCAGTTTGTGTTTGCAATAATTCAACTTTTACCCTCATTCCACCAAGAAGGCTAATAATATGCATCAAATGTAATTTTGTGTAGGCCTATAGTTCATTTCATAAATGTCAAATACTTTCCAGTATTTTGTTAAAACTCGTTAGCAGGGCGTGAAATTTCAAGCCTGATAGCAATTGCCAAACAAATAATTTATTTGGGAATTTAACTACAATTATTTTTTATATTGGATAAAGCGTGATACTTTTTCGGTAATTATGAAGAACTACCCCTACTCAATTTGGTATTCACATATAAAATATTACAGCATGTCTGAGTTATGAAAAATTAAATAAATAAATACCCCATGAACTATCCCCTTAGGCATTTTTTCATCCCGTGGTAAAACTGTTTGAAGATCTGAAACTTGATAAACAATATCTTCTGTCTATTGTAGAAGATATTATAGAAGATATAGTAAACGTACTTAGTCACCACATTTATAGGCTAAACATTAACATTAATTATTTAACCATTAAATTAATAATATAGTCTAAGAGTTCAATAGTTTGCCTTTATTTTTATTAAAAACTACAGAAAAGAAATAGGTACCCGTACCGAATACAAATTTTAATTAGGCCTATATGTAAAATCACTGACTACGGTACAAGAAATAAATTTTGGGCTTAATAATTGTGTTAACCGTTTTCTATGCAGTCTGGCACCGGTTTGTACATTGTGTAACGTCTATGCATCTAAGGGTTAATTTCCTTAATGATCACCAGGGCCCGGATTCTGTTGACCTAAATTTGTTTGAAAATGACCTTAAATTTTAAGGAAAATGACTTAATAATTATAAAAAATGACCTAAAAACTGATATTTTATTCATAAAAAATTATTATTGTACACACAAAGTTATAGACTAGTTTGTACATTATTATTGTAAAAACTGTAAATGTTGTGAATGTCCCTTTGTCACGGAAATTTATATTGGTACTGACGCACTGGCGAGTCAAAATTCGGCATTTCCTTTTGTGGTCTACCGGATTATATTGTTGTTTATTGAGGATAAACAGCAGTTTGCACTCTCAAATCCAAGCAGGAGGCAGACTCTGGTGCCAAGACAATCTAATAACAATAGTAATATAATACAAAATTTTGGTGTTTCTTTGATTCTCATTTCCGATTGAGACATTACAACACTTTAACACTGAATTTTTCCTTCTTGCATTAAACAAACAATACTTCAAAGCATAGGCGTAACCAGGCCGACCATATGGGGGGGGGGGTTATAACATCTGGAGAGGGGGGATTCCGGGGTCCTCCCCCGGAAAATTTTAAAAATTAAGATGCACAATAACGAGTTTTAAGCTTCCCATGCTTTAAACTCATATTAAGTAATTTATAAGCAGATTTTTAAAAAAGGTGATATATCACAATAATGAAATAAATAATACAATTTTCCCTTTTTTAATCAATGGGGGGGGGGGGTTCAAACCCCCAAACCCCCCCCTCGTTACGCCTATGCTTCAAAGACAAAGGCGGACATCCTCAGTGACGATGGAGTCTCGGGCGAAGCGTTCTGGTCGGCGGCTGGCTGCTAACGAGCCGACCAGAACATCGCCACTGAAGATGTCCGCCGTAGTTGTGAACGAAACGTTTGGCACACCAATGTCAACTGGACAGGCCTACAAGCCCGGATAATGTTTTAATATAGTACTTTTAGGGTTCCATACCTGAACGTCTACAAGCAAAATACGTAACTCTTATATTGAAACTGTGCCCTTTTACTTTATCTATCACAGAGGTATTTTTATTTTTGAAAGGGTAATTGCATTTACTGGAAATTCTAAATTGCCACAGCTTCTTTGCCTGTACCTATTATAAGAATTGATATATAATTTTTATTATCATTTAGGGAGAATAAATTTTTAGGATCCCAAAAAATATGTTATCCACCTTAGTATTTGAGTAGGGTTGCTATATGCGATTTTGTGGTGTAAGAACAAGTTCAGGCCGAAAATATTATGTCCGCGATTCTCTTAGTTTGTTATAAGGTTAAAAATACTCTTGCCTTCTCTTGTCATGTGTCCCTGTATTTGTAAATGGTCCAATAGTCTCAGCACACATGTTAAAGTTATCCATTAGGCCTAAACATAAATGTTCTCACATATTTCCTGTTCTAGCCCAGTGTTTTGATTTTTCAGTCTTGAATTGGAGAAAACCAGTAAAAAAAAACTCAATATTTGTTTTAATTATATATCTTTATATAACATTTCATTACATGTTTCCTACATAGGACCGAAGTTTTAAATTATATGTTATCCTAACTAACTTTCTTCATAGTAGTAGTAGAGAAAACACAGCCCGTCAAAGGATAGCCCTCACTATGCGTCCCCCACAAGCGGTTCGAGGTTGCAGTGCTCTCTTGGGCCCTATTCTGCCTCAAAGCCTGGAATAGTTAAAAGCTAGGAGAAACTACCACTGGCGAACGAAAGGAGGATAGTTCTTTCTACCAATTATTTTTCAGAACGGTCAAGCCATTGTCTGATAAAGGCGCAAGAATTAATCATCGATCGTAATACATTTTATATCCCAGGGCGGAATCAATCTTGACGGCTCTTTACCCTTTCCGAAGAAGACCCTCTCCAATTTAACACTTATCCAATTAGAGGTGGAAATGGGTCAGTATCCCAGTATTATCCTCGGTGGAACTCCTGACCCAAATATCGCTACAGGTGATGGATACATTTATATTCTCCGACGATAGACGCCAGTCTGTCCGTCGCGCCGTACATCCCAGAAGAACTCTCTTGAGTTGGAATTGTCGCTCCAAATTCTTGCACCCGCTCAGAGCTTCCGGTAGACGTGTAGACTTCAGCATAAGAAACTTTCTTCCTCTCTCACTCAGGTTGTACGTTGTTTCTCGGAACGCGAGAAGAAGGACAAAAAATAAGCGTTGACAGCTCTGACGTAACATCGCCATATGAAGTCAGTGATGCTCAGATATTCGCTACATCCTCCCACTATGTTATGCAATTTGCCAGGAAGTTTGTGGACTGAGCTTACTGAATGTGCAAAGTCCATGCCTTTAAAGGAACTCGTGAGATCCCAAAAAACTGCTGATTCATGTGAATAATCATCTCCCACCCTCATGAAGGCCTCTTCAGTATCATAATCTTCTTATTCTTTTATTTCAGTTTCCTTTCAGGTGTAGGCGCCGATTTTTATGCTTCCATGTGGAGCTAGTAACTTATTCTTAAAAAAAATGAATTCGTAACTATTAAATAAGCTATCTTTCCAGTCGCTTTCATTATTTTTCTTCCTACCATAACTTGGGCACGCGCTCTCAGCTTGACCCCTTTATAGAACTACACATTATTCGAATTCGTTTACAACAACAGCTATTCGTCACTGGAATTCACTGCCTAGCCATCTCAGGAGCTGTCAAACGACTTCACAGTTCAAGCGCCATTTAATAAATTTAGTATACTATAACATTTAAGAATTGATGCTATATATATGTTACTAATTAGCATCAATTCTTAAATGTTATAGTATACTAAATTTATTAAATTTACTAAATGGCGCTTGAACTATATATATATATGAATTTAATTTTCTTTACATTTTGTAATAAGTAAGAATGTATTTGTTTAGTCTTTCATCTTTTTTTCATTTCTTTATTTTAGTCATTTGTATTAAGTTATATATTACTCAAGTACTTATGTTCGGATTTTTTCTTTGTATATAATGTACGTTTCTTGTATTCAGGTATATCATTTCTTGTTTTAATTTATTATTATTATTATGTATTTCATATTTTTGCCCTGGCTTATGGCCTTATAGCCTTAACTCCGCCAGGTTAAATAAATAAATAAAATAAAATAAATAAATAAAATTTCTGAATAAGTTAATAATAATAATAACAATAATAAGGTAGTAGAAATATTTTAATAATATTAATAATAATAATAATAATAACATAATCAGTAAACAGTACGAAAATTTCCACATTCAACCTTCCCTTCTTCCTCCACAGGATCGCCCAAAAGGAGGGGACAAGGGGGCCCACAATTTTTGGGGACCCGTGGAATTATTTTATTTTTTCTTGATTTTTCATTAAACTATTAATTTTTCTTCCATTTTTTCTTCTCAATGAAATTTACAAATTGAAGCTATAATCTGTGTCACCTGAACTTTGCGTTATTCTCAGGATTTTTATTAACCTACCAGTGACTGTTGCTTCGGATGAGAGAGGCTTTAGTAAATTATCATCCGTCAAGAATCATTTGGAATCAACTTTGGTCCAAGAGACACTGAATTATTTAGCAATGTTATCAATAGAGAAGGAAGCTTTCTCTAAAATGAAATTCCCTGAGGTGATTGATAACTTCATAAGCACAAGAATAGACGATTCAGTGTTCTTTAAAAGTTTTGTCTGACAGTTTCGACCTATCTTTAAAAACCAAGAAGACAAGGTGTGTTGTAAAGTTTTCTCTTTAAATATTAGGTTCGATTCTATCAGTATGTTGGACTATGGTACTAAGATACCTGGAACCTATGGCTTAAAATGTAATCTGAACTACGTTATGGTCAGAATTTATGAAGGAACTGGGTATTGTGAAAAATCCCCTACAGAATTGACAGTTATGAACCATGGGATTCTATAATTTCATTTGTTTTTGACACCCTATGTTCATTTCACTCCTTATTCTGTAAGTGTTCGCTGAATTCAGATTCTTTGCCTCTACGCACCAGAAAGCTACTCCTGCAGTAGTGTTTTTTGAATATTCTCCTCATGCACGGACATTTGTGTACTTAAAAGAAAAGTGTGCGTGGAACGCCACGCGACAGAAGTGAAACTTGTTTTAATTTTTTGATTTTTTCAATTTTGGATTATTGGATTTTTTCAATTTTGGATAGTTGGACTTTTTAGTATTGGGTTTTTTAATTTTTTAATTTTGGATTTCTAAATTTTTTATATCTTTTAATTTTGGAATTTTGTATTTTTTATTTCCTTTTTTTAAAATCTTAGATTTTTGAATTCTTTATTTTCTGGATTTTCAATTTTTTAATTTTGGATTTTTTATTTTTAAATTTTTTATTTTGGATGTTTTAATTTTGGATTTTTATTTTTTAAATTTAGGATTTTTGAATTTTTTAATTCTTATTTTTTTTAAATTTTGGATATTTAGATTTTTTAATTATGGATTTTTTATTTCTTAAATTTTTTATTTTTGGACTTTTTAATTTTGGACCTTTGAATTTTTTTATGTTTTGCATTTTTTAATTTTGGTTTTTGGATTTTTTGATTTCTTAATTTTTTTAATTTTTAATTTTTGGATTTTTAAAATTTTGGATAAGCCTAATCATTGGGTTGATTGTTTTCTGTGCAGTCCGTTCCGTCTCACCTCACTAATTTCGTGATGATTTTGAGCGTTACACAAGCTCTCGATTCACCCCTACCGCGGCTAAAGAAGTTTCACTTAAAAAATTCTTTAAAAGCCGGACGGTTTAACTCATTGAATGGAATTCTCGCTTACGTACAAGCTGCACTCAAATCAACGTTTCATATTCTGTATCTTCGAAGAATTCTGTTCAAAGGCATTTTGTTACAGAGGCTGTTGGGGTTTACTTGTTTGGAGAGGCCTGTTCTTATGAAGCTCCGAAGTGGAAATGAGTTGTTGGTGTGGTCTTTCTGAGTGTTTTTCCATCTAATATTATTCCTGAATTGCACACAGCGCATCGTATAACAGTGCTATCAAATTCGATGAAATCCTACTTGGATTTCTGAACCAGGAAGAAAAGTCGGGATCTGGGCGTGGTCAATTCCAGTAGGCCTACTAAACTCGTTATGTAACAAACCTACAAAATGAGTATGCAAATAATTATTTTTCATTGTTGCAAGTGTGCCTTCAGTCCCTCGTTTGCTGAAAGCAGAAAAGCTAATTAATCTTGTAATCACTGCAAGCTGAGGGTAAGTTCATGGAAAATTACTTAAAATCATGGTTATGGGAATGAAACCATGACATGTAATGAATATTAAATGAAATTCAAGGAATAACATATAAAAAAAGGAGAAGAAAAGGGATTACGGACATGGGGGAGAGTAAAGGGATAAAGGTCCCAAAAGAAAACAAGAAAAAATGCTTTAATATTGCTTTCATTCTCAACAAGATTTAACTTTCACACTGTAGTTACTTTCAAAGGAGCCCTCAGGTGCGCACCTAAAATTCTAACCCTGGATAAAATAAAATATGTATTTGAATAACACTTTGGTGAAGAGAGGGCTTCAAATACCGTATTTTACGCACTATAAGACGCTCCGGACCATAAGACGCACCTTGATTTCAGGATGGTAATTTAAAGGAAAAGAAATTTAATTTGATTCTAAACGAAAAATTTTAAAGGGAATAATATAGGCCTACTTTATTGCATAAATAAATTATAATCTTGTACGTACAAGACTGTTTAGAGGCCATTGCCTTCATTTAAACCACCCGGCGGAGACAACTCCTTTCGTATAAAAGAACTCAACATTCCTTTCTTTTCGCATTGTATACGTGGCTTCCAGTTACGATTGTGAAAAGCGCACTGATATACAGTCTGTACCAAAATTTGTAAATATCTTGTTGTTTATAACTAGGATATTCCGGCAATATTTACTAATAATAACTAATAACTTAATAACTTATATTACTAATAACTTAATAACGGTACTTCGGACCATTAGACGCACCCAACTTTCGAGGTTCTATTTTCAATGTAAAAAAGTGCGTCTTATAGTCCATAAAATACGGTAAATAAATAAGTAAATAAATAAGATATGTCCAATTTATTCTATAGGCCGACTTGACATGAGAGATTTTACAATCTCAAACAAAATGCGAATTATAACAGGAAGGAGAAGCCTACATACCTATCTTTCGTGATTTCTCCGAAGTCTACGTAGGTGAGTGTAGTGATGCTATTGTTTCATTCATGGAAGTATACCCATGAGGCGTCGACTTAAAAATATTCTTGGGGAAGCAAGAATTATTAACTTATAATATAGATAGGATTGTTAGCATTTAGGTCTAAAACATAACAAAAAATGACATGATGATAAATAAAACATGAGTACATAAGTAAATAAATCTTAATTTTTGCTAGTAAACACGGCGAAGTCCTTACTTCTAAGTACTGGGGGGGGGGGGGGCGAAGCACCTAATTCTAAATATTTGGGGGGGGGCAGAACGTACATTGCCCCCTCCAGAGTAGGCGCTTATGCCTATGAGACAAACTAGTCAAGGAAAATATGAGAATATTATAGGAGAAAAATTCCTCCGACACTGGGACTTGAACCCAGGACCTTTGGCTATTCACGGCAATGCTCTACCAACTGAGCTAAGCCGGAGTTCAATTCACAGCGCCAGATGGAACCTCTCTCCTATGACCGATTGCCCTAATGGTCTACCTCACAGACAGGCAAGTTATGTCATATGCAGTAGAGGTTCCATCTGGCGCTGTGAATTGAACTCCGGCTTAGCTCAGTTGGTAGAGCATTGGCGTGAATAGCCAAAGGTTCTGGGTTCAAGTCCCAGTGTAGGAGGATTTTTTCTCCTATAATATTCTCATGTAATGTCCAACAGAGGCAATAGGTCTAATCTGTGGTTCATGAAAGCTTATATATCTATTTAGTCAAGGAAAGCTTGCCCAACCTTGTTGACACCTTTCCATACATCGATCAAAGATTTTAATCAGATTCAGTTGTTCTCGTTCCACACCTGGGCCGGTTTTTGCACACTTCCCCAGCCATTGCGGAAATTAAAGTATTCCCCAGTCGATTTTTTGTGAGTGTGATTCATGGTATTGTTTCGGCAGAGTGGAAACAAAGAAGGACCTTCACAGAGTGCAGTGTTTATTTTCTCGTGCCTGATTCCGAGAGATGATATGAAGACTTCAGCTAGACCACTACCTTGCGGTTTAGATTTACATATTGTTCTTTTCTATATATGGACGCCCCTTTTGTGACAATTTACACCTACTTATTCTACCGACAAATGGTATTTCCCATCCAAAATCATTATCAGGACTTGATATTCAAACAAAGCGGCTATCCCATGGAGCCTTGAATCCTCAACAAAGAAAAAAAAAATCTAGTTTCCAGGATATCAGTTTCTGCTATAATTAAAAGGTGCAACTTCAGGTGAAATAAATAAGAAAGTTGCAAATACAATGGAGATTACTATAAGAATGTTCTTAATCTCTTAAAGGAAACGAAAATTAGCCTATCGAAGATGGCATGCACTTTTTCCAGTGTACTGATCCAGACTGGTGATTTGTATGATAGTAATGGTATAATTATTCTTTTTATATAGTTCTGAGAGCTTCATCATTCAACCAATTTGATTTAGTACTGTTTGATAACAAGAAAATTAATTTTGAGCATTTCTCTATTATTGTGGGTGCCACCTTTTAAAGACTTTCTTTCCAAGAACTTCTCTTACCTGCTGCCACCGAAATCCTCTTCGACCTTTCAACCAGTGAATAGAAAGGTAATTAGGCGAATTTACACTTGTCTGCAGTCCAGTGCAATGTTGCCAAATACGTAACACAGCACGTTTACTTCACTTAAGAAGTAGTGAATGACAGCGGCAACACTGGGGAAACACACGCGACTACAAGACACCTGTTCTTTGTCGGTATCGGTGTTGGTGTAGATTTTTAGATTAGGGAACATTGCTATTATATTCTTTTATAGATAGGTGATGGTTTGGGACGAGGTCTTCTTAAAATGGCACGGACAATACATATTCAATAGGTTATGGTTTTCATGCCTATCCATAGAACATCTATCTATTCCCGGCCATTTATTGTAACTTCTGCAACTTCCAGGAATCTTCTTCCCTCCAGCGTCAGGGTACGTTGTAAGCTGTCAACACATAAAGTACGCTAAAGGAATATCTATTAAAAACGCTATTTTTTTACGGTACAAAACTTCTAATTTTTATTGATTTTTTGTATATTGTAGGCCTAAAGTTAAGTTACTTCTTTTATCAGTGTTACATATTTTGGTAAAATAATTTAATTTTATTTAATGTAGACTTCATTAACCATTGTATAGTAACTTATGTATAATATATTACGTGTATCTTAATACTTGTAGAACCGTGTTAGTGTATTGCTTTGTTCCTTTTTTTTTCTTTCTGGTTGAGTTTAAGAGAAGATTAAATAAATAATAATAACAATAACAATAACAATAATAATAATAATAATAATAATAATACTTAATAATAATAATAATTATTATTATTATTATTAAATTTAAAATTATTGCCAAACATTATATCTAAATATTTTAACTGTTACTTCTTCTATTTTCTTATCGCTTATAGCATTGATGTATTTTCGTTTCTTTAGAGATACTAGCATTGCTTTTCATGACTGCTCTGCAAATATATTTTATTATTCCTAGCCCATGTTAACTTTTGGCAGATCGTTATTGGAGAAATTCTTCATGGTGTTTCCTTCCGTAAGCTACTGACATGTAAATTCGTCACTTAAAAATAGTATAAAAGCAGAGATATAACATTATTAGAGTAATGCTAAATGTAAAACGTGAGGATTTTTATTCCTGTGCTAAGATTGTCATTTATGGAAACCAACTAATTCACTGAAAATTTCTTTATTGATTTCAAGCATAGTGCCCACTGATGATTTAACTTGATGACTGTTTATACAACTCAGCCTTGTAAAAGTAAAGTATTCCGAAAATGCCACTCTGGTTCATTTTTTTACTAACTTATCTTTCCAGTAGTATAATGTTTGTTGACATGATAAAATTTATAAAATCTCATAAAACCACTTTCACGGTCCACGACATGCCAAATCATAGTCAAACAGAAACGCGGGAGGAAGCCACAGAAGATAGTTCCGTGACAGTGGTTTTATGAGATTTTATTAATTATATCTTATTTTATAATGGTGACGAAATGTAGTTTAATTTAATTATTGGAGCTCCAAGCCAGCAAAAGATGCCCTGAAGGTGGTGTAGAGACACCAAAAGGCCTAGTCGTCTGGTCACAAAAAAAATATAATTGTTGAGCAACTGGTATCTTATTTATTTCACTACACTTTCTCCACATTTACAGTCGGCATTGTTAGTTATACGGAATCGTTGCAAGTACTGTTGAAATTTTCCATGTCCTGTATAAAACTGCGTCATAATTTTTTTTCTAAACTTTTTCCACCGATACTAAACTGATGGTAGACAGGCCCATGTCCGTAGATTTATAAGTATGTAAAAGAAGTCCTGCGGGATAAATTTCGTCACACCGGAGACGCGTGCAGGCCTAAGAAGCAGTACCCAATGACAATTAAATAACCATAAAATCAAACTAAACCTTAGTTGAATAAAAAAATTAGTCCCTTATTTCTAAAAATTGGGCTTTACCCACAAAATAATATAAAAACTAATAGAAGGAAAAGTTTCAAGGATACAGTATTCCAAGATCCGAGAACGGGCGCGACTTCACTTTAAAAGAGAAGAATTTGCAAATCAAATGATAATCTTCAACACCTGACTCCTTTGTCCTATATAGAAAACGCAGAAGCTAAAGCGAAAAGGATAGAACGATGAAGTAAACTATTTCCTTAGAATGAAGGAAGGGAATGAAACTGCTCCCACATGTTTTTAATTTTTTGAAGTTCCCTAATGAAGCATTTTAAATTCAAGCTTTGGGGCTTTCTTGTAGTAAAGAAACTCTAAGATGAGACCGATATTGATTCCTCCGAAGTTTTTATAAAATTCCTTTGGTTTAGAGGCTACTGCTGGAAAACCCCATTCAGAGACCTTATTCGTGACAAAGAAATACATTGTTTCATGCATTTCATTCTTTCTTTATCTCAGTTTTACCTCTCCCTCTTATAGGATTTAAGCGACCCAAGCCGCCCGGGCCTTACAGGGCCGCGATATGTCGGGAGAGGGATTATCTTTCGATCACATACATAATTTTTTGACCAGAGAAGGACATGGATGAGTGATCACCCCAATGCCGGGACCACCTCCGAGACAACACGAACACATAGGACGAGACACGCCATTCTCACACACACACTCATTCCAAACAAGGCGAGGATGGGATGAAGATGATAATGACGGCTAGATGATATCTCGGGACCACAAGGGCCTAAAGTTACCCGACATTTGCCTCACAGTTGAGGAAAAACCCCCCAGAAAAATCCCCACCTAGGTAACTTGTCCCGACCAGGAATCGAACCCGGGCCCGCTACGCCACAGCGGTGAACTTGTAATGCATTTCCCGTTCATATTATCATAAGAAAAACTTGAATTTCATGCATCCAGTGCTGTTAACTTAACCTATCTGCGTATTTTGCATTCTTTGTAACTCAAGTGTCAAAGGTGAAAAGCATCTAACTTCTAATATGCCGTTAGACGTATTTATTATTATAGGAGAAAAATTCCTCCAACACTGGGACTTAAACCCAGGACCTTTGGCTATTCGCGCCAATTCTCTACCAACTGAGCCAAGCCGGAGTTCAATTCACAGCGCCAGACGGAACCTCTCTCCCATAACTGATTGCCCTAATGGTCTACCTCACAGACAGACAAGTAATGTCATAGGCCTATGCAGTACTGTGAGGCACACTAATTAGTGATTTTTGTGACCGGGCTTCCACTGTTATTGTACAGTTAACCGAATAGCCAAAGGTCCTGGGTTCAAGTCCCAGTGTCGGAGGAATTTTTCTCCTATAATATTCTCATGTAATGTCCAACAGAGACAATAATCTGTGGTTCATGAAAGCTTACATATCTACGTATTTATTATATGAGACCTAGAATATAATCATATTTGCAAGTTGAATTTTACAATTTCAGTGTTCTTACTTCCTCTTTATTTTCATTTCTTAATATAGAATTACAATTTAATTGATCCAGCAGCTAAGTGTGAAGCGACTAGTTGTGGCTGCTCTAAAGTAAATTGATGTATCGATCACCGTCAAGATTAAAACAATCGCTGCTTTTTTAAAGTTTTTGCACTTGCAACTTGACCACTATCTGGAAAAGATGGTTATTATTATTATTATTATTATTATTATTATTATTATTATTATTATTATTATTATTTATTATTATTATTATTATTATTATTATTATTATTATTATTATTATTATTCCGTATCATTGAAAAGATAGTGTGCAATACATCTGCGTTAAGTGCATTGGAGAACCTCGGAAATTTAAAAAGACGAGCTAAGGCTTGCAATCGGTTCAACTTCCAAACTCTTCCTCTATTCTCCAACGATTTGCTTACCACTCAGGGTTGCCAGATCAGAAACGTAGAACAGTCCTACCAATATCCGAAAATAGTCGTATGTTAGTTAAAACTGTCGTATACTTCGTGTAATTATCGTATTGCGTTAATGATGATGATGATAATAATAATAATAATAATAATAATAATAATTATCATGACGATAATAATAATAATAATAGTAATAATAATAATAAATATTCGGTATCATACACCTTATATACCATACCATGTAATTGTTAATAAATCATCTGTGAATGATTATGCGAATTTCATTATTTCCGATGTGCTAAATTTGATTAAAGACAATAAAATAAAATGAACAGTAGTTGCCACAGTGTTGTAATTATTCCAAAAGGCACAGGACTGCTTTCGAATCATATTGATTTTACAAACATGCTTACAACAAAAACCATGAGAAAACAAAAAGCTGAATACATATAAAAATTTAAATTTCATCGGTAGATTGATTAAAAATATATAAAACGCTATGTTAAAATAGTCGTACAAATAGGCGTACGACTCATCGTTGCGTCGTACGTCGTACAAATATATGAATTAGTCGTATGTGTACGACTATAGTCGTATGTGTAGCTTCAAAGGAATAAACTATTAAGTCGGCGTTAATTGATCTGACCAATTCGGTCTTGGTTTCCGCTTTTCAAGACAAAAGTAACGTTGCAATATTCTCTCATTGTTACACTGACCTCAGTTCTTCCCTAGGTTTAATCAATTCACGCCTGCTATTGTTTACTGTAACTAGATCTTGCAACCCCGCGTTTCAATCCACGCGGAGTTGACAAGTAGCTGTCACAGCCGACACAGGACATCCTTAGATTTTTATTTTTTGATGTCACTAGCTGGTTGATAAAAATAGAGGGTATGGGTTGAGCTGTCGGCAAACTTTTCCTCCCAACAAAAGGAAGCCGCCTAGGATGCAAAGATAACTGGACTTTACACTATTAGTCTGTAGTTCTACCGTGTGATGTGCCTTTTTTTATCATCAGAGGAATACTTTCCTCGACATTTTTACTTGAGTTCATAACTTTTGTCATTCATTTGCTCGACTGCTATCACAACCTAAGAAATTTGTACCCCACGATACTTCGCAGTATCTATGCTGTTTCATAAAATAGAGATAAACAGTTTTCTATGACCTTATAATAATTTAGATATAACATATTATAAGCCAAAGCGCGAAATTTCCGGTCGCAAGATTGCCATTGGCGACCAGAATGCTGTGGCTAGCGCCAAAGATTCAACTTTGAAAACTTGCTGTCTTTTGCTTTTATTATTTTAGTTTCCTTAGTATTTTAGGAATAGTATTTATACTTGATCCAAGATGTGTACGGAGCAAATTCAAACAACAAACTTGCCTTGACTTTTTATTAATTTTTTTATTATTTTTTATTTGACCATATTTGACCCAGAGTCCCACAGCCGAAGGCTACACTACTGGGGAGAATACAGATAATACATAGACTAATATTATAATAATTATAATATTATTATACAGTTTGCTATCCTGGTTTCAAGACTTCGGTATGAATGTAGATGATGATGATGTGAGTGATGAATTAGCGAAGGGTGAATATTTACAACATGGTACAATGGCAATAAATCAGAAACAATCAGTACATATGTAGAAGATGACGATCGAGGTGAATGATGAGTTGATGTAGGGCGAATATTTACAACACACTAAAATGACAAAAATCGGAAGCCGTCTGTACATACTTAGAGGATAATGAGGTGAATGATGAATTGCTGAAGGGTGAATATTTACAACACAGTAACATGGCTATCGGGAAGTCAAAGTCTTCTACAGAATTAATATATACAAAAGAGTGAAATTGTGAGCCGCACCATGGCATACTTCACGATAGTGAGATAAGCTCAGTCAGATGTTTACTTCCATTCCGCACACATCGTAAAATTATTTATATCTTATGCAATTGTGAAAACGTAAGTCTGTTAAGTGAGCTGCTTGCTTTCGTATTAATATCATAGGCTTGCATGTTTTACAGCATATATCTAGCAAACAAGATTTCATTTTTTTTATTGTTGCCTTGGAAAATTTGTTGATTCTGAAGAAAACCAGTGGCATAAGTTACTAAATACAAGACGTACTTTATAACATAATTAATTATAATTCGTTGCATTTTTCATTTACATAATGTGTGATGAAGTACATCACATATTGTAAGTAAAAGTAATAAGTAGGGGGCGGATTTCTATAACATGTCATATTTTATCCCTTTGCATTATTTCAGGTTTCAGACTAATTTAAACCCGATTCCAAGCAGCCTGGTGAACATAGAACGGCTTTTATTGTGTATATAACTGCATATTTAGGAAAGTTTCAACTGTTGTAGCATATTTAGTGTGAATATGCATATTTAGGTCATATTTTTGGCATATTTGTGTGCATATTAAAGAAATTTTGAAGTTTCATATCATATTTTACAAATTTTGCATTATAATGATACTTTTTGAGAATTTACAGATATTTTAGATAATTAACATTATATTTTAATAAAATGAATTGTAATGAAACTTTAAAAAAATATACATAATGTGTAAGTGGTAAAGTCATATTTTAAATTTTATTGGTCATATTTTAACGTTTTTTAGGTCATAAATGAACAGTGGCGCCAACTTATATGGGCCCATGGGGCTCGAGCCCACCCAATAATTTCCCGAGTATTATTTTCATAATTTTCTATTATTATTATTATTATTATCAATACTACTACTACTACCAGAAATAGGTGGTTTCATTGTTGAATAAGTGAAAAACGAAACTCGAGCTGTTCTTTCAAGCGTAACATGATCTCATCTTGTCTCAAAGCAGGAGCTTCTAGTTCTGGTCAGTTTCTAGTTAATGAGACAGTGGGTCCAGAGGGCTGTCTTTAAGTAAATGAGAGAATGAGGGGACAGTCGTATCTGTGTAGTTTTAAGTTGACAGTTTAGGTTGCAGACAGGGACAATTTTATTATTAGTCCATGTCACAGAATCTGGTGCCACCCAAGTAGTGGTTAAGCGCTTTAAAATATTCTCTTTCCTTTTGAAAACGAAAACATAATATACTCTTATGTAGTTGTTAGTTTTCTCATGTTTCAGTCCATAAATTAACTCACAGCCATCTGTTTCCTGAAGCAAAATTTCCTCCTTTCGATTATTGTATCTTAAGGGTGGAAATTGTCTATTATAACATGGGAAAATCATTTTTAACGACACTTCGACTTATATACAAAATCCCCCAAAAAATCAGACAGTCAGATCTCAGTGGCAATACTGTTCACAGCCCCGGGAGGAATCAGTTGAAACTAATTTCAGAAGACGTGAACATTGTTCTAGTGTCTGTTGTTCTTTTTACGTGTTATCGATCATGGATAAATTTCTGATCAAACGACCGCGGATAGAAAATACCCACGATCAGTACCCGGATATTGTTTATAAAAATTCGGTTCGGAAATCTATCACTGATAAACCAAGCTTGTCGAATAATTCGGGAGTTTGTGATAATATACGAACAAGTGAAAGTGAAACAAAAAGTGCTGCTACAGGTAGAACACGTTTGCAACACGCCGTGGTACATAATGTTGAGTCTATGTTTTACTTTATTTTAATAGTTATCTAAGATAAAAAAAATGCGACTATAAACTTTAAAGGATTTCCGTTAATTAGGCTACACAATCTATTTTTTGACGGTTGAATTACTAAGTATAAATGATTGTTATTAACACTGAAATCGTTTCTAATACAATTCTATAATTATTAATTTTTTTAAAGTTTTTGAGCCCACCCAATGTTTTTCAAAAGTTGGCGCCTCTGTAAATGAATGCATATATCCTATTTTTTAGGTCATAGAAATTCTGGATCCTGGGTAATACAGATTGAGTCTCCTTCATTACTACCACTTATGCATAGGAACCATTATGACGTAAGCATGAATAGTAACTGACAGTGACTACACCAAACTTCACGCTTGGAATGACTTCACATTAGTCACATGCTTCCTGCCAGCTTTGGTGCATCTGTCTTACAATTTATTCAAGGGCTTCTGCCCTGCAATCTTTTTTGCTTTGTTTATTTTCTAATGACCGCCGGCGTGGTCTTGTGGTTAGCGTCGCTGACTACAGATCCATTGGCCTGGATTCGATCCCCGGTACCTCCTCGGATTTTTCTGAGGTAGGGAGGTCTGGAACGGGGTGCACTCAGTCTCGTGATTCAAAATGAGGAGATGCTTGATAGAGAAGTAGCGGCTCCAGTCATGGAAACCACCATTAACGACTGTGGGTGTCAGCATGCTGACCATATGCCCCCAATCCTGCCATCTGCCTATAGTAGATGATGCAGCGGTCGGGTGGTAGGCCTTGTCCTTTCAGGGATGTAGCACCGCAGAGTTTAGTTTAGGAGTTTATTTTCTAAACTGATTTACTTTTCCTATCATGGGTCATTCAAGCATAAGCTATGATTCAGATAGCCGAGACAAATTATTGTACAATATCCTCAATGAGTTTGGGATACCAAAGAAGTTAGTTAGGCTGATCAAAATGTGTCTAAATGGAACCTATAACAGAGTCTGGGTAGGTAAATTTATATGAGAAAGGTTTGCCATTTGAAGCAAGGAGTTGGACTGTCACCTCTACTTTTTTATTTCGCTTTGGAATATGCCATTAGGAAAGTTCAGGACAGGGCCGTCGCGTGGTTTGTTGGCGCCCGGGGCAAGATTTCGTCAGGCGCCCCCCCCCCCCCCAAACTCAATCCCACGTGCACCCACCCAACATTCCACCTATCTGTAAGGATTCAAGGATTTAAGGCCCACAGTAGAGTTCATTATTAGGCTATTATTATTAACAGTATACAAGTAAATTCAGCTGCTCAATTTTGAGCAAATATTTATTTTGGGATAACTTAGCAAATATAAAGTTATTGGTGTCAAAAATTTATTTGTTCAATAAATACATACAACGTAACATTTAAAATTCAGTTATACCTAACTTCAAAAAATAAGTTATGTACATCTAACTTATTTTTTAAAATTTTGTGGTTTTATTTTTGCCGTTGTCACGGCGCCCCCCTGGTCGCGGCGCCCTGGTTCAGGAAAACAAGATTGGCCTAGAATTAAATGGCAGTCACCCGATTTTAGCTTACGCAGATGATCTTTGCTTGTTGGGCGATGACATAAACACAAATAACACATAAATAAACAGAAACATCGGTTAACCGAAAGCGTTCCAGTCGGTCAAATTTGCGCGCGCTCCACCTAGGGCTAGAGTGCTCGGCCAGTCGATTCTGCGGCTCCCCATCCCTGCACAAAATAAAAGGGGGAATTCTTTTTCTATACTTTAACCTACTTTAATGGCAATTGAACTTTTAAAACTAGGCTAGTTAGTTCTCTGCGTTATGTATAAGACATGTGAAACGGAATTAATATTATTGTGTTTATTATCTGTGTTTCTTCGTTTCATATTGCTTCGTATCGGTTATCCGGAAAGTCAGCTATCCGAATCCCCCCGTCTCCATTTGATTCGGTTAATTTATACTCTACTGTACCAGTAAGCTACTCTTGAATTCTTAATAAGAAGAGTAAAGAATAATTATTTTTTACAATATTATTAAAGAAGTTTACGAAAACATCGCACTTTTCTTTCACTGGAATCTTGCTGTATAAAGTGTTTTAAGAAACTTCTTTTTCAATCGTGCTGAATCCATACAACATAGAGCCATTTGAATATTTATATAAGCAATTATAAAGTAAATCCATCAGTGTGCCTTATGTTTAGAATCGATGAGAAAATTTTTAGTAGAATAGCTGGTAACCATGAACAAAATTAATGACAAGAGGAAAAAATCCTCATATTTCACATAAAACAGAAGTCCGTCAATATTATATCTAAACTTTTATACAATATTTTTAGATGAAGAAATTATAGGCTATGTAAAAAGGTTAAGATGTGTCTTCTCAAAATAGCTTTAAAAATGCGAACCCTGCCCATTTGAATGTTATGAACTTATGACTGTAGAACAAATTTATAAGCTCACACTTTTAAAATACTTTCACAAATACCGCAACGTACATGTATCGGATCCTCATAACTACAATAGAAGAAATAAAACATTGCCTTTAATAGAACCAAAATACTTCACCTCTTCTGGCTCTAAACATAGCATTTATTATGGTCCAAGACTCTATAACTCTATAATTAGGTCACACCCAGAAATAGTACATATGAACAGCAAAAAATTCAATAAGTTTATCAAAAATCTTATTTCATAGTTCAAAATTTACTTCACTCCGTACTTAGTAGACAATCAAGGAACTATTTTATTTGTTATAACTCAGGATTTCAATTTTGTTCTTACTACTTTTTCTTTTTCTTTTTTTCTGTTCTTTCTTTTTTATTACTATTTTTCTAAGTAGTGATTTAAAATTAGTTATATTTTCTTTATGTATTTGTATTTTGTAATGTAAATGGCTGAACTGTTCCCAAGCACGAGCGCTTGCTCATTCGGGTGGTTTTGTGTTGTGTTGTGTTATAAACAAAATAAATAAATACAAATAAAATAAATAACACAAATTAACCATACTAATTTCTATATAATTATAAAAAAACTACTAATTATGGATAAACTTAAGATAAAACGGACTTCCGGTTAATAGGGTGTGAATTATTGAGATTCTACTGCACGTTCATAAAAGTAAACTTTTCGGAAGGGGAAGAATTTTTTGTGTGAGAATTATAAGAGATAAATATTTTTTTATGTTAAGTTTGAGCAAGTTTGTTTTGTTGCCAGAATAAAGCGACATAGGTTTACGACCTATAGCTATAGGACGAGTGTTTCACGAGACATAACGGTAAGTCACACGGTGCCACCTCCCGCCGGCAAGAAGAATTAACACACTCAGAGCAGCTAATAACAAAGTCTGCCATCTCGCGGTGATCATCAGAATTACTTGAAACAAAGGGAAATAGTTTTATCAGTGGATCGCTGTAAGTGTCGTGCTATATGGTACTTCACTGAACAATATTATTTTATTTCGTAATTCATCTTTTAAAGAAAGGAAATAAAATTATTAAATATCCATTCTACCGTATAGCAGAGTTACCCTATTACTGTATATCGATTTTTTCTTAATCCTGATTCTTTATATGCACACTAAATAAATTTTTAAGTTCGAATTAAATATCTGGTGCAAATATCTTTAACAGTTATTGAGTTATTAATAATTATTTGCATAAGTCATATATCCAAATATATATCCAAAGATATATCTAAAAAATATAACTGAGAGACCCATACGAAAAATACTGCTTGGAAGACATAGACGTGGATGGGAGGACAATATTAGAATAGATTTAAGGGAAGTAGGATTTGCAAGGGATAGTTGGATGGAGTTAACACAGAAATAGGTTTGAATGGGGGAGCTCATGTAAACGCGGCAATAAACCGGGCTCCATAAAATAGATAATAGTCCTATTATTTAGATTACTTATAAATTGTCTATTCCACTCCGTAAGTAAAAGTAAAAATTTCTTAAATGATTAGTGTCATGAAGAGAATGGGGTTGCACATTTTTGGGCCATTTCCAGACTCAAGGAGCACGTGGCTACATATCTTCGATCCGACACTAGCCCAGCAGACAGATAACCTAGACATTAAGCCGCTGGTTAGAATTAGGAAAAGAAATGGGAGAAAGAAATAGCTAAATGTTGAACACTGTGCTTAGTAAATTATCTAGGAAAGGTATTGTTTTTAAACCTGAGTAGGCCTATAACTTGTAGGCTTTAAGACTTTATTTGAATTGTGTTTTGATATGTCATATTTAAAACAGCTACTAGCTTATAAATGTTGAGCCACAACGCTAATAACTCAAAAGGCCGTGGAACTATCTCTGATGAGGTTGGGATTTTTCAATTTGCCTAATCCTTCTAGGTTGCACTATGGCCCTAGGGTCAACTCATCGTCTAACAGAAATGAATAGGCTACCAGGGGCAATCCTGGGGGTAAAAGCGGTCGATGCTTAAGGTTGACAACCTTCCACCTGTATGTGCCGATATCTTAAAATCTGGGAGCCTCAAACTCCTGCAATCTTAAGGGCTTTCACGGCCTGTAGGCTATAGGGAACACTTTACCTTACTTTAGTGTACTTTACTAGCTTATAAATTAGTTGCCTACTTTTAGTATCAGAATCGTTGGTCTATTGACTCCATTCTATTTAAGCTTATTTTATACAATTTATATCTTGTGGTCCTATCTTTTATAGGTATAGTCTACCTGTAGGCCTTCATGGGACGAAATATATTATTTCCATTTTTCAATAACAAAATTGTACTGACCAGCAGTTTTGTTGTTGCATTTCTATCAAGAGCTGTTTTTAGCAAGCCACTTTTTATACGAACTCAAACTTGCATGGTGAACAATACATCTTTTCATCAGGCGGAAAAAACTGAATATGCACCTCTCAACAACATGACTTCTTATCCTATACCAGGATTTGAAGTGTGGAAGGTGTTTGCCCCAGCTTAGAGTGGAGAAAATTATGTTAGTGTATGTCATCAGCTATTAACTTTATGAATTATGCAATGTACAATAGTTTACCCTAAATTTATAATAAAACTTGAAGTATTTTAAATAAGATTCAATGCAAAATTACAGAGGAGAAAATCAACTTTTTAACCTTTTGTTTACTTTTCCTTTACAGTCCGTTAAGGTTTTATAAATTGTGTGTCGGGTCTCGCAAATTAAGGGTTAAAATTTAAACGAATTTATCGTAGTTTTAATTTAAACATAACAAAGTGCACCAATTCTGGCCATTACCTACTACTTTTAAAAAATCATATTTATTTTACATTTAGTTTTTTTTACAGCTTTTGAGTTAGGCCGGTATAATTTCGGCGTGGTCTTGTGGTTAGCGTCGCTGACTATAGATCCGTCGGCCCGGGGTCGATTCTCGGTACCTCCTCGGATTTTTCTGAGGTAGGGAGGTCTGGTAGGGGTGTACTCAGCCTCGTGATTCAAATTGAGAAGTTACTTGATAGAGAAGTAGCGGCTCCGGTCATGGAAACCACCATTAACGGCCGTGGGAGTCGGCATGCTGACCACATGCTCCCAATCCTGCCATCTGCCTATGGTAGATGAGGCAGCGGTCGGGTGGGAGGCCTTGTCCCTTCAGGGATGTAGCGCCACGGAGTTTAGTTTTAGGGAATGAATTGCTAAAAGTATTTCTCAGCGTTCGATATGTAGGTTCCAGAAATGGTGTGAGAAGACTCTGGCACTAAGACAGAGGGATGCCAATCCTATACCCTTCCCCCTTTGACCATGGAGGAACGTGTTCGTCTCTATTGGTAGCGCGCTTGATTTAGGAAGCATGCACAAGACGTTGCACATAACTGAAGCTGCGTCCTCGATAGAATCTACTCGGTTCTTTATTAACAAAATAACATTCCTAAAAGATGCTTTTAAAAAATAATTATCTTCACCAAAGTGAGACATTTTCTTTTTTATCCTAAATCTCAAAGGTATTATGTACTGTGTTTAGAGAAGAAACCTGGCAACTGCTGGAACCCAGAAGTGGCCGTAATTGCAGACATGTATCTTTTGTGTATTCTTATCTTTTGTATCTTTTCTTTTTATTATTTTAATATGTATGAATTGTGTTTTTGTCATGGACACATGCAATTGGGTTTTCTACCTGTAATGTTCATTATTATTATTATTATTATTATTATTATTATTATTATTATTATTATTATTATTATTAAATAAATAAATAAATAAATAGAAATGCTGCTCAGATGCATCAAATCCGTGGTCACAGCAATCCTTCACCGAAACGTGGATGCAATTTGGTTTCGTCAAAAAGCCGGTATAGTCGAGACTATATATTCTGGTGATATACAATTGGTTACCTCCTCAATGGTTCCTTTTTGTAGTGCTTTCCATGGTGTTTTTCTTATGAAGTTGATAAATTGTAGCACATCGACCTCCATTATTCAATAAATTGATAAATTAAATAATTAACCTTGTAGCTGTCAGTTGATGGTCTGTGTGCATAGTCGGAATGATTAATATGCTGATGTCCATCCATGACTGCTAATCGGACGGCCACCAATTGCCCAAGTTGTACCACTAGTAAAATATCATTTGCACCCACACACAGAACGGGCTCTTTTACTGGCAACATGTAAGAATAAAGCGTTTTAAACATCGGTAAGACCAAAGAGGCTCACAGCAATCCTGGTCGTAGCGAAAAATAAGTGTTTTCCAGGAACAGATAAAAGATAGGAAGTAGTTTATTTTTAACCAAATTCTATATAAGGGTAAACGATGTTCGTTTTGTGTAATCTGAATTAAGCCCACTCATAGGATTTTTCGGCTCCACAGATCCTCTGCTAATTTCAGTGTAATCTCTTAAGAAATCCTTATTTGGTTTGTCTCACACTTAAATATTTTCTTCGTAATCGACCTGAGAAAAGGTTAATAGTGTCTTCGCCCAACCTTTCCGGTACAATCCTTTAATTGGCAGAGCGACGTGATCAACGCCCTTGGTTTCTGTGAGTTTTAATTTACAAATGAAGACTACATTAATAATAATGTTTATGTTGTTATTAATTAATTGATTAAATATTCATTAATTCTTTCAGTCCATACTACAATAGTAGTTGCACACAATGCAATTTACAAGTAGTGATCAAAAAAATAATCACGAGTATAAAATTGACAATGACTGCAATAAAAGAAGGTAGGGGAAAGGATAGAAATGAAAAAATGGAACGAAAGAAATTCGTTCATCTATGCAGTATGAAAAGTTGTATAAAAAATATATTTATTACGTTTAGTATCTGAATTTTGCCGATTAGTGAACTACTAGTGCATTATCATTGTGGTTGACTTAATGCATTTCCGAAGTTTTTAGTAACTTTTGGATTTAAAAAAAAATCGAAAAGTCACCTAGGCCTATACAGTATTATAAAACAATTTGTTTGGCAACGAAGTAAATTTTACTTTGAATAAGGACAGATAAAACAAAATTAAATTAGTGAATATTTTATGGAGTTTTATTTTCAATTTTAGGTAATTATACAGCATATGAGGTGTTATTATGTAGTCTAACTTATGTGTATAGGAGTTCTCTAGTTAGAAAGTCGACAAAGGAGGATGATATGGAACAGAAACGTCATTATCAGCCATGATGCCAATACTTGAAGGAAAAATATGAGATCAAAGATTGAGAGGTGGCTGGTTTGCTATTTGGAGCGAGAGAGGCAATTTTGAAATTCTGTGTCAATTTTCCAGCGTTTTGGTGTACTATCTCCAAAAATGTATAACATAATAAAAATCGGTGCATAGTGGTAAGAAAATTCCCTTAGCATATGGTAAACATTTCAGCAAGATAGATTAGAAATCGTAAGATTTTTTTAAACATAAAATTAAAATTCTTAAAGTGTCCGAGCTATTTTTTTAAGGATATGAATGACATTCTGTGACACATTAAAGAACCTGGATAAGCTGGGACTAGTTATGTTTCTGTAGAAATGTTTTAAACAAATTGTAGGGCTACCACAAAATAATGCCTGTATTTTAGGCATAGGAAACCAGAACAGCACAATCCATGAGATGAACATTTTCGGTGAAATATGTTATGAATTCAGACGACAACACGTAGTATTATGAGTCATTGCTAGTACGAAGGGCCTAATGAACGTGGGATGCTGACGGAGTTACATGCGTGTAGTGGCAACACTGTCATTTATTAATTGCTCTCATCTCCAAATTTTAACTTTCCCAGAAGAGAAATAATATCATATATTTTCCCTATCACTGCATTGCTCCGACGACAATTTAAAGTCGCATGCTATTTCCCCGTGACTCGGAGATAATTTTCGTTTGATCGTTTTATAGACCTTTCTAGAAACGATACAGGGATTTCCCTAATCTTTTCCACAAAGTAGCTTATATGTAGGATAACTTCTATTTCTTATTACCAGTAGGCCTAGCCTATCGTAAAATCCAATATAGGCTTATTTTGACGTGTAAAGTCTTGGAAATCGGTCTTGTGGGGGGTCACTTGCAAAAACTGCACTTAGCGGAAATAGATGCAATGGAAATACAGTACGTCAAGGCCGACCGAATGTAGAAACTGCAGCCTCACTAGGCTAATTCTACTCTTGATATTGAATAGACTTGGTTTGGGACTTGGTTAGGGACTTGGTTTCACATTAATAACAATAAATCATCACATATCTAAATACTGTACGTGTTTCCAACTATCCACAACTTTTCATTTTTAACTTTACATTTTTCTTTCACATCGTATTTCTTAGTAGCCTAATAGTTAATATTTCAGTAATAGTTTAAATCTTAGTAAGTAGCAAACTATTTAACATATTGTTTTTTGTGTATTGTATTAGCTCTAGAGAACTAGTTCTTAAGCCTTAAATGATAATAGTAAAATCATGTTTCTGTGTATTTGTAACTTTGTATTGTACTTGTATCATACTTGTTCTATTGTAATATTGTAAAGTTCAGTTGTATTAATCCTGGTTGAATGGTAAAATAAAACAATTCTAAATTCTAAATGGAGAGGACCTTATCTAAAGTGATGTCAGAAATTTGTATATTTATGTCACGATTGCATTGCTTTGGATGTAAAAATTTAATACAGAATCTATGTTTAATTATAGCTATATTAATTATTATAAAATATTAATTAAATAGTAGACTATAAGGTAGGCTATGGTTCGTCTTCGTAGTCTCGTGATTAGCGTCGCTGGCTACAAATCCATAGACCGGATTCAATCCCGATACCTTCTCGAATTTTTGTTAGTAAGGGAGGTCTAGTACGGGGTGCACTCAGCCTCTCTGAGGATCCAATTGATTGAGAAGTAGCTGATCCTGTGGGCGTCTCCTTGCTGACAGAAGAACGTAATCAGAGTGTTCGAAAACCGGGTGCTTAGGAAAATATTTGGGCCTAAGAGAGATGAAAGTGAAGACTGGAGAAAACTGCATAACGACGAGCTTCATAACCTGTACTTGTCACCGCATATAGTAAAGGTAATTAAATCACGGATGATGAAATGGGCTGGGCATGTTGGGCGCATGGGGAGGAAAGACATCTAAAAATTATTAACTGGGAGACCCGAAGGGGAAAGACCACTTGGAAGACCTAGACGTAGGTGGGAGGACAATATTAGAATAGATTTAAGAGAAGTGGGATTTGAGAAGGATGGTTGGATGGAGTTAGCACAGAATAGGATTGAATGACGGGCTCAGGTAAGCGCGGCAATGAACCTTCGGGTTTCATAAAATAGATAATATTCCTTTAGCTTGCTTAGGAATTGTCTATTGCCACTGAGTAAGTAAGTATTATCATGTATGGCTTAATTGGATGTGGAGGAGCTTGAAACTATTCCACTAATTTCGCTTTAAAAAAGGTGTTATTTAAATTTGTGTGTCTAAAATTTTTGACTATTCTTCTATATTGACCGCCAGCGTGGTCTGTGGTTAGCGTCGCTGACTACAGATCCGTCGGCCCGGGATCGATTCCCAGTACCTCCTCGGATTTTTCTGAGGTAGGGAGGTCTGGTAGGGGTGCACTCAGCCTCGTGATTCCAATTGAAGAGCTACTTGATAGAGAAGTAGCGGCTGCGGTCATGAAAACCACCATTAACGGCCGTGGGTGTCGGCATGCTGACCACATGCCCCCAATCCTGCCATCTGCCTATGGTAGATGACGCAGCGGTCGGGTGGTAGGCCTTGTCCCTCGAGGGATGTAGCGCCACGGAGTTTAGTTTTAGTATTCTTCTATATTAGGACTAATAGGCCTATTTTTAGAATTTAAGTTGTATTCCTAGAAATGCAAGCTTTAGATCGCATCCAAATACTTATGACGAAAGACGAACCTAAATAATCATTTAATGGAACTTAAACGTTTTGCGACTGCAGGTCTAAAACACAGATCTCGAACTTAAGTCCCAGATTATTCACTTCCATTGTTAAAAATAGCTCTAAGCTAATTATTCTGAAAGTTATAAATTTAAGAATATAATTAAGTTTAAAGCATCAACATTTGTTTTTAGTTTTTATTTACTTATAATATTTTTGTTGTTGTAATTACTGTATTTCATTGTATTTTATATTCATGTACAGTAATTATATTATTTGTGTACTTTGTTTTTCTGAAATGCTCCAGATCACGAGTATGTGATCATCAAGGTGGCGCTTTAATGTAAAAATAATTATTTTATTTGTTTAATACTATAACTATACGCAAGTAAATTGAAATGAATTGAATTTAAAGATTAATAATTTAAGAAGAGCTACGGTGTTTACACTTTATTGTTCTGTTTTGCAGATAATGAAATCCTGAGATTCGACAAGGAGCTGCAGGTGGTGAGTACATAACGAAATATTGTAGCTATTTTTGTCTGATTATTCTTTGGCTAGGCTTACATGTTCCAGCTTATTTAACTGAATCTGTCTGCTCGTTAAATAGCAATTAAAATAAGTTATGAAAATAAACTTTCCGAGTTAATATTGAGCCTATTCGGTTGAAAGTTTTACTTGTCAATTAGGATTTGAATTCCCTATGCCAAACATTTCAACAAAAACTATAGAAAGATATTGCTAGAGTGGCAATCTGATAAGTATACTGCTCTTACAAACATTTCTGAGCAATTAGTTTCAGTCGATTCGTGTATTGCAAAGGAAAGTAGGCTACATAGAGTGAAACAAAAGAAAAGTGTGATTTTTTATGTTTGCCTAAAGAACTAGCGAGGGAAGCTATATGATTGAATCCTGAATTCATTACCATTAAAAAGAAGATAGAGGCAGCAAAATAGTTTGTTTAGTTTAGGACAATTTGTTAATCACTTATGTCTGGAATGTTTATTATACTCTCGCTTTCTTCTTCTTCTTCTTCTTCTTCTTCTTCTTCTTCTTCTTCTTCTTCTTCTTCTTCTTCTTCTTCTTCTTCTTCTTCTTCTTCTTCTTCTCCTTCTTCTTCTTCTTGCGGATTGTTTACGGATTGTTTACGGCTCTCGCTTTCAATCTGGTATTTTTGTATTGAACCTGGTAGTTTTTGGAGTGACCTTCCGATGTTTTTGTATTGTAAGTTCTTTTCTGAAGATCCAGTGGTCTGAAATTTCGCCTTTATTGCTATATAACAGAATCACAACAAGAATTATTACCTTCTGTGTAATTTAAATTATTTTGCTATTTTCACAATAACAAAAATTAAAACAAAACACAGAACTTTTACAAATTCGAAATAATTGCTGATCTCAGTATTCTGTGGTGACAAGACCAACTCTCAACTGCCATGCTAGTAAAGAAGTAAGGAATAGGACTACCGCTTTTCCATGCGATGCCTTACTGCGCACTCATATCTACTGTACAAGTGGTATTAATCATCCAAGCATGGATGCGCAGTAGATGCAGACGAGTCCATTAAATATTCTTATTGCGTAGAGAGGTGCATGGATAAGTTGTGTCGATGCTTCCAGTGCCGTAAGACCGTATAATGCAGTTAAGAAACAAGAGACCTTCTTATTGTTCATGCCATTTTAAGAAGACCTCGCCCCAAACCATCGTCTATCTACAAAAGAATACAATAGCATTGTTCCATGATCCCAAAATCTGCACCAACACCGATACCGACAAAGAACAGGTACTATTGTAGTCGCTTGGATTTCCCCAGTGTAGCCGCTGTCATTCACCACTTCTCAAGTGAAACCGTGCTGTGGTACTAATTTGGCAACATAGAAGCGTAAATACGACTAATTACCTTTCTGTTAACTGAGGATTAGAGTGGCAGCATGTGGGAAAGTTTTTGGGAAAAAAGTATTTAAAAAGTGGCACCCACAATCGCTTCTCCTTTCGCTAGTGCAGTTCAACATTTTTACCCCTCCCCATGCTTCCTCCCACTTGCGTCACTTCCCCTCACGCGCATCTGGCTTTCGCCTATGATTAATACCACTGTACCTTAGTCTGCTAAATTTTTAAGATCTTTACAGGAATAAAAGTTATGTTCGTGCAGAATTTCAGCTCTGTCAGTTGAAGTTTTGTGTGACAGAATGTCACACAGATTCACAGTTCAAACCAATATAACTTTTATACTATTTAGAAATAATAGTATGGTATGGTTGGTAAGGTGCATCTTTATTCTTATTCTTATTTCATAGATATTAAATATATTATCCATAGAATAAATCCAACGCACGGGCCTAGACGGCCGTTAGTACATTCACTTACCAGCTCTTTGAGGCTGCGAGGTGGTGCCTTCGAGAAAATTGCTCTTGCTATGTCACGAGAACCTGAAATGGAAAATAATTCGTGTGAAAGCAGATTCAATATTTTTCTTGGACTCACTTCTGGAGATCGCGGATTCAAACCCCGTTGCTGCCAGTAGGAATTGATTTTTTTCCATGGTTTCCCCAGTCGCTAAGGTAAATGTCGAATTAGATAATAACTTACCATCTCCACTAATTCATCCTGTAACATAATCATGAATATTGAGTACCGTTATCAGTTAAAATTAACATTAGAAAACAGATGTACATCAATAATTACATGGTCAACTGATATATCCACAGAACATAACACATGATATGAAACGTGTGTACATAAAGCTAAACTAATAAAGGAAAAACTCCTACTAGCTGAACCTGTCCGATTTACTCACACGTTGTCCCTCGTTTCCCTCCAAAATACCGACAATTACATAATTTTATATATTATATTACATACGTCATATGTTTGTACGAAGGAGAACCCGGATTTTTTAAAACGAGTGTTTGGTTATGTGATTTAAATACTGATTAAAAATAAACACGACAGTGTAAGGCAGCACCGAATAATAATATTAGCCCTCTACAGTGTTATAAAATCATAAATCACAATACAATTCCTTAAATAATGTACCTCTATTGAAAAAAGTACTCTTTGTTGTTTCACACAGACAGGGCTTAAAGTCAAAGAATACCATCTATATAGGATTTCCATTGAAGATAGTGTTGTTTGACTTAAAGCCCTCTTGTAATGTCATAAAAAGCTTTATGTCACTGCTGTTTTTTACGATCGGTTTGAATCCGATAGAGAAATCGATTTATCGATATGTTGATTCGTCTTCTGATGGAGCATTAACTTCCGGGCCTTAGTGATTATAGTCTAAATTATGCGTAAGGATGTACTTAACTACTTAGATAAATTCCTGGATTTTGTCAAAAAGGGGAAAGTGCGACAGTTACTCACAGGTTTACTAGTAATAAGTAGGCCTGGATTTTTAGGCTGTTATAAAAGGTATTTTAGCCTTTTATTTTCGTGCAATAGCCCTTTTTAGGCTTTAAACAAACTATTTTAGCCGTCTTAATAAAACATATAATGAACACTAATATTAGGCCTAACACCGAAAATTGTATTATAATTTTGGCAAAATTATTCTAGTTTTTTTTTTTTTTTTTTTTTTTTAACTAAAGAAACAAGTAACTATTCCTTATATCGGCACTTGAAAAATAGCATAAACAATTGAGATATTTACCCTTTAATGATACAATTATTCGCTACACCACTCAATTAAATTCCGATCTACAAGAATAGGTAGACTCCAGGGTCACGAATGTGTTCCTTTAATATACTTCTCTGTCGTTGGTTGCAACTTGTTATTTTAATTAGTAATGAATTTAATTTTCAATTTGCAACTTGTTACTTTAAAGTTGAAACGACATTGGATTAGTTTCAGATTTCAAAGCATAGCAGATGGCTCAAGTTTCATTTCCTGCGACGGCGAGGCGGTACATTTTCGAGTTACAAAGAAAATAAATTTATTTTTATTATTTTTATTATTTTTTTCTTAAAATGCACATATTCACATATCTATTTTCCTTTGCATTAATTGAAAAATCTATTTAATAACAGTGTTTTTCTGCAAAAGTCCTCTTTAGCCCCTAGTTTTTTCAGAAAAAGTCCTCTTTAGCCCCTAGTTTTTTCAGAAAAAGTCCTCTTTAGCCCCTAATTTTTCAGCAAAATCCTCCTTAGCCCCTTTTAGGTCCTTCAGTCCGATTAGCTCTTTTAGGTTCTCTAAGATTCTCATATTCGGAAGCAAGGGGCATGAAACGGAAAAGTAGGCCTACGTTAAAATAGGCTATTCTAATTAGGAAGCTGGGGGGAAAAATAGGTTAAAACCTTCAAATCCGGGCCCTAAGTTATTACTGTTACGCATTCTCTTGTAGTCTAACCTCCTTCCATACGGACAATTACAGATTCCTGTTTTAATGCCAGCCCGATTTTTTCTTTAGTTGAATGTACAACTAAAGCATGAAGGGGAGAAAAGCAGTAATTTTTTAATTTGTAGATCCCTCCAAACAGTAATAATTGGTGTTGAGGTACAAAGGAACCAGTGTTTTGCATTTGTTAAGTATGGTGTAAGAAATAATTAAAATACATATTTGTTCATGCAGATTGATCGCATGCTCACTGTGTTTGAAGTAACACGCGACGCGATTTCATTATCAAGTGGCACGGAAAACCGCCATACAACACGACCATATTAAGGGAACACTCCAGCTTTCTCATCAAACTTACCACATTATATTATTTTAATATTACCCTAACCTGCTTTTAGGGAAATTATATGAAATTGTTCTGCATGATAATGGAGTTTTAAAAACAAGTTAACACATAAAGTATTTGACAAATACCCTAAGTTTAATAATGCTCTCTAAATTACTAAGAAGAATTTTTAAAAATCTCGACTAGGGCAAGGCATTTCAAGCATGGATGGCAGTAGCGAATCCCGAAATTTTAGTTGCCATTATTTATAGCATGATAGGTTATTTGGAATTATTTAGGATTAAATACATTTTAGGGAGCCTCAACCTCCTGGAACCCTCTGGCCCTCCATGGCATGTAATAGGGAATACTTTACTTTTTTACTATATACATTTTAAGTGTCATGCTTTTAACATGCAAAATTAACATTTCGAGCGCCGAGTCACTCCGTAGTTTTTCGTAAAATGTTAGAACATTTTGTAATATTTCAAAATTTAAAATGGTGTTTACTGATATTAAATGCATGATCTTAATATTTATTTACGATAGTAAAGAAGCAAAACAATTTAACGATAGAAAAGTTAAACCAATAAACGGTAAAACTGAATTCTATATTAGAAGTTTTTTGTAGTTATATTTACAAAGAAATGCAATTGAAGAGCTTTTAGCAAAAACAACCATAGTCCAAAAACCAAAATTTTCAGTAGAAGCAAAAAACTTTCTCCCTTTGGCAGTTATTACTTCATGAATTTAAAATTTATTGTATATTTAAGTAAACATATATAGAAATATTTTGTTATAATAATTATCCTTTACATGTAACTTCAGTGCCCTGAAACCAGACCTGAAAACTGAAGAGACATGGACTATGGCTGTTTTTGCCAACAAATTTTAATCCACTATCTAAGAAATGTTTAAGAACGCAAAGAAAAAATATAAAAGCTAACAATAAACAAGAAAAATGTTATTCAATTATTAATTACACGTCACAGTATTAATGTTATTGAAAAATATCAATATTGGCTATTGTATGAGCTAGGATGTTTCTGGATCCTCGATTCCACTGCTGTTATCATCAGAGGAGTCGATGCTTTACACAACAATGAAACAGCTGATTCTAAGAAACAGATTTCTGCATGATAGCCAACTTGTATCAGCAAATTCACTACGTATTTGCAAAAAAACTGAATGGACAATGGTTGTTTTTGCTAAACTTGGTAAACTTTGTAATCCTATATTTGAGGAACTATATCAGATTTTGCCATATCATGTAGTTTAAACAATGACCAGTAGGTTGTAGCACCCAATGACACAGAAAACTCAATTTTCAAATTTTTGGACTAAGGTTGTTTTTGCTAAAAGCGCTTCAATTTTTCACTGTGCACTACTGATATAGCAGTACAGTAATATAAGTAATCAAATTTAACAACACTTTTTAGAAAATATATGCGTAACGACAACCATGGCAGTCAGGAAGGGGGTGGCAAGGTTGGGCCGCTGCCCCCCTCTGGAAATTTTGTTTACACCTAAATCTGTAAATTAAATTACTATAAGCAACTAATATGAAGTGAGGCTTATATTTCCACATACTATAATATGAGTTCTTTGTAACAGCTGACTACCTTAGATATGAGCATGTAGGAATAATTCATTCCATAAATTTTAAATCATTTCCAGTTAAGCAATTTACTGTAATGTAGGTAAAGCAATGAATGTAGGCCTAGTCCACCCCATTTTAAATCAATAGAAGTCACATCTGTGAAATTGTAAGGGGTAGAAAAAGTCATGTGAGTGCACTACATTAATTTTTACTGTGTATCCATCACCATAGGCCCAACTACAGTAAATCAAGGATATGGATGATGATGATGATGATGATGATAATAATAGTAATAATAATAATAATATAATAATAATAATAATAATAATAATAATAATAATAATAATAATAATAATAATAATAAAGTGGTCGTAGTAATAATAGCATAGTGATGGTGGTGGTGATAGTAATTTGTTCATTTGCCCCTCCTTGGCAAAATTTCTGCGGACGTCCATGACGACAACAATGTAGGGTAATCTAAAATTAGATCTTGTTTTAGCGCGAATCCACAAATTATTAGCTTGAAATTTCTGAAAATTCGTCTTGAATATAATTAGATCGTCAGTATTCACTATCGTTTATATCACTTTAACTTTCACTAAAATCATTCATAACCTCACCATCTGTCAAATCACGGCACACCATCTCCTTGTCTGCTGCTGAAAATACACGGCGAGCATTCTGCCAAACAAACCACATTGTGTCTAAACAAATTACAGAAAACGCATTCCAGCGCATTTTAAATTCCAACGAAATTTAAAAAATCAAAAGGAATATGCACGATGATAAAATCCCGTTAGTTCACGAAACTCGAGAATAAAATGCAGTTTTTTTAAGTTTTTGCATCCCATCAATTGACGAAGTTTTTAGTCAAAACTAAAAAACCTCATATTTTGTATAGAATCTGTATATATATAAAAGGCTTTGTCCTGACTGACTGAATGACTGAATGACAGGAATCAACGTACAGCCTAAACTATAACAGGTAGAGACTTGGAATTTTGACAGTACCTTCGTTTCATAATGTAGGTCCTCACTAAGAAAGGATTTTGAAAAATTCAGATTCTAAATGCCAAAAATCAAATGTTTTTGAGAATACTTAATCCCTTCTTACACAGAATTATCGAATCCGAATCACATTTGACATTAAAACTTGTTGTTACCAGCGGGCCTTGGAAAAAAAATGAAAGTAGAATAAATTTGACAAATGAGAGAAACAAATGAGAGAACTATCAATATCCACGAAAATAATGCAGTCACATAACTTTCTTTGCCCTGGACATAGAGAAAACAATACGAGGTATGGTAATATATATATTATTATATCACAGAATGAAATTCACGAAAATAATGCAGTCACATTACTTCCTCTTGCCTGGAAATAGAGAAAACAATACGAGGTAAGGTAATATGTTTTGGGAAGAGATGTATGAAAGTGATATTGTATTTCTGTTTAATTTCATTCCGAAAACGGTTTTATGGTAACATGACAGTGAGAAACAAAATTTTCAGCCACGATAATACAATTTTATGTTACCGGAATTTCGGTTTCTTCTTATAGAGCGTGGGCTACTGTATACCCCCCATCCCCCCCCCCCCGTGGGATTTTCCGACTCATATATTTTTTTGTTGGTATTGACATGTAGTTTCATATTTTAGTTGTTTGCCCCTTATCAATTACAGCATTTACCCGGAAACCCCGGAAAACTACGGAAATCAGGAGAAAACTAGTTACTTTTAATTTTTCTTTGTTCTTTGCTCCTAATATGCCCAGGGAATTTCTGAATCACATATTTATTGTTGGTATTGCCATCTAGATTAAGTTTTTAGCTGTTTACCCCTTATCAATTACAGTATATCCCCGGAAAACAACGGAAATCCGGAGAAATGTCTTTGTTTTAATTTGTCTTTGTTCTTTGCTCCTAATATGCCCAGGGAATTATTGACTCACATATTTCTTGTTGGTATTGTCATCTAATTTAAGGTTTCAGTTGTTTTCCTCTGACCAATTACAACATATCCCCGGAAAACCCGGAATACCACGTATATACGGAGAAAATGTCAATGTTTTATTTTTTCAATCTTTGTTTTTCCTTCTAATATTCAAAGGGAATTTCTGACTCATATGTTTTTTTGTTGGCATTGCCATCTAGATTAAGGTCTCAGTTGTTTGCCCATTATCAAATACAGTATATCCCCGGAAAACTCCGAAAACCACGGAAACCCGGAGAAAATGACTTTGTTCAAATTTTTAAAAATCTTAGTTCTTTGCCCTAGTATTCAAAGGGACTTGGTGACTCATATAGTTTTGTGTTGGTATTGCCATCTAAATTAAGGTTTCAGTTGTTTGCCCCTTATCAATTACAGCATTTCCCCAGAAAACTCTGAAAACCACGGAAATCCGGAGAAAATTACTTTGTTTATTTTTTTAAATCTATGTTTTTTCCTCCTAGTATTCAAAGGGAATTGGTGACTTATATGTTTTTGTATTGGTATTCCCATCTAGATTAAGGTTTAGCCCCCTATCAATTATAGCATTTCCCCAGAAAACTCGGAAAACCACGGAAATCCGGAGAAAATTACTTTGTTTTAATTTTTTTAATCTTAGTTATTTGCTCTTAGTATTCAAAGGGACTTAGTGACTCATACGGTTTTGTATTGGTATTGCAATCTAAATTAAGGTTTCAGTTGTTTGCCCCTTATCAATTACAGCATTTCCCCAGAAAACTCTGAAAACCACGGAAATCCGGAGAAAATTACTTTGTTTTAATTTTTTTAATCTTAGTTATTTGCTCTTAGTATTCAAAGGGACTTAGTGACTCATACGGTTTTGTGTTGGTATTGCCATCTAAATTAAGGTTTCAGTTGTTTGCCCCTTATCAATTACAGCATTTCCCCAGAAAACTCTGAAAACCACGGAAATCCGGAGAAAATTACTTTGTTTTAATTTTTTTAATCTTAGTTATTTGCTCTTAGTATTCAAAGAGACTTTGTGACTCATATGGTTTTGTGTTGGTATTGCCATATAAATTAAGGTTTCAGTTGTTTGCCCCTTATCAATTACAGCATTTCCCCAGAAAACTCTGAAAACCACGGAAATCCGGAGAAAATTACTTTGTTTATTTTTTTTAATCTAAGTTTTTTCCTCCTAGTATTCAAAGGGAATTGGTGACTTATATGTTTTTGTATTGGTATTCCCATCTAGATTAAGGTTTTAGTTGTTTTCCCCCTATGAATTACAGCATTTCCCCAGAAAACTCGGAAAACCACGGAAATCCGGAGAAAATTACTTTGTTTTAATTTTTTTAATCTTAGTTATTTGCTCTTAGTATTCAAAGGGAATTGGTGACTTATATGTTTTTGTATTGGTATTGCCATCTAGATTAAGGTATCAGTTGTTTTCCCCTTATCAATTACAGCATATCCCCGGAAAACTCCGAAAACCACGAAAATCCGCAGAAAATGAGTTCGTTTTAATTTATTAAAAATCTTTGTTCTTTTATCCTAATATTCCCAGGGAATTTCTGACTCACATATTTTTGTTCGTATTGCCATCTAGTTTAAGGTTTCAGTTGTTTGCCCCTTACAAATAGTTTTAATTTTATATTGTTCTTTGCCCCTAATATTCCCAGGGAATTTCTGACACATATTTTTGTTCACATTAGAATATGAAGGGTGTGCTGCCAGGTTTTCAATCGCTTTCATCCCTTCAGCATCATTATTTTTTGTCATGCTGTAATTGGTAAGGGGAAAACAACTGATACCTTACTAGTTGGCACTTCCAACACAAAAGCATATGAGTCAGGAATTCTCTTCGAATATTAGGAGCAAAGAACAAGGATTTAAAAAGAAAACATAGTCATTTTCTCCGTATATACGTGGTTTTCCGGGTTTTCCGGGGATATGCTGTAATTGGTAAGGGGAAAACAACTGAAACCTTAATCTAGATGGCAATACCAACACAAAAACATATGATTTACCAATTCCCTTTGAATACTAGTAGCAAAGAACAAAGATTTTCAAAAATTCAAACGAAGTCAATTTTTTCGGATTTCCTTGGTTTTCGGAGTTTTTCGGGGATATGCTGTAATTGATAAGGGGCAAACAACTGAAATCTTAATCTAGATGGTAATGGCAACAAAAAACATATGAGTCAGAAATTCCCTTTGAATATTAGGGGCAAAGAACAAAGATTTAAAAACCAAAACATAGTAATTTTCTCCGTATATACGTGGCTTTCCGGGTTTTCCGGGGATATGTTGTAATTTGTAAGGGGCAAACAACTGAAACCTTAAACTAGATGGCAATACGAACAAAAATATGTGAGTCAGAAATTCTCTGGGAATATTAGGGGCAAAGAACAATAAAAAATTTAAACAAACCCATTTTCTCCGGATTTCCGTGGTTTTCCGGGGTTTCCGGATAAATGCTGTAATTGATAAGGGGCAAACAACTAAAATCTTAAACTAGACGACAATATCAACAAAAAAATATGTGTGCCAGAAAATCCCACGGGGGGGGGGAGGGTTTGCTATTGGTAGCCCATGGTCTATTATTAGAACCCTTCCCGGGCTTACTGTGTACTATACAAGCGATGGGATGCAAAATTCTACATATAGCCATAAAAGCTATTTCAAACATTTTCTTAGGGGATAGTTTGAGTGTGATAAGTCGTTCTTTCTACTTCAAATTATAAATACCTATATAAGGACCTAGAATTTATAAATCTAAAGTCCTTCATAAGTTAATTTCCAATTACCAAATAAAAAACCCGGGCGACGCCGGGCCTTTTAAGCTAGTCTCTATATATATAAAAGGCTTTGTCCTGACTGACTGAATGACTGACTGAATGACAGGAATCAACGTACAGCCTAAACTATAACAGGTAGAGACTTGGAATTTTGACAGTACCTTCGTTTCATAATGTAGGTCCTCACTAAGAAAGGATTTTGAAAAATTCAGATTCTAAATGCCAAAAATCAAATGTTTTTGAGAATACTTAATCCCTTCTTACACAGAATTATCGAATCCGAATCACATTTGACATTAAAACATATTGTTACCAGCGGGTCTCAGATGGCCATGGAAAAAAAATGAAAGTAGAATAAATTTTACAAATGAGAGAAACAAATGAGAGAACTATCAATATCCACGAAAATAATGTAGTCACATAACTTTCTTTACCCTGGACATAGAGAAAACAATACGAGGTAAGGTAATATGTTTTGGGAAGAGATGTATGAAAGTGATATTGTATTTCTGTTTAATTTCATTCCGAAAACGGTTTTATGGTAACATGACAGTGAGAAACAAAATTTTCAGCCACGATAATACAATTTTATGTTACCGGAATTTCGGTTTCTTCTTATTAGAACCCCTCCCGGGCTTACTGTGTACTGTACAAGCGATGGGATGCAAAATTCTACATATAGCCATAAAAGCTATTTCAAACATTTTCTTAGGGGATAGTTTGAGTGTGATAAGTCGTTCTTTCTACTTCAAATTATAAATACCTATATAAGGACCTAGAATTTATAAATCTAAAGTCCTTCATAAGTTAATTTCCAATTACAAAATAAAAAACCCGGGCGACGCCGGGCGTTTTAAGCTAGTTAATTATAAATTTATGTTTTTATACCAGTCTTAGAACCGACGCATTTATATGTCAGTACCAATTAAAAGGTTAAAATGTAAAGAAATGCAATGTACTTTTCCCCACGTGCACGCTAATTGAAATTGACAATATTCAAGTAATTATAGGCTACTTTTCCCCAGCAATATTGACAGCAGGACTCCTTAGTTCATAAGAAATTCTATGTATCATACATTGTTAAAAGCATTCCTTAATAATTTACGATTGAGATTGTTATTTATAAATGTTATTATTAAAGTGATAGTAATTACCAGGTTTAGGATTTTTAGGTGCTATTTACATATGGAAAGGGGAAGGAAAAAGGTGCTAAATTAAGAAAGGGCTGTTTCATTCAACTACTTCAGCAAATCCTGTTTCATTTTTGTTACTAAAAAGAAGCAGCCATAAAATAACTTAATTATTAGGGCAAGGAATTTGATAATTTTGCATCTTTTTTATATGAAGGATGAAAGATAGCTCCAATATATATAAATGTGTATCATGAAATAGTTGATTAAATAAGGGCAATTCTTTTTTGCATGTTTTGGCTTTATTTTGCATTTTTCGTCATTTTCAAGAGAAAGGTAATTTTTTGAAATTGTTATGTATTTTTATGCATTTTTAGGTCATTTTCGGCGTTTTTAGGTCTTTTTCGGCACTTTAGGTCATGTTTCAGTGGAGGTAGAGAGGAGCTTTTCCATTACAAATCGTTACTTTCAGACAACAGACAAACGTTTTTATTTGAGAATATCCGCCAACTTAATTATAGTTAATTTTAATTCAGGTATATTGCAAAATTTTCGCTAAGGAAGTCCAAGATTTACTTACTTTTTTTAGCAATAAAGTAAGTGAGTTTTATATTGTAAATTCGTATATAACCCACTGGCATCCGTGAAATTGCTTTTAGCAAATCATTGCTTTAAAAACTAAAATATAAGTAATAGTGAAAGTTTTAATGGTCATTTTTTTTAAAATGCTGTGTCATTTTTTTACTATTTTAAGGTCATAAATGCACTTTTTATTTTGCATTTTTTCACTATTTTATGGTTATTAAATGCCTTGCCCTATTAATTATTATTTCTATGCTGATAATATATTAGCATAATTCACCAGTGAAAGGGAAAACAAAATCTTCTAGCTCTACTGTATCTCGAAACATTAGGCATCTTGAAGTTTTCAATAGTAAGCTTATTTCTATTAGGAGACAAGATGTCTTGGTAGATGCTAGAGCTAAACAGGTTCAGTTGGTATTTTCCTTAAAATCCTCTCAACAGGCACTGATATCTGTGTATTTCTTTTTTTCTTCAAAATAGCCATTTATATATGATGTAGGTCTTACGCAAAATAAGGCTTTAGTGAACGAATCTAGAATCTAGAATCTAGAAATTCTGGATGAATCCGCTCAAGTTTTTACGTACGTGGTGCATACAATAGCTTTTAGTAAAAGTTTTGTAATTGTACTACTAATTAGCTCATTTTGAATGATTCTGCGTAAAGAAAGAAAGATAATGGTGATTGTATCAGTAGTGCATGTTTATAATCTTCGCTTGCTGTGGATTGTTTCTTTTCCTTAATAACAAACTTTTAAAGACATCGCTTAGATAATATTGTTGATTAATTAAACTAAATATAGGCTATTTACATCAATTGAAAATACTCATTATTTTTATAATATTTTCTGCAAAGAAAATTTAGCCTTGTTAAAATAAGGAATCGTACAAGAGGCTCATCTGAAGTCGTATCGTTCAACTAGTACTCCTAGTCTACAGTGTTTTGCAGATGACAAGCCGTTTCTTCCTTCTCCTGCTTAGATACGCGGTCCAATCAGAGTCGGCGAGACAGAGGGAAGACCCTTACTGATAGCGGCACCTCATTAGCTCGTACACGTGATTGGCGGTGAACGAATTGGCTTCTCATTTGAAAAATACTATAGGGGACTAAGCTACGGCTTAGTAATATAAACTTCGCGGGTTCGTGCCCGCCTCCAGTCGTAAGAAATATAAAGAGTTATTATTATGGAATTTATTTCTTAAATTCAAGATTTCTAAATGACAAGATTTACTATGCTTCTTAATAGACGAACATTAATATAAAATTGAACTTACACTGGGAGACAATGTAGAGACATCTAGGAGCTACAGTCGAAACTACGTTCACTTTATTTTTATTTATTTATTTATTTATTTTTAATTTATCATCTGCTCCTTCTTTTGCGTACATACAGGACTAATTTTGTTAATAGATGCAGTGAGGACCGCGAAAATAAAGTAGACATATGTTTTTTTTTCTTTTTTTCCTTGTTCTTTTTCTTGTTTTTCCTTTTTTCCTTGTTTTCTGTTCTTTCCATGTTTTCAGTGTTTTCTTTATGACACACAAACACCCATGCCCGAGGCAGGACTCGAACCCACAGCCTCCTTACCCACGGCTCCAAGGCAGGCCTTAGCTACCGCGGCTAAGGAGACCGGCTAAGGGTTACCGTGGCAACTTTACCGAACTTTACCGTACTAGGCTGGAAATGTGTTAATTTACGGCGTGTTAGAAGTTCGAGAAACAGCACTTTGCTGAGTCCTTTAAAGTCCGGATGGTTTAACTTATTGAATGGAATTCTGGCCTGCATAAAAGCTGCACACAAGTTGCATATTTTGGATCTTCATAGTACACTCTTCGAAGTCATTTTTTAACAGAGGCTGTTGGGATATTTTATTTTGAAGAGTCTTGTTATTTTGAAGCTTCGAACTGAAAGTGAGTTGTATGGTGTGGTCTTTCTTGGTGTTTTTCATCTAACATGATTCCTAAATCGCAAAAAATGCATCGTAAATAACAGTCCGATGAGTTGCGATTAAATACTGTTTGGATTTCTGGGCCAGGACAAGAAGTCGGGAAGTTTTTGTCCTTCTGTCAATTCTAATGCTACTGACTGATTCCAGTGAAATTAAAAAGACAAAATGGACTATCCAAATAATTATTCTTCATTGTTGCAAGTGTCCTTTCTGACAATTCCAGCAACACTGAAAACTAGGGGAAAGTTCATTGAAAGTTACCATGATCTATCTATATTAATAAAAGGAAGTGTTTGTCCTTCTGTCGCCCCGCGATGCCCATCGAAATCTACAGGATGCAGAGTTCTGAAATTTTAAACGTAGATGGACTAAAGGGTGGGCGAATGCACCTCGTAGCCGGAATTTTTATTTTCTCTTTCGTTCGCGAGTTATTAGTAAAAAACTAGCAGAAAACGTGCATTTTTTGCGCTTTCGAAGTATCAGTTTTCGGTAATATGGTAAAGCCACCTGCAATTGATTTTACAAATAATAGTACGGTAGTAGGAATAATAGTAAGCCTATCTGTAGTCAGGGCCGTAGCTAGGCGGTGGCGAGATGGGCCCCCGCGAAGGGCGCAGGTACAGAGAGGGCGCAAAATTAACCCGCCTTCTTTTAGACTGGTGCAATTTATCATGCAATAAAAATTCCACGTTAATGGAAGAAATATTTCAGGTTATTAAAAATTACTGCACGTGAACTATCTGTAGTATTATGTCGATTGTCTACAAACAAAAAGCAGTTATGCAACGTTCTTTAATTAACATTTTTTTTTATTGACAGAGTATAACATAAATAATGAACAGTATGGAATGATATAACAATAAAACTTAAAATGTACGTTATTATTGAGATGAAAGTGGTTCAACTATTCGAAAAAAATACCTTTACCTATATTAAAGTGTTGAACATTTAAGTAGGCCTCAGGCCTATTATGTAATTTACTTTTGATACTAGATTTCATTATTTAATTCTTTTTTAAGTAGCTTAATCGTCTGAAAATAAGGTTTTAGTACCTTGAAAGTCCAACACTTAGTTCATTTTCAAATTGAGGTTTATATTTTCTTTGATAATAACAGTGTTTTTATATTAAAATAATAAACAATTTTACAGAAATTAAAAAAAAATTGTTCAGACCCCGGAGGGCGCAGATTTGTCAAACTCGCCAAGGGCGCAGAAGGACCTTGCTACGGCTGTCTGTAGTGATTAAAATGAAGGAAATGAGTAATTATTCATTTGTACGAAAGGGAAGAGATTGATAGTGATAACTGGGGATATCCTCCATAATCTGTATAAAGTGCTAGCACCTTTTCTTTACCTTAACAGGCTGAGCCCGTAAAATGGAACTTTACGGAGAGACGAAGAGAGTTCTGTGTTCAACAATGCTTACGATCCAAAATAACATAAAGTGCACAATTGAATATAACTAATATTGTAAAGAAAAAGTAAAATTGGAACAAAATAATTTATTTTTACAGGATGTGGACCTCTCACCTCATCGTTGCCGCCCCCCCCCCGACCCTGATTGAAACGGTTGTATGTGTAGAAAACATGAAAGCCTACTTTGAGACATAGAAATAGATTCCTCCGCCTGTCGTGTAACAGAAGCTGAAGAATGTCGTGTCAGGGTTGTGCGTGTAGCTGTTACGCCGTATCGGTCAGATCACAGTTCTACTTGTGCCTGTTCTTCTCATTTTTACGACCTTAACGTGCGGGGGTGTGGTGCTATGTCACGAAACCTAACTTTCAGGGGCACAATCAACATTCACTGCAAAAAAAGTTCAAATGGGTCACATCTTGATAGAGTAGGTCATTTCAAACGAGAGATGTACCTCTCTATAACCAGTAGACTACTTTTTCCAAGAAAAGAAATACCGATACTCTACCATCGCCGAAATCAAATTTCCACTAAAATTCTCGTAATTCCTAAATATCTTGTGTTCTAGCAGATAATTTTTTTGTGTTGATACAAAAAAGTACAGCCCTTTAATTAAATTGTAAGTTTAGTGTGCAAGCTCCATGTTACTAAGAAGCAATTTAAACATTAATAGTCCTTTCAACAATAGGACAGCAAATTACATTAAAACTAGTTTTAAACACTGTGTTTTCTGGAATCATCATGCGTACAATGTATTGAATTCATTTGCATCTTGTTAATTATTGAAAATTATTGTTATAAAATAATTGTTTTACATTTTCATTTTGAAGTTTACAGTACAAATTTTGATTTTAAAGTTAAGAAGCAAATTGAACAAAATTTTGATAGAAGTGTTTATTTCTTTATTTGTGATCGTCATTGACTTAAATTGGCGTAAATATGGGGCTGAAGTTGAGAGCCAATGAAAATGTTTCGGACCTTCAGACATTATATCTTGTATAGGCCTAATACAGTGAGTCCCACGCAAGAGTTGGCCAATGACGCGGGTTTCTGCGTCGCGGCGGGCACAGCTCCAACTCCCGAGCAATCGGGTGAAATATCTACACAAATAAAGCCGCGAACGGTATAATGAGTCAAGTTCTCATAGTTACAGTTGGAATTATAATGAAAATAACCACGTCCTCATCACAAGAGGTGTTGGAAATGTTCTCTTCTTGCATCCACAAAATGCTGGCACGTTTTTATAAAATTTTCTTTCACGAGCATAAGTTCAGCTTCCGAGATAGAGTTAATTTCTCTTGTGATATTGTCTTTAAGTTCTTCTACAGTAATGTATGGGAATTTGACACATAAACTTTATTTTTCAAGTTTCCCCATAAATAATAGTCACATACTGTTAGAAGAACTTAAAGACAATATCACAAGAGAAATTAACTCTGTCTCGGAAGCTAAACTTATGCGCGTGAAAGAAAATTTCCTAAAAAGTGCCAGTATTGTGTGGATGCTTAAGGGAAGAAAATTCCAACGTCTCTTGTGATGAGGTACATGGTCATTTTCATTGTAATTCCAACTGTAACTGTGAGAACCTGAATCAATACACCGTTCGCGACTTTATTTGCGTACATATTTCACCCGATCGCTCGGGAGTTGGAGCTGTGCCCGCCGCGACGCAGAAACACGCGTCATTGGCCAACTCTTGCGTGGGAATCACTGTAGATATCCTTTAAAAATTAGTTTTTCCTAATGTGGTATTCGATGGAGCCAGTTATCAAATAACTACATTTCCAATGATACCGACTGCTTAAGTTAGAAATCCAGTTAAGAGTTTAATATTCTTTCTGTCGTGCAATATAATCTATAATGTAAAAAACTGTCTTAATGTTTCCATTGTTATCCCATCTTTATGTGGAATTTTCAAGCCTTTACTTCTATTTGCATAGGTTTTTTCCAACTAGATTTATACAGGTCCTTTTCTTCAGCTTATTAAAGCTGTATAACTCTATCTTGACTTCTACGCGACTTCCTCCTGCATGTCGGCCCTCGGTTATTATGGATTGTTATTTTTTATTACAGTCAATTCTGGCTGCCAGATTTTACGAGATATAGAAGTTGGAAAGCAGCATAAATACACAAGGATATTTTTACAGACGGAGGCTCATTAACATAATAAATTTCACAAAATAATGAGTGAATTTTACTCATGTGTGTGCCAGTCGCACTGAAGTTGTACTAGTAGGCCTAACAGTCTATTGATTTGCCATTATAAATAGACTATTAATAATAGTAATAGTGGCTATAATAAGAACTTTATGAATATAGGCCTAATGTTGTACTCTTACACCCTCAAAAGTCAGGTAAAAGAATATTTACTTTTTACACGTGTGTAGGCCTACACGACACTACTCGAGACGAGCTAAGAAGGAATCCTGAAGTAAACAAAAACCAGTATGTCTGTCTCACTTTTAAGTAATACGAGTAATGTGCTTTTATAAAGAAGTTGGTAACTCCGTATCTACATGGTTACGAGGCATTTTCATAATATGATATAACTTTTCAAAAACACTTGACAAAATATGTATAGATCTAGATATTTAAAGTGCCTCCTTATCAGTTTTAACAACTGTTGTTGTTATTTTTTTTTTATAAAGGTTTTACACTAATGAATTCTGGTAACGATATACCACATACTTCCACATCATATGACAATACCACTAATCTTGTGACGTGAAAATTATGTCAGAATACATTTACTACCCGTGGTCTTCATAAGATTCTCAGTGAAAATGAGTTATCAAATTCAGTGCTACTGTATTTTCCTACGGTTTTTGATAGATTGAAGTGCAAATTGCTGACACCCAATTTTGTTTTGACTCAGTTTTTGACTGGACATGGTGGTTTTACAGAATATCTACATAGATTCCATCTTAAACCTAGCCCGGAATGCATCTTTGGAGAAGATACCCAAAATGTCACACATATAGCCTACTATTCGACTGTCCACTATTTCATAGTGAGAGATACGAACTTAGATTGTTTTTGGAATCTGTGGACTGCACACTTTCTAAGCCACTCACAGATGTTTTAGTAAACCGTAAATCATATAAATACTTTATATCATTTTTAAAATACAATATTTCCAAAGATAAAATTGTACCAGTAGTTAAGTTCTATAGTTAGAAATGTATATCAGATACTGTATCAGCAACTAAGTTAACTATTAGCGTATGTTGTTAACCATTTCATACACTATTTCTAAATTTATATATTTGTTAAAACTAGACTTTAACCAAATAGTGTTAGTCATATCATGTTAAATTGTTAGCCATCTCATTACTCAATACTTTTGTACTTATATTATTTTAATATTTAGATATGTTAAATGATTATTAATAACTATAATCTTAATATACCTTCGGGTAAAATAAGGTTAAGACTTGGATAATAAATAATAATAATAGGAAGATTGATGGACCAAATTCTTCTATTAATTAACGACAGCAATAATAACAGGAAATTTCAGTGCCTTCATTGTGGATAATACCGTGTGTCCGTAAAGGCATAATGCAAAGTCTTTTATATTATTAAGGAGTTAGTGGGTAATATTTCGCCTTATACCCTCAAAATGATATCGATAAACCAAGATCAGCAGTAGCCTCAAATATTTATTGTTAATATATTATAACCAATTCTGAGTTGTGAATCATACTAAAAAATACACATGCTAAAAATTACACATATTTACATAATCAATAAAAATACCTATTTACATTGTCATAAAATCAAGTATTTTACAAATTCATTAAAATGATTTTATGACAATGTAAATAGGTATTTTTATTGATTATGTAAATATGTGTAAGTTTTAGCATGTGTATTTTTTAGTATGATTCACAACTCAGAATTGGTTATACTATATTAACAATAAATATTTGAGGCTACTACTGATCTTGGTTTATCGATATCATTTTGAGGGTATACGAAGAAGCATTACCCACTAACTCCTTAATTACTACATCCCTCAAAGAAGAAAAATGAAATTTATTAATTTTATATTATAATTCCCATTGCTCCATAACTTTACGGACACACGGTGTTATAGGCCTATCATGATTTACACACACATCAGTTGGGCTTATCCTCTGATCCACAGGCAGAATCTAGTTCCAAAACATAATGTGGGTAGAAAGTTCATCAGCTTACGTAATATTTAATTCCATTCATTTAAACTTATCTAGATAATCTTAATATTCATGGTGCAGTCGTTCTTTTGAAGCTCAAAGCAAACATTCTTCACAACTACAACTACAAGTCTTTTGTTCTTCTTAAATGCGCTGTGAAAATTCATTTTGCGGATTAACTTCCAAGCCTCTGCTGTAATTTTATTCTAAAAATATTTAGCTCTATTTTTACTGCAGACAAAAACACATCTGTCAAAGCCTCCTAGATGATGCTTAGTAACTACAAAACGACACACACATTCTGTGCTAAACATTACAGTCCTTTTTAATGGCATTGCTGATGAGACCACATTCCCTGGTGTTGGGACTCCATACAATAGTAGCATGTAGGCTATTGTAACTACTTTTACGATGACATAAAATACATCCCAGACTTTATTACAGCTAACACAACGTCCCAACACTGTGTATATTATTTTAATGTACAATTACGTCAGGGAGATGTTTTTTATATTCGTGTTTATTTAATTTGACTTCATTTCCTTTTTTCCTGACTGCAGTAACAGATAACTTTCCGCGTTGTAAGCTATTGTAAAATATGAGTTGTTGTGTAGGAAGTGCCTACAGTTTAGTGAAGCAACTATAGTGCTTTCACATTCGCCAGAGGTTTCAAGGCCACAACTTCTCACGTCTAATATGCCCCCACTGATCAGTAACCAGCAGTCAACTGTATTCCCCTTTGCGCAGAGGAGCTGCGCTGGCGCACACACTCATACGACACCAAGGGGGAACTCCCTACTGGCTTGTCATGTGACTGGCATTGGAGGGGCATGATGTCATATGAGCACTGTAAGTGGGGGTATCATAAGCGTGCTACGTTTGGCCTTGAAACCTCTGGCGAATGTGAAAGGACTATAGGCTTTTTTTAATTTAGGCAGCCTACTGCTTAACGTTTTGCTGTATTGTTATTTTCAATAGATTCGATTAGAATTGAATTCGGTCCACCGCTATGGCGCAAGGGAAGCGTTCGCTCCTCTCACGCAGCGGACCCGGGTTGGATTCCTGGTCAGCGATGAAGAATGAAGTATTGTCTTCTCACGCTGGTGATCAAGACGCCTGCCCATGCGCTAAAGTAAAACATTATCGACCGCCACCCAGATTAAAATAATGTGATAGATGGCCTTTGGCCGGGCTATGCCCACTATCCCAGTCCGAGCGAGGTTTTTGAGGGGTTTCCCTTGCTCATAGGCAAATGCCGGACTGGCTAATAATCCCCTCACACAGATACACGCACTGCTACATACATTAGAAAACATCTCTACACGATACTAAACAAACACAACAAACGACAAGCAATCGACTTCATGGCAAGAAAGTCAAACATCAGGATGTACATAAGGGCACTATTAGGTAAACACATCAATCAAACAAATGGTTACCAAAATTTGGTTTGACCGGAGGTGATAAGCTTCATTGCTTGGCACTCCGGGGGTAAGGGAGGGAAAAAAAAAAAAAAAAAAATCAAATTTATATAGTTAGTATGGCGTACTCAATCTAACCAAAGAACAGCTGTTTGTGATTAATTACCGTATATTTAATGCATTTTTATGTAAACCGCAGAAGAAATGTTTGCGATAGGCCTGTATGTGTGTGAAGTGTATAACAGATCTCTAAAATAGAAAGAATTCCACTTTTTCCACGAGTATCATAATATACTTTAGTCGTAAGTGAGGTTTAAGGCCCGGGAGTTAAATTATATCAGAAGACGAAATATGCCTGCAAACATGCTTTAAAATTTGAAAAAATATGCTTCGGAACCAATGATGTATTCTTTATCTTTTAAGTGATTTTAATACTTGACTTTCCCTAATTAGCTGAATCACAAAAAATAGTAGAAGTTGTACAAATTATATGACAAAACGTCTTTAGAAACCAGGTGAAAGGAACAATTTTTTTCAAATTGAAAACTGGTGAAGTGAAACGTCTTTTTACTATTGTACAACCAGTTCCAAAAACATTAGGATAATTACCTAACAAAATATGCAACAATAAGCAAAATGAAACCACCAATTTTCTATTGGCCTATTTCTTTCATGTCTTGTACACATTTTAACACTAGCATGTAATAAAGTGACCGCCGGCGTGGTCTTGTGGTTAGCGTCGCCGACTACAGATCCGTCGGCCCGGGTTCGAGGAGGTACCGGGGATCGAACCCGGTACCTCCTTGGATTTTTCTGAGGTAGAGAGGTCTGGTAGGGATGCACTCAGCCTCGCGATTCATGCTGACCACATGCCCCCCCCCCATCCTGCCATCATCCTATGGTAGATGACGCAGCGGTCGTTTGGTAGGCCTTGTCCCTTCAGGGATGTAGCACCACGGAGTTTATATAATATTATTATTGTGTCTCCAACGAGAAAAAGCCCTACTGTACAAATATATGCTAGGGCTATAGTTTAACAAAATACATAGGCCTACTAAAATTTGTTATTGCGAATCAATACAAGAAATATTAAATAATTTTGCCATGAATCTGTAGCACTTATCTCTACAAAACCTTGAAAATGTCACTGACAAATTTCTTTAACTGTGTGAAACAACACTGTTTTTTGAACATTTGTATTAAAGGTGGTTCGAATCTTATGTTGCAAAAATCAAAATGGAGTTCTAAGAGGTGTCTCTGTCGTTCAACCACTGAGCACTCAAATAACAGATGGTTGACTGTTTGATTCTGGTGAAGACAGGAGCATGAAGTATCATTTGAATTATCAATTTTAAAGCGTTTAAAATATGACTTGAATTTGCCATGTGAGTTTATATAATAAAGTACATTATTCAAAATATGATTTTTCATAAACTAGTGATAGGCCTACTAGGTGCGGCTATCAAGTAGTTGTTAGAGAAGGAAGATATAGTAAGCAATATGGGTGTCATTGAATATGGACCTTGAACCTTTGGACTTGTATTATGTCACTGCACTGTCGCCATGTAAACAACCTCAATAAGGTTTCCGAGAACCGAGGCGCTAATTGTAATATTCTTGATGGCGATGTCACGTCCTGTGGAAGGCGAGAAAGTCTCCACCACTTCGCTAGACCAGGACAATTCTTTTGCGCATGGAGTATTACAAAGTGTTTCTGTACTTAATTTATCTACATAGTAGCATAGAAAATAATGAACAGGGCCCGGATTCTGATTACCTAAAATTGTTTGAAAAATGACCTATAAAATGATCCTTCTTACGTAACACTGTGGTACATATGTGTTTGCATTTCGATTTTTCATTGTAGGGTTTCAGTTTTAAATGGACTGTATTCAAAAGAAGATCAGTAGATTGTAAATCTTGATACCTTATACCCAAGGTATTCATCGACCATCACAATGACTTTTTTAAATTGAAATTTTGTTTTATCATTTCATATTATAGTCTGTTTTATCTAGTTTTTAAATATATAATTTATGTTTATGTTTTTGCACTATTTCTCGGATAAATTTCCATTTGGGCACACTTTTTCGCATGCGTGCAAGAGATGACTAGCCTCTTCAAGCTTAGCATCCTGAAGACAAGAAGAGGCTGGTGTTCATATCTGAGGGTAATATCCAGTAGAACAAAGGCATGAAGATAGATTGTCATGAGAAATGGTACATGTAATGAAACCAGTTTATGAGAGATTCACTTACCCCCTTAAATATAAATATATTATACTAATTTAAATTTTCTCTGGATTAATATATTTTGTATTTTATATGTATCCATAGTCTACCGCTGTGGCGTAGGGGATGCGTTCGCTCCTCTCACGCAACGGTCCCGAGTATATATAGGCCTATAGATAGATAGAAAATAGAAAATAGATCAGAAAATGAAAATTGTCAACAGATCACGGTTTTCTGTGTAATTAAATTTGGAAGTAGGGAAGGCGTCTGACTCAAAGAAGTTCAGAAATAGGCTATTTTCTTCTTTCTGTGAACTTCATGTGATTCCAGAAGATAAACTGTCCTTTAAACATATTGCCGTTAAATAAATGTAGGCTGGATATATTTCATAATGTCCCTAAAATACTCCTTGAAAACAATAAATTATGATGGCTTGCATACTCCTTCCTATTAAGGCATTTAAAAACGTTGAAATGTTAAAACATTCATACAGGCTACAGTGAGATCGCTTAGAATATTATGCTTCTTTTTATTTTTAATTTACAAAGTATAAACAGTCAATTGTGTAGTTTTGTTAATGACTAATTTATGTTTGTTTTGGCATCAGTAATTAGTTTTAAGTTATCAGCACAACCGAAACTAGACTACGGGGTATAGTGGGCTGAGAGCCAAGACACAAAAATGTCTGAGTAAAGAGAAAAAGGGATTTGTAGAAACGATTCTATTAGCTGAACATCGCTAAGCTAAATATATCCAGGCATACTTTTCTTCCTTTTTGTGGCTGTGAAAATGAATGTGACGTAATACTCACAGTAAGAGAGACATTAGTGCCAATTCTTCCTGCGAATATTGATTTACTCAAAATTAAGGCAATCTCATTTCGTTATGCACTCAAGGAATGTAACTTGTAACTTGTAAGCGCCTTTGAACATGTATTTTCATAAATCCTGTCTTTAGTTATCACTTAGGCATACTAACGAGTTTATTTATTCAGAGGGCATAAAATGAATCCGGAATGGCATATCGGCCTGTATAGGTGAAGGTTGGAAATAGAATTTCGCGTATTTATTACCTTTTGGGTAAAAGTGATCTTAAATGGGGTACAAGGGGATACATGGATTGTCTTCAATATTATGTTCGAGCAGTTGAGAAAGAGTTCTTTGACGTTTTACTAGGCCTACATCAGATTTCAGTAGGAACAATTTACCCTGCACTTCTGCAGTAAAAGCACCAAGAGGATGGTTACAAATCCTTGTATAACGGCAAATGATAATAAAGATACCTCATACAGCGAGTGGGCAGTGGACCTCTGTGTGGGCCAGAACTTCCTCATCATGAATGAAGAATTTGGTAAATCACATGACTGAAGTTGTAACTCATTCACTCAACTTGTACATAGTTCAAGATGGAAGCAAGTTTTTCTACATTCTTCACATTGCGCAGTATTCATAAAAAAAAAAGTGGTGACAACAGGACACTTACCCGATAGCAAAGGGAAAAGTGTCATTTAATTCATTGCACCCAGACTCTAAGATAGCTTGGAAAGAAAGTTTAAAATTAATAAATAACTAATATGCTCATTTTCTATCTTGGAAGATATTCTGAAACGAAATATAAAAAGATAAATCTATAATAATAAAAAGGAAGTGTTTGTCTTTCTGTCTGTCTGTCTTTGCGCGATGACCAGCGAAATCTACTGCACGCAGAGATCTGAAATGTTAAACTTAGATGGACTGAAGGGTGGGTGAATGCACCTCGAAGCCGGACCTTTTATTTTCGCTTTCGGTACGCGAGTTATGAGTGAAAAACTGGCACAAAACGTGATTGTTTTTATCGCTATCCAAGCGTCCGTTTTCAGTAATACAGTTCATTTGTCAAATCAGTTGCAGGTGCCTTTGCCATTTTTAGTCGTAATTTTTAAATAAAAGAATTGCTTCATTTTGTAAACCCACCCTGGTCTATTCATTTGTTTATAATGCCAACTCCCGCAGACATCTGGGGCCTATTTCACGAAGCGACGGGTGCGACAAGTGACGGGTTGACGGGTGTTGTCGGTTCAGCTGACAAGGGGTCAGAGTTTCTGTTTCACTAACATTTTTGACGCACCCGTCACTCGCTAGATCTCGCGCGACGGTTCGACAAGTAAGATGGCTACCACTATGAGAAGAAGATTGCAGTGCTCCAGAAAATCAGGGAAGAAAAGTCTATTCTTTTGGTCTATTTTCGAGTGAGTTAACTAAAAAATAAACATTTGAAAAGTTTCTGCACTTGCTGAATCCCTAGAGTTGATATCCGGGAAAACTTGGCAGTATGTCAGGGACACTTTATGGTGTAACTGGAGGAAACGAACAATGCTAAGTGTTTATAGTATGTTCGTAAGTCAATAACAGTTTTTTAAATATGTATCGGTACGTGAATGTATACTATTCATAAACATGTAGTCATATTTATCCCCTAAACTACGTGTCTTATTATGTAATGACTAGAGCCCGGATTTCCATGCAAATGCATGTTTTTATATGCGTTGGATAGACTTCTCAAACTTTGTAGTTACTCATTACATGACTTATGGTTTCCAAATAACCATATTTTTTCCGTGCATGTTTGCATGTTTCGGCCATTTTATGGCAAAATTCATGCATAATGCATGTTTTGGATTTTTTGGGTGTAATGTAGCATATTCAGACGTTTTTAATGCATATAAACCCACATTTTCTGGTTTTAGTACATAATATAAAGTTACCATGCATAACTGTGCATATTATGAATGTGCCTCCACAAAATCTCGGCTTTTCAAAGAAACGTAAAAATGTTGTATTGTATTACCATTGTTATATTTTGATTGACTTGGCAACAGAGTTTGCCACCTGCATGAATTTGAGAGTGCAAACTACTGTTTGTCCTAAATAAACAGTAATATAATACACAAGGCTACAAAAGAAAATGCAGACTCGCCGACCCCCACCACCTTCCATTGAAAGAAAACTGCTAAACAGAATGTTCACTGCTTGAATTTGTGAGTCACTAGCCATTGTTGAAGACTTTAGAATGTGTTGTAGAGAAATGGGTGTGACAATTAGGAAAAAAACTTAAGAAGGTACTTAGTTCAAATCCCGATCTTAAACTTCTGAAAACAGTGAAATTGAAATATATTGCAGTATAGTGGGAATTTTTGATAGTGCGAATTTTTGATAGTGCATGTTTCGCCCTTCATTGTGCATATTTGGAGAAACGATAGTGCATGAATGCATGCATATTTTTAAGTTTGATAGTGCATGAAAATCCGGGCTTTAGTAATGACCTAGCCTACTGTGCTCAGGAATGTTCAATAAAATATTTAGGCACTGTCGAGAGAAAAAAATTATCTAAATTTAAATGATTTGTTTACCTAGAATTTTTTGCCATAAAAGTGCTTAACTTAATAGTTATTATTATTATTTTTATTTTTCATTTTCATTAATATTACAATTACAATAGTTGCAATAATGTTACACATTTTAGCCTATTGAGTAAATGTGTGGTACAATTTACTGCGATTACAATTTGTTCAATTTATTTATAACTTAAATTAAATGTCTAAATCACGTCCATTTTCTCAGGGCCACATACCACCATTACATTCACAGAGTGATCTCCTTTCCGATCTACAAAATAATAATGTTCATTTTCACTTGAAGCGTCTATTTTAATAAGAGTCCCATCTACACAGCCACATACTTACGGCATTCTCCGAAATCATGAAATTTCCCTACAACTTCTATCATTTTCTCAATAGCCCAGCGGACCCACTGGGGCAATATTATTCTATTAACAGAAGCAACTACGTCATGCACTGCACGGCATACACTAGCTTTCGATAGGCTAATCCATGCATATCCGCTACGGAATGATAATGTCCTCCTGTACCTAGCCAATGAAAATGCTACCTCAAGAACTTGCTTCACACCTAAAGACTGACTTCTGTGGGTTTTTCGGTGCAGAGATCGTCCAAGAATATTAATTAGTTGTTCCATCTTCTCGAAAGTTATTCTGAATCTTTCATTATATTGGTAAGTACCCTCCAACTGTCGATAAATCACTCTCGTTCTGAAAATACGTTGTCTCCGAATTACTGACCACATGATTATAAGCGTGCAACTAACTTAATGTATAAACATGTAGTCTACTGCGCTACAACAATGCATTTAAGAATTGTGACGGGTCTGACTACGTGGGTCGCAATTCTCGACGAAATGACAAGTAAATGGACACCACTAGTCGCTTCGTGAAACGAAACGCTTGTCGGACGGCTGAAATTCACCCGTCGCATTGCTTCCGTTCGCTTGTCCGCTAACACTTGTCACTCGTCGCTTCGTGAAACGCAAACTCGTCAATTTTCTCGGTCCGACGGGTGTATTCGCTTGTCATGACAAGTCCCGTCGCTTCGTGAAACAGGCCCCTGAAATTTTCGACATAGTCGGAAGAGGGATAATGAATGTAGGCCTAAATGGACAAGCGTTCGTCGATTTGGACGGAAGTCACTATGGAGGGGTTTTCTGGGCTAAAGAAGTCGAATCTGAGGTCATTTTTCCTCCGGCGGTGCTTTTTAATCGTGGAATGCACTCAAAGCCGGAATTTTAGCTGTTTCTTTATAAATATTAATCGTTTAGTTTATCAATGATTCACGTGTAAGTAATAATGAATATGATGTTTTAAGTATGTTGCTCATAATTTTTAATTTCTGAGTTAATTACCACGGGCGAAGCTGCGGGCACCTGTTAGTCTAATTAATAAAAGGAAGTGTTTGTCTGTCTGTCTATCTTTCAGTCTGTCTGTCTGTACGCGATGACCAGCGAAATCTAATGAACGCAGAGATCTGAAATTTTGCCCTAGATGGACTGAAGAGTGGCCGAATGCACCTCGAAGCAGAATTTTTAATTTTCGCCTTCGTTCGGGAGTTACGAGTTACGGACATCAAATAAGGCATTTACTATTTAAAATAACATTGAAAAGAGGGCATATAATTGCCGGCTGTTCGCAAAATCGTGGAGTAAAAGAACTTATCAAGTCTGAATGAAGTATGAGGGAAAACTTGCTGAAAGCGTAATTGAAGTTTTAAATATGTAAAATCCAAGCTGTATAATTCACAAAAGAGGGATGGAACCTATTTCTCCTCTCCAAAACCTGTCAATAAACCAGATAGTTTCTCATAAAAAAAAAAAAGCCGGCCACGAAAGCACTAATTCAGACCAGCCGCAACTGCAACGCTACGGGTTTTCTTTATATTTTGTGTACTTGGTGCTTAGAGTATACTAAAGGGTTGAACTTTATGGTAGTTCCATATTAGTAGCCTTTGTTACATACACTGTGTGTAGATGTAGATGTAGTTATCTCGTTCTGTAGATCCTGTGTTGAGTGGGACTCAAGGATATAGAACACGTCAGATTACAACATACAAGCAAGTAATAAACAATAATATATAATATACTACACTTTAAACTTATTCAAACTGGAAATACTCATCCATATTGTAGAAGGTGTGAGTCATTAAAAATTTCTTGAGAGATCCTTTGAAGGATTTGCTTTTTCTTTGAATACATAATAATTTAATGTACTAGCTCAGTACAGCTTTTGCACAGTACCTGTCACATTCTTATCTCCAACAGATACGATAAGGAAGTCCTAATCTCCTGCCAGGAATTCGCACATATATGTGGCGTTACTATGGGTTAAAAAAGTGCACATAAACTAGAAATGCAAATAAATCTCTGTCACTATGAAAATTCAGCCAGTCATTCGAATTAGGCCTATAGGTTACATAATTCTTATTCTTATTTTTTGCCTAAAACTATAATATGTATGTTTTTTATATAATTTTCGAAATATAATTTTAATATGACTGAACTGACCCCGAACACGAGCTATGCTCATGCGGGGCAAATAATACTCTTTTGAAATTGTACTAATTGTGTTTATATTATTTGTATTTGTAATAATTTTGTATTAATTTGTATTTTCTAATATTTGTAATTTGTAATAAACTTCATACAACTTCAAAATTGATAGAATTTTAAATACTTAACCTAGCAACATTGTACGGGCTGTGCTATTCATACAGAGATGATCACACATACACACCCTGAAGATAGTACTTTTTGGCTAAATGGACCCCCAGACAATGTTTAAATGCCAGCAAACTGAACGCAGAGACCTGAAATTTTAAACTTAGATGGATTGAAGGGTGGCCGAATGCACCTTGAAGCAGAATTTTTTATTTTAACTTTCGTTCCTGAATTATGAGTGTAAAACTGGCAGAAACCTTTTCTTTCGCTATCGAAGCAGGTGGTTTTGCCTTCTTTTGTCATAAGTTGAAAGTAAAAACATTGTGACATATTCAATATGTCGCATGGAATTATAGATCGCTTCGATTCTGTGAGCTCACCCTGGTCGATTCGTTAGTTTATAATGTCTAGGCACCCAAACATCTGAAATGTTCAACCTAAACGGAAGAGTGATAATGAAAATAGGCCTAAATGGGCGAACATTGTTCGATTTGGACCGAATTCACTATGGAGGGGTTTTCTGGGCCAGGGAACTCAAATCTGAGGTACTTTATACCAAGCGTGGAATGAACTCGTGGAATCGTGGAACGAACTCCAAAGCCTGATTTGTAGCTGTTCCGTTACAATCGTTAGTTTATGAATGATTCGCGCGTAAGAGTTAATAAAATAGATAATGTTTTAATTATGTTGGTATTAATTTTTAATCTTCGAATTAATTATCGTGGGCGAAGCAAGTAAGTAAATAAATAAGTAAATTCTAATAAATGGATAAGCCTGATTAATCTCGCGAATCGCAGATAAGCTCAGAAGATTACTTTGTAGATAAGCTAGTTAGTTCTTTCCTATTAGTTAATCGTAATAGATAGGCCTAATTGAGTAGGCCTATGGTATGGTTAATTCTCATTCGTAAATTCTGGCGTAGATCAGTAGAGCAGTGGAATGGGTAGCCAAAGGTCTTGGGTTCAAATACCTGTGCCAGAGCGATTTTTCTCCTATAATATTCTCATGTGATTTTCAACAGGGACAATAATCTGTGGCTTATTTATGCATAAATCCATTTAATAAATTTGTGCCATAAATTTGTGACTTTTTTACGATTTATCTTCGAAACTCAAGCCTTATAGCCTTCTATACAGAAAAGTGGTTTTTCTGAAAGGTCTTTGATGTAGTGTATATCATATCTTTGATTTCAATATCACTTTTAATCTTAATCAAGTTCTTGTTCAAGAACTTTGATAGTGGAATACCGGCCTCAGAAAAAGTCGTCATCTTTCTTCGTGTTACACTCTAAAATATAACTTACCTATTTAGTGTTTTTCTGTAACATAGTTTTCGTTTTTGAGTTAAGCCTGTACAATTTAGAAACACACACACCGACAATGACATAATAAGGTACCGCAGTTCTAGAAGAAGATTTTACAGTAGTAGAAAAGTTTCCGGATATTGCAATTTTTACTTAATGGCATCTCTAAAAACTCTACATAGAATTTTAGAGTAGAGGGTGTAAAAAGGAAATAATAATAATAATAATAATAATGATAATAATAATAAAAATAATAATAACAATAACAACAACACTAGCTCTGTGGTATCTATATAGCCGGTCTCCTTAGCCACGGTTCGAGTCCCGCCTCGGGCATGTGTGTTTGTGCGTAATAAGGGGAAAAGGGAAAACAAGGTAAAAGGAAAAACAAGGAAAAAATTACGAAAAAAGAACACCGTTACCTGATGATGCAACTATGTTTTGCAACTGGATGATAACCAGGATGTTTTGCAACATCACACTTTGAAGTGATGTGATAAAAGCTAGAAGTTGCTAAACGTTCATATCTAAAACAACTGAGTACAGATTAAGAGATCACTGTGAGATTACTGAAAACATAGACCAACATTTTAACTTAATTTTCGTTTATCATAGCAAAAAGAATTGTTATACAATTTAATTGTAAAAACCACATTTCAATTGGATGCTGAACAGCTGATTGGCAGCCAATTTAAAATAGTGATGTGTCTGGAGAATTAAGTCATGGGGGACTTACAAAGAATGTAAATTTAATTGTTAAAAAGCATTTCATAATCCAATGCTGAACAGCTGATTGAAAGCCGATTTAAAATAGCTGTATGTATGAAAAATTAAATCACAGTTGAATTTCTTTCTCCACTTCTCGTCTCCATTAACTAAAGGTTAAAATCGAAATTGAAGTAAGAGAATTTAATTTAGAACTAAAATAGACAAACATACGTAAGCATTAATTGCTACAGTAATAAGTCGTTAAAAATAATTAAATGTAGTTTCTGGATATTTCCCTTTCATTAAGTCATAACTCAGCCGCCGTGGGTGAGTCGGTAGCACGCCTGCCTTCCACTCCGGCGGCCCTGGTTCGATTCCCGGCCGGGTCGGGGATTTTTCAGTAGTGAAAGATCCCCTCCCGGGTTCAGGACTGGGTAGGTTAAGATAATGCACATTGTGCGCGATTCCTTATTATAACTCATACACTTCATGCAGTTGTAGAAGTCTACATCTGCAACCTTCTTGTATCTTACTATAAGAAAATTATATTTTTGTATCTTTTCTTCTTAAAACACTATGTTCCTTAGGTATTCATTACATGTTATTTGTATTTTGTATTTGTATTTTTATTTTTAACTGATGTAATTTAAAAGGAACTTACCCCAAACACGAGCTTTGCTCCTTTGGGGTAACTTATGTAACTCTTTCTGTAATAATTTAAAAAAAATAAAAAAAATAAAATAAAATAAATACCGTACGGTATATCACAAGAGTTGCATAAATTGCTATGCCCTAAGCAGCCCTATGTAGCCTTTGCGGATATTACTGGAGTAGAATCAGATATGATAAAATATGAAAGAAGGCCTAATTGATTAGCGGATTTACTGAAATTTGACTTAAGTAAATAGAAAACAAAATACTTAACTTTTACAAAAATAAAATTTGTACAATAATGCAGTAGCTTATGAATTCTAGGACTCCGTTCGTTGAAACCATTAATTTTTATTTTACTCTTGTTTATTTCAAATTATTTATGGAAAACCACTTCCGCTGGCATATGAGTTCTTGTCTTTCCAATACCTATAAAATAATATCGTCATAATTTTGTTTCAAGTTACTTATTTTAACTGCAATAAATAAAAATATTAGCATGAATTCGACAGAACTAAAATGAAAGAAGCGAAAACCTAAAGTGAAAAGTACAAAAATTTAAACACATGTTCCAAAGCTAAAAAAATCAGTTTTAAATGAATAGGAAATTAACAAAATGTTCACTTTTCTCGCTTGAAGTAATTTCATCTAGTATTTGTTATTCCGATTCCGTTAGAAATTTGAAGTAAAAAACATTATCCTTACTTAATCAATAGGATAGATTTAACATATATCTGTAAATAAATTAATTGAAAATTTATCTGTACATTTGACTGTGTGTTTTTCTGGTATTTGGTTAATGTTTCAAGATTCAAGATTTATTATTCGTCATTATGTATTACATGTAGCCTATACAGTACACTTTGTCAAAGTAGTAGTAGTTTTTTCCAAGTAGTAAACTTTTTGTTATAGGCTGAAGATAGATTGTTATAGTCCAGTTATTCATTGCATGGCCAGGCGGCTTCAAAGAGATAAACCATTAATTCTGTGTTTCTTTACGTTAATTGATCTGACTATATCGGGCTTGGTTTCCGCTTTCCAAAACAAAAGCAACGTTGCAATATTCTCTCATTGTTATCACTGACCTCAGTTCTTCCCTCGCTTTAATCCATTCACACGTGTTATCATGTACTGTAACTAGATCTTGCAACTTCGCGTTCCACTCCACGTGGAGTTGACGAGTAGCTGTCATAGGCTATCTGTGGCAGGACATTCTTAGATTTTGATTAGCTGGGGTAACTAGCTGATTGGTGCGGTAAAAATAAAGAACATAGGTTGAGCTGTCGGCAAACTTTTTCTCCTAACGAAAGGAAGCTGCCTGGCCATGCAATGAATAACTGGACTATACATACAGTGGCGTAGCCAGAAAATAATTTCGGGGAGTGTTGAAAGTGCCGGGGGTTTGGAAGAATGGAATACCCCCCAAGAATGGGGTGTTTGGGGGCTGACCCCCGGAACATTTTTAAATATTGAACTAATGAAAATCACAATTTACGCTACTTTAGCACTGGGAAAATAGTTATAAAATTTGTTTACTTTTCAAGAAATCGTTACCTAAGTTATAACACTTATTACTATTTAGGCCTATAGGAAGAATTAAATAACACATGAAACCATGGAAATAATAGACTTACATTTAAAGTTCAGTATTTTATTATTAAATTAAATAATTAAATATTTGACATAATAGAGCTTAAATAACTTAAATAGGATTTTAGGTTTTCATTTCGGGGAGGTCCGGACCCCCTGGACCCCACCTGCCCTATGCAACTGGTTACATTAATTATATATTTGGAACCAGTGTATCTATGTCACCCCTGGCATGAGCTTTGCACTTTACGGTTGTAGGCCTATAAGTTATATAATATGAAATAAAATAAATAATAACCACATTTCGTGAATCCATCACTCATGAAAAATAGGTACCGGTACCGGCGTCTCTACTTACATTACGCTAATACCAAAGGACGACTGAGGTCCAAGTTTTCAGAGTGAAAATATAAACTTATACAGGGTTGGAATGTTTAAAACAAAACGTTTAAAACAAGTGTTTAAAACATGTTTAAAACAAGTGCTTGTGTTTTTTTAAGTTTGTTTAAAATGTTATATAGGCCTATATATATATATAATAGGCACTATACATTAAAATGGTTGTTTTAAACAAAATGGACAATTAAAACTTTTTTTAAACAAACAACAATTTTGTAAACAAAAAAAAGTTAAAAAAACACGTTTAAAACAACCATCATTGTTGTTCACATAAAAAAGTTTTAAAAAAAATATGTTTTAAAGAAAAAAAGTTTTTGTTGTTCTTTAAAAAAAAAACATTTTTTTTCCAACCCTGCTTATGGATGATTTAAAATATGTTTTAAGTTAGCTACACTTAATTAAAGCCACGGTTAATAATATTAATGAAAGCTTTTTTTTCTTATTGGTTCTATTTTGAACTACAAAGAGAAATAATGAACAATTGTAGGTTATCATACTCACAATCACTGATGTAATCTCGCTCACGAGAAGATTAATTACGCTACTGTTGCACTTGAACTTAAGTCACGTAACTTTCAACTTGAGGCACGTAGTACGTAAAAATACTTCCGTGTCGCTGAAGGAAACGCGGCGAACTGGTTCAGGACAGACTCGACAGCGCGCGACAAACAGCTGGTGACGACAACAGATGCCCAGCCAAATCTTGTCACACTGCCTGCTCACGTAAGAATGTAAGTTCATCAAACGTTAATTCAAGCAAGAACAATAAGATTCCGAAGGCTGCGTGAGTTTTTGCTAAGAGCTGTTTGCGAATGCAAGGTTACGGACCGAACTGTAGGGGGCGTACAGAATCATGTGGTTGGCACGAGCGAGGAGAAGGGGGGAGGGGCAAATATTCGCGATGACGTCACAAATCGCGCTCTTATTTTTGTAACTTGGAGTTAGTAATGCCTGATTTAACGCTACGCCCTCCATTAGCGATATTGAATGCAGACAACGGACTTAATGACGGGTTCGCCTATGCGGACTTGGGCTCCCGCGTATTGATCTAGGAGGCTTGATTTATCGCTCCTGTTCTTCAGCGCTCCTTTTATGTGTTAAGGTCACAGCCAACCTCCCACGTGAAGAGGAATACCACGTGTCACTTCACACCTTTCCGAGAAATGCATTCAGACTTCACGAACTCTATTTTCTACTATCACTCAGCCCGTAAAACAGTGACCCAAAATAACTGCCGCATCAATGTTATACGCGGAAATTTATATCTGTAGTGACTGCGCCAAGAATGCGGAAGGTCAATAGAATCACTTCGTTTTTCAAATTATTAATCAAATAAAGATATTTATGGAAAATGATAGACTTACTCGCCGTAATAGTGGATATTGTCCATGAAATTCACTCAACTACAATTCACAATAATTTAAATAGCCTAACTCCGTTGCTGGAAAGACGGTGTTATATAGAATAATAATACCATTTTCCTAATCTTTTTCTTTCAAAGAAAATAAGACTACTTTTTTTTTTATTTAATCTTTTTTTCCTTTCCTCTCTTTTCTTTTCCTTTCCTTTCCTTTCCTTTCCTTTCCTTTCCTTTCCTTTCCTTTCCTTTCCTTTCCTTTCCTTTCCTTTCCTTTCCTTTCCTTTCCTTTCCTTTCCTTTCCTTTCCTTTCCTTTCCTTTCCTTTCCTTTCCTTTCCTTTCCTTTCCTTTCCTTTCCTTTCCTTTCCTTTCCTTTCCTTTCCTTTCCTTTCATTTTTATTACATAATCACCAAAGATACATCAAAAGAGTACCCGAATGAGCAAGTGCTCGAGTTCGGATTCAGTTCAGTTCTTTATATTACAAAATTAATACTCAATTAAATACAAATCCATAAAATAAAATATAACTCTTACTTAAAATCGATACAGTCGAGTCGCGATAATCCGAGTTAATTGGGGCTGATGGTACCTCGGATTACAAAAAAACTAGGATTACACGGAAAAAAGGAAAATAACGGAATTTTCAGAATGACACCGAATGACCGATCGCCGCCTACGTGACCTACGGGATGTTGCCAACCCGCATCCTTCCCACCTTCCATTTCCAACTGCACCTTACCCAAGCCTCCTTTGTATGTTGTCAACGATAAAGGTAGGCCTACTTTATTAAAAAAAAAATCTCCTTAAGCCTTTATATATGGATTTTTTTTTTTACTTTCCTGTTTTTTTGCATCTCGGATTGCACGGAATCTCGGATTATCGAGGCTCGGATTATCGTGACTCTACTGTAGGTAGAAAAAATTTAAAAAAGAAAGAACAGAAAAAATACAAAGTCGGAGGAAAAAATTGAAATCCTGTGGTATAACTAATAAAATTTACTGCTCATGTAGTGAAAAAGTTTGCATATTTCAGAAAAAAACACATCAGAAGGATTTTAGGCCTATCATTTTGTTGATTCACAATTCTTAACAGTTGAGTATTAACACTTGCCTGTAGTATAGATAAACTGGACGGACAGGACCCGCCATCCCACCTCCATCTTACGACTTCAAAAGAGGGCAGGAATAGGGCATGTATTTAGCATTCCGTCTCTCACGGTCGATGTTGACCGGATCCACTATTTCTTAGATTGTCAGTTGTCTTCATGAATGTGAGCGCACCCCGTTTCAGACCTCCATTATACCTAAGAAAATTCAGAGAAGGTACTGGGAATCATATTCCAAATGGAGCCTAAAGATTCCTGGAGGGTGTAAGTTCCGGAATTTTAGTCAGAAGCACCCGTAGCCTTTGCCCCAAGATCACTGATAGCTTTCACTTCTGCTAGAGAACGAGCAAATGTCCGGTTCGTACAGCACAGAGGGGTTATTTCAATTATAAAACCCCATTGACTTAATCTGGGAATGGGATCGAATACATCTGGGATATACGACATTTCCTCAATAAACTGTACCATGCCTCAGTTAACTGGACAACCGTAAATTAAAAAATAAAATAAAATAAAAATCCAACATAAAACAATAACATGGCTTTCTCTATCCTAAGCATGGATTTTATAATTTTCTCGTTTCTAATTCTAATATAGAGCAAGTGACCGCATAGCTATTGCGCACTCAGTTGTCTCAGATTCTTGAGGGACGGCTTAGATTTTTTATTACTTCCTCTGCCCGTACCATAGGCACTACAGGTAGAGGGAATTATTGTTTTCGACCCCCCAAATTCGAAGTTGAGTTTTTAACATATATTCACGCTTTGAGGTCCTCTGAATCCAAAAATACTATTTTCGGAAACATGTCTGTAGTCTATGTGTGTATGTGAACAGCCTAGCTTCAGAACGAAAAATTGTTTGAAAAAAATGTATTTGGGTCAGGTACCTTCTGAATATGTGACACGAAGATTGGCGACAAGTTTCTCTTATTTTTAATGGGACTTGACATAAAGAAATTGTCGTTTTTCGCGATTTTCTCGAAAACGGCTCTAACGATTTAAAAAAAAAAATTGCACATGGGTTGCATATACCAAAGGCTGAAACTTTGAATTGAAACTTTTTTGGAAACATTTCTCTGAAGGGTAGTTATAAGCCAAATCCGCTCTGAATACGCGCTCTTTGTAATGCTGCCTCTTGTAACGGAAAATCGTATGAAAACAAAATTTTGTATTTGGGTTAGGTGCCTTTCAGGGATGTGCCACGAAGATTGATGAAGACTTTCTCTTATTTTTAAGGGGACTTTACATGAATAAAGTGTCGTTTGTCGCGATTTTCTCGAAAACAGCTCTTACCATTTTGTGTTAATAAATTTTATGTCTATTTTTTCCTACGAGGGGTATAAACCTGTTGTATAGTGTTTTAAAAAGTAATTCCACCTTTTCCCTCGAATTTAGTTTTTATAAAATCAGCTTAATACCTTTGTCATTCCTACAACTACAAATTTTAGGAATGAGAAAGCGTTTAAGGTGATTTTATAAAAACCAAATTCGAGGGAAAAGGTGAAATTGTTTTTTTAAATACTATACAAGAGGTCTTACCATTTTGTTTAAATTTTACACGTGGGATGATTAAACTAGGAGCTAAAATTTTTATTTCAAACATTTTTTCTGAGAAAATATCTGAAGGGTAGTTAGGCCTACAAACCAACCACTCTGAATACGTGCTCTTTGCAATATGGCCTCTTGTTTTATACCTTAATGTGAAGTGAGAAAAAGTATTGGCCATGCTTAAAGAAAAGATAGTTACGAGAGTACATTAATAAGATTATATTTGGGTTATGTATCCTTCGGGGATGCGATATGATGTGGTAACGACTTCTCTTCATTTTTACAACCAATTTAGATGAAGAGAATGTCATACGTAATAATTATATTATACTAATAGGCTAACTTTTATTTGGGCAGAGCAAGTTATGTGAATTTCACATCAGATCTTTTATTTATTTACAACATGCTCCATTCCAATCATATGCAATACTACATGCACTAATGTGTTTACTTCCTCTGCTCGTACCATATGTACTGTAGGGTTTTCGACCCCCAAATTCGAAGTTGAGTTTTTAACATAAATAAACGTTTTGAGGTCCCCTTAATCCAAAAAATACTATATTTGGAAACATTTAGACAGAGGCATAACGAGAGGGGGTTTGGGGGCTTGAACCCCCCCATTGATTAAAAAAAGGAAAATTGTAGGCCTACAATTTTTTTAAGTCTGCTTATAAATTAGGCTACTTAATACGAGTATAAAGTGTGGGATGCTTAAAACTCGTTATTGTGCATCTTAATTTTTAAAATTTTCCGGGGGAGGACCCCCGAATCCCCCTCTCTCTGGGGGGGGGGGTATACCATACCGTTGTGCGTGTGTCTGTGTGTGTCAATGAACAGCCTAGCACCGGTTCGAAAAATTGTATGAAAATATTTATTTTTTATTTGGGTTAGGTACCTTCTAAAGATGTGACATGAAGATTGACGACAACTTTGTCATATTTTTAGTGGACTTTGCATAAAAAAATGTTGTTTTCGCGATTTTCTCAAAAACGGCTCTAACGATTTCCTTTAAATTTTGTACATGGGGTGCTTACACCAAGAGCTAAATCTTTTATTTGAAAAATGATTAAAAAATATCTGAAGGGTAATTATAAGCCTCTACTGTTTATAGAAACTTGGTCTTGCCTGGTGAACAATAAGGTTTTGTAGGCTTTCAGGTTTCAAGCAAATGAATGCACACTCTTTCATGGCCTCTTATTGATATCTGAATGTGAAGTGAGAAAGATGTATCGTTGGCCATGCTTAAAGTTAAAAAAAAATACATGAGTGCATTAAAGATATTTTATTTGGGTTATATATCCTTTGGGGATGCGATATGATGTGGTAACGACATTCTCTTCATTTTATAACCAATTTACATGAAGAGAATGTCATACATCAGGACTATCCAACTGCAAGTGCCCCAAGGGCCACTTTAAAAAATGCGGTTTTGATGGGCGCATTGTAACATACTTCGTATGCAGCTTTAGCCTATCAGTGAGTTTTAATAGGTATGGTATACAAAGAAAAACGCGTTGGTATTATTATTTTAATTTATAAAAAAAATATCAAATTACAAAAAAAAAAAAAAAAAAAAAAAAAAAATAGTGGGCAATTTGAGGATGTTGGTTTTCACTAACGTAAACTTAAAAGTTCGGGGCCATGTTTTTTCAATGCGACCATTCACAATGCATCACGTAAACTTTAAACATAACGTAAAATTGAACGTTAACTAGAACCTTGCAAACTCCAAGCTTTCGCGTTAAGTTTATGCGAAAAATAACTATACAACCAATCAGAGCCCTCAACTCCACAGAAGAGGAGACGGTAGTGGGAGAAGCCAAGAGATGGCGTCTATGAATGAGAAACTCTTAACGTTGTATCCTATCCCTGTCTCTATGGTAAAAGCCATCCATTATAAAAAGATGCAGCATTGAAGGAGAATGTATGGACAATAGTTTCCCAGGAATAACTACATTAGTAAATACAGGCAATACAGCCCATATAGGCTAATATAGGTCTACTGTTAATTTTTATATGTCTACATAAACTTGTATTAGGCCTACTTCAATTTTTAAAGGCCTACAAGTGTTTAAAGGAAACATGAAAGTATTTTCGTCTGTGGCAGCCATTTTATCAGATGTTCACGTTCTCGTTTGTGATTGGGTGTTACCAACATTAAATTTTCGTCTTGAATGCTCAATGCCATGCTAAAGTTTGCGTTACGTTTTATGTTCTTAAGTTTACGGTTAATTTTATATGTGAATGCGGCATTATGTGAAGGCTAGGTCTATCCGTCTGTAGCGGAAATAGATGTAACGAAAATCTGACGAGTCTGAAAGCACGGGTTCAGTAAGCTTACTCCATTATCGATATTGAATAGGGAAAGCCTTGAGTACATGTCAGATGTTTATAAATTTAGATGTACCAATTGAAAAGAGATTGCATTATAAATTTCAGCTACTTTAATTTAAAAATATGAATTACTAGTATTAGGTTTCATAACCTGTAGGCCTACGCGTCACCGGATATAATAAGAATAATTAAATCACGGAGGATGAAATGGGCTGGACATGTTGCGCGCATGGGGGAGGAAAGACATCTCAAAAATATTGACGGGGAGACCCGAAGGGAAAAGACCACTTCAAAGGCCTAGAGGCAGGTGTGAGGACAATGTTAGGATACATATAAGGGTGTCAGATTTGCGAGGGATGGTTGGATGGGGTTAGCACAGGATGGGGTTGAATGGTGGGCTCAGGTAAGCGCGGCAATGAACCTTCGGGTTCCATAAAATAGACAATATTCCTTTAGTTTGCTTAGGAATTGTCTACTGCCATTGAGTAAGTAAGGCTATAACATACGAGAAGACAGTAAGCATTCTATATTTACAAAATTAACAGAAAAGAAGTATGTTAACTATATCTATAATGATTTCAAAATGATGACGTAATAGTAGACTTTATCATACGAGAAGCAACTAGGTCTAAAGATAATGCCTTTTTCTCTTTATTGCAAATGTGAAAACAAATAGTAACATACGAACACGCTAGATTTAAGCAGCATGCACAAGATGTTTCACGTATCTTGAGTCTGGATTCCGTATACAGCCTACCAGACTTTTTTATATTCAATCATCATTTTTCTAGTGTTTAGTGATGCTTTAATATTGATATAATTAAGGTATAACCTGAGTCTCTTTCCCAGAAGTAGGCCTATAAGAATGTTGCTTACATTGAAAGTAAGAGTTAAAATGTTTACAATTTATTTAATTCATGGCTTATATAGATGAATGTAAGAACTAATCTCAGTCTCTTTCACATAAGTGTAAGGATGTTGAATATATATATATATATATATATATATATAATTTTAATTTAATTTTATTTTGTTGGGCATGTAACAGGCTCATTGCCCAATTGGAACATTCTCTTATACTAATTACACCAGTTTTACAACACTAATATATTATGTTTAATGTAATACTAAATATAGGCTATTTAAACTAAAAACGACAACTAAAAAATACAGAAAAAGAAACAAGATACACACACATACAATATGAAAATTACACAAAAAAAAGGAAAAGGAAAAAATAAAAAACATAAGTAGGCTAATTTAATAGTTTTGGTGGAAACGAAAGACAAATAAAGAAAATGACATGGAGAATATTTTAACTATCACTTTTTAATTATCACTATTTTAAATTTTTCAAATTTGTATCACATATATTTTTAAACTGTGTATTGTTTGTATTAAATAGGGCCTATATCTATATTGTTCATTTTGTGCAATTGATTGTACAGACGGAGCACATCATAAAATCTAGAATTATTATGGAAGTCCATATTTGCTTTCGGAATGAAAAACAGATTATGCAATTTATAAGATCTATAGGTCCACCGCTGTGGCTCAGGGATGCGTTCGCTCCTCTCACGTACGATTCCTGGTCGGGACAAGTTACCTAGGTGAGGTAACTTTAGGCCCTTGTGGTCCCCGGATATCATTAGGCCGTCATTATCTTCTTCATCCCATCCTCACCGTGTTTGGAGTGAGTGTGTGTGGGTGAATGGTGTGTCTCGTCCTATGTGTTCTTGTTGTCTCGAAGGTGGCCCCGGCATTGGGCTGATCACTCATCTGGGGAGGCCCTCCATGTCCTTGTCTGGTCAAATAAGTATGTATGTGATCCAAAGATAATCCCTCTCCCGACAGGTCGCTGCCCTGTAAGGCCCGGGCGGCTTGGGTCGCTTAAATCCTAAAAAGGGAGAAGTAAAAGTACGATAAAGAAAGAAAGAAAGAAAGAAAGAAAGAAAGAAAGATAAGATCTATAGGCCTAACTTAGAATATAAAAAGATATTTCTTCGAGAATATTAATATAATCTATAGAATATATAATATATAATGTTGAAATGGTGGAACTAAGTGTTACTGTAGAGTTGATTTTGCAAGAGAATCCGAATGAAGAAGCCATAGTGATGGAAGAAGCAGCAAAGGGTTATAATTCCATAACCCGAGGGCTGAATGCGCTACTGAGTCGCATGAATAGAATGGCGTGCCGGTGCTCCATCATGCAGATCTTAAAGTTAAATGTGATTAGTTGAACTTCGCCCAATAGTATGATATTTAACTATACCCCTTCTCTGACTGCCCAACTTTTCAAACAAGCCTCTGGTTCAATGTGCCAAATACCACGCCCATGTTCAGTCATGGAATTCTTATTTTCCCTTGTTTAGAATTTAATATTACTTCTGAACTAGCTCAACCGCAACGGTTGCCATCCCTCTTTTCTTCCTTGGCGTGATCATTATCCTTATGCATTCGTTTTAAAGATGACCGAAGTCTTGTGAGTGATTTTTCAAACTATTGTTCCTAGAAATTTGAAATTTTGCTCACTTTCTTAAAACGTAAACAGAAATTAATGTTAAAAATTGGAACTGTAATATATCTCGTCCAAAATATATTAAAATACGAATCTGAGTTTTTATATCAGATTCATCGATACTTGATTTACAAATGTACTGGTGTTTTTATTTATTTTTTATTTTACGAAACATTTTCTTTAAAACGAACTATGGTTTATACAGAAAGTCTATTTAGTAATTTACTTCCGCACGTCTTGAAAAATTTACATATCTCATATCTATTTTTGTCGAGGAGGATGAATGTGGCAATGTCACGTGCAAATTGAAACTGATAAAATAGGGGATTTAAGTTTGTAAGCACCGGAAGTTTAAAGTGTATGGAGATGTTTACTTCGTGCAGCACTTGGCGTCAGATGCATCTGCTCCGTGCATCTAAATTACATACAATTTGGCACAGTTACACTTAAGTCATATTTGAAATGAAAATGGCTAAATCAACACTCCTTAAGGCACAATGATGGGCTAAAGGAATAAAATACTCATGAGGTGCTACGAAGTATTTTGTCTATTATTTACTCACGGTTTATGGAGGAGTATATGGAGGAGTGTGAGATGAGTGGAACTACGAATGCATATCGTAGTCCGATAGTAACTGCGACGAGATAATCCTCAGCAGAGATGCCAAATATGTACTGACTCTGCTTTTTGAGAAAAAATAAGTTAATGTATATTTGGAACTCTTAATTTAGCTTATTCTGCGAAATCAATTTTGTATTCCTAAATACCGAAATATGTTGTTTTATGTCACGTTAAATAGGCTATCTCTCCTCAGTATTAATAATTTCTATCTCTTTATGTGGTGACGTTTGAAAAAATACCGATATATTGTACTATTTAAGTATGTCTTATCGGCTGTGGTATATACAGTTCAAATAACATTCTGGTTAAGTGCATTTTGGAAACAAGTATCGTATGGAAGTTACATTTGAGAGATATAAATTAGTGCACTCATCGTGGTTTTAGAGCAACAAAGAACGGATGCCAGGTTTATTAGGCCTACAACTTTAATAAATAATTACTTAAGACCGCCGGCGTGGTCTTGTGATCAGCGACGCTGACCACAGATCCGTCGGCCCGGGTTCGATCCCCGGTACCTCCCGGGGTGCACTCAGCCTCGTGATTCCAATTGAGGAGCTACTTGATAGAGAAGTAGCGGCTCCGGTCATGAAAGTCACCAATAACGGCCCCCCAATCCTGCCATCTCCCTTTGGTAGATGACGCAGCGGCCGGGTGGTCGACCAAGCCCCTCCAGGGATGTAGCGCCACGGAGTTTAGTTTTGTTTTAATTACTTAAAATATGGATTAAAATCTAATGTACGAAATGGGTTACTAAAGTAAGGCACTGTTTGGGAATAGGCATCGTGTACCTAAATAGGCCTAATGACATATGATTTTCATAGCGAACTCTGGTCCACGGCTATACAACTCGATAATGAAACTTCACCCTGAATTAGCCATGTACAAAGATTTCATTTTCAAATCCAGTATTAAAAAATTAATATAAGACACATTAATATTAACCACATTTCACACTTTCCCTTTTGTAATTATTTATATGCTCTTCTTTCCTTTTTCTGAATAGTACTAGAATTCACTATATTTTATTGTATTTTTAGTTTAAATTGATTGTATTGTACCTGTATTCATTACATGTTATTTGTATTTTGTATTTGTATTTTTATTTTTAACTGATGTAATTTTAAAAGGAACTAACCCCAAACACGAGCTTTGCTCCTTTGGGGTAACTTATGTAGGCCTAACTCTTTCTGTATTAATTTAAAAGAGTAAATAAATATAAATATAAATATAAAATATGATAGGCAACGATTTAAATTTGTACGACTGAACGATGATTGATTATGAAATCACACAGTGGCTTAAGAGCAGAGAGTTTGTCTTCTTAAACGAGTTCGTGGGGAGGCAGCATGCATGGAAGTGTCCGCGAGCGCCTGTCCTAGTAATTAAAGCAATTCGCTGACGTCTTTGCGACTGTAATCTGTTCCTGATTTGTTCTTTATTATAAACGAGCCACAGACGGTGTTCCATGGCCTCACTGGTCACTCTTAACTAAGTCATTTATCGGCCAGTATATCCTCCCTCAGCGTGCCAGGGTTCAATTCCTGTCGAGGCAAGTTTCCTAGGTGCGTTTTTCCAGGGTATTCATCACCTGTGTGAGTTGAATTTCTGGAAATTTAAGCCCTCATGGTCCCCGGATGTCATCTGGCCGTCATTAGCATCTTCATCCCACCTGCAACTTGTTCAAAGGGGCTGTGCGTGCGAGTGGTATGAACGCATGCGTGTTCGTAATTGTCTTGGAGGTGGCCCAGACATTGCGCTGTTCTCTCATCCATAGAGGCCCAATAGGTCCGTGATCTAAAGATAATCACTTTCCCAACAGATTGCGTTTCTGTAAGGCCCAGGTGACTTGGGCCGCATAAATTATGAAAATGTAACTTAAACTAGTTAACTTTTAATCTGAATTAAATGAACTTGGAGACAATGGTACTCAGACGTCATATTAACTTCAGTAGACCTAATATTCTGAAACAATGTGACTGTATCACTTCAGATCACAGTTGCTCTTCATTGTTCATGGTATAGCCTACCAGGTAATTCTCAGAGAACGAAGAAGATAGTAAGTTAGGTAGCCTACATTGTTAAACTATTAATTAATTAATTATGCGTTGGCGAATTATAAAGCGTTAGGAGAAAATTAATTCACATTATTAAGAATATGCTATATTGCATCTCATCTTCATCCTCATCTATAGAGTCTTGTTCGTCTGTAGCTAGATAAATTTTGATTTCATCTCTATCTTTCCCTTGCTTGATAATTCCGTTCTGTTTATTTATTTTTGTACGCTGTGGATGCTTTAGTGAGTGTCTTAGATTACCGTGACCTGTCTGAATATGACAGTGAATTATACGAATTTCGATATGCATCATACATATGATTTTTCTTTCTTTATTTTTTCAAAGAATTTCAGTACAATTAAAATTTATTGGCAAGAAAATTAATTATTTTGATTTGTGCTGTAGGCATTATTATGTAGTAGATCTTTTGTCTTTAGACTTTTTCCTGCGGATATTTCATTTTTAAAGACCTTTTTCGAATTATATTTATTTTCCTGTTTGACTTTTCTTCTCTCATGACCATTTTCTCTTAGTATGATTAAACCTAGATGAATTGTTATAATAGTGAAAGTAAAAGTAAAGTGTTCCCTATTACAGGCCATGGAGGCCCAGAGGGATCCAGGAGGTTGAGACTCCCAGATTTTTAGACATCGGCACATGAAGGTGGTAAGGTTGTCAGCCTTACGCACCGGCCGCCTTTATCCCCAGGATTGCTCCTGGTACTCATTTCTGTTAGAGCCTGAGTCGACCCCAGGGCCATAGTGCCACCAGAAGGATTAGGCCAATTGAAAAACTCCAACGACCTCATTGGGGATCGAACCCGCGACCTTCTGGTTTGTAGCGCAGCGATAATAGTGAAAGTACCTATGTAATGTGATGAATACAATAGTTTAAGTTTCAGCCTTAAGCACTAGTATATAATAAGAAACCTAACACGATATTGGAGCTGAAGACGTAGAAAGTATATAGATTTATATTTTACTGTTATTTATTGTTTCATAACTGTTTTTGATATACAATATAGTCATAAGGATAAAATTACATTATATCATTGCATATAAAGCTTAGTAGCTTATTTATAACTAATTTTTGTTATGCAATATAGTCGTAAAAACAAGTTACATTTACATTAATACATTACATTAATAATAAATAATATTGTTATACAAGTTCTATTGTATTGATATAATATATGAACATAATTATATCAATATGTCAAGTAATAAAATTTAATATTAAAATCTTACACAATTAGTCACATTTAATTGCAGTCAAGTAATAAAATTTTTATATTAAAATCTCACACAATTAGTCACATTTAATTACAGTCAAGTAATAAAATTTTTATTAAATCTTACACAATTAGCCACACTTAATTACAGTCTCATCAAAATATGAGTACAGTAAAATACTTAGTTTTCAAATAACTTATCTTTAAAAATTGTGATATATTACCTCAGAAGGTTAATATTTATTGGATAATAGATTTTTACTGTTTTTTGTTTATTCTTATACTTTCATATTTCATTGCTTAGTTTAATTATAGTGATGGAATCACTAAGCAATGAAATATGAAAGTATAAGAATAAACAAAAAACAGTAAAAATCTATTATCCAATAAATATTAACCTTCTGAGGTAATATATCACAATTTTTAAAGATAAGTTATTTGAAAACTAAGTATTTTACTGTACTCATATTTTGATGAGACTGTAATTAAGTGTGGCTAATTGTGTAAGATTTTAATAAAATTTTTATTACTTGACTGTAATTAAATGTGACTAATTGTGTGAGATTTTAATATAAAAATTTTATTACTTGACTGCAATTAAATGTGACTAATTGTGTAAGATTTTAATATTAAATTTTATTACTTGACATATTGATATAATTATGTTCATATATTATATCAATACAATAGAACTTGTAGGCTATAACAATATTATTTATTATTAATGTAATGTATTAATGTAAATGTAACTTGTTTTTACGACTATATTGCATAACAAAAATTAGTTATAAATAAGCTACTAAGCTTTATATGCAATGATATAATGTAATTTTATCCTTATGACTATATTGTATATCAAAAACAGTTATGAAACAATAAATAACAGTAAAATATAAATCTATATACTTTCTACGTCTTCAGCTCCAATATCGTGTTAGGTTTCTTATTATATACTAGTGCTTAAGGCTGAAACTTAAACTATTGTATTCATCATATTTATTAGCACTAGAGGAAATGAAATTCATTAATACCTATGTAATATTAGACAAAGTACTGGTATTTTATAATTTTTATTAAGTATTTAAATTATATTGTTTGCAGACGACAATCATGAATAAGAGCCAAAAACAAATGATAAGCTGTCACTGCAGACAACAATTGTTTTAAAGTAAGACATCATGATATAAACTAAACTAAAGCCAAAATGATTTCGTGAAAATGAAATGGCTCTGTAACTTAAACTAGTTTACTTTTAAACTGAATTAAATGAGCTTGGAGATAATGACATTCAGACGTCATATTAAGATCAGTAGACCTAAGATTCTGAAACAAAGTGACTGTGTCACTTCGGATCACAGTTGCTCTTCATTTTTCATGATACACCAGAGTTCTTGCTGAGCTTCGAAATAATTGGATATTAAATAATTCTCTTAGACCTTGCGGAAATGTACCCTGAGACATGTGTGATTGAACTTCCTGAAAAATATGGATTAATTTGAGAGTTGGGAATGAAGCATCTGAAGGAGGTCTGGAATGCGAGTGTCGATAATGGTTTAATACAGCGAGTTATGTAACAAGAGTTTTGTTGTGGAGATGAGCATTTCCAAGAAGTGCAACCCACAGTTACTGCTGGCTCATTCCGACGCACAAGCAGCCTGCTCAAGCCCAAGTTCAACATACTACACAATCTCACAGCGTTTCTCGAAGTATGACGAACAAATCCGTAACCAGCGCCGTACCGTCAATTTAACGTAACCTTGTCTGCCATAAAGCATGGGAAATATTGTTCGTGTCATTTTAAGAAGACCTCGTCCCAAACCATCGTCTATCTATAAAATAATATAATAGAATTGTTCCCTAATCCGAATATCTCCACCGACACCGACGGCGACAAAGAACAAGTGCTCTTGTAGTCGCATGGTTTCCCCAGTGTTGCCGCTGTCATTCACCACTTCTCAAATAAAGTAAACACGCTGTGGTACGTATATGGCAACATTGTACTGGACTGCACTCAAGTATGAATTCGCCTAATTACCTTTCTATTCACTGATTGACAGGTCAAAGAGGCTTAGGGTTACAGCAGGTAGAAGCAGAAAAAGTCTTTAAGAACTGGCACCCACAATGCAACTTTCTCAATTCAAATAATTCTAATATAGGAAGGAGGCCGCCTTGCTAGGGCCGGAGTTTGTACAAAAAGATGGCTGGCTTATAACTACCCTTCAGAGAACTTTTATGCAAAAGTTTCAAAAAAAAAAAACTTTTAGTTCTTAGTATAATCACTTTGTGTGGAACATTTTTAAAAAATCGTTAGAGCCGTTTTCGACCAACGCATGTGAGGAAAGGTGGCAATTGAATTCAAAGAAACAATCCATCTTCCCCTCCCGCCAGTCATGACAGCAGTTCTTAGTTCTTAGTTAGCACGAAGACTGGCGCACGAATGAAACATCATCCCTTCATACGACAATATTTCGATAGTGGACTCGTCCAGACTACCGAGCATCTTTCTGAACAGGTTCAGGTAGACTAAAGAAATTGCTTAATGTGTCTTAACCACAAGCTAATTAAAATTTGCTTGTATTTTTAGCTCCAAAGTTTTGTTTAATAAAGCAAACAGTATTAATTTTATTATGTATAATTTAAATTACATTGTGCAAATATTTTACTCAAAGAAGGCCATACATATATGAAAACTCCTGCCAAATTACCGAAATCTCCCTTATAACACTCTAACCCACAATGGCTTTAAATTTTATTTTGAACCACGGTGTCCTATCACATGTACAAAAATCACGAAATATGGAGTAATATCACGACTCATCGGTTTATGATAATATAAATTCAACCAATCAACCCATGATCCGTGTCAGCAGCATCGAGGTTTCCCGGCGAAGGTGACATTACCGTAAACAAATTTAGTTACACTTATTTTCCTGTTAAAGGAAGAGTGAAAGTTATACACCCATCAAGTTATTATCTCTCTAGGAGCCTAGGAGAAACTAATGACCAACTATGATATTTTGGAAAGTGAAAGGCCCGGAAAGTTTTGTTGAGAGGCTCTAAATTTGGAGTGGGGTTCTTAACCCTGCGTTTATACTTCACCTCGAAGGACGTACGTTAACTGTCCATCTAGGATCGACAGTAGGCCTAATTATAGTCCTAATACGATTTGTTTGCATATTTGTAATAAATAACCAAAATGCAAGATTTTCTATTTAACTTATACTTTTTTTTAATTCTCGAGTTAGGCTGTTCACAGACACATACACACAAAGGCATATAGCATTTCTGAAAATAGAAATTTTGGATTTAAGGGACTCGAAACGTGCATTTACGTTAAACTCTCGACATCGAATTTCAGCGATCGTACACAATAGTTTGTCTATTAAGTACCTTTTTTTACGGGTAGAGGAAGTCAGTAGCTTGTTACGAGTTTATGAACAGTGAAAACATATTTAAAAATCTCTACATTCTGTCAAAGAGTACTTCGCGACAAGCAATTAAACCTGTCCCAAATATTCGGCATACTGGTACTCATTTACATAAGATAAGCATGGCTAGCAGAAAAAATATATTCATTCTACCATGAGGATTGCAGTAACGAGTATCTGCCAGACTTTTGTGGTTTGCTCTATTATTTCTTATGCTCAGGTAATAATACACTTAACTAGGTACTGTAAAAATATCTTCGTTTTTTCGTTCGTTACTCAGTGTTGTCTCAACAATATTGTTGTGTTTAGCTATCGGTCATACTACAAAACTTAAAAAAAAATGTATGTATGCATGTATGTATTTATGTATGTAGGCTATGTATGTTTGTATATATATAATGTATGTATGTATGTATGTAGCCTATGTAGCCTATGTATGTATGTATGTATGTATGTATGTATTTTTTTTTAATACGTCTTTATTACTGCATGCCCCATTACAATGGTAATATGTAACACTACATGCATTGCTTCGATACATGTACATAATTATTTTGCTTGTATATAGTATTGTTACCTGGTTATTTTACTCTAAGGCTATTAATTAGTTATTATCTACTAGTGTTTTTCTATTCTTTCTGTTCTATTATAGTCTATTCTATTCTATATGTATGTATGCATGTATGCATGCATGCATGTAAGTTATGTATGTATGTATGTATGTGTGTATGTATGTATGATGTACGTATTTATATGTGTATGTATGTATGTAAGTAGGCTATGTCTGTCTGTATGTATGTATGTATGTATGTATGTATGTATGTATGTATGTATGTATGTATGTATGTATGTATGTATGTAAGTATGTATGTATGTATGTATGTATGTATGTAAGTATGTATGTATGTATGTATGTATGTATGTATGTATGTATGTATGTATGTATGTATGTATGAATGGTAACTCATTGCTTTCGCACAGTAGGGTCTGCTGAGGATCGTTATACCAGTTAAATTTGACTATTGCATCAAAGGACCCAAAAACGAACGACTGTGATTTTATCATAGGTAATCCCACGAGAGTTTACGAGTTTATCAATAGATTCGCGACTACGCAGCAGGACTGAATTTATCTGATGAAACTCATAAACTCGAGTTGGATTTATTAAGACTATTCTATGAATAAAAATGTAACGGATTATACAAATAATAATTACTTTTGTGCTTTTTTGTATAAGAAACTAACAGCTACGAGATCACGGCATACTATGAATCAACCATCCATGAACCGATTCGAGTTACCATATTGTGACAGTGCTACCAATGGTGCTTATAAGACATAGTTAACTTCATTCAGGTAAGCTGACAGCAGAACAGAATAAAAGCACACCAACTGGCTTCCACGGAATCGAAATTGAGTTTTTAATCAGTGTACATTTATTTTATTTCAATTTCCAAACAAGTTAATATATTGCATAAAATAATCAGTTTTCGTGCTGCTTAATGGCAACATGTGACGTATTAATCACTCCACACTGATTCTTACGTGTCCACTAACGAGCAGACGTTTTACCCGATAAAACGATTCCTCGCGATTCGTACAAGAATATTGTAGCCTAAGATAAACGGCCGTGAATGGTCTATATCCGAGGAATTGCTAAACTTTATTGGTCAATATCATGGGTGGAATAGTCATCGTAAAAAAGAAGAGACGCAAAAGTAAAAGCCAAGAATGCTGGCGGACAGATTTCATGTACCCTGCGAATTCAAATGCCTCCGTAATGAATAGGTAGACTTGCTAATGTCCAATTAAGATCCTACCATTAGGCCTACTTCTATTTAGATTCAAAACTTTGGATTAAATTTTCGTTTACTTTCTCTGAAGGGTAATTATAAGCTAGCCATTTCATCCAGAACGTTGAAAACATTGTTCTACACCCAATAAAATTTTTTTTGCGCGTGAAGGGGGCAGCGGAATCAGCACCTTGCGAAAATGTAAAGCTCGAAAATCACAAGATTCAGGCTCGTGAGGGAGAATGTTTCGTATTACATATATTGTTGTCAGTGGCGGCTAGGGATGCTGCTTCAGAAAAATTTTAGCCTTTGTTAATTTTCTCCTTGATCTGACATTGCTAAAGTTTTATGTTAAATAAGAGAACCGAAAAAATAACCAAAATAACCTTAAATAACCTTAAATAACCTTAAATGTGAAGCGCACGGTTCCATACAAAGATTTTCTTTTATCTATTTAATTAATAAACTGCGGGATGGCTACTGGCATTGAGCTTAAGGATTATATATTGTACAGGTATAGAGAAAGAATTAAAGAAAAAAGAACTCATCATGCTAAATGTTAACGATAATATCAAGCGTCTACCGCTGTGCCTCGCTCCTCTTACGCAGCGGGCCAGGGTTCGATTCCTGGTCGGGGAAAGTTACCTGGTTGAGGTTTTTTCCGGGGATTTCCCTCACCTGTGAGACAAATGTCAGGTAACTTTAGGCCCTCGTGGTCCCCGGATATCATCTGACCGTCATTATCATCTTCATCCCATCCTCGTCTTGTTCGGAGTGAGTGAGTGTGTGTGTGTGTGTGAATGGTGTGTCTCGTCCTATGTGTTCTTGTTGTCTCGGAGGTGGCCCCGGCATTGGGCTGATCACTCATCCGGGGAGGCCCTCCATGTCCTTGTCTGGTCAAAAAAGTAGGGGAAGGTTGCCTATGTTGGACCGATTTTACATTTTGTTACACCACGCCTTTATTATGCACTTAATTGATACAAGATATATTGTACAATAATCTACATTTTATACACTTCCATCTAGTAGTATTATATTTTGTATAGATATATGTCTCCAAGGCCTACAATTTAAAATTTAGAAGTCTGCAAATGGTCCGAATTAGGAAACCGGTTGCTTAAGTTGGACCGATGGTAAAACTGTGAATTAAAAAAATAAAAATTGTAATATTTTAAAGAACCTGTATTTTAACAAATTTATTAGGCACACATGGCATTTAAAGTAAGTTAGTTACGGCCTATTATACAAAACCATTAATTATAATTTGTAAATTAGAAGCAAACTGTTTTGTACTGATAAAGTGCTTCTAATAAGAAACAAAGAATAACCTAGGAAACAAATTGCATAAAAAAATGTAAAATATACCAAATATACCAAATCTGCCTATATGCTGAGATCAAGAATGGAAATTATGGTGGTCCAAATTAGGAAACACGCAGTGGTCCAACTTCGGCAACTGGACGCCATGTATAGAAATATGATGCCACAAGGACTCACAAAATGTAAAACTACTTTTACGACATCTAGTTATTAACTAATGAAAGTCAGTTGTAAAATATAATGTAGGTAATTGTTTTGCTTACTCTTACTCTGCACAATAGCTTATAATTTGTAGCGCGACTCTTGTTACAGAAACGAGGAGAACACAATAAGTGCAGTTATTCTTTCTTCAAAGGCTGCAGCCAACTGACCGTTGGATCACACGTCCTTGACAACATTTCTCACCAGTAGAGCCAACTTAAAGGCTTAAGTTGCTAACATATAGCGAAATATGGAGGAGGTCCAACTTAGGCAACGGTCCAACTTCGGCAACTCTCCCCTATGTATATGATCTATAGATAATCCCTCTCCCGACAGGTCGCGGTCCTGTAAGGCCCGGGCAGTTTGGGTCGCTTGAATCTTGAAAGGGAGAGACAAAAAGAAAGAAAGATAATATCAAGTGGAAACAGGGGGTGCTGCAGTTCCACAATGCCTATACACGAGCCGCCACTGCTTGTTGTAGTAAATAATTGCATACGATGTCTAATTGGATGTCACAAGACACATATAAATGCATTGTAAGAATCTTATCTAGAATAGTAATTCCAATAATTACGTCAGTTAAGCCTGGTGGGCAACATGTGGAGTTTTGCATTACTAGTAAACATGCTATCAGAACAAGCAAGGTTACGATGATAACTCAGATGTTTCAGGGTGGGATGCAAAACGTAAGTCTAGCCCTCAACCACGATTTGAAACTCTGAATTGTGCATGGTGAATCTTCACATCGTAAAGTAATACTTAATGATCCTAGATACTCCGGGAATGAGGCGAAGTATTTTTTTTTTCAAATCCTTTATTTTTATATATTAATTTTATGTAACACAAGATTACCCGAATGAGTAGGTGCTCGTGTTCGGATACAGTTCGGTTATTGGCAATACAGAATTAGTATGCAATTAAATACACAATTCAATACAAATACATAAAAGAAAATATAACTCCAATGTGAAATCAATACCTTGAAAATAAAAATAAAAAAGTAAGACCAGAAAAAATAAAAAGTGTTAAGAATAAAATTGATATCCTAAGTTATAACTAATCAAATGGTTCCTTAAGAATCTACTAATTACGGAGAGAAGTAAATTGTAAACCACGAAATAAGATTTTTGAAATATTTATCGAATTTTTGCTGTTCATATGACCTAATTATGGAGTTATAGAGTCTTGGACCACAATAATTGCTATGCTTAGAGCCAGAAGAGTTGAAGTATTTTGGTTCTATTAAAGGCAAGGTTTTATTTTGTCTAGTATTTAAGTTATGAGAATCAGACACGTGTACGTTACGGTATTTGTGACAGTATTTTAGAAGTGCGAGCTTATAAATTTGTTTCATAACTTTAAATTCAGGAAATATAAATTCTGTTGGATATTCTATAGGCTTTTTAAGCAAATTTTTATTATTCTCTTTTATTAGTATTATTGTTATTATTAGAATAATATTTTTTTTAAAAACTATAGGTAGGCCTATAGGTCTAGCTAGAGCATAAGAGAAGACGATTTCACTAAAATACGGAATGGAATGCAATGGAATAGAAGACTGAAAAAAATTCGTACTAAGCTGCCCCTGGAGAAAGACGTTCATAGATATTTAGTTACAGAAATTAATTCAAGAGTGGTACGTATGTAACATACCAATGTTAAGCAACTAAGAAGCTTAGGAAAACTAAGTTCAACAGTTAAAATAAAATGGGAAATGGTGCAAGTAAAATATAATTATATTTATTAGATATCGTGGGCTTACAAGGAAAAGGTATTAACTCCAAAAATGCAAAAAATGAGTTATTATTGGTAACAAGTAGCCTACAACAGATTGTGCTCTATGCACAGGGAAAACGAACCAAATCCTACCCCTTATGGTTCCTGAGCAAAGAAATTTACACAAACTCCTAAGTCCATTACACACAGAATGTTTTCAGAGAAAAATAATTAAGTCCACTTCATACCTTTTGCCTGTATATCTAGATGTCAAATATAACATATCTCTACAGGCAGAATGATTTCATTCGGTAACTGATCATGTTGATTGACCGTCTGCGTGGTCTTGTGGTTAGCGTCGCTTGACTACAGATCCGTAGGTCCGGGTTCGATCCCTGGTACCTCCTCGGATTTTTTTGAGGTAGGAAGGAGCTACTCGATAGAGAAGTCACGGAAACCACCATTAACGACCGTGGGTGTGGGTGCTGACTACATGCCCCCAACCCTGCCATTTGCCTATGGTAGGTGACGCAGCGGTCGGGTGGTAGGCCTAGTCCCTTTAGGGGTGAAGCGCAACAGAGATTAGTAGTTTAGATCATGTTGACTATCAAGCACTGATTCCAGAACCTTCTGTGGAAAATAGGCTAGTGCAAGTGATGAATCTGAAGATGATTGTTAGAATGTTACTGGGCAGTGTTTGTGTACTGTAGCTTCTGAAAAGTAAAAACCTTAACAATTTCGAGGTGCTAAGTTTGTTTCCATCTATGTGTAGCACAATTTTCTGTAATTCCTACCAGTAATAACCTTTTTTTCCATTTTTGAACTTAATACCTTTTCCCTGTAATCATACTATTTCATGAAATTAAACCCTAAAAGAATTATGGAAACTTAATGTTGATGTGTTAAATGTGTTAACATGTAACCAATAGATGTGTTATTTAATATTATAAAATGTACAGGTGATTTAATTCATAACCTGATTTTTCATATAGGCTACATTCGAACTTTAAAATTGGTTTTTCTCCAAACAACTTTTTTTGGAGTTAATAACTTTTCCATGCAAGCCCACGATATTACTAAACTAAACTAAACTCCGTGGCGCTACATCCCTGAAGGGACAAGGCCTACCACCCATAGGCAGATGACAGAATTGGGGGTATGTGGTCAGCATGCCGACACCAACGGTCGTTAATCCACGATATTATAAACTGCTAATTAAAGAATATCATTGGAGGAAACAGTCTATAACCAATGAAATTCTTCTGAATGTACCTTGTGTCAACAATAAATTAAATTAAATTAACTTAGGCCTACCTGTAAATCTACATAAATGAGACTGTCACATTTATGAGACCTCAAGTACCATCATCCTATGCTCGGATCGAACTTGGAAGCATGCCAGTCCCTAATCAACTGTTAACTGATAACAAGAGATAGAGGAACCGCCATGTGCATATATATAGGCCTACCTATTAGCAGTAGCACTGGTAGTTATTTAGCATTACCTTTCAGAAGTGCTTAAATAAGTGTCCTGTGATATAATTTTGCTAGCGCTGAATAATACTTAGTTCAAACATGCGAAAGATGACTCTTCTTTATACGATAAGTCTACTTCTGTTTTCCTGCATTATTTCTACGTCTGTGGTGAGAATTTTAAATTATTATTAAACTACAGTAACTACGAGGCGCGTCAATAAAGTAAGTTTCCCTGTGGCCGTTTACAGAAAAAAAAACAATTTCATTCACATATATATCCCAATAGATAAAGCCAATGTTCAGCTATTTTTCAAGATATTCGCCACCGGAATTGAAACATCTGTCATACCGTGGAACCAACTTTTGAATACCTATGTCGTAGAAGTGTGCCGCCAGGGATTTGAACCACTGTGTGACAAAGATCTCCTCCTCTTTGTCATTCTCTGTCATTCCCTATCATTTCTTGAGGTGTAGGAAAAGATGGAAATCACTGGGAGCAAGGTCCGGGCTTTAGGGTGGATGTTTAAACACTTCCCAGTCGAACTTCTGCAGGAGACTAAGTCATTACTTTAGAACTAAACCCCATTCCTAGTGATTTTAAAAATATTTTATTTAAATAGAAATAGCTGTATTTTGGTGCCCACAAGTTTATATCCACGATTCACCTTAGATATGTAGATCAGGGAGATTGTGTTAACCAGTTTATCTTCTCTACATGCATATGTTAATAGTCAACTGGTAAGGATTATGAAAATCAACTAAATTAAAGGCCTAAAATCCCTCTTGTGCTTAGCAGAAATATAATATTTTGCACGACTTGAGCTGCCTATGTATTTGTTTTTAATGCGAGATAATGACATTCATTTTAGTAATGCGAAATAACACCGGTAATTTACGCATTGCGGCCCGTTCGAACTGCGGCTTGTACTAATTGCGGCCCAGCATATTGAGAGGGCCAGGTAATTAGGTGTTGATCCAGCCCAGTATTAGCATTCAAGATACCGAGCGAGGTGGACTCGCATTCTGCAGGTCCAGGGTTTAAATCCCGTGGCCGGCCAATTTGACATGGTTTCTTTTCATGGTTTCCCCGGTCGTAAAGGCAAATGCCAAATTGGATATTTACATACCATGAATCATCCTCACCAATTCATCCTGTATCATATCCATTTAACTTAATACCAGTTGAAATTTACTCCATTAAAATACACCGACATTAGAAACAATTGACAATCAATAGTTCCATGGCTTACCCTACTGTGCAGACACAGACCACGAAATCCTGATGTAGCCTAGAAGTTAAAAGGGGTATAAACACAGCTGAAATAAATACATAAATATTCAAAATGAATTTAGTAGTTACTAATTTCTGTGTGATTCATGGTATGTTAGGGTTAGGGTATGCTAATTTTGTACATTGAATTGCATCAGGCATACCACTAGCACCAGAATTAATTCATTAATCTGCACAGTATATTAACTATTTCCACTGTATGTAAGGTATGGTATAACATTTGAATTTCAGTCATTATATAGATATTTAAAGTAAAACACTCCCTCTTGTACAAGCTCATAGGGTTTCTGGAGGTATAATCTCCCAGATTTTAGGGAATCAAGATGAATTTTAGATGTCAGGGATACGCTGCAACCACAGTTATTCCCAGTTTTGTTCCTATCACTCCATTCTGTTAGCCGTTAAGTGGATCTCAGACAATAAACTTCAAGGAGACCGGTATTTCACAAAAATCTTCTTTATTCTTTTCAGAGTAGGTTCACTTTTGAAGTTTAAAAAGTGAAATTGGCCTATTCAATTTTCATTTGTAGTGTGTACTTCCTTCTTTGATTTGGTGCAAATATTTTTAGTGTAGGTAAAATATTTTCCGAAGTCATAAACATTCAGATATAACAAATGCTTATTCTCTTTAATTTGTTTGTAACATATTTTTCGTAACTTTAAATTTTACAACAGTTTACGCCATAACCCAAGAACTGTTCAAAATATTGTAAATATATTTTACACGCTTGTGTAGTTGTTCCACCTGAATAACATAAGCTATATTAGACGTATTCTGGGTCAAGAAATTTTAGAGCCTAGAGTCCAGCAGTTGACTGTCGGGCCGAACAATTTGTGGGTAAAGAATTAGGCAAATTGTAAATGTTGAGCTGAAAATAAAGTAAAATCGGTATATAGTTTTCTTCTTTTAAGACCTTCTTAGGGAAGCCTTTAAGTAATTATATTTTGCTTGTATCACACAGGGTTACCAGCATTTTACATAAAAATGCTGACTTCTGTACTTTAATTTGATCAGAATTTCTAAAATCGGGCAATAAATACAATGACTTAAAACTACAATTAGATACAATTTATTTCGCTAAAATTGAATGAAGGAGTTTAAAGTTGTTTCTTTCTCCACAAAACTGTATTTCCCTTCAGGAACAATATATAATTTAATTTAAAAGAAAGTATATGAGCATTTTTCAACCAAACTTTGCTAGTCGCAAGAAATGATCACCGGTTAGAAACCCCTGTTCTAGCTCATATAAAATTTTAATCATCTGGGTTATAAAAATATATTTTTGAAGTGATTTTATAAATGTACTAGTGTAGCCTATGTTGTAGATATGGTTACTACTAACAATACAAAATAAGATTTAATTAATAATGTGAATAATTAAGGAAAGGCCGATGGACGCACAATATTCATGTGATATTCAATAATCTCTACATGATTAAAAAAATATTTGAAGACACGTAATAATGATGAACTGATACAGATTAACCATGCATGTTTTCATTTCAGTAGGTGTCCATGATCGTGAAATATAAAATACTTAAATCCCTAATCTTAAGTTAATAAGAATGTAAAAGGAAATCAACAAAGAGGAATATGTGCTTAATTAATTATTATTTGCTTTATAGGCCACTCCTCGAATGAATATTGGAGCGGACATTGTTCCGAAGTTTTCTTGCAACGATTATAAATTTGCTGTATGCACAGTTTCAAAGATTATAGGTAAGTTCTGTTTTACAACAGTAAGCCCAATAAAAGCAAAATGTTGAAGTCCATTTTACAGAATTTAGCTTTTGAAATATATTTTTTCTAGAAACAGCAACAGTAAAACTTAAATATCAGGATTTAAAAAAATTATATGGGAGGCATATAGGTATATCTAATAGGCCTAAGTAAGATAGAAATGACCAAACTTTCACCGAGTAATGTTTGAATATATTTTCGTTGCTATCACCGGCTGGTATTTTACCAGAAATCCTTGATAAATTTTTTACTACCTAGGTATAATGTCTTAGTTTTCATTAGTTTCCTGTAGGCCTACTTAAGTATCAGAGAAAAGTGTTTAAACAAGCCTGGCTTCTGTCTAAACAATTATAAATACAGTATGTGAAATATTTTAGTGACATTTACTACCAGTTAAAAGTCTAAAGGTAGGTTACCAATAGGCCTACAATACAATCAAGAAAATAATGTGGATAAAGTAATGAAATCATATTATGCATGTCGAGACCGAGTTTGCAGTATTATCACAAGGATGGGAAGCCTCCTGTTCTGACCTCCGACCGGTTTGTATTGGGAAAGTGTGGTTTGGGGTAAGGTACTCCTGGGTAACTACAAAGTAGAGATAAGATGAGAGACAATGAGATCGTATTATGTAGCCAAGATTTCTTATCAGAATCGTAGACATGGACATTTTTTCATCTACGCAGGAACGCACCAATCCTATTCCTCTGTGCACTTTATTAACTCATTTATATTGTAACAAGGATACATTTAACTCCAAGAAGCTCTACAAATCACACGGCCTTTGTTTTGAGTGGAATGTAATAAAAAAACTATGATCTGATGTACTCATATAACTTTATGCACCCTAAGTATGAAAGTCACTAAAAATTTTCATACAGAATCAGAGGATATAATTGCAAGAGCGCGTATTCAGTTGTTTCAGAATTTGTACAAACAATGGCCTTAGACTACCTTTGAATGTGTGTTTTTTAAGTTTAAAATAAAAGTTGTAGTACTTAATAGAAGCATTTCGAGTAAACAGATTTAATATATATATATATATATACGATTCCTGGTTCCCTCACCTGTGAGAAAAATGTTGGGTAACTTTAGGCCCTTGTGGTCCTCAGATATCATCTGGCCGTTATTATCATCCTCATCCCATCCTCGCCTTGTTTGGAGTGAGTGTGTGTGTGAATGATGTGTCTCGTCCTGTGTTCGTGTTGTCTCGGAGATGGCCCCGTCATTGGGCTGATCACTCATCCGGGGAGGCCCTCCATGTCCTTGTCTGGTCAAAAAAGTATGTATGTGAACCATAGATAATCCCTCTCCCGACAGGTCGAGGCCATGTAAGGCCCGGGCGGCTTAGGTCGCTTAAATCCTCAAAGGGAGAGGTAAAACTACGACAAAGAAAGAAAGAAAATATGTTTGGAGCCGCTTTCGAAAAAAATCGCGAGAAATTAAATTTCTTATTGTAAAGTGATAGAAAAATAAATAAGGGAAAGTATTCACATCCTCGAAATACAAATGACGGAAATAAAAAAAAAAATTATACTATTTTTCGTTCAGACATCCACAGACTTATTTCTGAAAATTGTGCTTTTTGGATTTTGGCAACTTTAGAAATGTCTCTACTGCAGAAAACTCGACACTACATACACGTAGTGTACTACATACACTACATACACGTATTTATGGTACGGGCAGAGAATGTATTTAACACTATGATCGTGGGGCGTATTTAGCTACTTTAGCTCCCCTAGGCAGAGAAAAATATTTTCTCCCCCTTATTTCCACATGAATGTACAAAGTAACCTACAATAAGCATTATTGTAACTGAAATAGTAGGCTAATAAAAATAGTAATAATAATAACAATAATATGTAATAACTAATAAATAAATAAGTAAATAAATATACAGGTGCGTATTTTTGTCAATGTTATTCATTTTTTATGTTAATCATTCTCAACTGTAAATTTTTAATTTTTAACATTGGGTATTTTGTTTGTAACTCTGTTATGTTACTGTAATTTATTTTTTCGTATCTTTGTTCATGCATTTATTTCATATAAGCAATCTTATTTATTTTTATTCTTATTTTTTACCTAAAACTATAATATGTATGTTTTTTTTTATATAATTTTCAAAATATAATTTTAGTATGACTGAACTGACCCCGAACACGAGCTATGCTCATGCGGGGCAAATAATACTCTTTTCAAATTGTACAAATTGTGTGTATATTATTTGTATTTGTAATAATTTTGTATCAATTTGTATTTTTTAATTTGTAATAAACTTAATTTGTAATTTGTAAAAACAATGGGCTTCAAAATAATAAATTTCTATTTCATTGTGCGTTACATTAGTACTATTTTGAAGAGATATGAATAAAGTGTTTAATATATTTTTTAAAAAAAGTAACAGCTTAAAAGCCGCCCCTTCAAATCTGCCGCCCTAGGCAGCTGCCTAGTCTGCCTAGGCTTAAATACGGCACTGACTATGACTCTAACGCCTTAGAAGAGAAGATAACTTACTACAAAAAGAACAATAGGGCTGCTTCTTTACAGTTAAAATTGGTGTAATTTATTTTCAGATTGGATTGCACTGAAATTTGACACTGTGAGGGAATTACTCATACCAAGATCGTGGACTGGATGAGAAGAATGGGTTTAGATGGACTATGTATTAACTTAAATGAATCATAACAAAGTATTAGCCTATGTTGAAAATAAATTAATTCAGTGAATAACACTAGTTCAACGATGGATAATTTTATTGTAAGAAAATAGTAAGATTGTATAAATAAAAACGAAACATTGTTTTCAAGTTTCCCCCATAAGCAAATGCTCTGTGCCTCCCCCCCCCCTCCCCGTGCAACAAAAATATTTTATAAAATTATCGTGTCGTGTTGAGGATGTGCCATGAAACTACAGCGTGCTTTCTATAGTGTGAGTGCCATTTTACCCTAAGAAAAGTTTATTTTGCGAATGTCTATGTAGAAAGACATGTGGGTAAGTTGTGGGTAAGTTTGAATTTAAGTCTAATAGAACGTCTACTATCCAAGCTCATGTAGGTCACGTTTACCAACTCGTACATAAGTAAATTTTGAAAATACACAGCAACTAAACAATGCATTATCGCCATCGGCGTACGGTAAGGGGGGGTTCAGGGGGTCGAAACCGCTCCCGAAATATCTGCAATATTTCTAAGATTATAAATCATGAAACGAAATTAAAAAAAAAAAAACCTCTGATTCGGTTGTTACATATTTTACAATTTCGTACATATCAAAGCATTATTTAAGATTTATCGTAATTTATTTAAGTTTCAAAATTCAAAACCTCGTGGTGGTGATAGTTTTCGAGCTTAATAACAGTGATGTACTACTAGTAAACAAAAATCTCTTCGGAATCTGTCAAACGACAACTCGAATACTTTCGCCGAAATCTATCAACCTGTTTGTAAAGCCAACAGTAATCACAAGCTCATCACAAAATTAACATGAAAGAATCGGCATTAATCGGGTTTTTCCACCGGTGTATTTACAGATTACTTTAAAAACGTGCCCTATACACCATACAGTATTATGAAAATTTTTCAAATAAAGTTTTTATTTATAGGGTCTAGCTTTAAAAAAAATGGATAGAAATCTCATTAACCTTTCCCGATAACCTCGGCGGGTTCTTATAAATTCTAAAACTACATCTGTAGCATTTATAAAAAGAGAGAATCGCTTTAAAATCCCAAACAATGCAAATAATTTGCCTTGATAAAGTAATAAATAATGTAAGTTATGTTTCTTTCTTTTTACATTACATCTTATTTTTCCACTAAGATTAATCATCTGAAACCTCATAACCACTCAGTTGTATTAAGTAGATTGTTACTGTCAGTAACAGTTTTGTGCTTTGGAAATGGACACTCTTTGGGATATGTGACCTTCTCGAAATAACCACAACCTGTGCTCGATAGTTAGAAATATAGGAAGTTAGAAATGACTCAATAACAAAATATTTCAGAAATAGCTCCTGTAGGCCTATGTGTCTTGAATGTAAATACTTTCTTAGCATGTAATATACCTTAATTATGTAAAATTATTCGCTGTAACATTAATTACCTACAGACAATAATATGCTTTTGTTTGTCCTTGTTTGTACTTTATAGAATAAACAAAATTTGAATTTACACATAGACATATGATAATAGTTAAATAAGTAATTTCATGCAATATAATATGAGTATGCCTATAAATACGTAAAGATACGTAAAACAAAAATCAATTGAATCAGTCATCAAATAGTGTACCATTGACATTCGTAGTTGTCCACAGTGAGAAGGTAAAGCGTAAAATGTGTAACTTAGTTGCATAGAAACACCAGCTCTGATTAATTGTGACTAATATATGCTGACTAGCATAATCGCTAAGAGGCTTAAACTGTAAATTACAGTCAAAACATTGTCATTACCTAATGGTCACTGTCGCTTGTAAACATTGTATTATCGCCGCACTCAATTCGTTGACAGTTAACATCAAAGAAGTCGCCGCCGCTTGGAGTAGTTGCCATACTGCACAGTGTTAGTAAACAGAGCGGGAAGATGTAGATGCAGCAAAACACTTACGTGGCAATGACATTGAGCAATGAGAGAATTGGCAATACGGATTCATTCAGCGGTTTCTTTTGAGAAAACCTTTTACAGTAACAACAAGCATTGTAATATGAGAACAAAGCGAGCCGCCCGTCAACGTTATGAGTGAGGCGATAATAGCAATCTTATCAGCAATGCACCTCTAACGTCATTCACGGTTACAACACATAATTAATTATATTCTAATGCACAACTTGTGTGAGTTGAACAAGTCAGATTTCTCCAGGATGGGCCGTGGTCTCTCTTTTAAACTAGGGAAATGCCAGCCGCAGGTTGCGTAAAAGTCTTGTGCATTATGCCTAGGTTCATCTCGCTCCTATATTATGGTATGTAAATATCCAGTTCGGCATTTGCCTTTACGACTGGGGAAACCAAGAAAACAACCACGTCAAATTGTGCGACCAAGGGATTTGAACCTGGGACCTCCCGAATGCGAGTCCAACATGTTACCATCTCCGCCGCCTCAAACGTTGCAATAAAATTGTTTATGTGATTTCGTATTTTATCCTGACTGCTTGAAATCAGCATCCTTATTCTCATATTTTAAAAATTGGCTACTTTTAGAAAACTCGTAGGCCTACCGGTTAGTAAATGAAATCCTGCTTGTTTATGGACACGTGTTTTTCGAGTCTGGAAACTGTCCTCATTAAAATGACAAAGGAAGGATGGAAGGCAATCAAGCAGCTGATATACACGGTATGTTATTTATAAATGTGAGGACGCCCCTGCCCGGTAGCTTTGTGCAGAGTCAGAATTCTAAGAAGTTCAAAGAACAGTGTCAGCATCATCTCGTGGTGAAGCACAGTTCAACATCCACTTTGTGAATTACACACTGTTCTGTATATACAACATGCTTGCACTCATGTACTTTTGCTTTCTAACATCTATACTTGTTAATCAAGTTGCTATGATGAACGATGATGTAAACGAACAATTTTGAGATTTGCCATTTTTTTGTTATTTTACGTTATAGATCATTTTAGCTTATGCAGATGACGTTTGTTTGCTGGGCGATGACATAAACACAATCGAGAGAATTGCAGAAAGTCTTTTCGATGCCTGCAGGAATGTTGGATTGGAAATTAATACAGAAAAATCGAAATATATGGTCATGAAACGTCAAAATAATGCGCTACAAAATATTAGAATAGCCGGTAAATTATTCGAACAAGTGGAGAAATTCAAATATCTGAGAGCGATAATTACATATACAAATAATGTCAAGGTAGAAGTTAAGTTTAGGCTCAAATCAGGAAATGCCTGCTTTTATGCAGTTCAAAAAATCTTTTCTTCTCGTCTTCTGCAGAAAAAAAAAATTAAAAGACTATTAGGCTATGCTGCCGGTTGTTCTATATAGATGTTCACAGATCCAGGCCATTTTTCTGTCTGTAGGTGGAAAATATTCTCTTATGCGGGTCTTCAATAAATTCCTAATATTTATTACAAAATCATACCGTTCACTTTCCACCGAAGCCTTGACAATCATTGCAAACGCCCTTCCGATAGAATTGGAAGTCAAACTACGGAACGATACCTGGGCACTTACACATAATCAGAAAACTTCAGCAGTTGTACCTGAACTGCTGAAGGCAGAAATTCCAAGAAGCTAAGAGGAATTTCAAATCTTGTGTATCAAAGTAGAATTTACTGGCTCTGGAGGAGAAGGAGATTACACCTTCTGCACGGATGGGTCAAAAACAGAAGGGAACGCAGGGGCAGGTCTGGTAGTCTACAAAGAACGGACAGAAGTTTTTCTCAAAATCAGTAAAACTCCATCAGCAATGCGCAGTGTTTCAAACGGAGCTACTGGGTATACAAATGACAATAAAATGAATAAAAAGCCTTATAAAACCTGCAATTAAATATGCCATAAACTTCTAATCTTAAGCAGCTCTGAACGGTAATAAAAAACAAACAAATCAACCAATCCCATCGTTAATCAAATCAGAACAGATCTTACAAATTTACAGTGCAATAGCCAAGTCATTTTCTACTGGATCCGAAGACACATAGGTCACAATGGGAAAGAAAAGGCAGACTTTCTTGCAAAAACAGACTCAGTCCCAAATAACAATAGCATACGACAGACTACCTCTCTCACTCTGCAAACGAAAACTCCGACAATATTACGTTAACATCTGGAACGCGCTGTATATATCATCACACAAAGCCTCTCACACAAAACTAATTTTCCCGAATGTACATATCAGACAGGGAACAGTCATAAATCCAACATTCATACTCACACAGTCCTTACAAACCACGGAAAATTCCTCCAATACCTGCATAAAATTGGAAAAACACCATCACCGAAATGCCCCGGCTCAGAAGACAACCAAACAGTTATAAACCTACTACTCCATTGCAAACTACAAGACAAAAACAGGCCACCTTATAATATGAGGAACTCCAACATAGTTCTGCGAATCTCAACAAACAATCAAGTGTAGGCCTATGCGTGAAAAGTACAAGACGCTACCCTAAAGCCTAAAATATTTATTTTGTTTAATCCTGTGTTTTATGCTACACAATGTAAATATTATGTATATTTAGACTAAATATCCTGCCGTATACCTCCAGGGTAAAACGCAGGTTGTAAATAAATATCTAAAATAAAAAAAGAAACAATTTCTACTGAGTCGGGGAGGATACGGTTTTCTCTAATGGTATAGTTTTTCCAGACTTGGCAATCAGAAGCTTTCAGAGCGTTTTCATTTTGTACTTTACCAGAAAATTGTTTAATACTATTTTCATTACTTTAAAGGTTCTCCAAATGACCATCATAATTGCTGTAAATCTTTATTTTCTAAATTTTTATATTTGCTTTCAAAATGGCGTCTTAAAAGAGACGGTTTCATAAATTCGTTTGATAAAGTTTCAGAATAAATAAATAAAAATAAAAAACTAGGCACTGTGGCGTATGCTCGTCTGAACGTCCGGTCCACGTCAGTTAAAACACAAAAACACGACGTTCGCAACTGGTGTAGGACTCTCTCACGTTTCCGATAGTTGCTCCTGCTATTTAAGATCTGTTTCTGCTTTCATGAAATATCAATCATGGTTCTTATATGGAAAAATAGAGTCAGACTGAAAAATTCAATGTCATAACCGGGAATTGAACCAAGATCTTCAGCTCTCCGTGGCGCTGCTCTACCATTGAGCTACCGTGGCAACATGACGACGGTACAACATTATTCTCCAACTGACTCACTTGTCCCGGGACATGCTGTGTTGCACCATGTGTATGTTGCCATGGTAGCCGCCATAGAGCGGTGGCACGGAAAGTCGAAGATCCTGGTTCAAATCCCGACTATGGCATTGAAGTTTCAGTCTGACTTTACCGTTCCACCTTAGCCTACACAGGATGTGAAAGAATTGTCGTGCCAATGATTCTTGTTTATTTTTATGTTTTTTACTGATTTTTCCATTGGTCTACCGGGTGCCGCTTACAGATTTTCGCATATAGGCCGTACCACAGGTTGAGAACGCCTGTTCTACAGGGAAATTTAAAAAGCAGACGTTCAAAGAAGAGAAAAATAATTAATTAAAAAAATTGAAGATAATTAAACTGCTAAATTATACCCTTAGCAAGCAGGGATGGCGGTTGAGGCCAGATAGGTTCCTTCACCCGCAAGCGCCCTCACATTTACAAGGGCAGGGGATTAGTACCGACCGTAATTTCCGCCCCATGAGTCACCTAGTCTACTTCAATCAGCCAATTTTACATTTTTTTAATATGTCATTTTATCTTAAAATGTTTGTTATATATCAATTCTACACATAATTACAAGAAAAATGACACCAAACAATGTATAATTTACTTTAATAGGAACATAGGACTTGAAAGCAGTTTTCTCGTAACTTTTATTTATGTATTTGTTATAAATGTTCCTATTAAAGTAAATTATATAATGTTTGGTGTCATTTTTCTTGTAATTATGTGTAGAATTGATATATAACAAACATTTTAAGATAAAATGACATATTAAAAAATGTAAAATTGGCTGATTGAAGTAGACTAGGTGACTCATGGGGCGGAAATTACGGTCGGTACTAATCCCCTGCCCTTGTAAATGTGAGGGCGCTTGCGGGTGGAGGAACCTGCCTGGCCTTAACCGCCACCCCTGCTTGCTAAGAGTATAGTATCTAAATATCGTGACTTGTATTGAGCGATGACCATAGCTAATTCACACCCGCACATTGAAAAATTACTATTCAAGTTAGAAATATTAAAAGATTACATATAAAGAAGGGTGTATTATGGCCTCACATACTAGTTTGCACACCCCTGAGTGTAACGCTTCATGAGGTAACAAGTATGCAGGGAGATGGTAGGTATTATAATTTGAAGGCTTGCATTAAATCAGTTCCAGGAAGCGTTAGGCCCGTGTAGGGACCCGCTGCTACACCTCTCACGGGGCACAGACCCCGCTCAAATCAATTCAACAAGATCAATGTGAAACTTTTCTTTCGGTCATTGGGTCTTTGAAGAGTAATATTTATGGGGTAGAAATTCCAATATTGGGCCCTGAAAAACGATTTTTGGTTTCTATACGTTTTAAGATAGCTGTGTTTAAAAATAGTTATTTATGCTATAAGTGGTAAAAGGGATATTTTATTTTGCGACTAGGTGTATTTGCGAATTTAGAACACCTACGAGCAAAATAAGATCATGTTGCCATGTGTATTATAGGCTATAGGTATAGGCTACTATTCTAACACGGCCATGAATATTTCTGAAATAAAAATAAATATTATATTTATTCTAATGAATTACGTACTGGTGGAGCCATATTGGACTTCGATCTGCCCTGCCATCTACTGCAAAGGTTGTCGATGTCCTGGTACACGGCTTCAACGTTAAGATTGAGTCAATAACGCTTTACAACCATCAAGTATGACGATTTTTGCGATCACCATGAGAAATTTAACATTTAAAAAAGCGTTATGAATTTTAACGTTTTCAATATTATTATTAAACAGAGCCTATTAAATGATCATTTACAAATATTCTGAACTAAAATGGTATTTTCCATGTGACTGAAACTAATGTTGATCACAATGGATTTTTGAAGTGAAACTTCTTTAGCCGCGGTAGTGAATCGAGAGCTTGTGTAACGCTCAAAATCGTCACGAAATTAGTGAGTTGTGACGGAACGGACTGCACAGAAAACAATCAACTCAATTATTAGGCTTATCCAAAGTTTAAAAAATCCAAAAATTTAAAATTAAAAAATCGAAAATTTATAAAATCCAAAATAAAAATCGGAAATCCAAAATAAAAAAATCCCTTTAGGCAGGCCTACAGGCGGAGGTAGATTTCGAAGTGCTTTTGGTTTAATTTATTGTCGCTGCATAGCCTTCTTTAGTAGTAGCATAGTCTTCTTTAGCCTTGGCATGGTAAACCTACAGTATAAAGAACTGAATTCGGTAAAGAGGAAGAGCCTACAATCATTTGTTTTGACAACAAGAATAGGATATAATATTCTGGGAGGCCGTGTGCAAGATCAGCAATGAATAAAATTAGCAAAGCCGCTAAACAAGACAAAATTATGATATTATAATAATTCTTTTAAGTGTTATTATTTTCAAACATTAAAATCTCGCGTAATATGAGAGCTATCAAGAAACTATTTATTGATTTGTAGAGTACTCATCAAGAGCTTTTCAACGATACCCCACAAGACGTGGTTTCAAAAGTTTCGAATTTTCATCCCCCACCCCCACCTCCACCCCCACCCTCACTCGAACCCCCGAATCGTTGGTGTCACTGTGAACTCCATAGGGAGTACTCTAATTTATTCAAACAAAGTTTCCCTCTATACTTCATAGTGGCCGAGATATACATTTTTAAAAATTTCAACCCCCTCCCCCGACCACCCCCTTGGGCCAATTTTGCCCATTAACGAACTTGTCCGAACTATTGGGCCTAGAAATAACATAATAAAATTTGGTTCAAATATCTTCAAAATTACGGCCGCTATCGTGTAAAGATATATATATATATATAAATATATATATATATATATATATATATATATATATATATATATATAAATATATATATATATAAATATCACAAAATTTTTTTTTGAACGGGCGGTGGTTTCGTACTTAGGGGAGCATGAAACGTAAAGATATGAAAGAATTTTTCGAAAATCATAAAGTGGTATCCATTGCAATAGGTAGAATTTTCTTCGAAAATCTACCTAAAAATAAAAAATCCAAGTATCCAAAATTTTAAAATAAAAAAATTCAAAAATAACAAAATTAAAAATAAAAAATCCAAAATTTAGTGATAAAAAATCTAAAATTAAAATTTTGAAAATCGAAAATTGAAAAATCCAAAACTAAAAAAGTTCAAAAACCCAATATTAAAAAGTCCAATAACCCAAAATTTAAAAAATCCAATAATCCAACATTGAAAAATAAAAAAATTAAAAAATGTTTTTCTGTAAACAGCATAGCGTGAAGAAGAAAACGCCTATCAAAATTCAATTATTTCATGTTGGAATTGGGCGCAGACGATGCGACATGCCATGTTGCAAGAAGACAAAATTTCTATTGTATTTTATATACCAAACTAAGGGGGGAAAGTGTAATATGGCATATCACTTTGGTTTTAGTACATTTTTCGAGGCCTATGTCTCGATTTCATAATTATTATATGCCAAACCGTCCTTCGAACCGGTAAAAAAGTTCTTTTCAAGGCTTTTAGCCAATGCTGTAGTCCCCAAATGTTCACAAATGTTAAGCTTCTGAGAACATGATATTTTTGGCTGAACGAAAATTATGAACATGAGTTTTCGAATAAAACTATATTTAATTTATGAAGTATGTATATTTCCCGACTTCTAGCTGAGACTGCAACAAGGAACTTATAATTCACCACAAAAAAGGCATATCGAAAATAATAATAATAATAATAATAATAGTTTTTAGACCGCACTGATTCGATTCAACATATATTTATTTGTTTAATACTTTACTACTTATTGGCTCCTGTCCTGGATTCCTTTCCTGTACTTCTTTTTGCGATTTTTTCTGGAACCATTTAAGAGAAAGATCGGCCATATGAAACCAACACTTTGGTTTACTGCCATCTATGCAAGGTTTTAAACTTTCCAAATGTGGAGGCATGCGGAAAGTTTGACCACAAGCATTTCTTTTCGTTTCGCGATCTTTGACGTTGCCTAAGAATGAAAATGAAGTGATGGGAGGAGCATTTACTATTGCTTTTTCTTTGATGAGATTTCATTGTTCCGATTGGTTAGATCCACCCATACTCAGGGTTAGTGTTACAATGATGCTCCATGCAAGTACTTCATCAATTTAACGAGTAGTAGGAGTAATGGCTGAAATAAGTACTAACTTATTATATTATATTGCATCAGGTACTTACTCAGGCACAGACCACACAAAACTACTGAAATTGGAAAGGCTATGGCGACTCCTTAGCAGCGAAAACTCTTCAACAAATTTTTTCTATTATTGATCCCATTCTAGTTTGATCCTAGTCAAAACAAAGGGGAGGAGAGTTCGCGGAAAATTCGCATCATATGGCAAAACGTGATTGGTTAATGTCATTAGCATGCGCCATTAGCAGGGTGTGTCTAACGAGTGTTCGTAAGTTCATGCAACAATAATATAAACATTTACACGTGAAATAACAAACTCTCACTGGCATCGTCATCATTATAGTATATCAATTAGCAAACAAAACAAAGGATTCATTGTTCACGACGACCCTGCGGGTCAGTTGTACTGAGAATAAACAAACTAACATAAACACGGTGAACACGTGCGTTCTCACGTGCGGGCTATGACAGCCACGCCTCTTTGTTTTGAAGGATCGTTCTTAAATGGGATAGAGAGTAATAGGTTATGTTAAAATCATTAACGTGATCGACGGACGGAAGTTACTAGAGACACTGCGCACAGCGTCATCGGATTTTCACTGTTGTTTTCATTTAGTGACAGATCAGACCTTTAAAAATATAGCCCTCGTATTTCCTCTACATACAATATCAGTGGGTACGCTCAAAGAAATTGAAACAATTATCCCAGCATAAAGCATTACTTAAAACTTTGTTTTAGACTTGGGGGTGTGGCAGATGGAGGATTATTTTGTATAATTTAAAAGTGTGTTATTTAAAACCATTAACCAAGATTTTGAAAAATCAAGAAGATAAAAAACGAGTCCGGCGAATGGACTGATGACTCATTTCAGGATGGCGTGTTTTTACTCGCTACACCAAGTTGATGTCTTTCTTCTGAAGAATCCCAAAATTGTCAGAAACCATAAAGTCTTTTTTTTTTAAGTTGTAGAGTTGCTCTACGTTTCTCATAAGAAATGAAACCTAATGTTAATTCAATTTCCGACGGCTTGTCATCTTTTGAGTTAATTGGATTTTTTTATTACATGACGTGGGTTTGTTTCATGAATATCATTGCAGAGTAATGATGCTGTGTGTCTCAGTCGCCATTTACAGAATGTAGCTAACAGGTGTAACAACACCCACATTCTGTTCTAAAAGATTTCATCTTCAGTTTCCTACTAAATGTATTCAAAAACTTGTTTACGGTAACTACCATACTTTTCGAAATTCTGCAAACAAAATCAAACGACATCTCATTTTGTATTCATAAAGTGACCGAAGCAAAAGAAAATTCCCTTTAGGCAGGCCTAAAGGCTGAGGTAGATTTCTAAGTGCTAAATCTCGCCTTAGGCCTATATGAGAGCTACTGAGAAACCAGTTATTGATTTACAGAGCACTCATCAAGAGCTTTTCAACGATACCCGACAAGACGTGGTTTCAAAAATTTCGTATTTCCATTCCCCCCACCAACCACCCCCGCTCGTACCCCCAAAACCCCCGAATCGTTGGTGTCACTGAGAACTCCATGAGGAGTACTCTAATTTATTCAAACAAAGTTTCCCTCTATACTTCATAGGGGCCGAGATATAAATTTTTCAAAATTTCAACCCCCGACCCTCCCCTTAGGCCAATTTTGCTCATTAACGAACTTGTCCGAACTATTGGGCCTAGAAATAACATAATAAAATTTGGTTCAAATATCTTCAAAATTACGGCCGCTAGCGTGTAAAGGTATATATATACACATATATATATATACCACAAAAAAATTTTGAACGGGCGGTGGTTTCATACTTAGGGAGGCATGAAACGTAAATATATGAAAGAATTTTTCGAAAGTCATGACATGGTATCGATTGCAATAGGTAGATTTTTCTTCGAAATCTACCTAAAAATATAGCCAAGAGAAGAGGGGACTTTGAAAAAATATTTTCAGACACATCTTCTAACGAATAAATAACTGAACCTCAGACCAAACGGTCACGGCTGGATGATGTAGGGGATATTGAAAAATGCTTTAGAAAAGTTTATTATGAAATAGTGGATAATATACTCAGTCAAATTGAAGTACGGTTTCAGAACATGAATAAATTAAAATTTCTCGAACTAATAAAATTTAATCATAACATTGAGTTTCCTGAAAATGCTTTTTTATCGTTGAAAACTGTTTATGGTAAACAATTTGACTTTTCCTTTTTAAGAGGTGAATTAACTGTTTATTATCCCCTCCAGGAATTGATAAACAAAAGTGCGAGTGAACTTTTAATGCATTTAAAACAAACCAATATGAACAGTACACTATCCCAGCTTACAAAGTTGTGTGAACTAATAGTGACAATTCCTGCAACTTGTGCTTCAGTAGAGCGTTCTTCACTAAAGGGAATTAAAACCTACATAAGAAATTCCCAAAAGGAAGACAGAATGTCCAGGTTGTCATTATTGGCTATATATAAAAAAAAAAAAAAATGACTGGAGAACATTCGGTCTAAGGGAGATTTCTATGCCAAGGTTATAGAATATTTTGCTGCCAAGGATAGGCGAATTGATTTTCTCTTCAAATAAATCGGGTGAGTTGTCATTTTTTTTATTATAGGCTTATAAAATCTAGACTATAGCCTATTATTCCTTCCCTCACTTAAATTTTCACCATACGCCACTGACCCACAATACCTAAAATAAACTCACTTTCTTTCTCACAAGAAAAGAGCTTTCTTCCCCAAACTTTCATTGGCATTCTGAGGACAGAACATGCCTTAGTATAGAAAGTTAACAATACTTATCTTAAGAACATCAATTAACTTAGTGGAAAACATACTTATTAATCCCGAAAAGTCTTAAGGAATTATGTCTCTTTGTCTGTGCAGATCTGGTGAGGGTAATCCGTGCAGTGTGATTAACTAGTGTGATTAACTATAATTTTGGAACTTTCGTTGGCTCTTCCTATTATTAACATATTAAGATTAGTTTTCATAGCTCTTTTAATCGCTCTAACGATTTTCATACAAAAATTATTTTCAGAACCTCTAATGACGAATTATAGCCTATAGTTATAATTTGTTATTTCATAAACATTTTGTAGGAGCTGGTTTTTTATTTATAATTTTATGGGCTACCTACACTATATTTAAGGGAAATCTAACTAAAAGAGCACATATCCTTCATCCTTAAAAGGAAAAACTCATCAACAGAATTACAATAAGAGAATAAGCTTGTGATACATGTTTTGCAACATTTGTATGTTTTACTTTGCAAGCCTAAGCTGATTAGTATAATATTTTTATATTCTGTAGAGAAAAGCTTAGGCCAATCTTGATTGGGATTCAAGACCACCAGATTCGCAAGAAACTATCCCAGATATCCCTTAAGGCTTCTGCACACTTCACGATAGATGTCGATACATCTGCAAGTATAATATCATGAGAAGTCACATGTGACACTCTCTGTATAATAACAGGAATATGAATACACTACAAATAACACAAATATGTACAATTCAAAACACACACTGTATAATACACAAATGACTCATGTTGACATCAGGGGAGTGTTACTGATAATTATGGTTGTCATGCAGTTGAAAATGTTCCATCAAAAGTAACTCATTTACTCATATACCCAAAAAAAGTACCCTCATTGTCCCGGTAAAGGAAAAGGTAAAGAAAGACTCAGCAGTGGTGACCCAACAACATTGCTCTGAAGATGTGAACAAAACCTCAGGAATATTGAATTAAACATATAACAAATTATGAAAACAAGGCAGGGTGCTCTTTTCAGGATGCAACATATTGTTAACATGCAAATCCAACCATTTTTAGATTGTTACTACGTTTTATGGAAGATCCCATAAGAAGTTTCATATCCAACTTGGCCAAAACATTATACAGTATATCTCTTTCCCAAATACATTGTCTTTCATGGTCTCTAGTTCCAATAGGGAAAGCACCAGACTCTTCTGCCGATACGTATGAAAGAGAAAAGAATTAAGCTTAATGTTAATGGTCAAATGTGGTATGAACAAACATTTCTATAACAAAAATGAGAATCGCAAAAATAACTCCGATTAGCAGAATGCAAAATGCTCCTTGTATATGGGACATGTTAAATTTAACTGCAGGTGGTATAAATGTCTTATTCTCATGTAACCAAATTAATTCTCTTTGGAATTTCTTTGCCTGGTGGCTAGTTAATCCAGAACTTACCATCCAGTGCAACATAGTGTCAAGTCGATCATAAATCAAACATCCCAGTCTTGGCACAGAAACTGAGTAATAAGTTACCCTCACATTTTCCTCTATAGGAACAATTCCCCTCAGATGTTGTGTAATTCAAAGCTATAATAAACTCACTGAAATATCGCATTGCCAAAACTGCCAGATTGGCAGGGCACTCGTGTATTTCACACTGCTCATATTTGAGAATTGTTTCCAATTCTGGGGCTTTAGGGCAGTCTGGTATGTAATCATCAATGATATAAACATCTACAAATCCTTTAAGTCTTAGGCCTGAATTTATTACTTCTGAGATAGTTTTGATTGGTCGAATCTCTCCCGGATTGACTAAGTACCCAATAAGTGCTGCTTGATAGGCAGTTTTGATAACCAGACAGTAATACAACCAGATTGTTTTTAGTTTAGTTTAGTTTTATTAATCGTCACATAGCATTTACATGGTTGAGCATTGCTCGTAAACTGGTGACTCGTCACTGGTGACACAACTGGTGACTTGTGAAGAACAGTGCAGCCCCTCTGTTCAAATTAAATGATATCCCTATTCCTAAATGGCAGCAGATAACATTGAGTAATGTTCCAGCAAAACTAGTACTTACAGGTTTACAAGAATACATGTAATTTAATTTGTCAAATACCAGCAATAAAATCCATCCAATAATAAATGTCACTGAAACCAAATTCCACACAGGAGGTGTGAACGCCTTTACCAGACTTTTCCAACGAGGAATTGGTGTTCCTGCTGGTACCAACCAAGTTAAATATTCTTTAAAATGAGGATACATTGTGGAACATCCATCCCAATTAAATGAATAAGCAAGCTTGAGGGAAATATTTCGGCTTCATCAATTCTGGAAGTTATGATAAATTTAAAGTTAGACGCTTCAGCAATATCCCACAATGCATGAGGAATAATACCATTAAAATGATCTTTACTTACATATGCTAGAGGAGGGATTTGGATCATGGGTATGGGAATATCCTGGTACGGGAATCAGAATTATAACATTCAATATCTTAGTTATTTGCCAAACAAAGTTAAGATAAATGTGTGCTAACTTAAATGCTTCATTTGGATTGTTTGTAATTCGCATTGTGGCTATGATTGCATGACTCTAGTAATTTCGGATAATTGAAATAGCATCCAATGCCATTCTCAACTCCATAGATTTTCCAATCCATTCACAAGTATCACATAAGGTCCTGGTTTTTCTCTCACTTCCTCTCGTACAGGTATATTTTTCTCAGACCCATAAGTTATAGTCGATATGTCCTGACTTTCATGGAGTGTTTATGGAAGAATATCTCCATCCATGTTGCCTCCCTGACTTGTGGTAAAATTCGGGAAGCATGTCCCTGGAGTTTGTATCATAACATACATATCCTTTCGAAAGTACTCGTATGTTGAGCTGATGTTGAGAATGCATTCTGATAACTGTTTTTCTAGTAAAGTTGCAGAGTTATCTGGCAATATAATGAAACTTGTCTTTACAAATGTCAACAGTATAATGATCAGTAATTTTTATTCATCTCAAATGTCTTTTTGTGCCTGTTGTATAAATAGCTGCTATTCCGATAAACGAGCTAGTGAGCAAAGTGCACTCTTCTGGCAAAAATCAAGTTGTTCACCCAGTTTGAACCACTTAGCAAACCACAATGAATTTTTTTCAGCAAAAAATTATATTATATTACATTCAAACCTTACAACTGTAGTAGTCCTATACTTAATTATTATTAATCTTTTAATTAATTATAGTAGGCAGATGAGATATAAAGTGTTTTATAAAAATTATATTTGAATTTAGGTATGAAATTGAGAGGATTAATTTCTGGGGGGATAGATGGCAATGATAGTATTGCAGATTATTTCAATTGTACATTAGGAATATGGGAACAATCACCGAAAAACTTAATTAATAGATCTTCTTCTCGATGATACGTCAGAGGACTGCTTGCCTACTGTGTTATGATTAAGCTACATTTAGCTGTAACAAAAATCTATATGATTCGTAAACTTAGCACTTAGCAAGACCTTTTAAACAATAAATGGCATAATGTTGTTATTAAAGTTGGGATTCAGCATTGTTCAAGTATATTAAAGTATGTTTTAAATTATTCATGTTTCTTTAGTACTCATGTAACTTTTTTATATCATTATATTTATTATATGGTGCATATCAAAGTTATTGTGACTAATATGCCATTATCAGAAGCATATTGCTAAGTTAGTTCAAGATTAATCCATTCTTTTATTAAACTATATAAAGTGTTATAGATTTCCCAGATCACAGATTACTAACAATTTGTACTTAAGTCGAACATTCAATTAGATAACCAAATTAAACATAATCTGTCATAATGGTCCAGATTTCCACTGATTAATATATCTACACAAAATTAAAGAAAAATTGTTTAAAGTGGATATTTATTTGTAATTAACACACAACGTTTCGGTCAAAACATAAGACCTTCTTCAGGTGACTGTTTACAAGAAGAGAAAAACTCTCAATTGTCCGTGTCATAAGAAACACTTCCGTTGTAAGTGGAATGCGCACAATTAGAAAGGGACAAAAAATTGGTATTACGAAAATGCTTATTAATCCAATCCACAGGTATTTCATACGGGGACTCTTCTATAACATCCACATGGGGAAGAGGAAAGTGTATAACATGTGTATTCTTTTTTGTTCTCTTAATGATCCCCAACCACTCATCACCCAAGTCACCGTCAAATCGGTTCAAAACGAAATCTTTATTACATCCGATATTCCAAGCTTCGCACACTTTTCTCTTAATAACATCGTCCTCAACCTTTAAGATCTTCAAAGCACCCATACGGTGATTATTCTCGATCAAATGTTGGCTAAGACCAGTAGACGTTTTCCTACTTCTAATATCTCTCTCGTGCTCACGAAGTCTGATTTTAAAGGATCTACCTGTTTCACCAATATAAAACTTATTACAATCCAAGCATGAGATTGAATATACCCCTGGATATTCCATTCGGTCCTTATTTCTGCCGAACCTTTTATATTCGGAAAAAATCTTGTCAATGGTTCTATTGGTTTTGTAGGCAGGAACCAAATCGAACTTACGAAAAACCTTCTCGTAACGTTCGCTCATGGCTGGGTGGTAGGTCATATTCACATACTTGGTATTAGGATCCTTAATCTCACCATCTCTATTCATAAAATGTTTTTCAGCCTCCTTCCATATCATATCCATTCTTCTTTCATCAAAACCATTAATCCTGGCTAAACGAAAAATCTCCCTTTTTTCAGAATATAAATCATTGTAGTTGTTACATAACTTTAAGGCTCTAATGGCGAAGTTACGCCAAACGTTGTGTTTAATCCTATGGTGGTGTGCGGATTTCTTATGAATATATAATTCACCTTTATTATTTTTCCTATAAATGCCCAATTTAATCCTCGGATATTCTAGGACAATTCTTAAGTCCAGGAAATTTAGAGTATTAATTACAAATAAATATCCACTTTAAACAATTTTTCTTTAATTTTGTGTAGACAAATTAAACATATAATAATGTTCATATGTAACAAAGTTAGCCAATGGCACAAAAAATCTCCATATACTACAAGAACGTTCAATGTAAACAGGGAACGTATTGACTTGAATTCAGATTCAAATTAATTTCAGTCCCGCATGTTAACATGGTCATTTTGTCACAGGCTCGTCATAAAGTAATGTAATAAGAATATGATAAACCACCTTTTTTCAACTATATTTAAAATATTTCATTCTATACATTTACATTTTGCAACTATAAAATACTATTGACAGAAATAGTCTGAAAATTTGTTTTTTTTTCCTCCTCCATGATCTCATGTCAAACAAAAACAAGGTTTTAACAGCCATTTTCCTTGCATATGAGCATGTTGGAATAATTAATTCCACTAAACATGAAACCATATCTGGGCAAACATTTTAACAGATCGAAGTTAAGGCAATGGAAGTATTGCATTTTATATAAATAGTACCTGTGATATTGCAAGGGGTAGAGAAAGTCAAGGTTGTGGATAACGATATGATGATGATGATGATGATGATAGTAAACAGGTTGTAGCAATAGTAGCTTAGAAGTGGTACAGTAATTTGTTTATTTACCTCACTGCCCCTCTTGACAAAATTTCTGCGGACACCCATGAACCCAAATACCCAAACCAAGTACGGTACTGAATGTCAGTGTATGTTTACTTAAATGTTTAAACAATAAATATATTTCCAAATCTCTTTAATGCAGCCCATCTGATACAGTTCTGTGTTCAAATAAACATTAAATAAACTAACAACTAATACAGTATAATAGCAATCACATAACTGTAAACATTAACAACATTTAGGAATGTACTTACAGTTCGTGCTAGCTAAAATGTAGCTAGATTCACAATGTGGTATAACTATTTCAAAAACGATTATCCAGTGTGTAGTGCATCTAGTTAGTCACAGTACACACAAAATTAAGATCCAAATTATTTTGCATTTTGCAGGATGCTTTACTTTCACTAATGTTAATACATTATCAGTAACTTATACTTTGATTTGATTTTGATTTGATTTGTTAACTTTTTGAACCACATCAAAATGTGGCTATCAAATACATAAATTAAGAGAGAGAATGAAAATGGACAAACAGAATTATGTCGAATAGCAGTATAGTGTATAAATTTAGAAAACAACATTAATATTAACTTCAAAAAACTCACTAATAGAATAAAATGGATTATTCGCAAGCCAGTCTCTCAGAACAGTCCAAAACCTGTTAAATTTAACTGAATGTGGAGTTTTGGGTAATTTATTGAACGACTTAATACCCAAATTACTTTAAATTGTACAAATTTTACTGGAGCGCTACTTTACATTATAAAGATGAACTGACAAATGAAAATAAATTACTATGGAGTTTAACATCCTTAGCAAACTTTTCAAGAATATTCGTTCTACAGAAGAGAGCCATCAGATATATACCAAAACTAAAATATAGAGACACCTGAAAACAATCTTTCAAAGAATTACAAATAAATACACTTTCTGGCCTGTACATTTTCAGATCCTTAATTCACATTAGGAGATATGATACCCCACAATAAATTCAGACATTCATGATCACAACTCAAGAGACAAGAAAAATATTGCAGCAATCAGCCATAGACTAAGACTGTTTGAAAAAGTAGAACTACCTAAGTATCAAGGTGCCAAACTATTGAACATGCTGCTCCAGGAACTAAAACATTACCCAGACTAAAAGTGTTTCAAGGCGAAGCTGGAAAATTAATTTAAAAGTTGGTTGATTACTTGAAAAACGTTCTTATTGAGTTTATGTGGTGGAGTTAGAAGTGACAGGTATAATTCTAAAATAATTTTGTTCTATAATCTATAACTGTTGAAAATTGAGAAAAACGTTTCCTAGAGTTTTATGGTTCAGTGCCATACGGAATCCTAAGTAAAAATATATTTAATCAAGATATTTAATATTGTATTGATTAAAGTGAAACTTTATAACAAAAATTGTCTTTAAATGATAAAAAAAAACTAAATTAGAACTATATAATTGGTTTGAAAAACTAATATAATATTTATAAAAACCTAAAAATCCAGACCGTAGATATGACACACACTCAGCAAAACCACCTTCACTATATAAACATTCCATCAATTAATAATGGCACATAAATGAAATATAGACTACTCACAATAATGTTCAATGTAGACATAGCACTAAGCTTATCTCCAAAATTGACCATAATCGCTAGTATTTATCTTTAGCTTCATTGTTTAGTGTTCATTGAATGAATCGCTTTTAATCGAGATATTGAAACAAAACGTTCTGATCGACTTCAACATATAACACTTTAGTTAGCCTGTTCGTGAGAGCCAATCAAAATGCTTCAGGTCTTCGGATCACAGCTTATATAATAGATTTTCCTCCTCAAAGACACTGTTCTTTCATTCCATTTTGCCAAAACCACATATGCTATGTTTCCATTTTATGACACAACACTTCATTATATTCTGTAGAGTTAAACTTGAACTGTGAAGGAATTTTCTGGTGCTGAAACCACTCGACTCGCTACATATGTGTTAGCAAAACTACAATATAGTGAGGTTGTAAACTCTGATGCTTATTCTATGTTAACCAAGACTTTTGTTGCACTAGTTTCTGACAGACTTTCAGATTTCTATAGAATAATAATAATGATGATAATAATAATAATAATAGTAATAATAAAAACAATAACAATAATATTAATATGTTAATAATAATGACAATAACAATAAAAATAACAATAATAGTAATATCTGTCACTTTTCTAAATTGAGATTAATTTCTCTGAAACAGGCTCCCAACTCTTTTCAAAATGAGTTTGAAAAGGAGATGGACAGAAAGTAATTGTCAGCGATGCCTTTTGTTATTCCAACATTTTTGACTCCTCCTTCTAGAAGCTGCTAGGGCAGACGAGGAAGCCTGGGCCCCTGACTTACAGTTCTGGACTCAGAAACACACCTTTCCTGTTTTCAAATTTTTGCCAAGACTGCGCTACTCCAAAAAGAACAGTATAATGAATAATCCAACACATGATAGATGGCCTTAGGCCAGGCTATGCCCAGTCCGAGCAAGGTTTTTGAGGGGTTTCCCTTGCTCATAGGCAAATGCCGGACTGGCTAATAATCCCCTTCTATTTACTAAGATCTAAATTTGGAATAGACCTATCTAACTCTTTAACTCTCTCTTTATCTTCCAAGGATCTACTTGAAAAGCGACTCTTTAACAGATCATCTACAGAATTCTCTTAGTTGCTTACACAATACAATACACTCACTTTCAAACAAAACAAAAATTCACTGTATGACATCACATCACACTATAATCAATGCTCGACTCAGAGTGACAACTTGAATCATAACACAGTCAAGCTGACATGAAGCAATATCTAAAAGAGCATGTGCAATCAAGTTTCATAGTAATATGTCTTCTCAATGAGTGAGATCATAGCAGCTGAAGCCACTTCAGTACTCAACACTGTATTTTCTAGGTATCCCGGAGAGATTACTAGAAAATATATTTTCGTCGATTTGGTTTGCATAACAGCTTGCGTTCAAAGAGGATAGGAATAATTTTAGTGCAATTTTGACTGTGTGTTGTAGCACATTAGCATTGGTTGTATTTATGCCAGTTGACTTATCTTATAACACTCTTCGCAAAGTTAATTTTTCTAGCATAGTTCCCAGAAAAGTAAATATCACTTGTGAGTGCTGTAATAAGCAAATGGAAAAGCCTACTGCCAAATCTCTTCAATGCAGTCTATCTGCTTCAGTTCTATATTCACCTGGTTATATAAAAATATAAGGTGGTAACTAATATAGGTGGAGTACCTGGTTTTGCTTGTATACCAGCAGTAACCTGGTGCTATGCGGTATCATTGTTACTCAGCTCTTGTGCATTACTAAAAGTGCAACTAGATTTCAGAAAATAATTGCAACCTTGTGTCATTGTTGTCAGTGGTGTTGACATATTTGATAGATTGGGTGGAAGAAGGGTGTAATTCAGGTTACGCCCTATTTTTTAAGATTCGTTACTAGGACTCTCTACCAGCAAAACAAAAAAACAAAAAAAGAACAAAAAGTCTCCAATGGATGGGTTGTTATGACGTATTCTGTGTAGCGCCTTTCTTCCAAATATCACTCTGCAAAACATATTACGGCCTACTCATGCACATAGACTGTTAAGATGGCGCTTGGTACAAAGCAAAAGTGTTTGTTGTGAATTCTGAACATATAAAATCACAGTTTTAATATATCCTGCATTTGAACTGCTTTTTAAGCTCCACGGGTCCTCCTTTCCATCCATTAACATCCGGTAACCCTAAGTTGGATGGAAGAAGAGTCAGCATTGGTAACCTGAAGACATACCTGTGAAGATGTGTAATGTATTTCTTGCTAAACTTCAGGCCACAGCGACCCAAAAACTCAGGAATAGTGAATTAAACATAAAACAAATTATGAGAACAAGGCAGGGTGCTCTTTTTTTAGGGTGCAAAAACTTGCTAATATGGAAATCCAGCCATTTTTTGACTGATACTACGTTTTACAGAAGAGCCCTTAAGAAGTTTCACATCCAACATGGCCAGACCCTTCTGCCAATATGTATGAAAGATAAACGAATTAAGCTTAATATGTTAATGGTCATATGTGGTATGAACAAACATTTCCATAACAAAAATAAGAACCGCGAACATAAGTCCGATTAGCAGAATGTAAAATGCTCCTTGTGTATGGGACATGTTAAATTTAACTGCAGGTGGAATAAATGTCCTCCCCTCATATGACTTAGTTAATATTCTTCGCCATCGCTTTGCACCATGGTTAGTTAATCCAGAACTTACAATCCTGTGCAACATAGTGTCAAGTCGATTATGAATCAAACATCCCAGTCTTGTCACAGTAACTGAGAAATAATGTGCCCTCACATTTTCCACAATTGGAAAAATGCTAGCTTTTCCTTCAGATGTATAATTCGTAGCAATAACCCACTCACTGAGAAATCGCATTGCCAAAACTGCCAGATCATGGTTCTCTGATGCATCGGCGAAACAATTTTTACACTGTTCATATTTAAGAATTGTTTCCACTTCTGGATAACCAGAGAAGGCTGCCATGTTACCATCAAACTTATAAATAGTTACACCTCGCTTAAGTCTCAGGCCTGAATTTATTACTTCTGAGATAGTTTTGATTGGTGGAATCTCTCCAGGATTGACTAAGAACCCAATAAGTGCTGCTTGATAGGCAGTGTTGATAATCAGACAGTAATACAACCATATTGTGAAGAACAGTGCAGCCCCTCTGTTCATATTAAAAGATATCCCCATTCCTAAATGGCAGCACATAACATTGAGTAATGTTCCACTAAAACTTGTACTTACAGGTTTAAAAGAATACATATAATTTAGTTTGGAAAATACCAGCAACAAAATCCACCCAATAATAAATGTCACTGAAACCAAAACCCACACAGGAGGTGTGAATGCCTTTACCAGACTTTTCCAACGAGGAATTGGTGTTCCTGCTGGTACGAACCAAGTTAAGTATTCTTGAAAATGAGGATATGTTTCAGAACATCCATCCCAATTAAATAAATTGTACAACCCTGCGATCGTAATAAATGTATTGGCTTCATCCACTTTGGGTGTTATTAATAATTTAATGTTAGAGGCTTTGGCAATATCAAACAATGCTTGAGGAATAATACCATAAAAGTGACCTTTACTTACTAGCGCTACGGGAGGGATGTAGGTCGTTCTTATTTTTAAATTACATCTATGCAATGCACTTAATTCCTTTGAAGGGAAAATATTTTCCTTTACATAAAACATATTTTTCTCTCCATTCCAAACATCTTTGTGTGTGATAGTACTTAAAACTCCAGTGCATATATATTTTCCTTCATCATTAGGGTTCCAGATGAATGCATGAAAATAAAAACCGGAATATCCTGGTTCGGGAATTAGAATTACAACATTTGCAATCCCAGTTACATACCAAATAAAGTTAAGATAATTGAATGCTAATGTAAATGCTTCATCTGCATTACTGGTAATTTTCGTTGTGGCTATGATTAAATGACTTTGCAAATTTATATACTTATTACGGATATTTAAAATAGTATATTGTGCCATATTATTCTCCATAGTTTTTTCCAATCCATTCATAAGTATCACATAAGATCCTGGTTTTTCTCTCACTTCCTCTGGCACAGGTCTATTTTTCTCAGTGCCATATGTTATTGTCGATATTTCCTGACTTTCGTGGAGAGTTTTTAGAAGAATATCTCCTTCCATATTGCCTCCCTGACTTGTGGTAAAATTCGGGAAGCATGTCCCTGGAGTTTGTATCATAACATACATATCCTTTCGAAAGTACGTTGAGCTGATATTTACAATGCATTCTGATAACTGTTCTTCTAGTAAAGTGGCAGAGTTCTCTGGCAATGTAATGGCACTTGTCTTTACAAATGTCCACAGTATAATGATCAGTAATTTTTTCTTCATCTCAAATTTCTTTTTGTGCCTGTTGTATAAATAGCTGCTATTCCGATAAACGAGCTAGTGAGCAAATTGCACTCTTCTGCCAAAAATCAAATTGTTTACCCAGTTTGAACCACTTAGCAAACCACAATGAATTTTTGTCAGCAAAAAATTATATTATATTATATTCAAACCTTACAACTGTAGTAGGCCTGTACTTAATTATTATTAATCGTTTAATTAATTATAGTAGGCTGGATGAGATATAAAGTGTTTTATAAAAATTATATTTGAATTAAGGTATGAAATTGAGAGGATTAATTTCTGGGGGGATAAATGACAATGATAATATTGCAAATTATTTTAATTGTACATTAGGAATATGGGAATAATCACCGAAAAACTGAATTATTAGATCTTCTTCTCAATGATATGTCAGAGGACTGCTTGCCTACTGTGTTATGATTAAGCTACATTTAGGTGTAACAAAAATCTTTATGATTCGTAAACTTAGCACTTAGCAAGACCTTTTAAACGATAAATTGCATAATGTTGTTATTAAAGTTGGGATCCAGCATTGTTCAAGTATATTAAAGTATGTTTTAAAATATTCATGTTTCTTAAGTACCCATGCAACATGCAACTTGTTTACATCATTATATTTATTATACGGTGAATATCAAAGTTTCTGTGACTCATATGCCATTAGCTGAAATATATTGCTAAGTTAGTTCAAGAATAATCCATCCTTTTATTAAGTTATATAAAGTGTTATCGATCACAGACTACTAACAATTTGTACTTAACCAAATTAATCATAAAATAATGCTTATATATAACACAGTTAGCCAATGACACAAAAAATCTTAATACCACCTTCAGAACGTTCCATGTAAACAGGGAATGTATTGACTTGGGATCAGATTCAAATCAATTTCAGTCCCACATGTAAAATGGCAATTTTGTCACAGGGTCGTTGTAAAGTAATTTAATAAGAATATGATAAACCACCTTTTGTCAACTATATCTAAAATATTTCATCCTACATATTTAAATTTTGCCAACTGTAAAATACTATTGACATAAATAGTCTGAAATTCTTTTTCCTCCTCCATGATCTCAGGTCAAACAAAAAAGGGGTTTTAACATTAGCATGTAGGAATAATTGGACGACATTCTGCAGAAAGGAAACAACCCTCAAAATAAAAAAACCGGAATAGATGCTAAATTTTTGCTACTGAACTATATATTTATGTTGTGCAAACTAACCAACCCTCTTCATCCATTTATATGCCTTCTATTAAGTAAACAAAAGCACACTGAATAGATCCAGGTGGCTTTTTATTTAACTTTAAATGCCTGTTTTTACCTTAAAAATCATGTGGGTTGGTTCCTTTCTGCAGAATGTCGTCCAATTAATTCCACTTATCATGAAACCATATCTGGTCAAACATTTTAACACAATGAGGTTAAGGCAATGGAAGTGTTGCATTTTATATAAATAGTAGGCCCTTACCTGTGAAATTGTAAGGGGTTAGAGAAAGTCAAGGATGTGGATGATACGATAATGATAGTAAAGAGTAGGGTGGTCCTTATTTTTGAGTTTTGAAATGTTGTTGCCTGACCCTCTTATTTTGTTCTATGATGTAAAAAACTATGTTGTTAAAAGTTTCATTCAGATTAGATGATATTTAGAGGTCGCTCAATCAATCTGAAATACTGAATTTTTTATAATTCTTATGATTTTTCCAAGAATCATGAAAATTGAACATGACAGCAGCAATTAATTCTAGACAGGCCTCCACAACTTGCTTACTTGGCTCTGAAGAAATTGAAATGAAAGGATCCAAGTTACCTTCAAATAAACAAGTGTTACCTGTCTTTTTCTACCACCATAAAACCTTAAAGAAAACAGTTTGTGAGAGCTGTAGGACCATTATGAAGAAAAATTCTGTGTTTTGGGAAAAAGCTAGTATTCCCATTTGACATGAGCAGGATTGTATACAACAACTGGAGTCCATGTAAAGTGGACTAAGCTGCAGAAAAATTCCAATAGGGAAACATGTGTAGCAAAGCAGTGGAACTCTGTTCTTAAGAGATCTAGACAATTTATTTGATATTGCTCATCAGGAAGAACTCCAGATGATCAAGATTCCAGAGGACAAAGATTTTCTTTTTGCAGAAAGAGAACCTGGTCGCCATGATTGCGTTGGGCAAGTCGATCAAGTGTTTGCATTAAAAGAAATGAGAACCAAACAACAGAAACTATTAAAATAATCCATAAGTACAAGAAGCAATATATGACTCTGACTGAAAGTTCTGCACTAATTCCCTCCAGTGATGAACACATTGGAAATAACAGTGATGATTCAGAACAGGAGGAAGCAAACACAACTACTGAACAAGCAATGGCTACAGCTACACCTTCCACTTCCACTTCTTCTAGCCTTAAAGGATCTTGGCCACAGAGTAGATGGTCTTAATATAAAGACATCTACTATATGGAGATACAGACCCGTGTAGAATTTGAAAAGACTTTAAAAGAAGTCCTTTGGACAATCTCATCCCTTGTTATGCAGTGGGATGGTAACCCTCTTCCAGACCTTACTGGGAATGAAATTCCCAGAAATTCCCAGAAATTCCCAGGTGGATTGACTACCAGTGATTATGTCTAGTAACTTATAGGAGTAAATCAACTATTTGGTATACCAAAGTTGGAGTCAAGTATTAAAGCACAGGCTGAAGTAACTACTTTATGTAACTATTTTACTCGAAGAATAATAATAATAATAATAATAATAATATTTATTCAGTTCCATATAGTACATACATAAATACATATAGCACAAGGGAACATTGTCAATTTGGAGAGTTTCTCCACATATACAATTTCACAATTTAATATTACAAGAATAATGAGAGAAATGAGGAACATGGCATGTCGCAACCTATTTGGTATCTTCTATAAATTCTTCAATGCTGTAATATACTTTGTTAAGCAGGTACTTGGCCAACATGCTCTTAAACTGGCTGTGACTTTCACTTTCTTTTATCTTTCTGGGCAGCATATTGAATAGCTTGGCACCGGTGTATTTAGGTAACTTTTCAAAAAGCTTTAATTTATGAGTGGTAGCTGCAAAGTTGTCTCTATTTCTTGTATTGTAATTGTGTGTATCAGAAATTTTGGCAGGCTGTTCGAATTTGTTTAGTAAAATTATGGTTTTATAGATATATAGACTTGCTAGCGTCATGATTTCTAATTCTCTAAAGGCGTGTCTGCATGTTTCATTGTGCTTGAGTTTAGCCAGGTACCTAATAGCTCTTTTCTGCAAGACAAAAATTTTTTGAAAGTTAGTTAGGGAAGTAGAACCCCACAGTTCTATTCCATATGTTATATGTGATTGGATAAGTGAGAAATAAATAATTTTTGCCGTTGCTTTGGGGATCATGTTACCTAGGTATCTAAGAATGTAGAGACCCTTAGAAATTTTTTCGGCTAGTGTTTCTACATGTTGGGTCCACGTTAATTTACTGTCAATTGGGGACTTATTCAGCAAGTGCGATGTGCTTTGACGCTACTGCCAGTAACACAGGTCACAGAAATGGAGCTTGCATACTTTTGGGACAGGAATTGTGAAAGGATCTTCTCTACCTAGCATATTCGCCACACATTAGAACTCATCCTGGCAAGTGTGTTCAACGAAGCTATGCAATGTACATCATCTGGCCCGGTGTAGCCATTAACGCTTCCAACAGTCTTGGCAGCAATGGGATATGACAAGGACACAATGATCCAATTTGCCATTAACCAACTTGAGGCAACACAAGTCAGAGATGATTACAGAGAATTTCTAGAGCTTGCAATTGCCTTCTTGGGTGTTCCTCCACGTGGGACACACTTTATATCCCATGGAGCATTCCATCATGCATCCAATCTTTTAAAACATGGATGTTTTGTCATCAGTTCAAACTCTCCAAGAACGAAGAAAACTGAATGTTTAATATTTTGCATTTTCCTTGTATGTAATTATCTGAGAGCATGGTTTAGAGCTCAACTTCCTATTTCATCACCCTCAAATTACTGCAACAACTAAGTGCTTATGGAAAGATTAATTCTGAAATCTCTAAAGTTGCCAACAAGAAACTCCAGGGTCATCTGTGGTATTTGAGTGAGGACTTGTGGGTTTAGCTGAGGACTTGTGGGTTTAGCTTTTTTGATAAAAATGCATCGAGAAAGCTATGCTTTATTTCCTGAAATAACCTCTTGAGTGGAATGAGTGCCTGTAACATGAAGATTGAAAATTTTGTGACAGAAAACACAACGGATTTCTTTAATCGTCTTATAGTCCAGTCAATAAACGTCGAAAAACACCGAATAGAAAAAAAAATCGTGTAGTTTTGAAATTTTGCAGAGATGTCAGAGGGAGTCTCCTGAATAACATACTAAAAGTCCCCGAAGGTGGGGGGTGAGCGGGGGTCAGGGGGGCCCGTAGAAGGTCCCATGTTTAGGATTTTCGCTTATATCTAAACAATGGTGCATCGTAGAGTAAAAATTGCTATATACAAAATTAAAGCTGATAACATTTCCAACAAGTTTGATTCTACACATTTCTTCCTACTTCCAATAGTTTTCGAGATATCCGCCAACGAAAATAACAAATTTTCGAAAAAAGCTCTTTCGCCTCGCGCTTTTTGACACACTTTGTCTTCTAGCGCTTCAGCCCTTAGGTATACAGCAATGTTCTCATGAAAGAAGTTGTAGGGAAATAAATTCACTTTAAAGAGAGTTGTCATTTGTTAGTTTGTCTTCAAATGTTCAAAAGTTATAACAATTTAAGTTTCGGTCAAATTTCGAGATTTCGAAAGAAAACCGTACATCGCACTTTCTCTATATTTAGGGATTATATCTTTGTATATAAACTGTATATTGTGTATTTACATCATGAAACAAGTGGAGAAATATGACACAACCATTAAAGTTGAATTTATTAAAAACCCGATCGCGGTACAAGCACAGGACATGTAATGGAAAATACATTATATTCCAGGCAAGAAAGGAAAAACAAGGACAAAATAAAATCATGTAGTTTTGAAATTTGGCAGAGATGTGGGGGGAAGTGTCCTAAACAACATAGTAAAAGTCCCCATGGATAGGGGGTGAGCGGAGGGTAGGGGGCACTTTTGAATGCCATTTCTCGCAGTTTTCCCTAAACACACAAAAGCTATGGGTTCTAGCAAAAAACAGTTTATAACTTACACAAAATTAAACTACATAAAAGTTCTTATAAAATTGATCTGAATGATACTTTTGTGTATTTAATAGTTCAGGAAATAGATGGATATGAATTATGACATAGTTCTGGAAAATCTGTTTTACTGCACCTATATACTATTATATTTTTTAACGAAAATGAAAGCAGATGATAAAATAAATTAGCATGTTGCCAAGCAAGTAAACTAGTTCTTAGAATAATATTCGTACTAAAGGTAAACATAAAAAATAAAACTCATTATTATTATTATTATTATTATAAAGCTTACAAAAATCTCATGGGGTACGTTATAAGAAACATAAACCAGAACTATCATTTGGAAAAATTGGGAAGAGTTAGATAGGCCTGTATTTAGTAATTATAAGAGGCTATATTTAGTAATTATAAGACCTAGTAGGCCTACATAGTACTTTAAATAAATGTTTAGTTGTCTATTTTTTTCAGTCTCCAATACTGGAATCCTAGTACATCGTATGATAAGTTAAGGTTATATTGTTCTATCTACCAAACATTCAGTATTTATACACATATACAACATTAATTAAAGAGTGCCTGAACAACTTATTTTGCTTGGACATAATCAATTTTAAACTTTTCTTCTTCTTCTTCTTCTTCTTCTAATGGTATACTTGTTGGTGTACGTACCATGACGGGTTCAACAAACGGATGAGCATTTAATACCAGCTTTTCTGCATCCATATCTTCCACCACACCGAATTGCACAGTGACAAAATATGATGTGCAAATATTCTCAGAAGTCACATAGACAAGTAAACATTTATTTAAAGTAATAGGTAGGCCTACTATTCTTACAATATCTAATAAATATATCTAATTCTTTACTATCTGAGTTTTATGTGTAACGTCACCATTAGTAAGTGTATTTTTCTAAGAACTAGTTTGCATCATAATAATTTAATTATCATCTGCTTTCATTTTCGTTAAAAAATAATATATAGGTGTATGTCAAACAGAATTTCCAGAACTATGTCCTACCTCATATCCTTGTATTGGAGCCTCTTAAAGCCCAAGTGGTGTAACTCACATTACTGCTGTTCTGAGATATTGAAGGTTTTGTCTGTCACCAATTTGTCACCAATGGACAGTATAAAATTGTGCTCCTACCTACAGGGTTGCTATGCAAGTTATGACTTACACCATTTGCGCTATTAATAGAAGCACACTTTCTGAATAGGATGCTGACCATAACTAAAAAAATCCAAAACTGGAGTTACACCACTTGGGCTTTAAGGGGCTCAGTGAACTATTAAATACACAAAAATATCATTCAGATCAATTTTATAAGAACTTTTATGTAGTTTAATTTTGTGCATAAATTGTGTTTTGCTGGAACTGATAGCTTTTGTGTGTTTAGGGAAAACTGCAAGAAATGACATTCAAAAGTGTCCCCCACCCCCCGCTCACTCCCTATCCATGGGGACTTTTACTATGTTGTTTAGGACACTTTCCCCCACATCTCTGCTAAATTTCAAAACTACATGATTTTTTTTGTCCCAATTTTTCCTTTCTTGCCTGGAATAAAATGTATTTTCCATTACATGTCTTGTGCTTGTACCATGATCGGATTTTTAATAAATTCAACTTTTATGGTTGTGTGATATTTCTCCACTTGTTTCATGTTGTAAATACACAACATACAGTTAATAAACAAACATATAACCCCTAAATATAGAGAAAGTGTGATGTACGGTTTTCTTTCGAAATCTCGAAATTTGATCGAAACTTAAATTGTTATAACTTTTGAACATTTGAAGACAAAATAACAAATGACTACTCACTTTAAAGTGAATTTATTTCACTACAACTTCTTTCATGAGAATATTGTTGTATACCTAAGGGCTGAAGCGCTAGAAGACAAAGTGTGTCAAAAAGCGCGAGGCGAAAGAGCTTTTTTCGAAAATTTGTTATTTTCGTTGGCGGATATCTCGAAAACTATTGGAAATAGGAAGAAATGTGCTGAATAAAACTTGTAGGAAATTTTATCAGCTTTAAGTTTGTATATAGCAATTTTTCCTCTACGTTGCACCATTGGTTAGATATAAGCGAAAAACCTAAAACTGGGACCTTCTGCGGGTCCCCCTGCCCCCCGCTCACCCCCACCTTCGGGGACTTTTAGTATGTTGTTCAGGATACTCCCTCTGACAACTCTGCAACATTTCAAAACTACACGATTTTTTTTTTCTATTTTTCATTCGTTGCCTGGACTATTAGCATCCCAAGAAATTACGTAGATTTTAATCCTAAAAATGTCATCTCAGATATGACTATAAGCAAACAAGAGCAACAGTTAAACATTTAAGAGATGTTAATGATAATGCTGAAAGAATATAATACCCTTATAACAAAGAATGAAGAGCAGAAACAATATTTCTTACAAGTTGTGGAATGAATAGGCTTTGTTATCCTGAAAATAGGGAAAAAATTAATTTCACTTGAGTAGGGTCACAAGAAACACTTGATTATGGTAATGTCGGTAATTAACAATGAATATAATGTAATCTGTTACATACTTAATTGAGACTGATCGAGAGTTGAGTGTGAAATTCATCAATATATATAATACACCAATATTTCGGCAGTAATTTGTATAATGTAAAACTTTGAGCTCATTGAGCTACCTCTAAATATTAATTAAAACATTTGAAACTTTGCACACATTCTTTTTTTATAGAGAAGAACAATTTTGAGGGGACAGAGTATACAAATTGCTGGAAAAGTATTTTTTATTAGTATAGGAAGGACCTCCCTAGTAAAGAGGTTGTAGCAATAGTAGCTTAGAAGTGATACACTAATTTGTTTGTTTACCTCACTGCCCCCTTTGACAAAATTTCTGCGGACCTGGGATTAAATTCAAATCAATTTCAGTCCTGCATGTAAACATGGTAATTTTTTCATAGGGTCATTGTAAAGTTATGTAATAAGAATGTGATACATTTGCCAAGTGAAGAGCAAGGCATAGAATATTCTCTCATTGATTTCCCCTTATATTTATTTTTGAGTGTCACTGGATTTCCACTGTAGTGATAAGGTGTAGACTTAACCCTTTCTTTACTAACGGGACTTTAGAGTATACTGGGTGAGTCATAAAGCAAATATTACTGATTTATGAAATATAATGTAGGCTAATAATGTTTAATAATCAAAATGTTTAGAACAAGATAATAATTAAAAATATGACTTCAAATTTACCAATAACAAAGAAATTGTTTATTTATTCATTATACTCCGGGTAGAGTTAAGACATTCAAATATTTTCTAAGAAGATTAGCCTTGAAACACTGAACATTATATGATTTAATTTTTAAAACATCCAGAAGTTACTTAAGTATGAAACTTCAATAATTCAATTTTGTAGAGCTATATTATTATTATTATTACTATTATTATTATTATTACTGTCTTATTTTCTCAGCTGTTTGGCTGGTGCTGGAGTAGATGCAGGCCAGAGCCAAAAATCCTCATTCTTCTACAAATTTGCACACAATACGTGTAGTGTTCAGAATGACAGCTTTCTTCATCGTTCCAAACAGATTCGCATCCAATCCCAAGGCTTTGTATTTGTATTTTAATGTGCTTTTTAGAAACAGTTTTGGCATCTATCACATTTAATTGAAGTGGATATATTTTTTTAACATCCACGGGGTTACAGGTCCCGAACTTCTTTGCCAGAGGTTCAAGGATCTGATCTTCAGAAGTCGATGATTCAGCACAGAACTGCACAAAAAATACAGTGAGATTGGCTGGCAGTGAATTGAGTTGCACTTTAGATTTTTCATAAAACCTGCTAACTTCTTGTGACTACAACATGACAAAAGATGGAGTTTACGTTGGAGATAAAATGTGTGCCTCTTACTCCATTTCAAGGATTACGAGATGATGGTCATTAGCTATATTTTTCACATTCTTGAAAATTGGTGGAATATTTCGCAAATATTAGTTTCCTTCACAAAGTCAGAAGCCGTATTTTTCTGCATATTGGCTGCTTGAACTAAACATGCATCTGTGACAAGAACAGGTGCATGTTGTATTTTCTACAATATTCAACACTTCATCACTTAAAGTTCAGAAAATCAACTGAAAAAGCTAAACAAGGAAACTGGAGCCCTAGTAACATTGTTGAGTATGCATCAAAAATGGAATAAATTAGGGGGTTGGTGCAATAGATTAAGGTTAAGGCATCGATAATGCACAAGAACTGCTGCTGTTGCATTTTTTACAACAGTGTGCCTGCTGGAGGGTTAATATATCCTGCATTTCAACTGTTTTTTAAGCTTCACGTGTCCTCTATTCCACCCAATAACATCCGGTAACCCTAACTTGGATGGAGGAAGAGTCAGCACTCAGCAGTGGACAGCCAACAACATTGCTTTGAAGATTTGTAATGTAGTTCTTGCAAAACTTCAGGACGCTGCGACCCAAAAACTCAGGAATATTGAATTATACATGCAACAAATTATGAAAACAAGGCAGGGTACTCTTTTCAGGGTGCAACAAATTGCTAATTGTGAATGGAAACTTTTAGATTGATGCTATGTTTTATAGCAAATCCCTTAAGAAGTTTCATATCCAACTTGGCCAAAATATTAACTTATATATATATATATATCTTTCCCAAAAACATTGTATTTCTTGGCCTCTAATTCCAATAGAGAAACCACCAGTAACAGACCCTTCTGCCAATATGCATGAAAGAGAAATGAAAGCTTAATGTTAATGGTCATATGTTGTATGAGCAAACATTTCCATTACAAAAATGAGAACTGCAAACAAAAGTCCGATTAGCAGAATGTAAAATGCACCTTGTGTGTGGGACAAATTAAATTTAACTGCATGTGGTATGAATGTATTCTTCTCATATAACTTAATTATATCTCTTTTCCATAGCTTTCCCATGTAGTTAGTTATTCCAGAACTTACAATCCTGTGCATCATAGTGTCTAGTCGATTATGAATCAAACATCCCAGTTTTTGCACAGAAACTGAGAAATAAAATATCCTTACATTTTCCTCGATAGGAACAATGGTAGCTTTTCCCTCAGGTGTTGTATAATGAAGTGTTATTACTTCCTCACTTAGTAATCGCATTGCCAAAACTGCCAGATCATGCTTTTCTGATACATCTTCAAAGCACTTTTTTCTTTCACATTGTTCATGTTTAAGCATGGTAACCAATCCTGGATCTTCAATTAATTCTGTCATGTTAAGATAAGCTTTTAGAGCTCGCTTAAGCCTTAGGCCTGAATTTACTACTTCTGAGATAGTTTTGATTGGTGGAATCTCTCCTGGATTGACTAAGAATCCAATAAGTGCTGCTTGATAGGCAGTGTTGATAACCAGACAGTAATACAACCATATTGTGAAGAACAGTGCAGCCCCTCTGTTCATATTAAATGATATCCCTATTCCTAAATGGCAGCAGATAACGTTGAGCAATGTTTCAGTGACTCTAGTACTTACAGGTTTGCCAGAATATATATAATTTAATTTCCCAAATACCAGCAATAAAATCCATCCAATAATACATGTCACTGAAACCAAAATCCACACAGGAGGTGTGAACGCCTTTACCAGACTTTTCCAACGAGGAATTGGTATTCCTGCTGGTACCAACCAAGTTAAATATTCTTGAAAATGAGGATATGTATCAGAACATCCGTCCCAATTAAATGAATTATGCAACACACTGGCAGGAATTATATTGGCTTCATCCCTTCTGTGTACAATTAATAATTTAAAGTTAGACACTTCAGCAATATTCAACAATGCATGAGGAATAATACCCTCAAAATTATCTTGACTTACTTTTGCTAAGGGAGGGATGTAGACCATGCCTATTTTCAAATTACATCTATGCACTGCACTTATTTCTTTTGAAGGAAAAAGATTTTCGTTTAAATAAAACCCTTTTTTCTCTCCATTCCAGACATCTACGTGTTCAATAGCCCTTAAAACTCCAGTGCATATATATTTTCCTTCTTTGTTAGGATTCCAGATGAATACATGGAAATGAAAACCATTATTCCCTGATGAGGGAATCAGAATTATAACATTTGCCATCCCAGTTATATGCCAAACAAAGTTCAAATAATTCTGTGCTAAATTAAATGCTTCATCTGCATTCATTATAATTCGCGTTGTGGCTATGATTAAATGACCTTGCCTGTTTGTATATGTGTAGGGAATATTTTTAACAGAATAATATGCCATCTCCCTCTCCATAGTTTTTTCCAACCCATTCAGAAGTATCACATAAGATCCTGGCTTTTCTCTCATTAGCTCCCATACAGGTTTTGTTTTTCCAGAGCCATATGTTCTTGTCAACATGTCCTGACTTTCATGGAGAGTTTTTAGAAGAATATCTCCATCTATAATGCCTCCGTGACTTGTGGTAAAATACGGGAACCATGTCCCTGGAGTTTGTGTCAAAACATACATATCCTTTCGAAAGTATGTTAAACTGATGTTGACAATGCATTCTGATAACTGTGTTTCTAGCAAAGTAGCAGAGTTCTGTGTCAATGTATTGGCATTTATCTTCATAAATGTCCACAGTATGGTGATCAGTAATTTTTTATTCATTTCAAATTTCTTCTTGTTCATGTTGTGTGAATTTTAACTCAATACGCAAGAAGTGAGCATGTTGCACTCTTTTCCCAAAGAGCCCAATCGAACCACTTAGCAAGCCTCAATTAATATTTTTCAGTAGAAAAAGAACATCAATGTTATATTAACCTTACAATTGTAGTTTAATAATTATTAGTCTCTTAATTAATTATTGGTGACGGGATGCAGGGTTGAAGAGATATAAAGTGGTTTTAAAGTTTATATTTGAATTTAGTTATTAAATTAAGATGCTTAACTTTGATGGGATAGATGACAATGATAATATTTTTCAATAATACGTTAGGAATTTGGGAATAATCACCGAAACTAATTATTCTATCTTTTACTCAATATGTCAGAAGATCGCTTGCTCATTGCAATATGACGAATACACACTTAGGTGTAACAAAAATCTATATGCTGCATAAACTTAGCACTTAGCAAGCAAGCCCTTTGAAATAATATTTTCCATAATGTTGTTATTAGAGTTGGGATATTGCATTGTTAAAAGCTTGATAAAGTATGTTTTGAAATATTCATATTTATTTAGTATATAACTTTTTTACATCATTATATTAATTACATAGTGCAATTTAAAGTTTGTTTGAGTTGTATGCCATTATCTAAAACATTTTGCTAGTTGGGGATAAATGCATGCTTTTATTAAATCATATAAGTGTTGTAGATTTTTGAGAACACAGGTTACTAACAATATATACTTCAATCAAACATTCTAATAAATAACCAAATTAATAATATTATACTCTAAAATGAAACTTTTTTTTAACATTATATTTTGCTTTTTCTTAAAAACCTTAAACTGTTATTTTAAGAGAGGAAGTAAGTATCTATTACACTAATTGTAATATGCAAATACATAAAATCATAATATGCATCTCTTATGAAAAATTAATTACTATCTATTTTGGAGGCAAAGCATTTTAGTGCTTGAATATATCAGTCTGTCTTTCATTTTCATTTTTTCTATTTCATTTATTCACATTCAACAGATCATACAAATGCAGAATTTCTCATCAGATTTAAATGCGAGCAACTATTAACAATATTTACAATATTCAAATAGAGATTGTCATTAAATATATACACAAGCAACTATTGACAATATTGAAATACAGAAAAAATAAAAACACTTAAATTATAGATCCAACTATGTAAAAATAGCACAACATAAGGAATCCTGGGGATAACTTTGCACTGGAAAGTAAAAATTTTATCTGTATGTACCAGTTTAACCTGTATGTACCAAATTAATCTTTTAAAAATTATTATTTTAAATGCCGAAGGTTAGTGAGGCTTACTGTTCAGTCCGAAAGGATTTCTGCTTCTACTTTTCAAAAGTATCATTTTTTTCTTCAAGATTAATCCGTTTCAAATTAACTGATTAATTCTGTGTCAACGATATACGACAGGACAATTCACATAAAAATAAGCACATAAACATAACTTGATGTGTTGATTGACTTATAATCCATTTTATGTTAGAGTAAATTTAGAAGGTAAAACATAAAACATGGTAGGATGGGCCGGGGCACCTTCAGAGTCCGGGATCCGGGCTCCGGGGCTGCAGACCCCACTGACCCTCTATCTCATCGGGCCTGAATTTTTCATCCAGAGTAAGTTACACTTTGTTGCAGAGTCTGTAAGTTACACTGACAATATATATAAGCACCCTGTTTCCAAACACTCTAAGATTATGTTCTTTCCAAAGAATAAGCGACCATGTTTCATATCCAGATTATATATAATACAACCAGAAGGATAGTTTGTGAATAAAGTTTACATATATATATACAGGTACATATATTTATGGGCAAATTTGTCTACACCTTATGGTGTCTCTTGCAACCACGTTTCCATCTTTGTATATTACTCCAGTCCTCATCTGTCATTTGCCTATCTTTCATGGACTGTCTCAAGCTGTCACTCCACATTAGTCACAGTCTTCCCCTTTTCTTTAGCTGTGGAGGTTGCCACTTATTTAGTTTTAAAGGCCAACTCTTAGGTGACATTCTTCTAAGTTGGCCATACCAGCTTATGCGTCTTCAGTTGAGTCAATGATATTTAATTCTGTCATTGCATCTGCTCTCAAATAGTTTCATTCCTAATTTTGTGAAGTTCAGAGATAAAACAATTTCTTCTCAAACAGTCCATTTCAATGACTTTTAATTTATTTCCATTTCCTTTAACGTTTTTCATATCACACTCTGCTTTCAGCTACTGTTTTATGAATTCTTGGCCGAAACATCTGAGTGTAAATGGGTGATTTTCAAATAGATTGGCCTTTTAATGTCCCTGGTATGTGCTGGATAAAGTAAGAGATTATTTTAATAATTGTACTATTTTCTGATAACTAGGAAATGCTTTCTTTTGTTATTCTTAAGGGTTTTTGGTATAATTAAACATTTTTTACTTTTATTTTAAACTTAAATATTTTATTTGTCATTCTCCTGGCTGTCCCAAAGCATAAAGTATCAAGTGTTTTGCATTATTTTTTAGACAGTTTAAGGTGAGCCGTGACCTTTCTTTATTGATATGTATGAGATAAAGTATGGTTGTTATAATACTTAATGGCTGAGATGAAAACACTTTTCTTCAATTCTCTACTTACTTTTAAAATCGGTCCCAAGATTCTCATGTCATTCTCCTGTCCCTTTCAACATAGAGAAAGCACCCTAGATAAAAGGTCATAAGTGGTAAATTTCGGTTTTTTATGTTTTACCTATAATTGATTGTATACTTCAGTGCTGGTAGTGCTCCAATTTTTTCTTTCCCCGTGAAGATTTGAAGTTAAATGTTTAATGCTGTAGTGGGAAGTGTTTTTAGTCATTCTTCTGGTAAGTTTTATTCATAATGTTTACTTGATAATTTAATTTAATTTTCATTCCTAATATCAAAAAATTGTAGTTCTTTTCACACATAGTTTTCATTTTTACTTTACACTTTTAGTGAACTGATGGTTGAACCATGGGCAGTAAAATGTCATTCTCCTGGCTCAAATTTTGTGTCATTCTCCTGGTGTATTGAAGACAAAAGAATTACGTATGTGGCAGGAGAATAACATTTGAGCAAAAGTTTGGTATAAATAGTGCAGCATGAAACATCAAATCATAAAGTATGTCATATATTAAAGTTCTATACCAGTAGACCTATAAATATTAAATTATGACAATGAGATGTCCAACTACTTTGAATGATGACAAAATTAAATCTTGTCAGTATATTAAATTATGACAAAGAAATGTCCAACTATTTTGAATGATAATAAAATTAAATCTTATAACCCATGTATAAAAAAAGCAAAAAAAAAAACATAGTTTGTTGTATAACAATGTCATTTTCGTTGCAATATGTCATTCTCCTGGAAAGTGAAAATTAGTTTTTTTTAAGAAAAAAATAAAAAATACCAGTTTGAGTAATTGGCCTCACATTGTAAGTTAAACTTAAAGTATTAAAGACTATAACGACAAATATTGGAGCCAAAATTTCCAATATTTAGCTATTGCCAAAATTGACTCTGAAAAAGCCAAACTATTTGAAAATCACCCAAATATACAAAAGTTTAATTCTGATTTCCTACTGTAAGGTTTCAGGTTATAACAGGCTGGAGGAATAGTACTCTGGAGATGTGAGATATGGCAAATGAATGTGAGCCCCTCCCCTCCCCAGCCCCTCCTTTCCTGTATTAAGTGGGACTGGTTTTCCCTACCAGCGGCAGGCTGTGTGCACTATCATGCTGTTTGGATACATTTTCTTTATGTGAAATGACATAACAAATATTTTATTAATATGACTTACTAGTTCAATCCCCAGTACCTTCTCGGATTTTTCTGAAGTAAGGAGGTCTGGTACGGGGTGCACTCAGCCTCATAATTCAAATTGAGGAGTTACTTGATAGCGGCTCCAGTCATGGAAACCACCATTAACAGCCATGAGTGTCGGCATGCTGACCACATGCCACCCAATCCTGTCAGTTTTAGTTTAGTTTTATCATTTATTTAGCACTAAACAGGATGGTTTTAACTTTTGCCACCAAATAGTTTTACTAAATGTTATAACTGCAAAATATTTATTATACTGGTAAAAGTTAAAGGAATGTTATCTATTTTATAGGACATGGAGGTTCATTGCCGCATTTACCCGAGTCTGCCATTCAACCCTATTCTGTGCTAACTCCATCCAATCATCCCTTGCAAATCCTACTTCCCTGAAATATTATCCTAATGTTCTCCTTTCATATATGTCTAGATTTTCCAAGTGGTCTCTTCCCTTTGGGTCTCCAGTCAATATTTTTTAGATATGTCTTTTCACCTCCATGTGCACAACATGACAAGCCCATTTCATTTAGATTTCTGGGCAGATAGAACATAGAAGTTTCAGAACTGCCTAAAAACAAGCATTTCCTGATTTCAGTCGACACTTAACTTCTACCTTAATATTATTTTTATCTGTAATTATTGCTCCCAGATATTTGGATTTATCCTCCTGTTTGAATGATTTACCTACTATTCTAATAATTTGTGGTGCATTATTTAGACTTTTCATGACCATATACTTAGTTTTTTTTAATTAATTTCCAATCTGACATTCCTGCAGCATCGAAAAGACTTTCTGCATTTCTCCCGATTGTGTTTATGTCATCAACCGATAGACAAATATCATCTGCATAAGCTAAAATCGGGTGATTGCCATTTAATTATAGGCTACCTTGTTTTCTTGAACTTCTGTAATGGCATATTCCAAAGCAAATTAAAAAGTAAAGGTGATATTCATCTCCTTGTTTCAAGCCACTTTTAATGGCAAACGTATCTGATATAAGGTTCCCTACCCTGATTCTGCTATAGGTTTTAGTTAGACACATTTGATCAGCCTAACTAGCTTCTTTGTTACCCCAACTCAATGAGGACGTTGTAAAATTAGTCTCGCCTAACTGAATCAGATGCCTTTTTAAAATCTGTGTATAGCTAGTCAACAGATTTATTATATTTCCACTTTTTTTCCAAGATGTGGCGAATACAAACTATTTGATAAACGGTTGATCTATTTCACCTAAATCCACATTGGTGGTCTCCAGTGATTTTATTCACATATGAGGTCAATCTTGACACAATTATACTAGACAAAATTTTGTATGATGTTGATAAGAGAGAAATTAATCGATAGCAGGTTTTACATTCAGCTCTATCTCTCTTCTTATGGATTGGTATAACAATAGATTCTTTCCATTCCCTTGGCAATTCTTCCTTTCTCCAAATCATAAGAATGAGTTTACGGATCTGTGAGTTTAATCTTTTCCCACCTGCCTTCATCAATTATGCTGGAATTTGTTAATGCCTTGAGATATGTGGTTTTTTAGTTTAGACCTACATAAAGCTGTTTCTACTTCTGTTAGGGTCGGTTCAGAAACCAACAACTCTCATGTGAATATTTCACTTTCTACGCTTTGTACAACTCCATGGACATTTATAACTGACTAAAGAAATGTTTCCATCTATTCAAAATATTATTCAAAGCCAGAGGTATAGTGTCATCACTGTCCTTAATTATGTTTGTTCTAGCTTGAAAACCTTTCATGAACTCATTTATTCTCTTTTAGAGGAACCTAAGATATTTATCTTTACTATTTTCCTGTTTCTTTTCTTTTATTAAATGTAATGAGAATGTAACACAAATTGTTCTGTTTCTTGGCAGTTTTTTTTTTCGTTTCCTTGTTGACATTTTTTTCTTGCAAGTTTGCCAATATTGGGCTCCATGTTTGAGGTACATAAACAAAACACAGACACCAACTTCTTATCGGTAAAAGGGCAGTGGCAGTTTCTCCTAATGTGCTGTAGTGCTGCAGCACACAGCTTGTTTTCCTGCTTCTCGTATAATGTTATTTTCAAACACAATACTATATTTTCTTTTAAGCATATTTTGAACTTGATGTGTCCATCACTGCTTAGCTGCTCATATCTTGGAGAGTCAGAGTCAGTATATAGGATTCTCTAATAGTACCCAACTTTCTACGATGCCCAAGTATGAACATATGTCAGTCTAACTGAAAACAGTGCTACAGAGCCCTTGAAGTGAGTGAGATACTGAGGCTTTACTAATTACTTCACGTGTGACCTGCGTGCTGCACTGTCTTGTCCTGACAAGACCTTGCTTGTTATCAGAAATCTTGACACAGAAACGACATTTGTCGTGATATCTGTTGGAATGTAGATGAAACTATAGTTCTGATCTTAGCCACAAGAGGCATTATGCTGTACAAGCATCTAAATAGAGAATGACTCTACCATCCAAACATGAAGTACGCATGTGCAAAGACCTGAACATTCCTCCTGTTCATGCACAGTGTATGTTTTTAAAGTCAGCACATTCTCGTGTGCATTAAATCGCAAGCGTTCTTAAAGACATTCTCCTTTCCAGCGCATTAAATGCAATGTTCAATTGTATCCATTGGTCTTGGGTGCCAATGATCCAACAGAAATCATTCTTAAATACAGCGCATTTGCAACTCATCAACTGCAAATCAGCGGAGAAGTCAAACAGCCAACATGTGTTCTGTTTCTGACAGGGGGCTTAGACCAGGGTGAAAATGCTGAATCGTCAGAAATAAAGGCGAAGAAGTCAGCAATATTCATGGGCATTTAGGATTAGAAAATGATTGTACTACTTGCACCTACAGCATCCTGTTCAGTCTTATGGTTCCATGCCCATTAGTTGAGAATATCACACACAATATTAAAAGATGTCCACTTGGGATGTTATGGTATTATTTTGACAGATGGCAATCTATGATATTGCTCATAACACATAGCTGTTAAGTTCATAAACATGAACAGTTACTTCTTTTCGGATATTTAGATTAATTTAGCAGGCATAAGAGCACATTTTAAAGAATAATATTAATAACTAAATTCAAATTGGGGTACGCCTTAGCGCAGTGGTTGCAGCGCTGCGCTACAAACTGGAAGGTGGCGGGTTCATTCCCCAATGAGGTCATTGGAGTTTTTCAATTGGCCTAATCCTTCTGGTGGCACTATGGCCCTGGGTTCGACTGAGCCTCTAACAGAAATGAGTATCAGGAGTAACCCTGGGGGTTAAGGCGGCCTGTGCATAAGGCTGACCACCATACCACCTTCACGTGCCAAATGTCAAAAAATCTGGGACCCTCAACCTCCTGGAACCCTCTGGGCCTCCATATCCTGTATAGGGAGCACTTTACTTTTTAAATACAAATTAATATGAAGTGGTTCCTCCTTGAAGCAACTTGGCTTATTTATTTTCAATCAAAATGCTTGCTGCTGTACTTTGAGCTTCGGCAGATGTTGGTTTTGTCAGTGTGGAGTGTGGAGGTTTCTTCTGTTTCCTGGTAGAAAATAATTGTTGAGGCAATATGTTCTTATTTGATGATGTTGAAGTGTCTCTCGGTATTAATTATGTTGCAGAGTCCTTGGTTTATTGAACTGCCTTCATTAGAGCCAGCATAGGGGCTATATGTTTGAATAAGAGCATCCTATTTCTTCTTCTGTACTAGCAGAATTTATTATTTCTGTTACCTTCGCAATCGAGGAAGCTTTCCTTATACTTAGAGGCACACTCGCTACCGTTTAAGTTTTCACTTACTTTAATTAAAATGACACCAAGAGTAAAACACTTTTAAACATCTTAAATAGTGGCTCTTCAAAACAAGATACCCTGATGATGATTCAGTGAAACCAAAAGGCCTAGGTCACATGGAGGAAGCAGTCACATACAAATGCTGATGCTAAGGAAGTGTGTGATCGAATCCTTCAACAAGCTCATCATCGCTTTCAATCTGTGGATCATCTGGATGCAGCAAAACTGGTAAATTCTTTATACTTCCCAGAATTTTCGAAAAACATCCCTGAAAAAGTTTTTGACTCTGCTGTACAATCTTACAATATGCTGGAGAAGAGCAGACTGAAAACAGAACCGAGTGTCTTGCATGAAAGAAATGATTACAGAAAAATTGATGGAGATGTTCTGCTACTCGGGCTTATGATTAAAAACAATTTGGTAGGAACATTCTCCGAAATAACAAAGCATCTCAGAAACTACTATGACCACAGCAGTACCAGAAATATGATTTTATACCCTGAAGGGGATAAAGACATTTCTAAGAAATAACATGTCACAAGAACATCTTACAGCTCTTGCAATACTTTCCATAGAGAAAAACGTGGTTGCAAACATGGATGGATTCAACACGAAAGTCATTGATAACTTTTGCAGTAAGAAGGAACGTTGCATGGACTTCACTGTGAGACAGTTATTACGTAAGTAGGCCTACCAATAATTTTTTTAAAATTATAAGTTGGCTATATGAAATGGTAAATTCAGCACACCTTCATTTTAACCAACGAGCCGCTAGTGGATAATACTTGCATATTCGGCTGTTGTAATATTGTTCAGTTTGGAAACCAACTGTTTACACTCACTTATATTGATCCACATATTGCTTGGAGATGGCATGCAAACTGATGAAGATCTTTGTTCATTACGGCTACACGGCTGGCTGGTTGCCAGGTAGGATGTGGACAACGGAGTGAACAAGATACTCTGTGTGTTGGTAGAGTTCTCCTGCTTGTCTTGGGAGAGTTGTGAGCTGTTACTTTTTGAATTGCAGTAATATTGCTATTAATCTCAACTGTCCTGGCATAGTTGTAAAATTGAAAAGCTTTTGAAACATGGAGTTGGTTCTAGGGGCTTTCTGCAAATAATAATAAATAGTTCTTACTGTCTCTGCATGACCATTGTGTTACAGAACACTAGGTATAGAAGAAATTGTACATGAGAAAGGTTAATTTTGGACAGTTGTGTTTAATATTTTGTATATAATGTTGCCTATTGTTGTAATAACATCAGAGCAATGCAGTTATCCAATTAGCGACATTTTAGAACAGAAGTGTCAAGTTACGTTTCAATTAAATTTGTACTTAAAAATTTATGTTATTGCTTCCTTCACTTAAAATTTCACCACATGCCACCGCTGATTATACATAATTTCATTATTAAAGAGGATGTTAGGCACTAACAAATTTGGCAGGCAAAATACACTGAAAGTCTTAAAAACAGGCACTCTAATAAGCAACTTATCTTTAAATTTAATCTCGAACCTTTTAATATAATTACACTGAAAAACAAAAAATCGGTGGAAATTTTGATATTTAACATTTTTTCTAAGACTGTTGAAACATGTTGATTCGAAATTTTCAAAACATTTGTCTCTATCATCCACCATTTTATTGATATATGTCTTAAACCATTCATATTTCACTAGAACCAATTATTGTTACATGGACTAATTGTTATTAATGAACATGGCGTAACCTAATAAAATAGTGTAACTGAGTCACATAACACATATACTATATACTCATATATAGCAATTCCTAGTTGAAAAAAATCCATACACAATATACCTCCTTAATCTAAGATGTGTTTGATTTGAATTTCTTGGCTTTAGGCTTGCATTTGTGCTGAGCATTTGACATATCACACTGATGAAGCATCCAGCAGTAGTTAGCCAACATTGCTGCACTCCATTAACCCTGATAATGTGATTTCATCACCGAGATTCCTTATGAAAATGTTCACCACGTTTATGGAGAAGATGTGAGTCGAGGAGATGAATTTTGAGAGATATGTTGCAACTCGGCTGTTTGTACACACTAATGCACGTCTTTACAACATTCACATAATCAGCAGATTTATAATTTCCAAGGAAATGGGCTACATCTGATTTGAATGCCATCCATACATCTCTTTCAGTACCATTCAATAATTCTTGGAAGCGGCTGTCAGTAACTGTCTTCTTTATTTGTGGACCTAAGAACACATCTTGTCACTTTCGTATAACTCAACTCTGGATACTGTCGTATTGGTACCGAAAAGCATCTGAGTTGCTGTCTGGTGCTTTCACGAAATTCTTCATGAGCCAAAATTCATGTGAAGTGGTGACATGATAACTTAGTCACAGTCAATGAATGGTACACGAAGGACATTTTTATTTCCTGGCTGCATTCTGTCTCGATTGACCAATTTTTCTTTATGTAGTGGTTCTTTTTATCTTTGCTGTCCCACTTGCTGATACAGCATTTCCATGAGAATAGTGATAACTTTTTAATCACCTTAAATCACCACAGATACACTACCGTATTTATACTCTTGATTGCATATTTTTTCATGAAGTAGCGACATAGTTTCATGGGTTGATAAAATATCCAACCGATACCTATGCATATCTGTTTCCATCAGTGGTGATATTCAGCCGGTTCGCACCGGTTCGCGAGAACCGGTTGTTAAATATCTTGTAGGTTCTCCGAACCGGTAGCTTCACAATGAGTGATTGCCTTTTTCCAAGATCAGATTCACGCTAATCCACAACAGTGATAATACATACCGTATATGAATTTGCTAGAACCAAAACACGCCATTTATGTTCGCTAGCGGTGGACTACCACCATAGGTAGCGGGCGTGCGGTTTTATTTGAGCACGGCCAATCGTCTCGACACTCGCTCCCTTTGCTTTCGATGTTCGATTATAAAACGTATCGTGGTCTTCTTTTGTTGTGTAAGGTTATGTTTTAAGGAAGTTGATTAAGTTTAGTATGGGTATGAAAAGACAAAAACAACAAAATAGCACAATGGGCTATTTTGAATCAACATCAAATACCCTGATGAGAACCGGTTGCTAAACTGTTTGAATATCACCACTGGTTTCCATTGGGTAATAGTAGGGCCTACTGCTTTGAGACTTGTTTTAGATGAGTCGATGAACATTTGCTTGCTTTAATGCTGTGCTTCACCTGAGACTTGACATAAGATTTTGAACATTAGTACAGTAGCAAATAGTGTCATGCATTGCAAAGAATTGCACAAGTTCTTCATAATTTCAAGATTTCAAGATTTATTAGCCAAATGTAAAAGGTTTACGAGGCTTTGTCAAGTATATGAATTGAACAAAATAAACAATTTAGTTACACAAATGTATTTAATTTCTAGGTTATAAACTTATGTTAAAAATTAATAAATAGGAATAATTCACTGAATATACATATCTTATAATTTAGTCCTCTCTGTATTTTACATTTCTTTTTATTCCATCTTACTTATTGCATAAAAGGCATTTTCTACTAGAAAAGATTTTATCCTTCTTAGCTTCAATTTATTATTTGTTATATTTTTCAGTGCATCAGGTAGGTGATTGTATAGGTCCTTTGCAAGAATTCCTATACACTTGTTTGACTAAAGAACTTCTCAACGATTTCTTAAAATAGTTTTTATTATTACTCATATAATAATTATGATTTTTATCCTCATTATAATTCTTTATTGCATCTGAACCCCAATATTAGGATCTGCTACTAGTGCTACTAGTTCTTCATCTCTTATTGATCACATAATAATTAATCTTATCCCAGTACTACTGTCTATTACAGGGTTTGCAAGCTGGCACTCATTGAGTACCTAAAGCATTCCCCTTGCATTACCCCTCCTACGACCCTCTCTGATACAGCTCACCTCTTGCGGATCGTGGAAGCAGTCAGTGGTGTTCGTTAGATTTTGCTAACTGCTAAGCAGTATGGTGCAGCAAAATAAAAACTATTCTTTCCATAAGGACTGGGGATTAGTGGATACAACAAAACAAAAATGAAATTAAACAAAATGAAATCTCGTATTGTTCGATAATTCACTTTATTGTAGGCTACATTTCAACATCAGACGACACTTCAATACGAATCATACCAAGAAGTATGAAAAAAGTATCATTTCAGCTATTTTTTACTTATAAACTGTAATAAATTGCTAAATTACTTATAATTTAATGCTTAGCTGCGACAGATGAATGCTTACTAATAAATGTAACGATGAGCTTAAGGTAAGTGGTTTTGTATTAACATTAGAATTTCTTATCAGGGAAGTGGATGTTACACATTCACAAACATTAGTTTACTTCAAAAGTCAGAGGCAACTTCATGAAGCCATATTTTTCTGCTTATTGGCTGCTTGAACTAAACATGCATCTGCAACAAGAACAGACGTGCATTGTGTTTTCTACAATATTAACACCTCGTCGCTTAAAGTTCAAAAATTCAACTGAAAAAGCTAAACAAGGAAACTGTAGCCATATTAACATTGTTACTATGAACAACAATGAAATAAATTAGGGGGTTGGTGCAATAGCTCAAGGTTAAAGCATCGATAATGCACAAAAACTGCTGCTGTTGTACTTTTTACAACAGTGTGCCTGCCAGAGGGTTAATATATCCTGCATTTGAACTGTATTTTAAGCTTCTCATGTCCTCCTTTCCATCCGATAACATCTGGTAACCCTAAGTTGGATGGAGCAAGCGGCAGGACTCAGCAGTGGAAAGCCAACAGGGTCGTTGTGTGGTTTGTTGGCACCGGGCAAGATATTGTCAGGCGCTCCACCCCCAAACATAATCCTACGTGCACCTGCCTGACATTTCACCTATCTGTAAGGATTCAAACATAAACACACAGCAAGCGATGTGTCGCGACACTATCAAATACATATAAACATAATGGGGTTAAACACGCAATGAGCGACGCAAATTAGGGCGATGTGGACTGGATAAGTTCCAAGCCGCTTCGTGCCCAGTCGCTTGTTAGCAAAGTTGCATAGCAGTTGCATCACTGTCTGTGTTTTTGTGCCCAAAAGAGACACCTAATCGGATTACCTTACAAAAATACCAGAAATAAAATAATTAAAATTTTTTTAATAAGATTGTATTGAAAATCAAATTAATACAAGTTTAGTAATGTAAGAAAATCTTAGCAATCATGAAAATTACTATAGGCGTTATTATAATTGACTACAAATTAATAGTGTGGAAAACCTCGATACATACATTGCCTAGAATATAGAAAAGGGAACCGCATTTATCAAATTAAGATAAGGTACTAAACATTAAATGGCATCCGCCTGGTTTTTGCACGAGCAAATGTTGTTAGAATTCCTTAAAGTCTATTTTTTGTGGCTCATCGATTTCAATGGACAAGATGGCCAGAGAATTAAGTCTCTCCTGTGACATAGTTGATGGTAAATATTATGTCTTTATAAGCAAATATTTATTTTGGGATAACTTAGCAAATACGAAGTTATTGGTGTCAAATATTTATTTGTTCAATAAAAACATACCATGTAATACTCAAAATTCAGTTATACCTAACTTCTAAAAATATCGCCCTGGTCACCCCGCCCACCCAACGGCCCTGACAGCCAAAAACATTGCTTTGAAGATGTGCAATGTAGTTCTTGGAAAAATTCAGACCACTACAACCCAAAAACTCAGAAATATTGAATTATACATGCAACAAGTTATGAAAACAGGGCAGGGTACTCTTTTCAGGGTGCAACAAATTGCTAATTGTGCATGGAAACTTTTAGATTGATGCTATGTTTTATAGCAAATCCCTTAAGAAGTTTCATATCCAACTTGGCCAAAATATTAACTTATTTATATATCTTTCCCAAAAAAACATTGTATTTCTTGGCTTCTAATTCCAATAAAGAAACCACTAGTAACAGACCCTTCTGCCAATATGCATGAAAAAGAAATGAATTAAGCTTAATGTTAATGGTCATATGTGGTATGAACAAACATTTCAATTACAAAAATGAGAACTGCAAACAAAAGTCCGATTAGCAGAATGTAAAATGCACCTTGTGTGTGGGACAAATTAAATTTAAGTGTAGGTGGTATGAATGTCTTCTTCTCATATAACTTAATTATATCTCTTTTCCATAGCTTTCCCATGTAGTTAGTTATTCCAGAACTTACAATCCTGTGCAACATAGTGTCTAGTCGATTATGAATCAAACATCCCAGTTTTTGCACAGAAACTGAGAAATAATATGTCATTACATTTTCCTCGATAGGAACAATGGTAGCTTTTCCCTCAGGTGTTGTATATTGCTCTGTTATTACTTTCTCACTTAGTAATCGCATTGCCAAAATTGCCAGATCATGCTTTTCTGATATATCTTCAAAGCACTTTTTTCTTTCACATTGTTCATGTTTAAGCACGGTTTCCAATCTAATATCTCCAGATAAGTCCATCATGTCAAGATCGAGTTTTACAGCTCGCTTAAGCCTTAGGCCTGAATTTATTACTTCTGAGATAGTTTTGATTGGCGGAATCTCTCCAGGATTGACTAAGAACCCAATAACTGCTGCTTGATAGGCTGTGTTGATAACCAGACAGTAATACAACCAGATTGTGAAGAACAGTGCAGCCCCTCTGTTCATATTAAATGATATCCCTATTCCTAAATGGCAGCACATAACATTGAGTAATGTTCCACTGAAACTTGTACTTACAGGTTTAAAAGAATACATATAATTTAATTTGGAAAATACCAGCAATAAAATCCACCCAGTAATAAATGTCACTGAAACCAAAATCCACACAGGAGGTGTGAACGCCTTTACCAGACTTTTCCAACGAGGAATTGGTATTCCTGCTGGTACCAACCAAGTTAAATATTCTTGAAAATGAGGATATGTATCAGAACATCCATCCCAATTAAATGAATTATGCAACACAATGGCGGGAATTATATTGGCTTCATCCCTTCTGCGTACAATTAATAATTTAAAATTAGACGCTTCAGCAATATTCAACAATGCATAAGGAATAATACCATCAAAATTATCTTCACTTACTGTTGCAATGGGAGGGATGTAGGCCATGTCTATTTTCAAATTACATCTATGCACTGCACTTATTTCTTTTGAAGGGAAAATATTTTTGTTTAAATAAAACCCCTTTTTCTCTCCATTCCAGACATCTATGCGTTCGATAGCCCTTAAAACTCCAGTGCAAATGTATTTTCCTTCTTCGTTAGGATTCCAGATGAATACATGGAAATCAAAACCGGAATACTCTGATGAGGGAATTAGAATTATAACATTAGCAATCCCAGTTATATGCCAAACAAAGTTCAAATAATTGTGTGCTAAATTAAATGCTTCATCATCATTCATTATAATTCGCGTTGTGGCTATGATTAAATGACCTTGCTTGTTTGTATATATGTAGGGGATATTTTTAACAGAATAATATGCCATATCTCTCTCCATAGTTTTTTCCAATCCATTCAGAAGTATCACATAAGATCCTGGCTTTTCTCTCACTTGGTCCCATACATGTATGGTTTTTCCAGAGCCATATGTTCTTGACAACATGTCCTGACTTTCATGGAGAGTTTTTAGAAGAATATCTCCATCTATAATGCCCCCATGACTTGTGGTAAAATACGGGAACCATGTCCCTGGAGTTTGTATCAGAACATACGAGGGCAATCCAGAAAGTAGATTACGTTTTCGTCTGTGTCCGCTAGAGGCGGGGCTAGCGCGGCCATTTTGGGGTCAGAGCGTTGCGCAGCTCAGTCGGCATCTAGCGGTGCTAGTGAGAGGTTCGTGCTGTGCTCTGTTCAGATACTGTGACGGTTTAAAATGTCTGCGTTAATTGAAAATCCCGCGAGCTGCGAGGTGCGTGCAGTAATAAGGTTTCTGACTGCAAAAAACTGTAAACCGATAGAAATCTATCGGCAGCTTTGTGAAGTGTATGGGGACAACATTATTACTGAAGGTGGAGTGCGTCAGTGGGTCATAAGATTTAAAAATGGCCGAACCAATGTTCACGACGAAGATCGAAGTGGGAGACCCAGCATAGTGACTGCCGAACTTGTCGAAAAAGTCGATGCTAAAGTCCGTGAAAATCGAAATTTCACAATAACGGAACTTTCTTTGAGTTTTCCACAAATTTCGCGAAGTTTGTTGCACGAAATCATCAGCGATAAGCTTGGTTACCACAAGTTTTGTGCAAGATGGATTCCAAAAATCTTGACAGAGGACCACAAAACTCAGCGAATGGCTGCAGCGTTGAACTTTTTGGACGCTTACCATAAGGATGGTGACTCTTTACTCGATCGCATCGTTACTGGTGACGAAACATGGGTGAAACACGTGAACTGTGAAACGAAATTGCAATCAATGCAGTGGGGGCACACAAGTTCTCCCAAAAAACCCAAAAAATGCATGCAAACAATGTCGGCAAGGAAGATGATGGCGACTGTTTTTTGGGACAGAAAAGGTGTGATTTTGGTGGACTTCCTGGAAAGAGGCACTACAATAAACTCTCAAAGGTATTGCCACACTCTCCAAAAACTCAGAAGAGCAATCCAAAACAAGCGCAGAGGAATGTTGAGCTCTAAGATCTTGTTGATTCACGACAACGCCCGGCCCCACACGGCAAATGTCACTCGTCAACTTCTTGAATCTTTCACGTGGGAGTTGTTTCCTCATCCGCCGTACAGTCCCGACCTGGCACCGAGCGACTTCCACCTATTCCCAGCAATGAAGAAGTGGCTGGCTATGCAGCGTTTTGATGACGACGCACAGCTGCAAGAAGAGGTAACGAAGTGGTTGAAGGCGCAGGCGGCCGAATTTTTCGACGAAGGAATTTCCAAGCTCGTACATCGCTACGATAAATGCCTTAATTTGAATGGTGACTATGTAGAAAAGTAGTATGTGAGTGTGGCTTTCATCTGTATATAATAAAATTTGTTTCCTATACTTTGTTTACTTTTTATTCCAAAACGTAATCTACTTTCTGGATTGCCCTCGTACATATCCTTTCGAAAGTATGTTGAGCTGATGTTTACAATGCATTCTGATAATTGTGTTTCTAGCAAAGTAGCAGAGTTCTGTGTCAATGTATTGGCATTTATCTTCATGAAAGTCCACAGTATGGTGATTAGTAATTTTTTATTCATTTCAAATTTCTTCTTGTTCATGTTGTGTGAATTTTAACTCAATACGCAAGAAGTGAGCATGTTGCACTCTTTTCCCAAAGAGCCCAATCGAACCACTTAGCAAGCCTCAATTAATATTTTTCTGTACAAAAAGAACATCAATGTTATATATTAACCTTACAACTGTAGTATAATCATTATTAGTCTCTTCATTAATTATTGGTGACTGGATGCAGGGTTGGAGAGATATAAAGTGTTTTAAAGTTTTTATTTGAATTTAGTTATTAAATTAAGATGCTTAACTTTGATGGGATAGACGACAATGATAATATTTTTCAATAATACGTTAGGAATTTGGGAATAATCACCGAAACTAATTATTCTATCTTTTACTCAATATGTCAGAAGATCGCTTACTTATTGCAATATGACGAATACACACTTAGGTGTAACAAAAATCTATATGCTGCATAAACTTAGCACTTAGCAAGCCCTTTGAAATAATATTTTCCATAATGTTGTTATTAGAGTTGGGATATTGCATTGTTAAAAGCTTGATAAAGTATGTTTTAAAATATTCATATTTATTTAGTATATAACTGTTTTACATCATTATATTAATTGCATGGTGCAATTTAAAGTTTGTTTGAGTTGTATGCCATTATCTATAACATTTTGCTAGTTGGGGATAAATGCATGCTTTTATTAAATCATATAAGTGTTGTAGATTTTTGAGAACACAGGTTACTAACAATATATACTTCAATCAAACATTCTAATAAATAACCAAATTAATAATATTATACTCTAAAATGAAACTTTTTTAACATTATATTTTGCTTTTTCTTAAAATCCTTAAATTGTTATTTTAAGAGAGGAAGTGAGTAGGCCTATGTAATACACTATGCAAAAACATATAATCATAATATGCATCTATTTCTTGATCTCTTATGAAAAATTGATTTCTATCTATTTTGGAGGCAAAGCATTTTAGTGCTTGAATATATCAGTCTGTCTTTCATTTTCATTTTTTCTATTTCATTTATTCACATTCAACAGATCATACAAATGCGGATTTTCTCATCAGATTTAAAGGCGAGCAACTATTAATAATATTCACAATATTCAAATAGAGATTGTCATTAAATATAAACACAAGCAACTATTGACAATATGACAAATATAGGGAAGTGGATGTTACCTATTGTAGAAGACATCAGGAAACAGTTATTAGAAATAAGTGAAGTATGTATGTAAATACAACAATTTTAAGTGTAGTTATTAGAAAGTTTAAAAATGCAAAACAGACAATTTCAAACAAGATAGCAAAGAAATCACAGCAAAACAATTGGTTCATGTCAGTTACCACATTTTAAAATATATTATATTGTAGAAAAAATGAAACCATTCACAATGGAGGAGAATGTTAAAGACTGTTTAGCTTAGTAAGTACTACCACTTAAACTTGACCTGTGGCAGTAGCATTGAATTTATAAGATCGTGTAAAGAAAATAGTTTTTAGTTTCACAAAGTTTCAATATGTTTGTTCATTGTATCGTATACTGTATAACTGTCGAAAGTGTGCATCTCAGGCTCGCAGGTACTGATTGTGTAAATGAAGTTTCAGATGTCACTGCAACGCCATTGTTGCAGAATTGAAACCTACTGCATGTGTCTAGTACTGCAGAGCTTTGATGTCACATTGTTTACATGGAAAAGAAGTGGAAAGAGCGTGAAGTCTCGTTTCTCCTACAATTTCAGTTCCCGATGCCCTTCCACAATGCAAATCAAGTCTCTCATTGCAAGTATAAAAACTACTGTATTAAAAAATGGCCAATAATGCAAGATATTTTTTCTTATCCTATGCTTTACTGAACTGGAATGCAAATGGCATTAGAGCTAAATGCCTGTGTTTCCTTGAATTCCTATCCAGACACAACATAGATGTAGCTTGTGTTACAGAAACACACTTGATTGCATTGGAAAAGTTTAAAATTCCAGGTTATAAGATGTACAGAAGAAATTACCCTGGATTTACTTCAGAACAACTGCAATCACAGCTACCTTATCGAGCAGATCAGGAACTTGGTAAGAAGACTCAAGGATCGCAAAATACATTTTGGATGGATAAGGGCCCATGTGGGGATTGCTGGTAATGAGATGGCAGATAAGCTAGCTAAGAAAGCAGCAGGAGAAGAAGATAGATAACCGGTATACTCGAAAATCCCAAAAACTGCAATAGTTCGAGAAATTAAAGAAGAAGGACTAACAAAATGGCAGGCGGATTGGACCTACACCACTAAGGGAGCTGCCTGTAGGGCTTCTTCCCATCAGTTCGTCAGAGAATAAGACAAATTATCATAATGACAGCACCAATCGCAGCAATAGTTACTGGACATCAGTGGCGTGCAGTGAAAATTTAGGTAAGGGAAGCAATATAGTCTTGATTTTTATAAGCCTATAATAAAAAAAAAGACAACTCACCTAATTTATTTGAAGAGCAAATCAACTCGCCTATCTTTGGCAGCAAAATCTTCTATAATCTTTTTTTCTATGGCCAAAAATACCAACTTGGACATTCTGCTTTACTCAGCGCGAAGGACTGCGAAAACTTACTGAAATACTGAACTGAACTAAATCATGTATGGGGTGCATGGTCAAGGCCGAAGCGAGGGTGGGATCCGGTAAAAGAGAAATATTTGCCAGTCTCCCACCCAGTCACAAGGGGAAGGGAAGGAGAAAGCATGATGCTCTTGACAGCTCGTTGGTGACGTCGAGCCAGGGAACCACTTCTCCTATTCTTCCAATTATACTTCCCTATAAAAACTTGCTTGTACATAGGTACATAACACACATAATAAAGACGATTTTGAGGGCAAACAAGTATCTTGACACTTGCTAAAGTAACCTTATGGTTTTACAATACAACATAGGGCACATAAGAATACATAAAACACTATGGTTTCAACATTATTTTTATAAAAACAGCCTTTTCAATGCGTTAATATTTTGACCCGCGGCTCGGCGGGAAACTGCAAATTCAAACTGCCCTGTCCCTCGATCGGCGATTTTACGAAAATACACGAAGCAATCACTTCATCCCCTCATAACCTCAGGAGGAGTGGAGCAAGCTGGGCTACGGCCCACATTTCAGACTTCCACGCTGTGACGAAATTGTAGCGAGTAAAATTTGCTTCCCGCGAATGAAAGTTAAAATCATAAAATATTATATTCCTTATTATTTAAATTTACTTTATAAAATAAATTCTTATTTTCGCATTAACTAGAGGAAGCATTGCTTCCATTGCTTCCATGGACGGCACGCCACTGCTGGACATGGAATAACCAAATCCTACCTGAAGAGATTCCACATAACGAATGATAACACGTGCTCCTGTCTTCAAGAGGCCCAAACTGTGGACCACCTACTATACTGATGCAGTGAACTCCAACAACAGAGAACAATTTAAAAAAGCAAATTGCAATCAAACATGGACAATGGCCGGTTCCTCCAGATGAACACATTTTGAAATACTACACACCATTTAAGCGCTTTATACACTCAATAGACTTTAGTTCAATGTAGATAATAACACAGGATTAGATAGCAAAGATACAATGATAGAATTTTATAACAAAATTGCAATTTATTAGAATTAGCAAACAAACTTATAATCATGATTGAACGCACATAACACTGTAGATACTTTTATACAATTTATTAATACTTGTAAAGAAGACATAGCATGTAGTATTGCAAACACATAAGCAATGGAACATGCTGTTTTCAATTAAAAAAAAATAAAAAAATAAAAAAAAGATGTACTGAAGAGAAATTGCTCCAATAGCATCACGAGGTGTGGCTGTAATAAAAGTAAATTAGCACACAATTCTGTATACTTACCCTCATTGAAAGCTCTTGAATGTTGTGTAATTAAACTGCACTTGCACACTGAACTATTACCATATTTATCTGAATATAAGCTGCCCCTGAATTTAAGTCGCACCTGCCTTTTTAACAGTAAAGCTCGTTGTTATGCAGTTTTCTCCGGTCTCCATTTTCATCTCTTTTAGGCCCAAATATCTTCCTAAGTACCCTGTTTTCGAACAATCTCAGATTATGTTCTTCCCGAAGAGTAAGCGACACTGTCTCACATCCATATAGAACAACTGTCAGCATAATAGTCTTTTAAATTTTTAATCATTTTCCGAGTTTATCCCCAGATAGATTCATTAAGCAGGACTTATGGAAGAACAAAGATCTAATTTGATAAGCATATGTGAAGGATTATGTGGGTAATGTTATTTGTCAAAGCTATCTGTATTGAAACTTCCAAAGCCGTATATGAACACTGTAAAACAATATGTTGCCATAAGAACTGATTTGAATTTGATAAATTCTTTCTAATATATTAACATAAAATAGACACTAAATTGGGCATTACTCCGGTACTGGTCAACCGATTTGGTTCATTATCAATAAGCTTCTTCCCAGGGAAGTTATAAAATGAATATACAGTATCAAATTTCATGAAAATCTGATAAAGCGTATTTGAGTTATAATGCACACTGACACAGACAGACATTTTCCCATCCCCCACACAATCTCATAAATACCATTCTGGCACTTAATAATGAGAGCATCATAGCAAAAGAAGTTCATCAAACATATTATTCTTGTAGAGCATTATTCTCCAATTGTCGTAATTGAGATCAACTGCAAATTCGACTTGAATCATTTTTCTAAAGTAAATAGCAAAAATATAGCCATTAAGTTTAATCATTTTCTCCTAATGCTGTTCACCAACTATTGGCGTCACAAGACTGAAACTGCACTGTAGCATTCCCACATTCTCTACTACTATTACTATGCATGCGCACAGTGGCGATTATTCCATATAGGATGTGAGGATCATCCTACACTTCATAATTTATCTATATAAATGTTTACTAGCATTGATTGTCAGAATTTAAACCATAAAATGACAAAACAGCATTATTAGAGCACTCGGGAAGGAAGTTAGCGGTTCTGTTTTGAGCAGGTTGGTATTTGAGAGGATGTCCTCAGTCGCTCTGTGTTGATGTTACGCAGTCCATGCCGTTGTTAGATCTCTGTGGCATGTAAAGGGAGTGGCGGGGAAGAGAAAAGCTGGTGAGAAGCCAGTTTCATATGGAGGAAGTTGAGGACGTCTTACAGTCCTTCCTCACATGTGTTTCTCAGGTTCGATAGAGTGTTTTCTAAGGGGCGAGTGAATCAGTGAATAAAAATGGCTTGCCTAGCTATTATTAACCTTTAAAGTGCTGTTTATATTTCAATATAAGCATTCCTGGAGTAATATCACTAGTGAATTATAAGTTTGATATCAACTACGAAAATTATAGCGGAATAGCTGATTTCCGTAAATGACAGTTTTCATACGTGGTTAAATATTTTCATATTTTACGATAAAGCATTATTGTATTAAATTTACATCTCAGCCTTTATGCATTTTTTTACGGCGATGCATATGTACGTCAATAGCAGTGAATGGGTTAATTCGCTCTCTCCACACCATCCTGCACAACTAAAAAACCAGGAGTCGCCACTGCATGCGCAAGTCCAACTACAATCTCCAGGCATGATCAGAACTTACTTTCTGAATGAACCTCATACAATTTTGCTATTAGATACAAGTAATGTGTTATACACAGTGGTGCTTGTAATGAGGTCGCAATCCAGAGATCGTCCTCTAGCAAAGTAGTACTAGGCTGGATTCAACATAAATTACTATGATGTTTTCTTTTCAGTTGATGTAGATGGTGATCAAGTGGTAGATGATGAGGGATCACATTCATTAAATCGTTTGGGTGATTAGTAAATGTTTTATAAAGTCTTTTGTAGCAAGACTGGATGGTAGATTTTACTGTGGATAAATGCAGTTTGGTATGTTAAGTTAGCATTGCAAATATACCAAAGTGCATCCGTGATGAGTAGATTCTGTTGATTTATGATTTGGAGGCAGATCCCCATAGAGCACACCAATTGAACCAATGAGTAATATGAGAATTCCATGTAAGTTTTTGTCTAAAATTAGACCAAGATATCTTACTTTATCAGCTTTGGGTATTTCTTCATCTTGTAATTCTAGTAGCACAAATCGTTGGGCCAACATTAGGAAATCATCGGCACATTCTGTCGGCCAACGATGAGGAATGTCTGTAGGGATTCTGTGTGGCCCATCACTGTACCATCCAACCAGATTCCACCTGTAGTCAACCAACATACAACGAAATCCCAACGGTTCGGAATGTTTGTTTGTGATCTGTTGGGCCATCATTGTAATGCCATCAGAATGCCAACCGAATAACAACATAATTTCATCCATAAGCCAACCAAAATCCAATGATTTCCCTACATTACTTCATTAGATTCTGCTTTTTGTCTTGGTTTCATGTTTATTTTATCATAATTAGGTACTGGTAGTTGATAAAATATTTACTTAAGCAACTGCAATTTAAGAATGACTAATAAATCCATGGAAATCTTTCACACTTTGCCCAGTAAAACCAGGTATGTAGCTAACTAAAAAAAATGTATTCTTATACAGTCTTATACATTCACAAAATACAGTAGACTATACAGTTAAATTGAATTGAGTGCAACATATGGACAATTTAACTGTATACTATATTTTGTGAATGTATACGACTATATAAGAGTGAATTTATTAGTTAGATACATTTATTATTTATTAGTTAGCTGGTTTTCCTGGACACCTATCAAAAGGGGCAAAATTTGAAAGATTTGCATGGATTTACTAGTCATTCTTAAATTGCAGTTGCTGAGGTAAATATTTCATCTACCTAATTATGATAAAATAAACATGAAACCAAGACAAAAAGCAGAACCAAGAAGAATGTCTGCTCCCTAAATGCACTGACTCTGGAATATGCAAACAATAGCTATCCTCATTAGAAAGGGATTGATTGTGAAATCATTCTGCAAAGTCAGCCTGGGCCTCAGGCGGTGGAGTGAGACGACGCTTTCTTGTTTTGGAAAGAACCATACTTCATGCTGTATTATGATTATTCTTTTTATTTACTAAAACCCCTCTGCCTGCTGATGCCTATATTACTGAATGGAAATAGAAAGAAGTATAAAAAAATGGAAACAAGTGTTTGTGCACCTTAAATCCAATGCAGTACCTTTTAATAATCTATGTGAAGTCGTGGTTTTTTTTGTGTTTGCCAATGTCTAATGCTTCAACTGAGAGGTGCTTCTCAATAATAAACAAAATTTGGTCCAAAGAAAAAACCCAACTTCAAGTAGAAAGTGTGAAAAGTAAAATTATAGTGAAATATAATAATCTTCATTTTATAATCAGAATTTTTAACTACCGGTATCTTAGTTGAAATTAATGTTGCTCTTCTGACAAAAATACATTCTACAAAGAAATACAAGTAAAGATCTCGCACGAAATCTGTGCCGATGAGACTGTTACTCTCTAGAGAGAGACATGCTATTGTGCGAGAGAGAGAGGTAGCTTGGCCTTTACAAATAGAAAGGGAGGTACTGTTGTGCGAGAGAGATAGATAGCAGGCCAATCTTCGCAACAGTCCCCACGAAAACTTAATTCAATGAAGTAGGCAATCGGGACAGATTTCGTGCGGGATCTTTAGCTAGATGTAATGATATATAAGACATTCTGTGTGTTGTCTGTAGGTTGTTATATTCTTCAAGTTAAAAAAGTTTAAGCCTGAATGTAGAAAAAAAGAATGTCCTGTATTTAGACTAGGAAAAGATGGTCACTTTAAATATAATATGAAAGTTTGAAGTACATTTTCTTGGTTCAACTCAATTCTTCTGATTGATAACAATATAACTCATTAGCAGGGCCTGGATTTTGTTGACATGTCATCTTTTAACTGGTACATCATGGACGTTGCCTATTAAGTGCAGGTATTCTGATCATGACTCCCAGATTATGAAAATGGTAATTTTCAGGGCCATTTTTGGTAATTTCTTTTTAATATTTAATTTTTAGATAATTTTTAAAATTCAGTATCATTATTTGGTCATTTTTTGGTCGGTTTATGGTCTTTTACACATTTCATGTTTTTAGGTAATTTTTAAAATATAAAGTCATTTTGTAATGTTGTGTTGTTTCTTGCATTATATAAAGTTTTTCTGTATTTACTTACATTGAATATTATCGGAACTCTAAACAAGCATAAAGAAATAAACCTTGATATATCAATATATACAGTAGGCCTAATTTTAATTTGGATACAGAAAAGACTGTGTTTGCTGTTTGCATTATATACCAATTAACTAATTACAAACCTATAAATGGATCAACAACATAAAATAATGTAAAATAGACCAAAATCTCATGAATAAACACATTATTGGGTTATTTTTTAAAAGTTTTTGGGTCATTGTTTTGTACTTATGCAGTCATTTTATAGCTAATTTTTTAAAGTCTTTTTAGGTCATCAAAATCCGGGCCCTGCTAATTAGTTTCAATGATCACTGGTGAGCAAGTCAGATTGGTAATTGCCACTACATAATACTCTTCTAGGTCTGAATATTTGACATATTGTCACTTTTATGTCTTTTGAAATGTTACTATTCCTTAAAATCCCCTACAGGTATGTATACCATGGCTTGAGAACCACGTAGCCTATGTTGACTGTATAGACTACAGATAGATATCTTCACTGCTACTAATTTGGTTTATTGGTACTAATGGAAACTATAGCTGATGCACCAACTGCTTCAGGCAATAGTTTTACTTCTCCAGTTTTATTCACTGGTTTTAGGATGGCAGCTGTCACCTCTGCAGTTTTAGGTAAAGCTGCTTTCTCTAAATTTTGCTGGCGAGTCACAACAGAAAGTTGGGCATCATTATATCTAACAGTTTCTTGAGAAATTGGTAGGTTTAAAACAGGTTTGGTATTATTGGCTTTGTCTGTTAGGTTTCGGGATTGCTGTGACGCATAGTACATCTGTAAGAAATTTGACATGTCTGTCAGTCCCACATGTTGAAATCCTTGTGGAGTCTGAATTCGTATATACCTTGTCCCGTTCAATTCTACAATTTCACCATGTCCCTTTCTATCTTGTCCAAATATATGGTCGTATGCTATACTGGGAAGTTGGACTGCAAAATTGATCAGGTTTAGAATCGGAGCCAAAGGATTGTCTTCTGGCTTCCCATCTGGCCTTGCCTGCAATTAAAAAAATATTTTTTTATATTATCTCAAAAGCTACAATCTATTCTAAACCTACAAACCATCCATTATATAAAAAAGAATCTTATGTTCACATAACTTTTCCTACCTTCACATTCTGATATAGAATAAGAGGCCACATTATAAAGAGTGTGTATTCAGTTGGCTCAGCTTCATGCAAAGGTATAATAACTTTATTATCACATACGTTTAAATTCTGAGCAACGCTCGCAACCTGGTGATTCGTCAAAGTTGCTAATACTAATCTTAAAACTAAAATTACAAATCTTAATTTCAAAATTGAACATTCAACATTAATTAGTCTTCAAGATAAACATTAATCTTAAAAACTAAAGTACAAGTTATATTCAATATTAAACGTTAATCTTAAAACTAACATATATATCAACATAAAGGATAATAAAAGTATCTTGCTCCTTAAAGGATCAGACTCCAAATCTTACTCATAGTTCATAAATTCATCTATAGTGTAAAACTGGAGATCTAGCAAATATGCAATTACCACTGATTTAAATCTTGTTAGTTTAGTTTGTGCTTTAATTGTTGTCGGTAATCTGTTGTAAAATTTGACTACCATGTGAGTAAAACTATCCTGATATTATTCATTATGCAAGTCTTAAAGCCTGAGTTTGTGGAAACAATGAATGACAAATAATTTTTGTGAAAAAATGTTTCAAACAAAAGCTTTAGCTCTTAATGTAATCACCTCATGTATAGATTTAAAAAAAAAATGTAGATCCTTTTCAAGAAAATAACAAAAAATGAAGTTTTCTTAACATAAAGTGGTGTTAAAAGTAAGAGTCTTCACAAATCTTTGTGCCACATCCCCAGCTGATAACCAACTCAAATATAAAATTTTGCTTGGATAAGATTTTTCGTATTCGAGCTATGCTGTTCACAGCCATACACATGCACAATATGCACATAGTTTCATATGCCGGGGAATTCCTTTCCTTCTCTCCTTGTTAATTCGACACTGAGTGGCGTGTTGAAGAAGAATGGGTAGCTTACACATGAAGAGAGAAGTAAAGTCAAACCTGCCTAAAGTGGTCTTGGCCACTAAATTAAGATTATGAGATTTCCGAAATCGGTGAAGAGATCTGGTTCATCAAACATATAGATACAGCAGGATCTATGTTGTAATGTCACAAGTAACAAACATGTGTATGTATTGAGCGATTAACCCATTTTTTAAATATATGCTATGTACAGTGCAATAAATGGATTCAACATACCGTATGCACTTACTTAGCATACTTTATGTCTATATGAACAGAGTAATAATTATGCAGCAGGTCACTTTAAATTTACAATATGTACTAAGCTTATATATATTTGGGGTACACCATGGTGTAGTGGTTAAGGCACTGCGTTACAAACCAGTAGGTCACAGATTTGATTCCCGATGAGGTCGTTGAGATTTTTCAATTGGCCTAATCCTTCTGGTGGCACTATGGCCTGGGGTAGACTCAGCCTCTATCAGAATTGAGTACCAGGAGTATTCCAGGGGGTAGGGCTGTCAACCTTGCCACCTTCATGTGCCACATGTCACAATCTGAGAGCCTACGGGTCTCCATGGCCCATACAGGGATTGCTTTATCTTTTCTTTTATTACTTTATCTTTTCCTAAAATAAATATTTCAGTGTTGTTTGTTCTGTACTGTTTCTGCATCACTTTCTAATGGCACACGTTTCAAAGGATTCTAAAAGTTTATTCATGAGTGAGACACCGTACTGTTCATCTAAGATACACAGTGTTACAGAGAGCTGCATTCCCCTCCTTTAAAGACAACAATGGTTTACAGTCTCGAACTGCTGAACTATACTTGTGTTAATGAACTTTTAACTTCCGACAATCATTGCTTAGCTTATGTAATGGATTCAGGGTTGAACAATGTTTTAGTAGTGGTTATGGCTGGCCAGATCATTTTCTGAAATTTGTGTGGCTGCTGACTGCAATGTGAGGTGGCCGTTAAAAGGAGGTGATATAAACACATGCGTTAAGGGAATATTAATCGGTTCTATTGAAAAATGGTCATTTATTGAGGTGACCAATAATTGAAGGTGGTCGTTCAGGCAGGTTTGAGTATATGTATGATGGAAGAGACCACTGCTCTCTTTTAAATGAAACAGACAGAGGGTGTGAAAATCATAAGATGAAAACTAGGATCATACTCACCATATGAGAGACATAATAGCCTTCTACTGAGATTACTCAAGAGTACTATATCACTGTCGGCCGTAGCATGGCCGCGAGGTAGCATGCCTGCCTCTAGATTTGAATGATCCGGCAGCGGTAGATAGAATTTAAAGGATGTAAAAATCCTGGGCACGTAGTCCTCTGGGAGGGACTTTAAGCTGGGGGGCCGTGTTCTTGATTTACAGCACGTAAAAGAATTCAAAGCATAAATTAGAGCCTCTGTACAAAATTTCTCGGCCCATTTATGTCCGTTTCTGGAGGGGGGTTGAGAGGCGATAGGCTTACCACCTGTTCCTCTGCCCTCTCTCGGAAAATAAGCATAACAAAATTCACAAAGGTAACAGAAACCTTCACTTGAAGACCTTTTGCCCCAATATAGGGGATATAAGAAACCAGATACAGATACTATATCGCTGTGCAAAGTGAATTTAATCAGACATGTAGGTTTACTTATCATTTTTAAGGCGAGTGAGTGAACTGCCATCCAGCTTACACACAGTCATTAACCAACGAGCCTTAGTTGTTGGAGGAATACCACCATAATTTTCAACTGATATGACTAAAGCAGAATTAACTCACGTAAAACGAAATAGTATATATTTTAGAAGATAACATGCTTCTGAGTTGAAAAGAAAGCTCCTTTTCTGCTATCTGTCATCCCAGATAATATATGTGTGGCTTTTTCAAATTCATCTACAAATCATTATGATTATAATATTGTTATGGATGGATCTCAAATGCAAAAGGGAAAGTATATTTATTTGGTCGGATGTGCATTTGTTGTTTGTGATCACTTCTCTGAAATCTACCAATATGCTCTGTGTTTCAGGCCGAACTCTTTTGAATATTGCAAGCTATTAAATGATGACTTTTTCTTGCTTTTAATGCATGCATACATAGTGATTTTCAGTTGACTTGGCTATCAATTTATGAATAAGATTTTCATTCCCATGGCATTGAAATTAGACTTCTACAGTAGAGTCCTGCTAATCTAGATTAGATGGGACCAGACCCCGCCTGGATCACTGAAAGTCTGAATCAAACAGAATTTGCCTTAAAATACATGTACTGTACTATAATAGAAGTTTTAAATGGACTATTCCACTCCTAAGCCATGCAATTCCTCAGAGATAGACCAATCGTTTATTTTATAAAATGCTTGCTCTTAATATGAGGATGTGATTTTATCTGCTAAAACGTTAGCTCGTTACTGGATATGTAAGGCATCAATGTGCTGTTATTAATCACATGTTGCCATTAAGCAGCATGAAACATAATATTATTTTATACAACATAATTTGTTTGGAAATTGAAATAATATAAGTGTCCATTGATTAAAAACACAATTTTGATTCGGTGCAAGCCAGGTCATGTGCTTTTATAGTGTTTTGATATAAGCAGCTACCAAGATGCCTTCCATCTTGTTATGTGCACTATTGGTAGCTTTGGAAACCTGGATTGATTCATCGAATTGATTCGTGGACTGTTCATTCATATAGTGTGCTGTGATATTATGGCTGACAGAATATTCTCTTCAAAGTAAGAAAATAATTATTATTTAAAAAATCCATCGAACTTTGTTCTTGCAAATACGCAGATAAACTTGTGATCTCTCATGGATTACATAAAAATCGATTAGTTTTAATACTATTGTAGACGTAGACATATGCTTTTAACCTACAAACTGGTACGAAACATTTTTTACTAAAATTGAAATTAAATCCCATCCAGATTATTGGAACTACTAAAACCTAATTATGAAAGCTGCATAAATGTTTGCTGTATGTACTTGGCCGTATGGGAATGAAAGGAAATGAAGTGGTGGACAAGTTAGTCAAGTTAGATACAGAGTACAGCTATTCAGTTTGTCCTTTTTCATAATGCGCTAACCAGCAAATCAAAAAAGTTGTCATTCTCAAAGCGAAATATGTATTGCACTTCTGGTTTTAGTGGCTCCGTAACAAAGAAACTACTGTTTCCCAAAGTATAAGACCATTTGAATTGCGAATTTTTGTAGATAGAGTTCTTCACTCACTGGAGATGTGAAATTTGAACAATTCAAGATTCATTATGTGGAAGAATCATTGTATTGGTGCTAACATAGCCAGGCTGTTAATTTCTTAATTTTCAGGGTTTGAAAGAGAGATATTTTCTTTAAAGCTTTACATTTCTGATTGCAATCTAATTTACAATGCACCTTTATTCCAATTATTTCAACAGAAATGTTGTCTGATAGACTTTGTTAAATTTATTCGCTACATCTATGCATGTTTGTGAAATTTCTGTTTACATGGAGAATCATAGAATCTAATTAGACAATTGTCTAATCATAAACTTAATACACTTTGTAAAATACGGTACCTTTAGATTAGAATAAAATATTAACAAATTATGAACTTACCTTTGCCTCTTGTACAACAGTCAATAATACCATCCCTAAAAGGAAAATAGTTTTGAATTTGTTACTAATCATTTTGAAAGTTGGTGAAATTGTTTCCAAAGATAGCAGTAAGCAGAATGAAATGTTCTCAACAAATAAACAACATAAAGTCAGCATGCACTTATACGTATGAATAGGCTACGCATATTATTCTGCTCAAAATAGGAACAAAATTTCTTATCTAACTTATAATGTGCTCATTAGCGTATTTTATGATGATTCATGCTAACCATAAAAATTTTAATGAATAAAGTTTATTATCTTTTGAAGTGATCGCTATTGTGCCCAAGTTACTTTTTATTGCAATTCAAGGAAATTATTATAATTACTAATTAAGTACTTATTATCAATTAAATACCAACAAGATAGACGTAAATATTAATTTTAATTAAAATATGATGCAGTTCTTTTAAAAGCTTATTTGTTTAATTATGGAATATAACTCACAGTAGGAAAATCAGTATAGTATTTGTAAGGCTTCTGTGTGTAGAAGAAATAAAAAATACACACAGTCTCTTTAAGATGTAATTAAAGCAAACATTCCCTGTGGTTTGTAAGATACAAGGGTTGATTTTTCAATAGTAGCAACATATCTGTTGAATCTCATTGAAATAGAGGAAGTTTGTGCCACTTTCACTTGATATTGAATAGACATTCAACATAGGCTATCTCAGGGCAAAACAGATTTTCTCTATCGCTTCACATGCCTTGACATTAATTAGAATTGAACGACCAGCCTCTTCCTACCAGCATAAAATTATTTTAAAAATTTCAGACAGGGATGAATGGTTCAGGGATGATAAGTTGAAATTGCTAAAGAAGGCAGATGATCTACAAGGCTTCTAAAGTCTGCATTGCCATAAAGAGAGGTAATGTTAAGTTAATAGCACTAAAATTCTCACAGCTGAGGTGATTAATTTCCCATTTTGATACTCTTCATTAAATTATTTCTATTAATTTTACTTACTTACTTACTTACTTACTTACTTAATGGCAATAGACAATTCCTAAGGAAGCTAAAGGAATATTATCTATTTATGGAACCCAAAGATTCATTGCCACGCTTACCTGAGTCGCCATTCAACCCTACTCTGTGCTAACTCCATCCAACCATCCCTTGCAAATCTAACTTCCCTTAAATCTATCCTAATATTGTCCTCCCACCTGCGTCTAGGTCTTCCAAATGGTCTTTTCCCTTCAGGTCTCCCTGTCAATGATATGGTTTTCTTCCCCCGTGCACACAACATTTCCAGCCCATTTCTTCCTCCGTGATTTAATTGAATGAATGAATGAATGAATGAAAATATGTATGAAAATAGCCATAATGTCCCGTGAAGGGCAAAGGCCTCATATCGAATACAGAAAGCTCATTTACACTAACGTGATGAGCTACTCCACGTTAGGTGTTGTTCATACATAACGATACCTTTTTACTGATTGTGTTGTGGTACACTATTTAGTCACTCTTGGGTAGGAACACTGTTACACATTTACACTAGGTATTCACTATCTAGTCACTATATAGATGTGCCTCTAGGGATTTCCAGACGTTTCTTCCTCTCGTGACCACTGCTTCCCTGCTTGCTCTTTGAAGAGGTCTGTCCATCTCAGTCTCGGCCTTCCTGGTAGTCATCCTACATGGGGATCCCACATGGTGGCCTTGTAAGTCCATCTATTGTCCTGTAGTCTTGCCACGTGGCCTCCCCATTTCCATTTCAGTCTTGTGACTAATTTTGACACATCTTTTGCCTGTGCTAGCTGGTTTAATGTTTTGTTTGGGATTCTGTCCTTCAGTGATACCCCCAAGACTTTGCGTTGCATCTTTCTTTGGCATATTTGTATTTTGTTTGTCAGTCTTGCTGTTAGTGACCATGTCTGACACCCATAGAGTAGTACAGGGTAGACACAGGTTTCTAGCGTGTGGAATTTAATTCGTCTGCTTAGTGCTTAAGGCACCAAAATGCCTTCCAAGTAAGAGAGATCCTCCTTTGTATTTCCTTCTTCATTTTATCCTGAAAGGAGATTTGTTGCCCCAGGTATGTATACTTGCTTACATATGTGAGGGGTGTTCCATCTATTGATATTGGCGCTGCCGGTCCGTTAGACATTAACTGCGTTTTTAATTTGTTCAGTGAGAGTCCTGCAGTTTTGCTGTGTTCACATAGCTGGTCTAACATTGTTTGCAGCTCCCCGGGTGATTTGGCAAATAGAACAACATCGTCCGCAAATCTTAGATTCGTCAGTCTACATCCATCGAGATTTATTCCAGAGTTTCTGTTGTACTTCATTTTCCAGAATATATCTTCCATTACACATGTAAATTGTTTTGGAGACATGTGATTTAATTACCCTTACTATATCCAGTGACGAGTACAGGTTATGAAGCTTGTCATTATGCAGTTTTCTCCAGTCCCCATTTTCAATACACTTAGGCCCAAACATTTTTCTAAGCACTCTGTTTTCGAACACTCTCAGATTATGTTCTTCCTGAAGCAACCATGTCTCACATCCATATAATACAACAGGCAGTATCATTGTCTTATAAATTTTTATATTTAAATTTCTGGACAGAAGACAAGAAGATAAGAGTTTCTGAACTGCATAAAAGCAGGCATTTCCTGATTTGAGTCTGCACTAAACTTCGGCTTTAATATTATTTGTATCTGTAATTATTGCTCCCAGAAATTTGAATTTATCCACATGTTCGAACGATTTCATGACCATGTACTTAGTTTTTTCTATATTAATTTCCAATACAACATTCCTGCAGGCATTGAAAACACTCTCTGCACTTCTCTCGATTGTGCACATGTCATCGCCCAACAGACAAACATCATCTGCATAAGCTAAAATAGGGTGACTGCCATTTAGTTGTACGCCTACCTTGTTTTCCTGGACTTTCCTAATTGCATATTCCAAAGCAAAATTAAAAAGTAAAGGCGATAGTGCTTTCTATTATTCTTATTAGGTCTAAAGCATGTGGATTCCTTAGAAACCTCAGTGGGTCAGCTTATGCTCTTGGGAAATTTGAATTTTTATCCAAAATAACTTATACAAAATTAATAAAGAAAACTACAATGTGTTAGGAATTGGTAGAGACTGTTCATTCAATTCTTATTATTGTTGTAGCCTATAGGTATGTGTCATGATAGAGGAAATCCATTTTGCCATGTTGGATATCCAACCAATATCAGGCGAAAGTCAGTGCTGAAGTTTGAAATTTTTTCTAGGTATTTATTTATTTATTTATGTATTTTTCACCTTATGGTACCAAATGTTATAGTGAAATTACCTTTTTAAATGAATCACATAGAAATTACTTTACAATAACATCGAATGTAACCACCTTCGTCACGTATGCATTGAATCTCTGGCAACTGCATAGGCAAGGCTACTGTTGTGACAAGAACAGGAGATCATGACCCTAATAATATATGGTTTTTTTAATTGAAAAAGTGATGCCAAAATATATGCCGATTTCATACGTACTTGTTTTCTCACAGTGTTAATGCCGGAGCGATGAAGGGTGCATTTTTACTTTGCAAGAGCACTATTCTGGTCTGTTCTGGCCCAACTTCAGCACTGGTGAAAATGGCATGAACTTCCACTGTTTCATTGAGATTCTAAAGATGTGTTGCCACTATTTAAAAATTAAGGTTAAGAGTTATAAAGCATTTTATGAAATCAAAGAGCTGATCATATTGCAAAAGATCTAGCAAAACATAATTTCATGTACCAGTAGCTATGGGATCTTGTTTGACTCTCAGAGAAGAAATACATGCCTGAGAAATTACTTACATAAATGGACATTTTACTAGAGACATATCTTTACATGTTCTACTCATACCATAGGCCTAGGTCTGAAAGTAGAGAAAGTACCTCTTGTGTTTGGCTCTGAAATTGGATATTGAGACTGTTTACATTATTATCTATACTGGCAATCTCTTACAATGTGCTTTCAACCTGGTTGTATAAAGGTGACAAAATAATAATAGGAATCGACACATTGTATGCCTATATAGGATACGTTTTATTGTATGTATGCAGTGATAGGAAAAGTACAAAAAATAGTAATTGAGCTGAATTGCAATTACCTGAGATATGTTTAACATAACTGCAATTACAAATTACTCTTCCAAAAAGTAATAAATAAAATTACAATTACAATTACTTTACAAAATGACAGTATTTACAAATTCCTTTTTGGGGGGCACTAGGCCAGAAATTATTGGGCCATTCAGTAGTAAAGCTGCTTGAGACATTAATAAATCTCAAATTAACAAGCTAGGGTTAAAAAAAAGAAGGCCATGACAGTTCATGGAGCAAAACCCATAAAGTGAGATCTGAGATCTGAGATTGCTGCAGCGACTGCAAGAGAGTAGAAGGAAGCAACATTGCCAAATTCTCAATTCACTCGATTACTATAATGTAAAAATTTCTAAATTGTAATGATTACAATTTTATTCCCAGAAGTAAATTACAAGTAAAAATTATATTTTTAAAATAGTATCGACTACAAGGAAATGGGACGAAAAAAGTAATTGTTTACATGTAATCCAATTCTTTTACTCATTTACTTCCCATCACTGTATGTATGTGCCATATTGGTAAGGTTTTTGTTGTAATAATACAGCATTTCACAACTTCACTATCAAATGTTTGAAGATGTTGCGAAAACAAAGAATGATTTTGGTGGGCTTTGAACTTAGACAAGGAACTGACAGTGAATGTAAACACTGTAAATGTAAAAGAACTCCTGCAATACGACTTCTTATTCTATATCAAATGTGATGTAAGAAAACTATACCATATGTCCGTAAAGTCATGGTGCATTATGTGAGTAAATATATGTTAAAAGTGCACCATGACTTTATGGACAAACGGTATTGTCCATGCTCAGGGTAGAGAACATTATATGATGTATCACATCGGATATTTATTGATTTATTTCTCCAATATTGATTTAAGGAAATGATTTCTATTGCTAGCCTCTCTAGGTGTTTGTTAAAGCCGAGTATCATGCAACTTCCAAAGCATTATGAGCCCAACTGAAGGATGTGTTAATCCTGATATAATATTTTCCACAGTGAAGCCATTGAAGTTTCCCGTCATTATTGCTATTGTTAATTAATAAAAGAATTTGGTCCATCAATCTTCCTATGTAGCACTGAATTTGGTAACTCTTTTTCACTGATTACAGATTCTTTTGATGGCCTGTGACTTCTGGGCAAGTTAGTACTTTGCGACTCACCCTGCTCCCCTTTCCACTCGCCTGCCATGTCACCTAATATTTCACAACGAAATAAGCTATTTCGGATTGAGAGTAGGGGTGGGGGACTCGGGTGAGTGGCAATGTACCATTTTCCTGACTTCTGGTTATATGAAGATTTATTCCATTGGAAATAAAAGTTTTCTGGCATAATTTACATTACACAAGATTAGTCACATAATGTGGAAGTGCATTCAGAATTCATTAGACTAAAATGTTTATTGAAGAAATTGATAACAACAGTTGTTAAAAATGATTAAAGAGGTACTTTTTGTCGAGTGTTTTATGAAAAGTTATTTAAATATGAAAATATCTTGTAACCATGTAATCGACATCTTTCAGATTCTTATCAAGTTGGTCATCTTAGTACTAAAGTTCATAAATAGCAAATCTTTGTTCGGCTAACATGATCACATTCTTATATTTACTTTTTCTTGAAGTGCTTATTTTCTCAAAAAGTAAAGTATTTATTTGATATTATTGACTTATGGATATTATAGGCAATGAATTCCTTTCCAGTTTAAGCTTGTCATGGCCTCCTACTTTTGGTTAGGCCTACTTCTAAATTTGGCTAATTCAATTTTTAAATTCTTTTTGGTGCTCAAATTAATAAGAGCCCACTGATATATATTTCACTTTCACTTTCTCGTATATAAGTAGTATAGAGAAAGTATTGTGGTCGTGACAAAAAATTGAAATCGAGATAACACCGGGAAAACATGTTTCATGATGCCTAGAAATAAAAAAAAGTGTTTTTGGAATGACATTTGTCTGTCTTTCTATCTGTCTGTCTGTGGACAAAGACAGAGGGTAAACGGTTCATTGTATTTACTTCATTTTTTAATTAAGGACTTTTTCAAAATTTTATCGAACCGCCCATATTTTGGAGATAGATATCTACGTGGTGGGTGGGGGTAGAGGGGTGGGGTGAATATTGCCGAACAGCAAATTAGGTGCCGTTTTAGTTTAGACCATGGCTTGGTCAGGAGTGCATCGCGCTTATGCCGTAGAGCAGTTTATTCAAAATGTCGAGTTGCCGACAGCAACGCAGCGTGCCTTTCGCGTACATTTCGGGCTCCAAAGACGGGACGTCTGAAAGCCAAGGTGTGCCAACATCGTCCCCAAACTTTGGAAGCTCTTAAGGAGGCAATCCAACAGGAATTGGCTGATGTTCCGCCCACAATGACAATGAGAGTCATGGACACCTACCGAGAGAGGCTCAATCAGTATATAAACAATGGAGGCTGCCACTTGAATGATGTTCTCTTCAAAACACGTTGATGTAAATGGCATCATGTGTACTTTCAAAGAATTACATAAGTTTTTTTCATATTTTATTGGGTTTGGATATATTTGCCTTCTGTAATCGGGGCGTTCTTTCTGCCGCACCCTGTATATAGAGTTAGAATTTAACTCAACCTAGAATTTCGGGGTGGATCATAATACTTCCTCTACCTTGGCCTATAGTACCTATGGTACGGACAGAGGAAGTAAAAATAATTTCTCCTATAATTTTCGCACTATATAAAAACTCCGGGAGATGTAAAACTTTTTACATATTCATGTATGCGAATTCATATGAACATAAGGTTTATATAAGGTTTGTTCGCAAAGCAGTCAGAAACCAGGAACAAATCGTTCGCGCATGCGCTCTTTCTCCACACGCGTTCGCAAAGCGAGAATCCGTGATTCTGATTTCAATCTTCTGTTCGCAAAGCTCTCGCGGACAGTTTCTGTACTATAAGAAAAGTTTGCAGGCTCTAGCATGAATTGTTATCACAGACATGCGCAGTAACCTATTTTCACGCGCCTGACTCCTCCCTCCTATAACATTGCGCCAGATTTATAAACATAGGCTACTTATTGTATGAATAATGGAAGATAATTAAAAGTTTCCCAAAATATAGATTATATTGTCGATGTATATTGCATTTATAACATGTCAAAGGGAAATATATATTTTATTTGCATATCATATCGATTAAACGCAGAAACTATCGATTCCAAATTCCTGTAACCGTTCGCAAAGTGCAAATCACGGGTAAGTTACAGACTGGACATGCGCAGTACAACAAATTCCCAAGCGGTCACGGATTTGCTTTGCGAACAAACCTATTTTATACAAAGTCAGGTACTGTCCACATAGTGCGCAGGCGCCGTGATAGCCTACATGATAGTATGTGAATTGCCTGGGAACAAGCCTCGGGAACATCATCGATAAGCCTATTGCAGTGGTTCCCAAACTTTTCAGTCCGCGGACCCCTTGAAAAAAATTAAAATTCCGCGGACCCCCTTTGGGTTTTGAAAAAAAAAAACTAAATAAATACGTTGATTCAAATGTATTTAATTCAATAGACAAAATAACACTATCAATGATAACAAACAGAGATTACAGAGATTAATGTGAACAGTGAAGCTGCTTTAGAAGATATGTAATTTGAGAAAATTAAAGGATATCCTATTTCTTCTTAAACCGCCTGCGGACCCCACTTTGAGAATCACTGGCCTATTGGATCATAAGGCAGTTGAATGAGGGATGTAAATTCTGAAAACTATTCTCAGAGGGCATTGGTGCTCGGGGCTAATGGCTGTCTTACGTGACATGTTCGGTGATATTATATGTTTTAATCGTGTGCATCCAGTGTTTTGAATTGTTTTAAATGTGAAATGTCGTGTGTTGAGTGTTCTATTTTGTGTATAGGGACCGTGTTCCGTGCGAGAGAAAGTATATTTCAGGTTAGGTTAGGTTAGTTGCATGCAACTTCATACACATGGGTAAGTACATTACAGCTGTCAATATATATTCTGTAGCATGTATTATAGCAATTATCATAGCTACCAGGGAATCAGATGTTTAAGGTTACACAAAATATTCTATTTCATATTTAATATAACCTATTTAAGTTAAGGGTTGCATTAACCTCCCACTCGAATTCGATGTCTCATGCGACATCTGTTGACCAGTACTGGAATCACGCTACAGGTGGTGGCGGTACCAAACATACCAATGGTAGGGATTAGCGGTCCTGTACTTATGCTGTTGTTCCTCGTAATATTCACAATCCCTCTCAAAGCCTGCCCGATATTATTGTATAAACTGTTACCCAATAGCTGATTCCACGAGTTCCGTGACTATTAACGAGAAACTAAAGATTATGATGATGATGATGATGATGATGACGATGATAATAATAATAATAATAATAATAATAATAATAATAATAATAATAATATTTAAGTTTTTTCAGGACACACAATTAATTTTACGTGAATGTTTAACTTGAAGGTTTCGGCACATGCGAATTGGGCAAACATCTACAGTCCATCCTCGCGCCACTGAATATCTGAGGCAGCTATAGGCATAGCCATCCAAAGGGGAAATGCAATTATAATGGGGACGTTTCCCCCTTCTTCTTCATTAGAAGAAATGTATTATTTCTGACTCTCTTAAAATGTAACTGTATTTTTAAAACTGAAAAAAAAATGTATTCTGTTAGGCCTATATCTCACAATAATACTAATCAAATCTTTATAGTTACACGAACATGGCCTACTGTTAAATACGCAACACATAACCTGATCAAACGAGTATAAATAAAACTGAATTATTTCACTCAGGTAAAACATGCGATTTTTCACAACAGTTTTGAAGTCATAGTTTACTTGTTAAAGGAGAAGATTCTGCTAAGACTAATACAGTCATTAGCCTTGCTTTTATTATATCTTAATTTTAGGAATAACTTCCTTACATAACGTATGCTGGTAATATTACATAATAATAATAACGGTGTTCAGTGGAGCATGCTATAGACCACCGAGATTGCGCCCGCGATAATTTCATGTACCAATCAAGCTGGGTGATAATTACTATCAGCCTTACAGGGTGGTCTGCCACCGGGGTGCCACGTTAAATTGCCTCCCTGTAGTTAACAAGTGGTGTGAAATTGAACTGCGTCCTAGAGTAGATTGCCACTTTTTGTATAATTGGCACTTATGTTAGTTGCGGGTTAAATTTCCCATTAGCCACACTACGCCAAGTAGTGAAAAAAGTTGCACCGCTTCGGAACAACGTGCTTCTATGGTCACATTTATGTAGAGTATTTTTATTCTATTTTATTATTTTATTTTATTAGGCTGTTAAGGCAAAATAGTATAAGTCAAAACATATTAATTTTCAGGAGAGACTTTTATTTACACATTATCTCATTTTAATTTTGTTTCTACTTAGGCCTATATGCCTACTTTTTTGCCTTGACAGTCTTCTTCTGGACTGTTAAGGCAAAAGAGTGTAGTAAACAAATATTTTTCTCCAAAATAGATTTTTTTTTTTTTTTACAGAAAGTAATTTATTTATCTCATTTCTACGATTTTTGACTTATACTCTTTTGCCTTAATAGTCTAGTTATATCATATTTGACTTTGCTTCAATTGTTGTGTTTCCTTGTCCGGTATCTTCCATAATGTTTTCGTCTATTTTATTGCATTCTAACGTGAAATTGTGATAGCAAGTAGATTTAAATGGAGAAACGGTGCTATCCAGAGGTAGCTTTGACATGCGCTGGGATACATTTGGCAATTTGTTTTCAGATGTACGATTTTTTCGCTGTTTTTTCCTTTCCCTTGACATTTTAAACATATTAACTGTAGTCACACTAATTTAGGTGAACTCTTACGACTGGTGACTTGAAGCCAAGGGTAGTAATACAGTTTATTGTACTCCGGAGTTTATAAAATTTAAGAAAATCAGACGAGTTACTTAATATTCTTTACCCTTATGGGCAATACACTTTCTCACTTCAGGCTGATATAAGAGGTCTTACTTGTTTCCCACGCAAGACATGAGCCTGAGATTTTGCAAACCAAACGTTGGCTGGTTTTTTACCCTTCAGAGAATTTTGTGGAAAAATATGTTTCAGTTCATAGGCGTAACCAGGCCGACCATATGGAGGGGGGTTCGGGGGTCCTCTTCTGGAAAATTTTAAAAATCAAGATGCACAATAACGAGTTTTAAGCTTCCCACGCTTTATACTCGTATTAAGTAATTTATAAGCAGACTTTAAAAAATTGTACAATTTTCCTTTTTTTTTTAATCAATGGGGAGGGGGGTTCAAACCCCCAAAACCCCCCTCGTTACGCCTCTGTTTCAGTTAAAAGTTCAGAATCGTTAAATGCCGTTAAGGGATTCGCGAAAAGTGAAATTTTCTTCGTATAATGTGTTGGTAAAAGTATGAGAAAGTCATCGCCAATTTTTGTGTCACATCCCCAGAAGATACCTAGAATCCAATTATAAAACTTCATAGGCTAATTGTACGATTTTTCATTCACAAGGAAAATTGACAGACACACAAAGACATATTCCTGAAATCTGTATTTTTGGATTCAGAGATTCTAAAAAAATGTATAAGTGGGAGAACAGAACTCAGGTCTATGATTCTTAACTTGAACTTACAACAAATTTAAGTGTTCACTTTTTTGCCAAATGAAAAATAAATGGACTGACTGATACATACTACATTGTTAAAGCCTACTTGTTTCCGAGATGATACACTGCGACGTAAAATATTAGGCCTAATAATACTGACTTCAAACTGTGAAAACACTTCTAGAGATGGTAGTTATATTACTCAACAGATATTATTTTATACCACTCTGGAATTAAATGGTCAGTTACGCTTCTCTGGGCGTGTCTTATTATTTTGATACAAAGCCCATTTAATGTGGCCACATCGCTCCAAGGCAGTAATATCGGGCCCCTTGAGGGCTTAGTAGTACACATGGGGACAATTATAAACTCATAAATGCATATCAACGCTTCAGGGAGTAGCGTTTCTTTTTTCTTTTTTACTCCAGTCCGGATAGAGAAATTAAAGAATTTAATATGTTGAAATCTTAGGACAAACCCTATTATTTGGTGTCATAAAAGCCATTTTGATAACACAGTACTCTCTGCTGATTACCAAGCAAAATATGCCCTTTATTGAGATGTTGTGAAGCTAATTGAAAATACGGAGACTTCATAGTCAATTATGGACTTTATTCACACCGAAGGGGGCACATGTGAACATACTCAAGAGTGACTTAAAGGACATGAGTCATTTAAGGTGATGGTCAAGTGCAAATAACATTTTTAAAATTTGTTAGATGTAATATTGAAATATTGCTCTCTATCGCAACTGTTGTTATGCCACTCTGCACATAAAATCAAAAGGGCTTAGGGAAGTAAAAATTGGGATTTCATTATTTTAGCAGATGCAGAACAACATGTACATGATGGATGTGAATGTAACTCATTTTCGGAAGAAAAAAAATGGAGTTAAGCCTTTTTTGCATAGCACGGCAAAGTATTAGGCTAAGTTATATGTTTTTTTACGAACATTTGTGAAAAATAGGATGTGATACCCTCATATGCTAAGAATCTCTAATATAAACATTGGTAAGACAACTTTCTCACTTCAAATTCTCGTATAAAATAAAGCCTTATTGCAGAGAATGAGCGTTCACTTATTTCAATCTTATGCAAGACAAAGCCTGACTTTGTACGAACCCATCAGAGATCTTTAAAAAAAAAAACTCAAAATACAAGTTTTAGCCCTTACGTTAGTATAAGCTCCTTCCATTTAAAATGAAATGAATATTGTTATACCCGTTCTTAATAAAATGTAATTTTCTTCATGTATAGTGGTAGTAGGCCTAAAAGTAAAAACAAATCGCTGCCAATCTTTGTGTTACATCGCAGAATGTACCTAACCTTAAATGTACAGGTAGGGGGAAAAAAGTGGACCGACTAAAATATCTAAGTTCCCTATATGAGCCACTGCGCATGCTTAGCGGCATTCACGGGATAGCAGGGAATGTACTGAAATTTGTTCTCGTATCGACTGTTGACTTAGCCCATTTCGAAACCCAGAATATGGTTTCTAATAGTATTTTTTTTATAACTGAATATATTAATTATTAATATTATTATAAAATACTAACACAAATTATATTATATTCAGCTACAAGAGTCGGTCCACTTTTTTTGTCTCTAGCTGTACCTAAAACGTTGTTTTTATATACTTTTTCTTTATCTAGCTATGCTGTTTCACAGACTCACAGACTTGTTTCTGAAAGTATCATTTTTTTTATTCAAGGGACCTTAAAACTTGTTTTTTTTTTGTTTGTTTTTTTTTTAAATTCGACATCGAATTTTACGACCGAACACAATCATTCCTCTACCTATAGTAAGTCTATCTGTGGTGCGGGGGGGAGAGTAAAAAGTGCGAAACAATAACCGTATAACCCACTGAAAGTTATCAGTAGGGACCGGATTTTTAGGTTTTTAAAAACACTGTTTTAGGTTTTCCATTAGGTGAAATAGTTTTTTTAGGTTTTTTGTCCAAAAATATCGTTTTCGGGAAGAATAATTGGTTTAATGAATTTGAATATGCTACATATGATTCAATACATGATACTTGTAAAGTTTAACTTAACAAAATTGACTTAAATTTGTGTAAACTTTCTTTAGGACAATATTACACAATTGAAGAAAGAAAGCATAAACAATCAAAAGAAAATAAGATTGTCTCACATTTCCTGGTATATCACTATATATTTCTTGGCATATCACTAAATATCTTTCAAGATTTTCAACTGTGAGTTGTATTGAATGACAACGTCTGTCATATACAGCAGGAGTAACTTGGAAAACAGAGCAGACGTAGAAACACGCGGGGTGCAACGTCATAAAATAGCCTCAGAAGAAGAAGAAGAAATTCATGTCATTGCCAATCCACTGCCATAATAAACTTGGTTTCATTTGTTTCGGCATAATTAACATGTCTTCTAAAAACTCACAGTGTGACCACTCAGTATGAATAGTAGGGAAGTACTAAAGGCAAACAAGCGCTTTAAAACACAGATATCTATATCCTTGTTCATACACAGCAACAATGGTTGTTCGTACGAATATTTTAAAAGGAATACGCCGGTACTCTTATACTTCCTCTCTTGATACTGTCCATCCTAGACGACAATGGGTTGAACGAAACGCTGGTGGTATTAATTTCAACCCGACAAAAATTGTCTCTCCGCAAAATATTGATTTCTCACCTGACAAACAAAAAAGACAAAAAAGTCGCCTAAATTAGATATTTTAGGTTTTATATCCTGTTTAGGTATATTTAGGTATTTATATCCCATTTAGGTATTTTTAGGTGCCACAGAATTAATGTGGGTGAATCCTATGGACATGATACGAAAAAGTGTATGGGTACGTCCAAGATGCACGCTGGTTTTCTGAGTCAGACAGTCGGCGCCGATCGGCGCTGAGTCGGCGTGCGTAAATTCCTGTGTTGCTAAACGGGACTGGCCATAATGCACCTGCGCGCAGACTTTCTGCGTACTGGCAATCTGACTCCGATTTTTACCGGAATGATTTCTTCATTCTGGTTTCAGACAACCTGCCTCTCTGACTGTTGATTTTCGTTCATGTGTTGAGTGTTTTTCATTCTGTTACGATGGATATCGAGGATTTTATATCAAAAGCTCAACTTAATCAGGGGTGCCCACCCCCCAAACTTCTTGACTCACCCCCAAACTTCAAGACTCACCCCCCTCAAACTTCATTGCTCACCACCAAACTAATTGGCTGTCGACAAGGGCGCCAATATGATATTTTCTAGGAAGGGGCAATTTTTTTAATTAATATATTTTTTGTCGTTTTAACTTCTTGGGCCACTTTGTAACATTATATTAATAATATAATAAGTGCAACAATGATGTAGCCAGAAAATAATTGCGGGGAGGGTCGAAAGTGCCGGGGGGGTTTGGAATACGCCCCAAAAAGGGGGTCGGGGGTCCATCCCCAGAACATTTTTAAATATTGAACTAATGAAAATCGCATTTTACGCTATTTTAGCACTCAAAAACTACATAGTTAGGGAATTTGTTTACCATACTCTAAGACATGCCAATGTAAACAAGAAAATATTACCTAAGTCGGGTGTCTACCCCCGGGAAATTTTTAAATATTGAAATAATGAAAATCACATTTTACGCTATTTTAGCACTGAAAAACTAGTTAGCAAATTTGTTTACCATACTCTAAGGCATGTCAATGTAAACAAGAAAATATTACCTAAGTCGGGTGTCCACCCCCGGGAAATTTTTAAATATTGAAAATCACATTTTACGCTATTTTAGCACTGAAAAACTAGTTAGCAAATTTGTTTACTATACTCTAAGACACGGCAACTTAAAGAAGAAACTGTTACCTAAGTTATAATAATTATTACTATTTATAAGAAAAGCTGAATAACACATGGAACAGTGGACATAATAGGCCTACGCGTTATGTTATGAAAAGAAAATAACTGCTATATCATATTTGACACACCAACAAATCTTGTTTAATTAAATAAATATTTTATTTATTAAATACAAATATAGAATTTTAGGCTTCACTTTTGGGGGTCCAAACCCCCTGGACCCCCTTTCCTAATCCACTGTGGGTTCTGCTTCCATGTTGTCGATTTGGTAAAACTTCTCCAAACTTTTTATGTCTTAACTGACTTTCAAATAATTGTCTTAAAAGAAAAACACCTGACTATAATAATTATTAATACACATTTTTTCCTTGCGCCCCCCCCCCCCGCCTCCAGGTATGGGTGCCCATGGCTGTCGAAATTCTTCATCTTTATCTTTATAAAAATCGGGGATTTGTAAATATAAACAGCGCAGGTGTTCAACAATCGAAATTTAGTATTGACTCTGCGCTGACAACCTGCTTGCATAATGGCCACATCCTATCTGCCGCTCGGAGTCCGATAGTCGGCGCCGAGAATCTGAATCTGACTACCTGCTTTTACCAGCGTGCATCTTGGACGTACCCTTAGAGTGCTTTTTGTTTTGGAAGTAAGGAAAAAAATAGGTAAAAACCTAAGAATCCGGTCCCTAGTTATCAGCTAAGGAAACAACGCCACAAGGAGGGTAGCCTAATTTTGACCTGTAGTTACAAGGTTAATGCCCTTGAAACTTTTCGCCGCCAAATTCTTCTGCGTCCTCTTTAATTTACCTAGTCTCCATAACTAAATTAAATACTCGGCGGATCTGCTTCAAATTTGGGCATATGTATTCATGAGTTAACACTTGAGATAAAGTGTCACGTGTTTTGGAAATGCCTGAGATAATGGAGGAAATTTCTAATACCGACATCTTAACAAGTTCCACAGGACTCGTTAATTAATTAATTCAGAAATATAAATCAAACTCACAGGTAAAGGTTGATTCTGTTTGTCTATAGTCGGGCGTGTGATAGGCTAGTATTATAATAAGCGGTATACTTTAATGCGGCACACCTAACGCTCATTATCCTGTTATTTTGTTAATGGAACTCGACGCTTCGTTCCATACAGAAAGCTTGATTATCCTTGTTAATGGCTTTGTAGCCGTTTCAAATTTTGATTAAATAATGAGTTATGTGAGAAAGTCTGCGAAGAAAACCTAAATTATAACAAGTAGAATGTCAATTCAGTTCAACCTAACGAACGACAAGAAGATAAATAATGACCGGTTTTCATCTTTACCCAATTGAATTCATTAATGTTTATTGTAAATTCGCATAAATATGTGGCATATCTTTTGAGAATAGTTTTAATTTTTCTACCCGTATCATAAAAAGGAAGTGTTGTGTTGCTCACAGTGTTTAATATTTCGAAATTCGATGTTATGGAGGCTTGATTTTAATTACATGTTTTGAGATAAGTCTCTGAATCAAAAAATTATATTTCAGAAACATGTCTGTATTTGTGTGTCTTTGAAGAGCCTAGCCTGAGAATGAAATATCGTGTAACAACAAATTTGGTTTAGGAATCTTCTGGGGATGTGACACGAAGACTGGCGACGACTTTCTCTTAATTTTAATGCAACTTTGCATGAAGAAAATTAGATTTTTTCTCGATTTTTGGGGAAACGTCTCTAATGATTTTGTTAAAATGTTGTACATGAGGTGCTAGTACTATGCCACCAAGTTAAATCTGCACGGCGATAGGGGAAGTGTTTTAGCGCTAGTGTCGCTCAGCTACCACTATACGGAAGGGATGTAGGGGAAGCAGTGGGTGGCGAATACCTAAACACGTGCGAAAGATCATAACGTGGTTGCCAGATTATTCATTTGGACAATGACTGTCGAAGATGTCAGGTCATTTAAAAACACAGCAATTCTCAGCGCCCCTCTTCCAGCCAAATAACCCAACACAGTGGACGGGAAGTGGCAGCGTGGCGGCAGGGGGTGTTCCTTCAACAGATCATTTCTACGCATTTTCCCCAGTAGGGACATGGTTGCCAGATTATTCATTTCGAGAACGAGTGCCGAAGGTGTCAGGTCATTGAAAAACCCAGTAATTCTCAGCACCCCTCTTGTAGCCAAATGACTTAACTCAGAGAATAGGAAGTGGCAACGTCAAAGGAGGGAGATCGAGACGGAAGGCACATTCCTAACATATTTTCTGCATGCAGAGATAACTTGGTGGCGTAGTACTAAGAGCTAAAAGTTTTGTATAACAACGATAGTCTAAAATAAAGGGAACCAATACGAATGAAAGTCGTGTCGGAATTGCTAATTAGGCCTATATATGAGCCCCTTAAAGCTCAAGTGGTGTAACTCCAGTTTTTGGATTTTTTAAGTTATGGTCAGGATCCTATTCAGAAAGTGTTCTTCTATTAATAGCGCAAATGGTGTAAGTCATAACTTGCATAGCAACCCTGTATGCAGGAGCACAATTTTATGCTGTCAATAAAGTCATCTATTTGGTGACAGCTAAAACCTTAAATATCTCAGAACAGCAGTAATGTGAGTTACACCACTTGGGCTTTAAGGAGCTCATATATATGCCTATAGGCCTACCTTAACGTATATTTCCTTAAGCTTTCCAGTAAATTCAATTGTTCAGATATCTTGTTTGTGTCAGAAGTCCCTATCGGGGGCAGTATCTAGTATCAAATTTGATTTCATATTATGGAAACTAAAATAATAAAAGAAAATTGAATCTTTATCGCCCACCTCAGAATTCTAACGCCAATGCAGATATGAGGTTTCGCGCCCTTGTCTAGGATATAAGACCAGGAAAGGGGTTAGCTTCTGAGATTTCCACACAAATTTTTTTTAAAAATTCGCCTTTAAATAACAAAAAGTAAACACAAACATTAATTAATCAATACTGTACAAGTATTCAATAATTTAAGACCGTAGAATACTGTAGTTATAATTCCTCTTACGTTCTCTAAGGTTTGGCCTACTGGTTCAAATTTTGTGGTACAGAAATTTGCTCAAAATTTTGATTGAATTCCTTTTACGTTATTTTGTATGTCTATATAACTAGTCCAGAGCGAACAAAAAATGAAGCAAGAGACTTCTTCCTTATCTAGTGTGTAGGCGTCATCTCCCATTGGACGATCGATTGCCCCGACATTTTTCAACTTTCGTCGCTACTTCCACCTTTTCTTCACTTTAGTAAACTACATTAGCAAACAAATAAAATAAATATGGTACCAGTTGCTCAACTATGATATATTTTGTGATTCGATGCCTATAAATAGGCCTTTCGGTTCCTTTTACACCATCTTCAGGGCATCTTTTGCTGGCTTGGAGTGCCAATAATTAAAATAAAAACTTCTTTTCGTCACATTTATAAAATCAGATAAAATTTATAAAACCTCATAAAAACACTGTCACTGAACTGTCATGAGCAAGATTCAAGATTCATTTTTATGTGCTTGGATTTTCCTATAAATGTCCAAGCTAGAGATCTGACACCCCTGCAATGCTGGCAGTAATGAGGCAGTTTAAATGGATGTGACGGAGCTGGCAGGTAGTGTCAGTCCCTCAGTCTTTCGTTACGGGGCAATCATCTTGCCAATTTAATTTATAGCTGGCAGTGTGACGCGATTAATTGATGAGCGTGGTGGTAACAGTAATTATAACTGCGACACGCGCAGGCACATTAACATATTCACTAGCTACAATTTTCTCTCCATGAAAATTACTTGTGAAGAAATAGTTGCAAGTTCTTAATCTTTCAACAACAGTTTTTACTTGCAATATTTTATGGTTTAGTTTTACATGTATTATGTCCGGAATAAATACCTTAGATCCACATTCACGAAATAAATACCTAGATCTGTCCCCCCGAAGACTCATTTCTTTTTCCCATTGTGCTGCAGTCGGTATTGCTAATGAGATGACAAAACAGGACCACAGTTCAAGTATTGCGCTTAACTAACCCTTAGATTATAAACTTAGGCCTATCCTATTGGAAACAACAGTTTATTTTACATATTTGTAATACAATTAATGACAAGAAATTGGTAGAACAATCCCAATTTCGTGCAGCATTTAATAATAAATAAATAAGAAAATATTCAATCCTGATTAATCCCACAAAGACAAAGGCCTCCATCGAATAGCAGCTAAGCTCGGAAAATTGCTCAGTAGGTAAGCTAGTCCGAACGAATTAGTGCTTTCTTCTAATTAATCACGATACATCATAATCTAATCAGTCATGATACACAGATAATAGATTGGACAGTAACTAATTTAATACTGATAATACGTAATAAACTACACAATGTTGAACATCCGTGAATACTACAGATTTTTAGGATCTAACCTATTATTGTCTTTATTAGTTGTTTCATTTTTCTTCCATCTCTGGCTACTCATGTCCACTGCTTTCCCGCTGTTTCAAACATTAAGGTTGGCCATTGGGTTTTGGGTCTACCCACACTATTCTTTCCTACCCTAGGGCCCTACAGTGTTACTGAATGAGCCCATCTTTCTGCGATCAGTCGTACTACGAGGTTAAGTCGATAAGTATTCGCAATTTTTTTTTTAAATTTATTGCAACAACGATACAAAATTTTCAATTGCCTCATTTTTCAAAATAGTCCCCTTGCTTATCAATGCACTTGATCCATCCTTGCAAAGCTTCCTGATGCTCTCAGAAAAACAGTTTTTTTCCCTCGACTGAGTAGCAAGCCACGTATGCACCACATCCTACATATGCTTGCATATGGTTCCTTGCAGTCACTCTTAGTTGGTAGAGCATTGCCACGGATAGCCAAAGGTCCTGGGTTCAAATCCCAGTGTCAGATTAATTTTTCTCGTATAATATTCTCAAAGAAAGTTAGTTATAAGCAGGGCCCGGATTCTGATGACCTAAAATTGTGTGAAAAATGACCTATAAAATGACCCTAAATTTTAAAGAAATGACTTAATAAATATAAAAAATTACCTAAAAACTGATATTTTATTTATAAAAAATTATTATTGTACACACAAAGTTATAGACTAGTTTGTAAATAATTGTAAAAACTGTAAATAACTGTAATGTTGTGAATGTTCTTTTCTCACGGAAATTTATACTGAGACATGTCAACACTTCAACGCTGAATTTTTTTCTTGCATTAAAATAACAACACTTCAAAGACAGCACCGCTAGCGACGAGAAAAAGTCAATACACTCAATGTAAATACATGAAAATGACTTAATAAGGAAGCAAATGACACGAAAAAGACAAAATAATTGCCTAAAATTGAAATAAATGCCCTAAAAATATAAAATCGCATAAAATGACAAAAAATGACCTAATAAAAATGCATTTCTATAATCTAGAAGCCATGATTAGGATTTATCCTCAAGTTGGCAATGTCTACGCATCATCAATAAAAAGATGACATTGTCATTAGAATCCGGGCCCTGGTTATAAGCTATTCATTTCATACGCGAATTTAAACGTAAGTCTTGCCTCGCGAATACATATGCTCTATACAGGAATACATTAAGGGTAGCTGAAGATATGTTTCGCATCAGGTTTTGTTTACACTCATTGGTTTACATGGTTCCTTTAAGAACTCTTGAGCAGAAACTTCTACCACAAGACTTAGCGTTGTACATCCCTGTGCATTATGAATTATTAATCTACTTTATGGAAACAACACTGCATATCGTAGCGAGATGGTTGACAACTGCCTGAGGGATGAAGGCTGGGGGTTCAAGTGAAATTCGCCTCGGAGATTGTTAGACGTCATAATAAAGCGAGTGCGCAGACAAGGTAATATATTTTAATATGAAGAAGTCGTGGGGGTCAAGAAGTCTCAGGCACAAAGGACACCGCTCCTGTTGTCGCCAGGTCAGGTCAGTGTCGTGCCGAAATGTGGCCCAGCTGCATGTGAATCTTCTTTTGTTTCACCAGATTACTGTTTTTCATACTGCTACTGCAACCTTCTATAAACACTCAGGAATTTCTAAAGCAGTATTGACGAGCTCGATTGGGTTACAGATACAACATCGGCATTGAAAATACCGTTAAAAGTGGAGTATTTTGACGTGAAAAGTCTTTAAGATATGCTGCTGGTTGTAGGCTACCTTTAAAGACCACAACACAAACAAAAACTGTAAGAGAAACTATGAAGATACTCAACATGAACAACAAGATAAACAAAATACAGTACAAGGAAATTAATAAAACTGGATGAACTATATAGAGAGCTCTTCTCTGCCAGCTGAAAGGAAAACAAGATATAACTTAGGCTACGGAAAACAAATTCCGAGACGAAACAGATCAATCTGGCTTATCTTGATTGTTGTTAATATTGATGATAGTTTATTATCAAAATGCCTATGAGCCGGAAAAAAGTGCTCTTACTAAATTCATCTGTGTAGGATATTACAGTGCATTGTAGGCCTTTTTCATTAATCATAACAGTTTTTATGATTATTTTTTTTATCAAATGTTGGTTTTATAAAAAATGTTTTTACTTCGTTTGCCTGTAGCCTATCATAGGTACTATAGATAGAGCAAATATTGTGTTCGACCTTGAAATCCAACATTAATACAACATGTTTTCAGGTCCTCTGAACCTAAATAGGCTATTCTCTGAAACATTTCAGTGATGTGAAATAGTATAAAAACAAAACTTTATAGTTGGGTTATATAGCCTATTGAATGAGGATTTGACACGAAGGCTGACGACGACTTTCTTTTACTTTTACTACCTCTTTGCGTGAAAAATTTCGTTTTTCGCTATTTTATCGAAAAAGACGGTAGGGCCTAACGATTTTGTTTATATTATGTACATGAGGTGCTTATACTAAAAGTTAAAACTTTTAGACCCATATGAAACACTTTTTCATAAAAATTCTCTGAATGGTAGTTATAAGCCAGCCATCGCTTTGTACAAACCCGGAATTTAAGTCTTGCATGGGGAACAGCACATCTAGAGTTTGAAGCGAAGAAGAAGATTTATCACACTCAAAATGTTCCCTCAGAAAACGCATGGCTTTCATCGCTCATACAGGACCTGGAATTTTGCAACCCGTTGATTTTACACACCATGGCTGATAGGGTTTGAAATAAGAAGCAGCAGTAATTCCGGTAGTTCACATAACATTTCCTGTCGTTACGGGATATTTTATTTCCCACTTTCATGTTGACATACAACCGATTCGGGGCTAAAATCAAAACAAAGTCAAGAACACTTTCACACATTCTTGCCCAAAATTCTGGGAAATCTGGGACACAATAATTTACTAACGTCTAAAAATGTTCCATCCTATTTTGTCTTCTTTTACATGCTTAAGGCTTACAATAAACATCCCTATTCCTCAACTAATACAAAGCCTAAAGTGATGAATAATGTATCAGTGGATATACTTTTTTAGAGATTTCTAAACTTGAGGCTAAGAAAACTGAAAATGCTGTTCCCGCTATAGGATCTCTTATTCTACATCAAAATCTGAAGTGAGAAAATTATAATCTCCATGCCTAGGGCAAAGAAAGTTATTTACGTGGAGTCCATTCTCTATTATTGATTTACAGAAATGAATTATGTCGATAGTCTCTGTAATTATAATTTTAGGCCTCTTATCTGCCAAAGCCTAGTAAAATGCAACTGCTGCAGTGCTGTGTGAGCACTGCAAACAATATTGTCATGAAAACTGAATTTCATTTGATGAATTCAGTGTAATGTTTTAAGAAATTATCCCATAAATTTCTTTCTACTGGTCACATCGAGGATTTCAATAGCTTTAAACCTTCTCCGGACAACGCGGATCATTTTGGAAAAAAAAAACCGTACATAAATCGGTCCAATAGTTTTTTAGTCAATGACGAATACACGTATGTGCCTTTTATATACAGAGATGATGCTAAGGGTGGCGTGCACCAACCAGGAGTAAATTAAACTAAAGTAGTACATCTAAGAAGGAAACTTGAAGTAAACAAAAACCAGTACATCTGTCTCACTCTAGCACATTACTCCTATGACTTAAGAGTGAGATAGACAAACTGGTTTTTGTGTACTTCAGGATTCGTTCTTAGATTTACTACTTTAGTTTAGTTTACTCCTGGTTGGTGCACGCCACCCTAAGAGTTAAAACTTTTAGCCTACCTGATAAAATTTTCCCCTCAAAAGTGCCTGAAGAATAGTTGTAACTAACCTACTCATTTTATGAAAAACAGTACTCTTGTTGAGGAGTATGTTGAAAGTCCTCGTACGACTTACTTGTAAAATTCCCGAACAGATTATCTCCATCACACCGCAATTCCTTCAAAATAGAGTGTACATTTATTTTAAATTGCTCCTTCATCCAAATATTAGTGTTCCTATTGTTACCTTTATTTTTCTGCTGAATAATTATTAAGTATGCAGCATGTACTCCTAAACAAAGTGCTGGATAAATAGATGCCATTTTACGACTGAAAATGACGCAATATGTGGCCATTTCATTAGTCTACTTGCGATTTGTTTCGCATACTACTTTTAACTTATAGCTTACTAATCCGGTAAGCATGCCTAAAAGGCATGGAGAAAATACATCGTGTGCCAGTGGCGTAGGGAATGGGGGGTCCAGGGAGTCCGGACCCCTCGCGAAATCAAAACCTAAAATTCTATCTTCGTATTAGATTAGTGCTGTAGTTATTTAATTTAAATTTTGTCAAATATTTAATTATTTATTAATAAAATAGTGTCTATGTAGGCCTATTATTGGGACTGTTCCATATGTTATTTAACTTTTCTTATAAATAATAATAAATGTTACAACATGTTTAAGTTAGCATGTCTTAGAGTATAGTGAACAAATTTGCTAATTAGTTTTCAGTGCTAAAATAGCGTAAAATGTAATTTTCATTATTCCAATATTTAAAAAATTTCCGGGCTGAACCCCCGGGCCCCCCTTCTTGGGGGAATTCTATACCCCCCAAACTCCCCGCCACTTTCGAACTCTCTCTGAAATTATTTTCTGGCTACTCCATTGGTGTGCACGTACCTTTAGGTTGTCATTTCTCCATAAAAAAAAAAAGTAACAATATTGCAAAAGGCCAGAGCTCAACATTTTCAGAATATGAGCTAAGTCCTTGTCGTTTTCGCAAGCCAAAATAGACCGAAGTAAAAATAAAAATATCGGCAGAAATTTATTAAAGAGTAGCCCATAGTGTCAGTAACTCCAACATACTCGATGAACACTGAAAGATAGTAGCAGTTTGTAGTAACCGTGTTCATATTCTTACCTAATTAAATGTTGGTTACCGTGTACAGTTATATTTAAACATCAATTACTCATGAACTTCATCCACCTCATTGACTGACTGACAAATGACCAGTTAAATGCGACCTAAGACCCCTCCCAGGCTTTGTAAATATGCAGATGGTTATATGTCTAGTAAATCAATAGACAACAGCTACAAGCGTAAGTGTTCATGTATAGTTGTAAGCAATGTATCAAGTGCTCGAGTACACGCTAAGGTCTGACAACCCCCCTCCTCATTACATGCTTCCATAATTCAAAATGTGGGTGGAATCAATCAGCCTGTTGCTTCAGATGTAGGAATCCTAACGGCCCACGCGAATCAACGTTTGAGTCTTTTAGCTTGCATTAATGTGTTACACTGTACGTCAAGTTTTTCAACCAGTCTCCTTGGAGGATCATAGGCGTGCTCCCAGTAGAAAAGGGTGCCAGGGTTGTCATAACGTGTGTTCTGAAAATAAGAGGTTACATGCTCCTACCACTATCAAAATATGGTTTGTGAATAATTTTTTTTTTTCAATTTGAATTTTTTTATTAGCATTAACATTACTTACATTACATTACATTATTATCATTATTACATATTTTAATACACGTAAAAACAACTAAAACAAACATGCCCCTATATGAGCAACGCTCGTGTTTAGGGGATATTGTAGGTTAATATAAATATAATTACATATCACTGCACACTATACTATACACGAAAAGTTCTAAATTTATGAGTACATGTAAATAAAAATAATTTTTTAGCATTAACCAGTGGTTAAAAATAGCATTTACAACAAAAAATAGAATAAATATAATTCATAGTCTATATTTCTGTAAGCCCTATTATGATAGCAAATTTATAAGCATGACGTTTATAACTTGCCTATATGCCTACAAGAACACACCCAGCGGGCCAATAAACCATACAGAATCTTTGACGTTAAAATAATTCATTAAATATGATTATACTAACTGGGAATGGACTTTCTAGGTCAATTAACCTTGTTTTCGTATTTTCGTCATCTTTTATATCTGGTTTACTAGGGTTCAAATGCAAACAGTGTCAAAAGCTCAGTTGCCAAGCTACTTTAATGGCAATTTTACCACGTTTACCTTCATTTAATAAGTGCCACACTACTTTCTGAGCTTATGTGGTGGACGGGAAAATGTCTGTCCCTATGTCTTACGCGCGATAACTCAAATACGCTTTATCGGATTTTCATGAAACTTAGTATACCCATTTATGACGTCCATGGGAAGAAGTGTATTGATTTTGGACCAAATCTATTGACGGGTACCGAAGAAATTCTCAATTTAGCGGCTATTTTATGGTAATGTATTAGACTGAATTTATAAAATGCAAATCAGTTATCGTGACAATATATTGTTTTACAGTGTTCATATACGGTTTATGGAGTTGCAATACAGTTAGATTTGACAAATAACACTACCCATATATTCCTTCACATATAGTTATCAAACTTTAGATCTCTGTTGCAATTGAAATTAGGCTATCACTGATCAAACAAACGCATTCTGGCACTTCGTTACATTAAAATATGTTTTGTTAACTGTTTCACATAGGAGTTTTTGACGGGTAAAAGTCTTCGAATCCCGTCCTATGAGGGTCACTTTCTATCAGCATGTAAGGGAAATGTAGGCCTAATGTAGCCTATCGGAAATACGTAAAGTGTGGACAAATGTATGTACAAACCACGGCTTCATTAGACTTGTTCCATTCTCGATAGTGAATAGAGAGTGCTTTATTACAATGCAATGCAATGTAAATTGATTACGTTAGGCCTACATCTTTCTTTAGTAGGTTGTAAGATAAGATAAGCCTTTTCTATTAGTTTCAAATATGAAAATAAATTTTAACATACGGAGCGATCACCGCCGTCTCGAGAATTACACTGCCTGTCCTATACGGCTAATTTTGCGTACGCGGCGACATTAGAGATGGCTGCACCTACCGCAACTTGCTGCAATAGCCTATAGGCCTACATTACAGTATATTGCTTCCATGCTCTGTGTTGCCCTCTGGAAGTATGAACTCGGAAATTGAAATATGCTGGAATTTCATGCTATCTGGGTGTGAACTGTGTCGCCTCTACTGGAGAGATTAGGCAATTTAACAATACTCTGAACTCCATGTTAAAATCAAGCATAGGACAGGCAGTGTAATTCTCGAGACGGCGGGGGGAACGATAAAGATCCCGACTTCTCGTTTTCGAGCTGTATTGTTCGCAAACAAAGGTACACATACACAGAATTTGTTCTTCTTCTTCTGTACTTCAGGGTTTACGCACTTCTGCATTTTCCGTCTTCCCTTTCCATCAATTTTATTATCATCGTTTTCTTCTAAGACGCCCTTCGTAAAGGAAAACCACCGCCATCTCGAGAATTACACTGCCTCTCCTATGCTTTATTTTAACATGGAGTTCAGCGTATTGCTCAATTGCCTAATTCTCCAGTAGAGGCGACACAGTCTGCACCCAGATTGCTTCGCTAACATTGTTGATATAAAGTTTGTTCCCAAAGCAAATCCCTGACTGCTTGAGAAACGATTTACGGTAATGTGTAAGGTATTGCCACAAATGCGGTAGGTGCTGCCATCTGTACCGTCGCCGCTTACGCAAAACTATCCTCATGGGGCAGGCAGTGTATACACGAGTAATAGAGTCTAGAAGGCAGTGAAGAAAACATCCGTATAGCGATTTTTCTCCCTAAAATACTAGTCTATTTTTGAACCCATGAGACCCCCAAACATGTATATGTGCTGAAAACCCGACATTGAATTTTAGGGCCGAACAAAATACTTCGAAAAAGTAATCTAGTCATCCCAGCATACGAGAAAATTGAAGATGTCAGGCTTCAGGGATGTTGTTGTTATCGACAAGGCCTTCAATGAATTTATGACGTTTGTTGCTGGTAACAGTCATTGAAAGAGATGTTTTCAATTTACAACAATTGCTCACTCAAATGTTTATAAAGTTAGATCGCATCTGATATGCAGATCACTGGCGTGACATGGTGTCAGTGAGGACAATTATGGAGCGTGACGATCACAACATCAGACACGTTCTGAAGATAGAATCAATGCCACCCACCATTCCTAACTGGCTGCTGGTCTGTTTTATCTCGCATCTTCAACCGCCCTGGACCCAACATTTTGCTTTGATGATTACCAGTTCTCAGAATACGCTGCCGGTATGCACCGTCACCTTGGAGTACTTACTGTTGTCTCCTAAAATCATATTGTGCCTCCCTGAAAGAAGTCACAAAGAACGAGCATTTTCAGGAGGGGGTAATCATAACATTTATTCCCCCCCCCCCTAGAGGTTGCTTGGGAACATAGGAGATTGATGCCAAATTCAATTTATAAACTAATCCTAAGTAGGGGGAGATTCTTGCAGCGAACTGAGGTGGCCGAGATGGGCTCGCATTCTGGAGGTCCTTGGTTCAATTCCCGTAGCCCAGCGATTATACTTTTTTCTCGTAGTCTATTTTTATATGAGTGTGCGATTGTCAAGATATCACAAATCGGTATAGTTCTGTTGTTGCTGCACGATTTTAATATGATTAAAAAAAAGTAGACATTTGTTCTTCCGTAAGCCCTGCTTAGTGAGTCAATCAGGAGCTTAACTCGGAAATAATTTTTTAAAAAATCACTTAAACTAAGTGCTGGTCTGGAATAGTTCACAAGAAATCAAATCCAATCTATGCAATTTATAAACTAATCCTAAGTGGGGGGAGATTCTTGCAGCGAACAGAGATGGCCGAGATAATAATGTATTGAACTCGCATTCTGGAGGTCCTTGGTTCAAATCCCGTAGCCGGCCAATTTGACTTTTTTTTAAATTTTTATGTGAGTGTGCAATTGTCAAGATATCACAAATATGTTTAGTTCTGCTGATGCTGGACGATTTTAATCTGATTAGAAAAGGTAGACCTTTGTTTTTCCGTAAGCCCTGCTTAGTGAGTCAATCAGGAGCTTAACTCGGAAATCAATTTTAAAAAATCACTTAAGTAAGTGCTGGTCTGAAATAGTTCACAAGAAATAAAGTAATTATTTATAATGATAATTAAAGATAAGGAACTCAAACAACGTTTTGTGGGTTGTCTCAACTAGACTACGCATTTCACAAAACCATCTTCCTAGGTAGAACGCAAATACCATTCAACTTGCATTTTACAATCGTCAGGTTGAAATAGGGCGAGTTCATAAATGGTTTTGTATTTACGAGTAATAAAATTGCAAAGTTATTTTATTAGATAATTATTTTCGACGAATTAAAAAAATAATCAAATGAACGAGAAAGATGAACCAAAGGGGAGCCGCTGCCCCAACCCCCCCCCCCGGATCCGCAATGACAGGAGAGGTATTTGATTATTTGCGTGTATTGAGATGAACACAAGCAAGCTACACTACTGGAGTGATTCGAGGTTGAATATATACCCTTAGCAACCAGGGAAGGCGGTTGAGGGCAGGTAGGTTCCTTCGCCCGCTTGGACCCTCACATTTACAAGGGCAGGAGATTTAGGAGCAACCGTAATTTCCTCCCCATGAGTCACCTAGTCTACTTCAATCAATCAATCTTAGATTTTTTTAATATGTCATTTTATCTTAAAATGTTTGTTATATATCAATTCTACACATAATTACAAGAAAAATGACACCAAACAATGTATAATTTACTTTAATAGGAACATTTCTAAGAAATGCATAAATAAAAGTTACGAGAAAACTGCTTTCAAGTCCTATGTTCCTATTAAAGTAAATTATACATTGTTTGGTGTCATTTTTCTTGTAATTATGTGTAGAATTGATATATAACAAACATTTTAAGATAAAATGACATATTAAAAAAATCTAAGATTGATTGATTGAAGTAGACTAGGTGACTCATGGGGAGGAAATTACGGTTGCTCCTAAATCTCCTGCCCTTGTAAATGTGAGGGTCCAAGCGGGCGAAGGAACCTACCTGGGCTCAACCGCCTTCCCTGGTTGCTAAGGGTATAATTTTGGACACCCATACAATACAGTACTGGAATAATTATATTTAGGGCCCGTATTTTGATGGCATGTCATCACTGGTACATCATGGATGTTGTTCACTAGTGCATATATTCTGTTCATGTCTCGTAGATTATAAAAATGATAATTTTTTTGGTCTTTTCCCATTTTTTAAATTTTAGTTCATTTTAAGAATTCATTGTCATTATTTGGTCATTTTTTGGCCATTTTACGGTCTCTTTTTCCACATTTCATATTTATATGTAATTTTTAAAATATAAAGTAATCATTTCCTCATTATTTTCTCATTTTGTGTTCTTTCTTGCATTGTATTGAGTTTTTGTGCATTTACTTCATTGAATATTATGGGAACTCAAAATATGCGTAATAAATAAATAAATCTTGTTGTAACTTTAATTTAGATACAGAAAGACGGTGTTTGCTGTTTTCATTTAACCGTATATACCAATTAACTAAGTACAAGCCTTTGATTGGGTCAGCAACATAAATGTAGAATAGAAACAAATCTGATTATTAAACTAGGATTTTCATTTTTTTAAATCTGGGCCTTTTTAAATTTTTGTAATAATTTTATAACTCACTCTTAATTATTTTAGATCATCAAAATATGGGCCCTAATTATAATTCATAAAAGAGGAATTCTTTAGTTACTTACCATTTTCAAATTTGGCAACTCTACCAGTCGCAACTAGGGTCTCCGTGAATGCTCTCTTCCCCGCCCCTGTATGTCCCGTTATGACATCCGCAACAGATGATACAGCACAACGCACAGTGCTTGTGTAATGGGAGGCATGTTGTATCAAGTGATGCAGAGGTGAGGTCAGCCCTGGACCTGACCCTTTTGGCGCCGCCATCCTCACTCGGATGCTGTCGTTACCTACCACTGTTACAGGGGTGGGCAAACATCAGCATTCTCACATTAGCAAATGCAAATAAAGTTAATGCTTTCATGATCAATTATGCCTTGCGTTAGTGGACATCATAATAATATTGTAATTGGTATATTGGAATACATCATATTTTTAACGAGCAATTAGGCTTTCTGGAAAACATAGAATGCTAACACTCGCTAACGGAATTTCATGAAAAAAGAAAACATACAATTAAAACTGGCATATTTTTATTTTTTTATTTGACCAAGGCCGGGTTTCTCAAACCTTAGATATCTATTAGATTTCAATAATTCATCGATAAACGTTTCTGAAACGTCAGATGACAGTTATCCATTCGATGAAACACTCGACAAATTATCGGTAGACAAATCACTAGATATCTTATGAAATGTTTGATAAACATTCAATATGGCGGACTTGCGATACTTTTATGCGGATAAACGTTCAGTTATTATGTAAGCGTTTTATCCTACATGATGTTACTAGTGTGTTATGGTATTAAAATTGAATAGTAGTAATGTTTGTGGCATTGGTTACTAATTTGTGTATGAAGTAATTCGTAACACGAGAAAAGCTGTAATGTTTTATTGGTTAGATGAACTTTGTTATGGTATCCGTCGGTGAGCGCCTACTCGTATTATATGAGATTTTTTGTAATTATAAATATTTTTTATTCTCAGGGTTTCAATTTTCTGGGCGTGTATTTACTTTGGTGTAGGCGATTTCTCAGTTGCACTGACATGGTTGGGGTATGAAGGCAACCAAGGGGGTAGTTCAACTCCCCACCCCCATGATAGTAAAATTTCCCTTGAAACGCAAGGTAAGCTGATATTGCATCGACAGAACATCAGCAGCGGAGGGAAATACCAAGCAAATGGGGGAATGGGAAGTGTGCTCCAGCGAACGCAAGAAGTTAAATATTCATTTAGTGTTGAATGCTGATGATCAATACAGGGCCGTAGCAAGGTCCTTCTGCGCCCTTGGCGAGTTTGACAAATCTGCGCCCTCCAAAACTGGGGATCTGAACAATTTTTTTAAATTTCTGTAAAATTGTTTATTATTTTAATATAAAAACACTGTTATTATCAAGGAAAACCTAAACCTAAATTTGAAAATGAACTAAGAGTTGGACTTTCAAGGTACTGAAATTTTATTTTCAGACGATTGAAATACTTAAAAAAGAATTAAATAATAAAATCTAGTATCAAAAGTAAATTTCATAATAGGCCTGAGGCCTACTAAAATGTTTAACACATTAATATACAGTAGGTAAAAGTATTTTTTTCGAATAGTTGAACCACTTTCATCTCAATAATAACGTAGGCCTACATTTTTATTTTTATTGTTATATAATTCCATACTGTTCATGATTTATGTTATACTCTGTCAATAAAAAAACGTGTTAATTAAAGAACTTTGCATGACTGCTTTTTGTTTGTAGACAATCGCCATAATACTACAGATAGTTCACGTGCAGTAATTTTTAATAACCTGAAAGATTTCTTCAATTAACGTGGAATTTTTATTGCTTTATAAATTGCCAATCTAAAAAAAGGCGGGATTTTTTCATGGTTAATTTTGCGCCCTCTCTGTACCTGTGCCCTTGGCGGGGACCCATCTCGCCACCGCCTAGCTACGGCCCTGGATCAATATAGACGTTATAAAAACTATAGTATCTTTATAAACGAAAAAATTAAAGTTAATGAATTTCATTTTGAGCCCTTAGGAGTGGATAGAGTGAAAATGTACCTTTGAAACACCTTATACCCTCATTAATTCTTAAATGAAACTAGAAGAAGAAGAATTCTTTGTGTGTAACTATTATTGCAGGAGTAACAGTTAACAAGTTGTCTTATAATTGTCGTAAACAACCAACAATAGTCCTTGATTAAAACATAAATATTCAAAGTGTGCCGTCTTTTTATACTTTAAAATTAATAAAACACATAAGCATACGTAATTATTAAAACACTCACTGTATCCCTACATACATAGAGTCATGTCCAAATCACAGAAATAGTCCATATATTATTTATTTCAAGTTACCCTTTGCAAAAGTGTCCTACATAATTATCTTCAAGTAGTAAAATTAATTTGCTTTAAAAACAGCAGTAACATTACTGTATTAACATTATTACATATTATAAGCCTAACTCACAGTAGTTCACACTATAACGCACTTGTTCTTGAAATATGTGTTCTTGTCTGTGGACGTTATTAAGCACACGTTGGGACTCTTCTTCTTATGTAATTTAGATTTATTGGAAAAGAATTAAATTTGGAAACTGCTCATTGTGTAAGGAAGTAGCCTAGATGCTTCGGACATTCAAATGCGTCAATGGAGAACCGCCACTGTTGGAGACTATATTTTAAGTCGCCATTTAATTTTATTGGCGTTGTGATGAATTTGGAAACTGGACACTCCTGAAGTGCATAAGATGGCTTAGAGCTTAGATAAGTGACACGGATATTGCACCTATTCAGGATGAATGAAGTACATACTTAGCAATACAGAACATATGTGTATATGACATCAGAACAAGCAAATACTTTTGAGCTGTATTTCTAAGTGATATGAACTCATTACTTCGCGGACAGCTCATTCATTAACTTCACATCTCCAGGTCACTTATGAGGTTATGCGAAACTTGAACTGCAAACTATAAGCTAAGTGTTTCCCAAATCATAGGCGTAACCAGGCCGACCATATGGGGGGGGGGTTATAACATCTGGAGAGGGGTCCTCCCCCCGGAAAATTTTAAAAATTAAGGTGCACAATAACGAGTTTTCAGCTTCCCACGCTTTAAACTCATATTAAGTAATTTATAAGCAGATTTTTAAAAAAGGTGATATATCACAATAATGAAATAAATATTACTATTTTCCCTTTTTTAATCAATGGGGGGGTTCAAACCCCAAAAACTTCCCCTCGTTACGCCTTTGTCCCAAATACGCCTTAATCCAGCTAGGGTGTACGGTAAGAGAAGTATAGATGACCATACAGTCCTTTCCCAATACTTGATACAGAAATTAATTTAAAATTGTCTATTCGTCCTTTTAAATGAATTTGCTTAGTAGTTTAGAGTTTTCCCTCCTCAATTTGAATATTCTACATTTCGTGGCGCTTTTACCTTTACATTGCATTTAATATTGTTTTAGAAATTCTTGTGATTAACTGGTAGAGATTTTCCAAACTAGCAAGACGTCTGGCTACGTGTAAGAATTTTCTACACTTGCAACTCGTAACAGTATTAAAGTTCCAGCACGATATCTGTGCCGATTGCCTAAGTCATTGCATTACGTTTTCGTGGGGACTATAGCATCGATTGGCCTGCTAACTATCTCTCTCTCCCTTTCTATTTGCAAAGGACAATCTACCTCTCTCTCGCACAATAGCATGTCTCTCTCTAGAGAGTAACGGTCTCATCGGCACAGATTTCGTGCGAGATCTTTACTTACATACGCGCGCAGCTCACAGTCAGACTGTCACATGGTTCAACATCACATTGGATGGATGATACTAAATTACGTCTTACATAGATTCTTAAGTATAAAATTCATTACACCACAAAAAGGCAGACAAATTGCGATTGCAATGATTATTGTCAATATTCTAATACTCACTGCTGAAGAGTAAAATTTTCGTGCTTCACTTCGATCACATTCAAAAGTAAACAACAGTACATTAGAGAAAAATGAAGCAAAAATGACCTAGTTACCTCGGAGGGTTTGGACTGTGAAGACGTAATTTTAATAGCATCCTAATTCACTATAGGTCCTGGTGATGTTTTACAACCTTTTCAATTCAAAGCATTTTTTATTTAGTCCCATAACATCTAGATCATATATGGACAACGCCCGGCCCGCGGGCCGGATGTGGCCCTCCCGACTTTTGATCCGGCCCGCGGAACATTTTAAAATTGCACTCGAAAAAGTAAATATTTTCGGTTCACGGATTGATGCCAACATTGATTATCTTCTTTCTCATGTTCAAGCTCAAGCTTCTCATTAATTTTTGCTGATTGTAAGTAAATACCTAATCAGTTCGATATTGTTCTCATTCATGTATCTTTAGCATTATACTTTATAAATATAAAAAACTGCATCATGATTATTTTTTCACAATTACCTATTATCTTCGGCCCGCGACTTCATAAATATCGTAAAGTTTAGCCCGTATCTTTCCAAAGGTTGCCCATACCTATTCTAGATAATAGGTTATAACTAGGGACCGGATTCTTAGGTTTTTACCTATTTTTTTCCTTGCTTCCAAAACAAAAAGCGCTCACACACTTTTTTCGAATCATGTCCATAGGATTCACCTACATTAATTCTGTGGCACCTAAAAATACCTAAATGGGGTATAAAAACCTAAATATACCTTAACGGGATATAAAACCTAAAATATCTAATTTAGGCTACTTTTTTTGTCTTTTTTGCTTGTCAGTTGAGGAATCGATATTTTGCGGAGAGACAATAATTTTTGTCGGGTTGAAATTAATACCACCAGCGTTTCGTTCAACCCATTGTCGTCTAGGATGGACAGTATCAAGAGAGGAAGTGTAGAGTACCAGCGTATTCCTTTTAAAATATTCGTACGAACAACCATTGTTGCCGTGTATGAACAAGGGTATAGAATTCTGTGTTTTAAAGCGTTTGTTTGCCTTTAGTAGGCCTACTGTCTTGTTATTCACTCTGAGTGGTCACACTGTGTTTTAAGAAGACGTGTTAATGATGTATTGAATCCTACGTAGCACATTCAAATTCATTAGGCCCTAATCCAATTATTCTACCCGAAAACGATATTTTGGATAAAAAACCTAAAAAAAAACTATTTCACCTAATGGAAAACCTAAAACAGTGTTTTTAAAAACCTAAAAATCTGGTCCCTAGTTATAACTAGGGGGCGGATTTCTATGACATGTCATATTTTTTCCCTTTGCATTATTTCAGGTTTCCGACTAATTTAAACCCGATTCCAAGCATCCTGGTGAAAATGGAACGGCTTTTATTGCGCATATAACTGTATATTTCGGAAATTTTAAACTATTGTAGCATATTTAGTATGAATATGCATATTTAGGTAATATTTTCGGCATATTTATGTGCATATTAAAGAAATTTTGAAGTTTTATATCATATTTTGTAAATTTTGCGTTATACTGATACTTTTTGAGAATTTACAGATATTTTAAATAATTAACATAATATTTTAATAAAATGAATTGTAATGAAACTTAAAAAAAATATGCGTAATGTGAAAGTGGTAAAGTCATATTTTAAATTTTAGTGGTCATATTTTAATGTTTTTTAGGTCATAAATGCATGCATATATCCTATTTGTTAGGTCATAGAAATCCGCCCCCTAGTTATAACATCTTCATAGATATAAGCTTTTCTCAAATTATGAAAATTCAAATAAATTTTATTTTTTAAATTTACATTTATGTCATGAGCATCGTGAATGATGCTATGGACTAATTACAACTCAACGTCAACACAAACTGCAAGTAAATAATGCATCATCTTTTAGAGGTAGTTCAATAAAGTTAAAAAGGATGTACGTAAAGCCAGTTATATAAAATCCTTTTAAATCTATTTAGTGAAACATAATGATACTCATATGGTAGCTTATTTTAATTACCCCCTTACCAATATCAGGCTAGAGATAGTGAAATTCCATGTTTAATCAAATAGTAAAAAATAAAAAGTCGAGATGGCAATTCAGGAGGGCTCCGAAATTATTTCTCGCCCAGGGTGCCAAAATACCTACAGCCGGCCCTGGCCACAGTAAACTTTAAACAAGATAAGTCACTTGAAACATTCTTCCACTGAACCATTAAATTAAACGCACGAAACATAACAATGGTATTAGAGTAGTGCTTGAAGAAAAGTGAATATTTTGTACATTTATTACTGCGCCTTTGTGACTCCGGTACCGCCAAACAATCGCAGGCTAGGTAAAATTGATTAGGACAGCTCTTCACAGAGAGTTCACGGTTTTCGTCATTCAATTATAAGAGTGTCTTCATCAAGCACGCCAAGAAATAAAAAAAATATATTATATTAATAATGATTCTTCCAGTGTGATTTCATATCGCCTCTCAACACTTTCTCTTATTTCCACCCCACGCATGCAAGCAACAGTGAATACCTGCCTAGGATTATTTTAGCTCTTTTGGCTTTATTACTGCATCTGAAATCCCGATTATTCTTTACAGAATTAACCAGAAAGCAAGCATATGAATTGAAGAACCATTAACCCATATTATTATGCGAATCGTATACGATCGAAGTTCAGTAGTTAAATCAAGCCTGTCCAACTTTAGAGGAACTTTAGAGGAATTTATTTAGACAAGTCACCTGGAGGGCCGCACCAAAATTACTTAATTTTTCGGATTAAATATTTTTCTGGTGTATTCTTGAATTAATAGTTACAGGCCTTCTTGAAAGTAGTCTGGTATGTTGTGTAATTGATACAGGCCTATGTCTAATTAACCATATCTTTGATGTTCATAAGCATTATGTGCTTTGGGGCATTTCTTAAATTAATTGCTACTTATTATTATTATTATTATTATTTTCATTTCCCGATTCTGTGATTCCTATCTGAATTCTATTTATTTCTGTTATCTCAGTCTAAATTTAATAAATGGACTTAAGTTTTGAAATGCTGGTCTTCATGCTTCCCCATTCTCCCCTGGTCGTCAATCTAATTCCCTCTGGAGAGGTCCAGATTGCAGTAATACCCATCTTAATCCAACTAATTTTTTATTTCTTTCTATACCTTAGTTTTACTTATCCCTTTTTGGGACATTTAATCGATCCACGCCGCTCGGGCCTTACAGAGCCATGACCTGTCGGAAGAGGGATTATCCATGTATCACATACATACTTTTGATCAGACAAGGATATTGAAGGCCTCCCCGGATGAGTGATCAGCCCAATGCCGGGGCCACCTCAGAGACAACACGAACACATAGGACGAAATACACCATTCACACACAGATTCACTCTGAACAAGGCGAGGATGGGATACAGATGACAATGATGGCCAGATGATATCCGGGGACCACAATTGCCTACCCGACATTTGTTTGACAGAAGAGGAAAACCCCACCTATACACGAGATGAGACAAGAAGGAAACCTGTATAAACAAAAACCAGTATGTCTGTCTCACTTTTAACTCATACGATTAATGTGCTAGAATGAGACAGATATACTGGTTTTTGTTTAGTTCAGGTTTCCTTAGAACGGTCAGACTTTAGATAATTTGTCCCGACTAGGATCGAACCTGGGCCCGCTGCGTGAGAGGAACGAACGCATTCCCTACGTCACAGCGGTAGTATTATTTTTAACTTTCTTAAACACTAATAAAGAAATACTTGACCCATTCAGAGCTGAATTTGTTATAAGTAGACTTCGGACTTTTAGGTCGCTAAAAATGCTGTTTTAGGTACCTAAAATAGGCTCTAAAAATTGGAAAATGGGTTCTAAAAATCGTAAAATAGTCTCTTATAAAATCGTTAAGTTGCCAATTTTCTGAAATATCTCAATTGAAATGCAGAATATTATATTTATTGAAGTCACCATTAATCAATAATCATGATAAAACACAGATATAGGCCTATGGTTCACAGAATTATATATACCTATTATTAGGACCTGTATTACTACCATAACAGTGAAAACCTAATCCCTGCGCCCAGAAGCTACGCACGCTAGGATATAAAACCCCTTGAATCCCTCAGTGATTCAGAGAACTAAGTTGTTGTTGTTGTTTTTTTAACTGGATGTGGGAGTCGGGAGAAAAACACTACATTTCCTTGGGAATTCCAAGGAATTTTTCTTCTGAAAACGAAACATTCCTTACTATTTAACCACGTCACAAATGTGTCATGTACTACACATTCCGAGCTAAAAATTTAGTACGAACTGAAAAATAAATGCTAGAATTTATAACAAAAAATGACTTATTTTGAACTTTAGAGGGAAAACAAGCAAAAAGGCAATATTAGGCTCTAACGTAAAAATAGGCTGTTTTGGGTCCTCTAAAAGTATCAGTTTTAGGCATAGTCACTTATGAAACATGCATATACAAGTTTTCGTCCATATATCACTTAAGGATTAAAATAGGTTTTTACCTAAAATCCGAAGTCTAGTTATAAGCATGTCCAACAGAGACAATAATCTGTGGTTCATGAAAGCTTATATATATCTAGTTATAAGCAGTCTTCAAGAAAAACCATCAGTGAGCTCTAAGTTTAAAATAAGAAATAAAAATTCTGCAGAATTGCTCACCGTCCTAGGTAATAAACCTAATACGTGAATAAAAATCCTCACATGTTTGCATAAAAGTTTTCTCTATTAGTCTTAAGCAGAAGTTCGAGGACCAGGCTGGAAACTGCTGTACTAAGTTGTAGATTGTAATAACCGCTAGAATAAGATTTTCATACGATAGCGAAGTTGCAATTTAGCCAATTGTCTGTGCCTAAAGAAATCAAGTCATCTCTTTACTCATTGTTATTCAATTTACGAACAGATCTCCATGAAATCATCACCTTCCCTATGCCGAAATACGTGTTTATTTTTTTACTGCAGGTTATTTTTTAACTCAACACTCATTAAAATTCACACTTTATAAACTTATAACTATGTAATGAGAAAACAAAAATGTAGCCTACGCTTTGTTTTATGAATTTAATTCACATTCAGACAAAACATTCTTGGTTGAAGGGCGGGCGAGTTCTTAGACTTGAAATGTTCAGTAATTCACTTTCTTATTACTGTTACTTCGGAAGATAGCAAAATTCTAGATTGTAAGTTCAACCACACCCTGCATGGAGTGACAAGCTAAACATGAACGCCGGTCATTATTCAAAACAAATCACACCGTGATCCCCATTCTCTGACATAGTACACGTTATTGAGTCAAGGAACATTCCCCGCCGACCGGCCGTTTTTACGTTTATGGTTCATCTAAACTGGTTTAGTGTATACTGTTGTAGATGTTGCATTTATTATGACAAACGTACTTGCATTAATGTGTACAATACTGATAATAATTAACTGCTTGTTAAACTACAACATCCATGGTGGTCTTTTCTCTTGAGGTTGTGTGTTTGAATCCCGCCAGCAGTAGATTTATTGCTTTTGACCTCACTCTTTTAATAATTTATTTTAGGCTTAAAGCTGTACATATTTTAAATGGAAATAATGTAGGGTAAGGCGGGGCAAGTACAGCGCGTTTCACGTACGAGTTGGTCAATCGTGCGGGTTTCTGCGTCGTGGCGGGCACAGCTTTAACTCCCGAGCGATCGGGTGAATGAAGTACGTGGCTATTTTTATTGTAATTTTAACTTTTATTGTGATAATCTGAATCATTACATGTTAACGGCTTTATTTTCGTAAATATTTCACCCGATCGCTCGGGAGTTAGAGCTATGGCCGCCGCGACGCAGAAACCCGCATGATTGGCCAACTCGTACGTGAAACGCACTGTACTTTATTGGTGTACGTAATGAGGAACATGCAGCTAACACCGTTTCTCTTTGACCTGTAAATAAAAAAAATGCAATATGAATGTAACATAATACCTATTATAATAAGTATAACAACAATGGTTATTGAGTGTATATATATATATGTATAATATATACATCCTATATGTATATTATAGGCTATACAGGACTACATATTTTTTTTAAAACCATTGTCTCATTTCATTATAATTTTGCACAGTTCTTTGTTATAAACTTTCAAAGGTAAACAACAATGGTTGCTGTTAATATTAGGCCTAAATCGCTTCAGTTTTTAATTATTCCTGTATGTAATTTTACATTGCATATTTAACTACCGGTATTTACAACTGTTGTTTTAAAAATATTGGATAAATGTTTCACCATAGTTTTCTTTTACCATTACTTCTTATTCTGGTAACACTCCTGGCTATTGTTCGTGGAACTTGCCCTGGAGTTCAGTTACCCCGCTCTCCCTTCCTACTCTGTAACAATATATTATTACATTCATCACAGACTGAAACCATAAAGTGCCATGGCATTGGTCATTCTTGTATACAGCGAAGTTAAACACATAATTAACTGTTTATTACCTTCGCCGCGTTCGAGTTATTAAATATGTCAGCGATTTGAGCCTGAATGCGTAGTAATGAACATCGCGTAAAACTTACAGCCAACGGTCAGTTCAGAAAAGCATTTCAGGTTTCTTATACTAATGGTGTAATGTATTGAGATCAGTTAATAAATCGTGATTATTCACTTTCATGCCTTAATTTCGTCCTCCATTGCAATGTGAAAATTAGGAAAATATGTAATGGCGAAGGGTGGTTTCGAGACTTGGGCCTAATCCCTTTTTTCCCGAATGTCTACCTGAAACACAATCCCCACCCCCCAAAAATAATTTGTTAGGGTTTGTACAGGATTTAATTTTGGATGGTTAGGCCTAGCTTTATTTTACCTCTTCCTTTTGATTCACAGACATTTTTCTAATACCAAGTTTTCTATTTTAACATTTTTCCAATAAAAAATTTCCAAGGATATTCCTTCCCAGTTCAATTTTCGTACATTTTCCCAATGCATATTTCCCAATCCGTCTTTCACAAAATTATTTCGAAAACAATCTTTACTTCCTCTGCCTATACCATAGTTACTATAGTCTAGGGAGAGGAAGTAATGTGTTGGACCCCGAAATTAGAAGTAGATTTTTTAACATAAATACACGTTTTGAGGTATCTTGATTCTAAAAATACTGTTTTCAGAGTCATGTCTGTGTGTGGGTATCCGTGTGTCTGTGAACAGCCTAGCTTGAGAACGAAAAATCGCATAAAAACAAAATGTTATTGGCCTATTTCGGGTTAGGTACCTTCTGAGGATGTGACACGAATATTGGCAACGGCTTTTACTTTTAATGCCACTACTAATGCCGATTTTATTTGGATACGACACGAGGCGTCGTAACGACTTACTCTGTACTTTTTACAGAATTGTGACGAACAGAATATTATTTTTCGTGATTTCCACGAAAAGGGCCTTAACGATTTTGTTTAAATTTTCTGCATGAATTATACAGTGAGTCCCACGCAAGAGTTGGCCAATGACGCGATTTCTGCGTCGCGGCGGGCACAGCTCCAACCATAGGCGTACCGAGGGGGGGTTTTGATTAAAAAAAGGAAAATTGTATAATTTTTTTAAGTCTGCCCATAAATTACTTAATACAAGTATAAAGCGTGGGAAGCTTAAAACTCGTTATTTTGCGTCTTAATTTTTAAAATTTTCCGGGGGAGAACCCCCGGAAGCTTAAAACTCGTTGTTTTGCGTCTTTATTTTTAAAATTTTCCGGGGGAGGACCCCCGGACCCCCCTCTCTCTGGGGGGGTATTCCTTTATAACCCCCCCCATATGGTCGGCCTGGTTACGCCTATGGCTCCAACTCCCGAGCAATACTGCTGTATTGCAGAAAATTGTTAAATAAAATATGGCAAAAAGTGATAAAAAGGTGCTGACATTGAGAAAAGGTGCAATAAGGTGCAACCAAAACACACTTAGAGGTGTACATTTTAATGTTTTCTTTGCAAGACAAGCTGGTTTTGGATTTTGGTAGCAAACAGAAAATTAAGGTGCAGCACCCAGAATTCCTAGCTCAAATTATAAATGCAACAAACAGCTTGCTGCAACATTGTTGTGTATTGTACAAGGAAGTCATCTTATTTTCAGTTTACAGTATGCGATAGTGCTGTTGTTTAAGTATGACTTGGATAGAAGTGTCTTGTTTGATAACAGTTTTATCCATGCCGCCCAAGACGTTCCCTAGAGGCGCCCTTGTTCTGAGACAACTTGCCAGTTCAGGTTTTATTTATGGTTGCTATGTTGCGGTGCCCAGTTTTATATCTTTATGACAGCCCATTTGCTTTTGGTCATGGGGATAATCTACAGAGATTATCTCGAGATAAATGTTAATAGCTTCATCAAGCGACCTCCCCTAGTGTAGCTGCATAATAATAATATTATGACATTCACTAGCCATTTCTTCATTTCTTTTCTCCTTAAAAATTGCCATTTTTGTTCCCGTTTTTCTTTTCTTGTCACGCATACTCTAGACATGGCATGTAATAGAATTCTTTCGAGGAAAAATTCCAGCATACTAGTAATAATTGCTCGCTGACTGCAGATCTGTCGCCCCGGGTTCGATCCCCGGTACCTCCTCGGATTTTTCTGAGGTAGGGAGGTCTGGTAGGGGTGCACTCAGCCTCGTGATTCAAATTGAGGAGCTACTTGATAGAGAAGTAGCGGCTCCGGTCATGGAAACCACCATTAACGGCCGTGGGAGACGGCATGCTGACCACATGCCCCCCAATCCTGCCGTCTGCCTATGGTAGATGACGCAGCGGTCGGGTGGTAGGCCTTGTTCCTTCAGGGATGTAGCGCCACGGAGTTTTTAGTAACAATTGCACACTTACTTTTATAATTAAATAACAGTCAAAACAATACAATATATTATTAATGTAGTAAAAATAATCGGTTGGTAATTAACTATTTCTTCTTACGTTCAACATGCAGTTGAGTATTATTAGGATTTGGTCACAACTGTGGGTTTTAATATTTACCAACTTTGATAAAAAAAAATTATCGGATAATTATTATAAATCCCCTTTGGAAAAGTTCACTTCAGTTCGTGAGAAATGACGGGATTTCTTACGCAGATGGAGAATTTAATTTTTGTGGATGGTTTGCATTATTTTTCCTGTTAACATTCTTATTTTCGGGGATCTAAAATAAAATAAAATATAAACACAAATTCTGTAAGTATTGATGAAGGAACTCAACTGTCTTGCATTCGATTAATTATGATTTGTGGCCAGTTAAAAATTTATAAAAGAAAACATGGGAGCAATTTATAAACGAATAGATGTGTTTGAAATCATTAGCCTATTAGAAAGGAGAAAACTACAATAATGTCTACATACGAAAAGTCCATACCTCTGAGAATATTAATCCTACGACAAAAACGAATAAGACCTTTACTGTAGAAAATTTTATCCAATCCTACTTTAATTTTGTATATGGAATAATTTATAATAATGGGTAATGTTTATGAATAATTTGTGCTAGGATTGATAGTTACGAGCATATAGGCCTATGCATAAAACAAACAAACTTTAAACAGCGCCCCACCCCCGTTCACAGAATTCCAGCATACTCCAGAAATGTTTAGTATGATGGAGGCCTACTACTGTGGGTACCAACAAACAACCATGCCAAATTTAAAAATTTCCGGGATTTTTTTCATTCGATTTGTCCAATTTGACTGGGTATAAACAAAACAATGAAGAATTTATCTACCGGGTAATCTAGAACAACAGCAACAAACAAACAAAATATTATAAAGTAAATCAAAGTAGGCTATAGCATACGAAAATGGAGTATACTTATTACTAGGGGGCGGATTTCTATGACCTAATAAATAGGATATATGGATGCATTTATGACCTAAAAAAACATTAAAATATGACCAATAACATTTAAAATATGACTTTACCACTTACACATTGTATATATTTTTTAAAGTTTCTTTACAATTCATTTCATTCAAATATAATGTTAATTATTTAAAATATCTGTAAATTCTCAAAAAGTATCATTATAATGCAAAATTTACAAAATATGATATGAAACTTCAAAATTTCTTTAATATGCACACAAATATGCCAAAACTATGACCTAATTATGCATATTCATACTAAATATGCTACAACAGTTGAAAATTTCCTAAATATGCAGTTATATACACTATAAAAGCCGTTCCATTTTCACTAGGATGCTTGAAATCGGGTTTAAATTAGTCGGAAACCTGAAATAATGCAAAGGGGAAAAATATGACATGCCATAGAAATCCGCCCCCTACTTATTACTCTACTAACGTAACAGAACAAAGGCATATTAAATTAAAGCTATATTAATTTTAAAATGTTAACCTAATAGTAATCTAGAACATACGAGAAGGTAGTATGTTTATTGCAAATCTGAAAGCAAATAGTAAGATACCGAGCGCACTAGATTTAGGCAACACCTCACGACGTTCCATGCACCCTGCGGCTTCGACCTTATTACAGCCTACCCCTTGTGTTGTAAATAACCGAAAACTAAGGCTATTTCATTGATTGAATCGATACTTTGATACAGCAATGCTTACTAGAGAAGTATAATTATACAGGGTGTTAATGAATAACACCGAAATATTTTACCTTTGTATAGAAGGGACATAGACAAGCAATTTTACTTTTTGCTCTATGGTTTCAATTTTTCCTGTTACAGCAAAAAAAAACTCCCGGGGCATGGCCACCACTGATTCTCTAACATTTGAAAAATATGCAAAACAAAGAAACTTCGTTGTTAACCCTATATGAATAAAAAAAGTAATGCAGTGGCGGCCAGTCATGTGATTAGTCTGTAAATTGTGCAGATTATGGAAACACTAAATTATGATATAGCTGTGGATGAGTGATTAAGAATCAGGTTTTTGTCGATCGCTAAGAAGACTTGAAGTCAACGTAATGAAAATTTTAACTCTATTTCGCTTCATTATTAAGTTATGAGCACCAAATTGTAATAACTTTAATGCATTGTAGCATACACATTTTACTTCATAGAGAAAAAGCCTCCTAATAAAAGTTGCTTGTCTAGTCCCTGTATACACAAGCAAAATATTTCGGTGTGATTCATTGACACTCTGTATACCGTACTTTAGACTACCGTATTTTACGGACCATAAGACGCGCTTTTTTACCTTGAAAACTGAGCCTTGAAAGTTGGGTGTGTCTAATGGTCCAAAGTACACTAAAAATATTAAAATAATGGTAAATATTGCCGGAATACCATAATTATAAACACGATGGCACAGATTTTACAACAATGCACTTGTCACAATCGTAAAATGAGGGTACTTGGAAGCCAGGTATACAATGCGAAAATAAAAGTAATGTTGAATTCTTTTATACAAAAGGAGTTGTCTCTGCCAGGTGGTTTAAATGAAGGGCATGGCCTATAAACAGCCTTGTCCCGTTACACTAACCGTAGGCTGAACTGAGGATCAGAGGGTGTAAAGGTATTTTCAGTCTTTCATGAGACTAAGTCTTTCAGGTGATGCCACCTGTACAAAAGAGATTTTTGTACAATGCAGGTTTTAAGTTAGACGTGATTTACACTGATTCTATTGCATTCTATTTGCTTATACAATGAAGTATTTTATCCCTTTAAAATTTGTCGTTTAGAATCACATCAGATTTATTTTCCTTGAAATTTTCATCCTAAAATCAAGGTGCGTCTTATGGTCCGGAGCGTCTTAGTGAGCATTCACACCGGAGTAGCATAGCACGCAAATCACACTATCTAAATGCAGGCTGCATATCGAGTTGCATGGTTCACAGTTTTGCATTCATACCGAAGTAGCGAATGCGATCTGCAGTTTAACGTACATTATATATTTTCACTTGAACAATTGAGAAACCCATTTAAAGTAATGTAATTTACCTAAAGAGGATATAGTTTCAGCAATTTTAAACCAGGCTTTTTTCATACTAGTTTCGATTACCATATCGTATAGTCTACGTTTGTACAAATTGTATATTAAATAGCTCCAGCAGTTTTCATGACATTTTTGCCATAATCCACCGCTACACAAGCGAATATGTGTTGAATTTTGTTAACAATTAGAAAACAGTGGAAAAGGCAACTGTACGCATGCGTCATCCCGAGTAGCGTCGCATGAAATAAGTCCAGATTTATCTGAAGAAATGAATGTCGCACTCTGCGAGCTGCACTATTGCCACGCTACTTTGGTGTGAAGACTTGAACTTGTTCATTTGGGATTTAAAATAAGTAACGTGCAGCGTGCATCCAAGTAGCACGTCGCAAGTGGCATGCTACTTCGGTGTGAATGCTCCCTTATAGTCCGTAAAATACGGTAAGTTTCTAACATGAAAGTAGAGCAAATATAGATTTCACTAGCAAGTTAACTGCTTGAACACCCTGTACACTTTCGCATGGGAAAACAGGAGTTGATTTTAATTGTGGAATGTTATGCAACGTGTGTTCATTTTATCGTCTTGTTAGCGCATTAGTTGGGTGAGTGTTTCTAACTCCCGTCTCCACTGTAATATTAATGAAGATGAATATTAATTCCGCTTTATTGCAGCACACGTTGCGGTGATTTCTATAAGGTAGTAACTCAGTATTCATGAGTTTTTTCTCCTCCCGATCAGCTTATAAGTCATACTCAACACGCCTGATTTCAGAAGCGTAGTTACTATGTGCACTTTTTTATTAGTTTATTTTTGAAAAAAAGAAAAGGCTCTTGCAAGTTCTTGACCATAAAAATTTGATTAAGTACCTGAACATAAATCTATTGATGATAGACAAGAAGAGAATGTTAAAAGCTAAAGATTATCGTAAGTAATACCTCGAGTGAGGAAGACGAAACCACTAGCAGCAATATATCTTTCTTTCTTTCTTTTCTTTCTTTTTCGTAGTTTTACCACTCCCTTTTTAGGATTTAAGCGACCCAAGCCGCCCGGGCCTTACAGGGTCGCGACCTGTCGGGAGAGGGATTACATACATACTTTTTTGACCAGACAAGGACATGGAGGGCTTCCCCGGATGAGTGATCAACCCAATGCCGGGGCCACCTCCGAGACAACACGAACACATAGGACGATACACACCATTCACACACACAGTCACTCAGAACAAGGCGAGGATGAGGATGAAGATGATAATGACGGCCAAATGATATCCGGGGACCACAAGGGCCTAAAGTTACCTGACATTTGTCTCATAGGTGAGGGAAAACCCCGGAAAAAACCTCACCTAGGTAACTTGTCCCGACCACGAATCGAACCCGGGCCCGCTGCGTGAGAGGATTGAACGCATCCCCTGAGCCACAGCGGTGGACACTAAGAATATATAGAGAATAAAATATTCAGTAAACGACATTAATGCAATTTAATATCATTTATACGTAAGTAATATAACGTGAAATCAGGGTTGTATCGTTAAATTCAAGAACAACGAAATTGAGAGTGAATTCGTTGCTCGTGTAACTTACCTCGAATTATATAGGGTGTCTCAAAAAAATGTACCAACACTTTGAATGGGTATAAAAACATTGTTTATGAACATAGAGACAAGTTTGAAGGCTTGAATTACAAATGTACAGATTACACTACCATCGAGATGTAAGAGCTTAACTCCATGCAACTTATCCAAACACATGGATTGGACGAAGGGGTAGCATTGAATACCCTGCGTGTTCCCCAGACCTCACGCCAATGGACTTCTTTTTATGGGGATGCGTCAAGGACAGAGTTTATCGCACAAAACCAAGAACAATAGATGCATTGAAATTGGAAATTAAAAGACAATGTCGCGAAATTCCAAATGAACTGTGTCATGACGTTTGCGCTATCAGTTTTGTATGGACAATGACGGTCATCAATTTGACCATTTGAGAACATGATTATTTAATTACATGTTTCTACTGTAATTGAAGCCTTTAAACTTGTCTCTATATTCATAAATAATGTTTTTATACTCATTCTAAATATTAGTACATTTTTTTGAGACACCCTGTATTAATTTATTGTGAGTATTTAGCGAATATAAGGGCGGAATTATTAACATTCTACTTACCTGTATTGTATTTTTACTAATTATTCTTTATATTCCTCTCCATTCGACTTCCACATGTTTCCATTGGCTCCTTGTGGTATTCTCTGCCATTTCTCTCTCGGGTAGTGACTATTTTGAAGTAATAATGTTGTTCACATGTTCTCATATCCATTCTACTCACAACTAAATTACCATCGCCTCTCTTCATATAGCCGTACATTGTATTGCTACTAAATGTGTTCTTATATGCCACACTCTTATGTGGCATATATCATATCCTAATACCATCGCCTTACTTTGAAAAAAAAAAGAACAGTAGTTCCCATCATAGGCATAACGAGGGGGGTTTTGGGGGTTTGAACCCCCCCCCCCCATTGATTAAAAAAGGGAAAATTGTACCATTTATTTCATTATTGTGATATATCACCTTTTTTAAAAATCTGCTTATAAATTACTTAATATGAGTTTAAAGCGTGGGAAGCTTAAAACTCGTTATTGTGCATCTTAATTTTTAAAATTTTCCGGGGGGAGGACCCCGGAACCCCCCTCTCCAGATGTTATAACCCCCCCCATATGGTCGGCATGGTTACGCCTATGGTTCCCATGACTTATCCTCCATCCCTCGTACATTCATTCCATACCCTATCCTTTCATTTGTACATTTCAAAATTGCTCCACATTTTCAATGTTGTATGACCCATCATTCGGATTTATTATGAAATCGCATGTTTTAGTAATATTTATTTTAAAAATGAAGTAAATCATTCATTTTCTATTTTGACCTCAGGAACTTTTCATGTTTATTAATAATTATTCTTTTGATTTCGGTTTTTTTTTTAGATAAACAATTCTGCAAAATTAGTTTGCCCTTTACTTTTATTGTAATATCATGTAAGCCACTGTGACCAGTCTGCCACTGATTAAGTCCAACAGTGAAAGGGCGGGCAGCGATTTCCGAATGCAAGACGTAATTTATGTTTGGTTGCACTTGCATGAAGCTCTGTCGCATCTCCTTGTTTACAACTCACCTCCTGTTGATGGATTTGTAGTTTTCGGCAGCCCACACACATTTGCTTGATTGAAAATTATTCCCTGTAATTGTACGGTGGAATTGGAACTCAAGCATTCGCCCCCTAATGATGTACTATCCCCGCCCAATACATCCGCCTCTTGCGAACCCGAAGGGAATGGATACCTCCATTTATTACCCAAACCAATATCGTAGTAATGCGAAAGAGGCTGGCCCTGCACGTAAAATTAACTGTCGAAAAAAATGCTATTTGACAAAACGAGGCCTGTCTAGAGTTTTTACGTTTAATGAGATATCTCTGTATGCGAGATATAATTACCGAAGCAAGCAAGATGTATATACAGTATATATATATATATTTTTTTATTTATTTAAATTACCTTTCCAAACTTATGTACAAATACAAATACAAAAATACACAAATATACAAAAAACAAAAAAACATTTACATATTTCAAAATTAAAGTAGGCCTACAATACTTTTTAAGAAAAGAAAAAGAAAGAAAAGAACCAAATATTTATTTAGAAATACACCCGAATGAGCAAACTGCTCGTGCTCGGGTGTAGATTCAGAACATCAGAGTGGAGAAAGAGGAGAAACAAAAAACAAAGTGAGAAAGAATGACACACTTATAAAAAAGGTGAAAAATGTTAAACAGAGCTAAAAAAGAAAAGAAAAATTTATAAAAAGAGACAAAAAATATTAAACACAAATACATACAATAAATAATAATAAAAATAAATGACTTAAAGCTAATAAAATTACAAAAAATGTAAAAATTACAAAAAATGTGATTATTGTAATTAATTGTTTTTATTAATTCTGTGATTGGAAATAAGTTAGTTAGCGTGAAACCTGGAAAAGCACGGGCGGATAAGAAATAGCACAAACATCGATATCAACTGTTAGATTCTGCAGGGAGACTCGATAAACTATGAACCAGCTGCGCAGTGTTTTTCCACTGAGTGTGTGGGCATGTGTCTCCCACCGCTTCAATCAGGGTCACGCTACTGACGCTGGCTTTGCTCTGCTCTGCAGTATTGCGTTGAACGTGATGCGGTGTAGTTCAGTGTGAGTCGGTGCAGTGCAGTTGTAAGGAGTTATTTATTATAAAGTCCTGTATTTAGTTACAGTTATATATGGATCATTATATATTTACTTTTGCGCGTATTCGAATGTGATTCGACTGCGAAATCAGTCAAGTGCAAATATAATCTTCAGAACTATTCCCGGGTGTAAAGGTTCCATGCCATATAACGGTCCATATTCTGTATAATGAATTTCAAACCACGGGTAGTGTTCAGTTTAAGATGCCTAATAGAGGAGCAGGATTCTTACGGAAGAACGTTAAACGTTAAACGACCCCTGAAATCGCTTAGGGTAAGAACATACGAAAGATGCCTCCTTGATCGCAGTCGAGGTTTACATCGCGGTCGATACCTCGATGTCACCTCCTTGTAACACGATAGTACCTGTTTAGTTGGAACAATACATGTCGAGGATGCTCATTCACGCTGGCGGTCTACATTTTTATTTAATTGAATTATGAAAGACCATTAGTAGATTCTGTTTAATACTCCAGCACCACAACAGACATGTTTAGCATAGAGAGTGGTAGAAAATTTAGCCACAAATGTTTTATTATAGTTTTTAACTTTTTCATGTTAATCTATATCGTGGGAAATGACATAATTAATTTTATTAAGTGATAATATGTGCAGACCAGCTACTGTAAATAAAATAAAAATTATCAAAGATTTTTCTAGTGATTTTCGTTCTTTTACAACCATTTTGGGGATTGCCCATGGAATTTTCTTATCCGTAGTTGCCACTCCATCCATTCCATAGACAACCGGAAGGTTACTGGTACAGTATATGGAACCACTGTCTTCGTTATCGCTTGAGTACCGTACACGATTAAGATATACAGTCAACCCTCGATATAATACCACCATCCGTTCTTTAACATTTAGGCCCGGTTGCATAAAAGCTCCAGATATCTTCTAGACAGGTAATGGTTCTATACATTTATAGATTCGATAAACACCTTCCCATTTCCGAAAGCGAATTTGCTCAGTAAATAGCTAACGCCAGATAAATGAGTTGAGCACTTTGTCAATAGATAGAGACACGGTGCTTACTGTAATATCAAATTGGCCGTGATTGAGTAGCAACCAATCGGAGCGCCTCTTGCCATGTATTCAAAATGGCTGAATTTTCTGTCTGCTTTTTTCTTGTCAGCTGTTTCTCTGGTAAAACGAATGCAAAATATGAGAGAAACTTCTGCAATTTCGACTTCTAGACTTGTGCATTAGCGAAAATGTCACCCATTACAATCTGACAACGTAATGCATAAAACGTAACACATTAATTAAGTTATAGCTGATTTACCACTGAGAAAGGAATTCTGCGATTTGCTCTCATTTCTAATGATGGGCTATTTAACGCTGAAAAAGGCATGCTTGCAGTTGTTCAATATGATGGCCTATCTATCCATAGGTCATTGCTTTGACAGCCTGATTCTTTCCGAAACTCAATATCGTCAAAGATCTAATTCTTTCAGGGAATACTTTTGCTTTACACATCTCTAGGCCTAATTATTGCCTCAGGATGAAGATGACGAGAAAGATGATGATTATGTATTAATATTCGTGCTGTAAAAAGGCAATATTTTCTTCATAAAGTGTTGCATCAGAAAATAAAATTAATATACTTAAGCTACATTTCTTCCGAATCTGAATATCATCGTAGGCTACTTCTTGAAAGGATTGCTGTATTTCTTTCAGGGAATATTTTCTTCTGTATAGACCTAGGCCTTATACAATCTGGCATTGAAGATGACCAGCAAGAAAATATGATGTGAATTAATATTCGCGATGTTTTCCTAAAAGTATTAACTTACAACAGAAAATGAAATTAATACAAATAAACGATGGATATATTAATAGGTTAGGCTATAACAAAGTTCATCTAACCGATAATATACAATTTTTCTAGTAAAGTATTACGAATTATTTCACACACAAATTAATAACCAATGCCAACTTCATTACTACTTTTCAGTTTAATACCATAACAAGCTAGTAACGTAATGTAAGATAAAATGCTAACATAATAACGAAACATACATCAACATAAATGTTTCGCATTTCCGCCATGTTGCGTGTTAGGTGGTTTATCGTTAAATAAAAATAATAAAATAAAAACTCTTTTAGGTGACATATGTATGTATGTGTCTGTGAACAGCATAGCTCGAGAGCAAAAAATAGTATAAAAAATAAAATTTAACATTTTGCTTGGATATCTTCTAAGTATTTGACATGAAGCTTGACGACGATTTTGTCTTCCTTTTAATGTACTTTTATTACATGAAAAATTACCATTTTTTCGCGATTTTCTATTAGTTCTCAACGAATTGCTTTATACTAAGAGCTAAAAAAATTACTTGAAGTATTTTTCTAAATTCTTTGATGGATATTTATAAGTTCGTAGAAATCCAGTCTTATCTGGTGAAGAATAAATCTTAGCAATAGGTAGAAACAACTGAATGCGCACTCCTTGCAATACAGCCTTTCATTCCATATCACAAAAGGAAGTAAGAAAGATGTATTGGAAATATTAGGGTAAAAGTGTAACAGGAATGCATTACAAAATATTATAAGTTATTTGGGTTGAGTATCCTTCGGGGATGCGATTTTCTGTTCTCTTTAAATGAAGGGAATATCGTTGATTTTCTCGAAAACATCTGTGACGTCTTCGTTTAAATTTTCTACACAAATTCCATAATCTGCAAAACATAATAATATAATAGAATGTAAAATTATGCAACGTAGGCCTAATGTATTATACCATGAGCTAAAACTTTTACTTGGGTAGGAAAAGTCACGTATTTCACTTTTTATTTTAAAGTCACATGATTAGATTGTATGATATTCTCTATATCTGTACCTAGACCCATACAAACTGGAACACATTTCCTTAAAGTGAGCACTCCACATTAATACTGAGCAAGTACTGATTAATTTCTTCAGATGTGTGATATATTTCTAATGAAAATCATAGGGTCTCACGGACCTCAGCTCACTAGTTAAATTATTACTTTGAACTGATCTGTGTAGTGACTAATGATTTATGCAGAAGAGTTTGAAGTGTAAAAATTCGCCTGTATTAAGAATGGCCTCTACTTATAAGTTCCAGATCAAGATTGATCATAACGGTGACTCTATGACAATGAAAAGGATGGAGGAACTCGAAGAGGCGAACTATTACGCTGATGCTGATTCTGATCTTCGAGAGAGATATGGAGAAAATAGTTAATAGCCATTGTACTGTCATCATTCTGAATTTATAGTAATTATGTGTGTTTATGTAAATAATGAATACCGCTTTTATGTGATTTGTTAATTGCTTTCTATGTATTTTCGAATTTTGACAATTTGTGGAAACTGAATTCTATTAATCAATAATCATGAATTTGAATTTATCGTTGAATACCTTATAATAAATAATATCCCTTAACAAAGTCACAAGATGACATTTATAAATTATCAGATATCTTAAATAAACATATTAAATCGTGATGAAAATATCCAGTTTTTCATTTACATGTGAATAACTTGAACTCTCCACTTAATACTGTACAGGTGTCATGGTATGTTTAGGCTATTTAACATTTGGAGATCTAAGCAAAGTATGGTGGATGTCCCGAACATTACTCCTAATTACTCGTAAATAAAAGAAGACAAGCGCAATTACTTATTTACTTACTTACATACTCAATGGCAATAGACAATTCCTAAGCAAGCTAAAGGAATATTATCTATCTATATCTATGGAACTCGAAGGTTCATTGCCGTTCTTACCTGAGCCCGCCATCCAACCCTATTCTCTGCTAACTTCATCCAACCATCCCTCAAAATCCTACTTCTCTTAAATCTATCCTGATACTGTCCTCCCACCTACGTCTAGGTCTTCCAAGTGGTCTATTCCCTTCGGCTCTTCCAGTGAATATTTTTGAGATATATCTTTCCTCCCCCTTGCGTGCAACATGTCCAGCCCATTTCATCCTCCGTGATTTCATTACCCTTACTATATCCGGTGACGAGTGCAGGTTATAAAGACAAGCGCAATTATTACCGAACTACTCAGAACGTTAACATGCGATATCATTATTGTTCTTCGCCGCCTTGTCACTCGATAAGAATGCGCTGTTGTCACGTCTAACTTAACGCCCACAGACCAGTCGGATGATATATATAACAAACAATCATTAATATAATAACACCGACAAACATCAAGAGAACACTAACATGTTGCAAGAGATCTTGCAACTGTGCTAAAGTACTCACGCGGAGTTGACATGTAGCTGTCAAAATGCATTCTTAGATTCTGATTGGTTGAAATTCCTGAGGTAACAATCTAATTGACGCGGCAGGAAATAAAGAACATTGCTATCTCCTGTATTAAATATCAAAGGCATTCCGCATGTTAACCATTCCAGTAGTTCGATAAATACATGTTTTTATCTATGTGGATATTTTTGTCCCTTCAACTTAGGCTAAATAAAGAACATAGCCTACTGATATTGTTTGCCTGCAGCTAGTACACGTAATATTGCATGAGTGTTATTGCCATTCGTAATAAAGTTCAGCAACCTCTTGTATTTTTATTGAATAATGTGCATGAACATCATTAGCTAACATAAAAATCTTTCGATATAAATGTCAGGTAATTTAAGGTGGGAAGCTAATCAATGTGCTCACATACCACTTCGCTATTTTTATTCATCTTGTGCCTCACGTCGTTAAATCATGTATATGCTTGCGGTCCTGTTTGCAAGAGGTTAAGGGTTCAACATTTTAGCCACAGGCATCAATACAGTATGCAATGTTTTTCATTGCAATCTCATATCCTCTGCTAATTAGCGTTCGATAGCGAGACATGGGTGAAAACCATAGAGCGATTAGGGGACGACCGAAGTGTTGAGAGTGATTTTCTGAACAATTTGTATGTTGCTTGCTATAAAAAATTACTGATAGTTTTTTTATAATTTATTGCTATCATCTGTGCTAAAGATATGTTCACAAAAGAAAATAATAAGTTAAAAAATGACGTAGGCTTATGATATTTTCATTTAAAAAACCTTAAGATTTATACAAAAATGTAATTTGTTATTATGTTACACACATTGTGATATACATTACAAAAATCTGGGCTGATCTCCATTTTTATAGGATAATATATTTTTAATTTGACTAAATAACATGAAACTGAAACTGAGAAAATGAGCAATATGATAAACGTAAGCTATAAAACACTGTCACAAAATCCCTGAATTAGTATGCCTCACAATATTGTACGAGGGTAATCCAGAAATTAAAGAACGATTTGGCATAACTACGAGTAAATAATAACGAAAGATATCAACACAAAACTTTAATTATAAATATACTATACTGATTAGAGTAGGCTACCTTACTCTATTTCTCAACGTAATCGGCATTGCTGTCAAGGTATTTATTGTAACGTGGTACCAGTTTTTCAATGCCAAAGACCTGAGCCTGGAGTTTCTGCCAAGAAGACAAGGAATAAACGCAGAGGCCTATTGTGTAACTCTTCTACGACTACGACACGCTATCCAAAACAAGAGACGTGGAAAGTTGCCTAAAAAGGTGCTTCTGACTCTCGACAACTCTCGGCCTCATTCGTCTGCTCGAACACAGGAACAATTCAACGTTTTAAGTGGGTAATTTTTGGATATCCTCCTTACAGCCCTGACCTGGCACCCAGCGATTTTCACTTGTTTCCTAAACTGAAGGACATTTTGAGTGGGAAAGAGATCCCAACCGATGCAGACCTTTAAAGGGGCAGTGATATTCTGGCTCAGGTCTTTGGCGGTCGAAGAGTATAACATCGGCATTGAAAAACTGGTACCACGTTACAGTAAGTGGCTTGAGAGTAATAACGATTACGTTGGTACTAGGTACTGCATCTTTGTAAATAAAGTTATATGCTGATATCTTTCGTTATTATTTAGTTATGCCAAATCATTCTTTACTTTCTGGACGACCTTCGTACGTGACGTAAATGTCTTTCAGTGAGGTAGACTGTGAGTCAACTGTATCCAATGATTTTTGAAGTGAAACTTCTTTAGCCGCGGTAGGGGTAAATCGAGAGCTTGTGTAACGCTGAAAATCGTCACGAAAATAGTGTAACGCTCAAAATCGTCACGAAAATAGTGAGATGTAACGGAACGGACTGCACAGACAACAATCAACTCAATGATTAGCCTTATCCAAAATTTAAAAAAATCCAAATTTCCAAAATTAAAAAATTCAAAGATCCAAAATTAAAAAGTACAAAAATCCAAAATTTAAAAAATTAAAAATTAAAAAATCCAAAATTTAAAAAAATAAAAAACCCAAAATTCAAAATGTAAAAATTAAAAGATTAAGAAATCCAAAATTTAAAAAGTACAAAAACCCAATATTAAAAAGTCCAACAATCCAAAAGTGAAAAAATCCAATAATCCATTAATTGAAAAAATCCAAAAATGAAAACAAGTTTCACTTCTGTCGCGTGGCATTCCACGCACACTTTTTTTTTTATTAATTTTAATATTTTGAACAGATTAACATTTATTCTTTGTTTGTGCAACATATATATATATATATCCCTTGTAAATTTCTTGGTTCTTTAAGACCCAGTGGTAGGCTATTTAGTACAACAAAGATATCCTGGTAGTAGGAAGGTTCAGATAACTGCCTATTAGTGCCTTTTATGCAACTTGCCCTAAAATGAACATCAATGAAATCCACTCTGGCATTTTATCATTGGAAACTTTAATTGCATCTATTTTTTAATAATTTTGTTCCAGTAACTGTAACGAATGCTTGGCTGGACAATAAGTAAAGAAAGAACATCTACTTGCCCCAAGAAATTAGTTTGATCGATCATTCGATGCTATCAGTTTGTTCAGCAAGATACGCTTCGTAATTATTTTCACAAATGACTTAGATTGGAATGTGATAAGAAGTAAGTGGTTTGCCATCTGCTACTCTTGTTCTTGTAAGGTTTAACTTTGCGAAATGAGGATTCTCATTGGTTAAAAATAAGGTACCCTAATTCCATGCATCTAATGTCCTGATGAAATCTTGTGAACCGAAGTGTTCTGAATCCAAATGTGTATTCAGATCCTCTTTGTCGCGTCAAATTCTTCCGAAACTTTATATATATGCCCAGCATTCTGGGAGACCCTGAAGGTCTAGAAATACATTACAATACTCTTTACATTAAAAAAAACATCCATTTCAAAAGAAAACACATCAGCAATACGTAAACAATTGCAACCTAAATCACATTATATAAATGACTGTTTAAAAAATAAAATTCTCAAAACTCACTACGTTTGCCTCTCTGTCATTCTTTGTAATTTCGTGAGGTGTAGGAAACGATGGAAATCACTGGAAGCAAGGTCCGGGGTATAGGGTGGATGTTTAAACAATTTCCCAGCCGAACTTCTGCAGAAGACTTGCTAGAAGGTGTTTGAACATCCATCCTACAGCCCGGACCTCGCTCCCAGTGATTTTCATCTTTTCTTACGCCTCACGAAATGACAAAGAATGACAGAGAATGACTGAGGGGCGAAGGTGGTTTTCACACGGTGGTTCAAATCGTAGGCAAAACATTTCTACGACACAGGTGTTCAAAAGTTTCTGCCACGGTAATACAAATGTTTCAATTCAGGTGGCGAATATGTTGAAAAATAGCTGAACACTGGCTGTGTCTGTGGCAATAAATATTTCCTTGAAATTGTGTTTTGTTTCTGTAAACGGCCCCAGGGAAACTTACTTTATGGATACGCCTCTTATCTTTGAAACAAGATTTTCTTAACTAAATAACATCATGAGCTATAACAGCCTAGTAGTAACCAATATTATTAGTAAGTGTTTTAAAAAATGTTCTCAAGGAAATGTTATTGTGGATCAGTTTAATCCACAACTTTTTATTGCACTATTGTTTCTTTCAAATTATTTTTGCAGAACCACCTCCTTCTGAGTAATTGTCTTTTGAATACCGTTTACAATAATATTTTCAATTTTATTTTTATTGTTTTCCTTTGCTGTAATAAATCAAAATTTTAGTATAGGTTCAACAAAACTAAAATGAGAAAAGCAAAACAAAAAAGGAAAAATACAACAATTCGAGCAATATATTTAGTTCATAAAATCAGATTAAAATGAACAGAAAATAATACCATATTTACTTTCCTCATTTATCTAGTGGTTTCGATTAACCGATCCCTTCAGAGTCCGTTTCCAGGATTAAATCAGCATTCTTCGCAGACCCATTTCATTATTCCAATAAATCTTCAAGTCTGTTGAACTAGCTGTAAGCAAAACTGTTTGTGAAAACATTATATACTAAGATCTGCTGTTTTCAATACAATTAGATTGTTTTGGTATTCCTTAATTTTTTTTATATTTTTCCTTTCTAGTTATTATTCTTATTAGTTTACATTTCCAAAGTATTTTATAAAAATATTTTCATAAGGCTTAATTACTTTCGCACATACTGTATTTCTTAGTTTTACGTCATAAAGGCATAATTTATTTGTAATTTTTAGTTCTTAAAATATGATAATTATAACTCATCCACTTAGTTTCTGTTGCAGTAGGGTTTCTAACATGTTGGCTGTAGATTTCCAAACCATCAAGTCCTCGGAATGTAAAAATGTTGTGAAGAATGTGCTAGGTAGAGAAGAAAAAGGGTAGGTCATTCTCCTGAAAAAGAAAATATTGTAAGAATCAGAAATGATCCAGGAATATGTGTACTACCAAGGCAGTTAATTAATCCATTCTAAACTGGACTGTCCCGTAAAATTGGAGCATCTGCCAGCCCCATGTGAAACAATCTTCCAAGAAAAAAAAAAGTCATCCAATTTTGAGGACTCAGGTGTTAGAGAAACTGAACAATATAGTATATATAGGCAACTGCGTGCCAGTCTGCTTTACAGCACTGAGAAAGAATCGGCAAATAACAAAAGCCTTCTTGTGTGGTCTTATTGAAGTTATTCTTTTAACAACATGTTATTTACATTTTCTCATGAACTTAGTTCTGATTAACAATTTATTTTGTCAAGAATAAAAATTCCGTATTCTTGTATTCATTAGCCATATCGTCCTCAAATTTATAATAACATTAAGAGTTGTACTAAGTTGTAGTTAGCATTTTTAGAAAAGCAATCAAAGAAAAAGAAATGTTTGTACAAAAGGTACCACTAAATTAAAGTTCATTACAGAATAGCCTCTGAAGCTATATTGACAACTTGTAAACCACAATTTTCACCTGTAAGCTATTGTATCTTTTTAGTTTTTTATTTATTTTGACAAGTTTAGTATTTTTTTTCACTCAGCAAGTTTTGCAAAAACGGTCCTCAAACTATTCCGAGAACATGACAGCAGAATAAACTCGCCTTCTAAGCGCCTTCTCACTCTGCACTATAGGCTGATTTCGTCCTATCTAAGAACCGAAGTACAAGTACAAAAACCAGTAGGAATATATCTGTATACTCTAGCACATTATGATCAAGAGTGAGATAGAGTACTGGATTTTGTTTACTTTAAGATGGTTTTCGGAGCGGAGGAACTAATGGAATGCGAAACCAAAAAGCACTAAGGATTATGTGTAGGGCAAAGTAAAATATGTATAGGAGTATCACCATAGATTTTAGTTGTACAGCCGGTTGCAAAAAAAGGATGAGGCGCCTAATCGTCATGTTCCAGATGCTCGTCTCGTCATCGCCTGCATGCACAAGATAGCACGTAACTAAACCGTTAAAAGTGTCTAAATTTTGTTCACGAGTCCGATAAATTTTATTAAATCGAATAGAGAGTAAATTCTAGATACACTAGTTTATCTGAAGAATTAAATTTTAATATTTTCGAGCAACGTAAAATCTATTGGAGAAGATATTTCAAAACCAAGCCATGTATTATAATACTGTAGCAAGCAAAGTGGTTACAGTCTAGTAAGAAAACTAATCCCAACAACAGACCTCTCTTTCCAACTCCTTCTGGCATATGGTTTGTTTTCGTGTTCAAAAGAAAAAGAGTGTTATTTATTTAAGATTTTTTCAAGAAGTAAAAACTATCGTACCATTGTTTATTGAAGTATTAACGGGAAGCGAAATCACAACTTTTGGTACACAAGTTCTGTCAATGGACAGACCGCGGCAGTATTTACAAGTTCGTTTACACTTGTGAACCGCTTCATAGAACTTTAATTTTATGACGAACAAGATTCGGTTGCAGCCGGTTGTACAAAGCTGAATTTTGAGTCTCCTGTGGTCATACACCTACCACTTCCAATAATAAAAGCATCTCTTCTATATCTATATCTACATTTATAGGTCTGGCTGGGCAATATTCCAAGGACCATTCGTGAAATGGCTCATACACACTTAATGCCGGTTGTCGACCAAGAGCTAAGCTAACTTAGCTTAACTTAGCTCACATACAGTGAGGGGTTTCATATATAGTTGTGCCGGATTTCTTATGTAGTTATGTCAGCACAACTACATATGAAATCCCGCACTGTATGTGAGCTAAGCTAAACTAACTTAGGTTAGCTCTTGGTCGACAACCGGCATAAATGTGGTAACGATAAATAGTTCCCAGGCTTAGAAATAAGAGGAATGTACCTTAATGGAGGAATCAGTTGTTTTCAACTTGCTGAGGAAACCAAGCAGTGCATACTTCAGCCGCCATTTCACACAGAGAGGACAGTGCTTTGTTGTTGCTGTCGTAATCTGAAAACAACCTGAACAACTCAGTTTGTTCATAATAGGTTTATAGTTTTTTTGTTTAATCTCCAATTGAATAAAAATGAAAAATGCTAAAAATAAGGTAAAATATGGCACAAAAAGGTGCTACTAAACTCGTTATTTAACAAGCTTGAATTCTCGAACAGCAGACTACTGACGAATTCCAGTAAAATTTAAAAGAAAAAATGGATTATTTAGTAATTATTTTTCATTATTGAAGGTGTGCCTTCAGTTCATTGAAAGTTACTTAGGCGTGTATTCCCTATTACAGGCCATGGAGGCCAAGAGGGTTCCAGGAGGTTGAGGCTCCCAGATTTTCAGGCAATCCTCACATGATGGTGGTAAGGTTGTCAGCCTTAAGCACCGGCCGCCTTTACCCCCAGGATTGCTCCTGGTACTCATTTCTGTTGGAGGCTGAGTCGACCCCAGGGCCATAGTGCTACCAGAAGGATTACGTCAATTGAAAAAGTCCAACGACTTCATCGGGGATCGAACCCGCAACCCTTCCGGTTTGTAGCGCAGCGCCTCAACCATTACGCTACGGCGTTCCCCGAAAGCTACTTAAGGTCTTAATTATTAGAACAAAACCAAGATAATTACATAACAAAAGCAATGAATCTCAAAAGTCAGAGTGTATAAACGATGAAATGCGAATTAGAACATTGTTAGGCCTAAAAGGCTGCGGTAAAAATAAAGGGGGGAAAGGGGATTATGGGCACGGTAGAGAAAAAAGGAATAGGCCCTAAAGGCTGGGGGAAAGGGAGGAATAAAGGGGGAAAGGTACTAGAAAATTGCCACCAAAACTGCAAGAATGGGAAATATGACTGCATTCTTTAAATTATAATTTCTCTCGTAGTGATTGTTTTCCTTAACAAATTTCTGTAAAAACTTGTGGATAATCCTAGACATTAATTTTAATGCGCAAATACTTTGTTTTTTTCTGTCCTGTAGTAAAAAATACTGGCATATAACCTATTGAATGTGTATATAATGTAACTAAATTTAGATAAGAACATCATTTCAAAGTGAGTTAATTTCAATTACATAAAATGAGTGAAAGGCCGTTTGTTAAAAAAATTGAGAAAAACGTCATTTTTTGTACCCGTTGGTCAAATTTTACCATATTTTTAGTTCTCGTTTTAAGAAAGTGTAAGAAAATTGGTTCGATAATCATAACCTTTTTTTTAAGAATTAGTGAACATGTGACAAAATCGCCCATACATTCCAAAAGAAAGGCCTAAACTTAACAGAAAGGTAGAAGTGTCACACAACTAAGTTTGTTCACACAAATTGTTATGTAAAATTGTTTACTATGGTTGGAGTTGACATTTCTAAAACATTTAGGTTCCTGGTACTCCTACTTCTTAAAAGAAGGTTTCGGACTTAATATACAAATATACTAAGCATTAGGAAAAATAAGTTAGTAGGTAATTTGGTGAGTTGTCAATAAACTTAATAATGCACTACATAATAATGGATATGACTGAAGTTTATACTTCATAACAGTTTTGATGAAAGTAAAATGCTACAAGATATTATTACTATTACTAGTTGTATTTGCTTTGATACATACCCAAAGACAGGGAACTGCTGGTCCTCTTTCCATACATGCTGCCGTTAAATGGCAGGCGGCGATATGGAACCCCCGGGCTACACTTTGATATTAGAGTCAGCATCAAAGTGACCAAGAATAAAATGGCAGACTGTGTCAACTTCATGTCTCACCTATTTCTTCCTGTTAATATAGGAAAACGCTTGTAAAATACAAAGGTACGAGAGCGACCACAAAATAATTTTCCCTGGGATCGTCTACGGAAACAGAACACAATTTCATGGAAATATTTATTGAACAGATACAGCAAGTGCTCAGTTACTTTTTAACATATTCGCCACAGGAATTGAGACATTCGTCATAACGTGGGACCAACTTTTGAATACATGTGCCATAGAAGTCTGCCGCGTAGGATTTGAACCATTGTGTTATAACCTCCGTTTCTATGTCAATATCTACCATTCTCTGTCGTTCACAGTCATTTCTTCAGGGATAGGAAAAGATTAAAATCCCTGGGTGCGCGGTCCGAGCTGTAGGGTGGAGGCTGAAACACCTCCCTGCAAGTCTCCTGCAAAAGTTCGGCTAGGAGATGTTTCAACTTCCACCCTACAGCCCGGAGCTCGCTCCCAGTGGTTTCCATCTTTTCCTACACCTCAATAAAAGACAGAGAAGCGGAGATGATTGTCACACAGTGGTTCAAATCCCAGGCGGCAGAATTCTACGACACAAGTGTTCAAAAGTTGGTCCCACGGTACGACAAATGTCTCAATTCCTGTGGCGAATATGTTGAAAAATAACTGAACACTTGCTATATCTGTTACAATAAATATTTCCATTATTTTTTTTAATTATAGCCTACAATTACATCATTAGGCTTAATATTATTGCCAGCACATTATGTAATTCTTCCCTACTGATGTTTGATTAAGCTAGGTGTCCATGTTTTTTTGTAATGTATACAAGTTTGTAAATTAATCTAATCTAAATAAAATATTTTATGCCAACAAAATGCAAAATTAATAAATTTCATTCGTGTCATAGTTTTGTGTGTAGGCTACACTGTGGCTGAGTAAACGCATTATGCACTAAAAAAAATCATTTTTGAAATAATCATACCAACATTATGAATCAAGCTAAACTTTTGCTATCACGAGTTGTTAATATCCGATAAAAAGTAAAAATTTAAAGTAAGTTATTTTCCGCCAGCAATAGGCTACATTTAAAATACAGAACTTATAAATGTTAGACCAATGAGCAAAGTTAATCTTGATCATAGTAGTAGTGTATTTATTTCTCACAAAAAATTTTCACATATAAACCACATTACACATTAACCGGCGCACGGGTCGGTGTCGACCATACGTGCTCACTGCATACACTTAAATTATTACCCCATAAAAACCCAATTGAAAAAAAACTATATTCTATTATTTACATAACTACGAGTAACCCCAGACGTAACCCCCCACCCCGAAGCAAGTAAAAATTTCATAGACACATAGACATTATTAAGACAAAAAACAAAAACATGATAAAAAAATAACACTTAGATTTCCTTAATTCTCTAAATCTAGGCTTTCTCTCATACATCTAACTTTCTGCAGAAATTTACATAACCCATGCCAATTGTGCTCATCCAGTAATAGATTTAGACATGCCTCCCTACTTCTTTGCGAGTTTAAAAATTTGTCGGGTAGCATCATAACTCCCCAGCGCTCTGTAACTCTATATCCCGCCAAGATATGAACCCAGGTTTCATTTTCCCTGCACATTGGGCAATCTTGATCATAGGTATGATGGAGGTTTTATACTAAATTTCATCTCAGTCTCTTTAAAAAGATGAGTAATGAGGAAAACAGTTTTAAAAATATCAGGCTATGGGAAGTAAGAGATAAACAAACCTAATGTAATCATTCCACTGATACTTTACCTAATTATTCTGAATTAAAATTCTCCTGCTGCATAAACTGGATACGACTCATTGGTTTTCCTGCAGTCTATTTCTTTTGCTTAAGTATTGTCGAAACTTCCAAAGTAATGTATACTCGAGTCCGATATAATGTACAGTAGTTCATGTTGGTAAAGGAATTCTAAACAGGCTCTACCCTTCCTTGCTTCTTTTTCTCGCAATGTTATTAAGTTATTAATTTTATTAAATTATTGTTGTTATAAACCTATTATTGTGTTAATATAAATTGTGAAAAAGTTCAGAACCTTCTTATATAAAACTTACCTTAACTTGATGATGCAGCGAATGTGGATGAGTAACGATTGCTATACATGGGAGGGAAGAGGCTCTTATATAGAGGATTCCATGCAGATGTGTTTGAAAGATGAAAAATCTGGTTATATTTCCTTGATGCCGGCGTCAGAATTCCTGGGCTTGTCACCACACATTTTCCATGTTTACTGGACGTGGGAGACTTCTTCAGGATCGAATATTTTGTCTATATTTCTCGTGGTCAGTCACATTGTGACCTATGGCTGTTGTTTCGGTGTCAGTATCAGAACAATACATAGGATATGTGTGCATTTAATATTGCAGCGTCATTGTTATTTAGCGCACAAGACTTGAAACTGAATTTTATTTTGCGAATGACAGTAATTGCGAAACAAGGACTTATCCCATACTCAAAATCAAACCTCTTGAGACCAACTAGTGAAAAATATACAAAAATGTTTAAAAAACCTGACTGAATTATTTGTAAATTAAAAAGATAAATTATTTAGGATAATTTTAATATTGTTATACAACTTTAAAGCCAGATCGCTGACTGACTCAGCCACTTGCTAACATTAATTTTTATCCACTTCCAGAAACTTGAAATTTGACAAACGTATTACTTTCAGCTTACTAACCGAAGGGAAAATTCCAAAGAGTTAAAATTTTAATTTAACCGAAACAACTTTATATTGTTTTCACTCTCTCACTAAATTAATATTTACCGACTTTCAGAGGAACTAGTAACTTTAAATTTGGTAAGTTTATAGATTTTAGCCTGTAGCCTAACCGTCGTGGAAATTAAAAAGAAGTTATACTTTCAATTTTTGACCCCCAAAAAATGCGTCAAGTAACCGATGTATCGATCGCCAGCAATATTGAGATAGTCACTAACTTTTTAAAGTTGGTATACATGATAAATTTACTCACCATTTCGAAGAGCTAATTGTTTGGCAAGTAAATAGCCTATTTGTACTTATTATTCCCTAACGTAGAAAAACAGTGTGCTAAACTTATTCGTTAAGTGCATTAAAGATTATGAACTTACCACACTTGTTTTGCAGTATCGGTGCACTATAAAATGGGGTTGGGCTAATTTTATATAAAAAGAGTGGGAATATCAATGGATTATTCGAAAATGTTCTTATCCAAAATCACCCCCACTCAATTTTTTTCGTATAAACAGGGTTCTACTATATCTCCAAACTTTGGAAAAGTGACTTAGATTTTGTTTCCCTGAATCTCCAGATGTTGTCCAAATTCTAGCAGAATTAAGGCATATGGAGATGGATTAAACTCAGATATCCATAAACTCGTTGTTATGATTTGGAGGAAGGAAGAATTTACAAAAGTATAGAAAGAATATTTTATTGTAAAAGTCATAAAAAGGGAGATAGTACCAATTGTAATAACTATAGAAGAATTTCTCTCTTATCAACATCACAAAAAATTTTGTGTAATATACTTCTGTCAAGATTAACACCATATATGGTCGAAATCATTGGAGATTACCAATGTGGATTTAGGCGAAATAGATCAACCATTGATAAAATATTTTTTAGTACACGCTCTCTAAAACAGCTGCTTATCGGACTGGTAACAAGCCGAAAAATTGCATTTTAAAGGACAAGGCCGCTAAAATTGCATAAAAGTGCATTCAAATTGCATTCAAAATGCAGTTTTAGCGGCCTTGTCCTTTAAAGTCGTCATGGCAATCTATAAACAAAACCCAGATGGCATTGACCAGTCACACCAACTTTAACATGGATTTACGCATATAATTGCTCATAAAACAAACAAATTTAAGCCAACACGTTTCTTTATGAAAATCAGAAACTTTACCAGGATTTTTCGCAAAACACGGTAGCCCACTTCATCACACGACAACAAATATAAGCCAACAACTTTTCACATCTTCGTTCACATAGCTTACATGGATGCACCAGCATTTAATTGCAATATATTCCCTATTCCTTCTGCCGTGATGTTGCTGGCACCAGCTCCAATTCAATGTTTTTGACTTGGAGTGAAATTTCCTCGGGATTATAATACATATTTTCACAAGCTTTTCATAAATACTAGTTCGTATTTATTATTGTTTACAAATCAGCGACTCATATAACGCATTCATAGCCTACCGCATTTCGTACGGTTCATTGTTGTCTTGCGTTTGAGAGGGCCGTGAGAATATGGTAGACTACCTTTCATTACAATTAATTATATACGGTATTTTGTTTCATTTCATATAATTTAGAGAGCTATTACTAAAAAATATTGTATGCACCACGTACGCAAAAACTTTAGCGGACTCATCCAGTATTTCAGCCTCGGCTTTCGCCTCGGCCGCTATACTAGATTCGTCCGCTAAAGCGTTATTTTGCGTACTTGATACATAAATAGCTATTGCATTCGCCAAATCTTGGAGAAAAATTGGGAATATAATAAGTCTCTTCACCAGCTAAAGTTATACATAGATTAAAAAAGTATATGATTCAGTTAGGCGGGACAAATTATGCAATATCCTTATTGACATTGGGATCTCAAAATAGTTATGTTGATCAAAATATGTCTAAATTAAATCTGTAGTAGACTTGGATTATGGAAACTTATATAAGATAGGTTTGACATTAAAAGTGGCTTGAAGCAAGGAGATGCGTTATCGCCTTTACTTTTATTTCGCTTTGCCATTAGGAAAGTTCAAGAAAGCAAGGTAGGCCTAGAATTAATTGGCAATCATCCGATTTTAGCTCATGCAAATTATGTTTTTGTGTTGGGCGATGACATAAACACAATCGGGAGAAATGAAGAAAGTCTTTTTGATGCCTGTTCGAATGTTGGATTGGAAATTAATACACATAAAACTATGTAGGCCTATATGGTCAAGAAACGTCAAAATAATGCGCTACGAAATATTATAATAGCCGGTAAAGCATTCGAACAAGTGGGGAAATTCAAATATGTGGGAGCAATAATTACAGATACAAATAATATTAGGTAGAAGTTAAGTGTCGACTGAAATCAGGAAATGCTTGTTTTTATGCAGTTCAGAAACTCTTACCTTCCCGTCTTCTGTCTAGAAATCTAAACATAAAAATTTATCTGCCGGTTTTCCAAAACTGGGTGCTTATAAAAATATTGGTACCTAAAAGAGATGGAAATGGGTAGCCTACTGGAGAAAACTGCATAATGACGAGGTTCATAACCTGTAGGCCTACTCCCCACCGAATAAGTTATAGGGAAAGGGATGGGCATGTTGCGTGAATTAGGAAGGAAAGACATATCTAAAAAATATTGACTGCGAGACCCAAAGGAAAGAGACCACTTGGAAGAACTAGACGTAGGTGGGAGGACAATATTAGGGTATATTTAAGGGATTTGCGAGGGATGGTTGGATGGGGTTAACACAGAATATGGTTGAATGGTGGGCTCATGTAAGTGCGGCAATGAACATCCGGGTTCCATAAAATAGATAATAATTCTTTAGCTTGCTTAAGAACTTTTGCATATTGCCACTGAATAAATAAGAAAGCAAAGTCAATAAGGATACTGCATAATTTGTCCCGCCTGACTTTTTTTTTTATTTTTTTTATTAAATCTATGAATAACGTTAGCTGGTGAACAGACTTATTATATTCCCACTTTTTCTCCAAGATTTGGCGAATGCAAAATATTTGATCAATGGTTGATTTATTTCCCCTAAATCCACATTGGTAATCTCCAACGATTTCGACCACATATGGGGTTAATCTTGATAGAAGTATATTACACAAAATTTGTTATGATTTTGATAAGAGAGAAATTCTCCTATATTTATACTTATTGCTATTGGTCCTATCTCCCTTTTTATGGATTTATCCTTCATTTGTAATCACCTCGGTTTTTATCTTCATTTTTCTGACTGTTCTAGTTTTGCGAAATGAGAGCACATTGCTATTGAGAGGATGATTAAGAAGACATGGCTGTACATGAAGTTCACACCGAATAAAACGTGATGGTACAAGCCTTTGTACTTGTCCTGACACGAATACTCTGCAGGGGTTCCTCTCAAAATGTGGGCCGCGACTACTGGCATGCTCGCAGGCATATATTCAACAGCACCTCAGAACTGCACAGTAGTATAAGACGTGTTCTTGAATATACAATGACGAGCTTGAAAATATAGTCCATGTAAATGTCTTTTTTATTTTATTACTCGCACAAATGAGGTACACGCATCTTGACCATGTTAACTACGTGCTCTGCATATGTAATGCTTATCAGGAACAGATGGCGAGATTTAAGTCTGTGTGGAATTAATTTTTATATAAAAAGCATTTTAAAAGTATTAATGACTCGCAAACGGCCGTGATTCTTAGGAATTGGCCGTGAGCAGGTGTGAAAATGAGGCGTGCATCTATTCCTGTACTCACACTGCAAGAATATTGTTATTCTGTTTTTGATGTTGAAGAACTTGGGGCAACAATGCCTTAACCCCTCGTGGCGTTTGCGGAGGAATATCGGTTTTAGGGGCCCACAAAAGTAAGTGTCTGAGGAAAGCGTTTTCATTTTGTGCTAACTTATATATGCGCAGAACTGATTTAAATACTGTGAGGCGAACTGCACATTGCAGTACGATAACAATATAAACTGTTATTACTTAGATTTTGAAGAAAGACAACCTTATGCTGTCGTTACCATGGAGTAACTTCCGAAAACGTTTTACCTAGTTTATGGTTACCTAGTTTATGGTTTCATTGTCCCTAGACCCCAAAACCATCGGTACTGCCAAAATTTATATTTAACACTTTATTATATAACTTAATTATATTATATATATAATTATATTATGTAACACTTAATTATATTATATACCCACGTAAGCACACATATAAACATGTTTATGTATAAGCTTCCTATATAGTAGGCCAATGTTTATATGTTTATATAGGCCTATGTACTGTGCTTATTTAACTCATAGGACCTTTCGGTTTGGCCCAATAACATAATAATGAATCTGAAATTAGCCTATAAGAATGCATTTAAAATCAGCCAATAGTGACGGGTTTCACTCAATCTTTTTCCAAATTTCGTTAAGCCTCTTACTAGCACGATAAAGATAGGTCCTCGATAGTATGAATGAAGTACCGTACATTTTTATACTTACAGGCAACATGTTTTTCGAGAGACAGAACTCAACAATATGCATCGCTTGTAACTATGCATGTGTCATCGCCTTTTAATAGTATGATTTTTATAAAATATTATCTAAATAATTCATTACAGCGTTTTCACTAATAAATGTTTTTATGCATTTTTTTGTAAAGTATTCATTGTCAATGCAATTCGTTACATCAAATTATTTTCCTAAATTCACATGTAGCGTTACCTATTATAACATTTTAAAAGGTTTGAGGTGTTTACTTTTAAGTTAATACGGAATAACTTTTTTTTTTTTTTTTTTTTTTTCTCGCGAGAGTAGCCTAACAATTTTGCATGCTATCCACGCGTTGTTCCAAATAGATATTACTAGGGGTCCTATTTTACGGTGAATAAAAGTTTTAAATTTTGGGTACAAAATTGAGTTAATTTCGGTTTTATTTCGCATAACGCATAAAATTTCAGTGTTATTTCGCATTAAAATAAAATTGATTTACAGCTTATGCGGTGAAAAATGTTACATAGGCCTATTTCTGCAAAAAATGTCAAATCCTCCTCGATTATAGGCCATTTATTTTGTAAATTTTAACAATTTCTAGAGTAACACAATTTCCTTGACCTACTTATAGTCTATCGAGGGTTCATTGAGGATATAAATTATTGGAGACTAAAATATAACTACTTTTATGTTGAAATAAAATGCAAAATAAATTAACCGTCCTAAATTCAAATATGTCTGTGCTGTAACAAAAATCAGTTTACACGAACCTCTATATATATATGAAATTATTTTAATCTTAATTTAAAAATAATAGCCTTTTCTTTTAGTTCTTTGCATTATATCACTGACATACCTGCCAGCTTAAAATTTACTTGGTTTATCGAATATTTTTTTGTTTTAGTATGCATATATTATTTTGTCTGACTTCTATAAATAGAGGGTATAATTTAAGTCCTCTTGTAAAAAATGCCTTTCTAAAACTCCAGATTTCCCTTCAGAAATATAATTTAATTCAAAGAAAGGGAAAGTTTGCACGGACAACGAAAATTTTGCAAATTAATAAAATTTCTCGTTTTTTTTTTCTTTCTTCACAAATGTAAAACGACTATATTTCGGCCTAGAAGTGATTAAAACAAAAGCAAATCAGTTTAACAATGGTAACATCCATAATTCGTGAATCAGTCACTAACGAATACTAGGCATCCCTATATGTTACTTAGATTTAATAAGTGCCAGTATGGTACTTTATAAGATTGTGTGGGGGACGGGGAAATGTCTCCCCGTGTGTCGTACGCGATAACTCAAATACGCTTTATCGGATTTTCACAAAATTTGGTATACTCATTTATAACGTCCATGAGAAGAAGCCTATTGATATTGGACCAAATCGTTTGACCGGATGCCCAATTTACTGACTATTTAATGGTAATATATTAGAAAGAATTTATCAAATGCAAATTAGTTATGACAACATATTGTTTTACAGCATTGTATTTATATACAGTATTGTAAATTGCAATACAGATAGCTATGACAAATAACACTATTATTTTACATAATATGCTTGTAAAACTCTATCGTTAACTGAGCCAGGTGGCCGCATTTGGAGGTCCCTGGTTGAATCCAGTAACAGGTCAATTTGAATTTTTTTGTATGTTTTTATGTGAGTGTGCGAGTGTCAAGATATCACAGATCTGTACAGTTCTGCTGATGCAGGACGATGTTAATCTGATTTAAAAAATATAGACCTTTGTTTTTCAGTAAATCCTTCTTAATGCATCAATCTGGAGCTTAACTCAGAAATCGATTTAAAAAAAAAAACTTAATTTTTATGCATATTAGGCCTATAATTTCAATTATAACTGATTAAACAAAAGCATTCTGGCACTTTGTTACATCAGTATACCTGATTTTATTATTATTATTATTATTATTATTATTATTATTATTATTATTATTATTATTATTATTATTTGTATTTGTATAGGATTAATTAGTATCTATCGAGATAACGATTAACATGGCTTGAGATAGAAATCCCCGCAGGCTGAAGTATGCATGCAGTGGCAGATACAATTAAACATCACGTAGAACTGATATTACTTTTGCACTGAATGGGCTTGACCACGAGAAATATTAATTGCCTGTTTCGTTTTTACCCGCCGCGCCAGGAATAATAATTACCTTGGTGTGTATTTTTTATTTATTTTTTGTTATTTCTTATTTATGTGTTGGTTTACATTATAGGCGACCGTGTAATGCGTTACGTGAAGCTCTGAAGTATTGCTCCAGTTGTTTGAGTTGCGCAAGTTTGAGGCATGATGAAATGCCGGCTTTAATTTATCCGAGCGACACTACAGTCTAGAATTCTTCCGAATACTCTACATTTCACTATTGTGACCTCGCACGACACGCCTTCCATTTTATCGCCACATACCATGGTTTATCAACCCGTGCGTCGAGACCCCTCCAGCAAAGAAATCTTAAAAGATTCATTTTAAACATACAGTCGGCCAGGGCCGTCGCGTGGGGCGATCGCCCCGGGCACCGCGACCAGGGGGGCACCATGGCAACGGCAAAAATAAAACAACAACATTTTTAAAAAAAGTTAGATGTACATAACGTATTTTTTAAGTTTAGGTATAACTGAATTTTGAACATTAGGTTATACGTATTTATTGAACAAATAAATATTTGACACCAATAACTTTATATTTGCTAAGTTATCCCAAAATAAATATTTGCTCAAAATTGAGCAGCTGAATTTGCTTGTAGGCCTATACTGTTAATAGTTTTTGCCTAATAATGAACTCTACTGTGGGCCTTAAATCCTTGAATCCTTACAGATAGGTGAAATGTCGGGTGAGTGCACGTGGGATAGAGTTTGGGGGGGGGGGGGGTGGCGCCTGACGAAATCTTGCCCCGGGCGCCAAAAAACAACGCCACGGCCCTGCAGTCGGCCCAAAACGAAATCTGAGCAATATTTACTAAATATTACCTTCTTTGTAAATAAAGTACCGTATACGAGATAAGACGACTTTCAGATAAGACCATGTATACATTTTCGTCAAAGTTTTATAGTTTTAGCATATATCTGTCCTTTAAGACGACCCCCAAACTATCAACTGTAAACGGCGTATGCATTTATGTTTAAGAAACAACTTTATTTTTCTATAAAACGGCTCTAACGACTTGGTTTAAGCCTAATAATTTTCACGAGGTGACATTAAGAGCTAAAACTATTATTTATTTTAAAACATTTTGCTTTTAAAATCATTTGAAATAGTTACAACTAGTCTGGTGCATCACATTGAACCAACCAATGGCGGTCCCAGGGGGAAGGCTGTGGGGCTGCCGCCCCCTTTGGTTCTGCAGCATCCCAAATCTTAACTAAATTCATTACTTTCATTTTCAGACATAAGCTAAGGATTGAGTAAACACATAATGAATTCTTTTTAACTTGCAATGTGATTTGATTTATCTATAGGCCGATTATTATAGGGACGGTTCACTATCCTGAATAAAAAAAGGGACAGAAAAGATAATGTGTTAGCGATAGATAGCATGGACTACAAAGAGCGATAGTGTGTTCCTGTATGCGATTCCTGTATGGGACAGATCAGCAGGCAGGCCGCAGTCAGCTGATCGAAGAACAATAGGAAGACTATTTGGAAATTTATGGCATCTGCTGTCAGTGGTCTAATAGACAAACAATAAAAGCAGAAATAATAATGAAAATTTTATATTCAAGGTAATGTAACATGTTATTTTAAAAGTTATAAAAATGTCTAAAATGAACAACAAAAGATGACCTATCTCTTGAAAATTACGAAAAATGCAAAATATATAAAAACAAATTGCCCTTTTTCATCAATTATTTATGATACACATTTGTATGTATTCGAGCTATATTTTAACATTCATATAAGAAAGATGCAAAATCATCAAATGCCTTGCCCTAATGCACCAGAAACTTAGGATAAACAGGGTAAAATGCGAACTTCACCGCGGTAAATTATTATTATTATTATTATTTTTAATGGAGAATGGCCGTTAGTATCTAGTCAATAGTCATATGAATCTGTTTTTCATAAAGTTCGTGTTTGTAAATGCAAATTCACAAGATGTATATGATGAACCAAAAAAGGCACATGGCTTTATTACCAACATCTCAAGCTTTCTATTCGCTATAATAATACCTACAGTACATTATTTAAAATAGTAAAATAATACAGTGAAAAAATATATAATTCAGTTCTGTGTCATTGTTTCTCTGGTCCGAAGGGCAAAATGCCTGGATAGGTGGTCCGGAGTCCATCAATATTAATGACAAATCTAGATAGTTTAACAATTTTTTTTTATCTTTCCGAAATATCGACTTTGGATCCCATTTTTTTACGGTAAACACGGAGAAACGTACGCCACTTTTGCATAAAATATGAAGTCCTGTAGTAAAAATTAATTTAATACAATCCCAGCGTGAACTGAAATTTCGTCTGTGGACTTGAACATAGTTTTCATTATGCATGGCGGAATGTGCGAGCAAAGATTAATTTCGGCACTTAGAATATGGCATTAGAATTCTTCCGCCTTGGAAGTCGACCGGACGGTCCTAATTTATACCAGTTTAATAAGTCGTACAAATATTTCTTTTTCCTTTCATTAAAATAAATCTCTTTATTTTCCTCTCTGGATTACAGAAATATAACGAGTTTCAAACCTAACAACGTCTCCCCATTTGTCTAATGAAATGCCTTTGGGGAAATAGTTTCAATTTATCACGGTGTAAGAAATATTATTGCAATGCATGATACATATGAGGACTGCTAATTGATCATTCAAGTAAAAAACCAATACTTGTAGGGTGATTAATAGAACACCTAGATTAGCTCTGTTTGTGTATGTTTTGCCGGCTATAGGTGCCAAATTCTCTCATAACAAATTTCTATTCAAGGTACAATAACCCTGAATTAGTTAACACTACAGGCAATGTCAGACACTGGAGATAATTTACCATCTTTATATACACAGTGATCAGAATACGCGTTATCTATCCAAGAGGGGATTCGTACATTGCGACCTGATAACCGGAGATGAATTAAAATCGGACATGAAAATAAAACTTCTTTTTTTTTAAGTCAAAGTGAACAATTTTCTTTTCAGCGAACAGCTACCAGTTTAGGAATGTTTTGCGTTTGCAGTTTTAAGCCTTACGGTAAATGTAAGACATGTCGCGTTCAGAAATTTTCTGTAAAACAAAATCTTGATTTTCTGAAATGGCCTGGTGAATTAATCCTTGCAAGATAATATTCGCCACTCTTCACAACACGCTTTTTATTATAAAGTATCCACCAGTAGACCTACGTATATTGTCGTTTCCCCTCCCAAATGTGCCTCTCTTATGTTCCGGCTCTATTAAACAGTAAAAATCAGTCTCTAGAAGTGCCTAATGATTTCGTGTTGCATACCAACATGTTATGGTGTGATTTATTACAAAGTATCATAAAGAAACTTGTGGTCATTCTGTGATTGATAGATTAAACTGCCGGCTACAACCTTCCCATTAGTCAACGTTGTCGCAATTTATGTGCATGAAGCCTCATTTAGTTCCGTAAGATGCGTTCAATTACAGTTTACGCGCAATCTGATCTACTAACTCCACCGAAATTGTCGGAAATAATAATTTAAGAACAAATTTGCATATGCCCTTCCATGAAGTTTTACCAGTTGTAGCGGACCATAGGATTGTTTGTTTGTGTGTGATAGTAGTCATGACTTTCACGTATACACTATGTCATAGGCGTACCGAGGGGGGGGGGTTTGGGGGTTTGAACCCCCCCCCCCCATTGATTAAAAAAAGGAAAATTGTATTATTTTTATAGTCTGCCCATAAATTACTTAATACAAGTATAAAGCGTGGGAAGCTTAAAACTCGTTATTTTGCGTCTTAATTTTTAAAATGTTCCGGGGGTGGACCACCGGAAGCTTAAAACTCGTTATTTTGCATCATAATTTTTAAAATTTTCCGGGGGAGGACCCCGCGGATGTTATAACCCCCCCCATATGGTCGGCCTGGTTACGCCTATGCACTATGTTATATTTATGTAATTCATAAATCCATAGAATACTGCTTCTGTGAAACATTACAAGAGAATATTTTAGTATTACAACATAAACTAATTTTTATCCTAAAATATTATCGTGTTACTTTATTTTCAGTCCACCACAGTGGCGTAGGGATGCTTTCGCTCTCTACACTCAGGTTGGGGTTCCTAGTTTGGGTTTTTCCATGCCTGTTAGACGAATGAAGGGAAACTTATCTCCCCGTCAATATAATCTTCATCCTATCCGCTCCTTGTTCAGAGAGGGAGAGGGGGAGAGAGAGAGTATGTGAGTGTGTGTGCGCGCGCGACTGGTGTGTCCTGTCCTATGTGTTCTTGATGTCTCGGAGGTGGCCCAGCATCGAGCTGATCACTCATCCGGGGAAACCCTCCATTTCCTTGTCTGGACCACGAAAGTATGTATTCACCCAATAGCTAATCCTCTCCCGATAAATTGCTGGCCTATAAGGCCCGAGCGAAGTGGGCCACATAAACATCAATAAAAGAAGAAAAACTGAAAGAAGAGGAAAAATTGCCCCAGTCCAGTGCTCGTCTCACACCATGTTCTTACCTAGTTGTTTGTCCCAGTCTATATCTTGTAGCTTCCATAGAGGGGAGGCAAAACATAAAATAAAATAATTTTATACAAAGCTGAGAGTTGTGCTAAAACATTTTAAGGGTACACAGTTGAGTTCATGAGTGTTTTTAGGGATGGGGGGTTGAAAAATTTGAATACCACTGTTATAGCCATGAAAGCTGACCTGAATAAATAAGCTGCACAAATAATGAACAATGTGGCATAATGATTGAGGAGATACAATAAGTGAAGTTAATAACCGTGATATTGGCGTTATGTTAATCACAATTATTCCATCTGCATAACCACGAGCTTTATTGCACTTGCTTCTAATGAACGGCCATAAATCCACGGACTGTGTTTATATGCAAAACATGCCTCTTACATTACATTCCGGACACAACTCGTTGCCCTACGAGTTCAGATCCACCACATTTTACTTTATATATCTTAAGTAAAACACTTTCGACCCCGGCAGGAATATTGGATTGGAAATTAATGCAGAAAAAACTAAGTACTATATGGTCAGGAAACGTCAAAGTAATGCGTTAAAAATATCAGAATATCCGAAATCGTTCGAACAAGTGGAAAAATTTAAATGTCTGGGAGCAACACTTACAGAAACAAATAATATTAAGGTAGAAGTTAAATGTCGACTAAAATCAGGAAATGCTTCTTTTTATTCAGTTCAGAGACTCTTATCTTCCCGTCTTCTAACCAGAAATCTAAAAATGAAAATTTATAAGACTATTATCCTTCCAGTTGTAAGTTATTATATGGATGTGAGACATGGCCGCTTACTCTTCGGAAAGAACATAAACTGAGAGTGTTCGAAAACAGGGTGCTTAGGAAAATATTTGGGCCTAAAAGAGATGAAAATGGGGACTGGAGTATACTCATAACGACTAGCTTCATAACCTGAACTCTACACCAGATATAGTAAGGGTAATTAAATCACGGAGGATGAAATGGGGTGGACATGTTGCACGCATGGGGGAGGAAAGACATATCTCAAAAGTAATGAATAGGAGACCCGAAGGGGGAAGACCACTTCGAAGACCTAGAAGTAGATGGGAGAACAATATTAGGATAGATTTAAGAGAAGAAGGATTTTCGAGGGACTGTTGGCTGTAGTTAGCACAGAATAGGGTTGAATGGCGGGCTCAGGCAAGCGCAGCAATCAACCCTCAGGTTCCATAAAATAGATAATATTCCTTTATCTTGCTGAGGAATTACCTATTGCATTGAGTAAGTAAGTAAGTAAAACACTTACTTGGCTTTCTGTACATTAAGGGATGACAGAAGTGTTGATTTAGCCATTTTGGTTAAAAATGCTATTTTTAAAAATTGTAGGATCAAAAAGTCAAACGTAACCTGAAGTATAACTCTACAAAATAATTTTCCTTTTAGATACATGGCATAGGTGCTGCAATAAGTAAACACCTTCAAGCACTACAAACTGCCAGTGCATTGAAATTTTAATCACCATTTTTCTAAGTTTGAATTTGCATGTTATTTTGCAAGATACTTTCAAAATATCTTTTCTCCTACAAAAGTACAGATGAAACTTTACTATTTTTTTTTCACAGTACACTGTGTAACGTATGTAATAAGCTTACCAATCAGGTTTTCTGTACAGGTCTTAGTTCTGTTAGGTCTAGTGTTCACAGAGCTCCTAGTGTTAAGTATTTTTTAAATATATTTTATGAATCTAACCGAGTATTCCCTTTTCATACTGACATATTTGTAAAAATAAATCTAATTGTATCGTAAACTAGTGAATATAGGTGACATGGTATTGTGACACAAATGTATATGACACATTCAAAAAATGTGTAGACCTATATAATAGGTGTTATAGGGCCCAGATTTTTTAGGTTTTTATAAACCCGTATTAGTTTTTTAAACATACTAAAATAATTTACCATTTTCACTTTATTAGGTACAATATACACATTGAAAGAAATATATTTATTCATTTGATTTTTGCTTACTTCCATGGCTTTGAACCACATAACTTATAGGAACACTTTTTTGCTTAATTTTCAACATTTTTAACTTATAGCCCATGGAAAGCTTCACTTTCAGCGTCTTACTGGAACAAACACTGTTAATATACTGCAATGTAAACATCTGCAGATTACCTTTACTTTGCTTCTAAAGAAACCATGGAGATCAGTTCACTAATGGGATATAAAATAGCAAAATTACAAAATCCAATACTATTTTTTTTAAATGTAGACTACCGCAACAATGAGGAAGATGCAAAATGTAGGAAAATATTTTTTTAAACGTAATTTTAGCAAAAGAACGATAATCATATTAATTACAAATTATCAGTTTCTTCACTATTTTTTAACATTACAATAAAAAAACAGTTTTAACCAATTTCAGTTTTTAACGTGTTATTTAGCCATTTTAGGTATTATAAGATTAGATTATAGGTCGGCCGCGGTGGTCTAGAGGTAGCGTGCCTCTGGATCCAAAAGTCGCGGGATCAAACCCGGCCGCGGTAAAAATCCTGGGCACGGAGTCCTCCGGGAGGGACTTTAAGCTGGGGGGCACGTTAAAGAACTCTAAGCCTAAATTAGAGCCTCTGGACAAAATTTTTCGGCCCTTTAACGTCCAAGTAATACCTTAGTTTCCGGAGGGGGTTGCGAAGCGATGGGCTTACCACCTGTCCCTCTGCCCTCTCTCGGAAAATAAGCGTAACAAAATTACTACAGGTAATGCAATCTCCAGTTGATTAGGGGTCGGAGAAGCGGCGCCAGCCGTACATAATCCGCAAGAAGAAGAAGATTAAATTATGTGAATACCATGACATTGAAAGGAAACTTATGTTAAAATTTCACAAATAGGCAGCAAAGAACAAAATAGTTCAAAACCTAAGAATCTGGGCCTTAGGCTTCAACCAGCGCTCATACGAAGAACAAGTTAATGTCGTGGCAACCTATTCCGCTATTCCCAAGGACGAGTGTTATGAATTAATGTAAATGGGACTTGAGAAAAGTAAGCCTACATCTAGAAGGCGTTGACTGATAATTCCATTATTTCTTCATTGTACAAGCCCTTGGCTACAAGCTCGTATGAGAGATGAGTGTTCAGTCACGCGAGTTTGAACATGTTGTACATGTGAATCCGTCCCATATCTCCCTGGTGGGCGTCTCATGGAGGACAAACGTGGTGCTGGCACGTTATTCTCATTTCTCTTCAGTAACGAGAAATATAACTTATCTGGTATTGCAATATTAGCATGAAAAATGTCCCTGTATTTACAAATAATAAGTTCTAGATAGAACAACCAATGTATCTGTCCGTACTGGAATAAGAGGCAGTATTGCAGGGAGCACATTCAATGCTTCAGTCTGATGCATTGATGTGATGTTCGCCAGGCTATACCTTAAGTCTGAGTTTGTACAATATGATGGCTGGCTTATAACTGCGTTTCAGAAAATTGTTACAAAAAAGTTCCAAATAAAATATTTAGCCCTTAATATAAGAGCCGTTTTTTGAAGAAAAAGATTCTCGTGTAAAATTTGTTGCCAATCTTCGTGTCACTTCCCCAAAAGATAACGAACCCAAATTGGCTATAACAGTTTATTTTTATATGAATTTTCGTTTATGACTTATGCTGATCACATACATAGATATACGCACAACCCAGGCAAGATTTTTAAAATATATTTTTTTTTTTTTTCCAGAAGAACTTTAAACGTGTAGGCTACTGCTGCTATCATCTCGACTTCTAATTTCAGGGTCGAACACAATACTTCCTCTACCTATACCACCTATGGTAACGGGTAGAAAAAGTAAAAATATGATGTGAAACCTATCCTCCTCTACCCTTAATACATTCCAGTTTAGTTTACACGGATGTATTCGGTAGGGCGCATTCAGTTGTCCAAGCCTAATTCAGAGTCGCATTTTTCGCGAAGCAAGATGTAAAACTTAAGTTCGTGTATGAAATGTGAAGCTTCTCTCCTTCAGAGAATTGATCGGGAAAAATTTTCAAATGAAAGTTTTAGCTGTTAGCGTAATCTATTATAATTCACAATATATCGTATAAGTTATTGTATTATGCAATTCCTGTAGAAAATTAAACAAAACCATTAAAGTCGGTTTCGAGAAATATAAATTGTCTTCATGTAAAGTGGTTGCAAAATTGAAACTAAATCGTTTACCACACTTCTTGTCGCATCCCCGAAGGATACACAGTTAAAATAATATCTTAGCCTAACTAATGCACTCACATAACTTTTTTCAAACTAAGCATGGGCAATGTATCTTTCTCACTTTACATTCTGATATAGGATAAGAGGTTGTTATACGTATTCAGTTGTTTCAACCTGATGCAAATATTTATTGTTTACCAGGAAAGACTGACTTTCTATGAATGGTACCAGGCATAAAATTATCCTCAGATTTTTTTAGAATTATTTTAACAAAACTACCTTTTAGCGTCAGCACCTCATATACAAAATTTAAACAAAACTTATAACTTTTCGATAAAATTGCTAAAAATAAATTTTTCTTCGTTGAAAGTGCCATTAAAAGTAAGAGAAAGTGGTCGCCGATCTTCACATTACATCTTCAGAAGGTACCTAACCCAAATATAGAATTATTTTTCATGCGCTTTTCCAGGAAAAGACACAAAGTCACACATGCAGACTTGTTTCTGAAAAAGCTTTTTTGGATTCAGGGAATGTGTATTTATCATGACAACTCAACACCCAATTTCAGAGTCGAACCTATGTGGTTTCGGGCAAATAAAATAAAAAATATATTAAAAAAATAAACACAGGGAAGTACAGGTTGCCTCGCTTGCCCTGAATGTTCGCCACTGTTGACTCTGGTTGGTACGGGCGCACATCTTGACAGAATTTGAGTTACACCTCTCTTCGACAGAGTATGTTTAGCACGGGTCTGGTGATATTGAAGGTCATTAAGGTCTTGGCACGTACATGCATCACAGAGGGGCACTCTGACCTATCTGTCGTAATTCATAAGAAGCGGGCCCAGGCCCTTGGCGACGACCGTTATGTTTCATAAATTATTGCGGGTGGCGTTCCGAATTCTTCCGTCCCACTACTTCTTTCGAGTGCGGGTTTGAAGAGACCCCCTTCTAAGAGAAGACCCAAGGGGTAACCTGACCATCCCAGCATCTCGTGCCACGTTTGTTTGCTAATACCATGAAGAGTACACTAGCCTATAAGTATTATTTATTTTCTTCATAACCTTCGTTGAAAGAGGTTTATTTTGTCTTTCCACTCAACTCTCTAAAACTTTCTCTCTTTCTTTATATCTTGTTTTTAATTTATCATACTTTCCCTTTTTTCTTTAACGGTTTTACTTTTTCTTTCTTTATTTCTCCAGTAACTTCACTCAATTTCCCGTACTATACATTTCTCTCCCTCTCTTTTCTTCCCATTTATTATTTTCTCTTTCTGTCCCTTTCCCTCTATTTTTTCTTTCTATTTCAGTTTTCTCTTTTTATTTCACTGTTTCTCTTTCTCTCTTTATTTCCCTTAATAGAAATTTTGATATAATTCGATAAACATTTTAAAGTTAGAAATAAAATACCCTCCTGTGCAACATTGATATTATTGGCGAAACACGTTTGCGGTAATTAAAAAAAAATTGCGTCAAAAATGGCGACCCGTTTGCAGCATGGTTTTTTTACTTTCAAGGTTACTGACTTAGTGGTGTGTGAATATTTGTTATAATACATAACCACATTTTTCCTTCTCAATTTTCACAGGCATAGCCTTGGTTAAAAATATGGCTATAGTTCAGTGAAAATAATGCCACCTCATTTGTTGTTCATAAAAATCTACATCTTTGTTCCATGGGATTCTATCTCCAGCATTTTAATGCAGACCTAATGCAAGAGGCCAAAATCTCCGTTCTGACACTCAATCACATCACTCTGACCATCGTCGACTGTGCCTTAATTTTTTATGACATTTTTGAACCAATTTGATTTTCCTAAATCAGCAATCGAGCCGCAATAAACATATAAACATTTAAATGGTTCAATAAACATTTTGAGATCCATTTGTACACCTTGCAATAACTCCTGTCATGTAAAGATTTATTTTTCAATTATATTAAGATACCTATATTTTCAAAGGACTCTAGACTTAGGCCTATATGTCAACTTATATTTTTTTTAATGTGTGGTTTTGTTTACTTTGTCCGCAATGGAAACCTACCAATGGGAAAAATGGTACACAGGGTCTCGGACCCGGGTTTACTGAATGTGTTTCTTGCTCCTTACTCCTGTGCTATTAGGTGCTCTTAAGTTTGATGATTGAATCCACTCGGTAATTACAACTAACTTTTCTTTTTGTAGCGTTGTTTAATGAGCTATCTTTAACGACCAATCAATAATGTAAAATGATAAATCGTGTAAATGTAACAGTAAAGAGTTTGCCTACTGTAGTAAACTTGTAAATTAAAACAGTAAAGAAGCTGGATTTGTTAAACATTGCTTCAAATCTCCATTTTGTTTATAGTCATCCAGAATTCAGGAAATTCTTTCGTCCAACTCAATATTCCTCTCCTTTCTTTTCTTAGCTTTCAAATTTGAATCAAGAACAGAGACAATACATTAGAGTGGCACGATGTCGCGTATGGATGTTCATAGGTGTCTGATTTCTTCACTATCCTACCTCTAGTACCTATAATTTGCATTAAAGATATAGTCCATACCCTGCCCATTCATTTGTACATTTCGACATTTTAAAATGATCCCGCATTTACAAAAGAAAATAGATGCATGACTTATGCCCTGCCCTTCGTATGTCGTGAGCTTAAGAAGGACGGTTTAAGTGTACAAGTGTACAGATACAAATAATATTAAGGTAAAAGTTATGTTTCGACTGAAGTCAGGAAATGTTTGTTTTTGTGGAGTTAAGAAACACGTAGGCCTATCTTCTCGTCTTGTGTCCAGAAATCTAAAAGTAAAAATTTATAGCCTAAAACAATTATCCTGCTGGTTGTATTACATGGATGTGAAGCATGGTCGCTTACTCTTCAGAGAGAATATATCTTAGAGCAGCGTTTCTCAAGGACCACTGGTGGTCCGCGAAGATGGTGCAGATGGTCAGCAGACATAATTAAAAAATATAAAGCAAGTGGAAAGTAAAGAAGTAAAACCTTTTCTCGTATTTCGTTATAATGACTTATAATTAATACCCCAAATATTAAGAATATAGGACTTCTTTAAAAAATGGGATGTAAAATTAGGGGTCCGTAATTTTTTTTTAGACATTTTACAGGTCCTCGGGTTCGAAAAGGTTGAGAATCACTGTCTTAGAGTGTTCGAAAACAGAGTGCTTGGGAAAGATGAAAATTGAGACTGAAGAAAACTCCATAATGACGAGCTTCATAACCTATACTCGTCACCGAATACAGGAAAGGTAATTAAATCGTGGACGGTGAAATGGGCTGGACATGTTACGCGCATGGGAGAGGAATGACATATCTAAAAAATATTGAATAGGAGACCCGAAGGAAAAGACCACTTGGAAGACCTAGACGTAAGTGGGAGGGAACATTATGAGAGATTTCAAGGAAGTAGGATTTGCGAGGTATCGGTGGGTGGAGTTAGCACAGAATAGAGTTGAATGGCGGGCTCATGTAATCGCGGCCATGAACCTCCGGGTTCCATAAAATAGATAACAGTCCTCTAACTTACCTACGATTTGTCTATTGCTATTGAGCAAGTAAATAAGTAATCTTATTTTTGTAAAAATAAATTAGAAAACTGTACCCAAAATAATTGTTATACTGGTAAACGAGCTTGAAGTTAATTAAAAATATAAGAATAATTTCTACTGAATACTTTTTTAGAGTGCATTGATTACATTATAGGCCTAAAGCAATTTAAATATAATTCCATTCACAGCTTTCTTTGTTTAAAAACATTTACTTTTTACATTTTACAGTCCCTCAGCCTTCGAATATGGCTGGCATTCGCTTTAAGCGGGTAGAATTAATTAAAAACATAATATGGTTATTGTGTTTAAGATGAGTGTACGCGCTTTATTTTTTATTGGAAATTAAGCGTGGCTTTAAAAATAAAGTTGTACAAGTTGATTCTTCTTGCGGAGTTCCCCAAGGCACGCACGAAGCACTTGCTTTGCATACCATCTACAAAACCAGTTCTGCCTGTCAACAGCACTGAAACCATTCTAACAGCACGGGCTGCTTTGATCAGCTCTCTAATGGGAAATTCCAGTCTTGATAACCTAATCCGATAAGGAAGCCGTAATGCGATATAATATTAAGAATCATTACTTTCATGTAATTCTTGCTTCTGACTGCTGGTGGAATAACTGTAAGGTAGGTTGACCAGACGTCCCCATTTCCGGGGACAGTACCTGATCTTAGGTTGCTGTCCCTAGAGAGCAAATATCCCCACTTTTGCTCCGGAAAAATATTAGTTTATAGCGGTTTAAAATTATTTAGTCACCGTGAATTTCCAAGTAATTTTTATAAATTTTAATTTCCAAGTATTTTTTTTTTTTGTGCTTGAGATTTAAGGTGATGACTAGACTTCGGATTTTAGGTAAAAACCTATTTTAATCCTTAAGTGATATATGGACGAAAACTTGTATATGCATGTTTCATAAGTGACTATGCCTAAAACTGATACTTTTATAGGACCTAAAACAGCCTATTTTTACGTTAGAGCCTAATGCTGCCTTTTCCCTTGTTTTTTTCCTCTAAAGTACAAAATAAGTTATTTTTTGTTATAAATTCTAGCATTTATTTTCAGTCCGTACTAAATTTTTAGCTCGGAATGTGCAGTACATGGCACATTTGTGACGTGGTTAAATAGTAAGGAATGTTTCGTCTTCAGGAGAAAAATTCCTTGGAATTCCCAAGAAAATGTAGTGTTTTTCTCCCGACTCCCACATCCAGCAACAGAAAAAATCGTAGTTCTCTGAATCACTGAGGGATACAAGGGGTTGAATATGCTCGCGTGCGTAGCTTCTGGGCGCAGGGATTAAGTTTTCACTGTTATGGTAGTAATAGTAATAGATCTATATAATTCTGTGTATCATAGGCCTGTATCTGTGTTTTATCATGATTTTTGATTAATGGTGAATTCAATAAATATATTATTCTGCATTGCAATTGAGATATTTCAGAAAATTGGCTACTTAACGATTTTATAAGAGACTATTTTACGATTTTTATAACCTATTTTCCAATTTTTAGAGCCTATTTTAGGTACCTAAAACAGCATTTTTAGGGACCTAAAAGTCCGAAGTCTAGTGATGACAAAGGATGCTTAATGCAACCATAACATGCATCATAAAATCCTTATACGAGGGAGAATCAAATGAAAACTGCAATGAATTTTTTTTCCACTATTTTCCTGCAGGAAGAATGCTTGCTTGTACATTATTTTTCTACATAGTCCCCTCCCAGTTCAATGCATTTACGCCATCGGACAGGAAGTGCTTCGATACTGCGTGAGAAAAATTATTTTGGTTGACGCTGTAGCCACTCGTGCACCGCCGATTGGACGTCTTCATCAGACTTGAACTTCTGCCCTCCAAGGTGCTCCTTTAATGGACCAAAGATATGGAAGTCTGATGGTGCCAAAGCGAAGGGGATTGCTGAGTGCGGGTGTTTTGTTTCAATGTGATAATGCCCGTCCTCATGCTGCTCGTGCAACCATGAAAACCATCGATGACATTCGCTTCAAGTGCCTCCCACATCCGCCATACTTGCCAGATTTGTCACTATCAGATTTCCACATCTTTGGTCCAGTAAAGGAGCACCTTGGAGGGCAGAAGTTCAAGTCAGATAAAGACGCCCAATAGGCAGTGCACGAGGGGCTACAGCGTCAACCAAAATAATTTTTCTCACGCGGTATCAAAGCTCTTCCCATCCGTTGGCGCAAGTGCATTGAACTGGAAAGGGACTATGTGGTAAAATAATATGCAAGCAAGCATTCTTCCTGCAGCAAATTAGTGGGAAAAAATGAATTGCGGTTTTCATTTGATTCTCCCTCGTAATTTCAGATAGTAGTTACAGTATTCTAATACAGTGTATGGAATGTATACAGGGCCGTCGCGTGGTTTGTTGGCGCCCGGGGCAAGATTTTGTCAGGCGCCCCCTCCCCCCCCCAAGAAAAAACTTATTCCCACGTGCACCACCCGACATTCCACCTGTAAGGATTCAAACACAAACACACAGCGAGCGACGTGACGCGACGGCATTATTATTATTAGGATATTATTATTTACAGTATACAAGCAAATACAGCTGTTCAATTTTGAGCAAATATTTATTTTGGGGTAACTTAGCAAATATAAAGTTATTGGTGTCAAATATTTATTTGTTCAATAAATGCATACAACGTAATATTCAAAATTCAGTTATACTTAACTTTGAAAAATACGTTATGTACATCTAACATATTTCAAATTTTGTTGTTTTATTTTTGCCGTTGCCACGGCGCCCCCTGGTCGCGGCGCCCGGGGCGATTGCCCTGAATGAAATATTATTCTGCACAGACCAGCTGAGTCCCAGCTTTTGGTTTGCAGTGAATTGCTCAATCCTCAGGTTAACTTTAAAACCAGGCAATGTCAACATAAAATCACACGTAATACAAAGCAAATGAAATGACAAATAAATAAAATAAGTTAAATCAAATAATTAAAATTATATTTAAAAAATGCAGATTGCACATATAGACAAGGCAGGCTATAATAAATGTTTAAAATGCAGTAGGGTGAGGAGGTGGATATTAACAAACCAAGAAGAGAATAATGAAAATATAGTAGGCTATCTACTAATTGAGAAGAATAACACTGGCAAGAAAAGTCAACCTTTAGGTGAATCGAAATATTTCCTGAGCAATCTCGCTTGGTGGAGGGAGAGAGAGAGACACCCAGACAGAGAGTGAGATAAGCAGAAATTTAATTGCCCCAACTGGAGATACCTACAACATAGCTCGCCTTCTTATCTGTAGAAGCGTCTTGTGCACTAATCATCGGAACAGCGAACGTGGTATATTTCTCTATGAATCTAATCTCGTGGACAACGCCGATGGCAGTTTGCGATAGGTAGGAAGCCGATGAGGGTACGTGACGGGTCAGCTGTGGTGCGCGGGCCATGAGTTGGGTCAAGACCTCTATCAGCATCTATCACCAGAACAAGTTTCTGCGGACTAGAATCAGTAACCTCCCGTCCATTTGGAAAACCCCTGCCAGCCGGACTCTGGCCTTCGATCGTACAGAAACTATATCTTACTGTCCTTGAGATCGCATGATTACCGAACATTTAAACCTTAAATTGAACCAGATTTTATTAGTGATTTGTCTCCTTTCAAAATGAAATCAGACATCAAAGCATAATCCACGCAACATACCAGACCAGGCATCAGCCTGCAGATTGTACAGATACTACACGCTAAGCTTTTCTGTCAAGGCGGTAGTACACATTTAGGTATTGACATTTTTGTTTGGAATGGTAATTATTCAGTAGAAATTATAGGCTACTCCCTCCACATGTTCCACAATTAGACGTGTGCAGGTATCTAGTTAGAGTTGTTCAACCCTAAATTTCTATGTTCGGCACTGAAACACGTTTTCAGGTCCACCGACTCAAAAAATGCATTATTCAGAAACATGTATGTATGTCTGTCAGTCTGTGTGTATGTGTGTCAATCCCTGTGTCTGCCTGTCAGTCTGTCTACCTGCCATGCTGTCTGTATGCGTGTGTATGAATGTGTCTGTGTACAGCATAGCTCGAGAACAAAACATTGTGGAAAACAAAATTTTATATTTGGATTAGCTATATTCTGGCAATATTACTCGAAGATTGATGACGACATTTTCTTATTTTACAATCATATGATGGTATTTTATTTTTTTTTGGTTTTCTCTAGAACAGCTCTAACGATTTTGCTTAAATTTTCTATTTGAGGTGCTTACACTAAAGGCTAAAGCTTTTATTCGACAATTTGTTTGCAAAAATTCTCTGAAGTGTTATGAGGCAGTCATCGTTTGCACAAATTCAGATTCATGCTATGTTTTGCAGGATCAACAATAGGTCTTTGAAGGAGGTTCAAATAGTTGGATACGCACTCCCTGCAGTACCGCAATTTATTCTGTCAGATTTTGAAGAAAAAAAATGAAATTCGAATGCTTAGGATACAGAAAGTTAAGTTTTTTAATGGAGTTTAGGAGATACTGCGTTGGCAGTTGTACAGATCAATTTTAAACTAGCAATAAACAAATTTTGAATAATAATGATTAAAAATCACTTAAAAATATGCATTACTATTAAAAAATATAAAAGCAATTGGTATGAAATTTCATGAGTATCCTACAATTAAACAATTATATCAAAGAGTAAGTATCCTTACTCTTATTTAATTTAGTAAATTTATTCTTAAAAGTTATTTTTATATATGTTTCATACACATGTCAGTAGGCCTATAAAATACTTAATGTGAGCCTGTACAGCCGAAATTTTTTCAATAAGAGCGATTTTGATATATTTTAAACAGGATTATTACCCTTAATGAAAACAGCTCGAGCCAGGGGTTTCAAGGTTTGTATAGGTAGGCCTACGTAATACAATTTTTCACTCTTTTTTAATAAAAATAGTTCAATAAATATTATATTATACGATGGAATGTTCAATATATTCATACTTATAATAAAGAACATTAATAATATTGAAAAGTAAGCTATATTAAATTAATTTATATTTTTAAACTGATTTAGCAGGCCACTAGGAAAAGCCTATAGGGCAGTTGAAAATCCTTGATTTAGAAGCTTCTTCGGTTGAAGAAAATCTAGGAAAGTATTTTGACACATTTTCTAAATCTAAGTTAAATATAACTAATCAGCGCGTTATAACAGTGTTAATCGGGAATTTTCTTCAAAGGTATACTGATGAATCCATGCGAATAAAAGGTAGTGATGTATGATATTGACTCAGCTGCATACATAATAAGCCTGCTGTAGTGTATGTATGGCAATGGAGACCAGTCTAAGTACTGAACAGGATTTCTTCTTAAGACATCAATATTTCTATTCAATATGTGGAATGGAATACATAATACAAACAGCACGACTGGCGCCATCAAACTGTGTGATTTGAATTGCACATCGATCAAGACATGCACTACACGGGAATAACAACAGTTCTCTTGCATATCTGTTGAAAGGCTGGGTGGAACACTACTAAGCCAAGTTAATTGATGGGCCATGTTAAATAGGCCTACTGAAATAATCTTATACTAGAATGCTCTTATTGCAAAAGAAAGCATTATAGACCCTTAAAATGTAGATTTCAGTTAAGTAAGATAAGCAACTGTTAAAAGAAATTGTAAAACTTAATCAGAATATCAGACAATTAAAATTAAATGGTCCACCGCTGTGGCGCTTGGGATGCGTTCGCTCCTATCACGCAGAGAGCCCGGGTTCGATTCCTGGTCGGGAAAGTTACCTGGGTGAGGGTTTTTTCTGGGAATTTTCCTCACCTGTGAGACAAATTTCGGGTAACTTTAGGCCCTTGTGGTCCCCAGATATCATCTGGCCGTTATTATAATTTTCATCCCATCCTCGCCTTGTTTGGAGTGAGTGTGTTTGTGAATGGTGTGACTCGTCCTATGTGTTCGTGTTGTCTCGGAGGTGGCCCCGGCATTGGGCTGATAACTCATCCGGGGAGGCCCTCCATGTCCTTGTCTGGTAAAAAAAAATGTATGTGATCCATAGATAATCCCTCTCCCTACAGGTCGCGGCCCTGTAAAGCCCGGGTGGCTTGGGTCACTTAAATTCTAAAAGGCAGAGGTAACACTAAGACAGAGAAAGAAAGAAAGAAAGCAAGAATTACATAACTTAAACGTATTTCAGGAGTAAGTAATTGATAAACCTAATTTCCTTATTTAAGAAGTTAATAAAACATATTACGATATTGTGTAGATAATCTGACTAGGCAAGAAAAATATGATCGTCATCATCGTCGTCATTACAATAGTAAAATATCAAAAGATGAGATGAGAATAAAATTATGCTATTCATTGAGCCATACAGGTCACCTCAATGTGTAATTTGCTTTTATACAATACAGTATTTCATATATTGTTTTACTTCGTTCACGTGCGACTAAAAAAATCTCGGAGTGTAATTTTCAATCTCGGGGTCACGAGACTATTTAACAGAAAGTTTTAAAACCCAACATATTTAAAATTAATATGTATTTTAGTATAAAGAGCGGTCATATTTTATAGGAAAAATAAAAGCAGTTTTATAACCAACTAGCAGCTTCGCTCGTGTGGAGTCCCTAATTTGATAGAAATAATAATTTCTCGGTACTCCAATCCTTTATCTTTACTAATTTTTTTAACTTACTTACTGATGAAAGTAAACATATAAAAAGGCCCGAAGAGGGCCTAAATGCCGAAATGCATCTCCACAAGCAAACCTAACAAGAAAGGGGCATTGACTTTATTTTTCTAAATGCTTTACACTACAAGTTAATCCATTATAATATATATTCATGACCCTGTAGGCTAAAGTTGCACAATTTTTACTCTAGACTAGACGAAAAACTAATGTTAATATAAATTTAATAGTTTTAAATTTATTACGTAATGTGAAGGAACGTTGTATGAACATTTTATATAGGCCTATTACGGAGATAGTTGTGTACGAGGCATAAGGTTGTAAATATAAAACATAGTCATGAAAGTCGTTAATGATAATTATTATATTCCCTTGTTTCAGGTTTTGCTGAAGAAGTCTGGATGGAGGATTTAAGGATCTTGAAGGTATCGTCAAGAATTTTGAATATTTATTATAATATAATTAATTATTAATTGTGTCTTAATAAACTTAGTGTGCACTCCAACAAGAGCTTCTCTACACGTCGAGACAGTGAGTAGGCTTAAGGTGCGTATACACATGCAAGCTTTCCGCGATCCGCTCGCGAACCGTTCGTTGAAATTATTTTCACAGCGAACCTCCCGCGATCCATGCGAAAGGGGCTATCCAACCGGGAACCACTAGCAGTTATTTTTCAGTCACTATGATTCGTTGGTTTTCGCTTTTTTGAAAGTCTGTTTCTAGAATCATAACAAAAATCATTAAGTATTCTGTATGCAGGCTTACTGATATTTAGTTTATCACAGCCCCTCAGTGTAACAATCACCCTAACATAATATGTAATCTGTTAGGGCCCACAAATATCTTTTTAGTAAGGTTTTACTTAATAATAATAATAATAATAATAATAATAATAATAATAATAATAATAACTGAAGTTTATTGAAACATCGTAAGCACAGAGTTGGGGCAGTTGCAGATGTTTCAAACCAAAACAAGATGCACATAGGCCTAGCACAACAAGCGTCCCCAACTAATCACACAGGAATAAATCAATTTTTGCAAAACTCTTCTCTTAGAAGGAGAGCTAATTCAAATAGGCGATCTTCTTTAGGCTTACACTCATTTTTCATGTTTGAAGATAGCTAGTTTTGAAAAAAAAAAAAAAATAAGTAGCCTATTCAACTACAAAAAATGTCGACTTAACTATTGAAACAGAACAATTTTTAGACAAGAGTTTAAAAGTTTGTAACATTGCTATTGTTCATATTTTGTAGCTTTTCCTGTACCTTTGCTGATGCTTAGCCTTTTTTCTCACGCCGGTTTAGAAAACCAGCAAATTTAACATCTCCTTGCATTGGTCCACAGATACAGCCTATTCATCTCAGCACCTATTTCTCTCTAGGCAACTTCTTTTACTTTATAAAAATGGTCCTTATATTTAGGATCCGAGAGTAAGGTCTGGTTTTATAAATATCAATTTCATTACATTTTCACTGAACACTGCATAAATTATTAAATACAAAACGGAGATCAAAATCAATAAGCACAAGATGTAAAATGAAGTCTGAAGTGTGAGTTAAATAATAGGAATCAGATAATAACATCGATAGTTATACATCTACTAGTATACCCAAAGTTCCTAAAATCGTGATGAGGCCTGTATGCTGTTAGAGTGCGTACAAATGAAACCAAATTAAATGTAAAAAATCGGTGATATTCCGAATACATATTAGTGGCACAGTGGCTAGAGAGTGGGAAGAGGTGTGATGGGAGAGCATTATGTATCTGCACCTCCAATCTGCACGTTGTTCTGATGGAATGGACAGCTATGAAGGAATTAATGGAGTAGGCGTGGTCACGGGTCATCAGGGTTGACCACACACCCATATGTCACGGTTCCGGATTCTCTTCACATTTTTAATTGTTCTCTTTAACATAAGCCCAATGAACCTAGAGGCAACCCTATAACTGCATGTTACTCTCCTATCTGCAATACATATTCCAAAAATCTGACATGAAATACATGATATTCTTTATGTAATCGTGGTCAATACGATTTTCTCGCTTCGCATTCCAACTAAAAACTGTACCGATTATAAGAGTGCTCGTTCAGTTGCTCAGCCTCCTAGAAAGTTGCGTTGTTCTGAGACAGGACTTAAATGCTGCTGTGTGTGCTGTTTAATGAATCATTTAAACAATCTTGGGCCAGAAATGAAGGAGCCTTAGACCTGTTACAATGTTACACGTGGGTCAAAAAGAGGACTTGAAATTATGTATGCTCTTATTGCAAAGCTAATGCTTGTTCTTATGGTTAATTACTTTCATGATTTTTATAATTTTTATTACAAGATTTATAGAGTTATTATATTTTTTATAATAACATAAATTTATTGTAATATTTTTATAATTTATAGAGTTATATTTTCAATATCCCAAATACCTTGCATATAAGATGAGTCAGGTAATTAATGCTTTTCTTTAAATATATCTTGATTGTTCTTTTTTGCAATAATTGATTGACATGAGTGAAGTCTGTGTTATTCCTCCGTATTCTATAATTCCTTATTGTAAAGACATGCTTCTGAAAGGGTAATCTGCATAAATTGGCTCATTAATGTGCCATTTTGTATCTTAACTCATTTTTGACATTCCTAAGATTAATATGTTTCGACTAATGTGCTGCTTGAAAATTATTATAACACAGTATTGTGTTATTGAAGTTTAAGAGTTATGTCTCAAAATTCCCCAACATTTCTGCCCATAACTGAACATTACTCCTTTTTAATCTGTACGTTCATAACACTTTTATTTTTAGCTGTTTGTATGGTTTCATTTCATGGTTATTTAAGGAGGCATAAACGAACTATAATTAAAACCATCAGCTCAGCAATCTTTATTATACTTATAACGGCATATAACGGTATCACATCGTGAATTTAACTCTTCCATGTTTACTGAAACTTTGGTCTAAGTACCGAAAAATGGCCCACAGGAGTTCTTTTGGGAGAGTCTGAATTGCGTGCGCGATCAGAGTGGTTAGAAAAAGTAGAAATTTGATTGAATAGGGGAATTTCGAAACGCACACTTGAATTGCATGCTGCCGTATTCTTGGACATCTTTTAATAGTCTAGTAAGAACCAGGCTAAGAAGCACGAAATTAAGGTTGATGAACAACGTAGTAATGTCTTCAATATTGCAAGAAAACAAAGTGAGTGATACAATCTACCTGTAAGTAGCAGTGGCGGCTCGTGACTGGGAAGCTAATGAAGAGCTAGTAGGAAAGAAAGAAAAAATGTACACATCCTTATACAATCTGAAACTTCATTATTATCTTCATCTTTCCAACGTGAAAATGTCGTTTCTAATAAAACACACACTATAACATAGGAAGGATTCATATTTAAAACATCACAGCACTGAACGCAATAAAACGCTTTTGCTCCCATAACACATGACACCGCAGTCTGAAAGTGGGAGAGAGTGGAGGGAGTACTATTCTTCACCATGTCGGCCGGCCTGTTCTCGTGCTTGCTGACCGAGCGCAGAATAAAAACAGGGAAATCCATTTCAAGTAAAAACCAACATACCGTGGTAAGGAAAATAAACTTTAGAAATAAGCCTGGTAAGGTAAAAATATTGACGTGCCACTTCACCTACTTCCCCTGAATAGCCTCTACTGGTAGGTATAATAGCATAAAATTCAGTGATAACCATACAAAATCATTACATTGTCTGCAACTATAATTCATTTTTAGTTTTGCATGTCCTATAAAGTTAAATCTATAGAGATGCAATTTATTTCCATGCAGTGTATTATTATAATTAAAGTGCTTAGCTTGCATTGTACATTGACTTGCGTTCGTAGATTATGCTTCTAAGTTCTGACAGTCAATTTGTTCAAACCTGTCTGGCCTAAATTTGCAATCTACCGTCATAATAGTATACATTCTTGACATCTTTAACTAAGCCTACAGCAAGCAAAATGTATTAGTTCATTATACTTTATTTTTGTTATTAATTAAACATTCAAAGTATTTAATTGTACCTATTATGACAAATACGCTTAGTAAAGTTTTCAACTCTTTACCAGAATAAAATTTATATTGACTTACAGCACCTAAAGTAACACGTTGTATTTGATGGATCATGGAACCAACTGTAGCTACTGTGATGAGTGAAATAAAAAGGAACTATTCGTCATCGAAGGTTTCAAATTATATTTTAAAAATATACTAAGCAATAATAATAACAAGGAAAGGTGGGCGTGTTGCAAGAGACTTTGTAAATCTTAAGTTAACATTTAACTGCACGTTATAGTATAGGGTAGTCTGAAAAATGTAAATCTACAGACATTGGCCTGTCACATTTATGCACACATAAATGCCATCGACCTGGGCAGGGATCGAACTTGTGACCTTAGACACAGAAAGCCATAAGCTGATTTGCTGGTTGTCCTGAAAGACTGTGGTCAGTCAGTGAAAGGTACAATGCAATAAAAAGACATGACTTAATTTGTGATTGCTTATTGGGCGGGTTTCTTGTGTTGATGCTATCGGCAATGACACTTCGCTGATTCCAGTAATCTGCACCACAAACACAACCACGCCTCTTTCATATGACTCTCCTCTCTATTTTCGTATACACCATATTTGTTTAGTGGTGATTAGTCTGTAGTCAGTAATGAATTTAAGTTATTCTAACTATAGACCTGTGGAGCTCAGTTACATTAAATAATAAATCACAGAGAGTCGGAATTGAATTTCCCAGGGCAAAGGATCGCATACCGCTCTTCTGCATGCTGCCTCTTCCCCAGTCTCTGCTTAAGAAGTCCGATGTTTTGCTCTTAAAATACTGTGTAAATTCATAATCAATCATTATATATTAAAACGTATTTAAATAATTACGAATAAGCCCGTTCGCACATTGAACCTTCCCTTACCTCTTTCCCCCCACCAAAAAGAAAGAAAAAAAAACCTGAGTTTGTGCAAAGGGTAGTTAGTGACTATGCTAAGTCAACTAAAAAATCAAATATATTACTCATTGCTATAGGCTTTGTATTAATTGAGAAAACGGAATGCTGACAACATAAATAATATACGCCCATAGACCCAGGGCCGTCGCTAGGCGGTGGCGAGGAGGGCCCCCGCCAAGGGCGCAGGTACAGAGAGGGCGCAAAATTAACCACGAAAAATCCCGCATTGTGTTAGACTGCTGCAATTTATCAAGCACTAAAAATTCCACGTTAATGGAAGAAATCTTTCAGGTTATTAAAAATTACTGCACGTGAACTATCTGTAGTATTATGCCGATTGTCTACAAACGAAAAGCAATCATGCAACGTTCTTTAATTAACACGTTTTTTATTGACAGAGTATAACATAAATCATGAACAGTATGGAATGATATAACAATAAAAATTAAAATGTACGTTATTATTGAGATGAAAGTGGTTCAACTATTCGAAAAATACTTTTACCTATATTAATGTGTTAAACATTTTAGTAGGCCTCAGGCCTATTATGTAATTTACTTTTGATAGTAGATTTTATTATTTAATTCTTTTTTAAGTAGTTCAATCGTCTGAAAATAAGGTTTTAGTACCTTGAAAGTCAAATTGAGGTTGAGGTTTTCTTTGATAATAACAGTGTTTTTATATTAAAATAATAAACAGTTTTACAGAAATTTAGAAATTGTTCAGACCCCCCAATATTGGAGGGCGCAGATTTGTCAAACTCGCCAAGAGCGCAGAAGAACCTTGCTACGGCCCTGCATAGACCTACAAATATGTAGGCCTATACCTCTGTTCTGGAGCTAGGCTGTCCACAGACACACACTCACACACAAAGACACATTTCTGAAAATAATATTTATGGATTCAGGAGGCATCAAAACGTGTATTTATGTTAAAAACTCAACTTCGAATTTGGGGGTCGAATACAATACATCCTCTAGGCCTACCTATATTACCTATGGTAGTATGGCCACAGGAAGTAAATAAATTAAAAAAAAAGGTCAACATGAATGTGTGAACAATTTACTGAAACAAGTTAAAGAGAGAGAGAAATAAATAACATTGCCGGAATTACTAATAATCATTACACCTACGAGGTCAGGGCATCATAACCGATTAAAGGGTGTCGAAATACAATATTGTAGTTTTATGTGCATAAACAACTTCACTACCTGATAATTGTGTGAAAGACAAACTTATCTGTCTTCCACTGTACCTTTATAACATACGCCACTGATGAACAGTGAAGGGAGATTGAGATTGCGAGTGTTGCCCGGGGCAAGGGTGGGCAATGTTTGAATTTTAAGAGCATCAAAATCATCTCGCCCAAGCTTCTTGTGGCCGCTCCTCTTCATTATAACAGCTAACATCTTATAAAGTAGTTCACACATTCGACAGCCTACGACTGTTTACAATCTGATGAAAGATGAGTTTATTTTGCCCACAGGAGAGGTGTCTCTCGGTATTTACAAAGCACATAAGTTGCAATAAGCTTGTGTTTATATTCCTTTGTGCTCTGACATATACCATATCATTGAACAGTAGGGAGTCCTTTTAAATAAAATCAAGATTTCGTATGACTGCCCCGTTTTGAAAATTCAGATTTAAAACACATAACTTCCTCTACACTTAATATATTCCAGGGTGCCACTTCTTAAAGACTTTTTTCCCCAAGAACTGCCTCTACCTGCTGCCACCCTAATCCTCTTCGACCTGTCAATCAGTGAAACTGAATAAGAAAGTTTTGTTTTCCACTTTTTATACCGCTCTTTCACGAAGGAACAGAAATAGATCTTGGTGTATGTCATGAAGTTACTTTCTACTTTGTTAATATTCAATTGACAAATAAGACTAACAGGTGGACAGCGGCATTCCTAACAAACAGAATCTCCCATCTTCGTGTAATACAGCGCGATCGAAATAAAGATATGGGCAATTGCTTACGTGCCCTCGCTGTATTCGTTATGCATGACCTCTGCCAGAAGTCGCATCATAGCTCCCTAAAACTTGCAATTTCAAAGTTCACAAGGATACTCTGTTTACGGTTCCCTACAAAAGAAAAACCGAAGATCCTTTCTCATGAGAAATAATTAGCCTTTATTTTGATTGTTGGCTTATAATCAACCTTGCATTTCTTGAACTCTCCTCGCTGATTGTGGTCTCCGTCCCCAAACCCCCAGTAAAATTCTCGGGAAAAACTTTTCTATTAATTGACCTTGTATGGGAGATAGAGTCCATGTATTAAAAAATATAAAAATATACAAAAATTTAGATTTTTGGAATTTCCCGTCGGTTACCGGCTAAAAACTATGTAACTGAAGCGAAATCAGCAATATAGGCCAAAGTTGCCGAATTTCGAATTCCTAGTTCATCTGGAAATAAACATTCATGTCATCAAGATAATGACAACCTCAAAATTTTAAGTCCTTTCGGCGGAAGAGGGTAAACATTTTAAAATTCGTTTGTTTTATAATCTCCCCATCGGTTACTGGTTAAAGCTATAGGTCTAAGGTTGCCAAATTTCCAGTTTATAGCTCATGTGGAGGTTGGTAAAGTTTAATGTCAGTGAGTGAGTCAGCGTCGCGGCTCTGTAAGGCCCGGGCGGCGTGGGTCGCTTAAACGTCCCTAAAAAGGGGGGCTGAACTAAGGGAAAAGATAAGAGTAAATGAGCCATGTGGTTTTATGGTTGAATGAATGAGGCACCTCTTTATTCTCCCACATATTAAATACATGTTTGAATACAATATGTCAAACGCACGGGCCTTAGCTTTGCACAAGTTAAAGAGAGAGAGAGAAATAAATAACAATAATAGTACAATACACTAATAGTACTATACACTATGGTGTAGAAAGATTACTCTGTCCTTCCTCCATTGTCTACCCTGAGCTGTCGGACTTGAGACAAATTTTCCTACCACCTTAAAGAATTTGGCGTCACTCTACAGTTCGATTGACACTAGGTGACCTCTCAAAACAGTTGTAGAGGATAAAGAAATACATGTAGTATTACCTGTAATGGAACACATAGGCGTAACCAGGCCGGCCATATGGGGGGGGGTTATAACATCCGCGGGGTCTGGGGGTATGGAAAATTTTGAAAATTAAGACGCAAAATAACGAGTTTTAAGCTTCCGGGGGTCCTCCCCCGGAAAATTTTAAAAATTAAGACGCAAAATAACGAGTTTTAAGCTTCCGGGGGTCACCCCCGGAAAATTTTGAAAATTAAGACTCAAAATAACGAGTTTTAAGCTTCCCACGCTTTATACTTGTATTAAGTACGGTAATTTATGGGCAGACTTTAAAAATTATACAATTTTCCTTTTTTTAATCAATGGGGGGGGGGGGGTTCAAACTCCCAAAACCCCCCCTCGGTACGCCTATGATGGAACATGTAGTAAATAAAGTGAATTAAATAAAACATACATACATACATGCATACATGCATACATCAGGACTTTTTTGGCTGTACCGTATGGACACATTATTATTATTATTATTATTATTATTATTATTATTATTATTATTATTATTATTTTTTTTTCTTTCTTTACTTTCGTGGCGTTACATGCCTGGAGGAACTAGACCTGCCATCCGACCGCTGCGTCATTTTCCAAAGGCAGATGACAGGATTTGTGCATGTGATCAGCATATTGACTCCCAAGGCCTTACTGATGGTTTTCTTAACCGGAGCCGCTGCTTCTTTATCATGTGGCTCTTGAACTGGTGTCAAGAGGCTGAGTGCACCCCGTTCCAGACCTCCCTACCTCATAAAAATCGGAAGAGGTACCGGTACCGAGGATCGAATCCAGACATGCAGATCTGCAGTAGGATCTCTAGCTAACCACTAGACCACACAGGTCTTCACATTTACAATTATAAATTCTCATATTTCAGAGATCACGCTGCTAAATAATTATGCTATTCTGATATTTTTCTTACAAATATCATAGTGTATTTTTCGGCCTACAAAAGCGTTTAAATGTTTCCTCAACTCTAACTACTGGCTGAAGAAAATTAAAATCCATCATGATTGACTGGAATGCATTACCCACTCTTAACTTCAAGTGCATCTCATATGTTGCGTTGGTTGACATTAAACTGGCATGATGAATGCAAGATATTAAATTGAGAACAGACAAGGGGGGAAAAAAAACTCCCCTTGAGATAAATTATTAAAATCAAATTTCTGTTAATGTCAGTCTTGGAGTACGAGCGATGTCAATCTCTGGTACGTAATGGAATTACAGTGCTTGAGAAAACAAACGTTAAACATGCGCCGAAGTCCTCAGGCTCAACGCCAGATAACCAGGCTGGATAACCACGCAAATTACACGGTTGTAGCCAGAATCTGGTATTTCGACACATTCCACGCGTGACGCTAGCTTATCGCCATTACGATGCACCTGTAATTTACCAAAAACAAGATAAAGCAAGTCTAAAGGCTTTTGCACTGCCATAAATCAACTGCTTAGCAAATAGCAAGTTATCACAATATAATAAGTAAGCTTGAGAAAGTATTCAAAGCAAAATAAAGGAATTTGTAGATCCTTAAACTCGTATTAAGTCTAATCACAAGTCTGGATTTTATTACGAAAACCTCCTCATGTCCATTCTCATTGCGTCATTGGTTGAATATTATCAGTAGGCATTGTATGCTTATCAAACGTTGCCTGGAGAGTTCGTTTTATTTCCAGGTCTAGAACCTGATGTTTTTCCAGTGCTTTAGTTGGGCCGGTACGCACCGGTACTGCGTACCGGTATAAAATTATTTTCCTTCTACCATACCGGGAAAAATATGTGCTCCGGTACGTCGTACTGGCAGTACAGAAACGATATTGTCCTAAAATACTTATTAAATGTCTAATTCAATACCAAAAATGACAAGCACTATTAAATTCGCCACAGATATGCGTTCTAATCTTCACCTTCGTGCGCATTTCTACAGTTACTTTCTCCTTAGATCACATGTTGGCTAGCCACCTTGTTTTCATAAAATGTGTGGGACCACCACTAGACGTTTTTGATCCTGCTCCATACGTCAGGTCATGGCTACAAGGAGGCAATAGGTCAGCAGAAGAAACTGCATGCAGAACATGTCAACCGAAGGATTACATTCAGTATGAGGCGATATGGAAAATTTTGAAGTAAGATGAGTACCCCCAAAAAATATTTTCCAACTAAAGCACTGTGTTTTTACCACATATTTTTGGCACATTATGAGCCATTTTACGAATGATCGTGAGGATGGTGGCTAGCCAAGCCTCTAGAAGAGAAGACATCATCGTGGGACATCGATTACTGCAGCTGTTATAGCTCTCTTCTCAATTTTTATCGAACAGATTATATTTAACAATAATATACATATATTCTGAACTAAAATAGTATTTTCCACGTGATAAAAGAAACCAAAGATGGTTACATTGTATACTATAGCCTAATAGGCATGGGCGCACAATGAAGTATTCGCAGAAGGGTTCAATGTAAAGTCGTCTCTGCTTCATGGCCTTGCGTACATTGTAACTTAATATTTTTTTTAAAAATAATCAAACAGTTGATTGTGATCATTAATACACATATTTGAAACTGTTTCTCTTTTAAGATAGAGTCTAAATAAAAACTTTCTTTTGACAAAAATTATCATAATACTGTATGAAGTATAGGGCACATTTTTAAAGTCATTTGTCAATCCACCGATAACTTTACAAACAGGTTGATGGATTTCGGCGGAAGTATTCGAGTTCTATAATTATTATTATTGCATCATGGTTTTACAAGAAGTGGAAATTATAATAATGATGGGCAGGGAACTAATAATTGAGTGCTACAATTCACATAAATCATATTTTGAGCATATTGAAATATTTTGAGCATATTGCAATCGTATCTTTTACATGTTAAGTATTAGGGTTACATGTATAAATCAGAAAATGTAAAACTACATTAAATTTCCCGTCAGAAGAAATAAAAAAACAGTGTATATGAGCACCCCATGAGCACCCCATTCTTTACAAAGTGACTTAGACTACTCTTGCGCTGACACCTCAATTGTACTTCCAGTTGAAACGTATCACATGAGCTTGTTCTCAAATAAGGTAAATTTTGCAGGCACGACTAGTAATATGATTAATTCTTAATACACTTTAGACTTGATATAGTTTTGTAACATCTTTGAAATACAAAATGATATCTCGGCAAGTGAAAGACCAAGTTTTTGTTAAATGGGTCAAATAGAGGCTTACATCTGTGGAATATCTAAACAAGCCTGCATCTAATAATCGTAAAGTGTACTATAAGGAAACGCACAATTGAATACTAAGTGCTCATGAATTCTTCATTTATATTCAACCCATTTGATAGTCATGACAGTCAACATGAGCGAATCCCGTCATTCTTCTTTTATTTCCCATAAGCGGCTTTGACTCTAATATTCTCCCGTTTGAACCACTGGTATTTAGTGTTGAAAGCACATGGACAAATGTTTCTATTGTATACAGTAATACACAATAGAGGATAGACATACTTAAATTATACTGTCAATGATGGCAATTTCAAAGCTAAATAAGTACCTATCGATGTTGTATGGGAAATAAACTGAGCAGAATTTTTTGAAAATTACACAGGTCTGCAAAAAAGAATTTTTTTTCAGCTGAATGAGATATTTTTACTAAATTATATGTTTTAAAATGCACTGATTCCAAAAATGGCATCCATTTTCCCCTATCACGTAAGGTTTTTTTGCAAAACTAAAAGATACACAGTATTGGTAAAAAGCACTCATGTATTAAGATGAATCAAACATATTAATTTTTACAACAAATGAAACATCATTTTGTGACATTTATTCACAATTTTATGTTTATTCATCTTTTTTGTGAAACCTTTTCTTCTTCTCTTTGATGCTTCGCTGGACTCGTTTCCGATGTCCATCTTTGGTTTCCTGCTTAAGCATCCAACAGTAGTCCGCAAGCATATTGACATCCCATCTTCCTTGGTACAGTCTCTCGATATCACGGACATCCTGGTGAAACCGTTCACCCATTTCTTCACTGTAAGCTCCCAAGTTTTCAGGAAAATAGTCTATATGGGAGTGTAAAAAATGAACCTTTAAGCTCATCTTGCATCCTTGAGCTTTGTACGCTGCCATCATACGATGCACAATGGTTTTGTAGTCAGGATCCTTAGTATTTCCCAAAAATCTTAACATTACACCCTTGAACGATTCCCAAGCTTCTTTTTCCTTCTCATTCATACTTTCCACAAAGAGGGAGTCTGATAAAAGTTTTCTTATGTCGGGACCAGTGAAAACTCCCTCTTTCAACTTGGCTTCAGACAGCTCCGGGAATTTAGAACACAGATATCTAAAACAATTCCCATCCTTTTGCAGTGATTTTACAAACTGTTTCATAAGCCCCAATTTAATGTGAAGAGGGGGCAATAAAACCTTTTCTGGTGGAACCAGAGTCGTATTGTTGACGTTTTTCTTGCCGGGTTTTAGGGTTTCTCGCAGTGACCAGTCACTTTTGGTCCAATGCTGCTCTCTGGCTGTACTATCCCACAAGCATAGAAAACATGGGTACTTTGTATAACCTGACTGCTGACCCAAAAGCATGGTTAGTATTTTGAAGTCCCCACAAACCATCCATTGATGGTCTTGATATTTGATTTTCTCTAGAATAAAGGCCAAATCGTTATAGTTTTCTTCCATATGCACCGAGTGTCCCATAGGGAGGGATTCAAAAGTATTTCCATTGTGCAGCAAGACTGCTTTAAGACTAGCTTTGGACGAATCAATGAATAGGCGCCATTCAGATGAATCATATTCTACATCAAAGCACTTCATGAGCCCTTGTACATCATTACAAAAAACTAGATGTCCCTCTTTGGAGAAAAACTGAGTAAATTCTTTCTCTCGGTGCCTATACCACGAAAATGAGGTACCAGATGACAGAAGGTTTTTGTTTTTTAGTCTCGAACCTAGCAATTCGGCTGCATCTTTTGAAAGACCTAAATCTCTTACTAGGTAATTGAGCTCACTCTGAGAAAATAGTTCAGGCCCCTCGTCAACAGAAAAATCTGAACTAGATTCGTCTGGGGAGGTAATGTGTCTTCGTCCTCTGACTCACTCAGGTATTCATCTAAACTGGAAGGTGGCTGTGGGATTGGTATTTCAGAGCTATGGGGCACTGAACGAATAGCTGAGTCAAGGTTAGGATAAGATATGTTCTTTCTATTTTTTGTATTAAATCCCTTTACATATACTGAACAGAAATAGCAATCGGTTGTATGATTTTTCTGCTCACGCCATATCATAGGAATTCCAAAACGAAATGAGTTTTTCTTACCCTTAAACCACAAACGAAGATCTTCCTCACATCTTCTACACACCTTGTGAGGGGCCCATGGTTTGTCTTGATCCCCTAGTTTTAATTTGAAGTAAGCAAAATAAACCTTCTTCACAAAATCATTAATGTTTCTCTGTTGACGTTTCACAGTGTATTCACCACAAATAAAACAAAAGCTATCAGGGGACATAACACAACCTCTTGGAGCCATGATTACGAAATAGAAACAACAGCACTGTTCAGTTTGAAAGCGATGTGTCTACTGATGGCGGCTCTACTTTCATGTGCGATACTGAACTTCTTTGACTTGTGCCGCTCCCCTCCACCACTCACCCCTAACAGTTAACATTATATATTGTATAGATAAGCTATAATTGAATAAATTAATGTAAAAATCAATTGTTTATGAGAATTTGTAAGATAAAATACCGGATTTTCAATAAACCATAAATTTTATGGAAAATAAATATAACCACTTCACTTACACAAAAAATGGACGTGATAGAAGTTTTTTGATATTTTTTAAGGTATTAGGAAGTAAAATTCTGTACGAAAATTAAGAGACATCCTATGCAGTTTATTAGTTGCAGACCTGTGTTATTTAACTGCAAACGTATTTTTTTTTTTCGATTTGAAACATCACAGACAATCACAGACATGTTTCACTCGATTATTATCAAAATGTCATTACCACCAGTTGTAGCCTATACATGATAAGCCGCCGGCGTGGTCTTATGGTTAGCGTCGCTGACTACAGATCCGTCGGCCCGGGTTCGATTCCGGTACCTCCGGAGGGAGGGAGGTCTGACAAGGGTGCACTCAGCCTCGTGATTCAAATTGAGAAAAGTAGCGGCTCCGGTCATGAAAACCACCATTAACGGCCGTGGGTGTCGGCATGCTGACCATATGCCCCCATTCCTGCCATCAGCCTTTGGTAGATGATGCAGTGGTCGGGTGGTAGGCCAATTCCCTCCGGGGATGTAGCACCACGGAGTTTAGTTTAGTTTTAGTATACATAATAAAGATATAACCTTTATAGCATGAATGAAAATAATATATTTTGCTATCCGGGTGATTGGCTCTCAATATGATGCATATTTTACCAGTAGACCCTTATTTATCAGAATTACCACATGACTTACACTTTCAAAAATTTGCTAACAGAACAGAAAATCTCTTCTATATTATAACGGAATTTTTAGACTCTTCTGCAGATATTTATCTAGCCTATAGCGTATAATGCTAGTTTTAACTTGCATTTTCAGTTCCTTACTTTGTATTTGGATATACATTTTGAATACATGCATGCTGTAATTGCAATTGTAGTGTCATTTTCTAATTTGATAATATTATAGGAGAAAAATTCCTCTGACACTGGGATTTGAACCCAGGACCTTTGGCTATCCGTGCCAATGCTCTACCAACTGAGCTAAGCCAGAGTTCACTTCACAGCACCAGATGGAACGTCTCTCCTATGAATGATTGCCCTTAATGGTCTATCTTACTGACAGACAAGGGCAATTAGCGGATGGTTTAGATGTTAGTTTGTACCTTATTCCAGACGATTTCAGCGGTGGGTAGTTATGAGGGTGAGTCAGCAATTATCCGGTCTTTTCATAAAACACTTTATTTACTTAAAAAATACAGTATGATTTTTAAATTATTTTTCAATATAGTCACCCTTCTTTCTAATGCACTTGGTCCAGCAGTCTACAAGCTTGTGTATTCCTGCCGAAAAGAAGGTTTTCGTTTGGTTGCAAAGCCAATGATGACGCACTGATGAAGGATAAAACCATCAACAAAGAATATTACTGTGAATTGATTACCAACAAACTTAAACCAGCAATTCGCAGAAAACGACGAATTCTTTTGTCACGGAAAGTGTTGCTATTGCACGATAACGCCCGCCCTCACACGGCTCGACTCATCCTTGAAACCATCCACAAATTGGGTTTCGAGGTGCTGGAACATCCACCTTAAAGTCCAGATCTTGCTCCGTCGGATTTTAATTTGTTAGGGCCGCTGAAAGAAGCTTTGCGAAGTTGCGAAGTCATCGGTTTTCCTCAAACAAAGAGGTACAGGAAGCGATGCATCAGTGGCTTGGCAATCAACCGAAAACCTTCTTTTCGGCAGGAATACACAAGCTTGTGAACCGCTGGACCTAGTGTATTACAAAGAAAGGAGACTAGCCTATATTGAAAAATAATGAAAAAATCATACTGTATTTTTTAAGTAAATAAAGTATTTTATGAAAAGTCAGGGTAATTGTTGACTCACCTTCGTATTTTATTGTTACTACTATTATTAAGTTGTCATTTTAGTATTAGTATTACTTTGTGTTATTAGCATTATTATTATTGTTGTTAGAAGTATTAACTATTATAAGCCATGTGTTTTCCATAAAAATTCCTAGGAATTCACCTGTTCAGTTACCCCGGAGCTTAGCCTGGTGGCCTGGCGAAATCAATATTCCTGTAGAAATATTATTCTTAACTGGGGAGATTAAGGGGGTAGGTACTGCTTAAGATCTACAAGAAATATATTTTTCAAAATATTTTTTTATTTAATACTACAATAATTATTTAAGTTCATTTTGGTAAAAAATTACTTAAATATCGGGATTGGTTTAAATGTTATGATTTAAATACCAAGCCGCTGATTTTAGTCAGTCACAAAGGATGGAAAGGTACAACATTTGAGTTATATTTTTAAAACTCATTTCCCGTAAACTAATTTTTTTCAAAACTTGATTTCAAATAATTCAGAAACTAATGAGCAGATTCTAATACTTTTTTTGTGCATGCTAAGATACACAATACCAAGGGAAATGACCAGCGTAGACTCCATCCGTTTGATATATTGTCTGATAAAAAATAAATTGTAATCAAAATTCCTAGGAGAAGTCTTACTTCAACTTTAAAAAAAAATTAAATAAATATTATTTATTCAGCTATAAATCTGATTATGGTCATTTCCCTACAATTAACTTTCACCTTCAAAATGAATTAATGAAAAAAAAAAAACAGAATTTCAATGTCTTGAAAATTAGTCTACTTATTTCTGATAATCTTAATTCTAGCATAGTGAGTAGCCGCCATTTTCAATAATTAAATTAAGCATTTATTTTCATTTTGGGAAGTTGAAAGTTGGCTCATTATATTTAAGGAACATAACATTTTTGACTGCTTAAATATTAATCTCACTAATTTTTTAGTCGCCAAAGCTGTACCTACCACTTAAGACCGCGTAGGAATAAACTATAGGCGAGTATCGATTTCTGCTTTTTATGTTCTACGCAAAAGTATGGTGGCATGTGAAATTTAACTTGGCGTTTAATATTCTGTAATTCCATGCGGCCACGCCTTTTAACAAGTATCATCTTACAGAGTAGTGCAACTTGCAGCCGTGTAAAAATGAGAGGTTAGTTTATTGGAGCTTGTATAAAAATGAAGGTTATTCGTTAAAAATTACAGAACGAAATGTGCCTGGAAGGGAAAGATCGTAAACTGTTGCAGCTGCACTCAAGCTCAGAGGCAAGTAGCTTTTCAGTCAGTAAAACTTACAAGCCAACACTAAATAAGAATTACTTTGTGCTCCATCATTTAACCTGTAAAGGCTGGTTTAGACCTCCCACTGCGGAGTAGTACTTTCATCAGTGCCCAAAGAAAATGTTCACCACAATTTCCATTTAGATCGACCAGAGTTCGATTCCAGTGGTGGGGTTATTTGTCTGCACTAAGACAAACAACTACTGAAAAATGAGCAATAGGATTCCTTAATGGTATATCTACTCTTACTAACTTACTTATTCAATAGACAATTCCTCAGCTAGCTAAAGGAATATGATCTATTTTATGGAACCCGAAGGTTCCGCTTACCTGAGCCCGCCATTCAACCCTATTCTGTGTTAACTCCAATCATCCGTCACAAATCTTACTTCCCTTAAATCTATCCTAATATTGTTCTCCCACCTACGTCTAGGTCTTCCAGGTGGTATTTTCCCTTCTGGTCTCCCAGTCAATACTTTTGAGATATGTCTTTCCTCCCCCATGCGCGCAGTATGTCCAGCCCATTTCATCCTCTACGGGTTCCTAAATATGGTGTTACTGTTCAAAATTTTAAAATATTGCTAAAAACGCAATACCCAAATTTAATATTCACTCATAGCCTATATTATAGCCCAATCAATGAAGGTTTTGAATGGGAAAAACATATGGTATAGCTGAATTTTATCCCATTGATAGACTACTACCAGAGTAACATTTATAGAAAAATCTCAAAATTTCATCCTCAAAGTTTCAAATGTCACTATTTAAGACATTTATTGCATTTTTTACTCAGGGAACCTCAAAAGTGTATTAAAATGGTGATGATATTTTGACATCCAATTTTAGGAACTAATGCAGTGCTTTCTCTACCTATAGTAGGCCCTAGTTATGGCACGGGTAGAGAAAGTAAAAATCTTTGATACCAGTAAATTTATATGTGAAAGGAGTACCTAAGTAGGAGTAATCTGTAACTGGTAAGTGAAATACTGCATTGTGTTTACAGAGGAAAAATTCAAACGTGATTTCTTTTGCTGAATTTTCACTCAAACTTTTATTCAATATAAATACCCATCTGAGAAACACATGTGCATTTTTTCAACTTTTTTTCAATTTACAATTTATTGCTACAAATTACAATATAAGTGTATACGATTCAGTTCAATACAATAAAGTAACTTAGACTAAAATAATTATTTACACTAATTCATATTCAATTGATTTACAAAACAAAGATATGTGTGAGTTAATATTATTTACAGTAAAAACATAACATGTTATATTTACGAATAAATACAATAACATAATACATTTTTTGTTAAACAGATTATAAGAAAGAGAAAGCAATTATATTTATATTTTGAAGCTTAATATTGGAAATGTTGTAGTATTGACAGAAGTAAGAAAATAAAAGTAATTATAAAAAATTCCTAATTTTAGACTTAAATTGTTTGTTGTTTAAGCCAGTTAGTTCAGGATGGTTGCTAATAAATGAATAGTCTTAGGCCGAAACTTGAACTGTGCTTAACTCCAGCAGTTGTAATTTTTTGTTTGTTCAGTTAATAAATTAAATTGCTTCCTTCGCGTGTGATATTCATTACTTTCTGACCTATAATTGTCACGATGTTTGTGAAAATAACCTAATAGGACGTTTTTGTACTTCAAAATATCACGTTACTAAATTCCGGGGTGCGCGGGCAAAGAGAGTTAAGTCCACTTTCTTGTTACTGAGAATTAGAGTGACTTAACACACTATACCAGCCCAACATAGCTTTAGAGATGGATAAACCCATGAGGCACACATCCGTAACTACCGTACAATTTTGAATATGAGTTACTAGACTTAACACAAATGTAGAGAACATTTTTATCTATAACTCTATGGAAATATCTCAATTTTTTTTAGGATGGTGGACTTAACTCTCTTTGCCAGCGCACAGTCGAATTTAAAATTACATAATAGATTGGTGACTATCACACAAATAACTGGAAATCCTTCCAAAGCTACCATCATTTAAAATCTGGTTTTCAGAAGGCAGTGCATCAGTGCAAATAAAGTTCAATTTGCATATCCAGCCTGATATTGTTAGGCCTATATCAACTGGTTGCATGCAATTCAGGTTCATAGCTGCAAAAAGTTGTTGTCACGTTTGTTCGACTGCACAGGTTTTCGGGTCCCTAAGCAATGCGAGCTACAAGAGCTGAACTGATGTATTTATCTTCTTAATTAACACATCTATATCTTTATATGCATATTTCAGTTTAGCAAGTCTGTCGCTTCAAGATACGTACGATGAGTTGTAAAGAAATTTTGTTCTGTTACTCTTTTACAGTCCTACCAATTAAGAGTTATTTTGTACTTTTACTCTCTTAATTACTCAGCCTCTAACAGAAATGAGTACCAGGAGCAATCCTGGGGGTAAAGGCGGCCGGTGCGTAAGGCTGACAACCTTACCATCTTCACGTCCCGAATGTGTAAAAAATCTGGGAGCCTTAACCTCCTGGAACCCTCTGGGCCTCCATGTCCTGTATAGGGAACACTTTACTTTTACTTTACTCTCTTAATTTAACTGCAATAATTCTCTTTAAGTTCACACAGTGTCATTTTCTTATGTTCCCTGCTTGATAGTGTAAAAATCAATTCCCTCGTCATATTTACTATGCATGAAATCAGCAATTAAATGGTAGGAGGAAGTTAAGGACACCAATAAATGTAGAGGCTAGAAAGTTCGCTAATTAACCCTCATGAAAACTATATTCTTGCCTTAGTCTACAAGATTATAAAGTTGTTATACGCCTATAAACTACAACATTGTCAATAAGTCTGTAGAATCTCTTACACAGTGAAAGTTTATGCCCCTTTCACTTGATATTCTTTGTATGTCCGGTATATCCTCGGACAACATTTATTTTCTCTACCACCCACGGCCGCCGGTAGGTGGGGGAGACTACAATAGTTGAATGGACCCCAATAATTTGTTTGTACCTACAGATTTCACCGCGATCTTTAATTGTGTCAGTATAAATATAAAATATTCCTCAAAGCAAAATAATACGTAGAAAGATGCGGGCTAAATCCAATTGTTCTTCCTAGACAAAGAAAGCTTCCTTTGAGATTTTGCAATCAATCATCTGCAGAGAGCATATACAGGAATCAGTGCTTATCAGTTATTGATATCTGCCTGTCCGGAGTGAAAGTCAAATTTAATAATACAGATATCAATACGTTTAAGAAAATAGAAGCAAGAACAATTTGATGCCATAGCTCAAAACCTGATTTTGATGTCTTTAGAAATAGAATTGAATATATTCAATCGGAAATACCAAGTGAAGTCATTGGGGATTATATTAGATAATCATACCCAATTATTTTGATATTATTGTCATTATTCTTACTACTAATAATACTTTTAACATTAGTCTGATATATTGTTTTTGTATGATTTTTGGTACGGGTATAAAATGCGAAAATACAAGTAATCAAAATTGAGCATGTTAAAACTTTTAAACACTCCTTGCTGGTAATTCTCGAATGGAACTTGTTACTTGAAAGTTTTATTTAAGAATCGATTGCCTGTCTGCGAAGTTATAGATTTGCCGCAGGTGTTCGTACAAGTCGAGTCCATTAGAAATAGTGCACTCGCATAATACCCGCGGCAAACGTTGCCAGTAAGTAATATTTATGACAGTGGTTTGGACACACCCTGTGTCGCTATGGGGGTCAAGTGGACCGCCGGCACACGTTCACAACACGTTTCATATCTCACACATGAAGAAATGGCATGTTACAAATCAATGTCTTGTGAAACCTTTGTATCCTAGCAACATCTCCAATCGATTTCACACAACATCGCATTAAAGTCCAATATCATATTTGAGCTGGTGTTTTCGTGTAGACCCAACGCCACCTATTAATAAGTCCGTATTCAATAATTACCTAAATTAATTCAAGATAGTCTTGTCCGGTTGCCAGAGTAACCGGGAAAAAAGAACATCGCTGAATTCGATTTTTTGCAAAATAACATATCAATTCCGGGGTGCGCGGGCAAAGAGAGTTAAGTCCACCATCCTAAAAAATTGAGATATAACCATAGAATTATAGATAAAAATGTTCTCTACATTTGTGTTAAGTCCAATAAGTCATAATCAAAATTTTACGGTAGTTATGAATGTGTGTTCATGGGTTTATCCATCTCTAAATATATGTTGGGCTGGTATAGTGTGTTAATTGTGTGGTATAGTGTCACTCTAATTCTCAGTAACAAGAAAGTGGACTTAGGGCTAACTCTCTTTGCCCGCGATTTTGTCAACCAGATCTACTTCATTCATTTGTTCATAACATTACGACACGAAGAGATCTGATTTCTTTTACATAGGTCTACAGAAGGGGATCATGAATACACCCCTAAATGGGAAAACATTAAATGATTTGAACGAAAATCACTATGCAGGTTTTTTTTTTTTTTGGGGGGGGGGGAGGGCTAGGGAACTCCAATCTAAGGTTATTTTTCCCGGCGGAAAACTTAATCGTGAAGTGCACTTCGAAACCGAGTCCGTTATCAATCGTTTTTATCAATTGATAATCGTATAGTTATCAATCGTTTTAATTGTTTATGCAAGTTTTGGGTAAGGTTAATGAATCTGTTATTCCTTTTTAGTCGTTTCATTTCGAATCTGTATGCCCGTACGGCAGCATAAGATTTCGTTTTATTCGTTGATTGTTTATATTTACAACAGTAAAACAATTCAATTAAGATTAAAATTATGAAATTTATGGAATTTATGTAAAAACGATGTTAATAAATATAATATTTTAATTATTTTTATGTTAAATTATTTAAATAAACATCTAGCAGTTGAGTAAATAATCGCGGGCGAAACCGCGGGCGAAACCGCGGGCACCTGTTAGTATGAATACATTCGACTTAATAATAATAGTCACAATATTGTCCAAGGAAATGTATCTATTTATGTTATCAGCATGGTGATTAAAAAGAAAAATTATGGAGTGCTTAGGAATTAAATGCAATAGGCCTATCTGGCGTTTTTCTTGGCATATTAAAAATTCTGTTCTTAATAAAAGGGTTGTTTTTTAATAGCGGCAACACTTTTGTAGAATCATACTAAAGTATGATGAAGTTTACACCGCATTCGGCTGATATTGGTTTATAGACCTTTACAAAGATACAGATAGCATTGTGAATGTAAGTTGAATTAACGAGTTTTAAATTATTACTGATTTATTGTATGTATTCTATGCATAAAATTCCAATCTTATTGGATTGTAGGCTATAGAATTGGTTTGAGTGCTATACTGGAAGTTTTATTATAGACTGCTAAGGGCTGCATAGGATACCTATGGAGATGAGAATTAAGCACCTCCCGTGTCTTCTTTACAATTAAATTCCTGACACTATTCCATCTTCCTTCACGTGATCAGACGCCATTACAACAAATAATGTAAACAATAAGTTTGTGCGTGCTTTTAAACAGTTCTCTCTGTCTCTGCTTGTTATTTTTCTTATTATTTGTCGGTTCTATCTATTTTTCTTCTGGTATAATCCTGTCCATAGTTTTTATTTCTCTTCTGCTTTACCTCTCTCTCTTTTTCTTTATTTCTTTCCTTCTGTTGATAATTGAATGTTGTTTAGCGCTTCTTCCATTTTCCACATCTTCCAGTGGACGCTATAATATTACTATCCTATTTTTAAATTTTCAATACTTTTTCATGTGCCTAGCTTTCCTTCCTTTCAGTTTTCCGGTCTTTCATCATTCACTTGAAACTTCTTTCCTCACCTACGCACATCTTTATTTTCTTTCTTGTTTATTTGTAATTCTTCCTGTACCTCTTCGCGACAGTCCATTTATTTTATTTTGTTCTTTTCCTTTCCGTCATACATTTCTTCTACCGTATTTTCTCCTTTTATTTATTTATTTTATTTCTTACTTTGTTTAACTCTTTCTGTGTCCACTTGGATCTAGCAGTTGGTAAGTTGTAGGAAACTGAATTTTAATTCTCGTATCATAGGTTCGATTTAGGCCCAGGTATCTGCTTTATGTGTGCATTAATTACAGGCTTGTCAAAATCTCTTAAAGGACAAAATTCCCTAAAAAAAATGTAATTCCTCCCAAAAATTACAAAATGTACTATAGTAAGAAATTAACAATCTCTGTTCGTTCCTAACATTTTGTTTTAATTTTCTCATTACACACTTCCTTTCCTCATTGTCAGACTATAATTTTTTTCTTGGTACCTTCCATTAAAAAATAACTTACTATTTTTTTTATTCCATTCCAATTATGTCAAACAGAAATATTTTTAATTATTTTATCTAAAACAAAGGAAATTGTGCATTAGGCAGAATGATTATTGACTTTTTGTTAAAATAAACAGGCTATGTAGTAAATAATTATAATTCCCAAACGTTTTAGAATTTAAATTGAAAAAGTGTTACTATTGTAGAAATAAAATTCGTTAGCAAGGAAATCATAATTTTAATGTATCATATATTTTTAATTAAACTTCCTAATTAGGAATCGTACAGAAAATGGAAATTAGAAAGTTTAATAGTGTATACTTGAAATATGATTCTTAAGGAGCATTTAGAAATATTTCACCTCTTTAGTTCAGATTTTATGTGGTACTTTCTATCAACACCCCACTAATGGAAAACTTATTGAAATATTGAAAATTACAGGGCCCTTAGGCCTAAGTATATGAAGTTATCAAAAATAGAATCTTTCATTTCCTCTTGCTCCAAATTAAAATATGTGTTTGCTGTCTTCAGCTGGTGCTGTATTCATGGCTTACGAGCCATGAATATAAATATCGAATATAATTTACTCTTTTAGTGTACTAAAAGGATTCATTATTACAACAGAAGTTGTAACGTCTCAATTTGCAGTTCTAGGAATGAAGAAGACAGTTTCCCACGAGGTGGTGTCGTGCTTGGCAGTAATGTTGTTATAAAGTTAATATACCAGTGTGCAAACAGGGTATGGACTACCTCCTCCAGGCCTGGTAAATAATAATCATAATGACAATATCACAGTTATGCAAGTTCAACACCCCCTACAAAACCCACGACTGCCTAATCTCAAGGGTTCTTTACCTAATTTGAATAAATGTTTTTTCTCTTTATTCCCTCTAATAATAACAATTGTTAATACAATTCCTAATTAGGAAGTTTAATTAAAAATATATGGCACATTAAAATTATGATTTCCTCGCTAACGAATTTTATTTCTACAATACTAACAATTGTTAATATTAGAGGGAATGAGGAGAAAAACATTTATTAAAAAAATTGTTAACAATTGTTAATATTAGAGAGAATAAGGAGAAAAAACATTTATTCAAATAAATTCACTCTCTTTGGATACAATGAAATTTATTAATTCTTTACTGCCTAATCTCAAGGGTTCTTTACCTAATTTGAATAAATGTTTTTTCTCCTTATTCCCTCTAATATTATCAATTGTTAATACAATTCCAAATTAGGAAGTTTAATTAAAAATATATGGTACATTAAAATTATGATTTCCTCGCTAACGAATTTTATTTCTACAATACTAACAATTGTTAATATTAGAGGGAATGAGGAGAAAAAACATTTATTCAAATAAATTCACCCTCTTTGGATACAATGAAATTTATTAATTATTTACCTAAGCTTTCCATGCATATCATCCCTCTCGGGTCTAAACTCTGAGGACATATCCATGCTTCCACAATGATAATGTACTAGTCGAAACAATTACAGGGACATTATTTTCATTGCAGAAATCGTAAAATATTCGCCGGCTACATAGAGAAACTGTGCTGCACAGGGATTGTTCATGGTAGGGATGAAATATCGGTAGGAAAATATCATAATCGATATGGATATCGGTTACTAATATCAATAACCGTATTATATCGGTGAGAAAATATCGATAGTCGATATTAGCGAACGTTTTACTAAGATAATAAGGTTTGTTCCTAGAGCACTCAGAAACCATGAACACATAGTTAGTTCATGCGTGAACAAATTTACAGTTTTGCTACACGACGTAAGGAAACTGACTTTATGTACATGCGTGAACTATGTGTTCATGGTTTCTGAGAGCTCTAAGAACAAACCTACTGCCGTTTAGTGCAAATTTATACTCTATAGCGATTTAAGGAATGGTTTGGCATCGTGGAAGGGGACAACAATCCTCAAAGAGACTCCAGGAGGCTTGCAGAAGGTGTGCGGCAGTATTAGTGGTAAATGTTGGTCATATAAGGTCTAAATTAGTGTTTCATCAAGAAAATAAATGGTTTCTCAATGAAAATGAGCCACAATGGTATTTCAGTCCGCTGGGACGAATTCGTACACAGAAACAATTGAACGTAGCTGCGAACCAGCAGTGATTAGATGAAATTTCACTCACACTTTCACCGGATTGGTCACTACTTTATACGATAAATAGTCACATAAAATTAATAGAAGACATTTTCTACAACAATAGAAACAGATGCCCGTTAGTATATACCTGGCCTGCTGGTATAGGTCTACCGGTACTCACTTTCCTAAACATCTGATATGACATATTATGAAGTTAAAACGTGTATAGAAAGGCTCGTATAGTGGTCTAAGAAATCAAACAGGTTGTTATTGGTTTTGGTACAGACTATAGTCTAACTTTAAATATGGCAGTGGCAAGAATCTTAACAATTACCGGGACAAGGTATTGGAGATAGGAATGTAATCAATTTAGTGTATCATGTTGGGTGGTTTCGGCTCCCTCGCTTGCGCTATCTTCAGATTATGACAAATGAGCGGCTCTGTTGGTTCAACATAGATAGTAGCGGTCCGTAATAATAGACTGCATCCCTTGCTCCGTGCGATTGCTGATAGCTTGTAATTGTCTGTGATTTGTTGTGTTTTGATACTCCTTACAAAGAATGGGTATTGGCATGAAAAAGCAGCCAGAACCATTATTCATGTTCGGTGAATAGCAAAGAGTAGGCATCAGCTAAGAACAAATAAGCTTCTTATCAGTGCTGAGCTTTCGTATAACTGTAGTGTCGAAGTCTTGCACTTGTTATGAAAGTATTATCTAGAATTCTAGATTGATGATGGTAGAGGAGAAGTGATATGGAAAGTTTTGAGCTAAAGGGATCTAAGTAGGCATACATTCTGCGAAATTCTTTTAGGCTGAGTTCATGTTATAGCGACGACATAGGCGTAACCAGGCCGACCATATGGGGGGGTTATAACATCCGCGGGGTCTGGGGGGTATGGAATACCCCCCGTGGAGAGGGGGGTCCGGGGTCCTCCCCCGGAAAATTTTAAAAATTAAGATGCAAAATAACGAGTTTTAAGCTTCCGGGGGTCCTCCCCCGGAAAATTTTAAAAATTAAGACGCAAAATAACAAGTTTTAAGCTTCCGGGGATCCTCCCCCGGAAAATTTTAAAAATTAAGACCAAAAATAACGAGTTTTAAGCTTCCCACGCTTTATATTTGTATTAAGTAATTTACGGGCAGACTTAAAAAAATTATACAATTTTCCTTTTATTAATCAATGGGGGGGGGGGGTTTGGGGGTTTGAACCCCCAAACCCCCCCCCCCCTCGGTACGCCTATGAGCGACGATGAGAAGTAGTAGCTACGATAGTTACCAGCGTAGACCTGGGTGGCGCAGGCTGTATGGCGCCCCTCTGTGTCCAAGGTAGTGAGTTCGATCCCGACCAAGGCCTATCTCATTTAATATAACAAGCTCATGTCTGTAAATTTATATGCATAAAATGCATATGCTATTTTGTTTTGGAAATATGGAATTCACGCTGTTTACTTTAATTTAGGTACTGATAAATTTCATTGCCGTTAATGGTTGAGTGTACTTCAGTTGTATCTAATTACTAAGCTGATATAGGCTACCATTAACTAAAATGTAGGTCCCTTATGATCCTGGATTCATTGCTGTTGTTTTAAATTATAATTATTTAAATGTTATTATATGTGTACACAAACATCCATACAATTAATAATCGTTGATTATTTTAATGAAAATTAAAATTAGACATAAACATGCTGTAAGTTAACTAAATACAATTACATTTAGGCCTTGTTTAAAATTCATTCATAACCAAATTGTTAAAAAGCTCAGAATTTCTCAATGTATGAATGATTGAATATAATATATGTGTGTATATACAGTATATATATATGAGGGGGTTAAAGCCCAAGGGGTGTAAGTAATGTTTTATGCATTTAGAGAAACTTAAGGTTTTGTTAGGTGCATTATAATAATCTCTCCTAATATTGTCCTCCCACCTACGTATATATACGTATATAGTGTATGTACATGATAGGACTTAAACGACTCTTCCTGCTAACATATCTATACAGCAATATTGCATTGCAATACTTAGGTTAAAAATGTTTAAAGCATGACTTATACCACTTTGGCTTTAACGCCCTCATAGGCCTATGTATATGTATATGTATGTATATATATATATATATATATATATATATATGTGTGTGTGTGTGTGTGTGTGTTTAGTACAATAAAATTTTAATGATTTCTAATTTATACAAACACCTGAATTCATTTTCAGCCATGAATCCAGAATCATAAAAAAAAACAATATCTTAGTTAATGGTATATCGGCAGAGTAATTAAATACAATTGAAGTTCATTAGTTGGGTTCAACTATTTATGACACTTTTTATAGTTGACTTTAATTTCATCACATCATTGATTTAACAAGAATTGAAAGCTTCTGAATCTTTTTGATACACTTTATATGTCATCTAAATGCATTTTTAGGTAATTTTCACAGTTCTAGCCATATTGTGTATATTTTCGGGAATTAAGATTATATTCCGGTCCACCGCTGTGGCTCAGGGAATGCGTTCGCTCCTCTCACGCAGCGGGCCCGGTTTCTTTTCCTGGTCGGGACAAGTTACTAGGTGGGGTTTTTCCGGAGTTTTTCCTCACCTGATCCTCGCCTTGTTCGGAAGTGAGTGGGTGTGTCCTATGTGTTCGTGTTGCCTCGGAGGTGGCCCCGGCATTGGGCTGATCACCCATCCGGGGAGGCCCTCCATGTCCTTGTCTGGTCAAAAAAGTATGTCTGTGTGTTGTGATCCATAGTTCATTCCTCTCCTGACATGTCGAGGCCCGGTAAGGCCCGGGCGGCGCGGCAGCATAAAGGTCCCTACAAGGGAGAGGTAAAACTACGTAAGAGAGATAAAAAATTATATTCCGATTACATTTCCGGACATTTCCATTACATCTTGTAATCAGAAGCGTTAAATAGTTAATATTTTGAAAAGTCTGTATTCCGGATTTTTAACAATATGCAAAATCAGTGAGATTATTGATTAGCGATACATGTTTTCGTATTTATTTGTTTATTTTATCATATTTAGGCCTATACAAATACAAATAAATATTTATACAAGTAAAATAAAACAATTTTCAAATTTCAAAAGTAACTACAACTACTATTTAAAAAGAGGAAAAGAAATATAGGCTATATCTTCACAAGAAGAATTAACATTTGGTAATACACCTGAATGAGCAAGACTGCTCGTGCTCGGGTGCAGTTTCAAAAATATCAAAGTGAAGAAAGAGGAGATACAAAGAAGTAGAGTGTATAATGTGATTAACTAAAAAAGAAAGTAAAAAATATTATACATAAATACATAAAAGGAGTGAAACAAAAATTACTTAACAGCTAAAAAATTACAAAAAATTCATTACATAAATTATATGCAATTTCTTGTAACATAATTTGTCCATCCCTTATGTCGTATTCCTATAGTGGTGACTGGAAAGGGCGGACCCGACTTCAACCCCGTCGCGTCGGGACACGGGTGAGTCTTGCCTTGTACAGTGACATAGGCTGCGACTCTAATAAAATACCTCACCGAGGCCCTCTCTGTCATAATTCAGGCGTGTGGATGTATAGTTTACACCTTGTCAAGCAGACATCTTCATTGCAAATCTTCCTCCATAAACCTTGCCACTCCTGCTGAACAGTCATTTCGAATCATAGACATAAGTTACAAGCCCTTATAACTACCTCTCTCTTTTCTTTATTTTTTCTTTCTTCATTTTGTTCAAATATATTGAAATAAAGATACATAAAATATAGTAGGGTCTATATATTTAACACCCTTATGTATTTAAGCACTTAGGCCTAAACACTGCTCAAATTTTGGTCCAAGACTTTTCAATTAATTTATTTTCAACCATCCTGAATTAACTGGCTTAAACAACAAACTATTTAAGTCTAAAATTAGAAATTTTATGCAATTAAGTTACTTTTATTTCCTCACTTCCTCCATTACTACATTTCCAATATTAAACTTTAAAATATAAATATAATTACTTTGTCTTGTCCTAAAATCTGTTTAACAAAATATATATATATATATATATATATATATATATTATTGTATTTATTCGTACATTTCCATTGTTGTAAATATGATATGTTTTGTCCTTACTGTAAATAATATTAACTTAAACTTTTCTATTTTTTCAAATCAATTTTTTGAATTAGTGTAAATAATTAATTTAGTTTAAGTTGCTTTATTGTATTGAACTAAACCGCCCCTGAGCACAAGCTTTGCTTCTTCGGGTGACGTTCGAAACTACATTTGTATACTATATTGCAATTTGTAGGAATAAAAGTTGGATTATACGGAATACGTAATTAATTTAGTGATTAGATTTTCGCATCACAAAAAACAATAGGGTGACACTCGAGAAAATAGAGATGGTCCCATATTTTACAGGACACACGGAAGTTTACACAACCATTCAAATGTCATGCTTGTTGCTGGTACGACTCCATCACCTGCTGCACCCTAGCGCCAGTCAAGTTAACTAGATGTAATCGCGGAACGATTGCTTCCTTCTAATCCTTGATCCAGCGAGCCGAAGTTCGCGTACAAATATTTATTTCATAATGATTTATCATGACTGGAATGAAAATACGGGTATTAACGTAAGATACAAAGATATCTTCCTTCTATCATAATAGATCTGCGTTAAATTTTATGTGTAAGTAGAGCAACCTAAAAACATCCTACTAAGCATAGAGCATAACAGAGCTTTAAACATGTGATTGCTACCCAGAACATGGTTTTGAGGGCCCAAGGGTCCGGGTAAAATAAGTTTTAAATGCATAATAAAACATAATTTTAAAAAATAAAGCATAAAAGGACAATGTATAATTCTTGTAAGTTGAATTGTCTCTTTAAAATCTTACAGTATATTCAATTAAAAAACTTAAACATATTTCCATCTTATACATAAAGTTAAACAGCTTTATGGTCAATGCAGTATCTGAATCAGAGCAGTTCGCGTCTATTGAATACTAGCTTGCCGTAAACTGCTGTAAATGCAATTCAAAGGGTCCTTGAGTTTCCCACTTATGCCTTCCACTCCGGCGGCCCGGGTTCGATTCCCGGCCGGGTCGGGGATTTTTCAGTAGTGAAAAATCCCTTTCCCGGGTTCAGGACTGGGTAGGTTAAGTCTTAGGTTAAGATAATGCACATTGTGCGCGATTCCTTAATTATTATTTTGTGGGTGATAAGAGGATAGGTTTATGTAGGCCTACCTTATGTTCAGAGTGCATTAATTTTGAAAAGAAATCCATTATGCAATAGCATGTGGGAAGTTTTAAACATAGATCTTGGAAACAAAGTGATGGATATGGACCAACTTCAGGCGGTTCGCCTATAATATACTTCAAATGTGGCAGCGTATGGAAGGTTCGAAGGAAAATATGGAAAAAATGGTCAAAGCATTCACCTAAATCTGAAATTAATCAGCTTCAAGAGTATAAGGGCTTAGCTCAGTTGATAGAGCATTGGCGCGAATAGCCAAAGGTCCTAGGTTCAAGTCCCAGTGTCGGAGGAATTTTTCTCCTATAATATTCTCATGTAATGTCCGACAGAGACAATAATCTGTGGTTTCATGAATGCTTATATGTAGATCTACATTAATGTTTGTTCTGTAGGAACCATGAATGTTGTATCTTCTTTCCTTGGTGAGTAATATTTAGTTCAATTTCCATTAAAGTACTAGTTATGCTTTATTTCTTATGCTACAATAGCAAATGTAACCCATTCGTGGTTTTTTAATTTTTGCACATTCGTGGTTCTGGCGTAACAGTGACGACATGGAAATATTCTTAACTAAAAATTCTAGTTATACCAAGTGTTTATTTACTTTGCGACACGGAAGATTCTATTAATCAACACGAGCCGATTCGAATTTTCTGAAACCAATAACGAAATTAATAAGGTTATAACATCTGAGATAGTTAAGAGAAAATGGAGAGGAAGGGTTTGCAAGAGGCTGTTACACAACTGCTTACATATAATTACGTCATTACATTGGAAGACAAGAATAATATCTGAAATACTGTTAAGCATCCAATTAAAATCCAATTAACTACCAGCTTAATCGATCAGGTCTAATAAATCGTCCAATTAAATATTTTAATCGACTTGCTCAGTTAAAAACGCAACGTAATTGAAAATAAATAACTCGGGTATTGTTGTGGAAACAAATGCCAGCCGCAATCCACTGAACACAGAACTCTTGAGGGCACAGAAAAGTACCCTCCACAGGGGGGCCGTGGAATATTTCTGCATGTGCAGAGAATGAAGCCACAACAGCGGTGCCGAACAACACGACTGTTACAAATAGATATAACCGAACAATTCGTATTAAGATGAATGCCGTAGCCCCAAGAAATTAATTGATACTGCTACATAAATTTCAACCATTAATGAGCACGAACATTCATTAAACTACAGGTTGTCCGTAAACCAATGGCAAAATATTTTCTTCACGAGTACGTTCACTACCCTCTTGATTTTACAAGCCGTGCTCTCAAGTCTGGCAACATCGGTGATCTCTAGATCGGTAGCCATGCCATAGCTAAAGCATGAACTCCATCAGACTCATCACACATTAAGAATATTTCAGTTTAAAGTAATCGCAGTCGAGCCTATTGTTTAGAGAACATCTGGACGTACTTGAAGATCAACTGGAGACATAGATAAGTAAAAACTGTATACATGGTGAGAGCTTTTTGTACGCCTTCACCTCTTGTGGGTAGAGCACAGAACAGTTTTCCATAGAAGATTTACATGTTCTTCTTTTATTAACATCTGCAAACGCATAAAAGTGGCCTAATTCTTCTGGTGGCACTTTGGGGTCGACGCAGCCTCTAACAAGAAATGAGTACCAGAAGCAATCCTGGGGGTAAAGGCGGCCGGTGCGTAAGGCTGACCACCTTACCACCTTCACGTGTCGAATGTCCAAAATCTGGGAGCCTCTACCTCCTGAAACCCTCTGGGCCTCTATGGCCTGTACGGGCAGATAAAATAAAAATATGTGAGTTAATTACATTAAGATCGGGATTTAACTTATAAGTAACAATTTTGTAGTTCGTTAGATGTTGAAAGTTGTTGAAAGTACACTGTTACTCATATCTCGAATTTACTAATCAAAACATCCATCAGTCAATCATTGAGAATCATTATCAGCTCATCAGTATAGCCATCATTGTCTTCGTTTTCATTACCATCATCTCGAACACTATCATCGTGGTCATCGTTTCTGTAGAAACCATCAATTGTTTAAGATTTATAATCACCCTGTAATATATGCTTCCTGGCGAAGCATATGAAAGAAGGCTTCTTGGGATGACAGCCAGGTTTGAAGATCGATTTCCTCCGACGTTTCAAAGGCGAACGCTGCCTCCATCCTCGGGGATACTGGAAATCGATCTTCAAACCAGGCCGTCATCCCGAGAAGCCTTCTTTCAATCACCCTGTAGTTTATAATTTTGGTTTGTGCTGAGCACAATACATGGCGATGCGGGTAATAGATAACATGCGGCATTCTACAATGCTTTTTGCTGCTAGGATGGGGGATTCATATCTGGAAGGCATTAAGTGGAGGCAAAACGTAATCTGGAGAAAAAACGCTCCGTCACTCCTGGGTAGCTGCTCTGATTGTGAGGATGACTGCTTGAAATCAATTACTGCTTAACTCTCGTTTCGTGCCGACTCCTACATTAGCGCCGCACTGGGTTTCTGCTCATTCATTCCTTTACTCCATGTCACAATGAGAACCACACCTTGCAGGCTAGTCATTTTGTACGGGCGTTAAGTATAGAGTACTGCATAGATATGCTCTTCAGCGCAGCATTCAATCCAATTTTTGGTCAAAATTTTTACAGACCAACAATTTTGATTCTGTCGCATCGACGACTTCAATGCACACAATTTCTTCGTACATTTTCAATTCAATTGCATTATATATACAAGGGAGTAGGGGTATTTCTAATTCCCGATCTAAAAGCATGAAATCAACCAATGACCGTCATTTACTCCTCACGTCACCCGCATGACGTAGGCCTAGCCTATATGATGTTAAAATCTAAAACTAACTAATGGTTGGCCTACTAAGCTTTAGCTTTAATTTTAGACTCATTCAAATATTGTTTTTGGTCCAAATCGAAAGAAAGACGTATTGAGGCAAACAGTTAAAATAAATACAACTAAATATAAATATAAAGGTAATTAAATCAGGATGAAATGGGCTGGAATGTTGCGCGCATGGGGGAGGAAAGACGTATCTCAAAATTATTGACTGGGAGACCCGAAGGGAAAAGACCACCTGGAAGACCTGGAAGGACAATATTAGGATAGATTTAATGGAATTAGGATATGCGAGGGATGATTGGATCGAGTTAGCACAGAATAGGGTTGAATGGCGGGCTCAGATAAGACCGGCAATGAACCTTCGGATTCCATAAAATAGATAATATTGAGGAATTGTCTATTGCCATTGAGTAAGTAAGTAAATATAACTGGAGGTCCGGTGTCTCTCAAGAAAAATTCGCTATATTACCTATGATAAAATATTATGAGCGAGAAGAGTTTCTGGGAGAGTTTCCCACGAGATTTGCATACACACCTGAACACTTTACAAATGTGGGATCAGTAGACTATAATTCGCACTCACTCTTGTTAAATTTAACTGAGCTTCATGACAGATTGGCTGCTTGTGTCAGTCTATGTACGGATAATAGCTTGTGGCATAATCCTCACTGGCACGGGTCAGCCCGCCCTCCTATTTAGCAAGGTTCACTGCATTGCAGTGTCGGACTGGCTTCGTCCATTGACTGTTATATTCAGAGGATTTTTAGTCTGAGTTTTTATTAAGTGCCAGTATGGTACTTTATGAGATTGTGTGGGGGACGGGAAAATGTCTGTCCGTCTGCCCGTCCGTCCGTCCGTCTGTCTATACGCGCGATAGCTCAAATACGCTTTACCGGATTTTAATGAAACGTGGTATACGCGTTTATAATGTCAATGGGAAGAAGCCTCACATTTCTCCAGCGAAGTTTTATCCTCATTGCATTTATATATTTCTATTTTTAGGCTGAAGATGACTTACCTATAAGTCGAAATGCATCCCGTTAAACTAAAGAGAACCCTAAGTTTTGTCAAATACTTTAATATATGATCAACATACAAAACAATAGTAAAGAAAATCCATCAAGAATCATTTAGTGTTCATAAGGCTCCAATACATGAAGTTCTTCAACATCCTGTTTTTATCAACAATTTTTATTCAGCAAGACTCGACTGCAAACATCAGTTTTATTCAACAGGACACTACTGCAAGCACCAGTGCTAGATATACTGCAATGAACATCTGAATTTTATGACAATTATTAGTGTATTATTAATAAGACATTTTATTTCTGACTATTCTCAAAATATTTTAATTTATTTTATTTTATTTGAGAATTAATATTCTAATACTTTTAAATCATTTAATAAGCCAAAGAGCTGTTTTTAGCATTTAATTTTAACAATAAATCTTATGACAAAACTGTGGGTGTCTTTATATAACTGAGGGTATAAGGTGGACATTTTATTACTAAATTTACTAGAAAGGGTATAGGGTATTCACAATAGATCTATTAAGGTCGCGGTGTTGAGAAGTCGAATGGCTTACACTACCCCTCATAATCTAATCTATTCTAATCTAGCCAACCAATCAACCTATCGCTATTTACTTCGTATGTTATAGTCACCATATCACCATATCACCATATACAAATCCTAAAGATCATAAACATGGTGCACTATAAGATAATTGGGATCCATAAACTGCAGTTTGCATGTTTTGGCATAAAGTCATCAGTTCTTCTGACTTATATATTAACTAGTTCTTAGATATGAAATCAATGTAGCTTGGTCAGTGAGAGCGACATACAGCATTGACTCCTGGGGCGCTATACATATGCAGCAGAGTATGGCGCCCTGCTGTATTATTGTATATCCCCCCTTGAGTTCAATATTATTATTTTTCTTGAGTTGACCTCTGATTGCCATGGAGTCGATCATCTAAGATCGATCGATGTCTCTTCCCTGTATCAACAGTTTGCAATTGCATTCGCAGGGGGCACGTCAACAGGTTTATTTAGGGGCACGAAGCAGCTCTAGGCACCATCACATTATACACAACAAACCTCTCCACACAATGTAGACCTGTTCAGTGGCAGTCAGTTTTTAATCTTTAACTGCATTGAACTAATCTCTATACATAATTCCAATAGGTTCGGTACAAATTTTAAGAGTGAAAATTAGATGATACTAGAACTTAAAAAATCACAATTGACCTACACATGAACCCTCAATTCAGCTTTCCTTTGATGACGTCATGCAGTAGACTATTTCTCCTTAAGATATGACCTATCCAGTTTGCTCTCCTACGAAGTCCTGTGTTCAGGATTAATCTCGTTTCGTTAACTCTTCTCAGGACTTCTTCATTCGTCAGTATGTCCAACTACCTCCTTCATTCTCCATTTACGAATCTTCTCCAGCATCAAATTATACAAATTTTCAAATACTTTTCAGTTTTTCGTAGTATCCATGTTTCGGATCCGTATAAACAATGCTCAGAGGGAGCACTTTACCAATTTATTCCTTTAACCTAAGCTAAAATTACTACTTAGCAGTGATATCTTTTTTGTGAGTGGCGTCTTGACCATGGAAATGTGTGATCTTATTTTAAATATTATTATTTTTTAAAATATAAACCCTCGTTATTGCACTAAAGCCGATGTCCCACGATGCAATTATTTGGTCCAAATATCTACAAGCCGTCTGATTGGGTCGTGTGACAGGACGACTGCCATTGCACACAATTCCATCCTATATTTTCAATAAAGTCATATGCGTGTAAAGGGATAGGAACGTTTCTAATTTTCTATCCAAAAATATGAAATCAACCAATGAGCGTTGTTCTCTCCCCGCGTGACCTGCATGACGTAGAAACACGGCAGCTTCTTACGTACAGCTGTTTTTCTCCGTTCCCAGCGCTCGCTCAGCGAACTTTAACAAAAAATATTAGAGCCAAGAAGATTAATAGACATAAGGCAGACTTTGAATTTACAACAATACTAACTGTAACAATTATTACTGCCGGCATAAACGTTGACGTGCTCTACAAATTTTGAAAAAGATTCCAACCAAAAAATTGAATGATGGGACATCGGCTTAAAGTACATAAAGTTACAATTAAGGCCGGTATTCATAGTCGGGTCGACTTATACGTTTTTGGTATTCATAGTCTTCTTTAAAGTCTTACTTTTTTAAGTTTGACTTCACAAAGCTGTACTAGTTCTACATATTAAAGTCGAACTCGATAATATGAAAGTCGCACGTTCACTGCCAAAACAATTGAATCAGTTAATCGCACTTCAGATTTTTTCAGTTTTTGTGTAATGCAAAGCCATCTAGGTACATATTTCGCTGTCGTAATATAAAAATACAGACGGCGGTGTGCACTGTAAACAAAGAATTCAATTCATCCAGTCATATTATGCAGCATGTAAGAAAACTGTGCAGTAGTTTCTTGAAAATATTCTGTGTATATAATATTCGCCTGGACGTCATTCAGAATTAATACCGGTAATAATAACAAAATGTCCCTATATATGGATTCTAAAACTTATGGAGAATAATATTACATGAAATTTCACCGTTTTTGTGTGTAAAAAAATTAACGAATCCAGTAGAATGGGGAACTACCCCCCAGGGACGCTTATATATTTATATCGATATTAATTGAGTTCTAGAAAAATTGAAAAACAGCTTACGGTTAGGAAGCTTTGGGCTGATATGAAATGCCAGTGGAGAGAAATTCTAATGAAAGAAAGTCGATTGATATTTCCAAAATTGTGTTTTCTACAAACGAAACCTCTTTTAAAATTCATTGAAAATGTAGAATTTAAATGGATTCATCATGTTCCTCAAATAACGCTATTTTCTTCTATCACCTCGCCCAGTTCCTCAAAATAACTCTCCATGGTTCTGGCTTAAACTGAAATAAGTCAAGGGGTTCCCCTATTTCGACAAATAAGTCGTACTTTAGTGTCTATGAATTGCAATAAGCTCGACTTTGTCAATTCTCACTTTATAAGGTAACTAATTCATAAGTACGACTTGTTTGTGCCAGAAATTCAACTTTAAGATGAGATTGAAGTTCGACTTGGATATACTGTAAGTACGACTTATTGCTACTATGAATACCTGCCTTAGACAAGATTAAAGTTCGACTTGGATATAAGTACGACTTATTGCGACTATGGATACCGGCCTAAGTCGTGTTTTAAATATAGTGGATCATAGGGTCATCGATAGATCGATTTTAAAATGACAGTCATTTTTATTGCTCGGTGTCCATGGAGATAACGGATGTGCTCAGCATGACACTTTATGGAAATATGGAAGTAGGGGAGGTTATGTGTCCAGGCCTCCTGAGTTGAGGCCCGGCAGCCACGTGGGGCAACCCGCCGCCATCCGAGACCCCACCGCGGGGCCGACTGACTCCACACCACGGGGAGTCTGCATAAACCAGCTTTTGTCTTATCCGGCTAACACCGGGTGACGAATAAAAATATCGTTCCTCTTGAGAAATGCTCTGTTTATATTGTTCCCTAGCTATCTGTTTTGGAAGTCCCGTTATTTTCAATGGGGAATAAGCAACATAACAAAGAGTTCAGAGAAGATGTGGGTGAAATTTCCAGAATCTATCTACCATTAAAAAAATATTCAAAATGAAGCTGCGTAATTGACTGAAACCGAAGGGATACGCATGTGTCACATCTACGAGGTTTTACAACTTAGGCCTACATAAATAAAATTCTTGGGATAGCAAGTCGATCAAAGGCTATTAACCCGCAATACGCCTTCGCACAATTCATAATTCCGAAAATATTTTTTTCGTGTTTTAGACAACTTGAAGCACTCAGTGTTATCTCGATTTCGATTTTTTTTCATAATCACTATACTTTCTGATTAAACTTATGTATTCGCCCATGCATGCTAATATCTGGAGATATATATACATAGCCTAGAAAGGAGTTACAGCAGGACAAAATTCCGGTACACCGGTGACTGAATAGCATGTTAGATTGAGGCGGTAGGCCTACTATTAAAAAGCATTCATGACATACAGTACAATGCGGCTGTTTTTTATGAACGATCAGTTAATAAACATTCATTTGTTCAAGTATTGTTTCATGAAATTTAATATTGAAGATATCTTGCGTAAAACACAATTATATTATTGTTACAGTTCCCACTAGGCTACTTTTAAGTGAAATATTTTAAGCTCCATATGTAACATGTAGTAGCATGAACGAGTCTAATAAGTCGAAAGGTAGGGGAATGATAGTTTCCAACTCCCACTTCTGAACCCTCGTTCACCTTTGACCAGTGTACGATTATGCTATTTAGATTGTCTTTTTAATGTTGGGGTACGCCGTAGTGTAGTGGTTGAGGCCCTGCACTACAAACCGGAAGGTCGCGGGTTCGATCCCCGATGAGGTCGTTGAAGTTTTTCAATTGGCCTAATCCTTCTGGTGGCACTATGGCTTCCAAGAGAAATGAGTACCAGGAAAAAATCCTGGGGGTAGGCTATAGGCGGCCGGTGGGTAAGGCTGACGACCTTACCGCCTTCAAGTGCGGAATGTCTAAAATCTGGGATCCTCAACCTCCTGGAATCCTTTGGGCCTCCATGGCCTGTATAGGAGAACTTTACTTTACAATGTTTATAGGAGGTCTGGGGATGGTTTCCCACTTTGCTGGATTGGTTAATATTTTTTTATATGCTAAAAACGGCCAAATTTCATGTAATATTATTCTTCAGAACTTTTAGAATCCATATATGGGCACATTTTGTTTCTAAGAATATTTTAAATATAGGTAAAATCGGTAAGAAGTTCACAGAAAACTGACATAAAATGGCGCTTGAAAAGAAAGTGCACACACCAGAATCGACTGCTCGATACAGCGCAAGTGCATGCTGGGAAGAAGCCGATGGGGCACGTGGTGCTGGAATCAGGGCTGCCAACATGATAAGGGTCTGTGGTCGGTCGCTATCACTGTCTAGAAAACCACTGGCCCCCAAATCCTCTTGAAATTTGAGCTAACACATTGTGGATAGAGCTTAATATTCACTTCATTTCCAAAATAATCTTAACGTAATATAAGAGTTTTGAGATACGCTTAAGTCACTGCCGACGGAATCTCCGACCTGAATAGAATAAAAAGAAAAAAAGGACCTGTCTTTATCACTTTTGTAGGAGGCGATAAAAAAAAATTCGATAAATATTGATTGAATCAGGTCTGTGGTTGGCTTATTTCAGACTCATTCTTATACGTTATTGGTATAGGATTTGTGAGCTAAATAATCTTGGTAATGCTAGGGTTACGAAGAGGTATGAGAAACAATAATGTTAGCTAACAGAACACTGAAGTATAAAAACTTGAGACATGTTAGAAGCAAGTGCTCTTATGCAAATGGGTATTGAGAGCTGGGCGGGTCACTAGTCAATCAGTTATCAGGTTCCATTATACCGGCTGAGATGGTGTTGCTTGATGTATTAGCGCTCTCACAATATTAAGCCTCTCTACTTGAACTTTAACTCTTCATTGCATAAGTGCATTGCTCATGTGTTTCTGTCTTATTAATAGCTTTAACATGAATGTGCATTTTCTCCGCACTGTACATAATAGCCGTCACATGTAACTAAAGTTATGATCTGACGTATTTGTCTACTGCATATACAAAAGTGATATAGTTCGACAAAACATTGTCAGAATAGGTACTCACAAAATACTGCTTGGAGGTACGGGTATAGGAGGTTGTTTGCGAGATCAGTCAGTTTGGGGACAGGTCGCATACCAAGAAGAATATGTAGATATAGATATAGTTTATTCTTGTGTCGTGAAATTAACACCCTTGGGATTACATAGGTTTTTCGCCATAGGATGTACCTCCTACCATTACACACTAATATTAACATAAAAGCCTTCAAAGTTTTCATATTCTTTATCGTTGTTAATTTCTTATATGCTATTTCTACATTAATTCCTTGGAATTTTCTATTCAAAAATAGTTGTCTGATCGTTTCATATTTCTGGACATTTTAAAATTATATGTTCAGCGTCTTCTCCATTTAGACATAGAGGACATCGTCCTTTCTCAAAATTCCTTCTTATGCTTCTAAGTTTCAATACACCAACCCGCCACCATGCCAGACCCATTCTTTGTTTCCTGGAGCAACATGAGACGTAATTTTCCAATCCCCACATTTCTTTCATTTTAATATAAAACACTAGGGATCTTTTATTCCCTCATTATAGCTACATGGTTTTGTCTCTGAATATCGTTGCATAAGAAGAACATGTAACACATTGTGTTCTACATTTATACAAAGTGATGTGAGCTTTGAAAGCATCTAGTTTTATTGAAGTGAAACTTCTTTAGGCGCGCTAGGAGTAAATCGAGAGCTAACCTAAAGTTGCGTTACGAACATTAAATGCTGTGGATGCCAATACGCCAATAGGTGACTGATAATAATTATTGTAAAATTTCATTTAGGTACAGAAGTTAGGTATAATTTCAATTAAATGCAAATGAAATTACTCATCCACCTACGAAAATGACAAGAGATGATAGTGTTAAATGGTCATGATTTTGATTCTTTTCATCGTTTACAAATTGCGTGCAGAGGGGGAGAAAATTTTCGAATTGCGTAACTATGAAATCTAGGAGCTATCAGAGTTGCTTGCAAATGCATTCTTCGAGGTATCAGAGTTGTGGGTTTCCATTTTCGGACTATTCTATAGGCCCACCTATAATGCACTGTTTATTAAGTGGCAGAATGGTACTTTATGAGATCGTGTGGGGGTCGTCGATCTGTCTGTCTGTCCGTGTGTCTGTACGCGCGATATCTCAAATACGCTACGCTTTATCGGATTTTCATGAAACTTGTTATACCAATTTATAACGTCCTTGAGAAGAAGCCTATTGATACTGGACCAAATCGGTTGATCGGTACCGGAGTAATGCCCAATTTAGTGCCAATTTTATGGTAATATATTAGGAAGAATTTATCAAATGCAAATAATATCCTATTAACATATTGTTTTACAGTGTTCATATACGGCTTTGAAAGTTACAATGCAGTTAGCTTTGACAAATAACACTACTCACATATTCCTTCACGTATGCTTATCAACCTAAACCTTTGTTCTTCCGTAATCCCTCCTTAATGGAGCTTAACTCGGAAATCGACCAAATAAATAACTGCAATTGCATTATTACTGATAAAACAAAAGCATACTGGAACTTTGTTACACCAGTTTACCTGATTTTAATAATTGAACATTAGTTTTTTTAATTATGTTGCTAAACGCCCATTTTCCTCGATCTTACTTAGTGCCGTTTGAAAATAAGGCCATCGAGGGTGTGCCATCGTTGACGAAGAGTTCCCTGTTTTTCTCACTCATCATAGTAGATACAGTTGGTTCCTTGATCTAAGAGGGCCTTTGTTGAAGTCACTTAAATACATTTTTCTTTAGGTATTGTAAGTCAAAATAAATTTTATTTTCCTAAACTGTTGTTGCAGTACTTACCTAAGATTAAACAGTGTTATGATAAATATAATGGAATCTTTACTGGTAAAAAGTTATGTATAAATATAAATAAATTTCTGTTGTGGACTTAATTCAAGTTTCGACAAGTCAGCGTTAGTATTATTTTAATTTTGTACGTGAGAAACTATAAAAATAAATTAGACTATAATTACACTCTATGTAATGACTTCCAATGATAGTCACTAGTTACAGCTATCCTATTAACAGTTCGATTATGTCACTTATCTTGTTCTGTTGTGCGTTTCAAAATCCCCGAATGAAATTCCATTGTTTACCTGACTGATCCCATGCATACAATTTCTATTCTCCCAAACTATTAGATTGTGCCAAATTACCAATTGATCAATAAATCAAACATAAATCCTGTCGATGTTAAGCTAGCCATCTTCGGAAGACCACCTGCTTTGCAATAGTTTCATATATGGAACATAAATGTTGTCATTGTTTTAAAAACTTGTGTTTCATTCCTTCACATCTGCAAGTCTATAAATGGGATTATGTCTCCACTGTTCTTTACCCAGGTGCATTGAAGCGTCAATGCAACTGTAAAGCTAAAGATACTGTTAAAATCCTCTGAGACATCACATCGATCAGTAGCGAGAATCACTGTTCGTAATTTAAAATACCCATGATATCAGTACAGTATTGTTTTCTAACGTCCAGACGGTGCCCACATGCATTTAGGTATGTATGTATGTTTGTATATATGTAAGTAAGAATGTATGTATCTATGTATATATGTATATATGTACATTACATACATGTAATGGCAACATGTATGTATTTTTTTTTTTGTGCCCTCCCTTACCCCCCGAGTGCCAAGCAATGAAGCCAGTACCTCGGGTCAAACCAAATTCTGGTAACCATTTGTGATTATGTCCCTATCGTGAGTGTGTTCCATCCTGAAGGGATGTGGTGGATCGTGACGTGTCCAAGCTGGTATCTTGATTCATTTTCAAGCTTTCATCAGCTAGGTGTTTGTGTGTGCGGTGTTACGGAGTGAGTAGTGTTCTTGATTGTTTAGAGTTTTGTGTTTGTGAGATTGTTGAGTTGTTTTGTACTGTTGATTGTTGTAATTATTGCATGCTTCTTTGTTATTTTGAGGGGTGGAACTAGGCCGGCATTTGCCTTACAGGCGAGGGAAAACCCCGTAGGGTATGTATCGATGTATGTACGAACTTACTTACGTTATGTTTGTATGTATAACTAGGAGGTGCCCGTGGCTTCGCCACGATAATTCTTTTAAAAATTAAAAATTAAGAGTATAATAATTATTAAAGCATTATATTTATTAACACTTGCACGCGAATCATTCATAAACTAAGCCATTAATAATTAATGAAACAGCTAAAATTCCTGCTTTAGAGTACATTCCACGACATGAAAGCGCCCCCTGGGAAAACTATATCAGAATCGATTATGCAGTTCCAAAGAACCTGTGAACACATAATACGTATTGTTTCTCAGCTGTTTATTGACATAAATATGATGTGAATTTTATTTGATCAATTCAGTGTAATTTTCAGAAATTATATAATGTTTCAAGGGAAGGAATGGTTTGTTTGGATTATTATTATCAGCGATATTTCAAGAGATAAAACCATCAATATTTTACAGCTGTTGCCCCCGGCTTCGCCCGCCATTATTCATTGACTCCAGGATTTTTAAGAAAATTACACTGGTAGATTATTAAAAATGTTTGTGGTTCAGAGCTATGAAAATTGTAAGTAAAAATAAAATTAGAATATTTGTTCATTGTGTTCATTTCACTTAGGCCTTATATAATAAAGAAACGGTTTTCCTTCCTAATTTTGTAGTCGTCATGAAAGTTTAGACTGCGAGAGACGAACATCGCCGAGTATACCCGATGTCTCACGAAGCGGGCGAGCAAGCACGCTATTTAGGGCCGTTGAATTGTATAAGAGTAGATTGTTTTTTATAATATGTATTATCTACATCCTCCATTACGATAAAAGTAATACTACATGCAATCATTAATATTATAAAAACAGTTTTTCACATTTCAACATTCCTTATATATTTTGTAGAGATTTTCAAAGTTTATTGATTGCATAAAATGAAAGAATTCTTCTTTATATTTGTGTATTAATTTAGTTTTAACTTGAATCCATTTCCCCTATTTTTGATCATGCTATTTCTAAATAGGGTTCTTTACCTCTAAAGTCTGACCGTTCTAAGAAGGAAACCTGAAGTAAACGAAAACCAGTACATCTGTCTCACTCTAGCACATTACTCGTATGACTTAAAGAGTGAGGGAGACTTACTGGTTTTTTGTTTACTTCAGGTTTCTTTCTTAGCTCGTCTCGGATATAGCTTGCTGCATTCAAATTATAAAAATGGTCTAAAGTCTGATCGGCAATTCCACATGGATACAAGGGATTGTCCATTGTTTTGAATCTATGATAATAAAATCTTAATTTGCCATTACCCGTTAGCAAAGATGATTTCCTGTCATTGTTATCGCACTATTATTCCTCATTCGCCACTCATTTTTTCATTGGGCGATGCTTTCAGCGTGAAGTTAACACAAAATTTCACTTTTTCGGTATCCTATTGTAGCTCACTGGTAAATTAATGTTGATTTCCGCCTCTTTCGCCAGTTGATCTGAACCCAAGAGTAGTGTAGGATCCATTTATGTTCTTCCAATACTCTTGTCAGTAGTAGAATAACCAGTTTCCATAAATAAATAAAAAAAAATAATAAGAGGATAAAAATCCTCACATTTTACATAAAACATTACTCTATTAGTTTAATATTTCTGCTTTAAACAGTTGCTCGAAGTGGCGGATTTATACATCAGCAGCAGTGAAAAGATTAAATTATCTCACCCATAGGCCTATCTTATGAAAATCTCGCCCACATAGTGTATGGCTATTCGTTACGACCTTGCCCAAATAAATATCTCTATAAAGTACACAGCCCCTTTCTTCGGATGAGAATCGAAAAGAAAACACTCTTTACGATTTTCGCAATATAGCTAACTAACGGAAAAGTGTTTGTTGTTAAATTTGAACACATATTTTCCAAAGAGACCCGCGTAAGAGCCACACTATCTTCTCGCAGTGCCGAATACCGTGCACTTGACGTCAGATTTAAAGTAAATGACTACAGGTTTGGAACTAAGACGTAGCGCATATTCGTGAGCTGTTTGTAAATATAATTAACGATGGTGTGTGTGCACCAGAAGCTTCTTAACAAGACCAAACTGTCAGATAGATGGCTCACGTGTTCCCCTCCAGTCATTTTTCGCAATAAATTACACACATTTTTATTACACATTCAGGGTCTTCCATTGTGCAAATTGGCTTCAATAGCCTCACGTATGTGTACATGACTTTTTGACATGTGTATGTGTACATGCTTTACTGATAGCTAAGGAACGGATTTTTAGGTTCTTAAAGCGGTGGTCTAGAGATCCGAAGGTTGCGGGATCATACCCGGCTGCAGTCGATGGGTTCTTCAGGACGTACAAATCTGGGCACGGAGTCCTCCGGGAGGGACTTTAAGCTGGGGGCCCATGTCGTAGATTTACGGCAGGTAAAAGAACTCCAAGCCTAAATTAGAGCCTATGGACAAAATTTCTCGGCCCTTTCACGTCCAAGTAATACCTTAGTTTCCTTAGGGGGTTGAGAGGCGATGGGCTTACCACCTGTCCCTCTGCCCTCTCTCGGAAAATAAGCGTAACAAAATAATTCCTATAGGTAACAGTAACCTTCACTTGGAGGCCCCTTCGCCCCAACATAGGGGCTATAGGTTTACAGACAGACAGAAAAGCTTAGAATGCACCAAACTATAACTGTATGTTTACATTCTTCTTTTGCCTTGGCTAGTGTCCCATGTTCAATTCAAAGGTAGTTCTTGGTACTTTACTTGTCCGTCGACAAAGCAAGGTATGATTTAGCTATATGATCTAACCTATAAAGATCTAAAAATCCCAGCTCCAATCATTACCATTTCAGCAAGTGAGCATGAGGTGTCTCCTACATCAAGAGGGTATTGCACGAAAATAATCTGATGAAGTAGGTTCCTTTCTCTTGAAATTCAACAATGATAATATTAGTCCGAAAATTAAGCTCTCTTTTCTCTTCACTGACGGCTTTACCTGGCAAAACAAGAAGCACTCCACAGCGCACCTACTTTTGACGTCCATTTTCCAATACGAAGGCACTCGTAGGCCTATCTTCCTTCAGGTCGTGTCTTCAGCGTTGTTAAAAGAAAAATAAAGAATGAACGTTTAAAGGAGGGACATACAGTTTTCAATGCTGAAAAATAGGTGACGTTTCATTTTTATTTCTCAGCAATGAATTGGTCTGTAGCCTTGCAATATGGCATGCTCTATATTAACTAGTTCTACAATGGCACACTATTTTCAGAATTAATTTAAGTATTACAATTAATGAGTAATTATCATTACAAAATGGCAGCCAAATTTTGTGCGCTGAAGTGCCGTTTCCCTGATAATTTTCATAAATACCAATATTTGTAAATATCATATGAGCAACATAATCTAGGATCTTTGGATTATCTGCAGTATAAATATTTTTTTTAAATAATTCATCACTTGTTAATTTTTTCAGAACTTTTTATATCAGAGATATTAAAAAAAAACGATTAAAGTTACATCAAGTGTTGTTCAATAATATAAAATATACTTGCATGCAAAATTTCACCGCAATATGTCAATAAATGTTTGAATATACAATAATACCGTAAATTATTAATTTGACTTTCGAATGACAACTGATCAAATGATTAAAGGATACAAATCACAATAAACATTGCCTTGCTTTGCAGTAATAATTGTGTCAAATACGTTCTTTTTTACTCAATAGTTAATAACAAGATATCTCAGTAGTATAGTCAGATTGCCAACAGTTATGAATGATAACACGCTTCATGATGGCTATTTGTTTCTCATTGGCACTGACAAATGAAAGTGTTGCCTGCTACATTGATCTAGTGTTATGTCCGTCATGGCCGTGGGAGAGAAAAGAAGCCTTGTGACCTGATATGTTCAGGTCGAGTACTACGGCGGCTTTGCATGATAAGTACAGTACAGAATATAACAATGAGTCCCCCGCCGTGGGTGTACGGTAGCGTACCTGCCTTCCACCTCTGCCGTCCGGGTTCGATTACCGGCTGGGTTTTTGAAGTGAAACTTCTTTAGGTGCGCTAGGAGTAAATCGAGAGCTAACCCAAAGTTGCGTTACGAAGAAAATCGTCACGAATGTAGCGGGGCTATGATGGACTTCACAGAAAACAATCAACTCAATGAAATTTTAAAAATTCCAAAATTCCAAAATCCAGAATAAAAAAAATCCAAAATTAAAAACCGAAAATTAAAAAAATATATAAAAATCCGAAATTAAAAACTCGAAATTTAAAAAATCTAAAACTCAAAAATTAAACAATTCGAAGATCCAAAATAAAAAAATCCAAAATTTAAAATATAAAAAATCCAAAATTTAAAAACCTATAAATTTAAAATTAAAAAATTAAAAAATCCAAAATTCAAGAAATATAAAAATCCAAAATTAAAAAATCCAAAATCCAAAATAAAAAGTTCAAAAAATAAAAAATTGAATGTCCAAAATTTAAAAAAAATAAAAATTCCAAAATTGAAACATTCAAAGATACAAAATTTAAAAAATAAAAAAATCCAAAATTTTAAAAGTCCATAACCCCAAAATTAAAAGTCCAACAATTCAAAATTGAAAAATCAAATACCGGTGTTCCAAAATTGAAAAATCGAAAAATTAAAAAAAATCCAAGTTTCATTTCTGTTGCGAGGACTGGGTGTTTGTCAGTAGGATAATTCTTAGGTTAGATAATGCACATTGTGTGCGATTCCTTAATTCAATAGTGGAACAGTGATATGGATCCAGAATTGGAAATGCAAATAATCTGTAGTTGCATCTTAGCTCCAAACGGAAGGGCACTTTCTACAATCTATCCTAATTTACTTTTTTATATAATACCGGACCTTTTATATTCTTTTACTATAATTAATACCACTATCAACTATGCTAAACACTGGAAGTAACGATATAATTAAAAATAAAATTATGCAATTCATGAAATTTATGTGAAAACGATGTCAGTGTTAATAAATATGTTTTAATTACATTATTTCTAAATATCTAGCGGTTGAATTAATGATCGCGGGTGAAGCCGCGGGCACCTGCTAGTAATAAAATCGTGGCTTTAGCTGTGGCTTTCTTTCAGTTAATATTCTACGATTGAATTTACAATCTGCATGAAAGGTTAAAGTGGGCCGCGATCTATTTTAAAATTCCTTCATTATGTATCCATATATGGAAGTAGATCGTGTCCTGTATAAAGCGTGAGTTTAACACAGTTTTATTCCGTGCTGATTGGCAGCCTGTCATACCGATGAGGTTTGTCATATGATGTATGTAATATCAATATACATGTGTCCTTATAAAGGCAGTCATTCATCGAGCAGTGCGGGCAAGTTCGTTCCCACGCCCCACTTGTCGCGAGTCCAACTGGCCAGGTCACTTGCTCTTCAATACCTCTCACCAGATAAACAAACAGGATCACGTTAAGAGGTCAGCGAAAACATATTAGTAACTCTGTAGACCAGCGATGGTCAAGATCAATCTTTAGATCACCAGATTTAATCATGAATTTAATAATAGTATATTGCAATACGAAAGTGTTAAGAGAATGGAAGAAAATGGATGTCTCAAATTCTAAAATCGAAATCGAGAATATTCTCCACTTAACATAATTTATAAATGTGGTAGCTGAAGAATGTAATAATAACGTGTTGTGTAAACGGCTCATAGCAAATGGATAAATATAAAAATTTGTCTCACGAAATAATTGAAAGGGCAATAGTAGCCAAAGAAAAATGCTAACCCTTGAAGGATAAGGCGTCTTACTGTACGGAGTATGATCCGTTTGTGCGGTGGAAGAAAATGTTTGAAAAGTTTTAATGAACCCGTTCCTTTGGCTTACTTCGAGGACTTCACTAAGCGCTATTCCCCGAAATCATTATATTGGAAATCATCGTAAATTAAAGTACGAAGCAGAATCTGTCTTCTCATAATAATAAAAGGAAGTGTTTGTATTTCTGTCTGTCTGTTTGTCTGTGCGCGATGCCCAGCGAAATCTACTGAACACCGAGATCTACATAGGCCTAGATGGACTGAAGGATGGGCGAATGCCGGATTTTTATTTTCGCTTTCGTTCGCGAGTTAGGAGTGAAAAACGGGCCAAAAACGACTTTTTTGCGCTTTCGGAGCATCAGTTTTCAGGAATATATTTAAATTGAATGGCAGGTAGCTTGGCTATTTTTGTCTTACCTCGGAAATAAAAGCATCGCGATCGCTTAAATTTTGTAAGCCCACCCTAGTCGATCCCTTTTTTTTTTTATAATGTCAAGGCACGCAGACGCCTGAAATGTTCAATCTAGATGGAAGAGGCTAATGAATATAGACCTAAATGGACAAAATATATTGTTGAATTTGGACGAAAATCACTATGCATGGGTTTTCTGGGCCAGGAAACTCAAATCTGAGGTTGATTTTCCCATGCTACGCTTTCTAATCGCGGAATTCAGTTCTAAGCCGGATTTTTACCTTAATTATTAATCGTTTAGTTTAGTCCTATGAATGTAATAATAAATATGTTTTAATTATTTCGCTCTTAATTTTTAATCTTCAATTAATTATCGTGAGCGAAGCGGCGGGGACGTGCTAATTATTAATAAAAGTTAGAAGCATTAATTGTAAAATATGAATTTACTAGCGGGCGTAATACATTCGAAATACCACAGGCATAATCTAGGGCATGATACATTTTGTATCCTATAAAATAAAATAAGAATGCATTTTCCGTCTGTTAGTTTTTGTTGAAATAATTGTTTGAACTTCCACGCTCTATTTAGTGTCCACTCTTCAGTTTGTAACACATTACTCGAGTAACAGATGTAGTCATTGATTTAAATAGTGGTCCAATCAGAAAAGAAATACGTGAAAATGTTTAAAATAATTCACATTACATCACGTCTGATACAGTTTTAACAGTTCCAAAACAATAGAATGAGCGGCATTCCTAACAGAGGTACGAGATATTGCCATTATTTAGGCTACTCAGGACATTTGTTAGGGAATTCCAAATATTACGAGCTCTTGAAGAAGAGGAATCTCGTTCTGTTCCTGATGTCAATATTTCAGTAGTAACATGTGTATGCAGATATCTTATCCTTGAACTTCAAACTGAATGCCGAACAACTATCAGAACTACATCCATCAAGCCAAGTAAGATGTCCTGAGCGATATAAGCACATCTACATAAATGCAACTTGGAAATATTAATTCTGCGTTAATTTTTCAAATTATTAATTTTATTATTATTTATTCTGGTTGAGTTAAAGCCGTTTAACCTTATTTTCAGCCCTATTGGTTAGGTCTACACAATTAGAAGTATATCACTAAACCCATGCGAAAATTTCGCACTGATCTTCCCTAAATAGTAGTAGTAGTAGTAGTAGTAGTAGTAAATTATTTATTTTGCCTGGCAGAGTTAAGGCCATAAGGCCTTCTCTTCCACTCAACCAGGTTTCAGAAAATATATACAATGTAGGTTTACATAAATAGCAAATTAGTGGATAAGAGACTTATGACTAATACTAAGACTAAGGTTAAGGCTAATCATAATAATAAATTAAATAAGTAAAAAGCATAAGTTTAATAAAAAGCATAGGCTTCATAGAGAGCATAAGTGTTATCAAAGAAAATAATAATAATGTTACAAGTAAAATAAGGAATATGTAAAATTATGTTATGGAAATTTATTTCTAGCTGTAGATACGTTATTGGCTACATACGGCTGATGTTAAAAACTTTATACATTATTATTATTATTATTATTATTATTATTATTATTATTATTATTATTATTATTATTATTATTATTAGGGGCATGATTCTTGGGGTTTTACCCATTTTTTCCTTACTACCAAAACCATAAATGCTCACACATTTTTTCGAGTCATTTCCATAGGATTCGAGTCAATTATGTAGTACTTAAAAGCCACCTAAATGGGATATAAAAGGTAAAACACATAATTTACGCCTAATAGGTTTTTGGTAAAATTTAGCATTAGCCTTTGTTTGCTTGTAAATCGATATTTTTCAGATACAGACAAAAAAAAACGTTGTGTTGAAAGTAGCACCACCTTTCAAATTAATATAGTTCAACCCATTGGTGTCTGGGATGGACAGGACCAAAAGAGGAGGGATGAAAGTAACATTAACGGCGTAAATTTTTTCTTTTAAATAGTTGGATCTGTAACAATCACATTATACCCATTAGGCACAGCCAACCATAAAGCATTTTTATTCACCCAATTAGAAGCATATGGTTCGAATCCCGAAAAGGCTAGCGTTTAATAGATACAGAATTAACTAGTTTGGCCTCTTGCGCTTAACTTCTGGTTTATTTTTATTGTACAGGTGAAATGCGAGCAGAAGTCTCATTTTGATTGTTTAGGTTTTCTAACTTAAGTTCAATTTTTTTCATTATGAAAACTTTATTGTAAACAAAATTACATCTCAGCATAGCTGCGTCCCCAGCAGAGGTCCTCTGTAATAATAGCCTACATATAAGAGATCAGTATGTCTTTTCCGTTTTAGTCTTCTTTCTTGTTGCGGAGGTGGTACTTGTACAGGAATCTGGTTGGGAAGTGGATTTTAATGCATAAAGAATGTGGAATGAAGTCTATTGTGGTGTTTATTAAGAATTTCGGCAACTTCAGGAACCTGTAAATCTTTGTGAAGCAACGCATTGCTGATATACCGAGGTGCATCAGCGATTAATCGTAAGATTCTGTACCTTTTTGATGTGCGAATTGACTATAGAGACCCATATGCCACAGGAATAGCTACAGATTGGTCGTATAGTGGAATAATAAATCAGTTTCTTCAGGTGCAGGTGGATTGATGATTTTCCTTGAATTATGAACTTGAGATGATGAAATATCTTTCTTACTTTATTTTTAATGTATTAAAACAAGTTTCAGCAAATTTAACTTAATTTTTCAGTTAAATGTTATAAATGTAATATGGTGTTGAATTCTATGTTCCACGTTGAAAGTTCATAAAAGCCCTTTTTATAATCTAAACGATGTCTTGAACAAAAAACTAAAATAACATAACTCATTTAACGAAAAACAGGAAAGTTGGCCAAGACAAATCTTCGCATACTGGAACAACTAAAGGAAAAAATTAGGAATGAAATCAGAAACATTACTGTGCCCAAACTTAATCGTGTCAATCAGAATGTGTTTTCCCGATACAAAGCTTGTTACATGAGGAAGGACGTCATTTTCAGCATCTTTTGTAATGTAAGATTTCATACACGCTCTAAGAAGCGGAGTTGAATGGGAAAGCCGGCTCCTGCCTGCCCTCCCGCCGCCAGCAAAACGCGCGGGCGGTAAACTAATAAAACTAAATCCCTGTAGTATGGTCGAACAAAAAGAACTTTAAGGAAATAAGATAGTGCATCATTTTGAGAGCGCAGGAATTTTTCAAACTTGTTGAAGTGTAACACCAATAAGGAGAACGGACTCTTTTGCTTGGATCTACAAACTGCTTTATTAATGCTGACAAATAAGACTGTCTTGGTAACGTTTGTCGATTATATAATCTCACATTGCCTTACGAGTTAGTAACTGCTTTGAGTTATATGTGACGGGGCCTCTAAAATATACCGTAATTATATCCTGATAGACGAAATTTATTGAATGAAGAAATCTTTTGATAAATTAACTGCGGAATCAATTTCAGAGACAATTTTAGTAAAAACACCGTAGCAGGTTTAAAAAGTTTGACGGCTATTAAAAGCGTACTTTGTTGGACGTTTATCAAGGAAGCTGTCTCCATAAAGTCTCCAGTATTGCTAATTATGAAGAAAGTTGTGACCATATAACCGGATGACTCATACTTGTGTGCTGTCTGCGATTCTATCCCTAAAGAGTGAAAGGAATATAACTGGTAATAAATCTACCGGTAAATAAAACGCATAAGCTATTGTCCTACGATTCAATTGTTTTGTTCGAAAAGTTGTATCAAGTAGCATTTCTGTAGAATTATTTCTGGCTCGGAGTGCGCTTCGGTCCATTGTACTGTCAGCTGTTCATCCGAAACGAAAACCAGTCGCTATTACAATCGACATTAGACTAGGCCATATTGGCGCATGAGTATGCAGAACCTTTCGGACGCAGATTCTTTTTTAGGTATTCTAGGTAGATTTCAAAGAAAAATCTACCTATTGGGATCGCTAAAATGTCATGACTTTCGAAAAATTCTTTCATATCTTTACGTTTCATGCCTCCCTAAGTACGAAACCACCGCCCGTTCAAAAGTGTATATATATATTTTTTTTTGTTCGCGCATGAACCCATGTAGGACTACGCAAAGTACTTAGAGGCGTTTCTGTGTTTTCCTTTGACTCCATATTGCTTTCATCCTTTGGCTGTGAGCTTCCTTCCTCTCGTTTGTCCATGTTTTCTATATTGTTCCTGTTTTTTTTTTCTTCGGTCTGTCCTCTTGGTCAACTTCCCACTTATGCACCTTGTATATATATATATATAATATATATATATATCTTTACACGTTAGCGGCCGTAATTTTGAAGATATTAGAACCAAATTTTATTATGTTATTTCTAGGCCCAATAGTTTGCACAAGTTCGTTAATGAGGAAAATTGGCCCAAGGGAGGGTCAGGGGAGGGTGTTGAAATTTTGAAAAATTTATATCTCGGCCCCTATGAAGAATAGAGGGAAACTTTGTTGAATAAATTAGAGTACTCCCTATGGAGTTCACAGTGACACCAACGATTCGGGGGTTTTTGGGGTACGAGTGGGGGTGGGTGATGGGAATTCTAAATTTGTGAAACCACGTATTGTGGAATATCGTTGAAAATATATTGATGAGTACTCTATAAATAAATAACTAGTTTCTCGATAGTTCTCATATAAGGCAAGATTTGAATGTTTGAAAAACAATAACACTTAAAAATATACCTCACCCTGAAAGCCTGCCGAAAGGAATGTGTGAGGACCGACTAAGGATAAAATTACCAATAGAGTTTCAAATACTAAAATAATAGTTACACGCCTTTAGAACAATAATGCATGGCAAAATAAAAAAAATATATATAATATAAATATAAAACATAAACAACTGCTGCACGGCGACAATGAATTAAACCAAAAGCACTTCGAAATCTACCTCAGTCTGTAGACCTGCCTAAAGGAATTTTTTATTCTTAATTATGACACCTCAGAGTATCCAGGAATGCAGGTTGCCACCAAATATTGTAGTCAGGCTTATCTTGAGCCGCCATTAAAGGTGGCGGATGAGCCTCGTCAAGAAACGCAATTATCTCAGTAATCCCTGGTCCAATCTTTCTGATTTTTTGTTTAAATGAAAGGCAATTAAAAATACTTAAAAAAGTGTGTTGGCACTTTTCTTGATATATTTCACCCTTTTCGATTAAATGTGCAAAGTATTAAAATAAAACCTATTATAATTTCATATTTATGCATTGCCAATAAGCTCATAACATTTACTTAATTAGTTTGAAATTTTGTACTAAGAAGTTAATGCAAACCTTAAGCGACAGATCTAATTAACTTGAAAAATGTGTGACGTGGCCACTGAATTGGCGTTTTTTTAATGTTGTCCTCCAGGCTCCGCCTAACATCAACATGATGCAAGCGCACCAGCACGGAAGAGTTTGACCAGGAGCCTGTCAGAAAAATACATATTTACATAAAAAAAATTAATACAATGTATATAGGCCTAATGTTAAAGTGGTAGAAGCTTCGTCTACCGTCTTGTATTTTGAAGCTTGAAGAACATGGAGAATTCTTTGACATATGCTTTAGAAAAAAGATGAAAAGAGTGTCTTCAACCATATGAAAAGGACAAGCTTTCGGAATTTAAACTGCGTTCCTAAGCAGAAAGGCACAAACTGCCAAAAAGACTTGAACAAGGAACTTCAGATATCAAAATAATCTCTTCACGTCCACAAGACTGTAATGTTATCGGTTCAACGTGAATATGACCTGAAGTCTCTTGCTAGTTATGAAACAGCGGAATATCCTCGTGACTTGATTGATGTGCATGGATTCATGGGGAAAAGAAAAGAAAGAAAGAAAACAAAACAAATTGCCCTTATTTAATTAATTATTTCATGAATGATATGTATATCTCTATATATATAAGAGGCTTTGTCCTGACTGACTGACTGAACGATTAATTGTCTGACTGACTGACTGACAGGAATCAACGTAGAGCCTAAACTATAACAGGTAGAGCCTTGGAATTTTGACAGTACCTTCGTTTCATAATGTAGGTGCTCACTAAGAAAGGATTTTGAAAAAATCTGATTTAAATTGCCAAAAATTAAATGTTTTTTAAAATACTTAACCCCTTTTTACACAGAATTATCAAAACAATTTTACAGAACATATTGTTGCCAGTGGTATCAGGTGGGCTTGGATTAAATGAAATGGACGTTTGACAAATTAGAGAAGGTATCATTATAATTCATATTATCTATATTAATAAAAGGAATTGTCCTCGATGTCAGGCGAAATCTACTGAACGCAGAGATCTGAAATTTTAAACATAGGTGGGCTGAAGGGTCGGTAAATGCACCTCCAAGCCGGAATTTTAATTTTACTTTTCGTTCGTGAGTTATGAGTGAAAAACGGGCAAAAAACGTGAATTTTTTGCGTTTTCAAAACATAGGTTTTCAGTTATACATTTCAATGTCAAATCAATTACAGTTGGCTTTGGCTATTTTCGTCATACCTTGAAAATAAAACTTTCGCGATCGCTTGAATGTTTTAAGCCCTAAATATGATCAAACGTTGTTTTATTTGGACGAATCTCACTATACAGAGGTTTTCTGGGCCAAGAAACTCGAATCTGAGGTCGCTTTTACCAGACGATGCTATCTAATCGTGGTATGTAGTCCACATGATTTAGGTGTTAATAAATATAATGATTTTACTATTATGCTCTTAATTTTTAATTTTTGAAATAATTATCGCGGGCAAATCCGCGGGCACATGCTAATACCGTATATTCGAGCTTTCTTTTAACCTTCATATAAAAAAGATGCAAAATCATGAAATGCCTTGCCCTAATAATAATACTATTAACTTAATATTAATAATATATCATGTTGACCTGATTTCTCAATCAGAAATTAAAAAGAGTGGACTTTAGGGAATGGAACTGTATCAGTACTGTGAGAGTGACTAATACAGGATTGCACAAATCTTGGTGATTAATGCAGTGAAGCCGGCTTCTTGTAGTGTCCACTTGTCACGGTCGGGTAATGTTCACCATGTTATTAGGCACGGGAGCCACGCGTTATTTATGGTCTTCATTTATCCTCGTTCCTTACACGTCACACCTGCCTTTGAAATGAGCCCCTGCTTGCTCGTGAATAACAGTAGTTTTTCAGTATTATAAAACCAATAATGATGTCTTTGTTGATAAGCACATACTTACAATTATAATAAAATTAAGGTACTAATGGCACGAGAATTTACTATAGGAAAGGAGAAAGAATGTGGAGAATAACGACTACGGAGGAAAACAGAAAGCGACGAAGAAAGAAAAAAAATGAGTACAGAAACGGAATACAGACAGCTCTAAAAGGACAAAAACTTAAGAGAATATAATAATATTGTAAGACTGCTGCTGAAGCTTGCATGGGAGTGAAGCTGGATCCGTATTATAAATGAGCACCTGCTTACAGTATTGGCGCCACCGATTGCGTCGCAATGATGTAGCTGTGACCCCTGACCCGCAGGAGCGTGCGACTCAGTGGTGACTCACGTGGCCCACTAGTCACTATCATACACATTATTCCCTATAAGGAATTCACATAGTGACCTCAGTGGCACGGCTCTGTGACTCATATAGGTCAGCACCTTGTAGAAATCTAAAGGGTGGTAACTTCTATGTGGGTGACTGTGGTCACTTATTCGCTTAAAGCTGGCAATGTCAATTTGAACTCGGACGCGTATTTGAAATACAGGCGCAAATACCTGTGGGGGGGGGCATTGGTGCAGCTCTTGAAAAAACTCAATGACCTCAGCATGCTTGGTATCAAATCTGTTCAAACTTAACATAAACCTCTTAAGTTTATCTAAAATATTTGTCTGAAACAATTTGTTATACGATGAATCCTTTCTACACGAGTTGACAAAAATGAGGATGCAGACCAAAAAATGCATTACTTTCTTAGTAGACACAAGATCAAACCCGTTCACTATTGTTCTAAATCTCCCAAATAGCACCAATCTCTTTTCTGTGAAACTTTTTATAGCACAAGGGGACGAATCAATTTTTGTAATGGGTGTAAATGGGTATGTAAGGTTAAAAGGGTCTTTGACCCAACATAGAGAATTATGAAATTGTTGTAAAGTTTCTAAATAATACCAAAATCTTACAGAAATATGAACTTGGAAAAAGGGTTTATTTTACGTTTGAGGATATTTCAATTAATCAGACACTAAACAGCAAGCACGTCTACCTCAATCGTGTCGTTGTAAACATGGACTGAGTCATTGAAGATATTGCCGCAATAATTAGGAGAAACTCTTGTTGCCAGTCATGCAAAAAAGTGGCAATAAAGTGAGAGCCGTTCGCCGTAAAGCTGCGATGAAGATACAGGCAATAAAGTATTGAGTAATTATTTGTAAGAATTCATTGAGAAAGCTACAAGTTGTGTAATTTACTTTCAGTACTGTATACACAGTGTAGCAAGTTATGTCTTTCAAGTGACATTAACTTCTTAGGGAAAGGATTTCATTACCAGGTTCTCTGATATAATTGAGTACAGTTTACCGTACGTACGGCATCATACAGTGTAATTTTAATTAAAGGAATTACATAAATGGTACATTAAGTAAGTCTACTGCAACTCATCCGAGCCATACTGTAAATTTTGGAAGCATTATCAATTGCTGCAAGCCCTTTGTTTGTTTGTTCGTTTGAGGACGAACTATGAACTAGAGTTCGTGACGTCACGTATGTATGTATGTATGCATTTATTCATTGCAATTGGGTTACTATCCGATGGCAGCGTTTCCTAATACTGTAATACTACTCAGACTATAATATTTACACATGAACGAGTAACATTTCATAAACAAGAACCATTACATAAGAAGGTAGCATTACTTAATCTAAGTAATACACAAAGAAGACCTTAAGTTATTCTTAAATTTATCCAGGGAAGGGGCGTTTCCCTGAAAAGCGGATACAGGCAATTCATTCCATACTTCAATGGTTCTATTTACAAATGAGAACTTCCCTACTTCTGTTCTGTACCTTCTACCCTTCATTTTGAGGGAATGGTCGCCTCTTCCGTAATACGATGGTTTTTTCTAGTCTTTTCCCAACATCCCCCCATGCCTTAAAACCATGATAAGCTTTGCATAATGTACATAACCTATATACGTATCTTACGCCTGTCTTGCAAGGGCTCCCTTCTCATCTCCTCTCCACAATATTTACCTCTTTTTATGTATTTTATTGCTCTTTTCTGAATGTTTTCTAGTAAATCTATTTGATTAATTCTATACGGATCCCAGCATGCTATTGAATATTCCATTATTGGCCTTACTAGAAAATTGTAGGCTATTTCCCTTGATTTTGCGCTCCCTTTTTTCAGTACCCTCATTATAAAGTGCAGTGTTTTCCACACCTTCCTTCACACCACATTTACACGCCATAATATAAATGTATAGACTAGTGGCTGTGCATGTCACATATATACCGTTTGAAACTACAATAGAGTCCCATTAATCCGGATTAGATGGGACCAGACCATTTCCGGATCACCGAAAGTCCGGGTTATAAACGGAATTTGCCTTAAAATACACCTACTGTACTGTAATACGAGTTTTAGATGGACTATTCCAGTCATATTTTGTTTGATATCGACCAATAACGTTTAGCATTTCCTCGGATATAGACCAATCACGGCCGTTTATCTTACAATATTCTTGTAGGAATCGCGAGGATGGCATTTTTTCGGGTAAAACCGTCCTCTCGTTACTGGACACGAAAGCATCAGTGTGCAGTAACCTCAAATCGTGTATGTTAAAAACTCTAACTTCCAATTTGGGGGGGGGGTCGAAACCAGTACTTTCTCTACCTATAATATCTGTGGTACGGGCGCAGAAGAAGTAAAATTTTAAGTGAAATAGCAGGTTACCATAAAATATAATAGGTGTAATACTTGGGTAAAAACCCTAGGCATTATTCTATCAGCCATACATCCCTGCTTGAAAAAATTATTAGATCTGATACATTTATACGTGAGAAGCAGTGAAAAGGATAAGTTCTTGGAAGATTGATGTGAATCAACCAAACCCCTTCAACCGAAATTATGGGGAGTATTTTTATATTGATGTCTCTTGTATCACCATTAAAATATTATTAATTATTATAAATATTACTTATTACTAAAGGTCAATGAGTATGTAATGGTTCCATTACTGCCTCTACCTGTCTTCCTCCGAGGCTTAACCACCCGCGCATCATCAAAACTTCGCTGAAGAACTAAGCCCTGGTAAAATTAGCAGAACGGGTATTTAAGCTCTAGTGGCATTGTTTCCAGTTGTGTCGCGTGTCGATTTTGACTAGGCCTATTATTATTGTGCGTAACGGAGAAATGGTGGTCCAAATGATCTTCTTCCTGCTGGAATGCCGCTTGTATCTTTGTGGAATTACCGTTTTTTTCTTTATTCATTCCCAATCCATTTTATTCCTCTGCTTGAATTTTAACCTCTCCTTAAATATAATTCATAACCTATATCTCCTTAAAATCCCGAAATTCAAATTATGAATCAAACAAGCACTGGGCCGATTGTCGTAAAACTTTCCGTTCAGAAATCTGCAAGGTTTTCTCCTCTCACTTTATTACTGCATACGCTTCACAACCTTAATTGTTTAATTAGTGAATTTATCCCTTCATTTGGCGAGAAAATTTCTCACACATTGAATAAATCCGGACTGCACAGAAAACAACACAATGATCAGGCCCAAAAAGTAGTATGTTATACACACGCGTTACGTGCATTGGAAAACCTCGGAAACTTAAAAAAAAATCTTTGGGCTCGTCTTTCAGGCTATTCCACGATTCTCCCATGATGCAAAGCCTACTCTCAAATCTCAATATTTTTCCCCCATATTTTCCGCAATATCTCACATTAATGTTAAAGAAAGTGATCTTAAAATTGAGATCACTAAATGTTAATTCAAACCTTGTTCTGTTACTAGAATAACTTAATTTCTAACATGAAGTTGAAAAATGCGTTTTATTATTTTAAATCTTAATAATAAAAATGAAATTTTAAGTTACTGATATGGGCCGGGAAATAACTATTTTTACAGAATTCTTATGTGCTGCAAACAGTGAAATTAATCTTGTTTTAGCTTAAAAACTTTGGGCAACGGGCTAAAGCTGAGACATATATGATATTCTGGAAGTATTAGAAGAAAATAAGAATACAAATACTGTGTGAAATTTGTAGACTTTTCCCTGTATTGTGTATGGGCTTTTCTCTAGTTGCTGCCTGAATTAAAAGCGAAGAGTTTAATTTTGCAATATCCCCGCCATAAAATACTCTGTGACGTTTTATGTCTAGCGAATTCTTTCACTTTCTTCATCTTTACAATATACTTTGAAGAATCTTTCTTTTTCCCATGATTCATGCCGATCGTCAAAGATAGACTAATGCGAATGTTGTAATACGTGAATTTCAGAAGCAGCATGATGAAGTTTGATCTTTTTGTAGGTTTTATAACGAACTACTGATGGGTTTGGAAAATATTAAGTGATCGCAAGGCAATCAGCTTCGGCGAGACCCAGAAAAAATCACGCTTTTATGCGAAGGAATGTCAGGTTGTTTATTTCCTTTATGATCAGTGAAAGTTCAACCAGCTTGCTGAGTACAGCCTAATTAAAAAGGCTTGCTAAAACCTGCACTTAATAAGCAACGCATCTTCACTTGCTTAGTGCTTGTCATGTCATTTTTCACTCTGTATGTTACGCCTGTCACACGGGACAAAAACAAAAGCCCCCTATTAACTCTTTTTAGTGCCATCTCCTCTTCTTTCTGCAGTCCTTCTCGATCAAACCTCCGTTGTTCTTTGTTACGTTTACGATAATCATGCATTCGTGATGGAAATCATTTCTTATATGCTTGTTACGGTCTTGAAGGTACTATGATGATCATAGTGTTGCGTTACTTATTTTTGTTAATGTTCTCACAGGTTCTCTGTTTCTATAATTTTTTTTTTGTATTCTCGGAAGAACTGGATACCGCTTGACACTTAAATTCCTAACGTGAAAGTACTAATGATTCTGTGTTCTTCCTGACGGACTCTTGTGTGCTGAGAATTCTATTACGACTTCTAAAATTAAACACGATAAAGATGATCTAGCAGTATTGTACGAGGAGCGTCCATAAAGTAAGTTTCCCTAGGGCCGTTTACACAAACAGAACAAAATTTCATGGAAATATTTATTGCAACAGATATAGCAAGTGTTCAGCTATTTTTCAACATATTCTGCACAGGAAATGAGACATTGGTCATACCGTGGGACCAACTTTTGAACACCTGTGTCGTAGAAGTCTGATGCCTGGGATTTGAACCAGTGTTTGACAACCATCTCCGCTTCTCTTTCATTCATTGAGATGTAGGAAAAGATGGAAATCACTGGGATCGAGGACCGGGCTGTAGGCTGGATGTTGAAACATCTCCTAGCCAAACTTTTGCAGGAGACTTGCAGGGATGTGTTGAAGTCTCCACCCTACAGTTCGGACCGCGCACCCAGAGATTTTCATCTTTTCCTACCCCTCAAGAAATGACAGAGAATGATAGAGAAACGGAGGAGGTTATCACACAATGGTTCAAATCCCAGGCAGCAGACTTCTACGACACAAGTGTTCAAAAGTTGGTCCCACAGTATGACAAATGTCTCAATTCCTGTGGCGAATATGTTGAAAAATATCTGTTGCAATAAATATTCCCATGATTTTTTTTTTTTTTTTGTAAAGGGCCCTAGGGAAACTTACTTTATGGACGCGCCTCATACCTAGGCATGTTATGTTACAGGTAATGTTAGAAATTTGACTATTGTAGACAATGCCTGTGTAAAGAGCAAAGTTGGAAATAAGTTACTGAGTATTAAAAGTGTGGCGTTTTTGTAGGCTTTTTAAGTCATATTGCAAATTTAATCATATCATCGAAGGACTCATTTACATACCTAGGTATAATATGTATAACAACGATTATCCGGGCCTCCGCATATTCGAAATCACGGATAATACGGACAACCGCTGTTTATTTAGTTATTGGTAGAGACGAGACTTTCATGCACTATAAAATTGCGAAATATGCATGCATTCATGCATTATCAAACCATGAAACATGCACTATGAAGGGAAAAATACACTAAAATATGCACTAACACTTATGGCCCTATATGAAATTTTTAGTACACTTTATCTGCAATTATAATAGATCGCTTTTGGAACATTTAGCTGGAAGCATAGTAAAATCACAGAACAGACAATCACACTAACCACTGCACACACTGTAAAGATACTGCAGTTTTCCCGAGCCCTGACAAAGTACAATGCACCCCAAGTGCGGGCCGGAAATAGGTGGGGGTGGACAAAGGTAAGGTCAAATTCCTTTTCGCACATCTCGCGCCACTTCACAAACGTCTGTAAAAATGGGTAGTAAAAATCGAAGATAGAGAAACTTTGCCACGATGTCACTTTCTTGAAAACCCATTAAAACATGCATTTAAACTGAATATAATGTATATTATATGCATGATTTAGCCAAAAATGCCCTAAATATGCTTTATGCGTGTTTTTTCCTCCAAAAAGGTCAAAACATGCAAACATGCATGGAAAAAGTATGCATATTTGGAACCAGAAAGTAATGATATGGGTAAGTACTCAGTTTGAGCTATGTCCTAAGTTCTCATAAAAACATGCATTTGCATGAAAGTCTCGTCTCTAGTTATTGGCTTTACCTCATTACTGATTGCTGTTCATGCCTGCAATACTGCTTACTGCACATAAAGTGGGCAGGAAAATGTTTTAGACGGCTCTAGATCCGGCCCTACTCTTTTACTCTTAAGTAGGTAAGAATAATATGCTCGAGTGAGAGAGATTTTATTTTAGAGCCAGTACTATAGTGGTTTTCACACCGTGAAGGCACAATAGCCATTTATGGACCATAATATTCATATTGGAGAATCAAGCGCGCAGTTCGTGTTAAGAAGGCACATAAATTGATTCATCCTGTATACCTTCATATGATTCATTGGCATGAATGAATGAATGAAATAGCCCGATATATTCTTTGAAGGACAAGGGCTTCCTATTTATATAAGAATGCTCGTACAATGACCCAGGATTCTACTGTCCACTAATTAATTTTTTATAAAGAGATGAATAGACTCGTAATTCAATCAAATAAACATTCAATAACAAAGAACGGGAATCAGCTGATTTCTGGAGAAATAAACTCCGGTGACGAAAAATCACTAAAATCACTGAAAAGTAGGCTAACTAAGAATATACTAGTATTGCTATCAATTAAACGAGATATATTAATCAGACTGATAATTGTGATATTTTTTAAATAGCGATAAAGCTATGTTAACTGTTAACTTTTCGAAAAGTTTTGCAGTTACATTTCCTAACTTGACTTGTGATATCTGTGGTTTACCGTAAACTGGGCGTTAATATCTTCAGCTTTGAGTGGTAAGACAACTCGCCTTCCACCTCTAGGACCCGGGATTTAATCTCGGTTGATCAATATGGGACAACAAGGAGGCGAAACAAGCTTTCTGCCCTATATCATTTCATCGTTGCTACATTCATCATAATAATGACAATTTGGTTGCAATAAAGAATTATTATTTATAGTCTATCTTCAGTTTCGTCGGTACATAGACCTAAATTTCCGACATTGGCAGCAAGAATGTACCGGTGGATGATGCTTTTTAAATTATTATTTATTCTGCCAACTACGGGAATAAATCCCAATTATAGTTGGCGTAGTTTCGCCAATAAATGTTGTACAATATAAAAACACAATACAATAAATGAATGTGTGAGGATAAAGAAGAAGATACATGAATGACTTGTAATAAATGCAATTAATTTAACAAGACAAACTAAAAACTAAGCCAAATCGAACGGGATATAGGCCTATAACATTTCATGAAGAAATCCTATGTACTGATTTAATGATAAGTCAAAATGCAGAAGAGCATTTTGAAGTGATAGAGAATTATATTGTTTACACATTTGAATTAATGATGAACATTCTAACATTTTTTACTTAATGACAGAAATATATAACAATTCCCTATTTCTTAAATTTAATTGTATTAAATTTAATTTAATACGTTTTAAAAGTTAATTGTTGTCAATTATACCATTGATAATTTTATATAATTTTTTTTTGTTATTATTGTTGATGATAATGATATCGATTGGGATAATACTGTGATAATTAGTAATTATATATTTATAATGTAAGAAAACGTCCAGGGGAATCAAGGATTTTAAGTCTCTGTGACACGGCCCTTATAAATTCATTCCTACTAACAACTCTCTAATAGGTTTAACAAGCCATCGTTGCAAGTTTTGTTAGGATTATAATTATTTTTCTTGTGCCTGATCTGCCATGACATAGCTACTCGCAAATGCCAGTGAAAGTTATCACATGGAATGAATGGGGAGGAGTGGCCTCCAGGTAACCAGAGATTTATTCCTCAGCCCACTGCGATCACCGGCCTTGGAGATTTAGCAATGAGTACATAGCCCATCTTCAGTACACTCACATATTTACACAACGCTAAAGCAGGCGGTGCACAAGCGAACCAATTAACTGATTGCAGCTTTTCTGTCCTCTATGCTGTTTTCTCTACCTTAACCTAAGTTCTTTTTTTTTTTAATCAGATCTATAGAAGCATATTATGTTGTGGGTCTTTTTGACTTGGACAAGAATACAAGAAACTTGACTATATGAATTCAATTACTTTATTTTATTTTATTCGTGTTTCTTTCAAATTATTTTGGTAAAACCATCCCTTTGAGTTATTGAATTTACAAAACCGGATGTGATTATTCTGTTAAACTGAGGTAGTAGCAGCCGAAAGCTCGGACATCAAAAACATTTTCACCCGGTTGGAATCCCGAGAGATCATAATAAGTAGCCTACGTCTGGAAACCCTCAAATCTCTTATCATAACAATACTGATTAAATGAACTGTGTATGTAAAAAATATACGTCTCTGTTTGTATATATGAACATATCCATATGTTATGCTTTAGTATTATGTTTGTAAATAACTATAATCTTAATATACTTATGGTAAAATAAGGTTAAACTTTTGGATAAATAATAATAATAATAATAATAATAATAATAATAATTAGGGGGCGGATTTCTATGACCTAAAAAATAGGATATATGCATGCATTTATGACCTAAAAACATTAAAATATGACCAATGAAATTTAAAATATGACTTTACCACTTGCACATTTTGTATATTTTTTAAGTTTTAGTACAATTCATTTTATTAGAATATAATGTTAATTATTTAAAATATCTGTAAATTCTCAAAAAGTATCAGTATAATGCAAAATTTACAAAATATTATATGAAACTTCAAAATTTCATTAATATACACACAAATTTGCCAAAAATATGACCTAAATATGCATATTCATACTAAATATGCTACAATAGTTGAACATTTCCTAAATATGCAGTTATATGCACAATAAAAGGCGTTCCATTTTCATTAGGATGCTTGGAATCGGGTTTAAATTAGTCGGAAACCAGAAATAATGCAAAGGGGAAAAATATGACATGTCATAGAAATCCGCCCCCTAATAATAATAATAATAATAATAATAATAATAGTTACAATAATAGTTACAAAAATGTCGCACAAGGCAGTGGTTACATAAGTGCAGATTGCTGATAACATCGTGTGATTAGTCTCACTATGTGGGTGTCATGGCATGTGCAAAGTTCACTGGGAAAAACGCATTCATAGACAATAGAACAATGATAAACATGCCTGATATTCCTAATAGTAATACATCTACAATTCAAGTTCTTGAGGTCACAGTTTTATGCACTCCTCCCTGCTCGTAGAATAGTCTTCAAATGTTGTGAGAAGCTTTTTAACTACTAAGAGAAAGGCTAACAGATGAATATATTTACACGCGTACATATACATGGTGTTCTAAATTCAACCGGGAAAATTAAAAATATTGTAGACTAGAAAGGAGAAAAACTCCCTTGACACCGGGATTCGATCCCATGACCTTCGACCTTCCGCGCCGATGCTGTATCAACTGAGCTAATCAGAGATCGAGTCATGGTGTCAGATTTATATGTATAAATAACCTCAGTTTATGCAATTTTTAAAATTATAATATTATGCTTTAGTAAATAGGAATGTCTTATATTTTATCGTTAGCTATTTCTTGTATTATTCTCGTATTACTTAATTTAAGAATGTATTTTAATAATTGTAATAACTATAACCATGTATTTTAGCCATCTCATGTACTATAATTAATATCCATTTGTTCTGCTTTAGTAATATATTTGTAAATAACTATAACCTGTATAGTTATATAGTTATAACCTGATATATAGTTATATATAATTATATTTATATTTATTTTACAGAACGCAAGAAAATTCCTTTGTGACTGGGAACCAAGCTTACTACTGGATTCAAAATTGTCGGACGTAGAACACAGTGGCGTGCTCTGCTTCGGGAGGTAAGTACATCCATTGGTATTATTCCGTAGATTACATAGTAGTAAAAAACATAACCCGAATTGAAGCTTCCTGGGCATAAATATTACCGGCTAAATTCAATCAGGAAAAATTGTAGGGCTTCGTGTAGATATATAAGGCTATTTATCCACTTATTACGATTGTCATTGGTAAAATCAAACTATTCTACTACATTATTAAACTCTTTTCCTCTGGTTCTACGCCTACGTCTAAACCATGCCAGTATAAAAATCTGGACGTGTTTACGTTTACTAATTAGGCCAAACACTGCTGCTTGTGACGGACAGACATGTGTTTTTGTGAGCCCACTATTTTTCTAAACAAATTCATCATCCGTCTCCCAATTAGTATCTATTCTCTAATTTTCAGTAGTCTCAATAAGTGTAACACAATGAACATTTTGTAGGCTATATTTTTCATTATAATTATTTTCAATACAGGTGGCCATGGGCATAGTAGCCTGTATGAAATGACATAAAGGAATTATACACAAATAAACTCATTAGCACTATTGGCAATGTTGCAATGCGAAGGCAGAACAAAGATTTGAATTGAACAATACAGATCTCTATTCTTCTGTGACCTTTGCCACCAGACCTCGGCTCCTTAATGAAGAGTCTGCGCAGAGGTGCGGATAAAAGAAATGCAATTTCCTATTGAGAGAAGTAAATCATCCAAAACTTCAGGCTTTGTTCATGGTTTGATGAATGATCCCCCTAGGGTTGCTTCGTGCTCTTATCTTCAAGAGCGACGTTAGTGTTGATTTTTGGTTCGCTCGTAGTGTATTATACGGAATATATTAGTGTATTTTACTTCCTGGAAGAACTCTTTTCCGCTACGTGAGGTTGTGTGTTTATCTTCAATCTTCGTATGCGTGATTTTCTGTAAAGTGCTAAGAAGTTTATACTCAAGGCTGTTCAGCAAAGAAAGGCACAAAATGTTGACTCCTAAAATATTTACATTTCGATAAGCATAGGATAAAGAAAGCTTTTTTTATTATTATTATTATTATTATTTTTGCTTGGAAATAATTTCAGGATTTTCATACTTTAAATAACGGTACCGTGTTAGGATTGATTGAATGTTGGCCTAACACTCTGTTAACCTATTCACTGGTTCTTACTTATAAACGCGTCACCATAAAAGTATATAAAAGCGGATATATATAAAATTAATAGAGTAAGACTTTGGGTAGAAATATAAGGATATTTATCCACTTTTTATGGTTGCCATTCATAGAATCAAGCTATTCTACTAAATTATTAAAGTTAAAATCCCTTAAAGATTTTGTTCGATAAATAGGCCTTCTCTTAAAATATTATTTAAGAATTGGCATTCAAGAACTAGCCGGTAACCTATAATAAATCTGGACATCATATGATTAATAGTAAGAGATATAGCCTACCTACGAAATTGTAATCTTACTGTAAATACAATTAAGGGACATGCAAGAAATAACGGAAAATTAAAAACAAAAACAAAATATATGGTCAAGAGCCCAACCATAGGGCTCATACCTCTGGATTCGGAGTTTATCTCCAATGAAATAGCTTCAGTTTGAACATCAACAAAACAATTACGCTCTTAGAAACTCCTACTTTTTGGTAGAAAATTGTCCTTCAGATCACTAAAAAGTCCTCGTTGCATTACAGTTTGAATATATTTACTGGTAGTTAACTGGTAGGAGTATGTGCTAAAGAAATTTCTGACTTAGGCTACGTCTTAATTGATAACGTACATGATTTTTTGTTCTACCATACTAAGCCAGTCAGTAGAAGATCGAAACAGGGGGATATATTGCGAAAGATGGTGTAGAGGCTTTTATTTTTAACTTGTATATATGGATACAAACATGTAGAAAACAAAAATGCTTACACGGGCGACTTCGGAAAAACTTTTGGATGCCAGAAAACCTCGGAATTTTAGGACTTTATTTGGTATTTGGCCTATAAGTCCTAAACGGTACATCCAAGTGAAAACATGATTAAATAATTAATTAAAGAACACTACATTCTGCGTAGAGTGACTACCACAAAGTAATAATTCGGTCAGGTGGCATAGTCGAAAATCACGGTCAAAGAAGGAGGATTTTTTCCAACTTTGTAAAAAACTGAGATATAGTACTAACTTATACATGAGTCTGCAGGTTGGAAATGAGTGCTCTAAGAGACAAACTAATAAAAGTAGTAGAGCATCGAATTCAGCGTCCACTGAGTACCAAAACACCTCTCGAAATTCCGTTACATTTTATTCATACTGTAGAATAGTCTTAATACATCCTATTCGAGATTACCTATGATAATCCTCTTGCCGTTACCGGAAGAGTGGTGTCAACTAACCTAAACGGCTGGGCTTCAAATTAGAAGAGCGGAACTTACACCAGCTTCATAAATAAGCGAAATTAAATTTACAGATTGTTTTAATGTCTTTAAATGTGTTATATTTTATTTATGAATGCTGATGTGTTAACTGCACTCAGACTGGATTCAATTAAGTGTTTATGATAGGTTTTATCAAGATTGTAACTAGGGATGGGTCCTCGATACTTTCGATACCTCGATACTCTCGATACTTGCATGGTATCGGCATCGAACGATACTTCAGAAAACTCGCTCGATACTTTTTCGATAGGCCTACTTTTGTAATTCTGCAATTCTGCAATTAAGTGAGAATGCTAGTATTTTTTTACACAAACTTGTAAGTGGACTGTTTAAAAAACTAATTTTAGTTTTAATGTATCGTTTAAAAATAATTATAGGCTACTGATGATATTAAATTTTGTCTCATTGAATATGCACACATAATTAATTTAGTTGTTATTACACAGTTCTCTAAAATTTTAATGATTAATGCACCTATTTATTGAAACTGGAAATGTTGAAGGTATCGAGTATCGAAGTATCGAGTATCGAGGAAAAAATCGTGTATCGGTATCGATTATCGAGTATCGAGAAAATCTGGTATCGACCCATCCCTAATTGTAACTTTTTTTAACGGCGACTTAGATAACTTTAAAATATAATTAGATGGGTTATTAGATTAACTCTTACCGCATTGGTAACATAAATATTATGGTTATTTAAGTAATTATTTGTCCAATTAATTTGTTTATACTTGTGGTATAAACATAGATAATCTTCAAATATTCTTTACAATATCCAGTGCATGGGGCATCGAACTCCTGGAATTGCTTTCAGAAAATATACGTATGGTAGTTAAATTTGATGAATTCCAATTTCCATAACTCTTTTATCAGATAACGCTTCCATCAGCGACATTTTTAGAATTGAAATTGATTTATTGTTCAGTAAATCTTTGCTTTAATAGCTGTCGCGCGTCGATGTTTTAGCGCCTCGTTAACGTTTAGGTCATTTGTATGATGAGTAATTTTATTAAATGCAGTTTGGTGTTTTGTAATGCGATGTTTTACTCGTAATGTTAAAGGTGAAGTGTTTTACATATACCTCAAGTGCCATGACATTTGTGCGGGTCATGTTTTATTATATTGCATACATTTCACATCCTAAGCTCTCTACCATTTATTCCTATCTCATTACAAGAAGAAGACTTGTGTTTGGGAGGGAACACGCTTAGAATCAATCTTGAATATATAGGCCAGACTATACTAATTCATATTACAAAAAAGCAAATTAGAACACAAATCATTGTAGTGTACAGCACAGGCCAAAACTCGAAAAAATCAATCACAGCGCTCCAAGTGGTGAGGCAGTTTTAGCTGAATGTATGAAAAATGTACGCGCCAGAACACATGTATTGAAATGTAGGCCTATTCCAAATTCTGTGATAGAAAGTGAATATTACTCGAGTTTTAAAAATATTTGTAAGTTTTCAGCAGTTTTAATTACAATGACGCTAACAGTAAAACATTTTTATTATTATTATCTTAAGTAGTGACTCCTCAAAACAAGATGCCCTGATGTAGGTACAGTGAGACCAAAAGGACTAGGCACAAAAATATTCTAAGTTGGGAAGAAAAATTTTACCTACATATTTTTCTACAATAGTGTTTATTCATGACTCTTCACCGTATATAGTAAGGGCAATTAACTCACGGAGGATGAAATGGGCTGGACATGTTGCGCGCATGGGGGGGGGGGGGAAGACATATCTGAAAAGTATTGACTGGGAGACCCGAAGGGCAAATACCACTTGGAAGACCTAGACGCAGGAGGGAGGACAACATTAGGGTAGATTTAAGGGAAGTCGGATTTACGAGGGATGGTTGGATGGAGTTAGCACAGAATAGGGTCTAATTTCGGGCTCAGGTAAGAGCGGCAATGAACCTTCTGGTTCCATAAAATATATGATATTCCTTTAGCTTGCTTATGAATTGTCTATTGCCATTGAGTAAGTAAATAAGTATCGTAGCGCATTGCCTTAACCAATTGCAGAAGGCCCCAGAAGGGAAGTGTAAAGAAATATTCATCCTAATTTATGTTGCAATGAATGGCCTGTTTGAACTCAGCGAGTCGCACAGAAGCTCAGGTTTATTCGATGGGAAAGCAGCTTCTTACTGACGCTTCATGCGCGTCTTTTTTAGTTCAATTTTGAGTTCAAAGACTCCTGCTCATCCTTTGATATAAGGTAATATTACCTTTCACACCCTACACTACTAAGATTAATTATCGGTGAAATTGTGGCTACCCCAGTGGAACATCCTCATTATATCACGCAATCCCGGTTTTGACTGGGGTCACTCAGGGCGCCTTACCAGCTGAAACAGTTCACGGGATGATGAGTGGACTCACCTCATGTCTCTATTTGCACGAGCGACCCCTAGCGGGGTGTCTGGTGATCCCATTACTCCAGCTGACTGGATTCGCTCTCCTACTTCTGGTTGCATACTGTTCTTCGCAAACAGGCATTTAGTACTCGTTTATTCTCCTGACACTTAGCATGAATGTACATGAGACATTATTTGTTTCTTGACATATAGTTTATAGCAGGAGAAAGGTTTAGTTTTTGTGTTCTTAATTTTGCATAAATTCGTTCTTTTATACCGCATAATTAATTTCTATTCCGGACTTTTAATGCCAGCTATTATCATAGGTAATCCCATGAGAGTTCGAGTTTATCGATAGATTCGCGACTGCGCAGCAGGACTTAATTTAGCTGATGAAACTCGTCAACTCGAGTTGGATTTATTTGTAACGGATTATACAAATAATAATAATTACTTTCGTGCTTTGTGTTATAAAAACAAAACTAACAACTGCGAGATCACGGCATACTATGAATCAATCATCCATGAATTGATTCGAGTTATCATATTGCGACCAGTGCTACCAATTGTGCATATAAGACTTTGTTAAATTAATTCAGGTAAGCTAACAGCAGAACAGAATAACAGCTCATGAAATGGCTTGCACCGAATCGAAATTGTGTTTTAATCAATGTTCATTTATATTATTTTAATTTCCAAACAAGGTATGTTGTATAAATTAATGTTTTCGTGCTGCTTAATGGCAGCATGTGACATATTAATCACGACACATTGATGCTTACGTGTCCAGTAACGAACTGACGATTTCATCAGGTAAAATCCCATCCTCATATTAATAGCAAGCATTTTATAAGATAAACGATCCTGATTGGTCTATATCCGAGGAATTGCTAAACGTTATTGGTCAATATCAAACAAGCGGTGGAATAGTTATGTTAATTAGTTCTGTGGGTACTAGATAAACGATAGTAAAGGAAACAGACACCCATAAGCATCCATACTTTGGTATTGCAGTGGTTGGAAGCAAGAATGCTAACATATCCACTCCATGATCCCCCTAAGCTGGTATGGATGGGCATTACTCCCCAAAGCTTTCATCAGCTCCTTGTGGTATTTTCTGGATTTTATCCCTCGGATAATGGCTATTTTGACTTACGAATGCTGTTCACATTTTGTCGTATCCATTCTGTATGGAGGCTGACTCACAACTAAATTACCACCCCTCTATTCGTATAGCCGTACACCTCAATGTTGCCAAATGATGTGGCCGTATATTAGAGATGCCACACTATCCCGTGACAAACAATATATTATGGTACCACCCGTGAGAAAAAAAATAGTTGCCATGACCTAAGCCAAACCCTCGAATATTTTGGGTATTTTACGGTTCCAATTTTACCTGTAAGCCTAGGCCTACACATAAAACTTACCTGTGAAATAGTTACTTTATTCTTATCATAGGCAATATAACAAAAAGTCTGGATTTTATCTATAAATACAGTCGTAGACCTTGTGTTTACCTTGAGTGAATTCGCAAGTTGATTTATATTTATTGTGACTAATCGACAATAACTTATAGTTTTATGTAGGGATGGGTCCTCGATACTTTCGATAACTCGATACTCTCGATACTTGCATGGTATCGGCATCGAACGATATTTCAGAAAACTCGCTCGATACTTTTTCGATACTTTTGTAATTCTGCAATTCTGCAATTAAGTGAGAATGCTAGTATTAAAAAAAAACTTGTAAGTGGACTGTTTAAAAAACTAATTTTAGTTTTAATGTAGAGTTTTAAAATAATTATAGGCTACTGATGATATTAAATTTTGTCTCATGATATATGCAGACTTAATTAATTTACTTGGTATTACACAGTTCTCTCAAATTTTAATTTTTAATGTAGGCCCTACCTATTTATTGAAACTGGAAATGTTGAAGGTATCGAGTATCGAAGTATCGAGTATGGAGTATCGAAGTATCGAGTATCGAGGAAATAAAACATGTATCGGTATAGAGTATCTAGAAAATCTGGTATAGACCCATCCCTAGTTTTATGTATGTAATGTTTAATTGAAACAAAAATAAAACCAGGTAAACTGATATAACAAAGTGCCAGATGGAGTTAATAGGTCATATTTCACACGCTTCTCTTCCCATGGACGTTATAAATGTGTGAACCAAGTTTCATGAAAATCCGATAAAGCGTATTCGAGTTATCGTGCGTACAGACACACGGACAGCGACAGACGGACATACATTTTTCCCGTCCACCATAAATCTTAGAAAGTACCATTCTAGAACTTAATGATTCTGAGAACACATAATTTCATCTACCTGTAATATATTCCAGAGGAGAGAAAATGGCTATATTGCAAGAATGCGCATTCAGTTATATCAGCCTCATTCAAAGTCGCATTAGTCTATTCGCGAGGGCAGACCTAAACCTAAGTTTGTGTATGAAATGAGTATCTTATAACTGTTACAGCCGCTTTCGAGAAAATCAAGAAATATAAAATAGTCCAGGATAAATAATTTTCTTCTGTAGGCCTACATTACAATATAGCCTATATACCTACAGTGAGACAAGACTGAAAGCCTGTTTAACACATATTTTTGTTGCCTAACTTATAGTTTCCACATCAAATATTATTTATTATTCTTCCGTTATTCAGATATAGGTCTATTAATTGTTCCTGACTATTCCATTCATAAGCCTACAGCGCATATTTGATAGTGACAAATAACGTTTGGCAAAGCCTCGGATACATAGGTACCAATCACGGTCGTTTATCTTATAATTTGCTTGCAAGGATAGCAAGAATGCTATTTTATCTGATAAAACGTCACCTCGTTACTGAATATGTCAAGATATCAATATGCAGTATTCAACAGTCACATATCTGTATTTCTGCTAGTGAACAGGATAAAAACACATTATTTTATAAAACATAATTCTACTTATTTATTATTAGTTAATATTTATTAATTATTTTTTAATTTTATATCACAAACATTAGTAAAAAAATGGCAAATCTTGTAATTCCCGTTACGAATAAGAATGGTGTGGTGAATGGTTTAGAAGATGAAATCCCTGATATTTCTAATTTATGTCTTATTTAAGGGATGCCGGCAGCAGTTTCTCAAGTCTTACAACTGCCATTTACGTGTGTCTTGCATAATGAAGATGAAGCATCTTCAGCTTTCTCTCCTGTCTTGTTATAAAAGTGGAAACGACTTACACCTCCACTCTTATATTGAACGGGTTTTATGTCCATCTCACATGACAACATCCGATATTATCTTATGAGAAACAGTAGACTATTGCTTTCGTTTACGTATGCTTTCATTTTGGACATCATAATAGTAATCTGTCCACCGCTGTGGAGTAGGGGAATGCGTTTTTTTTTTAAATATAAATTTATCTGACCTAGCGTTGCCACCTGTCCCGAATTCGGCGGGACATCCCGCATTTTAACAACATTTTCAGCGTCCCGAATTATGCCTAAGAGGGACGCATTATATGTATTTTTTATTATTTTGCTAGCTTTTCTTTACTAATGTTAGTGTTACTGTTACATAGCCTATTCAGTTTTGGCTTTGTAACGAATATATACCAATCTTTCTCTTATTAATAAATTATTCCATGTACAAATTTAGGTATGAAGATCGGCGATATGCATATATTCGGTAAGTGTCCCTCCTTAGCCTTACCAAAAGGTGGCAACCCTAATCCGACCATAGGCCAATTTTCCTGAATTTTTGTCTTGTTTTACAGTTTTCTTTTCCATTTGTTTACCTTGTTTTCCTTATCACATACAAGCACCCATACCCAAGGCGGGGCTCGAACCCACAGCCTCCTTCACCACGGCTCCTCTCACGCAGCGGGCCCGGGTTCAAATCCTGGTCGGGACAAGTTACTTAGATAGGATTTTTTCAGTGGGTTTCCCTCACCTGTGATATAAATGTCGTTTAGCTTAGGCTCTTGTGGTCCCCGGATATCATCTGGCCGTCATTATCTTCAGCTCCTCCTCGCCTTGTACAGAGTGATTGTGTGTGTGAATGGTGTGAGACTCGTCCTATGTGTTCGTGTTGTCTCGGAGGTAGCCACGGCATTGGGCTGATCACTCATCCGGAGAAGCCCTCTATGTCCTTGTTTGGTCAAAAAAATGATGTATGCATGTGATCCAATGATAATCCCTCTCCCAAGAGGTCGCGGCCCTGTAAGGCCCGGGCGGCGTGAGTCTCTTAAAAGTCCCTAACTGTTTGTTGCTTCGGTAGAAACAAAAACATCCAATATTTACACACTTTCTCAGAAAAAAGTACTTAAACTTTAAACATACTTGATAAGTATTATCCTTACTCTTCTAATATTCTTTTTATCATATTGAAGACGAAGTACAAGTCTCTATGTACAATTACATTAAAGTTATTTAATTTGTCATCTTCACTTACTTTTTTATTGCTTTCTTAACGTGGGTAACAAAACGGATAGTCCTGAAACTGAAATTAATGTATTAACCCTGATTTGAAAAGCTAACTGAATAACATAATGCATTCTATCTCCTAGGCATAGAATGTAAGAAAATAGGGTATTCATAGCCCTCCCGTTAGGAAAGTGTTATTTAAGTAATATATTATAGCAACTGTTCTCAAAATATTACAATTGTTATTTGAAACTTCGCCGACTGCTATCACACTAGCTGCAAGTTCTTGTTTCTATTCTGATATTTAACTAATGTCGATGACGGGCAAGTAGCGGGTCTGAATGGCGAAGGTTGTGGAGGTCAAATCTTATCATGCAGACATTGTGCAGGTCTTGGCAAACAATATTACAACAGCTTTCATCTAGTTATTGTGTGTTTGAAGCATCACGGCTATTAGAAGAGACGGGCTCATAATTTCGGAAGTGTTTGGAAGTCATTAGCCACACCCACGTGGAGAATAATGGCTGTCGAGGTTTTGCATGATGCTGTGATGAAGGAATATTATAAAGCAAGAGTGAAACATGACCTTTTTTTCTAAAAAAATTATCAGTGCAAAAAACGAGCTTGTGATTTATTTAAAGAGGGAGTCATTACTGGCTAGATTTATTTGTATATGTCCTATACTCGTAGCCCTTATTTAGATCTTTGCTATATTAAACAATAGGTCATATTCTTTGTCAAATAAAACTAGTATAAGATAAAGTGTTGCATCATATTTCGCTTTTAAACCCATGTCTCTTGTCATAGAATAATTATTTGTATAATTTATATAATATTTACAATATATAGTTGCAATTTTTATATTTATTTATATAATTAATCTATTTTTACTGTTGATAAATCATGACTTCTTCTGTAATTAAAATGAATTATGTTTAACTTATACGTGTTCACAACTCAGCATTTGTTATTTTTTCGTCAAACTTATGAGACAAACAATGCTTGCCTATACTCGTAACAGCTACATATATATTAATTAATGTATTTTATTTTATTTTAACACACACACAGAAATATATATAAATATATACGCACAAAGCAAAGCTCTTACTTGGGAAAAATCAGGAGTTATGATGTAAATTAATACTTTTTAGAGATTGGACTAGAATTGCCTATTCGAAAATTCAGGAGAAGAATTAAACAAACAAGATAATGATACATCAATAAAATCACTAAAAAAAAGTAGGCCTCGCTCTGAACCCCAGAAAAACCAAACTATGACAAACAGAAGCACGAATAATTATTGACAGTGAACCACTATTATGTTAAAAACTACATATACCTCGGACAAAACATCTCTTTCGACAAAACACCAGAGACGGAAGTCAAAACTAGAATAAGGGTGGTTTGGACCAAATTGTGGAGTCTAAGATTCATCCTATGAAGCTACCGACACAAAATATTTTCTCTGTTAAAACACTTTTCTTATATAAAGAAACATTAGGCCTATTTCGTAATTTCTTTCCAGTCGATCACTCAATTTCTTAATAATGGTTTAGTTACATTACATTCTAATTTTGTTATAAATTTACATCAAACAAAGAATTGCATTATGCATGTCTTACTGATTAAATGGTTATCTACTTATCTTGAACGCACTTCAGAACGTTGTACTCCCGTGTGGAGATGAGGATCACGTGACCGCTGCCTGATTTGTTTGAAGTGGTAACAATAATATCACGTGGCATTGTTTTGATAAGCTGTCGCCTTCCACTGAATATAGTATAGTTTAACTTACACAAATTAATATTACTACCATTTTCTAATGCATTTCAAAGATTAATCCATTGCACCGTATTATTTGTGCTCATAGCTTACGTTTTTTACTGCTGCTGACGCATATATACATCACCACAAGAAAACAGCACAGAAGCAGAGATACCGGTACATACAATAGATTAGTGCTTTATGTTAGAATATGAAGAATTTTATCCATGTGTTAAAGTTGTCATTCTTGAAAACCACTTTTCCATTAATTAATTCTTCATTGATTTTAAACTAAGCACTGATGTAATTTGATGAATGCTTAATTTTCTGCGAACTTCCTGTTGTTTTAATATTTCTGTTGTTCTGCCTTCAAAACCCCAGGTAGGTTCTCGGGGAGAAAAAAAAAAAAAACCTTTTTATGAACTGACACGATCGGAGGTGGACGTCTATTTACACTGCCATAGATTACCATTTACCCACAATAAACCTACAAAAAGGTGTGGATCGACTAAGGTATTATAGCCTACTTTTTATATTGTTTTGAAGGACACTACCACCTCTGAAAGTAGGCTACTGATAGCTTTTTTCTACCACACTGTATGTAAATTATATAACTTGTTTTATTTAGTTTCGAACTATAAGCTATATTTCGACATAGACTACTGTCTCGTCGGTTTTTTCTAGTATTTACACAACTTCTGAATGTGTGTTCGGGAAGCAACTTTATGTTTCACAACAGTAGCGGAAAATATACCAAGACTAACGTTATTAGACATAAAAGAGCGAGAAGGTAATATATGACTCATGTAAAATATGGCACAATAGAACAAATACAACATCTGTAGAAATCCACAAAACCATAAATCACCCTTTCAGTATGTGGAAAGTTTCACATGTACTGTATTCATGTTATGAAGTAAAGAATAGTGTCATTACTGTGGTAGGAAGTGCTGTGTATTTCATTGTCATACTCTAGGCGTAGTACATTAGATATCTCTTAAAAGGAAAGGACCACTTAGGTTGACTTTTGAACTTAGTTCAGAATTTCAGATTCAATTCATAAACTTTTACTAAGTTTACACGATGTTTTATGTAAAGTTATCTATCAGAGTTGTTAAACTGCCGGCCTGCGGGCCATGTGTGGCCCTCGGAATCTGTTTTTCTCTGGCTTTCATCTATACTTGTACAAAATATTTTTTTAAATATTTTTTTTTAGGTTTTTAAAAATATTAAAATACAATGAAACCTGTTTGAAAAAATCACTGTTTTAAGAGATCAGATCAATCCGCATGTTAGGTTGTAACATGGCGAGGTATGATTTTAAATAGTTTTTACCTGGATTTAAATTGAATAAACTGTGTAACTTGATTATACTACTTATGGGCTATATTTACAATCATAACTGTGGTCTTCAATAATTTGTAAATGTTTTAAAATTTATTTTTGTACATATTTTAAATTTTGACGGCATACTTTATTAAGTACGACCTAAAATGTGTGTATGCTCACTTACTCCTCCGGGACCCTTTGTCCAAGAGGTCTGAAAATTTCACCATGCGTTCTCCAATTACGTCTCAAATTTCATTCTGACAGCACATTTGATTAATTGATTAGTTGATTTAAATTTAATTATAATTTTGCTTAAGGTTATTTTTATGCAGTCCTGTACATTCATAGTAGGCCTATGGTCTGCGTAAAACGTATTTTGCGGTGATCGTTTAGATTGCATAAATCCATAAGACATGCTCTAGTGGGGGTGTTGCTAAGTTTTAGCGTTGTGAGCGTATTGAAAATTCCTCTTTCGGAACCTCAGTGTGGTGTCATCATTATTCCAAATTCGGTACTGTTATATCTGTAAAATTCACATAATGCAAAATTATTATTTTCCAAGCCCTTGTAATGGGCTTAATCATCCAGTCTGTCAATAAGGACCTTATCACTTGACAGTAATAAGTAGCATTTGGACATACGTTTAGGCGTCTTCTTGTATGATTGAGGTTATAAAGGTGGCTCGCTACAGATTTACATTAGGCCCATTGTATCTTACAAGAACTAAGAATTTGCAATTTTTAACTGTGTGGTTTCTAAGCTATAACACAGTGTCTAATTCTGATCCGATTTATTTTCATAAGCATGAACAATGAGATACTTTAAATTCCCAAATTTGAATACAGAAACAAACTTGTTAAACTGATTAGGCCTGATTCAACGATGAAATCCGCCATTTATAACATTAGAACATAGACAATAATTCTCATATATGTTATTGCCATAGCAACAAGATTTTTAATTTAAAAAAAAATTAGAATAAATCACAAAATTTATAAAATATAGACAATCCATCGATGGAATCGATCGATATCGATGTATTGATTTTTTTCCCTAAATGTTGTTAAATAACACTGCTGCACTGATATGAAAGTTGCATTCTTAAAACTTTTTTTTCAACGATAGTGTTTTTCATCCATTTCGCATTCCTTCGTTCATACTGGAAACTCGAACTTCCTGCTAACCTGCGTTTTTTCCCTCCTGACTTAACACATGTGCGTCATTTACAGCAAAGCCTCTAACTTTTGAAATATGCATCGATGTATCGATCGCCACCCAGATTTAAAAATACTAGTTTTCAGCGTCGTTACCCATGACATCTTCAGAACAACTGTCCTCAATAATTAATTATATCATTCGCTAAATCTCTATCGTAGAATAAAATGCCTTTGATTCGACTTTTCAATCCATTTCTCGGTTGTTTAATGACGCATTTGCCACTCACGTATTGAAATATGGGCTAACTAGATCTATTCTTTGTTTGTTTTGTGTTAGAATAATTAATATTTTATTTGGAATTTTTGTTTTAGATGTTTTAATTTATAATAATATTAAAAAACTGTTCCCCGTGGAGATGAAAACACTAATTCTGATCAGCTATTATCAAATACAATCAGAAACATTAACTTTCCAAATGCCTGAAGAATTTAGAAGTACAACGAGGTTATACCTTCTAATAGATGCAATCGCAAACGGAATCTGGAATATGCACACATTGCAATCTCTACATAAGTATCCTTCTTTCCTAACATGGACAATTTTCACAGTCACTTGGATTCATACAAGACATGAATCATCAAATAAGAGTAGTAATTTGTAATCCCTTATGGGGTCCGCCGCGATGGGTGTATAGGTAGCATACTTGCCTTCTACCCTGGCGGTCCGGGTTCGATTCCCGGCCGGGTAGTGGATTTTTCAGCAACGAAAAATCCCCCGGATTCAGGACTGGACATCACCCAGGAAAATTAAAGGCTATAATAAAAAGCCTAAATTAAAGTGTGGTGATGACTGCTAGAAAAGAGTAGAGTAGGGTATTCACAATAGATCTATAAAGGTCGCAGTGTTGAGAAGCCGGCAAAAGGCTTATACTACCCCCTTGTAATCTAATCTAATCTAATCTAATCCCTTATGGAGAGTGAGCCTACGCTGGAAGTCTAGCTATTAAGGAGACAAAGTCATCAATCAAGCTATGAGAACTTCCGATAAGGAAATCGTTCATCAACATCTTGCATACTTCTTCTTTCTTTCCAAACTTATACACGTTCGTATTGAAACTCACCATTCAGTATATCGTAACGGAATGAGAGTTTGTCCGTTATGTAAGGGGGAAAAATCATGGTTTCATATTTTGGCGAATTGTGAAGGTTTGGAAAATTGGAGGGAAAAATATTTACCATGATCTTTTATGGAATAAAATAGGGAGCAACGAAAATGTTTGGAGTTATTAACGAGAAAAAAGTTGAGGAAGGCATTGGGAAGTTTTAATGAAGACGAGACAGCTCAGGTTTGAAAAAGCGACAAGTTGGAGAGCGGGTGTGTAGGGTAAGGAATAGATTTAGTTTGTTTGTGTTATTTTGTATTTATATTATTTGTTCTTTTTTTGTGTGTGTGTTTTTGCGTAAGCATGTACGGTCCATGCGGACTCATGCGATTGTTTGCATTGGAATTTGTAAAAAAATTAATTACTGTAATAAACACTTACATTACATACCGTATATTTTGTATCACCATATTAATACGTACAGTCCAGTAGTTTTCAAACTTTCTGGTTCCACGACCTCGACCTAAACATTCGCAGCTCCTTTCATACACGACATTCGACTCGAAGTCTGGGGTAAATAAACTTTAGTTTGGAAACAAATGAATAAGAGTAGTTATTTCTTTACAATATGTACGAGTATTATTTGTTAACACAATACATTTTAATAAAATTTTCATTTCATTACATCTTATTCTTGCAACAAAATCAATGGGAAGAGTGAGCATGCTCCTTCCTAATCAATTCTTTAAATCTCAAGACCATACAGGAAATTTCTACTCGAATCTCTTTCCCGACGTTCAGTCGCGATCTGTATTTTGATTTTAATGGCTGCCAATACTATTTAAAAAACCCTACCTAAGTAGGATATTAGGGTTACGCCGTTGCGTAGTGGTTGAGGCTCTGCGCTACAAACCGGAAGGTAGCGGGTTCAATCCCCGATGAGGTCGCTGGAGTTTTTCAATTGACCTAATCCTTCTGGTGGCACTGTGGCCCTGGGGTCGACTCAGCCTCTAACATAAATGAGTACCAGGAGCAATCCTGGAGGTAAAGGCGGCCGGTGCCTAAGGCCGACAACCTTACCACCATCACGTGCCTAATGTCCAAAAATCTGGGAGCTCCAGCCTCCTGGAACCCTCTGGGTCTCCATGGCCTGTATAGGGAACTTTTTTAAGTAGGATATTGCAAAACGAATCAAAACTCATAGGGCCTTGTTCGCTACTTGCGGATACTACTGCTTCGCCAAGCTCCAAAACTCAAGGAGTGATGAAGGAACAAATTTCGATTTTATTGTGGAGTCTGAAGAAACATCAATAAATTGCTCTTGTTTTTCAGTGGTAAGTGTTGATGTAAGTTCTGAAAGGATCTTTGATCCACTTGTGTTGATCAAATTCTTCTGGAAAGTACTTCAGAAAGTAAAATTCGAGCTCAGTTAAATGATCCAAAAACACAGACTTCACTCAGCTGTAAGTCATTGTCTTCTAAAACCGTGTGCAAAGCAGGGAAACTATAATGTATATCTTTGACATCCAATTTTTTTTTTTTTCACAATAGTGCCGGTAGTTTCTTTCTGAAGACTTAAATTTTGTCTTACAGTTGCAGAATGGTGGTATCATTATTTTGAAAAGGTTTAATGAATTGAGATTTTCAAAGATGTCACAAAGATGTTATTATTTTTTTAAGAAACCACCGCAACTCGCCTACCTTAAGATCTCGAGGCCTCTGGGAGCCGCGACGCACAGTTTGAAAACTCTGGTATAGTCTACTAGTTTCTAAGAGTAATACTCTTTAGGAGGTTATGCAAGTTAATTTACGAAGTAATGAGGTTATAATAGGCTCATAGGAAAGGCACCTTAGGCTAATGCGATATAATATAATCGTGTAGTTTCACGGTCTAATGGTAGTCTACCCAAAGATCCTAAGACACGCGGTATGATCTCGCAGTTATAATGTATGTAACAAAACTGAATTAAAAAGAACGTATAGACAATATTTGACCAACAATTTAGGAATACTATTTCTGAAGAATTAAGGCTCAAAACAAAAAAGGATAAGGGGTGACATACAGCTTTCGGGAAAATTCATAGGTGAGAAATATGTGAAATTCATTATTTTTTCCCTCAGCAATGAATTGGTCTACAATCCTGCAATCTAAGATACTCTTTATTAACTACTTTTACAAATGCATACTATTTTCAAAATTAATCAAACTGTTACAGTTATGGGTAATTATCGTTATAAAATGGCAGCCACGTTTCGTGCACTAAAATGCGGGGTTCACTGATAATTTTTTGAGTGATTATTTTTTGTATTTTCAAAAATCATATTAACAACATCATCTACAATCTTTGAAATATCTATAGTAGTCTATAAGTATTTTTAAATATTTTTAAATTTTCTTTTTCATAAAAAAATATATATTTTTAAAAATAAACTATTAATGGTAAATTAATGATTGTAGATATTGTTGTTCATATGATACTAACAAATACACACAAAAATAATCACTCAGAAATATTTATATTTGTGAAAGTTATCAAGGAAACGGCTTTTCAGTGCACGAAACGTGGCTGCCATTTTGAAACGATAATTACCCTAACTGTAACAGTTTGATTAATTTTGAAAATAATATGCAATTGTAGAAGAGGTCAGTAAAGAGTATGCCACTTTGCATGATTGTAGGCTAGAGCAATTCATTGCTGACATAAAAAATTAAATTCACCTATTTCTCACCTATGAATTTCACCGAAAGCTGTATGTCCCCCCTTTAAAGGAGGACATACTAAGAAATCATCCGCTGACGTAGTGAGTACTCAATATCTTTATACTTGAGCAGACAAGATCATAACTTTGAAATAACCAGGAGCTGAGCAATTGTATGGTTCACTTCACATGGTCAGATGTTGCTATGGTTACAGGTCAATACGGCAGTCTGTTGTTTCCCACTGCAACTAAATAGTTGACCTCTGCCGTAACCCTACTGGCTGACCCTTCGCATCTCTACAAATGTAAATGCTGAACTTTTTGAAACGCCCTGCAGTAAGTAAAACCTGCTTTTAAACTCTTCTTCATTCTGCAGCCCTTAGGACACAATCATTAACAAAAAATAATTATATATGTTGTCTGATGCCGCAACGGATTGGCGACCTCCACCGATAACTCACACACCCCCAGCGAATATTTTAATAAAACGAATTGTCTAGTTATGCAATCTGAAGTGCTGTCAGAAAATATAGCCGCCGACTGAAGCATACATTAAGATAAATGAATATAGACACCATTGTATAGATGGAGCTTCAACGCTATAAACTTATATACAATTTTGTGTTGGATGTTGAAAATTATTACGTGCAAAGGCATATTGCAATCTGTCTATGATAATCGTTAATCGCGTTTAGCCTTTTCAGGTTCTGAGGTGAGGATTTATTTTCGCTGAAGAATTGTGTTTTTTCGTGCGCTTCTTATGTAAAAATGTTTATTGAAAACGTAGCCTACTACATGACCGAGCTGAGTTATTCGGTTCTCAGTTGATACCTACTGTCCATTCCATATGTGTTGAGAAAAGAAGTAAATAGTGGTGTAACGGGAGAAAAGCTCACGTTCAAATTTATAGAAATAAATAACACTAAAGTGCTATTTTCGAAAATAATTATGGTTATAGGCTACTGAATACACCTTTTTGATGAAATGCATACGATAATTTCAAAATTACTTTAACCAGACTTCGATCTTAGACATATTCATTTTTCACAAATCACAAGGGAACTGTCAACCTGCGAAGTGAAAAAATGTGAATTGGGCTTGGGGTTACGGGGGTGTGTCTGAACAAGGTTGGCCGCTGCCGAATAGGTTGTGAGCATTCAAAACGAGATCGCATATCTACGTTATCGATCCGCATCTTTTCTCTCAAGACATCTGGAAGGGACAGTAGTTCAAAACCGGGACCACCAACTTGTTCATATTTATGTGTGACTTGAGGCTTTGTCTGTGAAGAGAATGGATAATGGTTTCTCGCGCTTCCAACAGGGTGATTGATTTCGAGCTTTCGGCAGATTGCTCAGATCATGTCTTCTGGTAAAAATGAACAAATTGGGAAAAGCTCTGTGTTATACTCGTGTTTTATAGACAATAAATGCTAGGTGGGATGGAGAGCCAATAGGAGAATGCTTTTCCTGTATTTTTACTTGCAGTAAGTAAAACCTGCAGTAAGTAAAAGCCGCTTAGGTACAGGAAATAGGCCTATTATAGTCGATCCTCAAACTCAATGTCCAGTCTTGTATTTTAATAGATGTTTGAAGTTCTCTGTGTCTGTAAATAATATTTCAGAAAAGAAAGGTCTGTTTCTGAAGAGAATTACTGGAAAAGGAAAAACCGTATGAAAAGGAAATGTTATATTAATGAAACCAGGCATCTTCAGGGATGCGTCAAGAATTATTATTAAACTGCCGTATCTTAATGTGATCATTGCCCTACCTGATTTTAGACCTGAAAGTAGCAATCGTGCTGCACTGGAATGAAACAATTGAATAATAGTGCGGTAATATTTGCAGTACTACTTTGCAGCATTTTCTTGTGAATTACACAAAACTGATGTATCGCATAATTTAATTAGTTACAACAAATTACCGAACTTGCTATGAATTTGAAAATCATGAGCTTTCAGAATTAAATTACGTTTCTAGGACCCTCAAATCGAAAAATACAATTTTCAGAAATATGCTGCGTGTCTGTGTGTGTCTGAGAAAGAAAAATCGTATAGTAAAATTTTATGTTTAAATTATCTTCTAGCGATCTGGCACGAATATTGGCAACTGCTATTCCATACTTTTAGTAGGGAATTCATTTTCGCGAATTTCTCGAAAACGACTGTAATGATTTTGTTTAATTTTTGTACGCACTTATATTGTGAAGTAAGCCATTTATTTGAAATATTTCCCCCTCCCCCCAAATTGAAATTAGCCACTCATCGCGTCCACAAGTTCGGTTTTTAAAAATTGGTTTGCAAATAATGTGTCCTTGAATGAAACTTAGGGGTCTGAAGGCGCACTATGCAATACAGTCGTTGACTACGTACAAATTGAAGAGTAGAGGAAGTCATATGAGTAGTTCAGATAAGATTTTTTAAAAAATATTGATCATTATTTTCTTCTGGCTCTAGTCAGGGATTGAGGTGAAGTTTAGAGTTTGTGTAGGCAGCATATCGCTGTACTAATCTGTCATTCGCTCTGAATGAATAACGATTTTTAGTCTCAGCTCTTGAAATCTCCTCGTATACTTATGAGTACCAAAAAAACGAAGCGTGCAATTACAGCAGACATTGACTGATGCGAGCGCCTTAAAGTTGGCTGTTAATGTATCGCATCGTAAGTTCACACTCAGCCACACAGCAAAAAAAAGTGATAATTTATTCAAGTATAATGACCGTGAGCTGAATTAATGTTGTATTTATACATTATATTTAAACACAGCCTTCGCCTACTGAAGTTTGTGCACAAAGTCCTCGTGGGTGGATGTCTTACTCAGAGGGTGAGGTGGACACTTGCTGGAAATAAAGATTTCTACAGTTTGATTAATAGCTTGCCTTCAGTGACTCCCATTCCTCAGCTGTGTCTTTGGGAGGTCGCTTAAGAGTGTTTTGCTCGACAGGTAACCACTAATTTCTCTTCATTTCTCATGCCCAGATTTATGTTCCTATCTAAATTCTCAAGTGGTTTTGCGTGTGTGCTGTCCAGGTTGAATCAAGTATTCGTCATCAGGGTTAAATTGAAAGTACCTGTACTCATGGGGGTTATATTATGTACACATATTGGTTTCCTCCTTATACCTTAATATATTTATCATAAAGGTACCCTTACATCATGAAGGTCAAGTATTATATACATAATATATATCTACAGGTTAAGTTAAACAAAATGTAAAGCGTCGTTTTATAATGTTCTGGTTAAGTTCAACTGTAGTGCAATGGTGTTGGTAGACCTGTTGGCTGAGAAAGAGGACGACCGATAACATTATAATATTACATCGTAGAAAAATGGTGTTAACGCTGATAAAAGACGATCGACAGCGAGAATGCCCGGAATTAACGAAAACAATATTGAACAATTGTCCAAGTGAATAAGAAGCAAGCATTTCCTTTTATAAACAAGTGTCAGCGAAAGCATTTGCTACCTAGAATTAAGTAACTAGGCATTTTATGTAAATAATCTTTTCCTAGAGCTAACTAGTTGGTTCTGGACAAAATTTAACTTTTTCTATAGGTTATGGTCACCTAGTTGTTTAACATCAATCTAGCAGGCCATGAAAAATTAAAAGTAAGCATATGACTGGTCTCAATTGTTATCAATAAAAAAGTATCATGTTATGAATAAAAAAAATTCTATTATTCGTGCAGAAAGCGATAAACTTTTTCAATGTGTTCAGATTTTGAAGAGATATCCTGTTCTCTTTAATAAATTTCGTTACCCAAGGTAAAGAATTATTACAAAATGTCTGTCTCAACTAATTTTCGCAGCTATTATAAAAAATATAAAGTTCAGTTTATCCTCTGTTTGTTTTATTAACCTCGCTTCGAATTGTGCTTTTACTACTGTTTTTCAGAACAGTATTAGTTGTCCAGTATGTTGTCCAGTGAACCCCTGTATCTTTACTTATTCCCAATTGATATCCTGGGTCACTCGTAAAATCTAAAGAACTTCCATCTATTATTTAGAGGTTAAAGTTCGTCTTGTTTCATTATAGTAATCCCGAGGAAATATTCCTCTGCCAGCCATTCTACACTTGCTTCATTAAATCTGAATAAAGAATGATAATCACTTTCAAGTGTCCGAACACGCCTACGATAATGCTTAGGAGTTCTCACTGGCATAAATGCAGATATTTTCCTCTTTACTCGTTAAATAAAATTAAACCTGTACCATGCGTGTAACCCCACTTGAAAAATTTCTAGCATTTGCTATGAAGTAAAAGCAGAGTCTTGACTTTATTCACACCATTTTGAGAAAATGCTGGGAAATTCAGCATTTGCTACAACAGCTTTATTTTGTTAATTAGCACTGGCATATTCTATATTATTATTCACCCATTTTAAAATAGTTTATGTTATTTTCAAGTAAAAGCAATTGCTACATTTTTATTCACTTGACACAATGTACTAGCATCCTCACTAAATAAATGTAGCTAATTGTGAATCTAATGAAGAAGTATAGTACAGTAAATAAGTGCAAAAATGTTGTATAGGAAAAGGTTTTAGAGTTCTTACTTTCTCATTGCATGTTGAATTATATCTAGAATTTGACTAAACAAGTTTAGGACTGTCTCCTTTGTCAGTATGAATCTATTAAAACCTTAGGTTAATCCCAAGGCTAGTATATGTAGTATATGTAGGTGTTTAGGCCTAGATTTACCTCGTAAAATTCCGGGTCTCCAGGTTTTGTCATTTCGGCTATGTGAATAGCCTCCTCATCAACGCTCAGCATTACCTCGGAATACAGTACCTCCTATTAGTTCCAAGAAATCGATACTGGGCAAGCAAGCTAGGTTCCGTAAATACAGGAAACGTAGCTTTGTTGTTGACATTCAGGAACAAGCTAACATACTTTAGAATAAATTATGAAAATATAGAACGTAATCTAGTTTACTAATCAATCCCCTACCTAACTTAGTAAATTATGCACATAGAAAAAATACTAGCCTAACCCCAACAAAACCATAGCCCCTAGGAAAAACGAAAAGCAATTTATCAGGGAATATGTAGGGACACGCACCCAAAATGGGGCTTAAGACCTTGTCATTAAGGTTAGACCTACATTTCCTTACCAAGATGTTTCTCGATCCCTGTCCCTCAAGTTAAACTGTAATTTAAATAGCGATTACGGTTTGTAATACGGAATAATACGAAAAGCTCAGATTTAAACCTAACCAAACGACGAACTGATTCTCCTGAAACTGAAATGACTTTTCCTGGGATTGAAATTACTTTTATGCACGTGAGCTTGAAAAGGTGTAGGAACAGAATAGGCCTATTTGTTATTTGGTCAATATGTTTTAAAATGTATTAAAAATATGCTTATAGAGCAATTTAATGTGTTTCTGGAACAAAATATACAATCAGTTTACTATCGTGAGACATTAAATTAAAGCTTAAAAACACCTTCATCATTATCATATTTCATATAAGCGCAGTGTTTTGATGTTTCAAAATTGAAATAATTGTGGTCTGGTCAATGGATAATTTTTTAAAGCGTAAATCAGCTGCGAGTAATTCTAATCCAGGAGGCTGTACGATAATATTTCACGCCTTTAAAGAAGATCGTAATGATAGGTTTGTTGCAAAAAGTGATGATAATACTACGTTAAGAGCTCCCTAGGCGTAATCTCACAGCACAAGGCGTCAGGAGTTCCTCGGGGTTCACATCGCATTTAAAAATAATGTGGTCCGCACTGCCCCGGGTCATGAAGTGTGGCCTCGGGCTCTAATACTGCAGTAGTGGTGGCTCTAACCAATTCCCAGTATAATGTACGTGGTACAGCTCGGATCATCCGGATCATTTTCTTATTTTCCTTAGTTTTATCTCTCCCTTTTAGGGTTCAAAAGACCTTACAGGCCCGCGACCTTTCGGGAGAGGGATTAGCTATGGATCACGTACATATTTTCTTTGACCCAACAAGGACATGCCCGTCCACCTCCCAGACAACAAGAACACATAGGACGAGACACGCCATTCACACACACCATTCACTCACACACACACACACACACATAAATATTCACTCTGAACAAGGAGAGGATGGAATGATGATAATGTCATAAAAGTAAAGTGATCCCTATACAGGCCATGGATGCCCAGAGGGTTCCAGCAGGTTGAGGCTCCCAGATTTTGGACATTCGGCACATGAAGGTGGTAAGGTTGTCAGCCTTACGCACCGGCCGCCTTTACCCCCAGGATTGCTCCTGGTACTCAATTCTGGTAGAGGCTGAGTCGACCCCAGGGCCATAGTGCCACCAGAAGGATTAGGCCAATTAAAAAATCTCAACGACCTCATCGGGAATCGAACCCGCGACTTTCCAGTTTGTAGCGCAGCGCCTCAACCACTACGCTACGACGTACCCTATGATAATGTCGGCCAGATGATATCAGGAGACCACAAGGGCCTAAAGTTACCTGACATTTGTCTCACAGGTGAGGAAAAACCCCGGACTCCACCTAGTTAACTTGTTCCGGCCAGGATCCCAACCAACGCTAAAGCGTTGAACTAATTACGTCTTTTTAACCAACAATCCAAATACAGTACATGTAGTTAACCAATGAACGGTTAAGAGAGAGTTTTGTTAGCCTGAGCCATCGGTTCCAGACTTCCAGCGCAAGAAGGTCGTTGAAAGCATTTCGTCATGCTCTAGAGTGGATAGGCAACCATATGATTGCTTCTGGGGACTGTTTATCTGGTATTGTCCGTACACGGAGGAGTCTACATTAGGCCCAGAGAATAAGAATTAACTATAATTATTTGTCTGTGTGTGATTAATCGACAGATAACTACAAATAACATCCAATTCACTATGTGTTTAAGAAAAGTTAATTGTTTTATTTCCTCTGCAATTAATTGTGCAGTTGCATTTATCCAGGTATATTTCCCTTCTCTAATACATCGTGAAGTTTGTGACAGAATCGAGCTTTTACTCAACGTCCTGTGAAATCGTGAATGTAAATACATACGAGAGAATATAGCTTTAGACTGCTTACAGTGGAAAAGTATCCTAACAAATCTAAAATAAAAACAAATTAAAATATATTAATGTTATTATTTCTATTGATTTGCCTCGAAGTACGCCACCAGAAAATTTATGAATTAAACAAGTTTTAGCGACTTCTTATGTGTTATAAAGTAGTAGCTCCAGCTAAGATAAAATTTAATTTTGTTGCTAGAAATCACGTTTTCACATGCTATTCTTTACTCGATTGATATTGGTTAATAATGTATACACAAATACAGGATATCCCAAAATTTTCGCTCTGTACAATTGTGTTTAAGGTTTATGAGAAACAAATGTCAAATTGGTCTAATCTAACTTCTAAGCATAATATCGGTCAAGGTTGTTTGTGGGAGAGAAAATATTAACATCGAAATCGCGATAAAGGAGGACGAGATACAATATAGAGACAGGATACGTTTAACAATATGAATGGTAAGATCTGACTGAAGAATTATATTTAGAAGATCCATACATTAGCCGCCACTGACTTACATAGAGTAAATACGCTTTTATCCAGAGGCAGCTTTTGTCTGACATTTACGTTAATTTTAGGCTTTCTTCTATCAGTCTCAACTACATGCAATCAAACTAAGGCAAGAATAGTTATATTTCTCACTCAGCAAATGAATCTCTTACAAGAAGAGTGTAATATTATTACACGCATAACTGCTTGTAAGGTAAACGCACTTTCCATAGCTATTATGTAATTACAGGATACAGTAGGCAATTTTGCATCTGCACCTGTCTGCGCAGGTTCATTTATAATAAATCATAAAGAGGTCGCTGTGAACAACTACGAAATCGCAGGAGTAAAATTTTGGGGGAAATGAGGATAGCCTATGTGAATTACTACTATTTCTGAGTACCAATTCTGTCCCTGTCAAGCCTGCCATGCACACCTTAATGCTAATTTTTATAATCACCAACCACCCTCATATATTCAAATTTTTAGAGGTCATGAAGATAATACATAAAATAAATAAGCAAATAAATCAAACAAACACATACCTGAACCTCGCAGGGCAGTAAATAATGTCTTATTAGAAAAAGAAAAGAAGACATTGATAAAAAAAAGGCAATTTATGTCGGCGCATCACAAGATTTTATCACTTGAAGAAAGTGTCTTACATAAACAAAATATTAAGAATTTGACATATTTGTTTATTTATTTACTTTAAGCGATGTTTCAACACAGGATTTAATGCCTTTCTATCACAGTGTTATAACTTTAATGCCTAATTTTTTACATGATTTTAAACAACAATGAATAAAAATAAAATATTTAACACGCCAGCCCGTTTTAAGTTAGTCAGTCCCAAACTTGTGTTAAGTAGGGATGAGCATCGATAGTTAAAACATCGATGTTCACCATCGACGTTAAAATCGGCGGTAACCATTGATGTGACGATAATATCGATCTGAAAACATCCATGTATTTTGAAGGAAATTTCGATAAACATTAAAAAAAGTCACGGTTTAAAAAAATTAGGCAAAATTCATAAATAAACTGAAATATTTTCATATAAACTATCGATATAAAAACGTTTTGGGGAAATTATGCTGTTGTAAATAAAATTATATCTTAGAACCAAAGTAGGCTTATTAATTTTATTTTTATTATAAAATACATAGGTTGTTTTCCATCGATGTAGAAAACAGTGATGATCGACATGAAAACATTGATCAATCAATGCTCAACCCTAGTGTTAAGTGGGAGGGAAAATTTTGTCTTTGTAATAATTCACATAACTTGTTTTGTAGGAATTCACGTATCAAATTGTAGGAATTCACTTTACCCATAATAAAGCATATTGTTCAATAAGTAAAAGCATAGGCCTAATTCTCAGTAAGTCATAATTGTGGTTGCCCTATTTATCATTATCCTGGAACTCCAAATCTGCATTGTACCAAAAATATTGAAAGACGGATGTAGATGATTTTAGCGGATTAATGGTTTGCCCTGTCCCTCGAGCAAGTGTTTAGAAGAAAAATAAAAATAAACAAAATGCTTAAATGCTGTTTCATTATTTCAGTTTATATTTCGCACTTGAAGAATGAGTCCCACCTCATGTGTGTAGCGAGTACAATTATAACTACAACATGCTGTAATCTGCCAGCGGAAGAAACATGTAATTGACGTCTGCTGAGTAGAAGTGTTTTGTTTCCGATGTTAACCTGTCAAATTCAACACTGGTCTATAGTCATTACTTTACACTAAATACAAGCCGACATCACGTTGTTCAGATGAGGGGTTCTTTGCAGCTAGAAAACTCACTGTGTAATTAGTCACTCACTTAGATAGATGACCATGAAAAACTGTGTAATTCTGTGCTGAAACAGACATTGAATTGAATTTTAAATGCAAAACTATTTTCAAGAGTCGAACATAAAATTCTACTATGATGCATGACTTTCTCTATCCTTAGCATGGAAAATGCTATTTTCTTGCTTCGATTCTAATATACGAGGGAGAATCAAATGAAAACCGCAATTAATTTTTTTCCACTATTTACTGCAGGAAGAATGGTTCCTTGTACATTATTTTTCCACATAGTCTCCTTCCAGTTCAATGCACTTACGCCATGAGAAAAATTCTTTTGGTTGACGCTGTAGCCACTCGTGCACCGCCTATTGGATGTCTTCATCAGACTTGAACTTCTTCCCTCCAAGGTGCTCCTTTATGGACCAAAGATGTAGAAATCTGATGGTGACAAATTTAGCGGATGTGGGAAGCACTTGAAGCGAATGTCATCGATGGTTTTCATGGTTGCACGAGCAACAGGAGGACGGGCGTTATCATGTAGAAGCAAAATACCTGCACTCAGGAATCCTCTGCGCTTTGTCACCACCAGGTTTCCACATCTGTGGTTCATAAAGGAGCACCTCGGAGGGCAGAAGTTCAAGTATGATTAAGACGTCGAAATCGGAGGGGCACGAGAGGCTACAGCGTCAACGAAAATAATTTTTCTCACGCGGTATCGAAGCACTGGCCTATTGTTCGCAAGGCAAGATTTATTAAGTACCAGAATGGTGCTTTCTGAGATTCTGTGAAGGACGGGAAATTGTCTGTCCGTCTGTCTACCCGTGTGCGCCATAACACAAATATGCTTTATCGGATTTTCATGAAACTTGGTATACGCATTTATAACGTCCATGGAAAGAATGCTGTCTGATAAAAAAAGTCTTCTTCTTTGATTTTATAGTGTTGTCGCTCCATACTTTTAATGGCATGTGCCCTTCGTTTACCAAAGTTTCATCCAGGTAGTATATTTTATTCTCTCACTTTAAATTATTTTATTTGCCGTAAATAATGCGCCATAATACATCATCTTGGTCCACTTTGGTGCTACCATCCTTCAAACAAATTCAAAATACAGAAATGTTTTAAATACATTTACCTCTTTTACTTTTGACAACACTAAATTATGAACCATGATCTGCTACGACTTTTCTTTATAATTAAAACAAGCCTTAGAATATAAAATTATTAAGCCTATTAATTATTCCATTTCTGGAGGAAAATGGCTAAGTTGATAACCAAACATTATGATGCATAATTAATGTTACGCAAAACACTCATTATTTTAGGTCTCTATTACTGAATTAAAATCGTAGTTATAACTAAACAGTTCTCTAACCTAGAATTAAATACATTTTCAATACTTAACAGATTATTATTTTAGCACGCGGAGAAAGCGGAAGCCTCGAAGAGCCAATCAAAGTAACTGAGAATTAAGGAAAGGGATCTTGTAATTATGTGGTTTTGTTTACATCTACTTCATTCATTAGATGAATCGTTAGTTTGATAACGAATTAGCAGCGTATCATCACGCGTTTGTAATTTTACATTTTTTCTTTTTAAATAAAACATTATTTAATGCAATAATTCGAGGTGTTATTTAGTAAAACCATTATGAAATAGCTGGCCCAAATAAGAGCTATGTATTAGAGCTTATTCAGTATTAACCTTTAGTTCAAAAAGAAGGCACGAAATTATGGGTCCTCTTGTATCAAAACTATGGACGGGTGTCCGATACTTTCGATACCTCGATACTCTCGATACTTGCATGGTATCGGCATCGAGCGATACTTCAGAAAACTCGCTCGATACTTTTTCGATACTTTGGTCATTCTGCAATTCTGCAATTAAGTGAGAATGCTAGTATTTTTTAACAAAAACTTATAAGTGGGCTGTTTCAAAATCTAATTTTAGTTTTAATGTAGAGTTTAAAAATAATTATAGGCTACTGATGATATTAAATTTTATCTCATTAAATATGCACACTTAATTTAGTTGGTATTACACAGTTCTCTCAACTTTTAATATTTAATGTACCTATTTATTGAAACTGGAAATGTTGACGGTATCGAATATCGAGGGAAATATCATGTATCGGTATCGAGTATCGATATCGACCCATCCCTAATCAAAACCATTATTATTGGATTCTTATAAACTGAAGGTTTACCCATTCTCTGTTAGTGTAGGTAGGATATGACCAATTTCAAACAGAATGCATTTTACACAGCATTTTAAAGTAAAACGTAAAATATTGCTGAAATTGTTGGTAATTATTATTTCTTTCTCTTCTCGCGTAATTTCCCGACTTTCTCTGTAATTTGTTGGCGTTTGTTTGTAAGTAGCAAGTTATTACAGTAAGCTGTGTCACATTTACGAGAATGCCAAACTAATTGCGACAATAAAACTTACATTCTTCACTTAACTTTTCTTTGTCGTAACTCTTGTCAGTAGAAATGTTGCCACCGTATTCACGATGACACTTGATGAGCTCTTAACTGCTGGTATTAAAAATATAATAATTAAACCAAAAGAGTTGGCCTATGAGTAACAGCAAGTTATATTGCAGTATTTGGTCAAAAAGTAGTCTATTACAAAGGCAAGGGGAAGTTTTCTTTTAATTCCCAGGACGTTTCATTCTTTGTGGGACTAGTCCTACCACCCCGACCGCTGCGTCATATCTTGGTATTTTTCTTCCTTTCTCTATGAAAAATGCAAAATTTAATGTTATCTTGATCTTCAAGACCTGTTGAATATATATTTTTAAAAGCAACTGTAATTAAAATAGCTAAGAATTTCACATAGAATTAACCCAAAATGGCACAGTGTAGTGGTGCATATTCACGAGAATCTTCTGCTCGCCTGCTCAACTGTGGAAAGGGATTTGCATTTTATAAAATATGCACTAAATTGGCCATTACTCCAGCAGCAATCAACTGTTTTGGTTCAAAATTCATCAGCTCCTTCCCATGGACGTTACATATGCGTAGCCTATACCAAGTTTCGTGAAAATCTGGTAATGCATATTTGAGTTATTGCGCTTACAGACACAAGTGTCATTCTGGCGTTTAACAGAGTTCATTTGCTTGGGGGGGGGGGGGGTTACGTCTGTGGATACTCGTACAGTAGTTATGTAAATAATAGCGTATAATTTTTTTAATTAGATATTTTAATGGGGTAATAATTTAAGTGTATGAAGTGAGCACGTATGTTCGACACCGACCCGTGCACTGGATAATGTTAATAATATGGTTTTTAAATAAGAATTTTTATGAGAAATAAACACACAAGTACTACCTTCCTACTGTCGACGTATACGATAAATGTTCTTTGAAAACCATACGCATATCGACCCTGCTACTAGGCTATGCCATATTTCTAGAGTATAAGAACTAAATTATTTCTTAATATTTTTCGAATAGATATTCTTAACTGTTAGGTTTTCAGAAACTCGGAAACTGTCCAGGGTGTAAATTTTGCACCTTAGATAACATTGCAGTAGATTTGTTTCAAGATGGTAGGAATCGTCTTTTAATTAATGAGTTTCTTTTTTAGAATTTATTATAACTGTAAGTTAGGTCTAATTTTAAGAAATATCCACGATATAGTAAACTCCCCGACAATTTAAAGAAGTCTATAGATTAACTTATACTGAAAAAATAAAAGAACGTGAAAGAAACGTTTCGAATGAATTTAACAACTCTGTAATTTGAAGACGTTAGAAATCAAAAGGCACAGTAAACGAATATTTCATTGATTTGTAATTGAGAATTGATTTCGTGGGATCATACACATGACTGCACATGCCTGGGGCAGCAGATGGCATGATTTCAAAATTGTTTTGGGTATTTCAGAAGAATTAATTTCATATTCAGTCTAATGCAAACAAAAATGGTCGGTCATTGCAATCCATGATGCGCCTCTAGCACAAAGCCATAGTCACGTGGGAAAGGAAAAGGATTCATGAATATAATTAAATATTAAAAAAAAAGTAACCTTTTCTTACACTGTCATTGGATGATTTCATGAGCAATGTGTATACTTTGTGCAAAAGGGGAACAACTGTAGACCTCCCTCGAATAAGTATTTAACTATTATAATGCTTTTTTGGTTGAATCTCTGACTTGGTTGAATACCTGTATTAATGTTATATGTCTACTCTTATGCAACTTTTTCGGCGGCACATAATGTACGTCAATTACAGTGAAAATGTTAACAGCAAATATTTTATTTTAAGTTATGAAAATTGTATATTAGCTTTGCATTAGCATTATTTTTTTACTATTTTGAACGAAAGCAGAAACGCGTGAAGATTTGACTACTGTCATTTTTGTGACATTTTCTCGTGCCAGTACGTAAATATTTAAACCATCTGTCCTTTAACAAGAAAACCGAAGAGAAATTCCTTCTAAATCTCGACATGTGGTTAAATTATTTGAAGAGGGGGCATGGTATCACGTAAAGTGTGGCCATTCTAGGGCACCAACTCGCGCATACGCCTCGGGGGGGCTTCTTCCAGCAGGTACAGAAATAAAACAAATCGCACTCGAAAATGTATTCAGAGCAAGTTGATGACCTGATTAAGAAACACCGGCCAGTCGAGTAGTTAACAGGTTTATTATGCTAACATTTAGGGGGGGTTTCCATTATTTTTATAGGGTTAGCACCTCCCAGTATTGTGTAACATATGTCAATACTGGTCGCTATCTAGACCAGCCGCGAATTACGTGTTACGAGAGAAACGCGCCATCATCTTTGTTCCAATTGTGGTACAGAACATGGGCGTTGCTGAGCCGTATAGAAACTGAGGTTAATTAATTACAGATCTAAACTAGAGCACTGATTGTTTCCGAAAATTGTAAATTAGATACACACACGGTATTTCGCTGAACACCATTATCTAATTGTATCAATGAACTAACGATGATTATACTTGTAGTTTTTAAAACCAATTAGCTCCTTAAAATTGGTTTTAAATACAATAACAAAATACAGGGTGCACAAAATGTATACGAGGAGCTTCTTCAAAACTCAGCCCACCAAGCTCAACAAGGGGACAGTGTACTGATAATGCTTATTTCACATTATTCAGGATGGAAACTTGAAATATTAGATACTCAGCAGTTCTGATTGTAATACAAGTATCAGCTTTGCAGTAGTTGTAGCTTCACTTGTATTGATAATTAAATTATTTTTACTTTAAATATAAAATATGGAACTTTCTTTCAACATGCCATAAATTCAATTCGAAAAATGAGATGGCAGCACGTATTTAGTTTTGACAGGTAACAGTAGTCCTTCATATGACCCGATGGTTATGTTTCAGGCATTTGTTGTAATTTTGTTCTGTTGTTATCCCACTTATTATTTCACACATGCTTATCAAAATAAATAAATACAAATATAAATAAATATAAATAAAAAAATTAAAACACATCTGGCTGTTGAATAATTAAACGCAGCTGCTGTTGATATAATATTCTGCATACTATCGAATGTACTTCTACTGATATCAACATTATATTAATGTGAGTATTTTTCAGTTTAAACGCTCCTGTGCAAGCAATTAACCTAATGTAATATGCTTATCAAACTTTAGACCTTCGCTCTTCCGTAAGCCCTGCTTAATGAACCGATCTGGAGCTTAACTCTGAAATCGATTACAAAAATAACTTATTTTCTGCAGACCATTATTGCAATTATCAAAAGCATTCTGGCACTTCGTTACACCAGTTTACCTTGTTTTATTAATTGTTGTAGGCCTGATTGTCAGATTCTTGTGTCGCGGTGGCTAGGAATTTAACGACTTTTAGGTCGCTAAAAATGCTGTTTTAGGTACCTAAAATAGGCTCTAAAAATTGGAAAATAGGTTCTAAAAATCGTAAAATAGTCTCTTATAAAATCGTTAAGTTGCCAATTTTCTGAAATATGTCAATTGCAATGCAAAATATTATATTTATTGAAGTCACCATTAATCAATAATCATGACAAAACACAGATATAGGCCTATGGTACGCAGAATTATATAGACCTATTACTAGGGCCTGTATTACTACCATAACAGTGAAAACTAATCCCTGCGAGCAGAAGCTACGCACGCTAGCATATTCAACCCCTTGTATCCCTCAGTGATTCAGAGAACTACTGGTACGTTTTTTGTTTTTTGTTTGTTTGTTTGTTTGTTTGTTTTTTTTCTTTCTTTTTTTTGTTTTTTTTTGTTTTGTTTGTTTTTTGTTTGTTTGTTTGTTACTGGATGTGGGAGTCGGGAGAAAAACTCTACATTTTCTTGGGAACTCCAAGGATTTTTTCTACTGAAGAAGAAACATTCCTTACTATTTAACCATGTCACAAATGTGTCATGTACTGCACATTCCGAGCTAAAAATTTAGTACGAACTGAAAATAAATACTAGAATTTATTTAAAAAAAAAAACTTATTTTGAACTTTAGAGGAAGAACAAGCAAAAAGGCAATATTAGGCTCTAACGTAAAAATGGGCTGTTTTAGGTCCTATAAAAACTGTCAGTTTTAGGCATAGTCACTTATGAAACATGCATATACAAGTTTTCGTCCACATATCACTTAATGATTAAAATAGGTTTTTACCTAAAATCAGAAGTCTAATCATTACTTATGCCTATTTATACCCTCCCCGCATATATAGGCGTAGTTTTAATTAAAAACAGATGTTCTTATGCGTGTATGTTTCATGTCTGGTATCATCTAGCCTTGTAGTGCATTTAATTTTAAGGCTATTTTATGTATCGGCATTAAAAACGTCGTAACACTACCATAATTATACACTATTCCGCTATTGTATACGCTACTTACACTATTACATGCATTGCACTTATGTAGTTTATTTGAAGAGTTTGTCGTATACTAATGAACTGGTTAATTTAGCCGCTCTTCAAACGAGATCATCTTTAAACATGACGGGTTTAATGAGCAATTGAGAGTCTTACAAGGGAATCTCTCCACCTCATTCTCTGGCGGAGATGGCGGACATGACGTGCAAAAGCAATTGAAGAGTTCAGATGAAAGGTGATACAAGTGACAATAGTTAAACATGTTATTTCATGAGATAAAGCTGTGTTAAGGGGGGACATACAGCTTTCGATGCTGAAAATTTCCCCCCCCCCCTTAAGGAATTAATTGTTTTGTAGCCTTGTAATCTGGATGCTCCATACTGACTAGTTCTACATTTACATATTATTTTCATAATAAATTTCGGGGTGCGCAGGCAAAGAGAGTTAAGTCCACTATCCTAAAAAATTGAGATATGTCCATAGAGTTATAGATAAAATTTTTCTCTACATTTGTATTAAGTCCAGTAAGTCATATTCAAAACTGTACGGTAGTTATGGATGTGTGCCTCATAGGTTTATCCACCTCTAAAGCTATGTTGGGCTGATATAGTGTGTTAAGCCACTCTAATTCTCATTCAGTAACAAGAAAGTGGATTCAACTCTCTTTGCCCGCGCACCCCGGAATTTAACTATTACGGTTATGGGTGATTATCATTACAAAATGGCAACCAAATTTTGTGCACTGAACTGAAGTTTCCCTGATAACTCAAACATTTATTAATATATTGTAGTGAAATTTTTCATGGAAGTATATTTGATATTAGTAAACACCACTGTCTAGAATTATTTACGTAACTTTAATAGTTTATGTTTAAAAGAAATATTTCTAATGTAAAAATTTGTAAAAAATTTTAACAAGTGATGAATTTTTTTTTTAAACATTTATACTACAGATAATCCAAAGATTCTAGATTATGTTGTTCAGAATCACTCATTTCTTGAAGTTTTGTGTTGTTTTGTTTCGTTATTTGTTTGTTTGCTATTTTCTCTTGTCGAATATCGGATTGGTGAATTTGCAATGAGGAGTTGTGAATTTGAAATTATATTGAAAATGTCTATGCCGTTTTATTATACTGTATTTAACCCTATATTTTGCCTTCTATTTTCTCCATGCTAAAAATAAAATGTTACGCTATTAATTTATCAGCTCTATTATTTTCTTTCCTACTAAGTGTGGTCTCTGCAGTTTCCAAATACCAAGTCTCCACAAAGCTAACTACTCTCATTCTTCTTTCTGGTTATTTATTAAGTATGTTTCTGATCCCTACAATAATTTCATTTCTCTAATTCTCTAGTGACTTATAATTTTTTTTGTACGACTTAACTAATTAGTGGTACTTACGAATATTGTTGCCGTGGATCGTAAGTTGACATTCCCACACGCAATCTTGTTGCTATGTGCGGTAAGAGTTTCCGTGCTGTTATGAATATTACGCCGCACCTCATAATACAAGCCTTTATGGACAAGGCCCCCCCAGCACAAATATTCGGTTCCCATAAACAACAACAAATGCGAATCACTTTCTGAAATAAAAATCTATCTTCAGGAATGTATATGCATAATATTTTCAGGTAATATCACAATTAATATAATTAAATCGATATAAATAATCATCGTGCAAAATACAGCATGCAATACTCGTGCCGTAAGCGCATAACGGATCTCGGAAAATTGAAAAAACTCGGCGCGAGCGCCTCGTTTTTTCAAACTATTTCCTCGATCCGTATGCATGCTTTACGGCACTTGTATCGCAGTATACTATTAGCTGAATGTATAAATCTGTTTTCTCATTTCATTATAATTATATATGGAATATAATAACAAATCAGAAGGATGTGAGTAAAAATCTTAAGTAATTCATTTTATTTTATTCCATGTTATACTTTCAAAATCTAAAAGACTAGGCCCTACATTATTACTGTCTCAGCATGAAATTTCGATACCCGTATTTCCACAATTTATTTCAGGTTATTATGGAAAAAGTTGAACTCTAATGACTGGAACTATGATTTTGTCGTGTATACTAAAATATCCCTGATCAGAAGAGCAGCAGTCCATATTTGGCGATCGGTTGACATGATCCAAATTTTTTTTTTACCTTCTGCGTTAAGGAATTTCACCCTTCATTTGTCCTCAGATGTCTAATGTCACAGATATAAATTAAGGATAGCAGTAGTTGTGCATACCAGGGGGCACTGTTTGTACATAACCAACATTATTAATGTGTGTTAACGAACCATCTGCAGTCTGAATTTTTCTTTGAATTTACATCAGACGCGTTTTGGTACTTATTTCTACTAAGTTAGTACGACAGATGGTGAAATTTTTATGTATGTTAGATTGTCACTGTAGTGACGTTTTCGGACTAATTTGAAAGTGGAAGAATTTATTTAAATTCTCACACGTTCTCAATACGAACTCAAGTGGACATACAGTCGAGATTTTCTGTGGTTATTGTCCCTGGGATGAGATGAAATGTTTTAA